>CM028906.1:19565000-20825000 GCA_016801845.1 Polydactylus sextarius
GCCTCCCATCATGGATAAACCAGTGTGGAGGTGTATAAAATACTGCAAACATAATACAAAAGCCATGTGTTAACAGATGAGATGCTGAATTCTATAGTTACACATGTGCAGATGTATTTTTTGGCATTGGAGGTGTCCTTCCAAATGTGAGTGTTTTCACATTGAGATTCTTCCTCCACAATAGAGGAGCTACAAGAGAAATTTCAATCAACATAATAATTGAGTCCTTCTGTCAAGAAAACACATTTACGTGTATGTGTATGTGTGTGTGTGTGTACAAATGAAAACATGCACAACAATCACTGCTGCACTCAGAGACGCAGCCTCATATTTTTCATATAGAGTGACTTCCATTATACAGTTGAACAACTGCAGAGACTTTGGTCCTGTGTACATAAAGTTATAAAGCAGAAGGGATGTGTAGTGGTCTCAGAGCTGATGTGCCCAGAAATGTATGAAGCGATTAGATGTTCAATTATTTAATAGGGGCTATCAGAATTATTGCTGCTGCTAAAGCAACTACTGCTCGCTCATTTTCTTCATAATTATCCAACATTTATAAATCAGCAGGTGTGAGCAGTTAAAAATACATTTAAGGTGTATCTATTATTCTGATTGTTGAAGAGACTGATATTTAACAACAAAGCAGTTGTGATGTTGCACACAAATACACAACAACAGTTGTGTGTATTGCTTTCTCTCTCTGAGACCAAAAACTTTCATTAACAGGTTCTCACTCAAAGGCACAATCTTAGAAAACATCTCCTTACCCTGGCAATAAAACTGTAGAAAAACTGGAGGAATTACATAGCTGTTCATGGCATCCCTCTGATCAATGTGATGCCTGTGCCCTGCTGAGAGTTGGTATTGGGCAGGTGGTGCAGCAACGACACAGAGAAGCTGAGAAGAAAGAAAAGGAGGGACACAAAAGAAAGAATAGAGAGCCAGGGGACGGTGGAAAAAGTATGAGTCACGAGAGGGATGGAGCATGAAGATTAAGGGCAGACAGAAAGAACTGTTATGGAACCAGAATATACAGATTTCTCCTTTCTGCTGTGTGTGTGTGTGTGTGTGTGTGTGTGTGTGTGTGTGTGTGTGTTTGTGTTTGTGTTTACTGCATGAAGTCATGATGATCAACCGCCTGAAATCAGGTAATAAATGATGATTAAATTTGAGCCATACCGCCATTCATAAACATACTAGAATTCCTTCAAGGATACAGTCACTTTCTTGAACCCAACACAGTTCTTCTCAATATTTTACTGAACACTCCCAGAGGAAGACATATTGAAACTTAAAAGTTAAAAGAAATAAGAATTCAACCGCAGTGAAGTGTAACTGAGCTGGCTACTTCTTGTCTACACCTCCGAGTTTGTCTGGAGCTAAAAAGATTTTAGTAAAAGTAGAGGATGAATTTCGATAAGCCATGTATAACTACTGTCAGTTCAGCCTTGGAGGTAGAAAGAGGTTCTAAGTTTTAGTTAGGATCACATGCTTTTACTGGCAGCATTACTCAGCACTTTAACAGGCTTAAACACATTTCATAATGAAACAGCGAGTGAATAGGATGCTACAAAATGCATGTCTAATGAGAATTAAGTAGAATCTCTCATAAAAAATGTACTTAAAGAAACATGAAACAGCTTGTGCCCTAAGTCACAACCTTGAATGTTTTCTGAGCTGCTACAGAATTTCCTGTTGCATGTTGGGGTCATTTTATATGTTTATATGAAATACTGTTGACACTTAAAATCAGTGAGGGGCACTTTCCAAATTTGCAACACTGCTCTTCTAGTATTGTCAATGACGTGTGATTGACAGGTATTTAATTAGCTAATTAAATTCAACAGAGTTGCAATTTTCTGACCTCAGTGTCAAAGAGGTGTAAGGAATATTAGGACGGCCTTCAATTTGGCAGACTTCCCCACTATAAAAATACAAAGCAAATACAATTCCAAGTTGTGTGCAATGTTAATCTCAG
Source organism: Polydactylus sextarius (assembly GCA_016801845.1). Taxonomy (NCBI): domain Eukaryota; kingdom Metazoa; phylum Chordata; class Actinopteri; family Polynemidae; genus Polydactylus; species Polydactylus sextarius. The sequence continues at coordinate 19,566,982 of CM028906.1, forward strand.
TGAGCACTTCACATAAAAACAGCTGTGCTTGGTTAATAAGCTCATTTTAAATGTGGTGCACAGGGGCTTTGTTGGAATAGCATCACAGAATGAGTTCCGCTTACCAAATCTCTGGTGTGAGACCATATATGTTACTGTTGAAGACAACATACAGTATTTTACTGGTAAAGCTGCAGCTTAGATAGATGTGTAACTTGTTGATACTACTAATAAATGTTCCTGTCTTTGTCTTGTCTATGGCCTTGTTTTACCATTTGTTAGCGTAATATTTTGGAAAGCTCGCAATCAATAATTATATGGAGACCAAACACAGAGGCTGGCAGTTTTACTGTGGCAATTACTCACACAAACTCAGAGTGAAAGCACCTGTGCTCTGATTTGGCTACCTTACTCTGCACTGCTGTAACGGCAATTATTTCAGTGCTCTACAGTTGGGTTGCTGCATTGAACTTAGTTGATGCATATAATATAAAGCTAGTGCCATCTCTTACATGAATTTGTGAATCCTTATCCACACACAGGTGATCAAATATACCAAGCAGTTACTTGTTGGGTTGAATGTTGTCATGCCACTGTGCTGTACTTTCATCAGCTTCTACCTGCTGTTCAGGTTGTTAGAGCTCTGCTGGCAGATTTACTGCATATGGGATGGGAAGATTTTTTGTTTGTTTTTGTGTTGCTTCCACTGTACATTAGGTTTACTCCGCCACTATAGCTTGGCGAGATCACCCAAGTGGTTTTGTTTTTGTGTAATGTTTTAAGGCTTTTTGATATTTTGTATGTTTCTCTCGCTCAATGGCTTTAACACTTTTTCATGTTAATGGATATGTCTAAATATCAAAGCATTATATTTGACTGGCTGCAAAGCAGCACATGCTGTACATCTTGGAGGAAGGACATAGGTCACAAAACGATTGATTGCCTTCTCTCAAGAGAGACAGCAAGACAAAAGAGCCACAGACATATCCATGGCTGTGACAGGACACACTCCAAACATAGTAAGTAGGTAGGCACATTCTCTAGATTATAGAGGCTAGTGCTATTTGAAGGTGATTTAAAATGGGCTGATGAACTTTTGTTTGTGGGACTCTACTCCACTCAGTGTGAAATATCTGTAACAAAACCACCCAAACTATCTAACCAGGTTTCATGTGAAGAATTTGACTTGGCTTGTTTCACAATGAGCCATTTAGCAGTCTAAATATATGCTAGTTTGCTTGTCACACCACAAAGGCCAAACCTATATCACTTAATGCAAAATACTATACAATTACTATGCTATATAATAATCTGCATCAGGCTCGTATCATAAGAGGCACAGTAGTGATTTAGGTAGTCTTTGTGATCAGCCATCAAGATATGATCCAGCACAGTGATGTACATGTCTCTCACAAGCAAAAGGACATGTCAGGGTGGACCAGGATGGGGCTATTAAATGTTTGTTGAACTCCTGGTCAGTTTCAAGAAAAAGAAAAATGCAGAGCTTGTGTTAAGATGGTCAGAGGAGCTGTCAGTGAGTTGATTTCAGGTGGAAATAGCAATTAACACTTACAATTCCCCCGAAACACTGGAGCTGCTTAAATGAATTTGAGGCCCTTCTGTCACCACTTTGACCTTGGCTGAATCCATCTCCACACATCCATTTGAAAAACCCAAGAGAGACATGGTGGGATGATGAAATTCATACTTGCTGACCTTGACAGCTGCTTCTCTAATTGTCAATGGATGACATGACAGACATGGCATAGGATGACGATGTCAACGGAAACAAAGCAGTTTGTCATTCAATATGTATCCAGCTTCTTTGCCCCACTTGGATATGGTGTTCCTCAGGGATTGATTTAAGAACTGCTGACATTCCCATGCTAATACTAGGACATATTTTCAGATTTACACAGTACATCTGCTATGTATCCCCAACTTGGTGACCAATATATCCATTGCCCCTTTAACTTTTGCAGCTGCAGATTTTTTAAGCAATTGAAGAATATCATGCATTCTTGTAGTGAAAAACTCTTTCTGATCAACTCATGCATGTCAAATCAGTATAATCTTTTGAATCACTTCTTTAGAAACTTACTGTTGCTAGAAGGATTTCCCCTGTGCCCCTATTGCTTCCTGTGTTAACACCATTTTAGTAATCAGTTCATGCTATTGCATCCTGTCATGTTCGAAGTACTGATTAGATAAGATTAATACAATGAAGACTATAGGTCATGCATGTAAGTAAGTATGTAGAATGATGAAAATTCAGAGCACTGGCCTCCAGGGGAGTGTCAAAGGGTAGCATGGAGACACTGAGGCAACAAACAAGAGCTGAGTCTATAAAACATTCAACTGCACCAGAGTCCAGGGAGGAAGAGATTAAACTGATTGTTCAAGGAGACACACATGTCTGTGTGTGAATAGATGAAGAATTAGGGGAATTGGTTTGTCTCACCAGTGCCCCTTTCTTTACAGATGAGCTCTGGGCTGGTGGATCTCCAGTGTGCAGACTGCATGGTAGATATAACGACTTATTAAATTCTTCCCTATTTCTCAACAGGCAACAAGTGTTACCTGTTGTATAGGCCCCGCTGAGAGTTACAGTCAAGCTAGCAATGGTAAGACCTTACTGAGGAGACAACAGGGACCTAAAGGTCTGTGAAATGCTGCTAAACAAGGGTGGCATTTTCATCCAATCCAGTCGAGATCCATTTCCAGTCTCACTTATAGTATCACCAATCTCATGGCGATGCAGGAGCAGTTCTGTGGGAACCTACATTTCAGTATGACTGGCAGTACTTTGAATGATAATAATAATGTTGAGGCATTACTCGCATACCTAAAACAGTGCGACTGATGCTTTCCCTACCTGTGGTGTTCTGATGGTCCAGCCTTACCAGCATCTCCTGGCTGCTTCACTAGATGTCTTCCTTCTCTTAACAAAAATGACTGCCCATCCAGACAGCAAAGGAGATGAGAAAGCCAAGGTCATCTGCAGGCTGCTGTGAGGCTAAGTTCAGTGGTGTTTGGCAGCCCAAGTGGAAAGTAGAGCTATCAGTATATTTACTTCTTGGATCTCTGTTAGTGTTGTGGATCTGGTGAATGAACTTCATGCAAAGGCTGAGGCCTTGCAAAAGCTTTTTTGTAGAAGTTTCTGCAGTTAGATATTTACATTACAGCAAGTCAGAAACTTGTCAATGTTGCATTAACAATTATGTACTATTTTACACATACTAAAATGGGAGCGGCATATCCGCAGATAGATGTTGGACATTTTGACGAGTTAACAGTGTGTTACTGCAGCTTCCACTATAGTTGTACAGAGTGGACTTGGACATTAAGGCCGGGGTTAGTGAGATTCTTCTGACATTTCAAATAATAAATCTGACTTTAGTGGGTATTAAAATTTCCAAGTGAAAACTTGTCATATCCTGACTTACAAATTCACATGGATGAAGGACAAAGAGTTAAAAATTACACAATTCCTGAGGGTACACAAGTATTAATATTTAACCCTACAAAGTAAAATTAAAACTTAATGTTACAGGAGCATTGATTCTGGAGAGTATGAATATTGATATCAGTAGTGTTGATAATTTACTCTCCTGTTATAACAAATCAATTTTGATTGTATTAAATAACAATGCTCATTAATGCTGCATTGAGATATTGCAAGTTAGCTTTTGGGGGTCAGATAATAATTACACACCATGGTTGATAATTTCTTTCTTGAATGAATGAAAATGAAAGGTTTTACACAGCCAAATTCTAAGACCTATTAACACCACACAATATCTCTGGAACTTGAGAATTTTTGTGAAAATAGGGTTTATCTTACACTTAATTTACTCTTTTGTAACATCAAATTACATATAATTAAATTAGTTTTCAATTATGGTTTATCTTTTTCCAGTAATACTATAATAAGTAAGTATAAATCACACATCAGCTTTCAACCAGCTCAGTCCGAAGTATCAAAATGTCTTGTGGAGAATACAAAGCCAATGGAAAACTTTAACCTTAGGGCTGCACAAAGTAATGATATGGAAGATCTTACAAGGACTAATCTGCCATTCCACACAACATTTGAACATCAAATGTTTGAAGTAGCACAGCTCATTTAGGGGTAACACCTTAAAATCCTGTCTGGATGTTGTCTGACCTTAAAGACATGGTGAGTGTGATCAAAACACATTTGCAGTTTCCAGCTTCCAGCTTCTTCACTCTATAGCTGTCATCTTTCACAGGAATGGTATTAACTCTTTAAAAAAAAAACATCATGTCATGGCCCTGTTAAAACACCATGAGAAATTAACTAAAAGATTTTTATTTAATAGACATTCATTTTGTTCACATTAGCTAACAAAAATGTTAGTTATAACAAATAGGGCTGGGAGATGGGACTACTGCCAAACCTACAAACTCCAGTTTATAGGTTAGGGTACAAAGGTGATATTATATTCACTAAATAACTGAAATTAAAACTCCAGTTATGCACAGGAAGTGGGATTCTCCTGGGTGCCAGTATGGAGTAAGCTCTCTGTAATCTACCAGGCCTCCAGCCTAGTACAACTTCCAACTTATCTTCACAAACACAGTTTGAAAACAATCTTTCTCAGTGAAACAGAAACAGCACCAGCCAGACATCACTGATTATATGATTGCAAATCCATCTGTACTTTTAGATCTTCAGAGCTCAAATTTTCACTTTAAATCATGACACTTGATGTTCTGTACATAGAAACGAGGACATTAATCAAAGTGATGTTATAGATTGAAAGAAAATTCCTTAATATAATATATAATAATATAATACACGTGTGTGTGTGTGTGTGTGTGTATATATATATATATATATATATATATATATAATTTTATTTTAAATAGGGAGCATCTGTAAAGTCTGCAAACTCACCTTCAACCTGTGTCTGGTTCTGAAGATTGTCTTCAGAGCATATGCACATGTTTCAGTAACAATAAGCGAGCCAGTAATTTCCCTGTTGTGATCAATCAAGTATCTATCTGTCTGTCTATCTACAATTTTTTTGTACAACTGTCCAATCTTGTGCCAAGCACAACAGGTTTTCCTAACAAGAGTTAGTCTAATATATCGTCTGAAGTTAAGGGTATCAGTGGGTCTTTGGACTGGGGAGTTTGAAGGTTCTTACTTTCTGTGTCTTGTGAAGATAAGCAACATTAAGCTGCATTTTTAGCAGCTTATAAGTATCAAAAACTCTTCTTTCCTGGATGAGACAAAACTACTTAGAGGAAACTGACTTAATCCAAAGTACCATAATACCATAGTACCTTAATCCAGTACCAAACACACAGCAACAAGTTTGTTTTTTTTTTCCAAACAACTTGAAGTGAACGAATCCTAAAAGCCTGAGAAGTATTTGTAGTAGTTAACTAAGCCTGACAAATAAAACACTTAATTGTGGAGAAATCTGAAGCACCACTGAAGTAACCTCGCCAGTAAATTCAGCAACACAAGAAGTCTCCTTGACTTTTTCATCAATGCTGTACAGAGTGGTCTGAATGAATGAATACATGTTACACAGCATGGTCTCGTATGAGGTGCCAAACTCAAAATGTGCCTCAGTATTGATCAAAAGCAGCAAAAAGACGATGTTGACCTACAGTTCTTGATGAAAGATGAAAATCTGCCAACAGCCAGGAGCTAAGAATCATTGCTTGTAAAACAATCAGAATTTTATAATGATAATATAAATCATTCTTATCATGAATCTTTTGTGAAGAAAATGGCACCATGAAACTTTTTATCAGTTTAGAACAAGAAGGAGGAAGGCAAAACTTTTGAGGAGGATATTTCTTAAACCCTGTCTTTTGATATGAACATTTTCTAACAGTTCTTGGGTTTCTGTTTTACTCAAGCTGTTGTAATGACTCATGAGATTCCCCATAGTATCCATGCACTTTGACACAACACTTTTTACACTGGGGTATTTATGGTGTGATGAAGATTCAGTGGGGTTTAAAGTTTGCCCATTTGGTCCAATTAAATGTGGGAACTATAATCCAGTCAATACATTTTTCTTTTAACTTCTAACCTTACCAGAAAGAAAAAAAAACATTTGTGATTAGAATGTCTTGAAAATCCAATATCTAACCATACTACTTTAGAGTTTATATTCTGCATGTTATCATGGTAGATTTAAATCCATAAAGCCCATACATATGACCAAGTTTTGATGCTCAGAACTCATTTTCTGTGCTCGTACTCATATTAGTGGAATGTACATAAATAATCCATCAAATTCCTACAGAATCTGAAATTGAGAGTCCATCAATCTGTTCTCTAATTAGCTTTGCCTGTTCAGGATCAAGGGGTGCTGGAGCCCATCCCAGCATGCACTGGTCAAGAGATAAAAGCCAAGAGATGGGAAACACATACATATTCATTCACATTTTATGTCTTTGAACAATTAATATTTACAATTTTGCTGCAATGACTTTTTGATGAACCCAGAAAAGATAAAACCAATTTACACCAACATAAATCAAATGTGCAAAACCGGACAGGATGTTGCTGTGAGGCAACAGGGTTAACGACAATTAACATAGCACTTCTGAATTTTTTCATTACAGTTAAACATTTGGATAGGTTTATGTCTGCACATGCTGATCACTATACTATACTGTGCCTGTAATGCCTTGCAGACAAACTATGAATGGTCATTAATAATAGACCAAAGCTATATTATACCTATGAATGAATATTAATAATGGCGGCTACATTATATGGGAAGATGAAAGTCTCTTCTCTCTGAAGGATAAATCTGGGCAACATATAACATGTCTTTATCACATTGTCCACAGCAACAGGCTCCGTCTCAGGTTTCCGTTCTGAGTTATGACCTCATCATCTCGTTTGTACAAAAGGGAAAAATTAAATTAGTTAGAGTAATGAACCTAGGTGCTTCTCATAAGAAATTTCTCTGCTCATTGTTCCCCGAGTCGTTTAAGAGACTAATCTGCTGCATATACCCCCGTCTCACTTAAATCGTGGCCCTCTGAAAGAGCTGTCAGGGGTCTGCCTTCTCAAACATGACTCCCCATGGGGGTCCTAGATCAAAGATGAAAGTGTGCTGAACGATCGGGGAGACTGGGATAGAGGGGTGGCATGAAGGGAGTTAGGAGCACGATTCATCAAATTAACAAATTTGCTTTCCTTCTCCCGGTAGGCAGCGAGGTAAATTCTCAGGTACTTAAATCAGTGTTGCGCTGACAGCGAAGGAAGTAGAGGGGGAGGAGTCAGTAGGTAGAAGGAAGTTCTCAGGAAGACAGTGATGTGAGCGTGAACGAATGTGTAATTAATGACACTCTTACTCCTAATTAAAACCTCTTAGCTTTCTCCTCACAAGGTTGCAGCAGCTGGTATAGACAAGGCCCTCACTGTGAGATGAGAGACATAAATTTCATGACAGTATCACAAGGCAGCACCTGCTTATGCCTACACCTGTCACTGCTGGAATCATACCTCATTCTGTCAATGAATTAACATCCTCCTGGGCTATGAGAGAGAGAAAAAAAAGGGTAGATTGTCTCATCCCAGAATGAAAATCCCTGGTGATTCGGAGGTGGTACCATGTATCCATTTTCAAAATTAAATATAACATTGTTTGGTTCAGCTAGGCAGACACCTGCCTCTTCTAGTAAAAGTGGCACAACCTAGATCTAAAAGATTTCCCCTAGGAACCACATCACAGTATTGCCTTGTAACTATAACTTAATATCATGTCAGAATCTCCTGAGGATGATACAGTTAGTCAACCACAGAAAGAAGGAAAACAAGAGCGAGTCAAATGCTTGGAGAAACAGATGGAGGCCAGGAGCAGGTGGAGGAAAAAGAGAGAACCAGTATGAGGGAGAAGGAGTGAGAAGGAGAAGAAGGAAACCTGATACACAAAAGGAAAGATATCACAAAGTCCCCTGATAATAAAAGCAACGTGGGAACAATAAAAAGCCATCAAGTCATTTGAAAAAACAATAGGAAACAGTATGAGAGTGCCATTTAGTATTAAATTTTAATGTTAGTTCAATAAATGATTCTGTTGTCTTTTACAGAAATGCCTTTAACCGGGGCAGACTGCATCAACCTTCCTCAGGGACATGCACAGATGCACTTCTTGCATAATACTCTTTGCTTTGGTAGCTATTCTTTCAGCTCTGTGTCCATCCTCAGCCACTGCTGCTCAGGATGTGTTGGTCTATTAGTTTTCATGGCTCTCCTTTCCATGTTAATATCACTTTTGTTGCTTTATTTCTATTTCATATACAACTGCCCTCAACAGCTTCTCCACCCAATAGCTGACATTCCTGTTCCATAGAGACGATTATTGATAATTACTGATGTCATATTGATGTTTTGATGTTGCTGCTGCGGCTGACCGATGATTAGATCTGTTGTTCGCATTAATGGCGCGCTGTCACCCGTGGTGATATTCTGCTGAATAGAAAACTTTGGGTGCAGGTGATTGTGCTTTTGTGTGTTAGCAGTTATGAGGTCGGTAGATAGCTGGGGGGAGATATCTGACAGCTTCTGAACGCATGACTCTGAGGCATAACCTGCTCTGCTGTTTATACATGTTTTTACTGTTTATAATTGGTTTCTTAGACATCAATCTGGCTTTAACTAACTTGGTGCTTTATAGAAAGAGATCTGTTAATAGAGAATATTGCTGTATTTCAGCCACAAGACATGTTGCAGTTAAAAATGGTACAAAATTGATTCAAGCAGTAAAACAACTTGTCATCTTTGTGCTCCCTGATAGCATGATGAATTGCCACTGTGGACACCTCGATCACCTAAGCTGTCTCAGTGAGCCACACTTGATCACTGTCAGAGAAGCTCAAGATGGTCAGCGATTGCTGTATAGGCAAGGGACTTACCATCTCCCATCCTCTGTCTCTCTGTCTTTTTCTCACCCACACAAACACATATACAGTCATTTGTGTCATGGTGGTTTTCTGGCAGAGAATGAGATGAAAATAGTCCAGGAAGTAATCTCCAAGAGCAAAGCAACTGTGGGAAACAAATGACTAAATGTTCTAAAAATCCACAAGAAAAAAGTTATTACATTAGCAATAAAACATGTACAAGTGGTGCATTGTCAGTACTGACAAGTAAAACCACAGGTAACATATTTTGCATCATTAATCATCACAAAATACCTGATGATGTTCTAGGTCATTACATGATTGCTAATTTAGTTTTCTGTGTACAATCTTTGTTAAAGTAATGACCACACTCACTGACTTTTAAATGTGATAAAATGCCTTTTACTCATTAATACACACACAGGCTGTATCTTTTGTGCTACATTTACTGTGTTATAGACTATTTAAACCTGCATCAAATAAAAATCCTACATTTACTTTGACTTTACGGTTTATAATAATATAAAAGACATCTAAATAAATACTATCCTGCTCTTTCACATTGATGCAGAGATTTTGGTCCATTTTATGTTGAATATTGGTGATCCCTTCTGTCCTGGATTCAGTTTTCAGCCATTTAAAATTACTTGATTAAAAAAATTGCTTATTTGTGTTGAAATATAGAGTATGAAGTTATCTGAAAGGTGATTTGAAACACCTCTTACAACATGCAGTGAGCTATGATGATAATGATGAAATCACTGCATGACTTAGTGTTTTTAGTGTCTATACTATATATGTACATACTGTAATTGATATTAATTAAACAATGCACACAAGTCACCAAATTGACATCGCTTTGCTGTGTAACTGGAACATTTGACCACTAAATGGGAGTTAGTGTCAAGTGAACTACAATAAATTTCACTAAATTTCACCATATCATGTCGGCTCATTATTGATCCTCTCCATTTACTGGATATATTATCAGTTCTTATGGCCCAGTTCATTTTTCATTTTGAAAAATTGATATGACATCTAATGGGTCCACTTAACATAATAAAATGTATTGTTTCAATCATATTATGTAAAAATGAATTTAAAAAATTGAGCATCTGTGAACTTTGACTTTTGTGTCATTTTCAATTTAGGATAGTAAGATGCAATAAGTTAGTCAAAGACTGCCCTTCCCATATTACACTGTACATGATGGGGGACTTTTAATCAGGTAAGTGTCCATTGTCAACTACTTATTCGCATTCAGGTCATGGTGGCAGCAGGTCAAACAAGGTGGTTCAAGTGTCCTTCACCAAAGCAACACTTTCCAGCTAATCTCATCTTAGTCTAGATGAGATAGCTAATCTCTCCAGTATGCTCTGGGTCTATTTCAAGGCCTCCTCCCAGTTTGGTGTGCCTGAAAAACCTCCAAGGCACCCAGTAGGCAACCTTATCAGATGTCCACACCATCCCAAGTGGCTCTATTCAATGCAAAGGAGCAGTGATTCCCTGAATGTCCCTATCTCTAAGGCTGGGCATGAGGAGGAAAGTACACAATGTAGATTGACTGGTTAATCGACAGCTTTGCCTCCCAACTCAGTTACCTCTTCACCAAAATGGTGCAATGCAGCCCTTGCTGCCTTACTGCTGATGCCACACTGATCTATTTGTGAGTCTCCCTTTCCATCCAAATTTCACTGAACAACAATGAACAACATCTCAAGATACTTGAACTCCTTTACTTGGAGCAGCAATACATCCCCAATATGAAAGGAACAATCCGCCCCTTTCTAGAGAACCATGGAATCCAAAATTGAGATGCTGGATCTCATATTAACGTATTAGCATTGCTGCAAATGACCCTGTTACAAATAGGAGGTTGCATCTGATAGAGTGAAGAGTAAACATGGTGATGCAGATTTTTGGTCACTTTTGGGGCAAGAGGCACAAGTGAGCCATATCTGCTTATCTGATTGGCAGGTGTTAGCATACAAAATCGTGAATTACAAGACTACCAATTTTGTTTTGTCTTTACAATTAAGAAGTGAAATCAACAACACCACGCTAGATGAAAGCAAACACTTTGGAGTACTGACAATGCAAAACTGATATGCAACTGCTCTCTAAGCATGAGATAAAAACACTTCCATGGTATCACACAGAGAACCAAGCAGTGCCATGTGGACACATAGTGTTTCTTGTTGTAGTTATGGTGCTGCAGCTTGTTTATCAAAGCAGGAAACTAATAACACAAAAATCAGCAATAGAGGTTGACTAATGCCCTATCCAGTGTCCAACGTAGCCATCTTGTGGGAACATAATACAAGAATACCATACACCAAATTTTAGACATCAAACAGATAACAAGTTAAGTGAGAAAAATGTGAATAATACATAACATTAAAATTCAAATACGAGCAAAAAAATAATCGTTTTCAACATCCATCAAATGCTTGGAGTATGGTTTCATGCCTTCTCCATCTCATCTCTCGTCTTCTTAACACCTCTTACACACTCATAGCTCCATCTCACATACAAATCAGTTGAATTTTTAAAGAAACATCAAAGGAGATAGATCTACGAGGGCATGCAGATGGTGCCAAGAAATCGTTTTACAGTGCTGAATTCAACAGATGCCCCATGCATCTAGCCTTTGCACAAGATACCACCGCTGAGGTATGCTTCTAAATCATGAAGAAAAGCGCATGGGCGGTGGGTTTTTCACACTTTTAATTTCAAAGAACATCTGATACTCTGTCCGAATAAGTCCTTAGTCGTCAAAATTATTATATTTGATATATGTATGATTGTGTTTATCAGGCTTTTACAAAAACATATTTATGAAAACACTTCATGGCATCATTTAAGAAAGATTAAACTAAAGAATAAAACTGAAAGCATATTTACCCTGGCGATGAATTGGATATTAACTACAACAATAATGCCATCTCCCACAGCGAGTAAAATGGTCAACATACAAAAGTATTAACCTTGAATTGTTAATGTTGATGATGTTACCAGTTTGTAGTTACTCTGTCTACTTTGTGAAGGCCCCAGCTCAAATCCGGTGTCCAGCACTTCTCCCATGCTGATATCCTCTAACTTACTGTCGAAAGAGCAAACATTTGCTACAGCTATAGTGAGGACAGTTGGTTTGATGGGGTTAGCCCTTGGCCAAGCACTATCCTCTCCACACTTCCCCTTTCACACTTGTGTACTGGGGCAGTGTTTGCAATATTTACAAAATCTCCTCAGTGTAGCTTAAGGCAGGCCTGTGGTGAAACCTGGGCCTTATGGATATAATAGACCGAGCTTACTCAGCTTTTTCAGCTGCAGCTTGGTCAGAGGTAGCAGCAACAGTTTCTAACGAATCCACTGTAGATAATTGTCTGTAATGAAGCTGTTTTGTCCATGTGAGGACAGGCGCGGTCATGCTCCTTTTTGAGTGCACAGCTCACTGAGTACACAAGTACAAATACAAATGCGATGATACATAGATAAGTTGAAACTCAGTCAACAGATTTAAATCTTGCAACAGATAGTTTAGTTTTCTGAGGATTCCGTCCCTCACTCTTGGACAAACTAATGAGAATGAGATGAGGTGCAGCGGGCCACTCTCTCCCTCTCTGCTTCTCTTGCAATGTTCACCATTGGACAGATGGATAGCACCTTGACAAACAAAAAAAACAGGCAGACTGTGTCGCTTCATACAGAAGCAGAGTGGTGACAGGTTATCTCCATGCATATTGATGCCAGCCAGCCACACTAGCACAGGTTTGATTGAATAGTCACACAATGGGAAAAGGCAGGCTACTTTTCATGTTCGTCCATCAATCAGTGCAGCAGACTGCAGCTCTCTCAGCTTTGTTTGAGTGTCAATTAGCTGACATGGTTTGGGTTGCAAGATGAATTTCAGTGCGATCTGTTTTTCATAAGGCAGACAGCAAATAACGTACAGCTGTGGGACCAATGAACCCCTTCAAACATCAACGGAATAGATAAATTGTTAGAAAAACGCAGAGTGGTTTACTTTTTAAAAAATAATTAGCTGATTAGCAACGAAACACAAACTTCTCTTCACTCAACAGAAAATCTCAGACACTACAATGGTGAGAATTATTATGTTTCTGCTTTGAGAATTTCTTTTAGATGTACTTTTATCTGCTGATATCAGCAAAATATATATAAAATGTACACTAAATGTGTTTTCACAAGCATGGCTAAAATAATGAAAATCTAAAACTTAAATTGCAATAAGCGAATTACTATAAAAAGCCAAGATTCAAGCTTCAAGTATTCATCAATATCATGTGACTTCACTTCTCAGATGAACAGACTGAAAGCTAAATCCACAAATCCTTAATCTTTATTTAGCTTGAGTTTTAGGCAATTTGCAAAATGTAAACAAGACTTATTTGCCTCAAAGATCCAGCAACATCTTTCTGCTTGTTTCACTCTATCCAGTAACATTCGTTCCATGGTCCATTGCTTTGCAGCCTTTAATTTGTCTTGAAGTAATAACACAACACCTTGAAATCTCATCATGCATTCAGTAGCCTAAAGCTTTACACCCCTGGTAGAATATGCTCAATACTTTGCATTCTTCAGGCTGCTTTGAGGCTAGCTAGAACTACTGAGCCTTATAAAACAATAACTGCATGAGTTTTCTGGTATGCAAACAGCTTGCATTGTTCATGTAGTACATTCCAGCCTAAAAGGCCTCTACGTGTTTGTTCGTATTAGCTATTAAGCAGTGTTTAGGAAAATACACAAAAGCATTTACAGAATCGCTGCTAGTACTTTTTCCCCAAACAGATGGCCAGTGCGACATTATTTAACTGAACCAACATCTTCAGTCTAAAGTTATAGCTTAATTTATCAAGGCGATACGAAGCTCTCATTTCAACTCACTCACCAACATGTCACTCTATACATCTATAGTCTGTAGTTAATTTATGGTCTCTAATTCACCCGATTGCATGTCTGTGTTATGTAGGAGGAAAGTGAAAGAGCAGGGAAAAAGACTCAGACAAGCACGCACACACAGAGAGAAAGGATGTGATAACTAACAAAAAGGCTCGTGCTGACATGGGGCTGCTAACCCGTTCCGTCTTTGTACTGCTGATAGGCTAATTCTCCTGGCTAATTAGACCATAATAGGACAGAGAGGTCTTTAACTTCAGATTCATTGAAATAAAGCTTTGATTAGGTAGTTTAGAATTTTAATTACCTCCTTATATTACATCATTTACAAAGTTTGAGACCAGCAACGCTCAGCCATCATCCTTGTGATACTACATGTCTGGTGGCCACGTTGGGTCGTGACTTGTTTGTATAAGTAATCGTCTCTTCTTGTAACTGCTGATTTCATGCAAGTAAATGTTTTAAAATCCCTAAATAATAATAGAAAACGAAATTTAAAATGTTTAACTTGAAACTTGTGGCTATTCAAAATTAGCAGATGCACATGGAAAGAGTTCAAGTGCAGGGAGCTACAGTATATAATATTTATATATTATTTATACAATAAAATTGAAAATATGCCTAGTTTATTGGAATAATGAGATATAATTCCACTGTGCACTTCATTACACTCTTGGTGTCTCTTAATACATATTCTGTGTTTGGTTTACATGTTATGGTTTGTCATGTCTTGATCTTTAATCAATGACTGGGCTCTTTAATTTGTATTAACTTATTATAAATTGCAATAGTAATTTACTAATACAGATTAGAAGCACAGGTATGATACACAGGCAGGCACAGGCTGAGAAACTGTGGTGCACATTAGATGAACACAAGAAACCTGGTGAGGTTGCGTTCTGTTTTTATGGTCCCCAGTTGCAGTTTTTTATGTGTATTTACCTCCAAAATGCTCAAAATGCTCAGTTCTTCCTCCTCCAGCACCTTTTTTTGGGAGCACTGTCATCACTTTTAAGGTCACATAGTCCCAGAATTGTGCACATGACAGTATGAAATTCACAGTGCAGTGCATTGTGTGTGTTTGTGGACAGTACCGCACACATACACACAAACTAGACATGCAACACCTGGTTACTTCCATGGCAACCATTAAGTGCGGTGCTTTGCGTTGTGCTTGTCCTCTCTGGGTGTGGCGAGTGTAGCTGAGATGCTTAAAAGCAAAAAGCTAAGGAAATGGTTCAGGCTGTAGCTTGAAAGGCTCCTCAGCAGGTCAGATGCTGAACACCTTACAAACAGCATTGTATAAATAGCTTGAAAGCTGTGAGTCAGTGGCAGAAGTGGATGACTCTTTCACAAGAAGAAACAAGAAATCACATGCGGGTTGGTTGAATTACACACAAAATCCTGTGGTTTCCCCTCTTCACAACCCTGTTTTCATTTTCTGATCTCACTGTCTTACTGTTTGACTTACTAGAGTTTCTGGTGGATGATATTCATGAAATTTAAAAAGAAATGTCACCTAACATTTTTAGCATGTAATTAGATAAAGTGTAAATGGACCCCTCTACAATAGGTACTAGCAAGTGTTTCACATCCTGACTGTGCCACCTGGAGCTGGTTTGTGTCTTAGGTAACTTCACTGACTCCAATAACTGTGATCCTCTTTCATCTGCTCCCACTCTGTTTTTAATAGAATATAACACCTCCACTAACTGCCACCTGCATGTTTTGCTTTTCCTTCACCTTTATTTACATGGTTCCCATGTATAGATGTTGTACAACACTTTACTGTTAATCAAACCAATTTTTCCCCTGGGCAGCTCCTGAAGTGGTTTGAATGATCAGATTACAATCTCTCCAGAATATAAGAGACATGTTTCTCTGCAAATATAGTAGCATATAAGGGACATAAAGATATTAGCAACATTAGTGCAATGGTATTTTGCCTTGAGTGTCTTAGCAGGGTCCATAGTTTCTGTGCTGTTAAAAGGTAAATTGATCAAAGTCACATTCGTCCATGCGACCATTTTCACACTGATGGACATCATGGCCGTTTGGGGTTAAGTATCTTGCCTTGGACACATGAACAAGGGGAGCCATGAATCGAACCACTGATGTTCAGATTAATTCAATTTGATTACAGTTGGTACTTTGTTTAATTGTTTTATACAAACCTCTTGTAGAAGAATAAGAGTGAAAATCATTTGCAGTTACACTAAATAAACTTAATTTCTTACATTTGAAGTTTTCATCTTTATCTATGACAATGATGGTGTGATGTTGTCACTTAATTATCACTTTAACTGGGATCTTTGTTTTGTCTTTTCTTGCAGTTAAATGTCCCAAAAGAGGTGTTCACATAAATTTGACTACATACACAGAACTCTTCATTTCCTTAATTTAATTTCCTTAGTTTTGACTACACTATGTCACCTTGATTAAACTTTGATTGAAAAGAATGTATATTATGTACAGTGGTGTATTTTGTGGCACTTCATCTTTAAAGGTCTGTAGCAACTCAAAACATAATAACTGCTAATAACATGATAATTTTGGTCTTTTAAAATATAACAAAGCCAGCAATATAACAACTTGACAATAATGTCACAGAATTTTTGAGCCTGTAACATAATAACATTTTGCCATAATGTAATAAGTTATAGCATTATTGGCTGGTTGTTATGTTATTGGCCTTGTTGTAAAAAAAATCCTTTGACAGTGTAATAATTGGGTTTTTCTGTGTAGAAAATGTCACTCTTAGTCTTACTATTGCCTTACTATTGCCACAGGATGGGTTGGAGGAGCAATTAGGAGTTGACAGGGTTCTATTTTCCATAGAGGTATGGTATTTAGGAATGTCGCATGAATGCAAAGAAGAACTACGCTGTTACTGTTCCATTTCTGTTGTTTGAAATTATTTTTAATTATTCTATCATTTGTCCAACTTGATGGTTGTAGTTGTTTCCAGAACTGATGCTGACCCTGTCTCTGCCTCTGATAATGAATATGCATCTATGTGTCATGAGCCTGGCTTTCTGTTCCCACCTAATGCTAATGTTCAGTCTATGGTTAACCCTTTGGTTGACATGGTTGAGGATGTTGACAATGAGCCTGGACTACAATACCTATCAAATCCTATCAAAAATGGTTGGATATTCCCCCATCAAGATATGTCAATGCTTGGGACATTCAATGGAGTCTCACATTATCTGCACCATTCCATCCCAACCTGTATATAAGAGAAGTACTTGCAGGGAGCCTACAGCCCACAATTAAGGAAAGAAGGACAGCGAGAAAGAGAGTGCTGCATAAGATATTTTGGATGAATGAATATCATATGCCATCCACTATAGCCATTTTAATAAACCAAAACTGAAAAAAAAGCTTATTTCTAGGAAATGCAGTCATATATATGTATTGTTCCATTATTGGCTCCAGTTATTACACTGTCAAAGGATTTTTTACTAGGCCAATAACGTAATAACCAGCCAATAATGCAATTAACTTGCAATTACGTTATCTGCAAAATGTCATTACGTTATTGGCAAGTTAGGTGATAAGTTAGGTAATAACTTATCAATAATGTAATAGAAATTTGAGCCAATAACATAATAACATCATACAGTGAATATGTATGATGAAACTGTAATACTGTTCAAATATCAGAGATTCACCAAATAAAAACACTTACACACATTGTCACATTTATACACACGTTTATGTGTCAATTCTGGATTCAACCAGTAAAGTTGTTCCTCATCTTTTAAAATATATCAAAGTGGAGTTGACAGTATACTCGGTGCACACCACTGAATCATCTATGATATCTTTTTCACTGAGAGATAAAAATAAATCCATACCTAAGATCACAGTGGTTATTCAGTTGTCATACAGTATATGGCAATTCAGAGTAATATGCATTAGGCTGTTGGTTGCACTGGACAGTAGAGTTCAGTCTAAAAAAATGTACAGCAGATGTTTTACAGCAGGTGTTTGACTATTCAACTATGTTCACAAAATGTGTGAAAATACAGCTAGAGAGTCAAATCCACTCAGTTAGTTTGAGAATTAAAAAAAAAAAAAAAAAACTACTAAAGAAGTCATTGTTGTGTATGGGCATGTGTATGTGTAATGTATTGTCAAAATGAGCAAAATCAACAAAACTCAAATATTATTGGGTTACAGTTGTCAAATAAAAGCCAGGTGCAATTTTTGAGAAAGAAAAAAAGCAACTAAACTGTAGCTTTTCATCACCATGAATAAAACAAGAACAAACAGTTTTTAGTGGCCATACATCAGTACTGGTCCATCTTCTCCCTGCCTGTAGCCAGTGATATGTGTGTGCACATGTGTGTTGCTGTGACTGCTTTTGGGCATGTGTTCATGTGTTCATGCCAACTGATGGGTTAATGCCTAATGTAAGATGAGAAGGTGGCAGAATAACATCCAGAGGCATCTTCATTTCCCAGCTGTTTTCATCTTCCCCTCTGCAACAGTGAATAGTCTTGTGTCACTGCTCAGTGGCCTCCAGGATGGCTGCGACCAATTTTTGATTTGTCAAATCTCAGGCTTTGGGCCACAGTATGTAAAACACTCAGCAGGTCGAAAGGTCTGTGGGGATTAAACACGTCTGTGAGTGCATTGTTATTTTACTTAAATAATCCAGCATGTTAATGTTTCTTATACATTTGCTTTTTGGTATACATCAGTACACACTGTTTGTGCTTCCACTCATTTACGCTTTTTCTTTACAAAGTCAAAATTGCTCTCAACACTTGATGGTACTTAATAAAGTGATAATAAATCATCCCATCTATTTACCCCACATTGCGTTAGATGAGGTGAAACAATTTAGCTAATTTTGGCCTGATGAAAAGGTAAACCTCTTGGGGCATGAGTGAAGTCATCAAAACATCTGCTGTTAACCATGAAACGCTCCCCATGCCCTGCTGATGCCAGAGTTTTTTTAATCTCTTCTTCTCATTAGGGATGCAGATATAATATCTGCTGCCATGTTATTCACAACCACTCAATGATTGATATAAACCTTGTATGTTGTGTGTGTGTGTGTGTGTGTGTGTGTGTATGTGTGTGTGTGTGTGTAGTCAGATATTATGTGAAAGCTTTGAGCTGAAGATGAGATTGCACCTTCTTTTAATTCTACCCTGATGTGAACCAATTTCAAACCTCGATGTGAAGTTTGAAAACTAAGTTCCTCTTTCTGTTCTTTCCATGTGGAGTTCTGCAGAGTATAAACTAAAAGTTTTGGTAGCTCAATGAAACTTTGCTCAGATTTTGGCTCGACCCTGGTATTACATTGTCACCATGAGAATAAATGAAGAAGCTATTAAGAGCACTCTTATATTGCGGATATGAATGACTAAAATAGCGAGAGAGCTCGGGTCCATTAGCTTGGGAGACTAACGTTAACGACTGCTGCTTCATTACTACTCCTGCATGCATGGCCAGCTTCTCTATAGTGCTAAACCCTCATGAAAGATGGACAATGCAGATAGTCTGGGAACTTTATTAAAATCCTATATACTTTCTGCTTTGTGTAGCTTGTGTTGTGAGATTTTTATGACTGTAAAATTTCTATAGTTTTATATTTGGACTTGTTTTTCATTGTTAACTGTGTTGTCCCTCATTCAGCGCTGCTTTATCCTCAGCACACTAGCATGCAAGACCCATGTCAGCAAAAGTAAGCACAGCTCATACATCAACTGCAATAAGCAGCTGCATTTTCCATAATAATAAAAGTTATACTCACAATCAGCATCTCCTACGCCTATTCAAGCACTATTCTGCAAAGCGTCGTTTTGTGGAGAATAAAAAATGTCCTTTACGTCTGCTCTGCTCCCTACAGGGCGCTAACACATCAGAGATGCATCTGTAGCTGCAGCAGAGTCAAATTACAATGTAATAACATAAACACATGAATGACAGGCTTCAGAATAAACATGGTGTCATTTTTACCTTATTTCAGCTGCATTTCTCATTTGAGTTAAAAAGAAAAGTGCAGTAATATTCAGGTGGGAAACAGCTGAGCCACCGCCTGAAGCCTAAATGATATCAGTTGGCACTTTTCCTTTTTCCTTGTGAACTGGCTGAGTAAGTTGAGCATTTTGCTCCTAATTTGGCCTCATAGCTGTGATGGTGGTGATAATAAGCACATAGAGATAATAAAACATACTCTTATGGAATGGTAGTCGGGACTTTTGAGTACCCTGGAAAAGCCAGCTGATGAATTTTTAAATGTTAATCTTTGAAGAAGCAGCAGGAGTGCACTCGTCAGTAAAATGAGAGGCTGCCAGGAATCTGCAGCAGGATAATTAATTGTTGAATCTTTACTGAGGGGATGCATCTACCGAGACCCATTGCAGATATTATACAGCTGTTAACTTTTGAGCCAATTCAATATTTTTTTCATCCCCACCCCACCCCCTTTTTCTTTGTATAGCCAGTATGTGTGTTTAGATGCATTATTGTGCGTATATGTGTGTGTGTAATGATGTGTACATGTGTGCATACTTGCATGCACATGTTTATCACCCCCTGAAGCCCTCATGTATGGGAGCCAGATGTTGCAGCTGGAATATACAACCTTGTTGACAAAGAAGCAATGTGGAGCATTATAGACTTGTGAGCCAGTTCACTGTAAATATTCATGAGCTGCACTTAATTTTATTTATCTTCACATTTGAAAAGCCCAAAGAGAGCAATAATACTTTTATACCAGATTGTATTCCTTGAATATTTTTGACCTTTTGTGATGTTGAAGCTGACCTTAGTGACCTATTCAAAAATAATCTTCAATGGTATTATCACTAAATGAAAACTAAAAGCAGTCCCTACGAAAAGCCTTTTTTTTTTTTTTTTTTTTTTTTTTTTTTTCGGACTCCCTAGTTATAAAGATTTAACTTTTCAGCCAGCTCAGGATTTAATCTTTGCCTCACAATGAGGCCAAAGTTGACTGATACTGTTTAATAGCTTTAAAAAAAAAAAAAAAAACATAATTTCTGTAATTCCATCGAAAGCAATTAATTTTGGTAACATCTTGATTTTTGCATGCATACTATTTGCATATCTCACAGTGAAAAAGAGTGAAATGTGACCTTTTAAATTTGTGTTGATTTTTTCTGTAACACCATCACAGCCAGTGTTTGGTTGCACTGAACAAAATCTTTCCATTTTTATTTTAGTAATTAACCCCAGTTGAGGCCTAGAGCTGCCCAAGTTAATGAAGTTGAGATTTCTGTGCAGGATTAATTAGAGCTCAAATAGGAATAAGTGGGGGGGTGGAGGTGGCTAAATAAACAATGTAATAAATGACGCAGTGCTTGGTCTTTAATGCACAATTAAATTGGGATTGTCTTGGGATGAGGCAAAGCACACACAAGTTACTCTCTTAAGCTTGCTTCATATATCATGTCTTCACTCTTAATGGTTAGAGCCAAGCCAAGCAAACCCCATGGTGATATTTAAAATACTATGGATAAACATGCAGACAGATTTAGTGTTGTGTCATTACCAGCTAACCACATAAACCAGAACACATTTAAAATTCACCCTGAGCCTGAAAAACTCCAGACGGTATTTTTGTGTGGCAACACAATATCAAAGGATCACACAGGGTAAAATATCTTCAGCTCCACCAGCTGTGGAAAATATATTATTCTCTACTATTAAAAATGTTTGTGCAAAAATAGTTTACTAGTTACATTGTCTTTCATTTTATTAGTTTGCAATTTAGGAAATGCATAAGATTGATATCACTGTCATATAAAGGTAAATGTGTAGTTAGAAAGAACAGCTGGTTAGTTCTTCCGCAAACAGGGGAAAACAGCCAGTCTGACTCTGACCAAGGATCACATATTGACACACCATATTTTACCAGTTGTCCACACAAAATCTGAAGTGTAAAATTGCCAACTCACCATGTTCCAGTGAAGTTGTGTGTCTATTATTTGCAGTTCTCAAACAATTGTCAGAGACTCAAGGTTGTTACTGCTCCTGGTCAAGAAATATTCTGCCATCAACTGAATTGCAGAAGTTGAAAACAAAGCCAGGCTTCTTGTTCCCTCTAATACCAGTTTCACAGTAAACTAAGTTAAGGAGCTGCATGCTCAAAATTCATACAATTATCATACAGACATGATGTTCATATAAAATAAGAAAACAATTGTATTCCCCAAATTCTCTGCATCCTTTAACTCATATGACTATTAATAATTCTCAGTAGGAAAGAAAATCTTCTTTTAAGGTCAATGATTCTGGTCAATACTCATTTTTATAACATCAATGGAAAATAATAGTGAACTTGTAGAGGCCTTGGATTCAGTGTATTTAGTGCAGATTGAGCAATATTCTGCTTTTTAAAAATCTTTTCAACATTTTCAGCTGTCTGATACTGAGAAAAACGGACTTGACCTCAAACCAGTCTCTTGTCTTTGTTGCTTCAGGTTTAATTTGCTGACTTTTTGGCACAAAATCATTGCCATTTTTCCATGATGATAAAAATTTCCATCTGAAGTTGTTTCTGTAATGGCAAAAGGTAGCTTAGCAAGCCCTAAAAATACTAAGATTTTTACCACAGTGAATCGTGTTACTATATTTACATTTACTGATAGTCAGATGTTTAATATAATAATTGATCCATTGACTTAGTCATCATTACCTCTCCTAAAGTGGCCCTTAAAGATGGTGTCTGAGACTAACTGCAGGAGATGATGATTAAAGGGCTCATAATATTGGTACTATACGATCTCAGGACAGTGCAGCTGGCAACCAGACTGATGTAATAACTGACAGACACCAAAATTTGCATCTTTTCTATGATGATAAGTGGCTGCAGAAATGGAGAAGTGCTGGCCAAGTGTCAGTATCTTTAATGTGACTTGCCTACTTGGCACCATATCTTCTTGGCTAGCTAACTGTTATCCATTAGAGACACCATGAAGGAGAATGGAGCTCCTGGTTGACAGACTTGACAAAAAGATAAAACATTTTTCAGCTCTGGACGGCTTTATAAAGGATTACACTGACAGTTTGTGACAACTTAGGCAGTGGTGGAAGGCCAGCTCTTTATCTGGTCATCCTAACCATTATATATAGAGTAGATACTGTAATATGTCTTTGACTTTAAGGTGCTAAAGTGTTAAAGAGGATCCATTTGAATTTCTTACAGATACCTTGAGCTTAAGGTAAATGATTTATTTTAATGTCAGATTTATGATGATCTTGTATTTTTCACCGTGCCATTTTAATGTTAGGGAACAAGGTAACTTTTAAGATGCAGTGAAACAGTTTGTGAGAGTTGAGACACATCAGACGGCCAAGACCATGCTGAGTAACTTGTTCATTTGTCCATACTTCTTCTTTGGTTCCCATGGGATCTTCCCTCCTTCTGTTGGCTTATTCTTATTTTTCTTAGGGGGTCTTTTCACAAGAGATCTCTATCAGAGAAAAATCTGTGTTCAACAGTTCACTTGGCAGAACTTCACTCAACAATAAGAAGACAGAACAGCTTTGTGGAGAGAAGGTGCCTGGAAGTCGTGTATACTTTATGGACGGATATTTTAAAGATTACCTTTAGCTTGCTCGTTTTTGAGTCCAAATTTTTTGCAAAAGATAGATATCACAGCATCAGTTAACTCCTGTGATGATCTGAAGCTTTCGAGTACAAATTAGTGCAGCTGCAGAATATTAAACACTACATCCAATATGTTACACACTAGAGACTGCACCTTAAAAAAAGCATATGTTTGATCATTTTCTGGTATTTCAAAGTGCTAATTAATTAAATAACTTGTTACAAAAAGGGACAATTCAGTGTTTTCTCTTTTGATTTACATAGTTTCAGATTTACGTAAACTCCACATTGTAGTTGAAGATTGAGTTTCTTTATCATGACAGGTGTACACAAACACACCCACACACACAGATCATTAATTGGAGGTGGCATTTGCTTAATTCAGTAAACCAGCTCTAATGGGAAATGGGACAGCACATGATAACACCAGTATACTGATACTCTCACCTTCAGTCAAATAACATTTCGAATAGATGACTAGTGTCTAGTGTCTGCCTGTCTGTCTTGGTTACTGTATCCTAACGCTGTGGCACAAATAATTAAAATATCAAATTACATGAACTGGTGAATTGTCAGCGCTGGTACTCAGGCACCAGGCATTGAACTGAATCAACCGAACTGGCTAAACTGGTCATAAATTATTACAGTGTAGATTTCGACTGTAGATATAAGTCTCTGCTTTGATCAAACCTGCCTAGGAGCTTTTCCGCTGTTTCTGTTGAGTTGCGCTGCACAGCAAGTCAATGGTGTGCTTCCTGTTGGATCTTAGTGTTACGGTCTTCCTCCAGTTATAGGATATGTGTTATTCATTAGAAATCCTGTCCTCTGGCTAGAGAATGCATAATATTTGCAGTTAGGCCATAAACCGATCAATGTAACCTGCTGGCAAACATTCACACAGATTCCCTCTTTGGATATCTGTGGTTCTGTGTAATGTGTCTTCACCAAATCATCTCATTAAATTATCTTCTCTGATCATTTATATTCACTTGCTGCACTTAACTTGGAGTGTGAACATTTTTAATGTGTTGCTCAGTTGCTCATGTGTGTAATAAAAGTGATGGACAAACATAGATTCATCTTCAAATCAGGACATTATGATTTTTACATTTTACATTTATATAATATAATATGTTATTAATTTGCTCTGGTATTTATTTTAATCCTTGTATTGTGACATGTATAACAGATGTTAACAATAATTTCTTTGAAAATATGTCATTACTGTCATACAGATTGAACTACTGTGAGAATTGTTCATCTGGTGCCATGAGAAGACACCAGCTCATATTTTACAACGTGCCTGTTGTCCATAACATTATAGAGAAACAGAAGATCAAAGAGCAGAGATGGCATTTATCCACTCTATCCCTGGCTAATGCCAGTTTTCATGTACACACTCAGAATCCCTCATTAAGCCAATGCAAGGTAGCAAAAAAATTGGCTAAGCTTACTCTTCCCTCCATTAAGTCTTTTTCACTGAACCACAAAAAAAACTTTCTCTCCCTCTTTCTCTCTCTTTTGCCCATTTACCCCTTCAGCCATGCAAGTTTAAAGTGAAATGTCTTTATCTGTCTCAGAACCCACAGCATCCAAAATTGTTTCATCCTTAAAGCTGCCTAACACTCACATACAGAGCTTTGTTTCCTTTCATTTCCTGAAAAAAAAGCCTTACAATACAAAAAAAAGGTGGATATGCTTCATTTGCAGATCATGAGAAAAATACAATATAAAATCAACAATATATTGTGTATATTTGTGCATATCCATTTTGCATGCCGGTTGTAAAATAGTTTGTGAAGAGATACAGAAACATAAAGGTCACAAGTTATAAAAAAATAAAAAATAACTAAAAAGGTGTTTAATGTGTCTGTTGTATTTGAACAAAAGCTCCAATAGTTGATGCAAACATGTTTAAATTTCAGAGATATGGACAAGATGTAGGAGCATTTATGGACTAAAATAAGGAGAGTCCCACATCACTGCCAGGACGTACAGTAACGTAACTTTTTAACAACCCTCTGTGGCTCAAACACAAATTTGACATTAATACCCATCACTGTGCTGCCTCCCTCATGTGAACAGTAACCATATGGACAGAACTCTATCTGCCCTTTGTCCCATAAACTCAAGGAGTCTGTTAATCCCAAAAGTGGAAAAATGGTCCATCTTAAATCACTCTCTTCCCAAGAGGTTATTTATGCTATTCTACGCCCTTGTCCCAAACTATATGTAGGTAAAACACAGTGGGCCCTGAATATAAAAAGCAGCATTAAAAAGAAACACTCTCTCCATGCTACTACAAACCATATTGTAGAATATGAACATTAGGTCACTGAATTAAAATTCTAGGCCATACATTGAATTAAAACCTCCCACAAAGGATGGAAAGTCAATTCAGCTTCAGGCAGGAGTCAAATGGGATTTTGAACTTGGACCTATATTTTTACAAGATCAAGATATGTCTGTTTGTTTGTGCAGAATGTTATTGTTCTGTTTGAGATTTGTCTCATGTGGATTCATTGGTTATTAAATGTCAGTTATTCTTGTCTTGTTGTCTTTTGTTGTTTCCCATGTTTTCATTATTGTAAGTCAAAGTTAAAACACGTCTGATATATGATATTTGTGCTCATCCTTTCAGTATGAAGCAACATGATTTGTCCGAAATGACCTCATTTCACTTTCACATTATTTGCCTCTTGTTTTCTACCTCCAGCTTCCGACTCTATCATCTCCAGAGGAAGAGCAATGAGCTCTGAGCAAACTGTCATCTGATCTGTAACTTCCCACAAAGATGATGGTTCATTTAGATGGGCACAGATTAAATTGTTACACCTTGCTGTTAATTGTATGCAGCGAAAAATCAAGTGTCAGTAATACATTAATATCTTAGGTGATGACTGTAGATGGCAGTGACACAGACATCTAAAAAGAGCAACCTGACATTCTCCAGTCGACAATTCTCAGTGTGTGTGGACAGCACATTGTTATTTTAGTGATAGTCCAATATTGTGTCAAACAGATGATGAGAATTTGGAGAAAATAAAGAACATGCAACATTCGTTATGATTACTTCTAACATGAAAACAACACCTGTATAAAGTTAATTAAATCCCTATCCAAAATAATCAATGGTCTTGAATTTCTTGAATTTATAAGACGGCATTCTTTCCCTATAAAAATTTTTGAAAAAGACAGGTTATCTCATGTTCGGGGAATCGGGGAACCCGGGAACCTAAATCAACAGGTGGCATGAAACATATTCTCTCCAAAGGAAGTCAAAGCTTCTTTTTCACACTCACACACATCAGTGACCTGGAGCGATGCGACTGCGACACAGAGACTGACTAGAAAACAGTGACTCAAACTTTGAGCAAGTTAACAAAAAGCAGAGCAGGACAGTGTTTCTCAGACCGTGATGAGACTGTGTTGCTCCACCATAGTTTCAAAATCAGCCTGTGATAATTGTCTTCCGTGCTTTACAGGACTTGGTAGCTGTAATGCTAATGCTTGCGTGCATGATAAACACCGCTCCTAACGTAGCCTGGATAGACGAATGGTTATGGTGAACCACATTGCCGCACATATGCGAATTCAAATTTGAATCCTGACTCAGATAAGCCTTTTTGTGTGTTTTCTCCTCCTTTCCTGTCTCTTTACACTGTCTCTATCATTAAAGGCAAAAATCCCAAACAAATAATGATAATGATAATGATAATAATGATAAAAAAAACACTCCTAGATAATGCACAGTTGCTTCTACAGGTCATGTGCTCATTTGCTAATTTTTCCAAAAATGTGAAAAAGATGGGTCGTCTTACATTTGGGTCAATACGGTATTTAATATTGCCTTACAGAACACTGTTAACAGATACATACAGTACCTCTGTAAAACAGATTAAAGTGTTTTTTTTCCTCTGGGAAAAAAAACCAGAGGCTGATCTGATAAAGACTTGAGCTAAATATTTCCCCAACTGTTCTCAAACTTGAAATGACCCAACTTTTTGTGTAGCGCAGTCTTTCTTACTTATTTCAAGTTTTTCCAGGGGAAAACACACATCAAGCAATAACATGTGTAAGGCATATTGCCTCTGATTTACCCTTATTACACATACACATTCATGGATGAAGCACATTTTAAAAAACAAAACTGACTTGCCACTCCCATGGTACTGACCCAGCATCTAAACTTCACCGATCCCAGTTCGGGTTGAGCATCTGTGGAATATGCTACAACAAGCCCGGTCCATGGAGGCTCAGCTTCATCCAAAGGACCTGAAGAACCTGCTAAATGTGTCCCACTGGTACAGTATTTCATTTGGACTTACATGTCTTTGCTTGTGTATCATTGGCACCTATGTGCTTTTCTCTGGGATTGTGATCACATTTTGACTTGAGTAAGTATTTGGCCTCAATACCTATTTTCAATACCCACAGGCTTATTGTCACACTTTCATCTGTTTCCTCTTTTTAAAGTGAACTTCTTAATCTGCCATATTTCTGCCACATATCTCTTGGACAGCTAAACTATGACCATTCACCATTGGCCATATGTGTCCAGTTTGGTGGGTGGAGCTTCTGAAGGAGTGCTGAATATCTACATCCTTTCTCCAGGATGCTTATTCAGCATTTAACTGTGAAATTAATAAACCTTTGACTCACATAATGTATTCTAACCTTCCCTTCCAACCAAACTGAATAACAACATTTTGGCATTTTCACTGTCTGTTAACCACTGGTGATTCATATAAATATATGTGAATACAAACTAGTCAACGTAATACTTTCAATTTCAATTCAATTTATTTTATTTATATAGCGCCAGGTCATAAAAACATTTATCTCAAGGCACTTTACATAGAGAAACCCAACATTTCCACAATGAGCAAGTGCTTGGCGACAATGGAGAGGAAAAACTCCCTTTTAACAGGAAGAAACCTCCAGCAGAACCAGACTCAGAGTGGACGGTCATCTGCCTCGACCGGTTGGAGTGAAATGAAAACAGGGAAAAGAGAAGAGACAGAGGAAAGAGAGGGAGGAGGACGGGGGAGAGTGGAGGAAGAAAAGAGGGAGACCAGGAAGCGACAGCAGAGACTAGATATTTACAAGTAGTTGTTAAAGTAAAATTATCATTACAATTAATATTACAATAATAATAATAATAATGATGAAGATGAAAAATGATGATGTCGTCAAAAAATTGGAATCCAACAGCTCTGGAGTCAAAACTTCCTGAAAAAGAGAAAGGGGTAGGGGGAGACACAACTGCGAGAGAGAGCAGATGATGTTAATAATATGTAGTATATTAATATTAATATCAGGACATGAAGTGTGAGGGAGAGACAGAAACGTGAGGAGTGAGGGACAGAGAGGAGCAGTGTATTGTCAGAGTCCCCCAGCAGTCTAATCCTATAGCAGCTTAACTAAAGGATGGTTCAGGCAGGCCCGTGTCCTACCTGGACCATCCTTAACTATAGGCTTTATCATAAGGGAAAGTTTTTAGTCTAACCTTAAATGTAGAAAGGGTGTCTGCCTCCCGGACCCAAACTGGGAGCTGGTTCCATAAGAGAGGAGCCTAATAACTGAAGGCTCTACCTCCCATTCTGGTCTTAGAGACTCTAGGAACCACAAGTAAACCAGCAGTTTGTGATCGAAGTGATCCATTAGGATAGTAAGGAACTATGAGTTCCTTAAGATACTTTAATTTCAGTTGGTTATCATACTGAACATCATTTTATCAATCAACAATAATCAGTGTAGTGTTTTTTCACGAAAACACTTCACTAGTAAACATCTTACTAATAACATTAGTTTTTGTGATGCTACCTTCACTGCACATTCAGTTCATATTGTGTTTTTTTTTTTTTTTTTGTGTATTTACTCCACCAATCACAAGCCTCATTAAGTCGCTCATGTAGCATAGATGATGTCCTCACTTCATTCACTTCATATAAACACAAAATAAAAATCTTATTGCTGTAACTTGAAAGTGGTTTTGTAAAATACTAAGAGCTATGTTTATATGAAAACATTAACAAAAATCTTGTTTGTGTATTATTCCAATTGTTTGCTGTGATCTCAGATAAAAAAATTACTGCATCTATAATCTAATCACAGTCGCACTACATCTGAAATCTCCTCGTGCCACACACAGATGCCAGGGGACTGTACAATATTCACCTCAAAGTTGTTGTAAATGATTGCAGTTGGTCTGTGGCGAAGCATGCCTGCAGCGTTGTTTCTGTGTACAGCTAGTATAAAGACAGCCTTTACATCTGCTTGGCCTTATTGCTGATGTGCTGTAAAACACCCTGAGGAATAACCAGTGGTGCAGTGTCTGATTGAGCTGCCTGACTGCAGACGTTTCAAGCAGAGCAGGATGAAGCTCTTTGAAGAGGCAAGAAAAACCCATGGTGGAGGCTAAGCAGCATTCCCACCCCCATCTCCCTGGGGGTGTGCCCCCTCTCTTTGGGGTGAAACTGTGGAGTTACCTGAGGCCAAGGGCTTGAAGGTGATGCTGAAAGTACCCCCACCCCTCCACCCCTTACCCCACCCCCTTGTGCATTCCCTCTGCCCTCTGGCTGTGTCTCAGTTGGTTATACAGTAATCTGAGCGACAACATGAAGCCTCGTGACCCATTTGTTCAGATAGTGATAGCAGTATCAGTCTTTGGGCAATTTCCATGGAAGATAAAGAAAGAGTGGAGAAACAGGCTGAAAGGCTTTGTCTCTAATAATGTTGGCATGCACATGTCTCTTTCTCACACACACACACTCAGTGTGAGTGTGTGCTCTCTAATACTGCTGATGTCTTGGTTTCCCTCTGAGTCAGTGTGTTGAGAAGATATGGAGGGACTTCACACAGCCATAGTAAATACAAGTGAGTGAGCTGAATGTGGACCACCAACCATCAACTCAATTATTAAGATGGGGGAATACGGAGAGCTGCAGCTCCTGAGTGTCAATTCACAATAAAATCTCTGAAGGAAAAAATCATCATTTGAAAAGGGTTTTTAGGTAGGTTTTTTCACATTAGCTGGGTAAACCAACACTAAATCTAGCTTGTACACTCAGTGCAGGACTATTGAAAGCTTTTAGACAGATCATTGTTATTTTTTACTGCCATTAGTTGAGAATTGGTTTTTAGTGTCTTTTATACCTTTTCTATGCATGTTTTTCTATTAGATTACCTATTACCTTGAATCTGGTATTTAAAATGCCTCATGCAATATCTGTTCTCTCAGTTATCATTCATAACAAAAAATATTTCAATTCAATGTTCATGCTGCCCTAAACTATTTTGAGTTTAGCCTCAGCTAAATACAAATAGCATTTTTTTCTCTTCAACAGCTGATCCACTGGCACTTTTGAGTGTGCTAGTGTGTGTGTTTGTGCAGTATCTTGAACATGCACTGGTCAGCATTGAGCTTTAAACCAAAGATCACGCAGCTATTTCAGCATAAAAATTAAAAGAGTGCATGCTTCTCTTATACAATGTGCTTAATCAGATGGAAGCTGAAGCTGAAGCTGCTGAAGCTGCTGCTGCTGCGTTCATCTCCGACGAAAAGCTGCAATCAAGGCCTCACTTGTTTTTCTTTTCCACTGTGCTACAGAATCTGAAGATCTTTTTGTGCTACAGAATGTATTTTTTATAATAAAGCAAAACATCCAAAAACATTAATAATTATCAAAATATTCCTGCAGCACTTTTAATTCTGAATTAATGTGTGGTGTAGAGAGATAATAAACATTTTAAAAGAATGCATTACATTTTTTAGAGAATAATGCTTCTTTGCTTTTTTTTTTCCTGAGGGTGAGAAGAGAAGATCAATATGAAGTTCACCTCTCTGTTTGGTACAACAGTAAAACTGGGACTTAGCTTAGTTTAACACAAGAATCAGTCAGAAAAAAATAGTCAAACTCATTGAAACAAGTGTTTATCATAGCTTTCTTATTTTTACATGGTGCTGCTGTTAACATTAGTTAACACACACAAAAAAACACTGATAGCTTTTTACAACTTTCTAACTTCTAAAGATGAGTGTAATAAATACAGAGTGAAACATTTGTGAGTTGCTGTGTGGGGTTAAAGTGTGGTTTATTTTTGCTTTTATCTTTGTATGATTATCAAATCAAGCTGGATGAGAATATGCGCATGTCCATGATGTCTTGTCCGATGGTGCATCTACATGAACAAGTCCAATCCAAGACAGATATGTGTTCCTGTAACATATAATTTCTTTCTAAATATCAGACTCTACGCAAAATTGTAAAACACTCCCACGTAAAATCATCACATCCAGATGTTTCGGCTACAGCTCTGTCATCATGATCATACACACTCCACTGGATCTGTGTCTGCATGAAGTAAAAACAATAAATAAATAATAATAATAATGTAAAAGAGGTCATCCTAAAACTTCCTAAAGTAAAGATCCTGCTGCTGATCTGACTGAACTGAATAGACCTACAGTAAAGCCATGTAAGCACAAAGAGGACATGTAAACTTCAAAGAAACACCTAACCCAGGTCCAATTATCAACTGACAAGGATGTTTTCTCCCAGAGGAACAGGACAGTGGACTGGTTTAATCTTGGTTTCCAGTACAACCATTATGGCTAAAGTACCTATGAGCTAAGATAATTAAAGGGAGCTCACTTCTGAAGCATGAATTAAGTATATCAATAAAGTATATTGGCTAATTAGATTGTGCTCAGTCAGCCATTTCACCATCAGAACATTACTGTCTCCAAAGCAAAGCCATGAAATCCAGTCAAGACGCCTGTTTTACATGAATGTGTGGGAACAAGACGCCATTGTTTTTATGGCAACTGATCCAGACCCAGTGCATTTATAAACAACAATAATGCATTCGAGACATTTACGACATTGACTTAAGAACATTTGCATATAAGATGAAACATTTAAAAACAGCTTTTAAGTCTCTAAGGCTCAAATGTAAAGGCTACAGCTGCTGACGGAGCAGAGCATTGATTTTAATATCATCAGGGTTTTGTTTATGAAACTGAAAAAACATCAAGGAAATAGTCATTTATTTAAAGCCATGCAGACTATGATTTTTATGAAAAACACCATCAGTCACAGAGGAAAATGTGAAGAAATATCAAGGGAAAAGTATAAATCCTTAACTTTATGAACTACCATGTTGGAAGTCTGTGCAGAGACATGAACTACTGACCTTCAGCTCACAGGTCATGTTGCCCCCGGTGCCCGACATTTAAAGTTCAATATTGTTTCCTTCGCACAAACAAAAAGCAAATTGCTTCATTCCTTTCAATCCACATGAAAGTCAAACATCTAATTTCTCTTTTAGGAGCCATAACTGTTTTGTCGCAGCCACAGGTAGAATATAAGAAATTATTTGTTTACAACCATGGGAATTAATTAACACCAAGCCCTGCAGCTGTACCAGCCACTAACAGGCCACAACATATACTGAGTACCCACGAGGGCCCAAGGGTACCGAGGATGCGGGACTCTTCCATCCTCTGGTGCGTCTTCAACAGTATGTTGACGGCTCAGAGCTCAGCATTTGTTTCAGTTCATTTAGGTTAACATGTACATGCAGACAGGAGCTAAAGCAGATTACTTCAGGGATGAGGGTTATTATTCATTGTCTATCACAGTCTCTGTGAAAGGAGTTTGCTGCTCCCCTCACACTCGCTCTGTCTCTCAGCATTTGCCCCTGACAGGCTCATATTAGATAAGCCTGCCTTCTTGACGTCCTGTGACTAATCAACTGCATAATGACAACTATGTGACCATGACACCATGTACATAATCACATTGAATAGGGACAGTTGTGTGTTGAGATGGTCAATTTATAATCAGAAAGCTGGGACCTGTTTATGTTAATAATTATAAGAGCTGGGGCCAGTAAATGTTTTCCAGAGTAAACACAAATAAAAGGTTTCCATTATTTACTGTCAATCAATTTTAATAAATCAATGAAGGGTGCTTTTTCAAATGTACAAATAGATTTAATCTGTTTCTATATATTTGTTGATCACATTGTCCGCAAAAAGAAATTAATTGATGTAGACTCACACACGCTCGATATGTGACAATGTCCTTTTTTCAAAAAAGAACATGAGCTTATAAAAGGCCCTGAACCACTGAAGTGAGGATGTCTGGCTCCGTGAATTACACTGGCCTTGTTGTTTCTGGATCGGCTGAAGCCTGTAGGGACTGACTTAGAGTAATGCCTTGCCCCATATCTCCCTCAGCACTCAGCCAAATGCAGCTACGCAACAGCAGCCCCACTTAATGTGATCTTCCTTGGCTTTCTGAGGTGGAAGTGGCAGAGAGACAAAGGGCAAAGAAAGAGTCAGTTGACTCATCGATGCACACACACACACTCAACAACGCGAAACCACACTCCAAAAATAGTTGGTGGGTTTATATGTGTGTGTGTGTGTGTGTGTGCCTGTGTGGGTGGGTGCATTTAAGTGTGCATACAGCTCACATGTGTGTCTCGGCAGGCTCAAGCATCTTGTAGCGCAAGATTTCTCTCCCTCTTCAGTTCCTAAATAAAGCCTGCTCAGTGAAGTGGAGGAAGAACACAAGAGAATCAATCATACAATTATCCAGATTTCCTCTGTCACTTCAAACGGAGGAGAACTCAAGAGTCTGACCATTGTATTGGTGTGGGGGCGGGTAAGCGTGACTGTTTTATCAGAACAAACTTTGTTTTAATTGAGAGCACAGTGCTGTCAATCCTCTTGGCTTGGCAACCTCGCTCTGTGGCAAAAAAAAGTGTGTGAGGGTGAAGAAGCATAGAGAGAGAAAAGTTGAGGCAGAAAGAGATCTCTGGAAGAGCGTTGTGGAGAAAATTAAAAAAAAAAAAAAAATTGCCCACAAAAAATACAACTCATGAAAGTCTTACACAGCAGCTTACATCGTGTTTTGCCTTGTGGTTTGAGGGCTCGTCTTTCGTGTGTGTGTGTGTGTGTGCGTGTGTGTTTGCTGTTAAATAGGATCATATCAGAACCATGTCACCAATACAAAACCATTCACTGGTCTTTCAGCAAACAGAGTATAATCTGAATAATCTATAATAAACAGTTTGATGCCACATCGTCTGATTCACTACAGGAACCTTGAGGAAACATGTCCTTTAGCCTGTGACCTATTTACTTAAAAGCAAAAAAAAAAAAAAAAAAAACAAACAAACATGATTTTTAATCAGAAACTTGCTTTCTTCATCCAGTGCATTGCTCTCTACATTTCATCATCTCTACAACATGCATATCTACATCTACATACTGTGTGAGAGAGAAAAGTTTCTTTAGTATGAGGACTGTTAAAACTGTGCCCTTGGGTAAGAGACATGTTGTGCTTACTGATCACGTCTTTAATGAAAGAGGAGTCCACCAACCTGACTCTACCCATTTCTTCCTCTCTTAGACGTTGCTCAGGTTCTACATCATTAAACATCCAGCCTTCTGGTATTGATCACATCATGATCCTGAAATATTCACAACATTCTCACAATAACAAAATACATAGGGGATTTGTTTTCTCTATACCTGAGCTGCTGCAAAGGCTTTGTGGAGACTCCTGAACTCTCAAAGTGTCCAGAGGTGGAGACCTGGTGTGATTCACATTCATCACATAGTTGGGGGGTATAGATTTTAACAACACTACTTTAGACTTTGGCATATTGCTATGTTGCTGTTGCAGTACATTTTCACTGAATCATTTTCATTAAAATGCTAAAACAATTGTAGATATGTCATAAAGAATAGAGAAGCACAAAATGATCAAATACGCATAATATGGCTATAATGAAGGTGTG
Organism: Polydactylus sextarius; assembly: GCA_016801845.1. Classification (NCBI taxonomy): domain Eukaryota; kingdom Metazoa; phylum Chordata; class Actinopteri; family Polynemidae; genus Polydactylus; species Polydactylus sextarius. Next base: position 19,602,197 of record CM028906.1, read on the forward strand.
TATTATAAATACCCTTTTGAGTAAGAAATGGCACAGCCAGATTATTATGTGGAACATTTTACAATCTTTCAGCTCATTGTTTTGGTTTCCTGACTCAACAACAATGTTTACAGATCCAAATAGCAACTGTTTTCCAATTAAAACCTCTAAAAAACATGATACGCAAAAATACAAAGTTAAAGATGAGTTGGTGACATCAGTGGAGTATTCGACAACCACACAAATCGATATGGAGACCAAAAACAGAGACATAAAAAATGACTATCACTCATCACAATTCACCATAACTTCAAATGAACACTAGTGTTTTTTCTGTAGTATCTGTATATGAGCCACTCTTTTCTGGCAAGTTAATCATTCCAATTAAAAATATGTCAAGATTGTGTTTACACCTGTGAGGCTAAACACAACTATTGTAGGTTTACCTTTTTACCACATCAAGTTGGCATTTTTGTGTAAAGGCAATTGAAAATATGCATAGTTAGTAAAAGCTTCCCTATATGATGATTTTCTACATTATCATAGTGTCATCCATTAACACAAAGGATTCAAATGGCCTTCAAATCCACAAGAGGTTCACAGCAACAAACGCTAACACGTACTTCACTTTTAGACTTCTAATCTGTCTTTATTGTACAAATTCACACCAAATCGGTGCTCAGACTAAGTGGCATACTTGTGAACCATGCGGTGTCTTTTGTGAAGCAGCTGAAGGGATAAAAGGGAAATGCAGAGTATTTGTCAGGTTAGCACTTCACTGATGCGGCTATTAAAGACCACTGACAAAAACTGGCCATTTTTGTCAGTGGATCATGTATTATTTACAAGGGGGGTTAACTAATTAGAAGAAATCACCACAGTGAGCGGTTAAATTAAGAGCTGCAGGCAAATGGCTGCTACTGCAGTTTTTGTTTTTGCAGTCCTGATGGAAAATACCAATCACTGATTTTATTTTTTATTAAAACAAAGCATTAAATCTTTTCTCAACTTTGTTTATTTGCTGAACTTTGATCAGATGTTCGTACGTCGCTGTTTTTCTGCGTTACAACAAATCAAACAGGTGAAATATTAAAGTAATATCATAGTAATATGAATTAATTTGATTTGTAAAAGTATATTTATCTTGTCTAAAACCAAATTCAAACTCCACTGGGTCTTTAATGTAGCAGACGACATAGACTATCATTCGACTTTGCCTTCTCCTTGTGTTTCCTCTCAATGTCAGCGTCGCTTTATTTTGTAAAGATCTGAGCCGATTAATATCTTCAGTTTCCTTAGCAGGCAATCCAGGGCATTAACTGTTTGTTTTGTTAAAGGCCTGTTTTGTGTTTGTGCAGGGAATGATTGATCACAGGAGGCTAGGGGACAGCAGAGTAGGGACAGCCTAGTGATATAAATCACATCTGATAGAGGGCACAGAGATAATTGGTTGTCTGGCCTTATAGTCACGAGGAGCGGACCACTATCTTCTAGAGAGAGATAAACTAGAGGGCAGCACACAATGATAACAACATGCTTGACTGTCAACAGATGAGATGCAAAATTACCCCCTCCCTCTCCCTTCCTCACCCACCACCGCCCACCCTCTCTCCCCCTCCCGTCCATTGTTTCTCTGTCCCTTCCTCCTGCCTTGTTATTGTTCAAATGAGGAGTGGAGAGGTTAAGTGGATTGGAAATCAGTTGGCGGAATGTTTCTGTTTATTCTTCTCCATTTCCAAAAGACATTTCAGCTGCAGCGGTCATCTGTGAATAGATTTACTGTGGGTGACCATGGTACGTTCTGATCAATACAAAGGCATCATCAAGGACTTTGAACAGCCGCACTGGCGACGCTCTGCAACATTCGCTCTCACTCTCCTTCTCACTTTTTCTCTCTTTCTCTCTCTCTCTCCAAACACATCTCGTCTCCCTTCTTCTCCATGCCATCACACTTTTTGGGGTGTCCGCCACGCTCAGCAGTTTTACAGATAAAAGCGATGTCCATGTTCATCTGACACAGAGAGAGAGAGGGAGAGAGCTTGTCTTGATTAAATAGCCTGACAATGCGCCAAATGTATTGCACTGTTGCCAGGGAGACCAAACTGACCTTGGGTGTTGCGTCGTGTATTAAGAGTTGCCAAGAAGATACTGGGTGAGGAAAGGGACAAAATATACAGTGCTACAACACAGAGAATCACCATTTGTTTGAAAGTGTGAAGTTAGAGCGGAAGATGTCTAATCACTCCCTGGAAAGAATTAAGTGGAGTTTGCCATCTTGATTATTGTTGTTGTGCCTGTTTGTCTCACAAAAGCGTTGCAGTGGAGGAACTCTTTTGTTCCGCAAATTATCACAAAATCATTATCTAACTTCCTTGTCTAAATACAAACCATTTAAAGGTTGAAAAACATGGCCTTCTGCGACACCGACTTTACTTTCGTCGTTTTTTTTTCCACACTCTAATCTGTTCAAGATGCTGGAGCCTCCAAATTCGGCAAAGGGTGCATAATGGTGCACGGATTAACAGAGCAGCAGTAACAGAATGCAATGTGCTCTCATCATACTTGCTGCATAAAAATACATTTCATAAACCTGTGTGTCGGATTAAATACTTCCCGAGCCTTTGGTGCAATAATAGAGAGTGGATGCAGAGCAACAAAACACGTGCTGAACTTTAGACATAGGGTTTTGCGTTTTTATTTATTTATTTATTTATTTATTTAGTTTCTCAAAGCTGTTTTAGAAAAAAAAATGTAAATCTGACGAACTTGAGCTTTGCATCACATTAACAAAAATATTTTTATATCATCTGAGTGAGGCAAAACATTTGGATACATGTGGAACTGAGGATTTGCCACAAAGAATTTCCATAGTCATGTCAGATCCATCACCTTTAAGTATTACAGATTAGCGTAGATGTGGCGTCTATACATATTTATTTGCATGAGAGCTTTGTTGCACTTCATCTGTCAGACAGCACGTTGCTAAATGTATTTGTCGGGACAAAGCTATAAAAGCTAAGACCTCAGTTGTGTGATATTAGAACAAACAAACAGATGCAGCAGCCTTCTCTTCTCTGACGAGTCTTTTGTGCAGCTGAGGTTTTTGCAGTTCCCCAGGCATTCGTTGAGACCTCCTGCTCTTCCTTAGCAAAATCTGAAACCACACCACATGATCCTCAGCTGGGAGTATAGTCTCACCTGCTGCCCTGTGTGCACATTTTATCATTTGCATGCACAACAAAGAGAGAAAGAGAAAGAAATATGTCACACATAGAACCTCTGAACTGTTTCTATTTCGCCGACTGCATCAGTATAAGCTTTAAACTGTGTTTTTTGTGTCTTAATATTAATGCAGTCAAGTACAGAAGCAGATACACAATATCCACAATGACAAATTAACACACACACTTACACCCACATGGGAGAATAAAGCTGAAATACACTGGCACACTGAGAAGTAAGAATTTCTTTCTTTGTGAGAGGGAAAACATGGCTGATGAGCACAGAGTTTCAGACTACACTTTACCAGCTGGATGCTTGACATTGGCCACTGTGGAAGAGGAGGAGGAGGGGGAGGGGGAGGAGAAGGAAGCCTTCATTATTGTCATTCACATCACATCGTGCCTCTGTGTGTGCCTACTAATTGATGGGGTTTTTCCTCTTGATTTCTTTGGGGGAAACAATCCAACAGATGTACATTCATTTACAATGAGGAGACTGCTTCCATTTCCATCATTGTCCATCCATTATCATTCGACTGTCACCAGAGAAACAAGCACAATGTCTTCCACAGGTACCATGCTCTTGTCTGCATTTCTCTTGCGTTGCTGTTTGCATAACGCGTCAGGTTTGTTATTTTTGTCACTGGCACAAAGAATATGAGCTGGATTTTAGCTATTTTGTGTATCACACTGGTGGCACTACTATGTTGTTAATTGCAAGCTTACTTGCAAGTTTCCTGCTGCTGTTTTGACATGTTTTCTTTCTACTCAGAGCAGAGATCGTACAATGGTAGAATTAGAAAAAAAATTATGCAATAAGATGGACTTAATTCATTGGAAATTCTATATAAAATACAGAAATTACTTTCTAACAAACTGGTACATTTGTTTTACCCTAACCATTTTCATTACAATCATAAAATCTAAACAGAATACAATTATTGATTACAAGGAAGAATTTCATGTCACAAAATACAATCTGTTCTGGTGGTGGCCTTTTTCCTCTATGCACCTGCCTTACGTGTGTGTATGCCTCTATCGACACGTATGAGTGTGTGTGTGTAGTTCCCATCCTTGGGGCCGTATCGATCCTGCCCAGGTAAGTTCTCACATGAATAATCAAACCCAGCTACCATCAGCCCTTCCTAATCAATAGCTATTTCGACAGCAAGGCTCCAGAGCAACAATTCATAATAAATGGAAAGCCACAGTATATACATCTGACCTCTCTGTTATGACAATGCCCATCTGAACATGATCATAACAATAGCAAGAATCGATCCAAGCCAAGTTCAAGAGGAGGTGAGTTCAGTTATGCCAATTAACTGAGTAAAGGTAACTGCCCCTTTATTGTATTTTTATTGTAAAGGCATCATATGAGCTTTGTCAATAGGAGAAATGCTGAAATAACTGAAAATATTGCATAACCTTGGCTGTCCCCAAAGCTGTAGTCTCATCCCCAGCTCAGTGTTGAATGGTCACATTGAGGTTAATCACAAAGTGATGTGCAGTGTGCAATGTAGTGCGCATGAGCCTTTGTGTGCGTGTCCATGGGGTGTGTGTGTGTGTGTGTGTGTGCAAGCATACATCAACAAGTTGACTTCAAGTTGATTTTTTCTTTTTCTGGGACTCATCTGTCAACTCTCCACTCAGCCTGAAGCATGGACCTGGAGCTGGTCTTCTAGAGCAGCATTTTACAGAAGTTTCTTGCAGTTTCATCATTACTTTTACCATCACTTAAACAATTGCCATGAATATAACAACCACAAGTGTGTGCAAACATGTAGTGAGAAGCAAGGAAGTTCAGAAACTGAGAATCCCAAGAGAGGCTACTTCCTCCATAAAACCATACAAAAACTTCAGTCTTGAGGGATGTTTCTCATAATCAAATGTTTAATCTGCAAAAATATTCTTACAAAAAAAATCTAAAAAATAATCTGTAACAATCTGTGGCAGCACGGATTTGTCTGTAAAAGGAATTTCTTCAAATAGTGGTTCTAAAAATGTCCAAATAAAACAATATTTCAGCCATAATAGAAAAAGTGATACTGTAGTGATCATTGAGCACAGCACAGCATGTACACAACAGAATTATCCTCTGCATTTAACCCATCACCTATGTGAGCAGGGACGGTACCTTGCTCAAGGGTACCTCATTGGGACCCGAAAGCTGGTGGATTCAAACCGGGGACCCTCCGGACCCAAGTCCACCTCCTTAGCCACCAGGCCACTACCCTTAGTAATAGCCCCCTAATAGTTAGCTGTTACAAAAATATAGTAGATTGGTGAATAAAAAATATGTCACCTCGTAATTACTGAGGTGATTACAACAGCAGCAAGTCAGTTAACTGCACCACAGAAAACACTGTTAAGTGTAGGGGTTTTCTTTGTCTCATTAGGTGAATTTAACACTGAAATTAAACAAGTAAAAGTTTGCACAGTTTACACACTGTGATTAGTTTGATGAATGAATTTGGCTGCTTGTCTCCATTAAATTATTATAAGATAAGTTTATGGCTGTGTGGCTGTAGTGTTCCTAGAGTTGTACGTTTTAAACACTTCTGGGAGCACTTGGGATTGGGAGTCTCTGGAGTCGTTAATTTGGCGGTCAGAGGCTGAAAAGTTTGGGAACACCTGTGTTTAAACACAGTAACTTTAGTCTTTAAATATCATGTGCACAAGGTAAACTAAAGTTATCACCTCGTGATTCAGTGTCTCTGTTAACCATTCCAGTTAGAAGTAATTATTGTTTTAATTTAAGAGCAATCTGAGAGATCACAGTGTCCTGACTTTTGACTTTTAGCCAACAAAATGTAATCAGCTCATCATGAATGTTTCAGTAAAATTTGGAGATATTTGCCAAAGAGTGGATTTTAATGATGACACTCAAACTACTAGAAAGATATTTTTGTGAGGTCTCAGTGACAAGTACGGTAGAGATGTAACATAATCAGTGGCCCAGTGACCTTAGACATTTAATGTCTAATCAGTCAACCTTGACTTTTGATGATTACGATTCCCTCATGGCATTTCCTTCACATCACACGTAAGGCAAAATATGTGTTTCCAATATCTCACACGAAGCCTCAAAGCCATACGAAGCCATAACAGCAACAATAACAACTAAAAAGGTAGTGTATAGCAAAGTAGAAGCATAACTTACAGAAAACTCCCCAGAAAATAGTTGTCTACACTCTTATTTGTGTCATGATCAAATAGAAACAAGCCGGGGTCTGGTTTTGATGTCGAGAGCAGAAAAGTAATAAATACAAACATGCTCAGGGTTTCACTTATTGAATAACCTCGGTGATTTACAAAAGCTGAATAAACAGGTGGATGTGTTGAAAGCTGTCACAGAAGTAGGGCACACAGGACAGATCTCTGAAGAAAATATACGATGCAAAGGCTAAATTACACTCCGGTGTGTTTAGGGTTCTGAGTTGTGCATAGAGATTCTTTTCAACTGAACAGCGTCATCTGTATTAATATTAATAATGTCTACACCTTCTCACACAAAGACACATAGATCAGTGTTCACATATATTAAAAAATGCAACTTCATCATGAGATTTATAAAATTTTAATCCAAATTGTCAAGTATTCATACTGAAATCAGTAATAAAATAAAATAAAATAAAATTGTTTCATTTTTCTCTTGGTGACACAGAATTGAATCTGTAGATTTCTTCAGTGAATCACTTTCCTCTCAAAGTTATCAACCCTGCGGTCTGCCATTACTTTCTCTATCCCGATGCACTGAAGATCTTTAATAGTTCATTTCAATTAAATGCTTTGCAATAGGTGAAGTAATACCACAACAATGTATTGAAGCAGTCAGCAGGAATTTAAGACTTTAAATGGGCATGTACAGAGAATGCCATTTGCAGCTTAGGGAATGATGAGGCATTTAAGATTCAGAAGGGCATTTTCTATTGCAGAATTATTGTGCTTGCAAAGTTTCTTATCTCATGAGCTTCATTTATATTAATTGAAACAATGTATTCTTCTTTATGGCTTTAATGTGTGTACTGGAAGATGTTTGTGTTGGCAACATTTTCATTTCTACAGTTTGAAAACCCAATGAAGGGGTTTAATTTTCTCCAGCATTATAACTTGGACATCATCACATTACAAAAAATACTGACAAACTTTTGCAAAGTCGCATCTGACAAGATGAAAAGTTCTCATATGTGACTGACAAGTTGTAATTAAACTGTTGACAGCTCCACTCAGACTGACAGATCAAGATGCTTCACAGAGACAAACCCTCCAGATTTACAACTGTTAACATGGTGATGAACATTGATGAAAACAATGCTATGATGTGTTCAAAATTAACTTCAGCGAGCATCAAATGAGTTTTTTCACCTCTTGGTGCATGAGACATTGTCAGTACAGTGGGTTTCAGAATAACTGAGTCACAGTGTTTGCAGTTTCCAACCTAAACTCTTTCAAAATGAATGTCTTACAAAGTTCCTTTATATTGTAAAAAAAAAAACCCCACCATGGTTCCAAGTGCAATACACTATACAACCGTTTTTGCAGATTTGCACATCATATATTGCATATATTGTGTTGTTTTTTTGTTGTATATGAGCTAATAAATCAATTTTACATCGTCTTGTCTCCTTATGGCAAATCAGGTAGGTTGTAGCCACCACTCCGTTGTAAAAGTTTACTATCACTGAGAAATCTGCATTCAGTGCATCGACAATCGTCCAAATTATAACCAGTGGCTGCTGAACGGAGTATACAGGGTAACATTTGCATGATACACAAGGCGATTCCCAAGTGTTGTGCTCTTTATGCAAACAAAGTATAATTTTGCAAAATAACAAGACATTGTAATTCCACTCAAATAACTTTGCCTGAGAAAATGATTTCTTGTTTTTGTTGTTTGCCCTCTCCAATTTCCCCCTTGGTTGCTCACCATCACACTAAAGACGCATTCAAAAAAGCGCTGCCACACGCAAATATTCTTGTGCTCAAGTTAATTATTTTCTATATCTGACAAAGTATTATTTGCAAGCTCAGTGATGCTGTGAGTGAACTTAAGGTTATAATTTACCAAAAATATTTAATCATAAAATATGTTTGCATTTATCGTAATATATTGTGACATCATTTCAAATATGTAGTCAGGTTTTTTTTTTTTGTTTTATTTTCGTTTTCTTGACACTTTGGAACCAAATTTACCCAAATGATCCTATAACAACAGAGCAGAGGATCATAATGAGAAGCAGTGCAATATTACATTTAGATATTAAGTCTCGCTCACTTGTAATTTAAAATTGCACACTATGCAAAGGAACCGTTTTTACCGAATGAATTGTAATAAGACTGTCACAAATGTGTGGGGGTGGGCGAGGGGGTGGGGGCATGATAACTAATTTCCCCAATCTCACTTCTTCTTCAGTGCCTCACAAATCCTCCACAATCCAGTTGATGTGCTGAATGGCTTCTGAAGTAAGTGGCATGAAAGAGAAATATCTCCTTCCACCACTGCTCACAAGCACCTCAAGTGAGAACCATAAAGTGTTTGTGAGTGAGGGATTTGAGTCTGCTCTTTTGACAGGTTTAAACCCAGCCATCCAATCTTAATCCTATGGGCAAAATGCTCTCTTGCAAAGGATTCAGTCATCTGCTTTCAACCTCTGACACGGACAGAAAAATACACATTTCCCAACATCACATTTCTATTGTGTCATGTTTCCATATCTGTGTAGTTGTAGCATCAAATTTTGGGTCTTTCTCATCTAATCTGATGTCCAGTTTAAACGTTGTAATCTGTATGATATATTGCATCATGTAAATCGAAGCATATTTGTTTAAATTGTTTTTGTTTTTTTTTAACCTCAACTACTCCACAGCAGCTTTTCCTTCACGTTTCAGGCAGTAAATTGGTCACAAGTAAAACTCACTCAGGTGTTTGCAGTTACTTTTGGCTCATTAGACCTCAAGTTCAATCTGAGTGGAGCTGTGCAGCAGTTTTGTGAGGACATCAAACTTAATGCACTAATGAGTTTACTATCTTTAGTTTTCTGCTTTGCTGAACATGTAGCCCATCAAAACAGAGATTACAGGTTAATCAAATGAATTTAATTTCAATTACACTAAGAATTCTACAAAATACTAACATTAATATGTTGGAGTGTGAGTTACATAATCACTGCATCACAGTAAAAGTAAAAAGTAGATTATTTACACAACAATAATTATTTGGTTAAATAAATGTTCATCAGCACCAGTATATCGCAAATTTACTGATCAGAAGTATAAGGCCCCAATAGATGAGCACATACCATATGTTGTAATACAAAACTCAATTTATTTCAAGGGTTATAATTACGTTAATTTCTCCAGGTAGTTAGTCAACTAAATGTTTGAGACTCTTGGTAAATACTCAGCTTGATCTTTGAGCATCCATCACTAATAACAATAATTTAAAAACATCTTGAATAAACTGTCAGAGAAGATGCAGTATCATAAAAAAACATGTGTAAGCACCTGTTGTTAACATTTCTAAAGACTGTCAGGTTTGGTTTCCACATGTGACAAAACTCAGAGGAAATAAATTGACATTTAATCATAAATCTCTGGTTCATTTCTTGTTCCATATGGAAGAATACATCGTGTACAGCTGGTGTTAAACCTTTTTACAATGACATATGCCGGAAATAGAAATATTTCCTGAGCTGTGATGAACATTTTTTTTTTTTTTTTTTTTTTAACAGAAGACTAGCTTTGACTTAAATGATTGAAATGTCTTGAAATATTTGTAACTGAATTTGACATAAATACATGCATACAACTGAGACATTCAACCATCTGGAGGGGAACTGTCACCAAACTTTCAAACTGTGAGAGCTACAGTATAAAGTAAAGACAAATAAAGATTTTCTACAGGTCATACACACTGTCACTCCACACAAACAGAGGAAAATGAGCCACAATGTGTCTGACATGTGCTGCCATGGCTGGAAACTGACTGGCACTTTCCTGCATCAGCTGTGGCGCTGCCCAGAGGTAAGAAGATTTCAGGTTTAATATTAAAAGATTTATTTATTATTTATTTATTTATTTTTTCTGCAAAAAAATTGGCTTTAAATTTCTTATTATGCCCGACAGTGAGAAGAAAGACAGACGCAGTAACCTCAAAAGAATTAGAAGACTTGATTGGATTAGCTTCCCTCTCACCGACACAGACGATGCTTGCTGTTTTAATTGGAAGGTGAGGAAACTGAACTACTCTATTATAGACAGTTTGCTTAAAGATTATTTGGATCTGACATCTGTGAAATGAGAACATCTTTTTCTGAAGATCTAGGCATTGGCCACACAGGATAAGAGTCTAATCACGTCAGATTTGAACAAAATGTCATTACTTTTGTGTTGATTCACATCCACAACTGATTTGTGTAAACATACACTTTATTCATAACTCCATTTTATAGATGAAAGGTAGTTATCATGACATAAGGGTGGCATCCTTCACATCTCCACCAGACATGACAATGGTTGGTGTCGTCTGCTGTTTGTGTCACAAATGTCTCCAGGACCCTGCTCTCTGCCTGGTCTGGTTGTGATGAAGACGGTGTTGATGTTTTGTATCTCGGCCTTTTAGTTTTTCTATCAAACAAAACTGGAAAATAGTATTAATATAAATAAATAAAACCATGAATACATAAATAAATCAGTCGAGCTGTGGTCCATTGTTTCATTTCAGCACAGCTGCAACACAATGACGACTTTTTACAATGTATCAGTGACTAATTTATTCCTGCGCCAAAACATTACTGATTTTTTTAGCTGTTCAATCAATATATTTATAGTTTGTTGCATCTCTTGAGTGTTTGGACTTGATTTTTTTTTTTGTCTGTTTGTTTGAATCATACTCAAGCACATGCTGCCTTGGCTCTGTCTAATTTGCACTATTGCTGTAGACACCAGGGAGAGTAAATGCTAAGTGGATCAATACCATAGAAAAAAACCTTACACTAAAACTTTTGTACTGCTGTGGACTCTTTCCAGTAAGTGTCCTTAACAGTGTAAGACTTCATCCTCCAGGGAATCAGATGAAATCTGGTGTTTTTCTTCCCTTAGTTCCTTAATAGGTCTCTTGGGCCTTCCGACCAATATGTGGCAAGAGGAAAATAAAAACATTGATAATGTGTAAGTTATGCACAGAAGGAGGAATAAGACACACCTCTCTAATAGTGTTCTTTTATCCATTTATCCTGAAGTCACTTTAATGTTCATTTTACTTTTCTAATGCAAGAAACTTTCCCTCTGCCACAGACTTATGCACTTCGTCTTTAACTGTAAAAGACGGATCCTGAGGGACTGGAAATACTGTACTGTTGTATCACAGCCCAATGTATCCATATGATATTTGTGAAAGTGTACAGAAATATGTAAGTGTCTCAGAAACCTGAGGTCCTATAAGAAGACGGTCCTTCCCACATTTAACCCACCCACAACTGTACGATACAAATAACTTCATGTTTATTACTGTAAAAAGGTCAGATCTTCCTATCACAACTGGAGCTCTGTATCTGGAGCCACAGGTCACATCAGAGGGTAGCAACCAATGACCTGTACGGCTGTATGGTTGTTAAGGTTGGAGGAAAGCACTGCTCCATTATTCCTCTCCAAAAATGATAGAAAACTCTAATAATATCCATGGTAAATTTGGTCCAGCTACAACAGGTTCATACAATAGATTTCTCTACGGCAATACCTCAGACACACACACACACACACACACACACACACACACACACACACACACACACACACACACACACACACACACACACACACACACACACACACACACACACACACACACACACACACACACACACACACACACACACACACACACACACACACACACACACACACAACTATAATATGTCACTGACCCTGCATGTCAGTTCATCCACGCTCAGTTCAGTGCTTTTAGCATAAAGGTCAGGATACTGGTGCACTGAAATTTAGGGTTGGATAAGATGTGAATGATCTTAACAGATCAGATTTGACACTATTACCTGTCTGATAAGGCACAGGCTGGTTCTGAATACATTTGTGTAAAAAAAAAAAAAAAAAAAAAAAAGACTTTCTACACAAACACATTTTTTAAAAAAAAAGAAAGAAAGATCATTTAACAAGACAAAAATGCTCACAACTCATCAAACCATCCAAGAAATTAATGAACTGTTGCACCATTTAGCAAACATTACAATGGCATTAGATCAATAATGCTTTATAGATGACATATGAAGTGAAACCATGTGATCAACTGTTATTAGATTCTATTTGTTAATTTATTTGTAATAATTGCACATTTGTGAAGTTATCATTACTTGTCTTGCAGGGCCTTCATTTATCTGTGTCTTACTTTTCATAGGTCTCTAAGCCCAGTAATGACTACATAGTAGCTTTAGTTCTGCAGTTCATCTCATATCACAACAATATTCACACCTACATTTACAGTCGAAAGAATCTAAATGGTCATATCTTTAGAATTATTTCCTGTTAAAGGAAGAGGGTAAATTGTCACACCTACTGTACAGAATCTGCATCTCACCCCATTAAATGAATTTTTAATTTTATATTGCATGTTACTAACCTTAGTCTCACAGTTTGTAAAGTATACACTAAAAGCAATGAACTCCTCCAAATAACTTCAGGTCCCTGCTGTGAATGTCTAACTGAAACCTGGAGCTCTTCTCTCAGACTCACACAAATATTGCAAATTAGATCAAAAGCTTAACTTATCATGTTGAATTCACACAATCACTGCAGGGAACCAGTCAGCATATGAGTAACAGTTACATTTTTTCTGTTTGTGTAAGCCCTCCTGTGGAGATAAAACAATGACTCCTCTTTAGAACTTTTTCATGAAGATGCTAGATTTCAGATTTCAGCATAATGGCCCCATCAATTACAGTCATTTATCAGATATAACCGTACATCACTGTTGTATTTTAAGTGAATTGATTCATGCCTCCACAGGAAAAATAATTTCACAAGACATTTCTCATATACTTTCTCTCTTTCTCTCTCTCTCTCAGAATGAAACAGGATGGTTTGCAAAAAGTTAAACGATCTTTGCTTAACCTCAAATTGAAATAACCAACAAAGACATTTCGGTAAAGATAATATATAGACATTATTGGAAATGTGTTTAATTTGTAGCTGAACAGACAAAATAGGATTCTACATTTTTACAGCTTCAAAATATGATTTCACTGTATCGCAGAGAATAAATCAAACCTTCCTAAATTGCTTTCCTGCGGGATGATTGTTTGGCAGACCTGGCTCCTGAGGTCTAAGACCTGGCCTGTGTCCCTCATCTCTCAGTACCCATAAGGCCAGAGAAGCATTGTCCTGGTCTAACTACAATGTGATCTACCTTCAATAGACAAAGGATTCCAGCTGGGCTTATTCCTCCTTTCTTTCAACCTCCTCCCAGTGACAGATGGGACCAAAAGTAGAAAAAAAATCCTTGAAGACAAAGAAATTAGTGCCTTTTATATGGATCCAGAACAGCTAGACAGCAGGGATGTTTGGCAGGAGTAGGAGAGGAGTTGCAGCCTTTCAGTATCATTTTACCCCTCATTGTTACAAAAAAAACATACACTATAGTAGAAGAGCCATACAAAGCTCCAATATAATAGAAACCTGTCGGACACATTGTTTGTATTGTTTTACTGAACACAAGGGCTGTACACCTCAATATAAATAGAAAAATGCACACAGCAACACACATGCTCACGTATACACATTCCCTTTTCTATTATTACCAAACATACATAGGCACATGCACACACACACTCACACACCTCTGTGAGCTGGTGATAACTGCTTAGCAGTGTATGCTCCAACAATTGTCAGACTGCCAGGGCAGAGAGAGCCAGGAAAGGAAGAAGGGGAGGGTGAAGGAGCAAGCAATGAGTGGCACCACAGAGTGGGTACAAGGAGAATTAGACAGGTGCCATGGTGAGAGGTTGGCAGAATGAGGAAAAAGGAGATGTTGGTAAAAAGGTGGTGGGACAGATAACAGCGGAGTTGTGGAAGAGGCAGAGATGGAAAAGACTTCAAGATTTCAACAAATGACAAAAACGACACAGAGGACTGGAGAGAGATGAGGAAGTGGAAGGACAAAGGTGGAAAAGGGGGGTGGGGGGCTACAGAAAGGAATTGAAACAGTCGAGGGAAGGGGGGGGGCAAAGTAGACAAAGAAAAGAGAACAAAATAAGCGATAGAGAGTGAATGATAATGTGTTGCACCTCCACCTCCACTGGATGCAACACTCCCACTCTCTTCATGGTCTGCAGTCTGTCATCAGCACCCAAGGACAGTACAGGCAGGGCTCTGTCAGTGGCTGTGCAATAAAAATCACGCATGACACAGGTGAGTAGAGCTGTTCCCTTGTCTTAATTTTACTTAATTTGCCATAACACTTCACCTCATCTCACATTATGTTAAGGGAAGGAGAGCAGGAGTGAGGGAGCGAAGGATGTGATAAGTCAAAGCGAGAGGGAGGGAGAATGAGATGGTGTGGGATTGAAAGGAGGCAGTGTGTGTGTGTGTGTGTGTGTGTGAGAAAGAGAGAGACAGATAAACCAGTTGACTGCATGGCCCGCGGTCAACAGTCCACTAGCACCACCATGTGGCTGAAACATCAGGGTAGTGTGTCATACTCAGGGAAAAGCATCAAACCCTTACGAACATGTGAGTTTTACCTGTGAACATTTTTGTGAGTCTCACACCTTCATGGTTCATGAAACATGGTTCACTCACTTTAATGTAACAGACACAGTGAAGTCGAATGTACAGCAACACACGCACACTCACTGTACAGAACTGATACTTATATACAACCTATAATCACTTAACTTTAATATAATATAAATACAATATAATATACATATATATAACATAGTGTAAGATAATGTAATATAATATAATATAGCATAAATATAATAGATTATATGCATGTTCTAGCTCTGAACTGGGTCCTATCTGGGTCACTACAGTGGAAGCTGTTCTGCCGTATCTCCATTCGTCCATGTCAACAACTGACCTGCTTTTCCTCCCTCCTTCCTTTTTCCTTCTGTGCTGTGTAAAACCATTTAGCTTTGGATGAGACATCTACTCAGTTTGTGGAAAAAAAAAGATTGCTGCCAAGTTTAAAATCAATCACATCGACCTTTCGAAATGTCCATTTCTAATGTGCTTCAGTGCTGCTATACTAGCTTTATCTGTAAAGCAAAACTCTGATCTGTTCATTGCTGAGATAACAAACTCTAGAAACTTTTATATTTTTAGATAATAACAGTAATAACACTTTACCTCTCATTCATTGTTTGGCTTCAGTATGACACAAGAAGCTAATACTATGAACGACAGTGATTTATCTTTAAGGAAGAATCAAACATTTGACTGTCAACAATAATCATGGAACTTACTCTTGACTGAAACTAACAGTTGTTACATTATTTTTACACCGACAACACTTTATAAAGTTACATCAGCTTATGTTTCCACAAATGTCAGCGTGATGGGCAGCATGTTCGTCCCAGCTGCTTTGTTGCTGTGTAATTCTCGGTTGTTGCAGATGAATTCAGTCTGTGAATCGGTTTCTTCAAAACATGGTGTTAAGCCAGATAGTGTTACTGATGGAAACATAGCAGTGAACTGAATAAAAAATATGTTGTGGCTATGGTGTGTGATTCTGCAGAACTTTACAGAGTTCTTGTTTTCAAAGGCTACTTTTTACTTCATCTTAGCCACATTTTTGTTGTGGAGAAAGTATTACTGAAACCCCAGCATGCATCATTTTTGAGGTGAAGCTCCACAAATCCTATCACAGTCATTGGAATTTAAATATTGAAATATTTGTGGTTGCACCACATCTGTATCATCTATAGACTACCACATAATTTGGTACAGGTTATGTCATCATGATGTGTCACCTTTTCTCACATTAAGCCTGAAAAATGCAACAAGTCATCCAAATGTAAACATCATACAGGTCACTTGAATTATTGGACATGACTCACAGCAGTGTCACAGCACTTAATGTTAATGTACCTTTACCTTTTATCTCACCTCTAATTATATCTTTACTCCAACCCACTAACTAATGTCGACTTTGTGGCTCTACACTGCAACTGTCACTACTACAGCTGCCACAGGTCACCTAACAATGTAACATAACTACTGGTCATAACAAGCTTCTGGCACAGAACAACCATTAAGTCATTTTTCAGACTTGTAGAATATGAAGCAACACTTGTGACAATTGGCCTTGAACTGTATTTCATAAGTCTGCTCACACACGTTTTCTATTCCTCACACCACCCGTGGGTTTTTAGGGAAAGGATAAATCTATGGGAACAACTCAATCACATTACCTTATATAAATACCCACGTCAGCCTCCTCTGTCTTTACCACTGTGTTAGCTCCCAGCCCTGTGGCTCCTCTGGCACAAAAATGCGCAAGGGGCAAATTAACATTTGCTCTCATAGTCTGCAAATGGCAGCTCGTGCTTGCCATAGAAATGAAAGAGTGCCCATCCAGGAGAGAGAATGAGAAAATATTTGAGCATGAAGTGATTAATGATTCGTCAGACAGAGCAGTAACATTTGCTTTTAGGGGCAGTGGATCGACAAAATGGGTTTCTTCAGGAATTTTTGAATTAAGCCTTGTTTCTTTTACCTTTTTTTATTTTATTGGCAACTTCCTTCCTTTATTCATTCAGAAGCACCACCAGACACTTTTTATTGAGCACAGTAAGAACGTTTCTAACCATATATTGAGAACTGTTCATTTTTTAAAGTCATGTTTCTCATAAATATTGAAGGAGGGGGACGTTAAAGAGAAAAGGCAAAGAGCCAGAATGTATCTGTAGCAATAACCAGGCCTTTACGATAGAAAGAATGTTTTTGCCCTAATTACAATAAGAGCAAAAAGACTTCTTAATGCTGCACTTCATTATGCAAACATAGCTGTTTGCCAACAGCACTAAAGGCCTTTGAATACGTATAATTGTTCAAGATTATCAGCTCTATAAATGTAAAAGTATGCAGCAACTGATTGATTACATCATTGCAAAAATGCAATAAATGATTTGCAGGGAAAGGGACTGAATTTATGCCCAGGCTTTTCTCGAATGACACAGCTCCAACACTTATCCATCCATTAGAGCTGTGATCACTCAAAGGGCTAAATGGACAGACTTATTGCAAGAAAGAGGGTAGATGGGACACAGCCTCCTGCTGAAACTCCACAGGCACCACGAGAGGAGAACCTTCCCCATTTGCTACTCAAGATGTTTGACTCAAGGCAAAGCTTACTGCAGATGGCTTTTCTCTGCTCGGCTGTAGTTTGATGCTGCTGTGGAAACATGCTGTCTTTTTGTAATACTTCAACAAGACAGACAGACATTCAAATGAAAAAAAAATCTTGTGAGGTACAGTTTCAAGCAACAACATCCATCTTTAAAGTGGCTGAGTGAAATTTCAAAATGTGGAAGGGCCTCTTTGAGAAGAGATACCAGAGATCAATATGTTGTACAGTTTAAATTTTCTTTCCTATACATTCAAGGTTCTGGTAAGATATTAAACTACAAACTTTGTATTCTGTTCAGACACTTCATGGGTTCTTTGCCTTTTCGCTTTAATAATTCATTATTAGATGTATGTTTCATTAACATCTGCTATATGGTGTAGCTTCTCCCGAGCCTCAGGACTGATACCCGGAGGCATCTTAACTCAAACACATGGTCCAACACATTGGAGGGAAGATGTGAGATGAGAGAAGGATAAACTGTGTTTTTATAGAAAAAGTCAGAATTTACTTGATTCTACTTTTTGACATTTTATTAAATGAACATTTGTGTCATCTTCTATTTGTGGTATAAAACTTCATTCACTTAATTTCTCCTTCACTTGACTTCTAAATGTATAAAAAAAATGTCCACAATGCCATAATGCAGTTTTAACAAGAAAGCACTGTAGACATTGTCAACATTTCTGTCATGGATTAATTATTGTGGAAAATTGACTGGCTTTATAAACACTGTGTAAAACTATTGCAGCAGCTTTTAGTTATTTACGTCACATGCTGACCATTACTGGCAAACATGGCAGTAAACATAATGATTTAGTGACATATTTGTCACCCATGCATCAGTGAGTATGCATGGTCAAGCTTTGCTTTTAGAGTTATTTATTCCATCATTTAAATTGATTTTGAAATGAACTACGGGGCAAGGATGACGTTCTGCCAACTCATTGAAATGCTTAGTACTTTTTTAAAAAAGGTTAACTTGATTTACACCAAGGTTGGGTGTGAGCTGCTGCCTTAACACAAACCGAATACAATCCACAATCAGTCTTTCATTTCAAGAAATACAGAGATCTCTGTATTTTTTCTGTAATTTCTCTGTTATGTGCGATTCACTGGCACATTGTCTGCACATCAACAAAAATTACATTTTCAGTAAGTGTGTGATAGACAGAAAAATGCTCCATGCATAAAATCAGTTTATCGAATTATGTTCCATCTTGCACTGACAATTAGAAAATTTGATGAAGGATGTCGATCTACCTCAGCCTCTGCAGTTGTAGCCTAATAACTGTAGTGACAGTAACAGTGGTAGTCGTAGTCATTGTGCCAATTTAATCATTTGGATTCTGGCAAATGAAGGTGTAAGTGTGTACGCGTGTGTGTTAATGAGAGTGGAGAGACAGGTAAATGTGTAATACAGAATACAGAACGAGTTTGATTTTTCCTACATGAACATTAATTGATCAACATGTCTCCAGCTCTGGAGGCTCCTTTGAAATCTGAGTGAGAGAATAGATCAGTTAACTCAACAAGGGTTTTTTGCAGATTCATGAAATCAGGTCCAGCAAACACACTGTCATGCTCCTCCACTAGACTGTGACAGAATCTAATGACCCATTGCAGAAGCAGCTTAACTGTGGTCAATGTCTTAGTGCTGTTGCTGTTGTAGTCTACGTGGTTGTCAGTCTCCTCAGCGGCAAGTCACGCAAACTCTACTTCAAGGAGACACACCACCTTTGATGTGTGGCTCCAGCATTGATGCTGATTAAAAAGAGAAAAGGATATTGGAGCACATGTGCACTCAGTCACTCTCAAACACAAGGTAAGACCGTCAGACGATGAGAGAATTCATTCATAGTAACAAAATACAAAACCTATTTGTGTGATGAGTGACCTGATCAGAGGGGTCCTCAAACATCACATGCTTTATTTCTCTCAAAACCTGAGACATCTTCATTAGAGTCAAGATATTTGAGTGGGGTGACAGCAGAGACAGTCAGCTGCTCCTTCTCACACGTTATGTGTTGGCATCACAACTGGTGTCAAAAGTCACACTTAATCCTCTGTGCTATTCATGTCAACATCTTTTAAAGTGTTCTTCTTTTAGAAGATCTTTAACCCTCTCTGTTGTCAGCACTGTCACTTGTTGCTCAGGAATAAGAAGGAATAAAATCTACTCCTCTGAGGGCAAAACTGCTTTGAGTAAGAAGAGAAATCTACGCGACATCGGAAAATCCCAACAAACGTGGGGTGTTGGGGATGAAAATAAGCAACAGCCACAACAGATGCTTGTTTTACCGTGTGTTGTGTGCCACGGTGAACACTGTCTACCCACACGCGCAAAATGCTGAAGTGAAAGAGGCGGGAAGTTGTTAATGCTGCCAGGTGGACAATGATGTTTGTCCGTTGCAATTTTTTTCTGAACGCCTACGTACGTCATGCAACTTGTGTAGACTGCGACCCCCTCCCCCCAGAATCAGATGCATTTTCAGTAAATACTTCATCACCTTTAGGCTTTTTAATACAAAGCCATAAAATAAATGACTAATGCAGTGAATCAACTTCTATAATGAATCAATACACTGAAGATTGCTATATAGTATTTTCTAATCAACAAATCTGTAATTAATTAATTTGTACATTGAGAGGCTGTTTGGCTGTAATCTTCAGCCAACTGCTAGGAAAAATTTTGATGCCACTATTCTCATTTCGTCCTTTGTTGCAAGTCTATGTTCTCGCTTGGTGTTTTAGTTTTATTCTCTGTTTGGTTGTTCAGCACTCGTATGAAGCCTTCAATCTCCTTTGTTTCTTTTCTTCCTGTCTATCATCTTCTGCTTTGTTATTTGATTCAAATATAAAAAAATGGAAAAACAGCAGATGAGCGCTTGAAATATCCTACTGAGACTAAAGCCTCATTTCCGATGGTGTCCTAGAAACATAAATCTCATTATAATTTCTAACATCAAGACAATCTACTTTGGAATAACATAAAATTATGAGTAAAGCTAAAAAAAGATTTTAAAATAAACATATTGGGAAAGCCAAACAGCTTCACACCATACATATGCATGTGGTGCCTTCAACAAGATGAAGTGAAAACTCTTGGATACCAGGGGAAGAAACAAAGAAATACCCGTTAAAATGTTTTGAAACTTTGCAATAATAATCACCAGCGTTGTTCTACCGTCAAAAGTTAGACCAACAAAAAAGATGATGATGTTTTTGAACAAATGTCTGCGGTGCCTTATTCAAACGTTTGTTCAAATGCGAGTTAAACCACATATCAGGACGAACACCCTACAAAGAACTCTTATGTTTTGAGTGCATTAGATAACACTAAGCAGGTTTAACTATTATTTCACTTTGCTGTACAATCACAATAGGCAGCTGTTTTTTTCCTATACACACCTTCTTCTATAATTATGCTTTATAAATAATGGGAGCTCATTACAACCCCAAAATGTTCTTTATACTCCAACCAAGTCCCTATTATCAAGTTGTCAGGGCCTTAATTTCATTTCCTCCATTGATGAATGTGTAGTCACTGGGGGTGGGAGGAACGGAAGCTATTTTGATACCTCATCCAATGATAATTCCTCCGGGAACCCAACTCTACAAAGTGATAATGCTAACAGCAGTGTGTTCAGCTGATCACATAAAAAGAAAATGAGAGCTTTTGTAATTTATTATTCTGTAGTTATTGGCTGCTGTTGGCTAAGACCAATAAAGTTTTTAAGGACACATCATGCATCTATTTTTCATGATAGTTGCAATAGTCTCATTCAACACTTAGTGAAATTTGAATTAGGCTCAGTGAAATTTTAAATGCATCTGCTTGTGCGTTATATGTACTTCAACAATAAGATGTAATCAGTGTCAACAGAGATTAGCTGAAGTGGTTAGAAACAGTTTGTGTTGTGACAAATATTGTTTCTGTGATGTACAGTATCTCTCCTTGAGTTACATGTTTGTACTGTATATGCTTTTCAAAATTTGTTTTATAGTTCGTCTTGACACAGAACCATAGGGTGGTTCATGTTTTCTGGAGTCTTTCTTTGCATGTTCTCCTATGTTTGCATGCGTCTTCTCCAGGTGACAATAAGTGGTTTGTCTACATGTTGGCCCTGCGGCAGATGACAGACTGGCATCATATTCTGGGTGGTCAGCTGGTATTGGCTGCAGCACCCTCCAACTCTTAACAGGTTAAATGGTATAGATAATGGATGGATAGATGGTTAAAGACCACCTCTGAATGGAGAATAACGTCACTGATGTTTTGAGAATACAATACTGATAAAACTCTATATACTTTTCATTACTGCTTAAAAGAACTATGGCCTATGAGATCCTCAAGATCTGGACCTCTGTGAGAGGCTTATATAATAAAGGCCGTGGTATAAATACTTCATATGAATGACTACAAAGATTTCCTTTCTTCTTTCTCCATCACACTTCTGTTTTTCAGCCCAACCGGTCAAGGCAGATGGCCTGGTTCAAAGTTTGGTTCAGACTATGTCATTAAAGTCATTAAACAGGACAAACATCTGAATGTGATAAAGATAACTAGAGGATTTTACTAGCGGACTGTTTCAGTTTAGTGTCATTCATCTGCAGACTTCATCTGATGAATAGCTGGTGTGCAGTGATGCTCCGTTAAACAGTGGCCATCCATCATGATGCTGGCTCGTTAGTTTCACTTGAGTGAATTAATTCCATCTGTCCAATGTCAGACTGATAAACTTTCACCAACAGTTGAAATTCTTTTCTCTTACTTTAGATTGTGGACAAAACTAAAATGTATGTTAAAACAAGGAACCCCCTTTATTTTCACTGCCAGATTATTCTTGCAGAACTCAGTATCATTTGCATTTAAATATCAATGACCTTGTGTTTATTCTTCACTGATGCAGGTAAAATGAAATGTGCATCAATCAAAGCTCAGTTTTGGGACGGGCAGAGATTCAAGAGTAAGGAGACTGAGAGAGAAAAGAAGAGTGAAGGTGATGAAGATGAGAGCGGAGGAGCAGGTGGTGCTCACTACACCCAGGGTGGGATTAGTATTATATCCCTGTGCTTCTCTACACAAACAAAAACTGAGTGGATCACACTGAAACACTGCAGACCTGATATATGTTCTTCAGTAATGACAGTGGAAATTATAGGCTCAGTTTAACAACAACATAAACATAGTATTATTATAGTGGCACAGTGTGGTATAATATTGTATGCATATATTATTGCCTACAGCACACTGTGCTTATGTTTGTATTCTTTTTTAGACACATTTCTATAATTAAAATCCAGAATGATGCAGACAAAACAAAGAAGGTGGTGTCTTCACTTCACTTATACCACTGCCCACTGTTTTTAGAGATGTATGACAGTGACACAAAATTCACATTGTAATTTTCATTCCCGTTGTTGTAGAATGGTTAGATATGTACTTCAATCAGACCCTGGGGGCCTAGACACTGGTGGTGGCGGAGAAGGAGCTAGAGGATGAGTGTCCCCATGAAGAGGTCTTCAAACAGTGGCTTGACTGGAGGGAGACAGACAACCACGTTAAGGTGGTGAAGGGGAGGTGGTGGGTCTTGCCAATGCACGATGCTGAAATGAGAGCAGAGCCCAGTGGGTGGTTCTGACTTAGTGCTCATGTGCAAAGATAGTCTTCCTGATTGAACTTTCACTAAGCTCAATTTTATGTTATTTTAGTGTTTTCACCACATTATCTGAATATCTTTTTTTGTTTAAAATTATTCTTATTGTAGCTGAAATAATTCCATACACCTGACGTTGCTTTTCTTCAACTATATGTTACTTTTTGTGTCTTTTTTCTTTTTTCTGTCTTCCTTTTCTTTTTCCCTCTTCCTCGTTTTCAGGTTGCCGTCAATGACTGGTGGTAACAAAGCTCTTCTTTGTTTTTTTTGATAAACTGATCAAAATGATTGTGACTGGGACGTCAGTGTTTCCAAGGAAACCTTGGCAGATACATTAGTTTGGCGTTATTGCATTTATCTTTTTCTTGAATATATAATTTTGAAGTACAAACACAATCAGTGATTACAGCTGATCCAACAAAGCTTTCAATGGGGATTTTCCCCTCAGTGTTTCTGGTTGACAAATCTGGAGTGAATCTGCCCAATAATACTTTAGTGTGTCTCCAGCTGGAGAGCTGGCACTTAAGCAAAGCCAGTCCAATAAGCAAATATTGGCCACAAAACGACAGTGGATGAAAGCACACGGATTGGAAGACTATATATTTAATTGTGAGACAGGATACTGAGCAAATAGATTAATGATTTGCTATTTTCACACAGTCCTTGGAATTCTATTAATCTCCTGGTGTTTTTTTCCCTCCAGGCTTTGTTGCAAAGCTGATGGCACCCCTGCAGAGAATACCCTGGACAACAAAATCCTTCAGTGTATTCACAACCACATGTTGTGTGCTGCTGTTGGTAAATTGTACTGTTGCGTGACAAAGGTACTCCCACTAATTGTTCTTTTTTGGAATAACTGTCTGAAGTCCATTCAATTCTTTATCAGTCCTCTTAGTGTTTTATAATAAAAGCAGACATCAGCTTTACACAGTAACACTGGTACACTACCAGTCCATTTTCTTTTATTTATATGGACATCTGCAAGCAGTCTCCTTTAATCTGTTTGAAATGTGCTACATGCGCTGTCCATTCAGTTGTAATTTACAGTGGTTTTGTTTTGTTACAGCGGTTGTTTTATCAAACACTAGTTTATCTGGTGTCTACTGCCACTTTATGGGAATGATGTCATAATTTAATGTGCACAGCACATCACAGTGTTTACAGTCCAACTGAAGCCCACAGCGACCAGATAAGGCTCACATTTTAAATCCCCCTTTTTCATCATTTGCTTTATGACTTCACAGTTGACAGTTACACCTTTATTTTTATTTTATATGAATGAATCATTAACTATTTTACTAACTATTATTCTAAATCCTTCTTAATTATTTAACATTTTCGGTAAGAAGAAGAAACAGGTAACAAGCACAAGTGTATTTGATACAACAATGGTTTGAATACAAACAAAAGAAATGTGGGTTGCTGTAGATAAAACACAGAGTTTCAGCAAATAGGGTTTCCTTGTAATAACTCAGATAATGTCTGTTGCAGCTGTTTTGCCTCAGGAAAAAATCCTGTTTATTGCACTGTCTCTTGTCTGTCCTTAAAAGCATTATGTGAACTATTGTACACATACTCAGTGTGTATGATAAGCCCAGAGGTTAAAGATTTCCTTCATCTGTTGTTATAGTCATTTTGTGCCTGAACAATTATTACTTGTAATAGAAAAACATCTGCACCTCTTCAGAGACACAGTCAGACTGTTCCTTTCTTTTCCTCCATGCTAGGTAGCACATGCATTAAGTAATGTTGAATAACAGGGAGTGCTAAAGCGCAAAAAGCCAAAACTGGCACCAGTGTTCTGCTACATGAAATTCTCCACTGCATACAGCGTTAAAAAATTATAATGAGACAGATGAACAATGAAGTTGGTGAAACCTTTCAGGGCTTGAGATAATTTTAAGTGACTTAATGGTTTATTTATTTATTCAATCATAATAATGTATTATCCATGGGAGTAATGGAGCACCATCCGTCCCTGCTGCCCCCTGGGGCAACAGATGTTTCACAGCCCATATGGTGTCATTATTTCTTTCACAGCCTCTCTCTGCCGCTCTCTGTAATCCCAACATTTGTTGCTTTTCTGCTTTTACATAGAATTACTATGTGCAATGAGTCCACTAAGCTAACTTCAGTGTCAGAGGATTTGAGAAGCCAACAAGAGAGTGGCTGGTCTCAGTCTATATTATCAAGCTCTTACCTGCTCTTCAAACTGAGAGAAGCTAAATTAGGTATTTTAGAAACCTTTACGCAAGACCCCCAGGCACTTTCCTGGACATGGTCTTAGTATGGTCAACAGTAAGAGGACCAGCATGCAGACCAAGGACATACTGGAGGCTTTATGTCTTTCAGTTTGCTAAAGAGGATGGACAATAAGGAGGCGGCATGTGGGCTGTCATGTTCCTCTCATGCCCCTGACCTGGACAACAGGCTGAAAAAAATCAATTGTTGGATAGAACTAGGAATATAGGGGCTCAACCAAATCTGGAGCTATTGGGCTTGTTGCATTTTCTATAATGCTGGTTGTTTTTTGATTGGGTTCTTTGACCCAAGAAGTCAGGGAATTTACTTTGATGTTGCCTAAAGCGAAAGCATCACTATTCAGGAGGCGAGTGTTTTTTCATTCACTGATTTTGGCCCCTGGTGTCTGCAGTGTTGTAAAGTGCCAGTTATTTTCAATCTCAATGAAAGCTTAGCTCAGGGAGAGAAAAGGTCCAGATAAATGTTGCAGCTGATTTATATTGTAAAAGTTAAACAAGGCTGTTCAAGCAGAACTTGAAAAATAATGGCACTTTATAACAGAAACACTTCAAAGTCAGGAAATTTGGAAATGTAATAAATGGATGTGATGCCATGGCAGAAAGCAGAATATACCAAAGAATAACCTTTTATTTTTTATTTTAAGGAGTTTTACAGATTCTTACTGATTTATACTTTATAACTATCACTAAACAAGAACATCAAGAGGCAATGATAAGGTCCTGAAATAACATTTAACGACAAGTTTTCACTTATGCCAGCATTGATTTATTAGTTGGTTGATACACTTCTTTGCTAGTTATGAATAGATTTTTAATCAAATTTCATACATAAATTTATGGTCACAAAAGGATAAATCCTATTGACATTCAAGCCTTCTTCATTTCTAGACTAGAACTAATCTAAACTCATCTCAGCATGTATTTAAATGTTGTAATGTTGAAATTAAACATTTTTACTACTTTTGTTTGTGTCTAATTATAATATATTCAAGCCACTATATGACCTATGCTGCTGGTTGTTTGGGCTCCACACACACACACACACACACACACACACACACACACACACACACACACACACACACACACACACACACACACACACACACACACACACACACACACACACACACACACACACACACACACACACACACACACACACACACACACACACACACAGTCTAGCATCACTGATGACAAACATTTGATGGCCACACAAATGAAGCAAGATCAAAGTTCATACATTGCTGGCTGTCATTGTGTCACTTGTTATAGCTAAAAACTGTCCCTTTGCCCTGAGTCCTCATCATATTATTGCAGTTCATTGCATTTAATCCCAGAAACATTCACATAGCTCTTTCCACAAGCTTGCTCATCTACAGTTTGCTGACCTGCAGTCCTGTCATTCATCTCCGAGTATATCAATGTGGTCTTTGGTTGCCGTCACCATTAAATATCCTATCCTGTGGAATGCTTTTAGACATAGTTGCAAGTGCCCTTGTTCTGTCATCCAGTAATATTACTTGTCATTGTTGTGCTGACAACACTCAACCTAACCTTTCTTTCCCTCTGGCAGTACACGGTGTTGGGCTTCCATTTATTGATGCCACATTGGCATCTCTGTATAGACGCCTGCCAACCTCAGCTCAGTTCAGCCTTGACAAGATCTTCTTCTTTTTGAAGATGGTTTCTGCCCTTTGCAAGATCTTCACATCATCACTAACAACACTAAAGTGACCCCTGGTATCTGTCAGAAATTTCACAGCAATTCCTGACAGCCAGCTGTCATTCATCAAACATTTGTCATCACAACTACAGCTCACACCTGTATATTAGTGCTTCACATCAGCCAATTTAGAGCCTCACTAGGGACACATATAACCTCAGAGCTTTTTGAGTAGACCATGAAACTCCCTTTGGACTTGGTTTCATATCAGAAGCTAGACTAGTAGGCTTTGAATGTGGCCAATATATCAGTGGATGTGGTGGTTCATGGGGTGTAAATGACAAAAATTCACTATCCATTAAAATTAAACCTTATTTCTCTGAGGTTCCTTTATTAATTGCAGACATCTCATACGATGATTGCTTCCCCTTTGAGAAACTATTGCCCAAGCTTAGCAAGTTGGCCTTTATGAGGAAATGACATACAGTGCTGCCAGGTTCTGAATTAGCAGAGGAAGGTGATGAACCCACACAGTTCACATTGTGCATTTGTGCATGCAGGCACACTGTCAGCTGAATGACACAATTATGCCCTGAAACCAAAATTTAATTGCTAACAAGTGTGCTGTACTTGGAGCCTTCTTTACCAACTCTGTGTTCCCACTTACTCCTCCTACTTTAGTCTAGTATTTTTTATGCGTTTTTTTTTAGGATCATGTTCCATTTAGTCTCAGCTACCAGCATGGCTTTAACCTTATTCCTTTCCTCTTATCGCCCGAGGGCAAAAGGTAAATGGAGGATTCTATCAGTCCAAACCCCAATGCTGCAAAAGGCTTTCAACTCCACCAACTGAACCCACACGCAGTGGAGCTGTCAAGCTAAGCTGCTGAGCCATGTGAAGGACCAGTGAGGGGGAAGGAAAACGCAGACGCCATTACTCTGTGTTTATGCCAACAGAAGAGGAAAAGAGGGAAAAAACAGGGTCATTGAGCAGAACAGAGAGGAAATTGTGCTTTGATGCAAACACAGAGAGCCTAAGCTAGCAGAGCTATCATATAAAGCTAATCAGGTGCAGTCATTTCAGTGCACAGTGGCCTGGTCATCCTAAAGGTGTTGTTAGAAACCCCCATATTCATCATGGACATGGGTACTGCATATTAAGCGCATGTACCTGCAAGATACTCACTACCTGAGTGTACTGGTGTTTGAGTGTGAAGGTTTATTTCTTATTTGTCTAAACCAACAGCCCTGATTAAATGACGAACATTTCTTTGAGAGCAGTGTTCAGCTCACTTTATTACATCTTACAGGCCAGAGAAACAATCATGAATATGGCTAGCATGACAATATTTTGCCTTTAAACAAACCTAACATTGTCATCTTTTGATGGTAAGTTTATATTGTTTTATCATTTTATCACAATATCTATAGAGGCGCAAGTAGACAAACCTATTTGCAGACTCCCAGGCAGGAAATTTAAGTGAAGACACTTGAATAATGAAATTCAAGCTCACAGGCAGATTTGTGAAAAAGCTGGCAGCCAGTAAAAACTGGAAAATACACAATGGTGGCTGGAAAACACAAGGGACCATGAGCAGGATCAAAAGTAGGAACTGTAGGCAGATGATCCAACAAAGTACTGGTGCAAAACAGCAGGTTCAAATACTGAGTTAGACGGTGAGAGAAGTGGGATCAGGTGTGTGAGTGAAGAGAGAAGGTCAGATGATAGAGGATAGAAAACAGGAGGGCAGGTGGAAATGGGGACAGAAAGTCCGGGGACATCTGGTTGGTGGTGGGAAAGTGGCACGTCTATGGAGGAAACATGGCCTGGGAGAAAAGAGATGCAGCTGGAGAGACGGGTCAAGGAGGACTAAGGAGGCAGATCTAAGGGTTTCCATCATCAAGTCCTCCAATATAAATGAGCCTGGAGGTTGTTTGTCCCTTTCCTCTGATATGACCCATGAGAGCATCTCTTGAAATAGTGCCCATGTGGTGACAGGTGTAATGAACATTCATCATCCACTCCGTCAGATTTTAGGAAACATCAAGGTCAGGACCTTGTTAGGATAGAAACCCATCGTCATTATGGTAACAAAAAATAAGACAAAAAAGATGCAAAGCAAACCTGATAAACTAACCTACAGATCTCCTGTTGCAGACTTGGTTGCTACATACTGCATCACATAAATTCCACATTTGTTTTATATAAGTACAGACAGACAATGCATGGGGGTTTGTCAATACAGCACAGAGTTGTTTCCTTGCTCAATACAGTGGTTTATGCAATATGCAAAGAGCACTCAAGTCTTAAACCATGCAGTTGTTGTAATTATAGAGAAAAATGCAAAAAAAAATCACTGAACATGTAATTTTCTCAAGCAGAATAAAGCCAGCAAGTTTTAAAATTGTACTTACAAGAATTTGGTGACTGCGTAGTGGTATGCAAGCCATGATTTATGTAAAGGGTTCCATTTGAAACGCACACAGATTTTTATTTGCAAAAAGTATTGTATTAGTCACCCCCTGCTTTCTAGTTTGAGCATTCAAATTTGTCATATTGCCTCTGGGTGTCTAGGAAAACAAGGCCTGTTAAGAGACTGTGTCCAGACGGCCTTCTGACTCTGCAGGAAAGCAGATGGTTTTTAATAATGCCCTACTCTCAGCTTCATGCCCCCCAGCTAGCCAGCCACACAAATGCACACACATACATAGAGAATTTCTCTCTCACATGCACAAACCCTAAGCTTGTGTTGCCAGGTTTTTACAGCTTTTCCTGCTAAATTGAGCTTTTGGAAAAATTCAGTCACGGATAAAAGTCATAACGTTGAAGGTTGCAATTGTCGAGCTACTTATACAAGATAGAAGAAGATAGAAGATACAAGATACTGTGGTCATAAAAATGGTCTAGCAGAAAGACAAAAACAGCATAAAAAAAGATATTTTAAGAATGAACAAGTTAAATATCTCACAACCCAAGGACATAGCCAACAGCACATCTCATTCGCATGAGGTTAACCCGAGTGCTGGTACTGCCTACAGTTACAACAGGCCATCATGTATCTAGCATAACAAAGAGAAGACAAAAGATAACAGACTGTGAGCAGTTGACAAGTCAGTCCTGAGAGCACACAATGAAAAATGTTAATAATAGTAGTTGTAATAACAACTTGTAGGCCAATTATTGTTTATTTTGATTCATTTTCTTGGTTTGTGTTAAGTGCATGTCTGCACTATCTTCAAATATCAAAAAATAAATACATATTTTGGGGGGGGTAAAGCCCCACCCCCACCCCACCCCCCTCAAAATAGACCTAACAACACCCATGCACATAATACTGCTCTTTGTGTTATTATAAAATTAGCATGAGCTAAATGTATCTGGTAAGCTGAAAGCATCACAACATAGCTAATGGAACAATAGTCTGCTGGTACTAGCTGAAATAAATTAGATGATTTAATAGTTTGAGATGCTTCAGAGTTCAAGCTGGTTGTTGACTCAAATACGTGTAGGCCTAATGCTATATGTGTACACCTATGGCTCCTCTGATATATGTTTTGTACTTGTGGACAACTGAGTCACACTATGTTTGTCTATTTCTGTTGTCTGATTTGTCATATTTTCCTTGGTAAGAAAGCCTTTTCAAAGCAAACATCATTTTGTTTTAAAAGGAAAACAGAAAGACGGCTTCAGTTTTGGTTCAGGTCTGAAATTCTATTTTAGTCACAAGCATCTGTGTGGTTCATATGGTTAACATGAGTCAAAACACAAGTCAGGACAAATACAAGGATATATGGTGACATTTACCCAGCACCTTTTATATAAAAAACTGAAATTTCAACTGTCATTTCAGTTCATGTGCATTTTACAGCCTGTTTGTGCCTCATCAGGAAAAACTGGTGCTGACACGGTTTTGTTTTTCTTGCTGTTTTTCAAACTCCTCTGACAAATACAGTAACAGATAAAACTGATAACTAATCAAAATGAAGCTAAAGACTCTCAGGACATCAGCAGACTGTCTGCATCAGATTTCTGAGCTGTGCCCTTCCTGTGTGCACCTTTAATGTAGAGCAACGTAAAATATCCAGCAACAGCCGTGAATTAGTTTCCATATGTACTGAGGGTCAACTTCTGTTGTTGTGGTCCAAGGTAACTATCCTTTATATATTATATAAAGGATATATATTATATTATATTATATTATATTATAGCTGCTGAACCTCATTTCATGTTGCCTTGCAGACAACTTGACCCAATGAAAATATCTTACATTTATAAATGTGGTGCTGTTAGAAACAGATTCTTGTTTTTTTCTGTTTAGTTTTTTGTTGTTTCCAAGGGTACATCAAGAAAAGAGTCTGTCCATGAGGAGTGCAACCACTCGCCATGATCATGTTGGTTTATATGTTCTTACTGCGTCTCCTGATGAAAAACATGCACTTACTTAAACTTGTGTAAACTGGTGTAAAATGAGTTTTGGATATGTAAAACATGATGACAAGTTGTTATGTTTGCTGAGGAGCAAAACTACGTTAGCCTGTTGCATTACAAACACTTTTATTTCTATTGCTTTTGTCTCGCCATGCGAGTTATTAGGGCATCAAGGTAACACAAAACAATGGGCAGAATAGGAGGAGAGATATTACGAATTAATTTATTCTCTTGTAGACAATGACCAGATATTGTCACCAACAGATGAAATCCGTGCATTTGCATGGAATTAATTTGTACTATCTCTCCATCTATTCTGCCTATTGTTTCATGATCGTCAATCGACTAGTCGGACCTACTTTGGACATGGTGGCGACGGGTAACAACCGCTAGTTCTGACCTGTAAAAACCAGTCAGCCAATCTGTACACTTACAAAGCCCTAAATGCCTCGTTTTAAATGTCAGGACCCTTGTTATACTAGCAAGAAAGTGTGGAGCTACTTTGAGCTGTTAATGGTTTAAAATACTAATGTCTTCAAGCTACGTTGGTGCCCTAATAACTAGCATGGCGAATCTTTTCGACAAAAATAAAAATATTCGTAATGCAACAGCTTAGCGTAGTTTTGCTCCTCAGCAAACATAAGAACTCGTTACCATGTTTCACATATCCAAAAATCATCACACACTGAAGTACTCCTTTAATTTGTCCAATCAGTCTACTGTGGACACAGTAAACATTAACTGTGATAATCTCATTTCATATGGCAAACTACAGTTTTATGCACTTTTCTTGCATTTATTTTCCTATTAAATTATAAGGGAAAGTAATTTCTTGTCCAAACACCCAAAACAGTGCATTATTTTTGAAACAACTTTGTAGTATTAAAAAGGGAATTCAAACACAGATTTATACTTGAAATAACATTGGAATAAAATTAAATATCAGGCAGAATAAACCAGTAGCAGCAACACCAAAGAACTAAATGTTGCATTGCAATATGGCTTTGAAAACAGAAACCCTCTGGAGTCCACACACATACACACATACAGAGCCTTGCTTCTGCATATCTAGTTAGTCTGCCAAATGCTGTCCTGGGCGATAGAGGACTCCCATGTGTTAATCCTGACGCGCACGAATCCATCAACAGGGCTGCTGCAGAAGGACATTTCAAAATGTTCTTGAAGTGACTCCTTTCCCATTTTAAAATGCTTTAACTAATGCTTCTATTAATTACTATATCTCACTGGGGTGACATTTAGATTTAAGGGGGACAAGCCGCTCATTTCAGCAAGAGCAATAAGTTTATTAAAGATTTAAATCAAGGATATATAGCACCGAATCTCTCTCTGACAAAATCTGCCTCAAGCTTTTCTGTCCTGAGGGGGAGGGTGTGAACATGCTGTGAATATAGTCCTGTTAAGCTCTAAAACCTTTTGTCTAAATGTGCCTCTAGCTGAACTAAAAAAAAATATCTAACTTCCCTCTGAGTGATGGCCCCAAAAGTGTTAGCTTTACAAGTTTGGCCATTGACTGCCAATATACTGTAACTGTCATAATCATTTTTACAAATGTACTTTGTTTTAAAGGCAGACACTTTCATAAGTCATAGCAGGGGAGGCACAGGTGTAGTTAATAATATTAATAACGGCTGTATTTCATTTAGATGTTCCAGTTCCCAGCTCCTGCTTCAGTGCATGCTGGCTCACTGGTATTGCTTACTGGGACACTTACACTGAACAGAGCCATCATTAATGTTACTGGTTACACCTGTGCTGTTCCTGCACAGTCAAAATGTTTGCTGTATAGAAGACCTGTTGTGATAAATCAGAGGCTGTGGCTGCCACAAGTGAGTCAACTGCACAAGATAAAGTGCTGCAATTCGTTTCTGGACCATCACCACCATTACAGCAGCCTTCTTCTTGTGTTGCTTGGAATAGTTTTTACATGTACAGCTCACTAACTGTAGAAATTCAGCCCACAAGCCACAGGGATCAGAGCAGAGGCCACATACAGTAACATCACACACCGTACACATAGCATAATCATTTACTATCTTACAAGTACTGTATATTTTTGCCAGTGACTACAACTGTGACCTTTGGACACCAACTGCAGCCCATCGCTTCATGCAGTATTTAATTGCTACCCTAAAAGGAGTGCAATAACCAGAAACATATCTTTGCCTCAAGCCAGAGTAGAACAAAAGAGAAAGACTTTTTATTTTACTCAGCCACATAAGACTTATATTTACACCAGATTAAAATAGACAAGCAGACAATCTTCTTTTTGATATATATGATATAACATTAATCCAATACAAAAATATAAATCTCACCTTCAAAACTAGGGCAATTATAATTGTCTCACATATGTTATATTAACATCTAAATAGCATGTGTCGTACTAAAAATGATCCACTGTTAATGCAACATAATGTATGTCATTTTCACCACAGGTTTTAATTGGTGCAAGTTCAGAGATGAATGCTGGTAAGATTGCTGCCATATGGGTCCATGCCAAGATAGGAATTATTAATGACGTACTCTCCTCACAGATCAGGTAATTACACTCAGTTCAGCATGCTTTACTTCCCATGACACCATGTCAAAGCTTCCACCAGAGAAATGACAAGCTGGAGAAAAAAATCTCAACACTACATTTTTCTACACAAAACACTGCATGTACAAGGAGCTAAAATCTGTTTTAAAAATGCACCAAATGCTGAACTTCATGATCACGTTGCTCTTTGAGATCTTGTGCTCACAAGTCAGCCTCAAACACACCCACAAGGCTAGTAAGCAGCTCTTGGATTGAGAGCATCGTCTACATGAGGGGGGACACTGATGGTATGTGCAAAAACTCTTGTGACCACAGGTCTGCGAGAGAGGCGAACATGCCATTACTATATATTGTGTCCCTTAAATGTGCGCATTTTGGTTGATATCAGCATAAAGCGAACGTGACGCAACAGCCACGCCACTGCGCGCACACGCGCGTAAACACACGCACATCCCCCAGATCCAAACTTTCCTCAAAGTTGAAGTAGGCAGGTCTACAAAATTCCGGGACATAGCTAGAAAACATAGATCCCTCCCTCACCATCTGCTGAACTGCAAAAATGAATGAATTTGAGTACTGTATCCACAGCAACCAACACACTCCACACACACCTTAGAAACATGATGGAAGTATAAACTAGCCGTGCTGAGTTGATATTAACCGTTATAGCACCATTATAAATCCCATCACAAATCAAGTCAGAAATAAATAAAGACACAAAGACATAAAGAAAATTACCTGTGAAGAAGAAATGTGGCCAACACTGCATCAGCCTGGAATCCTTTTAAATCCCGTAGTTTCCTCCACCTCAGAAAAGCCACAAGTTTTTTTTTTGTTTTTTGTTTGTTTTGTTTTGGGTTTTTTTTTTCTTCTTCTTACTTGTCTTCGTTGTGTGGCCTGTCACTGACAACGAAGGAATCGGCATTTTCACATTTTTCCATAACACAGGCCTACATTTTGCTGCTATTTACTGGTTGTACTTCTCATGCGTGACTCCATGCGCAAGAGGGGGTGGGGCGGGATCTGCAGCGCGCGCGAGCTGTGATTGACAAGAAGCTTTAAACAAACATTACATTTACATACTTTTCCTGTGTACACACCGGTCATGATGAACCACATCACCACCTGCTGTCACTGTGCATTTTGACCTAACCGCGTGACAAACATTTCCTGGTTTGTATAGCACCAGTGAGTGTGTTTAGTAAGTCACGTGATGGCCGCTTTTTTTAACCAGATAATTATAATTGACGAAGAAAATATTTTGGGAGCAGTTTTCCAGATTAATATTATAAATGCGGTTGAATGTGTCTGTTGATAAATGAAATATGTGATGAGGAAATTAACCAATAATTTCCACTTGAATATGGGAAGTCTACGTCACGCCCATCTACTTCCGGTCCATGGGTCCTGTGCTCATAAAAATTATGAAAAATCTATGAAGAGATAAAAAAAAAAAAAAATTCTAGTCCTATTTGAAATGTGCCATGGTTTTCACATATAATATTTGTGAATTTTTAAGATATTTTTTTACACCAAGAGAGCACTGTTTTGTGACAAGCAGCAAACATTTAGGTTTTGTGTGAGACCACGTAGCAGACTACAACGCTCACCTCGCAAAATTTTCATCACCATCAAACTCTGACAGCTAACGTTAGCTTGACAGCTAGCTACACAACCTAGGAAAATATCTCACCTAAGGCCTGTATTACGAGGTAGGATTTGCTCTTATCGCGGTAACTTCAAGGTTAACTCTGGGTTTTCCATCCTACAAAGGTGGTTCACTTCTTACCAGGATACGTCTCCATGGTAACTGATGCTGAACGGCGGATGAACACGGATTGAGAGAGGGTCTCTGAGGAGGGCGAGGGTTTTTAGAGACAGGCAAGATTATTTATTGGAGCGCCTCACTTCTGTAATCTCCTCAAACACATTGCCAGTGCGACAGCGCAGTTGAGTGCTGACTGTCCCGCAGACTGTGCAGCATTATTGACTCCTACAATAATTAACTAGGATGTTGACTGTATTTTATTATTGACACATTGTACAAATACTCCTGTTTGGAGCTGCCAGGGTCCAACGACACACCCCTTCCACCCCTTCATTAACTGTGCTTGTCACCCTAAATCAGAGACTGACTGATGCACTGAAACTGTACTTGGACTTATAAGATATGAAAGTACTGCCTACTTACCACTTTGAATTATATTATTATATTTAGTTTTTATTGTTTTGTGCCGCCAGGGTTGCAGCTGAAAATGAAGGTTAAAATTGTATCAGCCTATTCACCAAAAGAACAGCATTTCAGCAGTGCATTGATTTGATTTTAATTTAATTGCAGTCACATCTACTCGTGCTTTGTGGGACTGTGAACTTACGTGTTTACACAATCAGTGATCTTTTGCCAGCTGTCTTCTAGGTTTTTAGCAGCTGCCACCATGTTACTTTTTGCCTGGATCATATGCCGGTTTTCCTCATATTGTTGTAAAATTATCATCTGCTCTTCGGCACGCACATCTAGATTGGAAAAACCTGGGTTGACAAATGGAGTTGATGGCCAGCTTCATAGGTCTGCTTAGCGAGACTGAGATTATTAGGGTTAGTGAAGCCAGATAACTGAAAGAGATCCTGGGTATGTTGAACTCGCTTCGTAGTACAGGCCTCAGGTAAGTTTTATCCACCTACTCCTCGTTCTCTCTTCAGCTGGAAAGAGAGGGGGAAAGAAATTCAGACGTGCCGTCACCTACGCGACTGTTTGGTTTGTGGTCTAACCAGTTATGTATTTTCAGAAGCATATAGATCAACAATTACATGACAAACATAGCCTTGAATCACACTAATAGTTATCATTTAAATTAAGATACAGTGCGATTCAAGGTAGAAGTCAAAGTGGATTGAAAAATAATTTTTATCTCTCTATTCACGTCATTCTTCTTCTTTTTTTTTGGATCTAAGCACACAGTGGATCAACTGGAAGGGGACTTAAGCTCAGTGGGAGGAGCTAAGCCTTCAAAAGAGGCTGCTGTGACCTGGCTCTAGTGTGTTGTGTGGCGTTGGAGAGAGCAGGAGTCTCAAGCTGAGCAGCAGTTTATTGTTACATTGTGAATTATTGGACAAACTCCATTTTGTGTTGCATCTGTGTATATACATGTTTTTCTTCAGTTTTCTTTCTTCTTTCTTACTATTTTTCTTTATTTCTTTACATTGTAAATATTTTTTGTACCATGGGAAATGGAAGTAAATTTTACTAAAAACATCAATACTTCCAACTATGTCATCATTTCCCAGAAATATACGCATTTCAGAATGTTTGTAAACAATAGGCACCGAGATACTTTCAGGTGGCAGAATGCGATCAGCTTCCCACTGACATGAATAGATCCAGGCAGCTACTGTAAACATAGTTACATGGTTAAAACATTGTTGTTGAAGTTCAAACGATGATGAAAATGTGTTGTGTTTGGGGTTGCACCACCAGATTTGAAGCAAAAGGTGTAGGATTTTATTGGTTTCCTTCAGGAAAAACTAAATTTATCCAGCGGAACCTCTGGGTGAGGAGGTTAAAGTGAGCTGACTGCCTGGTGGCGGAGTAGCCACGTCTAACGGGGCAGACTGGGAACTAAACCTCCCTCATCGTGTTTGTGGAAGAAATTTTTTCACAGGTAATGTAGAAAAGGTTTGGTTGGTTGTCTTTGAGTAATTTTGCAAAACATAGTGGCTAGCCTTCTAGCTAACATCAGATCTAGTTTTGACTGTGCTAATGCTAGCTAGCGTTTGTCAGCTGAAAAGAATCACCCACAGCTAGGCTACACAGCAGATGATAGCAGAAAACATAGACTTCTGCTAATGGATGACTGATATGTGTGCCATATTGATTTTATCATCATCGCAAGTTTAACATTAACATTACTTTGAGTGAATACTGTGCTGAGTAGCCATGGCACACTAACCATTTCACCTGTAAAAGGACATGTCTGTGCCATCCGAGCTGAGCAACAGAAAATGATCATAGCCTTTTAAGTTAAATAACAGAGAAATAGACCATCTACCATATCCTACAGATTGTAATTCAGACAGCAAGTCACTAAAATAACTAGTCTGTTCCGTGGCTATGGTAGTATTGTGTGTGAATATCTCTGTGTGCATCTTTCTGGCTGCAAACCCATTATCCCTGTTTTGGGACAATAAAGATACCTTGACCTTGACCTAGTAGACTAGGCTTTAGGCTACATCTACTAACATTACTAAGGTTAGGCATTTTGTTTAAACTCCTGAATTAGTTAATCAGTTGCTAAAATATGAACTATGTCTGAATTTCCACCACATCTGTGAATTGAGTTTTGAATCAACTTGCCTGTTGAAATGTTGATTAGGCTACAGCCGATGGTGGGTCTCACTTCCAAACAATTACCTCACGTAGCACCTTTATTTCGCTTTTACCACTCGGAACAACATCTTTTATTGTTGTGAAGTCATGGTAAATTGTTGTATTAAAAGTCACAATCTGAACCGACAGTGAACAAAAAGTGTGGACAAATAAATTGCAGCTTCCTGGCTCAGTTTTCATTCATTCTTGGGGGGATGATTTTTCCTGCTTGTACCTGGCATTCAGCACAACCTGTGGATTCTTCCCTGCCTGCATCTGCCGCGATATTTGTTGTCAGACAGCCAATCACACAAAACAGAGCAGTCAAACAATGAAAAGAGAGGAGAAAACAGCAGTTCTCTGTCCTTGCTCCTAAATTCTCAAAACTCCACTTGACTCAACCGTGAAAGGAATTGTGCCTGTGTGGCAACAATTGTTACCTGTCATTTCTTCTTTCTGGAGATTACTGACAACACTCACCACTCACTGTTGCAGCACATAATGATGTGGCAGATGGGTGTGGCTTAGCAGAGAATATAATGTGGTGCCATGTTGCAGTTCTTCACTTGGAAGTCCATCTAACATTTTTGATAAATTGGCTTAATATGATCATGCTTAGCTCATTTTTCCATGTGGTGTTCACGTCCCTGAGCTCCAAGTCAGACATTGATTGCATGGACAAGGGACTTGCTGTCCAGTTGGGACTTTAAGGCGCCACCCAGACCTGTTGAGGTTAAGTGCTCAGCTTTTCCGAGCATGTCAGGTAAGCACCATACGATCATTAACTTACATGCCATTGATTCACTGTGGTTTCTGCTCACTTTGGATTGACTCTGGAAATGTAGACATGACTTCTATGTGCAGAACTTGCATTCCCACACTGTTTGAAATCAGCCACATCACCCTCTTCTACCCTGATCTCTCTAATGTTTTCCCAGAATATCTGGACATCTTCATGACCTGCACCATCACCCCCTGCTTGGCAGCTCTCCACCGACGGCACCTATACTCCTTATCTGGCCCTGAGAGCAAGGACAAAGAGAAGGTAACATAATGAGTCCCGAGCAGGAGGAAACATCCATCCTGTCTCCACCCTGACTGAAGTAAAAATCTTATTTGTGGAGAAAAACTGATGCACTGACTAAACAACTGTACTGTAAAATACATGTACCCCAACCCACTCATTTCCATTGTATAAGGAGCCACTGTGTCACTAAACTGGATTTGAAAACTACATATCACTTGGTCTGCTTCTGAGACAGGGACAAGTGCAAAACAGACTTTAACACACTCAGTGGTCACTATGAATATTTGGTCATGCTCTTTGGTCTCACCAACACTCCTGCTGTTTTTCACTCTCTAGTCAACGATGTGCTCCACATCATGCTGAATACGTTTGTCTTTGTTTATCTGGGTGACAAACCTGTGCAGGAACACACACAGCATGTCCATACTGACCAGAGGCTGCTGGAGAATCAGCAGTCATGTAGGGAGCCTGTGAGAACAGTAAAACCATACATGTGAAGGTTGCTGATACATTATCAACAATGCTTTACTCACAAATAATATATTTTTCAATATGGTGACTACTATTCATATTAACACAATAAATAGACTCAAAAAATGTTTTCCAGTTACTACACACCGCATTCTCCCATCAATAACAACTTTCCTGAGATCAACTGTGCAAAAACAAATGTATTTAGAAGATTAGTATAACATATCATGCATATGTGCATATGTTATGGCATCTACAGTTTTTTTTTTTCATTCTTGAGAAACATGTCTTTCACCCTTCCTTGTAGAATGCTTCTTAAATTGAAATACTGATGTATAATTGTAAAATATCTTTAATTCAAACTGAACATTTCAATAATAAAGTCTGAGGCCAGAAAAAAAAAGGAAAAGATTATAAATGGAACCGTGACCAAGCAGCACTAATCTCACACTAATTACCCGCTTTCGGGCTGATAAATAGATTGACTATAGATTGTGGAGCTGTATCAGGGAGGTATTTCACAAATGATCAAATAAATGAAGGTAATTGTGTGTGACAGCTGTGATGATTCTGTAGCACATATTAGGTCTGTATGCCCCATAAAGTTGTATTGTCACTGCTACTACACAAAGGCAAAGCCTGCAAAATGTAGCTTTAAGTGTGATTTGTTTCATTGTGCCCAGTGGTTACACCTGCAACTCAGTGATGAACAGTGACACAAATGATCTATTCCTGTGCTGCACTTCATTCGGATTTAGATTTTCAATTGTAATGGGTACATTTTAGAAAAAATCTCTCAGAGGAATCTGTCTTTTTAATCATATGTGCCTATTCTGTTCCAGTGCTCCCTCTGAAATTCAAACTCCAATAGTATACCAATTACCCTAATCACACGAGCTCAATATAATCATGGAGAAGTAATGAAAACTGTGTTTAAATGCATCAATTAATGAATAGCATCTTGGGCAGCATTGAAGTAAATATTAAAATCTATAAAAATGATGCATTATTTTTGGATAATGACGATGTGTTATTATTCCTAACACTATAGATTTATTTATGAAGCAAGTGAATCTTTGACAGATGTGGTGGCTGGAATGAGCTGGAACAAAACCAGGGGAGGACATGTATTGTGAGCGATGAATTGAACGCTAAGCTTGAAGGTATATTGTGGCAGTAGACTAGGTGACAGACAGAGACAGATACACAGAAGTATAAAGGGAGAGAATGGAAACTGCAAAAGAGGAGGAGGGAGAAGACTTTAAACCCATCTGTTGTCTGCCTGCTTGTCATTTCTAACTAACCAACCAGTACCATAGGTGGCTTACAAAGAGGTGTTAGATTTTAGCATTCACCAGGCAGCATCCCTCACTATTATCCAGCACATACACATTTAACTAGCATGTAGCAATTTAAAAGCAGTAATTTTATTAACTTTGCAATATACAGTGATGCAAATTGCACCAGATGGAAAGTCCTAACTCCCTTAGAAAAACAACTTTGAAAAAATCCACAGGAGAAAATGAGAAGATTTACATCATGATTTAAAATTAGCATAGCATAAATTCCTTTTGAGTGGGCCATTATTTATTTGAACAAATTACTCTATACAGTGGCTCTTTATACACCTTAAATTACTCGGACAGAAAATTAGAGCGACTTGATCCATAAGAGACCTTTGATCCTTTCTAAGCCTCATAAATAGCAGGAGGTACTTGTATACAGCAGTTATGTTGCTCATGTTGTCGAATATCTTGTTACTTATTCTGCTACTGCTATATATCATACAGTGAATGTACTTGAGAGACAGAATTTCATTTAATCTATTTAAAATAATTTGAATTTTAAATTTTGAAATCATTTGGTCAAGAAAATTCACTGAATTCACAGAATTCACTGTTTTTTACAGCCTAGTCTCTAATCTGTTGATATAAATTATTACTGTACAGTTGCTGGATAAACAGTAATATATACAGTATAGCAGTGCTGCTGACTAGATGCTTTTGGAAATTACTGCCTGTTGTAGTTGCATGAGACACACTGAGAAAATAAAAAGTGACTTGTATCTGGGAGCTACAGTGGTGTCGAAGTAAACATCTTTCAAAAATGATGGTGGCAAACCATTTATCCAGGGGCCCATTTTACAAAACTTCCATCGTTAATGAAAAATGGAGGAGAGCTACATAGATGCCCCTGGGCTTGGTTGTGGATTGTTCATGTGGGATCAACCTTTTTAAGCAAAAGAAAGCTACACTGCTGTAGAAGGATATGGGCATGAATCAGATCCCTATAGCTCTGTCTCTCTGGGATGCTCATGCTCAGTAATCAGCATGGCCCCTCACAACCGTAGCCAGGATCGGGTCGTGACATTCGGGCAAAGGAGCATCTGAGGGAGTTAACCTGTCCAGCCATGTGGTAGAGAATCTAAATCTCCCTGGGGAAAACAAACATTTTATCTTAGGTAGTCAAACCTATAGGAAGGGTGAAGGTAGCAGTGAACTCATGGCTATTTCCAGTGGTCCCTGTGAACCACAGGGCTCACAGGGACCTGTTAGGAATTAAGAAGGGTTAGAGCAAGTCAGAACATGTCTCACAATTAGGGTTGTCAGAGTGGAATGAGAAAGGTTTGCAAGTTGGGAATACCAAAATTTAGACCATTCAATCA
This sequence comes from Polydactylus sextarius, assembly GCA_016801845.1. NCBI lineage: Eukaryota > Metazoa > Chordata > Actinopteri > Polynemidae > Polydactylus > Polydactylus sextarius. The sequence continues at coordinate 19,644,863 of CM028906.1, forward strand.
CAAATTCAATTTTGGAACAATTACCAGAATAGCTTCCTTCAGTGTTATCACTCTATGTTTAGAATTAAAACAAGGGAAACATTTTCATGGTAACAATTAATCATCAAAGAGTTGGCAGGTTCTACTGAATGACAAAAAGGCAAAGTAAACATATGAGAATATATTATTTTGATGATTCTGAAAGAAGTAAAGAAAGTTGAATCTGATCAATAGTTTAAACATCATTTCAAACATTATATAATTTTTTTTAGTTGATGCAAGTTCAGAACTACCAGCAAAGCATAAAGACACCTCAAAGGCATGTTGATTCAGCTGTATTATTTAACATCTGTTAACAGCACCTGACATTTGTATCATCAGATTTATCAGATTCATGTGTTCAGTTGGAGGAAGTTCAAAATAAAGCTAAGTATTGGCCATCTGTGGGGGTGAAGAGGAGCATGTCCTCTAAAGTGCACTAAGCTTTGTCTGTAAGATAAGGGGAGGAGGGGGTGGGTGATCAGCAGAACCTCAGTGCCCTGACCAACTGGCTAACACAGCTTGAGTGCTGGCTTGTTGAGGCCCCAGACCTTCTCCATTTGACCTTTAAACAGAGAGCCTCTGAAATGAATGTCCATTTTGAGAGGGACATGAAATGAAAATTTTACAAATCTGCCATGAAATAACAACATATTAACAAAGGAAACCATGTTGTGTGCCATGAAAAAAATTGGATTTACACATCAAGGTCAACATTCTAGTATGCTGCAGCCTGAGACCTACAGAGAGTTTGGAAATGCCATTCTGGTTCACACAGCTTTTCCCTTGTTAATGCAATATTATCCATATTCGTCCATATTATTTAGGAAATGAATATTGTACCATACCATACAATTTTATTTCTAATGTATTATTAGCCTAGCTGATGCTAATTAACACTAATGATATCTAACACTTGGTAATGAGGGTAATGGTAAGATTGCATATTTACACTGACAATTACAATTACACAAGGTGAACTGATGTGTCAGTGTTAACATTGTGTCAGTGTTAAAATTAGCATAAAGGTGTAAAGATGGTTAAAAATTACTTTTAAGATACTCGCTGTATTAATACAAGAAGAAATAAGAATGGCATTGATTATCACTTTATGCAGATGACATACTTGTGTGACTGACTATTCATATTAAATATTTGCCACTGCAGATGAAAGGGAATAATATATATAGTTAATATTCTGATTATACTGATCATCTTAGCATATATGTAACGCTGAGATGTGAGACCTTTGTTGTTATATTTCAAAGAATAACAGGGGCAACTAGTGACAAAAATACAATGAAATGAAATCTATGTACTCTACACAGTCAAGACCAAATATATGGACAGTTACTCTTTTTGTTCTTTAAGCACTGTACTTCAGCACATTTATTTGAAATAGAATAATACATATTACATGAAAGTGTCAAGTCCCGGTTTTACTTTGAGCAGGTTTACATGAATATAGAAACTGTAGAACTGCATGGGATCCATCCATCCTTCTACCCCTTTATCCCATACTCGGGGTCAGGAGGAGACTGGAGCCTATCGCAGCTGCTTACAGACGAAGGCAGAGTACACCCCGGACAGTCGCCGGCTCATCGCAGGGCCACATATAGACGAACAACACTTACATACAAACAACCATTCACACTCACATCCATATACTTATGAGCAATTTAGTATGCTCAATTCACTCATCCCCAATGTTGCATGTTTTTGGTGGTGGGAGGAAACCTGAGCTCCCGGAGGAAATCCACGCAGACACAGGGAGAACATGCAAACTCAACACAGAAAGACCTTCTTGCTGTGAGGCAACGGTGCTAACCCACGTGTCGCCTTGCTGCCCCCTGTGTGGGATATGTAACCTATTTAATACACAGAACCTAAAGTTTATAAGTTAAAACATTATTAGTTATAACATTAAGTTATAACATTATCAAAACAAGTATGAACCAAATCAGCATATTTAATTAATATTATGTGGTTTCACCAGATGCTTTGTATTATCGTGATGGAGGTTCTTGCTCTCAGAGGTTCTTACTCATTGTGGCTTGTCTACCTTTGGTTCAGTCCTGAGAATGATTGTTCAAGGATGCATTAGGGTATTCAATGCCTTGTCAAAGATATTCCCCAAAGATATTTGTTGTCTAGAAAAGCTCTTTGGCTGCTTTAACTGCATATTTAGGATCATTGTCCTGCTGAATGATGAAACCTATGAGTTTTGATCCATTTGACTGTACACCTCTGTATTAATCCTGCGGCCTCCTATCCTTTAATCATTTCACTGGAGGTTGATTTTTGTTTCATCAGTCCATGGAACTTTTTTTCATAACCCCACTGTTTTCTTTTCATGAATGCAGCTTGGTCTTTTTGTTTTTGAGGTTTACCAGAGGTATTTCTGAGGTTCTATAAGGTTGAGGTTCTTCCTTCACATGTATTTATCTACTGTGAGGGTACTAATCTTTACCAGCTGTTCAATTTCTATACCTGCATCTTCCCTGATTATGAGTCTACAAAAAATTTCCATTGTCACACACAGATTGACACCTGACGAACAACTTTTTCTGTATTTACTATGTATGTTTGATCTGGCACCTGACTACTATATTGTTGGATGTGCGCGTATCCCCTGACACTATTTCTGAGGTTCTAATCATGGAAACGCATCCACCTAAATTGTGGAGAGGGTTCTTGACTTGTAAACTTTATTTTTATAGCACTTGTCACAGATGAAGTCACAAAGTGATTTACAATTTTACCAAATGAACTGTCTACATGTTCTTTTAGAAATTACCCAACTATTCATATCTTTTATAAGACTCTGACTCATCTTCATTTGCATGGTCACCTTGTTTCTCCTCATAACTCTTAACTCTCAATCACCTCTGAGCTTCATGTGAACTATTTTGTTGAACTGATGTTGAAACGACAAACAATTGCCCAAGAGGGATTTTATAATCAAGCGTCCAATTATTTTGAACAAGCTTGCAAGCTGTGCACTATGAGTTAGATTGGATTTATCTCATATTTGGTTCTTTCAATAAACCTGCACAAAATAAATCAGAAACATGAAACTTGAATGCACTATTCATTATTTTTATTTCAGATTGAATGTGTTGAATACTTATGGTCTGGACTGGTCATGCAAAAGATGAGATACATCATTACCAAAACATGACAAGTGGCAAACCAAGAAAAATTATGTAAAACAATGAATATATGACATGTAGCCTCTGGTGATAATATACTGAAATATTACAATGGGTGACAAAAATACAAGCAATTTCCCTTTGCTGGAGATGACCTGTCATCTCCACATAACAGACTGTCCTGACCACATAACAGACTGTAACTTTAAATAAAAGAATAAAATGGAGTGAAATAAGGGACATGGGGGCACGATGATAATAGGCTGCATTAGCCACATGTGTTGGGAATAGGCCTGCAGAGAGGCTACTTGCTCACTGAGGTGTAATCTTCAGTGGCCTGGCCCCTGTGACAGCCAGCATAGTGAGTGGTTTGGGTGGGGCCAGTGGGGCCTTACACAAAGCAATGAGTTTCACTGTGGCAGGTAGGGGATACAAATAACACACATACAGCATAAACACAGGGGGAGGGCAGCAGACCGTGTAGGAGCCCAGCATGAAAGGTAGATCAGCGGTGATATAGAGAGAAAACTAGATGTTGGAAAGGGGACTGTGGGGAAATTGGCTAAAGGCGTGAAGGGATGAGAGAGAGTGGATAGAAACGAGGCAGCGATGGTAGCGAGAACAGAGCTGTAGATGTGGAGATGCAATGGGAGGAAAAGGGGTGGGGATGGATAACTATGGAATAAAGAGGAAGAGCTGAAAGGATAAAAACAAGAGATACAAGGTCAAAAGATAGGGATGTAAAAAGAAAACATAGCAGAGAGATGCTGAAAAATGATACCAGGTACAGAGGTACCAAATTATTTACTATAATAAATGAGCAAAGAGCAGAATCACAGATCTACACGGTGGCGTCTTTATGACAAGTGGAGTCTCTGTTAAACTTTTATTCATTTTCAGATAATGATATATATTTCATTTTTCTCATGTCTAAAAAAATAGTACCTTCTTCAACATTATAATTGAATCCATGTATAATAAAGGCACGGTCCATAGTGGGAGTCAGTCATGAAATTTAGCCATGGGCAAGTTTTTTGTCAGTGTCGTTCACTTGGGGGCAACTTATTCGGGGGATCTTTTTCAAGATTAAAACAGATACATAAGATATAGAGATAGACAAAATGTGTGTATTAATCATTACACAAATCAATCATCTGCAATTGTAGCAGCACTGAGGATCTGATTTGTTTGGAGTAATAGGGAGACTATAAATGCCATACGCTATCATGTCCTCATCTCCTATACTACTTCAGACTTGAGAGTTACTACACTTGAGTTATTACTCAAGTGTTTATACAACTTCTAATATTTGCAGAGCAGGTAGTACATGGCAATAACCCGATCTTTGTTTTGTGTTTTCTTTTGACAAGTTTATAGAAATTCAATTAAAATTGATGGAACATTTGGATGGAAACCCACTTTCAACAGGCAGATGTATTTTTTAATTCATTTAGAGTTTAGATGCAATTGAAGCAACAGTTATTAATATTCGCAAATGACTCATATATGGTCTGATTCATGATTTCTACCCCTTTATCCCACACTCAGAGTTGGGGGGGTTTACACCCTGGATGGTCGCCAGCTCGTCGCTCAAACTCACATGCACATCTGCGGGTAATTTAGTATGCTCAATTGGCCTATTCCCAGTGCATGTATGTTTTTGTTATGTTTTAGCCTCAACCCAGTCAAACTGTGCCAATGTGCTGCCCAACAGTGATTATATTATATATTTTATAACAATATGTATAATGTTGTTGTTATTGTCTGGAAAGAAATCTCATCAACATCATTTCTCTTGACTACAAACTATTTGTTTATGAAACACAAATCACAGGTAATTTTTTACTGTCATGAGATCAAATCCACAGAGATGTACACAAACCTTGTATGTCCATTATTATTTATAGAAGATATACAAGAAAGTTTTAAATAAAAGCTATAAGAGGTCAAATGTTTTAATTGGACGTGTTCCACATGTATATAGGAAGGTATTTGTTCAATTATGAAGCTGAATACCATCATGATGAGCTCCAGCTTTATGAAATCTCATCTTAAGAGAGTCTCAGATTTTTTGGGGTTCAAGGTGCTAATCAATTAATTTAAATTGAAAATTTAATTTTTTCAGCAACACATATGTAAATACATTGGACTACATATTATAAACACCTTTGAAAATGCAGCAATGCAATTCAATCACACCTGAAATGAAAGCACAGAATGAATTCGTCTCACAAGAGCTAAAGTAGAGTGTGAACAAAGACTGTTCATTTTCAATATGATGGTGTTTGCTGCTGGACTATTTTGTTGCGTCTATTCCATCATGTCTGTTTTTCTCGTCATTTCTTCTTCTTTTTCCTTATGTGGCTTCAACTATAATAAAATATAATAAAAGCATAAATGGACTTTTCAATCTCAATATATCAAGTCATATCATGCGTATGCACGACCAGCTGAGACAATTATTTATTCATGCCCCTTATACTAATATGCATCTACACATATTAGTATTATGCATATACTAATTTGTTGTGTTTAAGTCAGTGATAGAAATGGCTGAGATTATGTGACCCGTTGGATTCACCACTGTGTTGTTTGTCCTTCAAGGTGCTGTTTCATCCCCCTTCACCCACATCCCTCCATCTTTACGGCCCTGTTGGTGTATGACCTTTAAGAAAGTGTGTTGTGAAACGAAACAGGGAGAGGAATAGAGGGAGGCTCAGGAGATGTGCACACCCCCCAGGGAGATGGACAGACTCGTAGATATGGGAAGTTGTGTCACTTTGAAAGAGAATGGGAATCAGGATGGAAATAGAGGCACATCAGCAACTGCTGGCGGCAGTGTAGAGAGATGTTGTTTGGTGTGCACCACTGAGGTGGAAATGTGTGGATGGCCTGGCATGGTGGGTGGCCAATAGCTTTTTTAAAGCAAAAAAATTGAGAAACATTTTATGACTATGGACACATGATTTATGGAGATTTCTGTGCAATTCTTTGACAGCAATGTACTTTTTTTCCATATCATTAGGGGCTAGGTGTGATCATGAAATGAAACAACATTGGGTAATTAGTTTTGAAAAAGCAGCAGGAGATATGTTTGAAGAGGCCTTGTTTTTACCCTACATTTACTGTCTGCTTATGTTACACTCATTGGTGGTGTAGAAGGATCCCATTCAGATATTATTTTCATTTCTGGCATCTTGAACCTTGTAAGTTCTTAAAACTGCCATTTAAATAAAAGTATTTAATTATTTCCCTAGATTTTTAAAAACTCTCATCATATAAACTGCACTTATATCAGTTAATGTTATAATAATACCAATAATGTAATTGCTAGGGGTGAACTTAAATACCAAACAAAGGAAAAAGAGGCAAATGCAGCCCAAAGGTCAAACACACACCACATCACACATTTCAGTAAAACAGCACACATCTAAAGATTGGTTTAATTTGGAAATTAGGCAATGTGCTCTCCCAAGCTTGTGCAGCAATTCTCAGTCTTAACTAGAAAAGACATTTACCATGCACCGCTTGTAAACATCTGATTAACATTGCTTGGTGCCCACACAAACAATATTACTGACATAGTCGCAGACACAAACACATCACGTGAACAAGAAATAATCCTTTACAAAGGAGGCCAAGCACAAACAGCAACAATTGTATTCAGTAATAATGTGAGTGTGGTAGGTGACAACTGAGAAAAGCTTTCTAAACTCACACATGGGCAGAAACCGCACCATAGAGGTGTACGCATCCACAGCAGCAAGTGACATACACATTAATACAAACATACATTCTCCATTTTTCACTTTGTAACACAGTGTAGTCCAGTATATATCTCTACCTGTCACTGAGCCTAACTGTTTTACAACTACATGATGACAAAGGTGATGACAGTGGAGTTTGAGTTTCAAATAAAAAAAGACTTAAAAATCCACAGTTGTCATTATTAAATTCTGATTTCAAAGCCGTCTTTTTCCATCAGCAAAATTACCTTTCCTCTCCAAAGGGGTTATTGATTGGGGTCCTAATCTACAAATAAATATATTGTCTGAGTTTATTTTTTTATGCTGTCAGCAATGTTAAAAGGACACAGCTCATCTGGTTGATGGATGGGAGCAAATGTAGCCCAGGGCCTAAGGGTGGACTGCAAGAGAAATGTACCTTGTAACACACACACACACACACACACACACACACACACACACACACACACAAACATAAATACAAACACACACTAACATACACACATCAACATCCCCTCCAGATGGGTCCTCCCTTGTGAGCAGTGTGTAGGATCCAATGTGTGTGTGTGTGTGTGTGTGTGTGTGTGTGTGTGTGTGTGTGTGTGTGTGTGTATGTGATGGTAGTTACAACAATGTGAATCTGCCTTTTACAGCTTTTGCTACATTTGTTTTGGCTGATTTTTTTACCATCATTATAAAAAAATTAAACCTCAATTTTCAAGTTTGTTGCAAAGTTTCATGCCTTAAACACCAGATACTTGGTGAACAAACCACTTTAAATCACAAATGGATGTTGAGGTATACTGTATACTACTGTATATGATAATGCAGATATTTATACAGATCACAAATCACTTATCACACCGCATCATATACAGGACTATATAGCCTATATGTTTTTCAGCAACAGAGAGCAGCCGAGGCAACTTCAGGTTAAGTAGCGTGGTGTATTAGTGCAGGTCAAGGCTGTGGGTTATTGTTACCATAAAATAGCCTAATGTACAGTAGAGGCTTGAGATACAACATTACAGTTATTTTATATTGTAAATTTATTTTCTACTTTAGTGTTTTGGGGGATGTTGCACGTAAACAAAAGTGTTTCCAGTGAGGTGAGCAAAGAGGCAACAATGAGCTGCTTGGTGCTGTAAATTCATGCCATAAAGCACAATCACTGAATATGTCACCTCCTTTATCTGCAGAGCTTTTAGTGTCTTTTCTTACATCACTGAAGACACCACTGCATTCATGGCTGCTTGCTAATGGAAGCTGCAGGTTTGCAGTGTTTTGATGTATCCTATCTCAGCTTCAATAGAGGACGCTGGTAGCTCTGAGGATGGCAGCATCTTTGGTTTGTTGCAGAACTGCATCACCACAGAATCAGGACAGTAGCAGCAGTTGATGATTAAAATCAAACAAAAGAAGAATTACTTTTATAAAATATCAGGGACTTTAGCTCAGAATGAATAAAGACATTTGAGCAATTAGTCGGTTGTTGACGAAATATTAATAATTCATAACTGTCTGCTAAAATGTCTTCATCAAATGAAAATGAACATTTGCTGTGAACATATTGAGGCCTTTCACAATTGCTTTCTCAAGACACCAGATAACCAGGAAGCACAACGAGGTCAAAGCTGAACAGAAGTCCCTGTGGGGGTCCTCTTGCCCTTCAACCTTTAGGTGCTCAGCCCCTGATGCTCTGGTCCCCAGAGGTGTCACATGAAGACAGACCAAGAGGTGCTATATGCAAAGGCGAGAAATGGAAGTGTGGGAAGGAGGGCCACGAAACTTGAGAAGGTGAAAGAGGACAGAGAGTGCTTTGAATGAGTGTGGTAAAAGAGAGAGTCAAGGAGAAGAGAAGGGAGGGTGAGAAGGAGAGAGTGGTGAGAAACAGGGTGTGTGGGGTTACCAGGAAGGAAGGGGGTGGAGGCGTGGGGGGTGCTCGAAGAGGGAATATTGTGAAGATGTGGCTGCATTAGCAGCAAGTCTTAGGCCAATTACTCGGCTGCTTCCTCTCTTTTCTATCTCCCCTCTGCTTTCCTCCCTCTGTGTCCTCTCCTCTCACTTTCCTCTTCTCGCCCTCTCTCTCACTTTCTCTATCTCTGCTCCAACTATCCATGTGCTGTCAGCAGCAACAGATCCTTAAATGATACCGGTCTGCACTGGCAGGTTTTATCTGCCTGTGCTACAATGGGAAAGAGGGATCTAAGAAAAGATAAGATAGGACCAACCAACAGTGACAACAGCAAACATAATGGCGAGGTGTAGACCTGGCACAGTGCTGCGCTGCCATCTAGTGGTACGTAGCTCAGCAGGGTCTCTATCGGACCGCAATGATCACTAGTTACAGGCAGCTCCGTTACATTGATATAATCAAACAGCTGATCTGAGAACAGAAATCTGTTTTACAGGTGAGTCAGAAAATTCAGGTCCTGAAAAAAGTAACATGACATACATTGTACCAGAGTTTTTACACTGTGAACACATGTTGCTTTGATATGCAGATGAACTCAGCATGACACATGATCTAATTATTGAAGTAACAATGTTATGAATCTCATAGACAAATCTGTTTTAATTGTTTCCATCCCATATAATTAAAATGAAACACTGATGAGCACACAGTGTGGTCCAACAGTCCAGAGTTTGTATCGGTGTTGTGATTAACATGCAAGAAATAGCAGGACAGTATGATTATTAAATACTGATGTTTATTACATTTAGGTGATAAAATTATGTGGTGCTCAAATTTATTGAATCAATTGACAATGTTCTATTTTTTGGGTTTTTAATCAAACTTGACATCAAGTGAGTTTTTTTTTTTTTTTTTTTTTTTTTTTTGCAGCTGTGTTTTAGAGGGATAGTTGACAGAAGGCTGGGTGAATTACTGATGCAGCAACTTTGGCTCAAACATTGAGTCCTGTGGCTGGAGATTTCTACACAAGCTGCTGACAAAAATGAACAGCAACACACCAAAGGAAAAAAAAAAACAGAAAACAACATTTTAAGGCCCCACAAACATAACCTTAAAAGCTTCTCTCCTATTTCATGTAGCTCCAACCCATGACACTTCTGTCAGACGTCTGCTGGAAGTATTTTGTTTGCTGAAAAGCTAGAATTTCACTTCACAGCTAAACCAAGTTTATTCAAACGTTTGAATAAACTAAAAAGAAAAGAGAAGAAAAAAAAAAAAATATAAAGATAAAAATATTCATATTATTGGATAATTATATAACAGAGACTATGAACTTGTACCAGATCAAAATGTTTCAGGCACCACCATCAACATCAGGACCTCACTATCCTCACTGTGTCAGGTCTCTAAGACCTGACACAGTGAAACATCTCTAATAGGATGTGTCATAGATAGTAGAAGTAGGTTTTTAAATTTACGTTTTCAAAAAATACTTAAGTCTGTAAAATGCTGATTTGGTAAATATACATTTTAGCTGTCCATTTTTAAATAAGATGTATTTTGATAAACCTTAAACATAAAGTCTGGATGTTGGTCAATGGTGCTATTTGCATGAATGAGTATGCATGTGTTTTGCAGTCCTTGTGCATGTATGTGTGTGTAGGAACAGAGGTTAGTAAAGGTGAAAAGAGCTGAAAACAGATAAAAATAAAATCACAGGACCACTGCAGAAATAATGGGACATCTGGTCCAGACATCTGGAGCCAGAGGACTTTTAGGAGCTTCCCAGCATCCTCTCACCTTGCGGGTAAATTAGCAAAGTGAGAAAATATGGTGGGGGTAAACGATGCTGACAATCACACAGAGGGAGGACAGTTGAGACAGGTTGCTGGGGAATTCATCATTTGGAGGTCTTTTTTCTGTTCTTTTCTTTGTGTTTCTTGCAAACAAAGGTTGATAAAGGAAAGATAATGTGGGAGCAAAGATATGAATGGTGTGTGTGAGTGTGTGTGTGAGGCGATAAACATTTCATTCTGCTTGAGAACATATGGATTCATGTATTGAAATCAGTTATCACACTGATCAGTCCTCTGGCGGTGATGATGACCATAGTGCTTTAACAGATTCAGGAAATGTTTAGGTCAGGAGAAGATTTATCCTCCAAAGTTTCAGACAGAATTTTGTATTAGATATTTAGAGAGAAACTATTTCAGGTGGGCTGTGCCATAGATGATTGACAGTTGTCTACGTTTCTCAGACATCAGTATAAATCTTTCCCATACTTGATGGGCACAATGCACCATTCACTGGGCTGTCACTGGCCTTTACCAGTGATTTTTGAATGAAGAAAAAAAATGGCAGCTATTCCTGAAATGTCAAACTTGTCATAGATTAGCTTATGAAATTAGATTTGGAATAAATTTGTGAAATAGGTCAGACACTTGCTACATCATGGTTCATTTTACATGGTTCATTTTATGGATGTAAAATATAATAAATAGTCGTTCATGAGTTTGCCAAGTTTACAGAGGAAGCAAGTCACATTATCAATTAAACACACCTCCAGCTTTGCTTTTCCAGGCTTGAATTTTGCAGCGAAAACTGAGCTTGCAAGGTGCGAGTCAGGCTTTCCAAGTTCAAATCACGGACTGATGGGTTGGCATGTGTGTGCTGGAGAGAGAGAGTGAGAGAGATGGTGTCAGATGTGATAGTGATGACAGGCCAGTGTGCTTGTCTCTTGTTTCCCCTTGGCTTAATGTAAGGTCACAGTGGAAAGGTGGGGCTGCAAATGCCACCAAGTCACTGTGACAGCCTGACCCCTGGGACACAAAAGACCCCCATTCGCTCAAATTCCTCATTCCTTCCCAACGTCCACTCCACTTCTTTTCTCCTCATCAACCAATTCATCTTTACTTAACCTTTGTTTTCCTCCACACCATCCTAGCACCACCAACTGTTTTTGCCCTCTTTGTTCTCTCAGACAAACACATAAGGATACAAAATCAGACACTCAGCCTTCTCCTCACCACCAGTTTCCTTGGGTTCTCGATCTAATGTCACAAATAGGTAATAAAGATGCCATCAAAAGGACACGAGAGGATCCACATTCTGCCATCCCTCCATCGTGCTCGTAACTCTCCAGAGGGCAGAAGGACATACATCACCTGGAGAGCCTGCTGGCATAGAATTATGTTGTTTAGTGCAGCCTGTTCCCAATGCTCATAGAAATGCACAGCACCCATGTACACAGAAAAACAAGAATGTGAAGCATACTGTGCAGATACAGCTGCCCGTACAGCACAAATGTTAGCCATTAAGTGAAGACCATTAAGTAATCTAACATAAACAGTAAAATGTATCTTAGACAGCCTTACTCAGCATGCTAACCACAGAGGGGAGGAAAGACAAGATGCAGGGGGAGGACAGGAAGCACATACTGTATTTATTCCCCCTGCGACCCCTCCTCAGACATTCATATAGGCTGTGCCCATAATGTCTAGTCAGATATGACCTTGAGTGAGTCCATTGTCTCCCAGGATCTTCACTCACACTGTCACATCAGACTATTTCAGCGTCCTCTATAAAAGCAACACAACAACAGCATCACAATGATGGATTACTGCACATCACTTGCATTAGCAAACAGCTGGGGCAGGTTTGTCATTTCCAATTATTGGAGCTGTACAGTACAGTGATTTCAAATGTCCTCGCAGTCGAATCTTTATAATTCAGCCTTTATTTTCTGTTGTGTCTGCTTTTACTGGAAATGACACACTATAGCAAGTGTCTCTGTAAAACCTTTAACAATCAGAAAAACAATCATTGAGGCAGTCAGAGGCTTAAATGCACATTAAATGTCAGCATATAGTCTTAGTTTGAATCTATAGTCTTATTGTTGCACATATAAAAGTGCTGAAATATTTTCCACTTCTAAAATATGTGAGAAATTGGCCTGATTTGCACACAGATGCACCGGGTTCAGCTGTTGATTTTAACTGTGAGATTCAGTGCTGTGCCTCCAGGAATCATCTCACCTCCATGAGTGCAGTTTGTGCATGGTGGGGTGGGGCGCTGCTCCAGCTAAGTGGTGCACAGTTAGTTCCCATCTGTGCAGTTTTGGTATTTTGGTGACTCACTCATGGTGAGTCACTTGATTGTACCTATGTGTGAGGAGAGGCTCGGAAGAGGTGTGAATGGTCTAGCGGCTCAAATTACGATGATCAAAATAGTTGTTTTGAAACACTCAGGAAGAAGTTCATCACAGTTTTACAGCTGTTTTCCTGCGTAATCGATGCCTATGAGGCGTCACATCAGTTTCAGCACAGAACTGTTACTGAGCTCTACCTTTTCCTCTTACAATCACAAGAGACTGTGAGGTCACATTGAAGTCATGTGTGAGTTGTTACATTATTAGTAGTGCCAGCATGTGAGGCTGCAAGAATAAGTTGTTAAACCTCCGGCGTGTGCCGATAATGCCACTCTGTGATGGGATGAATATCTGATGTTTTTTGAGATACCCAGGTACTGATTTTTATGGGTGTATTTTCTTGTTGCCCCCAATTTGAACTTTTGCGGCTTCAGTGACCAAGTGATTGCTGCAAACAGTAACCTCAGATCCAAGCTTAACAGCATCAGAGCAGGAGTGTAGCGGAGGGTAAATGCACATAAATGCTGTTTACCCACCTTTCAAATTCTGGAATAGCATTTATGCAGATCTTCCCCAGGCTTTTATGCATAGTTTACATGGGTTAGTACCCTCTTTCAAACTTAATCTCCAGGGATCTCTCACTTTGTCCTTCTTTGGATATTTTCACAAGAGCACAGGGCAGCCATTAACCCACCATCCCCTCATGCTACGTGGAGAAAAGCAATAAACTCGTCTTTGCATCAAAGCCAGCAACAGTAGACTAGTGCTGGTTCCTCGTGCCAGATCAGCCATAAAATATTCAAACATTTCACTTCAAACATTTATACACGTGTATCTGCACATTGAATTAGAAAACACGTGCAGTAGATTTAATTGTTGATTTCATTTCATGTGCAATACAAGAGGTATAATAGGTCATCCAGATTATTTCACCTTGTGTGTGACTTTCAAACTATCACGTCACTGTACCTGCAGTTTTACTTGTCAGGTGAACTTAACAATCACACTATGTTCAGCACGAATAAAGTGCGTCGGCCACAGACAGAAACAAACAACAGACGGAGAGAAAAGAAACTGCAATAAAATCATTTTAGCTAATTAAACAGAGGTGTGACTACAGTGGAGAAAACAAAAAACGTAAAGTGAGATTTCATGTTTTACATGATTCTGACAAATGCTGTGATACAAACTTATGTTCTCAGCTAAAGTCCATCTAATATTTTGGATACACAGTTGAGAAATATATTATGGTTAAACAACTATATATATATATATATATATATATATATATATATATATATATATATACTAAAACTCATCTATTAGGCGAGTCTCTATGTCTTGTTTATAATGAGATAATGAGACCAAGCAGATCTGTTTATCATGTTTATACCATTTTGCATTCATGATAAACTTAACAGGTAACATTTATTATTGTGCTGATAGAAGTTTAATGGTCATCCAGTGTCTGTTGTGTCGGAGTTGTTTTTTCAGTGGCACCATCAGACTATGTGGCTTTCAGGGACAACTTTCCAATAAACGTCACTATTCTGTCGCCCATGTGCCTCCACAACACTAGAAAATTAAGGTCTAACATTTTCTTTAACCTCTGTGTCATTTTCAAAATAAATGAGCCGATTGGGTCCCAAACACACAGATGTGGGATTGATGAGGTATAAAACTGGTCATTACATGCAAATGTCCATTAAATTTTCTTGTTCACAAGTTTTATTACATTTGCCCTGAAGAAGTGCATTAGTTAAAAAGGCAACAATGAACAATGGCTGTTTAATTCTGGATGCTAGCTGTAGTTTTAGTAAAATATCTACCATCTGGGGATGTTTCCACTATAGGAACCTTGGGTAATATTACAAGAACTTGGCTGTTGGCGCATGTCTCCACCAGAGGAATAGTTCCTGTGAGTGAACTTAGGAACATTTGCAGGGCTGAAAAAAGTCTCTGCCTAGGGGTAGGTACTCCGTTCAGCCTCAAAAAATTCTTGGGCGGGATTTTAGATTGACTTGGTGGTGATTGGTGGTAACTCAAGGCCGTACATGACGCAGTCAACAAAGAAGCATGTGGCTACAGTCCAAAGCAAAAAAACAACATAAACTGAACTAAAACCACAGATGTCAGTTTGTCCACACTTTCACATCACAGCCACCTGCCTAAACTGTTGACACAGGTGGGAACTCATGGATTCATGTTGTTTATGTTGAGTTGCGACCTGACTGACAGCATGTCACAGGCAACATTTTTCTAATCTTCTCCTGTCCAGTTTTGGCAAGCCTCTGCTAACTGTAACCTCAGATTTCTGCTCTTTAGGTGACAAAAACGGATCTTGGTGTGGTCGTGATGCTGCTCCAAACTCACCTACGTCAATTCTGGACGTGTGGGGGGGTTCAGAGATGCTCCTTTGTATGGAACTGTTGCAACATGTGGTTATGGGAGTTACTGTTGCCTTTCCTGTCAGCTTAAACCAGCCTGCTCACTCTCCTCTGACCTCTCTCATTAACAAGGTGTTCTCACCCACAGAACTGTCGCTCACTGGATGTTGTTTTTCACACCATTCTGTGTAAACTCCAGACACTGCTGTGCATGAAAATCCCAGGAGATCAGCAGTTTCAGAAATACTCAAGCCAGCCTGTCTGGCATCAACAATCATGACACTTAGATCACGTTCTTCCTCTTTCTGACATTTGAATCAAACAAAATCTTTAACTGCCTGATGAGATATTTACATGAACGAGCACTCGGACAGGTGTTCCTAATGAAATAGCCAGGTAATTTTTCACATTTAATTTTGACATGTTTTTCAATTTAAGATTTATTCAAATGACTTAAAACAGTAATTCACTGCTTTGCTTGTCAAAGTTACACTTAATGTTTGTCAGTACAGAATGTCATATTAAAAGCCACAAGGTTACATCAATAGCTAATGCCCATATTACCCATAGATCTACTGGTCCATTAATAATCCACCACTCTTGATGGCAAAGACTATGGCAAAGTGAGCAGTTTCTAGTCGATGTCTCCTGTTGCACTGAAGTGAAAATTTCACCCTTGTCTCCAGAAAATAGCTGCTCTGACATCGACAGCCAACAGCGACCTTACACCTTCCTCTATTGCTCTGATTTGTAGCATTCTGAACATGTTGTGTAAAGCAAATAGGATTGTGTGTTTGTTTTCATCAGGTACTAGTCTTTACATTAACCTTATATTTTAGAAGAAAAAATATGTAACTTATCTTTAGTTTGTCTTTCTGACTGTGAGATCTCCTCCCTTTTCTCTGAAGCACCGGATTTAAATACTCATTTCAACACTAGAGATTTGAGCCTTCATCCTTTAGCTTTTCATTGTCATTGTCTTTGCACCTACCCAGTAATCCTGCTGCTTAATCACAGGGGAAATTAATGTAATTACTGCACACATTAATATTTTATATGAAAATACTCAGAGGCTTAACTCAAATATACCTCTTATGCTTTTAAGTTTTTGCTTGTGATAAAAATAAAATTTAAAAAAAAACAATCCCAAAGGTTTTATGATAATTTATTGGACAAATCTTGAATATAGAAGTTCATGTGACATTGTTGAAACTGCTGAAAGACATTTAAATAATTGTCAGCAACTGTGTGTGTGTGTGTGTGTGTGTGTGTGTGTGTGTGTGTGTGTGTGTGTGTATTCATGGGGGAAGGTGTTGTGACATCTCTTCACAGTGACAGAAAAACAACTGTGAATCTTGTGTTGCTTGTGACTTTTTTCCAAAGCAAAAATAAAAACACCAATTTTATCTGCCGTTGATGAAACAAACATTTACTCAAATTTCGAGTTGTGGATGTATAACAAGTTGCTTTATGATTATTCTCCATCAGCAGATTGCACCTTCATGAAAACTCAGTTTTATACTTTAATTGATGAACTCAAAAACCTCAGATTGAGGCTTTGAAATACTTACACTGTTAGCAGGCAGAAACAAGAAACTGTGGTAGGCCAATCGATAGAAACTTCATTACTGTGATGCCTGGCTAGTAATCTCCTTGGCTGCAGCTGTGAGGGGCATACATTCTACCACAGCACCTGTTCTCAATGATATATCCAGCCTGCACCTGCAGAGGCACAAAGACACACTCACACCACACCGAGGTTTAACACTCTCCTACTATCTTACCATCTCTCTCTCACACTGTGTCTGTCTGCTGATCTGATACGAGCTCACCAGGTTTTCATGTTATTTTACACCTTCTCCCTGTTACCGTCTCGCTCCTCTAGGTGAGCTTCTTCACATTTGTGCAGAGATGCATCTTTAGCAGCTGACTAAGAGCAGAAGGAGAGAGAAGCTGATGGGAGACAAGGCAGCAGCAGAGTTGTCAGGCGACAGGGGAGAAAGGGGAGGAGAGCACTGAGTTTTTTTTTTTTTTTTGTATCATTTCATAGAAAAAGACCTCTGGGGTTCAGAAATTGTTCAGTATAATGTTATGTTAGAACAACTCCATTTTGCACCAAAAGTGGCCATGGGATTGTAAGCCACAGCGACATTTTTTTTTTTTTTTAGCAATTTTTCCATTGTGTTTTTCCATCTGCAAGAAAATTGGTTCTCCACAGAAAAAAAAGACAAAGCATCTACTTATCAGAAATAAGTAGTCTTACGAGTTTTCTGCCTCGAACTAAACTCACATTTGTGAACAAATGCCATAGAAAAAAACAACCAACAGTAGATTTAGTCCAAAATTGCATTTTGGGTCCAAGTAGAAACAGGTCAGCAAAGCTGTGACACAGTGGTACTGTACTGCACAGACTGTGAAGAAAAAAATGACTTGGTGTTGTTGTTTTTCCTCTTTTATCTCAATTCAACCAGTAGGTGGCAGTGACAGAGCAAAAACAACTATGACTGACTTTCCACGTAAAAGAGAATCAGTGCACAACTTTGCAATATGAAAAGTTTTATATTACTATTTATATTGTATTCTATCTCAACAGAGATACAGAAAATAGTCGTCCCAGTTATTTACACTCCATCCCATTTTCCAAAAGGTAGAACTAATCAAAAGCCACTCGCCTCTGCTGCTCCTTGGTGAATGTTGCTCATACAGTGGGGAATACCGAGGTCTGTCCCTGGGAGAGTGAGGGATGCAGCTGCAGTGTCGCTGATGTACACAAGAATGCATTGAGCTGGAAAATGTTGTTCCATGACAGAAATAAAGATGGAGGACTGGTTATTTATTGTCTTATACCCTTTTGCATTTGCCCATCTAGTCGCTAAAAGTCAATACTGGGAGTTTGAGATGACAGAATATCTATATGCTAATAGATGCCATTATTCATCCACGTATTGCAAAGTAAAGTAGAACCATGAGACTGATCTCTCTCAACTCTGACTGATGTAAAATATGAGCATTGAATGGATTTCTGCCCTGTTGAGTAGACTTTGTGTAGTTCTCTATTAAATTGAAATCTCTGTTCAATTTGCAATTTGCAATTATTGTTTTGTGATACACAGGAAATGCAGGTTTGATTAATTAGATGTTATAAACCAAGTTTTTCTGACTGCACAGTATTGATTTGCCAAGAGGAAATTCTACAGACATTTCATTATGACTAACAACACAGCTGTGAAGCATATTGACTGTATAACACTATAGAAGCAGTGACTCCAGCTGGCTCACTAACTAAATTTGCTGGCTTCTGGTTTTTGGCATTTTCATAATTACAGTAATTAGTCTAAGGAGAGTGCAAAATTTTTTTGTTCATTTGCTTCATTTGTACTGTGAAAATGTCACATACTATACATCACACAGGAGAGTGTGTTACATTTGGGAAATAGTTCAGTTCCCAAATGTTCTGAAGTGTTTATACAATTACAATGATGAGCCCAAAGGGAGTGTGATCTGAGTGGGTCAAAACAATGAGACTCATCATACAGTCACTTATTGCCCTGAAGACGAAAGCACTGATTAATCAGCATTACAAGTTGTTTTTTCACTGTTTTTAATGTTGTTTTAAATCTGTTTTTTAGAATGCATTAGCAGTTTAAACATATATTGTTTAATATTTACAATAGAAAAATATCAAATAATAAATAAGTAAAAAATCATATATAGACTGCACTGGATGAGAACTAAAGTATTTTTTTTAAGTTGTTGTATCAGTGACAAGATGTTTTTGTGTGGTCGTACCCGTCTTACATAACAGCCGTGGAGCTGCCTCATAGCTATCAGGATAGCTTAGCTGTACTTTGATTAAAAAAGAAAAGACCAAGGTTGAAAGGACATCTGTCAGGAAATCTGGGCAGAGATTACACAGCCTCATCTCACACAGACGCAGAGCAGCAAATGATGTAATTAAGCCCAAAGTAATACTGTCTCTCTGCCTCAGTCGACCTTTACACAAACAGTTACATTTGAGAATTCACTAAAAACAAATGTGTACAAATATTTAAAATGATATAAGCTCACAAAATGTCTTTACTGACCACTTTTCAGGAGATATCATGACAGTCTTTATTAAATAAATGCAGTATAAGTGAAAATAAAGACATAACTAATGACAGACAGCAAAGGTCAGATTTGAAACCATGACTGTTGTTTGCTTCATAAATTATTCTTGTGGCATTCAGGATGTAATTATTTCTGTAATTTAGCCTGTTGCTCTGACATGCGTTGTATGTTGACATGTTGGTACTGGGTTGACAGGAGACATGTGGAGAGAGGTCAACGTATCAGGTTAACTGACACAGAACGTCACAGCTCCTTGTAACGCAAAGTAAATAATGCAAAGCCGATAACACCCCTTTAACATCTGACATGTTTTAAACTGTGTTGTCTCAAACATGCAAAAGCTTTGTTGTGTGTAGACCAAGGGCCTGTTTTTGAAATGTGATGCAGTAATGCATTTCATCCTTATAGTTCAAGATAACCACCTTCAAAAATGTTGTTAAACAATCACACTACGTTTTAGTGGGTGAGTGTTTTTCTCCAGCTACATTTTTTACACCAGGTACATTAAAATAATGATTTGATTTTAAAAGCCAAATACTTCGAATGATATTGTGGTTGTGTCATCTAAGCCGACAGCTCTAGACTGACTTCTCAGTGGTGATGAACAGCTGAACACCTCAGACCCTCTGCACCTCCAGGCAGCTCTCAAATGACTCATTTCCTTGATCTGCTGCTTTCCCACGCTCTAATGCCTCCCAGTCTATACTGTGCCTATAGTCTGTGTTTAAAGGAATATGTCTGAGCTTTGGTGCATCAACTAAAAAAAAAAACAAAAAACTGAAACTGAAATAAATAAAAGATGGGATTGTATGTTATGCAAATCAATATACAGTCCAAATATATCACTGTAATGTAATGTACATTTTGCAAATAGTTTCATAAAACTTTTTGGAAATTTGTCTATTTCTAAAATCTCACCATGCAAGAAAGTAAATGTGTGAATTTAGTCATTAATTTTAGACCTCAGCCCTGTCCATCCATTAGACCCCCATGATGACGCATGACAGCAAAGATCCAACTCACTATGAGATAAAAATGAGTGTGTGTGACTGTCTCAATCCAGCAGAGAACTTCAATCACTCAATTCTCTGAGCAGTATGCTTCCAATCCCAGCAAACAGCTGGCCCGGCATTTAGAACACATGGGGATTAGGGGGTTGATTTAGTTAAAGGCTCAATCCAGAATCAGACCATAGCACAATTTATGACGCCAAGATCACCTCTGTGCTGGCTTTGTTTATGATATTTCATGCTTTTTATATTAACATGAATCCTGCATATACTGTATGTTTATCTATCTCCTCTTAAGCCCCCACTGCTGTGGCAATAGTATTATGGTCCATCTATCTATCTATAGTCAAAAGTCAGAGTTCAGGTTACTCAGGAACAGAAACAGAAATGCATCATCATCACATCATTTTACACAAGCTTTAATATATTTAGTGCAGTTTTAGTCTATAGTGTTTTGACTAATGCTGGATTAAAATAATCTCTAGGCTGTGGATATTTCACATCTTGCTCAGTGTTCTATGACATTATAATCTCAGTTGGTAATTGATGTGCTTTCATGCTGACACATGAACACAAGGTATGTTTCTGCTTATGACAACAAGGGTGTGTATGAAAAGTGAAGGTGTGTGTTAGATGTGCTTTAATATGCATAACAGTGGAATTTGTGAAGTCTAGTAGATTTCCCGGTCGGTGCCTGTGTATTTTCATTGGTTAGCACAAGGGACTGATTTGCATACGGTAGGAGTGTCCTGAACCAGCTCTGGGATGAATGACTTGTTCAAGTCAGATAGCAATAAGGCATAGCACTCAGCAGAGGTCTGTGCTGCTCAGCGGTCAAAATGCCTGGGTTATGTAGGCTGCTACTTCTACTACTCTAAGGGGAAAGTGCTGGACGAGGACATAAACATGGTCAACAGCAGACATCCCAGCCTTAGCAAAAGAGGAGGAATATGGGTAAGTTGTATAATAATTAATTAAAAACAAACTTTCCAACAGCAGAGCAAGTATTTTTTTATGATATTGTGAACACAGTTTAATGTCAGTAAGGCAGAGAAATGAGCAGGCCCCCATAACACTGAGCTGTTTTATCCTTGTGTCTTTTTTTGATTTAAACTTGTGGAAAATAAAGTTTAAGCTTTGGAAAAAAAAAATCTAATTTCATGGATTGATTGGTTAAAACGATCATCATAATGGGAGCTACAGTAAGCACAATGATTACAGTTCAAATCATGGTTGCTGTTGCCCAAAGAGCTCTGCTCAGCCATTATAACTAAATGTTCTCAGTGAAAAATAAAACATTCAGTAATTTGCAAAATCTCATTTTATTCTATGACTTTCATTAAACTGCTTTATCTTTAATTTTCTTCTATTGCAGGGATTGTGCATCCTCCTGCTTTACACCAGCCCCCTTTCATGTTTTGCAAATTTCAGCCAAGCAAAAGAGCTCATCTATAAGATAAAGGAGGGATTACCCAAGGGGACATTCATAGGGGCCATCGGAGTAGACTTAAATTTGGATTTCACCGTTGATCCCCCCTTTTTATTCAATCTCCCTCAAAAGAAGGTCAGTGAGCAGTATGTGAACCTAAATAATACCACTGGGGAGATTTACACATCTGCTACAGAGATTGACAGGGAGACCCTCTGTCCCTATAACACAGCGGGACAAGGATGTGTCCTCTCACTGGATATATTTCTGTTGCCTCAGCAGTACTTTCAGCTCATCAAAGTTAAGATCTTAATTGAGGACGTGAACGACAACAGGCCAAAGTTCCCGGTGGATGAAATCTCTATTTCTGTCCCTGAAAACTCACCTGTCAATGCTCGCTATGCTGTGGAACAGTCGGCTGTTGACCCAGACCTGGGTCTTTACGGGGTGCAGACCTACTGGCTGGTTAATGACTTTGGTGTGTTCACATTGGATGTTGAAGAGAATGAGGGAGGTGAGATGACACCTTTCCTCATTGTAACAGAGGCCCTGGACAGAGAGAAACAGGCTGAATACATTACAGATATCATCGCAGAGGATGGAGGGACCCCGCCACTACTCGGAGCAGCTACTTTAAAAATCGTCATCACAGACGTGAATGACAACTGTCCCCAATTTACAGAGTCACTAATTAACGTCACTCTGCGTGGAAATATCACTAAAGGGGCACAATTGACACGTTTGCATGCTTTTGACCCTGACCTTGGTGCTAATGCTCAGATCAGCTACGCTTACAGTGAACGTGTGCCAAGGGACACCAGGAGCTTGTTCCATTTGGACAGAATTACAGGAGTGATCAAGCTAGGAGGGAAAATGGATGCTATCAAAGCCACATTTTACAAACTCATTGTTCTGGCTAATGGACCTGGTTGCATCCCTGTTGTTGCCACTGTTACTGTCCATATCATCAAAGCAGTTGTTGGACCTCCTGCTGTCATACCCCGGTACATTGCTCCTGAAAAGGATGGAGTGGTTACAATAAAGGAGTCTGAGCCAGCATTTTCTCCAATTGCTTTTTTTACAGTTAAAAACATTGATAGAAACCAGAGGGTGGAATGTCATTTGGAGGGAACAGGTCCCTTCAGGCTTGGTCCTTATCAGCAGTTCAAGAACGAATTCTTGCTAGAAACTACTGAACCCTTGGATTATGAAAAGGTACAGGAATATGAGCTGATTGTGGTTGCTAAGAATACACAAGGGATTGTCATTAAGACGTTCCTCAAAGTGCAGATTCTGGATGAGAATGATAATGCACCAGTGTTTCAGCAGTCTTTACTGGAAATATCTGTTGAGGAAAACAATCCACCCAATACCTTTCTAACCCAGCTCCAAGCCTCAGACCAGGACAGCGAAGGACGAGGGGAAGTCATCTACCTCCTTGGAGGTGATGCTCCTGGGATCTTTACTGTGGATAGTTTGACAGGTGTTCTGACAGTGGCAACATCACTGGACCGTGAGGAGAAAGAGACATACCGGTTCATTGTGAGAGCAGTGGATCAGGGGACACCCAGGAGGGAGTCGATCGCGACTGTGGTGGTAATGGTGCAAGATCGAAACGACAACAGTCCACGTTTCATCAATAAGGACTTTACTTTCTTTGTGCCAGAAAACTTCCCAGGTTATGGAGAAATTGGGGTCCTCTCTGTGACAGATGCTGATGCTGGTGAGAACGGATGGGTGGCTCTTTCCATCCTCAACGGTAGCGACATCTTCATGATCGACACAGGCCGAGGGGCACTGAGGGCAAAGACATCACTGGACCGAGAACAACAGGGGACATACCATTTGTGGATTGAGGCTGTTGATGGCGGAGAACCTGCGCTTTCCTGTGTTACAATGGTCACTGTGCTGTTGTTGGATGTAAATGACAACCCACCTATTGTCCTCTTCCCTCAGTCCAATCAATCTTACATGCTAGTACTCCCCAACACATTACCAGGAACATCAATCACAGAAGTGTATGCTGTGGATAAGGATACAGGAATGAATGCTGTGATCGCCTATAGTATCATTAAGAGGAAAGGTGGTGAACCGGGGTCATTCGCCATCGACCCTGAAACAGGAAATATCACTTTAAAGAGGGAACTCAGCAACCGCGGCCTCTACAGCCTTCTGGTGAAGGTCAGTGATCACGGTCAGCCAGAACCACTTTACTCAACAATCATGGTTAACTTCTTTGTCAATGAAACAGTGAGTAATGAGAGTTACATCCAAAGTCTGCTGACCAGGGAGACTGACATTGAAGTAGAGGAGAGGCCCTGGTATGTTGGTCAGATGAGGGATGGGCCTGAGAGGTACGAGCTGATGTCCTGTCAACCAGCCCTCATCGCGCTCTCAGTAACATGTCTGGGGTTATTTTTTGCAGTTGTAACACTCACATCTTATATATGCTGTAAAAGATTTAAAAAGCAAAGGAAGAAACGATCAGATGTGGAAATACCGTTAAAAATAAATAATGACTCAATGCAGGTTGTAAACCGAAAGCTCAGGCAAATCTCAAACATCTAATATTTAATTGTCCACACATTAAAAAAAGAATCTACCACCACAGTTTACATGAATGTTTACAAAACTTACTGTAAGAAATGTGGTTCTTACGCGAAGTTGCTCTTTTTGCTTTTGTCATATATGAATGTTATTACTGCAATATGTTGTGATTCAACTTATATGCCATGAGTTTATGTCATTAAAAGGGGGCATACAGCTGTTTATCATATGTTAAGTGTCACAAAACCAAAGTCAGGAATAATCTTGTTTTGGCATTAAAGTAATAACAGCTTTATAACAAAGTCATAAGAGCAATGTAATGAAGGTTACTCTAAGGTCCTGTCCAAAGTTAATGTAAATACTGTACAAAATATTTTACAACTTTATATAAAAATGTTGCATTGGCATGAAAAGGAGAGAAAACAGTACAGGGCATAATATGATTATTTCTTTATCTCTTTACACAAACTGTCACAGTTGAAGTGACAACTTTTATGAATTGGATACATCTGTTGAATCCATGTTTATGTTTCGAAAGTAACTTTAACTAAATCCACACATTTCAAATTTGATTAAAACAAAAATCAAATGTATTATAATATATTATAAAGCTGGAGTGCTCATTTCAACGATGTGCATTAAATCTCATAGCTGTGTTGGATATGCTTACACATGATCAGAGCGTTTTACACAATGAAATGGTAGATTAACCCCCCAAAAAATCAATGCCCACTTACAAGTTGTTCCAGAGCTGATAATCACACTTCACAATCTTCTTAAACACAACTGTATGGACACCTGATGTGTACAACAACAATACATACAACAGTGTGATATGGTGAGATTCAAGGCTCTGGAAAGATCTAGTAAGTGTACATTGAGTTATATTTGTGTGTGTGTGTGTGTGTGTGCATGTGCATGACTTTAGAGAGTTGTGGTTAATAACCAGATGCCCTGCTTCCTGTCAAGGTTCACTGATTATGTGTTGGATTTAAAACATTTAAATGGCATCCTTTTATGACAAAGAGTCATGTTCAAACTTCATTGAATTGAAAAAGTTGAATTGTTTCTTCATTGTCATTTATGTGCTTCAAGTTACACACATGCCGGTTAGCGCCGTTGCCCTCAGAGCAAGAAGGCAGGAAGGTCCTGGGTTCGACTCCTGGGTCTTTCTCCGTTTGTAGAGTTTGCATGTTCTCCCCGTGGTTTTCTTCCCGTCTGCGTGGGTTTCCTCCGGGAGCTCCGGTTTCCTCCCACAACTTGAGTATTGAGCACGCTAAATTGCCTGTAGGTGTGAATGTGATTGTGAATGGTTGTCTGTCTGTATATTTGAGCTGGGTGTATGCCCGTAAGCAGCTAGGATAGGCTCCACCCCCAACCCCTGACCCCAAGTGTGGGATAAAGGGGTAGAAGATGGATGGAAGTTACACACGTAACACCTTTGTACAATCATGTAATTCTCAATGTGTCTGTGAAAACATGCTAAGTATTTGTAAAAGTAAATCAAAGTAACTATTAAAGATATTCTATTTTTTTATAATACGTTGTTTCTTTTTGTATTTATAACACCTACATGTAGCAACTCACTTTTGAAATGTGTGTATGAAGGATGTGAATCACTCTGAGATTGATTGGCAGGTTGTTCACAACAGAAACAAAACACCAAACAACAGCAAAATCTGGTTTACATTTGTACAATGCTGCTTAAGTTTTATTTATATGACATTATGTGTTGCAATTATGTATGCGAATATATCTTAATGGTGTGATATGTGGTCAAATCAGTAGGAAACTCAAAACATTAGCAGAACTGGTCCAAATCTAGATTGCACTTGTGCTACACAAGCGAACCATTGCTTCGTGACTCAATGAAAAGAAAAAAAAAGAGACCTGTATTGTTGTCATCACCTGCATAGGTTAGAGCTGTTGTATTAACACAGTTACACTTAGTAGGAAAAACACTAGTTGTAACTACAGCTGCTAATGTTTGTAACATTTCAGGATCAAATGAATTATCCATGAATAATGCAAGTAGCATTTCAGCAATCAATGCACTTGTAGTGTAACCATAACTTTTTTGTAAAATATCACTTACGAGATAGTGAAAGTAATGTTTGTAAAGTAATGTTTTTCTATCACATGAACGCTTAGTGCCCTTTGCTTCACTGAGCTGTTGTTTCTGTTTTTTCTCTGCCCCGTTCCTGTTTGTATATTCACTATAAAAGTTGTGTAGACAGAAAGGTTTTAGGAGTCTTTGTGCTCCTGTTAACTATTCACACTCCCCAGTGAGGAACTGTATTGCATGTCAGTTAAAACCTGTTTGGGTTTGGCTCGCACAAAACAGCAAACATGCAAACAAACCAGTGCTGAGAGTCTATTCACACATGACGCTTCTCAAGTTATAACCAGCTCCAGGGTGGAGGCTCGTCGTGTGAGCACAGATCACATCAGGCGCTGGACGCAGCTCAGTATAATCCTCAGTAATCACCTCTGGACAAACTGGGCATTGCACAAGGCTCAAAGTTAATAATCATACATGTATCTACACTCAGTGGTGTTTTTCAAGACAGGTAACAATATAAGAATCTGAGTAACACCAAAATAACTCACTGAACTTGTGCTGTGTAACAGAACAAGTGTAAGTGGCTCATGTTGTTGGTTTGCGTCTGTTCACACTTTAGGATACAGTTGGACCTGCTGTGTGGTTTAAACAGGTTCAAAATACCCCGTGGTCTGTCTGTCACTGTTTTGAGATCAACAGAGCAAACCACACCGCAAAAGTGTGTTTGTGTGTGTGTGTGTGTGTGTAAGAGAGAGAGAGAGAGAGAGAGAGAGAGAGAGAGAGAGAGAAAGACATTATTAACTACTACTACTCTATTTACTCAGACAGACAGAGCAGAAAAAGTGTGTCAGAGCAGCCTCCTGAAACTTCATTCAAACATATAGATCAAACTTTTACCCAAAGTTCAACCATCTCTTGGCAAAGCGGCTGCTATTGTACGTCATGATCAAACAGTCCCATTTATCAAGCACAATCAATAGTGAATCAATACTTTGGTGGAGCATTACATATCTGTCGACAATAAATAAGTCAGCTGCCTAAGAAATTGTTGTTTGCAGCCAAGTGACAGAATTTAAGATGGCTTCTGCACAATGTCACGTTTGTTTTTATACTGAGCAAACAATTACAGCATATGATTAATTGCAGTAATAACGGTGGAGGTTTTATTTCACTGTATCAGCTTTCTTTCTCACCCTGTCCAACCCTCTCAATTTGTCATTTTACCTCAGCATGTTGAACCAGGAAACATTCGAGTCATACAAGCCCTTTAGGCCAATTATGTCTCAGACCCAGCTGTGATGATGATCGAGTGTGTTCCTGTTTGCAATAACAAGCAACGGTTCAGGTTAATAGATGTTAAAGCTTGATCATGAGATTACATTTCTTACTTTCACCTCAACAAGAAATTAATAATCTTAAATTCAATAATAGTAAAGTGTAATAATGAGCTATTTCTATTTTATTAATAAGTTGGATCATTCAGCTACTTTTTGTAACAATCACACCATCCTCTACTCCATTACTCTAATATAAGGCAAAATCAACTTTCAGCTGATGGCTGCAATCTGAAAATATGAATCAGATTTCAGAAAGAATCCATCCTATATTGGCCAAATACTTCAGTTAAAGCTGCAACGCTCACCTGATGTTGGCATTAAATAAAAGTTCAGTAGATCACCAGAGCCATTGGTTTAAAATGTCTTGGAGACAGACGTGAAATATCAAATTCTATGCCAATTTGTCACACAAACGTTGTAATATTTCACTCAGTAAGTGAAAACTTTGGCCTGATGATGATTGTGGTGCCTACATGAGAAGTTGGGTGATCACAAGTGATTACATTCATTTTGAGTAGAACATTAATGTCTTGCAAACTTGACTCATCCACTTTGGTCTAGACTGACTAATTGATCATAATTTATTTTAAGGTTAGAATGAAAATGAACAGATTTTATCACATTACATAGTTTAACTGATGTGATAGAATCTAGATTTAACTTCTGAAATATAAATCTGCTGCTTGTGTCAGCAGCTGTATAGCAATTTATTATGCCCTTGTTAAGTCAAGATCTCACAGTACAGTACCAGACCTTACTGTCCAGTACTAAACAGGAATTTGATCTATACATCCTTCCAGCCGACATGATCCTCTAAACGACCTCCTGACCTCAGCGTTAATTGTTTTTAACATTCAAGGCTGTCACATAAAAATCTCCTGCTCTATGTTATACATACAGTGGAGAGAGACAGCTGGGAGGGAGGAGGAGGAAAGAGTGGTGTGGATGGAGGGTTCACCCCGAACGAGACACTCCACAGCTTTTCTACATGACTGATCACCTCCTGGAACAGTAATCCTACTGACAGCCAGGTCAGTACTGTCAGACCAGGGACAGTGGAAGGGGTGACTTGGCTTATATGAGGTTCTTCAACTGTTTCTGACCTCAAGGATTAGTCTTATATAATTCATACAATATGTGAGCTATTAAAAACACACTATTCTCACACAGAGAAGGTGTAAAGGCTGAGACATCAAACAAAAGGGGGAAGCCGGGATTTCACAGTAACTCGAGATGGGTTTCAAACTTGTTTTGTTTTTTCCTAGCTGATGTTTTTCTTCTTAAACATGTCCAGATAAAGGTAGAATATAAACTCAATCCAACCACCTAAACACTGTAGCTGTCTCCCCTCTCTTTCTCTCTCTCTCTGTCTCTCTCTCTCCTGTAATGCAGGGAAGTGTTTCTGAAATTACATTAAATTCTTAATGGTGTAGACAGCCAGTAATTACCATCAGCCACAGGCTGATCCATTTCCAGATTGGCTTTATTGTCATGTCCCTGCCTTGAAATCAAACAAATAAAGACACAGTGAGAGGCCAAGATTGGGTTACACAGGTCCAATGAATGGGAAAGGCTACGTTTCTCAAGTTATGACATCAAATACGAACCCCCCCTGCGTGCACACTTTGTTCGCTATTTTCAATAATGCATCTTGATATTCTCCCACTGAAAATCACAGCCTTTGATCTAAAACATCTTTCATTTGCTGTGATGCAACAAAATATAATCCAATCATACTCTTTTGATCCTTCTGTGGATTACGTTACTAATTTCCTTTATTCCTCTGTCCCTATTTTTTCTCTCAGTTTCATCTAGTTTCATCCCAGCAAAACACAGAGGGGCTTCCAGGGAATTAACTGCAGCAGTGTATTTCTGAGCAACTTATTTTTTCTCACAACTGCTAACACTGTAATACCATCCTGCGCTTCCACTGCACTGTATTTATCCTCCAGCCTGAGTTACAGGCCGGTTATTTAGACAGTATTGTTCCAGGTTCCTCGGCTAAAGATACATTTTGTGATCTTGGTGCTAACTGGAAAAACTTAGAGAAAATTGTCACTATACTATGTAATAACACCATAAACCAACTCTTAATCTTTTGAAAAGAAATAACATTTCATGTGTTTATCATACAGTGAGATACTGACCAGACTGGCCCTGTGCATAGAGACCACCCATCACTGGTAAACAGCCAATTCATTCAGTGGACATCATGAAACCTCTTCTGAGACTCTGCACTGACAGTGACAGTAAGCACGACCTCCTCATTTACAATATAGCACTGTTCCAGATTTTTTATCTATATTTGGCCAAAGACATCAGATGACAAGACTGTCACTGTCTTTGTAGATGTCATTTAGATGAAAAAGAGGAAGAAAGAAAAAGAAAGAAAGAATTTCAATGACAGCATTCGACTGCTTTTGTTCAATAAATGTTTCAAACCTTTTGGCGATGTAATGTCATGTATCGGTGGAACACTTTCCTTGAACAGAGCTGAAATGTTTTCCTCACAGACTTTACTTCCTAAAAATATGGAACGATGCTTTCGGTGTATAATTGATGGATCATTGGTTTAATCATTTTGTCAGAGGATTTGTTGACCTTTGTGTGTTGTGTTGAGCAACAGATCACAGAATAGAACAGCAACAATCCTGGGTCAAACCTGTTAGGCTTCATTTTTATTTGTAAAAGGTTTCACTTGTCACAAAGAATACGCAGCACAATTATAACCAGGACTCAGGTACAACATGAACTGACTACATAATGTGATGTTGCCTCTACAATGTTGACAGGTGAGTTTTTTCCAAATTCATCTTTAAATTAGTTGCACACCTTTTTTTCTGATGGAGCTTTAAAGTAGATATGTAGCTTTGACATGTTTGTCAACACAGTTGAAATAATAAACCTTTCTATCTATTTAAGCCTCAAATGCTCACACTGTCAAATAAAGACCTTGTCTTATTATTAAAGGGTTGTTACACTGTGACACACACACTGGTCTCACTCCTCAGGTGCTCTAAAACACATTTAGCATTGAGCATGAAGTCTCTTTCTGAGTTGGCACAGCTTCCCTGTAGTAACTGCTGTTTAGATTATTAACACTCATTTGGCTCAGACACAATTTGTGGCTTTAAGACAAATCTGTCACCTTCACTGAAATATCTCATGGTTCACTATGACTGTGAACCATTTGTTGTGGCTAATTTACACTGTTGAAGCCTCACATTAGTATCATTTTAACACAGTGCTGAATGTTGCCCCCTATTTCTAATTGTTGTGTTAGGGAGTTATTTCACAGACAGAACTGTCTGCATTGACAGACTGTCAATACAGACAGAACTAATGATTACAACTGCTGATAAAACTTAAGTTGAGAAAGTTCAGAGAGGAGTTCAAGGGAGGAGATATGTTTCTTTTATCAACTGTGAGTAACGGAAGTCCATCATCTCTTAGAATGATTAACTTTGATTGATAGTTTGTGTCTATTTCCTGTTTTATTTTGAAATGTTCTCCTTTGCTTCTTGTGTTATGACTTACTTTCTGTGTTTTTCCACCTGACCCTGCACCTCTGTCTCATCCTCTCACCTCCTGTTATATATTTATACCTCCCTTTTTTGCCATTGTTCCATTGCCATTGTTGAGATTTTGTTGTTTTTTGGTCTCATGCTCTGTTACTTATTTTTCTACCCTGCAGCAGCAGTTTGACTTTTTTTGTTGTTGTTGTTATTTTTGCTTTCATTATTACATTATCACATTATTATTATACCTTTTTCACCAATCGTCACCCAGTCGTGCCTGCATTAATAGGTCCAGCTCAGTATATCTGTTAATATTGTAATACTATCTGCATAAAGTGATAATTTATCATTTTCTTTTCGAATTATGTGCTTCTTTTCCTGTTGTGTTTTTGTTTCAGGTGCAGGTTTTAAACATACTGCTGTCGTCTCTTGTTGAGATTTAAATCTTCCAGGCCCCTACAATATCTGTATCTGTTTATTAACAGCTATAAATCAACATAACTGAACTGGAAAAACGTGATTTTGAAGTTCCATAAGAATGCAAATGTGATAATGACGATTCATCTTTACACAGCATGCATCATCAGTAAAGTCAGCAGTTAGATCCCATACCTTTGGGACATGTTCTCCACACCCTCACCTTCAGTAAATCATCAATCATGTTAAGACTCATATAAAAACCTTTGTAATGAGTTTAAAACTCCCTTCCTGCCTTTTAGATTTTTCTCAGCCCAAATCACAGGTTTAACTCAGAAGGTTTTAACCATCTGTGCAACAACTATCACTCAATTGTTAGATCTTAGACTGAGAAGTATATTACCACTGGACTCATCATTTTATTTCACAAATTATATGTGAATTATATTCTGAAGTGGACATGTTCTTCACCCTAATAAAGCAAACTGAAATTCAAGTCAAGCGGTCATTCCTTGGAGCAATGATATTAACCCACACCGACTACTGAAGTGGTTTGCCAAAAATGTTCAAAAAGTACTTTTCTAATTGGAACAGCAAATTGATTTCTAAGTAACAAGTAGAACATTTTTAAATGAAATAATATCCTGTGGTTAGTTGACTACAAGGCCAGCTGGAACATCGGGTTTCATGTTTTCATAAAACTGATTTACAGAAAGCTCTGATTACAGACCACTGACCCTCTCTCCACTTCTCTTTAACCAGATGAGTTTACTTCTCCTTTTGCTCTTATCAGGCTGATATGGAGCAGAGCTACAACACTGGAGCAGGTGAAAAATGGATGTGATGATCATTTCAGTAGCAGACTGATGATGCATTTTCATGTTTTACTGTTAATATTGTTCATATATTTAACAACTTAGAGTCTGCTTTCTTTGTCCACCATCTGTGTTTCATACAGACTCAGATGTTCAGAATTAGAAATATTGCAGCAGCTCTACTTTGTTCAGGAACTCTTGAAGGATTATGGGTGTGACTATCAATGCAACCCTAATCCCAGTCTGTCATCAGTTTGTTTGCTTATGTGCTCAGTTATTCTTTTTGTACTCCTTCCTGACTGACGAGACAGAGGAACTCTCCAGATGTAGTACTTATTATGTGCAACGTGTTTTTGTCTGTAATTTTCAATCATCTCAAAGACACTTGATATAATGAAAAAAGTTAAATTATACTGTAGAAAAGCTCTGTTGTAAGTGGTGCTGTGATTGTCATGATTTTTCACACATAAAATATAAGAATAGTGTGTTGCAGAACATAGTGACCTTTAGGTTGTCCTTTGGTGACCTACCAACTCAACCCAGTGTTTGCTTGTGTTTGGTTACATTGCATTGCTGTCAGTAGATCTACATAATGGTTCTATAAGAATACTGTAATACTGTTACTGTGATAGTCTATTCATAGTAATAGAAAATGACTGTTGAATGTGTTAGCAGGTAAAATGTTTTTCCACCTGAAATATAAAAGGCTGTAAAAGGAGATGCCCTACATGGTCTGGCTGTCTGACCACACTGTAGCATCCACTGAGTTAATGGAGTGCCACATGAGTGCTGCTTGTTAATATCAGCCACTCATGCATTTCAGGAAGCTGTTCTGTCGAGAGGAACTAAGTCTGCTAACCTAATTTGGTGAAGAAGCAGTGCAACAGTCTTTCATGAGGAAAATAACTGCATCATCATCTCTTTCATTTGGCCCCCTGATTGATGCTGATCACTGATCTGCTACATCGTAATTGAAAAGGCATGCCATGTTAGGAGGTGGGTAGAGCAGAGGGAGAGTTCACAGAAACACCCACTTGATGATATATACTGACAGTTAGTTCATTTGACACACTTAAAAATCCCTTTCTAATTTCATGAAATACAACCAGTTGGCAAGACTGAAAATCCAACTGAGACAAGAGAGCTAACAGAAAATATGGATTAAATGGGCCAATGCAAAAAGAAAAAAGGGATAAAACATCAATCACACTGCTTTGTGCCAGAAAGCCATAGACAAAGAAAGTGAGAAAAAAAAAACAAAGACAAAAAAACAAGCAAAGAAGCAAGAAAGTGCAGAAGGAAGGTTGATTAAAGGACAGAGACACAGATATGAACAGGTGGGCAGAGAGATAAGTGCTCATGACGTGGCTCATTTGGTCTCAGGTTTTCCTATTAGTAGGGGCTCGTACTCATCTGCCATATGGCAGCAGTTCACTCACTCTGTTTTCCCTCATGGAACTGAAAATGTACATAAGGGTTTGTTTCATCTTTATTTTTCATTTAAACATGTCTTGTTGTTGTTCTCTGGTAGAAACTAAAATGTTGTCCTGAAAGGTTTGCTTCCTCCTTGTTTCTCATTTAAACACATTTAATTGTTTCAGGCCCTTTTTTGCTTTGTTCTGGAGTGTTTCCTTATAAAACCCCTGAGTTTAGACCAAAAACCATTCTAATCCTTGCTGCATAGGCTCTTACAGCCACTTTGATTCAATGATTTGTGTGCACACAAGCACAAAATTGGGGCAACCACTTGCTGTTTAAAGTCCCAGAACCAGCTATTAAAATGTGGGTGAAGAAAATTGTAGAAGAAATAATATTTTATATTTCCTCAACAACTACACCCTGGCTAGTTAGAAGAATTGTTGTTTTTTTTACTGTGTCTTTATGTCACATGCCTATGTCAAATCGTTACAATAGAATGGTTTGTATAACATTACAATGCAACTGCATGATGAATTTGAATTCTAAATATTTAAAGACAACATTTTTCATCTTTTGCCACTTAAGAAACCTTAATGTTAACCAAAAAAGAAAAAAGAAAAAAACACTGAGTAAAAGTATGTGTACTTGCTGTATAAAATATTTGCATATAAGTAATGACTGACAAGACTTAAGCCTTGAAGTCTACCTAAACACACCACCTTTATGTTTTTTCACGGAGACAAGATCCTTCTGTAGTCCATACATTCTAGTTCAGGTTTGACAGGTCTGAGTTTTTTTTTTACTGCTGCAGTTACTAATAAACAAGGATCCCAATAAAATTTTGTATATTTGTGTAGAAATGATCCCCTTTCACTCTAAAAATGACAGAAATACATTCACTGCACATTTTGTCTCAATCACTATTGGTGTTTTATCTGGTTTCATAAAAATGAAATATATTAATTAAAATGTTAATTGATTAAAAAAACAAAAAAAAACAAATGTGTCCACTACAGTCCAACATAAATATTACATTTCACATCATATAAATCTCTTATTTTACTCTTGAAGCTGGAACGCGGTGACACCTCAGTGTTCATTGAAGGCTGAGGGAAATAAGTGAGTATGTGAGTGGCATCACACTCATTTTCACCTTGTATCACTGTGGTGGCAGTCTTACACTTCTCTGATTAGTAATGAGTGTCAAATTATTTATTCATTTATTTATTTATTGTTTTAAGAAGACATAGGTATAAACACATGGAAAAAGAATAGCAATGTTTTTTGTATAATCTGATGTTAAATCAGTCAGTTACCCTATAAATCACATATATGTTTTAATGTTTGATATTTATCTACATGATGTGATTTTGAGCCATAAAAAGTATTTATTTAATGACAAAAACAACTGCATTGGTTTTTCCTGGTACTTTGACCTTCAGTGAAACCTTTGCCTTTTGCCACGTGTCTCATAATTGTACTGTACAATCCATATTACCAGTCACTGGAAGAATTAAATAACTCTCTGTGATCAAATAAGCCTCTTAGGGGAAGAGAAGCCTTATGCCACTCATCATCTTGCTTCGTGGCTGGAATGCAAATCTCTGTTGTCCACAGGTTAATCTGAGGATTTCAGGGATTTCAGGGATGTCAAATTTATCAGTGATGAGGCACAGATGACACATTGGACCCTAATTTGATCTGTGAGTATAGAACTTTTGTGGTGGTATTTTCTGGTGTATAAAGTTAAAGTTATATATATATATATATATATATATATATATATATATATATATATATACCTGCAACAGTTAGATGTTAAATCACATCACAGTGGGAAAGAGAATCAATGCCAGAAAGTTATTTTTAAACATCTACAAGAAGACCACAACCTACAGCATCCTCCTGCTGAAACCAAGTACCTGCTGTCTGTATGTTTCTCTGTCTGTTGATGGATTTTTTCACAGTGACAAGTTTGGGAGTTATTATGTCAGAAGTAGCATAGAAAGGAAATACTGCAGTGGTCCTAATACATCTCCATGGCCTACAATTATTTTAAATTATTGATCAAAGTATTCCAACGTTATAAACATGGACATAAAAACCTCATCACCATAAAAGAGAGCATACAGTTACAGTAGAGTTGGATCAACACCTAGATACTGTATGACAGAGTGTCACTATCAGTGAATATCTCCACAGCGCGAGTCTTAGATTAAATTACATGACTGTATCTTTCTTACTTAGAGTATCACATCCCTACTATCCTACAGTTCTCACTGGTGACAGGATCAGGTTCAATACTATGCTGATCAGCTTTACATTTAAAGACAGATGGTAACAATGTTACAACAGCTCAGATGGTTGGGCAGCAGTGTGGGCTGATGTCAGGCTTTTTATTGATTTCTTGGAGTCTGTTCATTGAGAGACTCATTTATTCTGCTTGAATGATTTGTAAAAGATATAGAAAATGGAAAATGGACTGAATTCATACAGAGCTTTTCTAATCTTAGTGACCTCTGAGAACACTTTACACTACGAGTCGCATTCACCCATTCACACAGTGTATCTATTCAGTGCACTAAGATACATGAATACACTATATCACATCACAACATTAAGCTTCTCCCGTTCTTAATTTAAGATTCCAAGGCTGAGGCATTGTAAATTAAACAAAAAGGGGTTTGACATTAGAAAACACAGAAAAAAAATCACTGCCAAGAAATTAACGACCCGACAGGTCAAATATTTCCATTGACCTGTGGGTCAAAAGGAAACATGTCAATCATAGTTCACTGCCTCCACAACATTAGTGAAATAGTAATGGTCTTCATGGGAAATCTATGGGATCAGAGGCTAAAGATATAAGACATGTTCAAGTCACTGTTTTGTTATCGAGCCAACACTTTCTATCTTTTTCTGCTTCACAGTCAGCGTGGCCTTGACTTCATCTCTTATCTGAGTCCAATGACAAGAACAATCTGAGTATGTTTTTCTCATCGTTGATAGAATCATTCACCTTGGTGATTTTTTATTTTGCTCACATTTGTTCTTGTCCTGTTCTTCTTCTTGATCACAATGTTAATGACATTAAGAGTCAGGCTCATAAATCTTCACATTATCTTGATAATTGATCTGGTATCTGTTTCTTGATGTAAATAGAAATTAAAGGGAATAGCAGTCCACATGGACAGTCTCAAAAGAGAAAGAGAATTAAACATCAAAATGCAATGGTGGCATTTAATCAGGACAATCAACCTCAGCAGTGTTTGACCAATTAAAGTTAATATTAGAAATGAATCAGAAGATTACAGGTGAGGAAGTGATGTGTCTCCTAAGAGAAAGTCTGTTGTCTGTAGAAGCCCAATTCACTTTCAGCTATTGCATGTAGTAATGTCATAAGTTATGTCATTTCTGTTATTTATGTAGCTGGAATCACATCACACCAACAAAGGCTGCAGCTTTACAAGCAGAAAGAGAGAGAGAACTGCATTTTTCAGATGTTTGTACACGTGCACGTTCCAAGGTATGTTGAACTACAGCCAAGTATGTTTGTCAAGTTGTCCTTAACTCAACTGGCTGTACAAGTTATGATGTCGTCCACATTATGAGTAAATTTGTCTTTTTTCTTAGCAGTGTAGCTATGAATGTAGTGGTACAATGTTTGTGCACTTGAGGCTGTTTATCAGTAAATAAATTCCTCATGGTCCAGACAAAGTTCTGACATCTTGTCAACTTCAGCCTTGAGCAGAACAAAAAATCTCCCGTGCTTCCTGAGCCAGAGTCCAGATTTTATGCTCCCTGTGGTTCAGACAGAAGCAGGAAAAACACCACATTTTTTCTCGTCACTGTGTCATTGTCAGTGAATAGTAAATCAGTAACGTAAATAGTATTACCACAGAGGTCAATGTTAATTATTTGAATGTTTTCTGTTCATTTCAAATGAATAATCTCAATATTTCTTCTTCCACGAAGGAGTAAGACAGGCAGGTAGAAACCCAGAGACAAGACAGGCTGTGAATTTAAAAGACATTTGGTGCCCCTACTGTCATGGAAATCTATGGTGTTGTCTGGTCCATATTTTCCACAGGGGACACATTGAACACTGGGATAGTTGGTTGTTCAGCGCGTCCATCTGTAACAGTCACACACACCACTGAACTGCAGTAATTACTTTTTGTGTGCTGTTAGAGAAACTTGTTGTCTTGTTGCACCACGACTGCACACAGTTTACATCTGAAATGAGGCCATTTGGCTGCTTTTACACAAATTATTGCTGTTTGGATTTGTAGTTTAGTTGCATTAAGTTTTGTTAAATTGTGGCAAACTAATGTTGTAATGCAGCAAGAAAGAGAAAAACAATGTAAATAATTAAAATCTTCCTTTATTACCTACAACATTTACAAATGCATGCTACAGCTACATATCTCATAACAGATGGATAACACATCTCAACACCTTGGTCTGCTGTTGTACCAACTGAATCTAATGCGGGAAACTTTCTACCTTAACCTCTGACACCAAACAGAAAAACTTATCTCCTCACTATGAAAAGAATGTTCCTGCAGATTTACAGGTACCTTTGATCAGTGAGTGACCTGTCAGTCATGTCATGTCTGATGTTCATTCTGTTTACCAGCAGCAACCACACGCTCACACAGGGAGCTCAACTTTTCAAAGACTGTTTATGCCTTTTTTGGGAATTTGGACCCAGGGCAGCACGCAGCAGAACCAACTGTATTAGCCACACATAATGTGAATTGCGACCTGACCCGAGTGTAACCCTGAGGGGGCACTAAAGAGACCTATGTGAGGATATATACACACACAGAAATCACTGCTGCTGCAGTTTATGTAACTACATATGCTGCTTTCTCAGTTACAACTGGCTTTACAGCTTCAGCACCAAAGAAAACAGTGACCAAATCCTGACGACGATATTGTTCCACAGGCACTTAGGTTCAGTGACATAGAGATGACAAAATGAAAATAACACAGCTCTTGTTTGTAAGTGGCGATCGAAAACAATAAAAACAAAAGCAGCTCCACTCACTGAACTGAAGTTCTTCTTCCTCATGTGGCGTTTAGCCATTAGCTGCAACTGGACAAGCTCCATAAAAGTGACTGAGAGGTGCTTTGGTCCATGTTAGCTGTGCTGTGTAATCCCATATGTGGTAATGGTAAAGATCAATACCCAGTGGCAGATTCATCATTCACCCTTAGTCCACACTGTCTTTGGTCAAACTAACTGGCTTCATTCGACCATTATATTGTCATGTGTTATGAGTAACACAAGAGCTGCTTGGCAACGAATGTTAGCAGGATGTTTGAGGAATGACCCACGTAGGCCATGCTCTGCTGCACACTGAAAACAGCCATTACCCCTGACAGCAGCACCTCCTGCTCATTAAGTATTGGACCTTTTAACTGTGGTTCAAATAACAACAATGAAGTTTTGAGAATCGGCCAAACTTTCTTTTTTACAAAGTATCGTTGCATGAATTTGTATGAATTTGTGAATAACATTAGCATCATCAAGGTGTGGTATATATATATATATATATATATATATATATATATATATATATATATATACACACACACACACACACACACACATATATATTTGTGTGTGTGTGTGTGTGTGTGTGTGTGTGTGTGTGTGTAATAGTATATAAATATAATATATATAAACATATATAATATGTAATATACTTCCTGAAAGAAGGTTAAGTTTTAACAGTTCAGTCTTTATGCACCTTTAAAAACTGTTAGTTTGCTCTAAGGGAGCTATATGTTTTGCTAATGCTACAACATTAGAATGATCAGCTGTTTCACTCATGAGTTTCGAGTGTGGAGGAAACATTGTGAGATCAGCATCAAACTTCATTCCTTTAATTGCTAAAAGCTGCTGAAAACACCACCGTTAAGTGAACAGCTGTTAATGTCGACATCGACTGTGTAGAAGCAGCAAAACTTTACAATGAGCTTCTTACAAATAATAATAAATGAGAATGGTACAAGAAAAGTGAACAGAAAATAAATGTGACAAAGGTTAGAAATGTGTTCATCTCTACATATTTTAACACAGCACTCTGTGTATGAACCATAGACTGTAAAGGGAATCAGTTCCCTGAATTATGGTGATGGTTGAGAGCAAACCAAAGACGGACACCCCTGTAGCTTTAGAGTGATTTCTTATCTCATCCGACTGCTCAAACAACTGCAGTTATTTGTTCATCTGTCACCGGCAATAACAGTGATTTCATGGACCTTCCCCTGTGAAGAACATTCCACACTGGGTTGATTTTAGATCATGAAACTGGACGCAACTTTCATCTCCCTGTTTTGCTTCACTGACACACCTGGAGAAACACTCAGGGAGTACCACTTACTATTTCTTACTCACTCAACTGCTGAGATTAGGATTTGTGTAATGATATTTGAAAAATTGTCACATATTGTAAATTTAGTTATGTAATCAAACACATGCAACTAAATCATTATTTAATCACTTAGTGATAGGTGTTCTTTTATTTTCTAGGAAGAAACTCCATTTAATGGGATTAAGCTTTTACAGTGCATCCAGAATGATATGCCCATTGTGTACCATATCCACTGGTGTACAACAAGAAGAAAATGCAAAATCAATCAAGCCATAAACCAAATGTAAATCAAATCTACTGCCTGACTGTGTGTCCACCAACAGGAAGCGCCATCATATTCAAATGTTGGATGTGTCTTCTCCAACACAATGGCTGTTATAATTTCACTCGTGAGTAAGTGCCAGGTTTTGCAAAGCAAATCACATTTGCCTAGAGAACTCAACAAAGCATAAACATGAAGGCAGTTGTTTTGCATGTTAGTGGTGAAGAAAATCTACAACGGTGGTTGACGTATACTCATTGGCTGACACATGCAGCAACAACAACAGACAACAAGGCAAGAGCTCATCTCCATGATCTGAACCCATAAACATCCTGAGATGACTATTTTTTATGACTCTTTTCTTACAAATAGTTAAAGAGCCATTTTGTCCTTTTCTGTTGTAATAGTTTCAAATCTAACTTTGTGAGACGTGCATATGCTGACCTCATAGATCATATTGTCTTCACTAAATATACATCTCAATTTTTTTCCTATCTAAATACAAACAGAGTTGTTGTTCTTTCAGTTATTTCAATACAAATGTTACACTAATCTTTAGAATAAAGGCTTCACTTGCAGAGTCAAATGACTGTATGATGGGTGGAGCTGATGGAGACAGTGCTGGTCCTTTCTTTCACAACACTTCATTCCTACATTCACCCTGTCTCTGTTTCACCTTCTACTAAATATGCTTTTATGTCACTTTAAAGTAACCTCCTGTCCGGCCTCTTTTTTCTCCTCCACAAAAAGAGAAAGGAACGGGTTGTTGAGGTCGATGTTGAAATTATGTTAGAAAGGGATGCATTTAACAGGATCACTAGGTTCATATGTCACTGCCACAAAGGTACCATGGAGGAGAGCAGGGCGCGGGGTCAGGTACGCAGCAAGACAATGGCCAACAGCTGTCAATGGGGATACGAGCAGAACAAGGCAGGTGGGAAGCGAAAGGCTGGAGTGGAGGGGATGTTAATGTGGGAAAGGAGGTTGTTCCCCCGTCTCGAGGAGAGAAAAGCATTCCTCCTGTTGCTGAGGGTGATCAGGTTGCAGGTTGAGAGAGGCCTGGAAAAAGGCGCCCGCTCTTTGGTCCCCGCCTGACTATCTCAACATCTACTGGATGGATTTCATTAAAGTTTTATACACATATTCATGATCCCGAGAGAATGAATTCACTGACTTCTCTTCTATCACTCGCACCTACACATAAATCTACAGTCACTGTTGCCCTTTATATTGAAGAAAGAACATGTTTGTTGGACATGAGCTTGTAACCTTTCTGCTGTGAGTTGGACACTGAGCTATCGTGCCTCTGTCTCCTGATCCAATATAAATACATGAAGATTGTCTAGAATCTGTAGTAAAACCCATCAGGCCCAAACATTTAAAAGTGAGTTGTTGTGTCAATTCTTACACTGTAAATCCTTTTTATGTAAAATCCAGTCATAATTCCACTCATTCAGTATGTAGACTACTGCACAACAAGCATATCTAACTATGGAGAAAGAAAAATATGCAGAGTATTTGAAGCTTTAGATTTTACTCTGATCAAAGCATCAACAAGATTTCATCAACTGCATTTACATAAACATGAAAAACAAGATGCAATCCTATCATAGAATATTTATAAATAGTGAAATATCACGAAATGCCAACAGCGTACTTACATTGGATCATCCAAACAGTATTGATGATGGCATCATATATGTGATGGTCCTAATAGTGAATATCCACTCACAGTCAAACTGTTTTGAATAGATTTTCTTCAAAAACCGCCAAGATAACATTTCAATGAAGATAATATAGACTAAATGATTATTATTAATTCAGTAAAAGATCATAAAATCTGTTCCAAGCTCTCTT
Organism: Polydactylus sextarius; assembly: GCA_016801845.1. Classification (NCBI taxonomy): domain Eukaryota; kingdom Metazoa; phylum Chordata; class Actinopteri; family Polynemidae; genus Polydactylus; species Polydactylus sextarius. Next base: position 19,687,397 of record CM028906.1, read on the forward strand.
ATTAAGTCAAAGTGCTCTCCAATATTCTCCTCCATATAACAGCTATGACCATTTTCTATCTTATTTTAAAAAACATTTGTCAAGTAATAATTGTGATGACAAACTGGTCCTATAACCGAACCACCACCACAGAGATCTGCACACATAATAACCTGAAGTTTATTGAGTCAAATGACTGAGGGATCACTGAGCTTCTGCCTAATATTTGTTGCACATGACATTTCACAGAGCCAATAGAAAAATAACAAATATGAAATTCCTCATAGCAAAATGTCACAGTTTATCTGATTGAAAATCAATCCCCTATGATTATCTGGCCAGTGTGTCATGGTCAGTGCCCCTGCACGCTTTCAAGGGCTGCACTTTCAGTTCCTCCCTAACGGATAGGTTTCCATATTACCAGATGTTAATTATTCATCTATGCTCACTTGGCGGCTCGGTTGGAAAATAAAGCAAATCCTTTGGACCAGTGACACAGAATAGCAGAGCGACCTCTCTGCTGAACCCTGGTGCTTTGTCCATTTGTCTTCTACTGTTGGTAAGAGTGAAACTGGAGCTGGAGCAGGAGAATCTTTCTCGATGTGTAAAACGTGTCTTTCGCACAGCGTGGCTCCATAAACAGCCAGCACATTGGTGCGTGTGCAGTGCTTGAAGAGCTGGGTACAGTCCCTTTTGTAATGTGCAAAATGATATCTCTGCAGTGTAACCATCTCTATTACAGGGGGGAAGAGATTGTCTTACCCTTTGGATTTGCTTCAGAGAGCACAACAAATGAGGTTGAGCTGCTCGCTATGGACTCGACTAAACACGTCCATCCCCATGAGGAGAAATGACACATCTTTGCAGGACTAGAATTGGTAGCCAATTTTAAAACGTAATCATGTTAACAGCTAAAACTAACTGAATAATTACTGTTGTGAGATAATAAACAAAATAACACCCAGGACTCCCGAGAGTTTGTTTTTCTACTCTGTATTAGTTTATTCAGAATCTGAATCTGGTTGTTAAAAATAAAGCACATTAAAACAGCAAATCAGCTACATACTATAATAACTGTTTATTTTAATGCATCCATTTAACAAATCTTCACAACATATACAGTAGATATGTCTTTGACAAAAAAAACAAAGAGAAAAAAAACAAAAAAACAGCAGGTGCTCATGTCAGTTTTTCCTTTATTTTTGCATGAGGTCCGAGCCCTTTGAAAAGTTCTGCTTGTCCTGACAGTGTGCACACTTAAAAGTTCAGGAAGCACTCTGGATTGTTGCACATAGTGATATAATCTCTGTCATGGAAGGATACAGGACAAGCACACTGTTGGAAGAAGGAGAAGAGAAAATCATCAAATGCATGTTAAGAATCAGCCACATCTAAGTTTTTGTGCATCTTGTCAGATCACACATTATAAAATTCTAAAATACTTATGAAAATGACTACAAATGATCAGTTTTCTACATACAAATGACAGAACAAAGTCAAAAACACAACATCATGTTTATTTACCTGCCAGTGTAAACACAGACTCATCAATCTCGAGCCCTAGGAGGCTGATAATACTGCTGTGTCGGTCTCGTGCGTCGGGGTTGTCCATCTCCTCCACGACGAAACTCTAGTGAACTGTCGTAATAACCGTCATCTTCCTCCTGCCAATGTATATTTGTTATGCTTGTGATGTTGCGACTGTGGGTAATCAGATTAGATACTGCTCATATTTCCTCGTTTCCACTTCAATCAATATTAGACAATACATTCTGATTAGAAAAAAAAGATATATTTTTTCAATTTGTTCTTACCAATGCATCAGCAACAACAGGTTTGATGTTATGCAACAGGACCTCTTCGCAGTTTCCATAATCGCTAAAAACGACCACAGCCGTGGAGCCTGATGGATGCACAGCATCTATTCTGGCATGGTAGAACACACACACACACACACACACACACACACACAGACAGACATTTAATCAGATTAATACAAACATTGCCACATGTCAAGACCAGATGATTTTGTGTGAATTAATTACAACATGACAAATAAATCGACACTGTTGACACTGTGACTGAGACAAAATGAGTCACGATTGTGCTCATCACTTTTTGATGTCATTTAACAAACTGTCAAATGAGCGTTACACAAATACAACCGTCATTTGAAAAATCCCAGTCCAAAAATGTCTGTATGCAAATTGTCATTGTAACATATTAGCGGTTATATATATATATATATATATATATATATATATATATATATATATATATATATATATATATATATATATATATATATACTCCATATATACTGCCAGTTTACATGTCACATATATACTGCCAGTTTACATGTCACATTATGAGCTCACTCATGTTTGCATGTCATTAGTTTTTATTTCAGTCATATTAATGCAGTCATACCTTGCTGTCCTCCCAGTACAGAGCCAGACACTGGTCTCCAGGTTTCCAGGCGTGTTCCACACCGTGACTTTTCTCTGGACCTCGAGGACCTTGACCTCTGCCTTGTCCTGACCTCTTTTTAGGTCCTGAGTTATTAGAGGTGTTTTTCTTGGGTGGTGGCTCCCTGCTGGGGGGGCAGGACGTGTTTACTGGTTTGATTGGCCCAGTTCGTTTATGTTCCATATCTCCATTTTGGAAATGAGAAGCATCTCCTGTCGTGACACGAGGATCTCGTGATAACCCACCATCTTGGGACATCCCTGAGCCTCCTCCCCTCATGTTGAAGTTGGGCAGCCCAGCGTCTCTCTGTCGGTCGAAATGCTCTGAGTTTGGCCGCTCATTTTTCCCCCTCCTCCTGCTGTTGTTGGGGTCTTCAGTCCTGTCTGGGCGCTTATTATTTCCTCTGCCATCTACTTCATTGCCTCCAGAATGAGTTGGTTTCATTGTGGAAACATTGACTCCTCTCCTGTGAGGAGGTCCAGCCATGTTCCCACCACCACCGTCTCCATTTCTGGATCTCTGATGGAAAGAGCTGCCGAACTCCATCTGTTGTTGAGGCTCTTTTGAACGAGTAAAAGTAGCTGTGTAAGAAGAAGGAAAGATCTGCTCATCTCGCATCTCTCTCCTGTCATTCTGCGTTTTGTCTGATGGGCCTCGTGACCACCTCTCCTGTCCCTTCCACTGCTGAGCTTGAGATGCCGTTTGGGGGGTCGAACAGTTGGTGAGAGGCTCCTGTCCAGGTTTGGGAAAATCAGTGTCCCTGTGGAAACGAGGTGGTCTATCGTTTCTTTGTTGCCTATGATCATTATGCAAAGAGAACTTGTTGTGAGATGAATCTTTGGAGTAATGGTCAGAGTTGGAGAAATTTGATCTACTCTCATTATGTCTCTGAGGCGCTTGGCTCTTTGGCTCTAAAAAAACAAACCAAAAAAAGGTCAGTGCAATCAAAAAAATATGGCAAAACAATATTAGAATTAATAATATAGATAATTCAAAATGAATGACCATCTCACCATCAATGGAGAAAACACCCATCTTTGATTCCAGAAAGTCAAACAGCGTACTCGGTCCAGATGGCCTTCCTCCTCCTCCATCCTCCTCATCTTCATTTCTGGACCTGCCTCTTCCTTTTCCTCTGCCTGAGAAAAATCCAGACATAAAATTATGTAGATCCAACCAGGAACAGTTTAAGTGATGTTTGAAATGGCTGTCTACATTTTAAGTATCTAAATTCAAGATCAGCTGAATCAAAAATTTTACTTTTGCTCATATGAGCAGGAACACAGGTACAGATACACAACTGTTTTAATGATTACTGTTTGAAAAGGGTTAATAATGTGTCGCTGACTCAGGGGCCTCAGGTGTACAGCAACAACAAAAGTAGAACTGCCACAGTGAGGAGAATTTTCCACCAGGTAATAAACTTGTGTCAACACAGTGATACCGACTATATATAAACATTTTACAGTGTGATGGTTTGGTACACGAAGCTGGCAGCAGAGTGTGAGACAACTCTGAACTACTGCTGTTCGCAGACAATGTTTTTCCAGATATATTTGGTCACTGCTTTAGTACAAGTTCCACCTCTCAGTCTTTTTTATATTTAGTTCACCACTTATGGGTGACTGCATGTTTGGCCTCTTGCTGCGGGCTCTTATTTTGGCAGCTTCACACCTGCGGAGCGCTCAAATGTGCGTGCGGATTTATTTACTTTACCGTCAGATTGTGCCACTTTCATCAGACAAACTGTGCTGATTAAAGTTATCAGGTTCCCTTTTGAAATTGGGTTTAATCAGGGATAAAACCAAATAGGAGCTTTTCCTTTGTGCTTTGACATAAAATCCTCAGCTGCTGTTTTGCTTGTCAACTCTCTCATATGCGAGGACTAGTGTTTTGAAAATGTAAATTTTTGTTTTGTTGATGTGCAAAATTGACCCAAATTGCTTTAATGTCTATAAAACAAGAAAAAGAACAGTAGGCAAGTTGTTATCAGTGTGAGTCTTAACACTGTGCAACACTGGTGACATCAGCCATCGTTGCAACCCTAAATAAAAGCTTTAAAAACAGCTGGCTCCCACAGTTGTTGCACCGTGATTAAAGGGAAAAAAAATCTGGTCGGTTGTTAGGTAGTTCACTGTGATGGAACAAGTTTCAAGTTGCTGTGAGTAGATTGTCAGTAGTGAAACAAATACAAAACAATGACTGCAAGTAAAGTAGAAAATCCATCTGAAACCTTACAGAGTTGCTTGGGAAAATAGTTGGCTGTAAAGTGAGTATGCAATTTGTGGTAAATGAACTAAAACAAGCAAAATCACTACTGTGTACCTTCGATTACGTTGTAGGTGATTTTCACTGCCTTAAAAAAGACCAACACACTGCTCCCCACAATCTCACTGTTACTCTGTGGAAATCGTTTCAGGCTATGGAACAATTTTTCAAGCCAAAGCGGGCAGTGGGCAGGTGTGTGTGAGTGTATTCTGTGTGTGTGTATATATATATATATATACACACACACACATATATGTATGTGTGCGTGTGTGTATGAACCTCTGGGTTGAGGCTTGTTAGATTCAGCGACCACAGGAGCAGGTCTGCTACCAGAGGAACCAGTCAGTAGGCTGTTTAGTGCCACTTCAAGATTATTGTTATTGTCCATGAGCGCCTGCCGAGCAGCCTCCCTGTTGAAGCCCATCTCCATGATGTCTCTCAGTGCACGTTCATCCACCTACACACAGGACATAATGCAATATTAGGCACAGAAATAAGGTTCAGTGTGACAGAGAAAAATGGACTGGAGGACAGAGGAGGGAAAAAAAAGATCCACAAAAACACCTTTCTTTATATCTGAGACCAACATGTTTATAACATAAGGTGCCACGTTTTGTTTTTAGGTTGAATTGATGTGAATTCAAGCTTCAAACCATCATTCACACATTCCAAAAACAAACAATAAAAGATCCTGTTCCATGATATGTCGGTTTTTAGCCAAAATCTGGTTGGCTGCATTCAGGCTACAAACTGGCAGATCACAACAAAAATCCAGACAAATTGACTGCCACTCAATTGGAAAACCTGAGCAAACCTTTGGTTGGTTTAGGTTTCTACAATATTATAATGCCTCACCCACTCTATGAGCCATGAAATGGGACTTCAGTCCAGAATAAAGAAACCAGAGAAGAATGCAGAATAGGTTCCAACCTTTAAATTGCTTTGTTAGAGTAAATGGAGGCTTCAGCAATGTGAGCTAAAGCCATCACTTTAACACAGGCTTAAATTGTTTTACAGGTTTGGACGCGCTTTGTTTTTCTCACCAGCTCTCGGTAGTTTCCATCTTGTCTGCTTTCGGTTCTCTCGACCCTGTCTTCTCGTCTCCTCTGCTGGTATGAATCTCTGCCTCGGGAGGAGGAAGCAGCGTTGGATAAATTGCTGCCTGCGTTTCCTCCACCTCCAAATGTGCGGGGACCCTAACAAGGAAAACATAAAAATCAATAACACAGTGGGGTTTGAACTACATAATAAAGCTGATTCAAGAAGCAGAACTTTGTAGCTGACAGTGTAATTAGGATTTTTAATTTGAAGAGTTACTTGAATGTCAAAGACAATCTAGGTTAAGGTAAAAGGAGCATATATTTTAACATGGAGCAGCAACATTTTTAACAAAGAATAGTTGTTAAAAACAAAGGTTCAACATTTAAAAGGGAATTTACAAGTTAACTCATGATAGTACTACAATTTATTTAACAGAACAGCATAACAGATTGAGTTCATAATACATAATATACTGAGAGACAAATAAATCACATTACACAATTACAACATGATTTTTTTAAATAATCAATTTCCATAAGATGTAGTAAAGACATGCATCCATCCAAGTGTTTTCATACCTCTTTGGTCTTTGCCACTTCAGCAATAGCTGCTGTCCGCTGCTTCTCGAACTCATCATTCTCATCGGTGCTTTTGACCACATTAAGAGTCTGAAGCGTCTTCCTCTGGTCGAGCTCTTTACTGTCGACTTCATCCTTCCTTGCACATTTCTACAAGGAACAGATAAAGAGGATGAGAACATTTTCTCTAAGTTCCCCCTCAATCATGTAGAGTCCCATTAGACAACGATGAACACACTAGACGATTTACACATTTTGCAGACTTATATTAGAGTTATACTGAAATTACCGACCCCATTACCGATCCCAAATGAACGTTTTTGTTGCAGCAACTCAAATACCAAATCTGCTTCTCAGCTCAAGGTTAAAGTAAATGTTAAAACTGTGTTGAGTTTTAAAAATATCAACAGTGATTTGGGAGGAACGAGATGGAAACCCGACAATTTCTAAACCTTTGTCATGACAGCACACAGCGATGATTCAGTCAGAGCAGTCAGTGAATGACCTCAGTTTGTGAGCAGGTTCACCATCTTTTTTCACATCTCAACAAGGTTAAATAACATACAGCAAAATTAAAAATCCAGAGGTGACAGATCTGAAGAGAAGGAATGTAGACGGCAGGGGAAAAAAAAAGATGCCAAACGTATTAAGTGTTAAGAGGATAGTTCACTCCAATTACAAGAAAAAAGATATTATCACAAATGTGCTTGGAGGCACTTGGCTATGAAAAAGCTATCAATTTTTTATTTGGCTTTATTCTATATTCAGTAAACAGTTTAAACCAAAGATGAATGTGTGCAGCTGTGTAGGTTAACCAGACCGACTACAGGGCTGGAAGCCAAACTGATTCATTTAGGTTAAGTGGTACATGATATAAATTTGATGACTATAAATTACAGGTCATTTTCTTTCTGTGCTCCAAAGTAACCCAAACACTTCACTGGTGACAGTGTTATTGACTCAGAGCATCAGGCAGATCATTCTGTTGTTTGATGAGACATAAACTAAATTAAACTACTGAAAGAAGATGAGACATCCTGTGAAAATCCAGACTCGTTTCACTTTTAGAAAATTCCTGCTGTGAAGCACGAGGGTGGCAGTTTCACACAGTGAGATGTGTCAAATACAGGAATTGAAAAAAAGTGAATCTGATTGACTGACGAAACACGGAGACAAAGAAAATGCAGACGCAGATTTCAGAATGCTAATTACCTTATAAGAGGGTAATACAACATCCTGAAATCCAATCCAATCAACATCAAGTTCAAAATATAGCCCAGCCCGTTACTCTTGAGAATGAATGAACAGTCAAACAAATCAGCAGAGTGGGTGAAAATCGTAAAATCTAAGTGTCACACTGATGCAGATGTATTTCGCTGCCATCCCTGCCAGAGGAGAATCAGTGCAGGCTGAGTAGTTTTTTAAAAGACAAATTACTGAATCTAATTTTCAGAGAATAACTGTGATCTGTGAAAACTCAAAATGTGGAAGAATTTTCTGAACGCAATTAGTCTTTTAATGTTGTGTATAGACAGAAACTGTTTGACAGTGTGATGACATCGTATATTCGGAGCTTATTTATTACTGCACTTGGTCTTATTGTCATCTTTAAAAACATTTAGCTTCTCACTTTTTCAACTCATTACCACAGCATTTTAATTTACTATAAATGCCTTGGTTACAGTACATATATTACTGGAAGGAGAAAAAATTACAGTGTATGTGATAGGACAATAAAGCAAAATTAAATTAATTCATGTCTTTTGAAGATTCATTAAGACTCTAATATTTGACGTACCTCAGAAAGATCAGAGAAAACGAAGCCCACTCCTGCAACCTTGTCAGGATTTGGCTTACATTTTCTTTTTGCATATATTTGTGAAGTGTTATTATTATTCAACAGTAACAGTAACCTTTACTTCTATTAAATCACAGCTTAAATCACATTTTCATAAACTCACATTTTCCTGATTGTCTTGTTCCTTTTTATGTTACATTATGTTCCTGTTTCTGCTTTATTGTTTTCTTCTATTGCTTATTTTAGTGGAGTACTTTTGAAACTTTTGCTCAGAAAATAACTTATTTTTTTCCTCACCTGACCAAACTGCACAAAGGGAGGAGGTCCACCTTCTGCTCCGATGTTTGTCCTGCTGTGTTTGGCCAGACTCTGCAGGTAAAACAGTTAAAAAAAAAAATCATCATACAGAAAAACATCATCCTAGCAAAAGTAAGGACAGACTGGCCTTTAATGCAGATTTAAAATGATTACCAACGGATGGATATCATATTTTTAACAAAATAGCTGAGCCATCATAACAAAAATCGACCCTCACCCTTTGTAGCTCCCATTTCTCCACCAGGTGATCAACTTCTCCTCCAAGGACGCAGATTTTTGAGTCATCGAGTAACAAGAGACCATTTTTAACCTCGACTGTACCAAGGAGCTTTACCTTTGTTCCTGGAGGGGTATTAAGACTGAAAAACAAATGCAAAAAACATTTAAATTGTGTTTTTACAAAATGATGTTTCATATGTGAGTTAAATCTTTAACACATTCAAGAGTTTCAGACATTAAAACTGCATATACCAAACCCCACACTCTTTCTCCTCGCCCATTACCACTTTATAAATGACATGGAGCGGTGCCAGGGGGTGGGTGGCGAGGCTAGAAGAGACTATTAATAATCCCAGCTGCTCACCCATCCTCATGGTAAATTAAAAGCCCCTCTATCTCATCAGGCCTGATCAGGCCTCTGCCTCTCTCATTAGGAAAGCGCAGGGACTTAGGGGGATTTCTAGCTACTGATGCTGGATACCCGAACAACAATTAGGGATTTCACTCAAAACCTCTGGGATAGATGCTTCCAGACTCATGATAGCAGCCAATGCAGAAAAAAAGCATTCTTTATCTTTAATTCAAGCTCATCCATGCAATCATACAAATACACTATTCACCCTCTGATCAATGTCACTACTTGATGTGTAATTGTCATCCGTCATGATCAGTCTCACACACTGAGCAGTGGTGTAATCCAGCTCATCCTTCTCTGCCACTCACTTCTGGCCTCACGCACACTGAAGCGGACACTTTCATAAGAAACACTAACCACCGCTGTTGGAAGCCAGTGTGTGTGTGCCGCTCATAAAGAGGGGATTTGTTCTGTTCTCTCCTTCTCTTCCCATCAGGAAGTCAAGGCCCACACTCTGGCCACTCCACCTGTACAGACTGGCTAGTCACCATGGCAGCAGTCACCAAGGCCACCGTTGCTGGGATGGAGATGTAATTAAGGCTGGGAATTGTTAGATCAGCTGCCACCACGTGGAAATTGCAGATAAAGGGAAAATTGAAGCATGTGGTGGGGTGAGAGTGTTGACAAGGAGGTGAAGGAGAAGGGTGTGTACAGAATCTCAGATATTGCTTTGAATATATGAAGAACTGACTAAATGAAACCCTGATTTGCATATATTTTTTCATCATTTATGTATATAAATAACAAAACAAAGTAATTAATGTTCTTAACTTACCATACACTACACAACGGCTTATTTGCACAACAGATAATATATTCCTGAATGCAACAACAAACCCGTTATAGAGGTACCTGATCTTGGACAGGTGTTTAAACTCCAATCCAACGCAGGTGGTGTGCCCATCTGTCATTTGCAGGCGCAGCATTCGTGGTGCACCCTGAGACTCTTCATGGTCTTTAGGAGCTGAGATGTTCCTCACCTTCTGCACCTGGAGAACACATGGACCCTCCAACTGGTCATGGACAAGAGATAATAAAAGAGTTATTGCTCAGATGGCAAATCAGCAACATATAGAGGAGGAATGAACTAATGATATACAAGCTAAAATTAAGACATAAAAATTATTCTTTCCATATGGCAAATCTGTGTTAACACTATATTATTTATACTTCTCTGTCTGTTTCAGTGGAAAGAAATGTGTAAATGCAATATACATACAATAATATAATCTGTACAAAAAGAATGTAATTTTAGGGCTGAAATGACTTTCCCTCTTTTGAACAAACCAGGTAAAGTCCCCTCTCTTCTCTGTCATTACTGTCTGTCTCAAATGGTGCTTTCAAATTTGGCAAAAAAAAAAAAAATCCCAAAACTGAAACTAAAAATGAGAAAAACAAAAAGAGAATTTACATTTTTTAATCCTCTTTTTTCCTTGTAAGTTGCCCAGTTGCAGTTTGACAGGTGAGGGAGTAGTTCTTTGCCAGTGTATTAGGGCCACCTAGTGGCGCTGATCAGAACTGCACTTAACATGTTGACTTGAACCTGCATTGCAGTGATTTTCAGCTGAACAATGATCACAGCACAATTTTTTCCACTAAGTTTCACAAACAGCACTGAAATTCATCATATAAGAGTTTCGTATCACTCACCTTCTCAGTTCTTCCACTGTTAATGTCTGTCGGTAGAATTTTTTTCCCAGAAGATCTAAGGTCACTCTGCAAAGGAGATTCAGCTTAGTATAAAAGTGATCAAAATGAATGTCTTAGACATCAAAACTGAATACATTTCCAATAAGTGTTCAGCTACACTGTACTGTATATCAGGATAAAAATAATCTACATAATGTTTTCTTTCACATGTTAGGGAGGCCTATCATTTGGATCCTCACAAAACATAAACGTCATCATGGACATGGAGCCAGTGCAAAGTAGACAACTGTATGTGCACTATTAGACATGTGGTACTTGCAGTACAATACAGTATATATTTCAGAGTGTAACATATGGTGTGATATTGATTTACTTGGTTTAATGAATATAATCAAAATCAAATCAACCATCCTAATCTAATAAAACTGTGTAGCAGTTTTTTCCCACACTGCAAACATCTGTGAGGACAAGTTAAGTCATCCATCCTTTTCCCTCTTTAATTTCCTCAAAAAAACCAAAAGTAAAATTACAATACTGTTATTAAAATTGCTTCATCAAGATCCAATCATGGTTTTGTTAGCAAAGTAACGACTGCTCCTAATTTATTTTATCGCAAGCATAAAGATTTTATTTTCGTTTTAGTTCCTACAAGCTCCAACACAATATTATTATATATGTTGGGTCAAATAAGTATGCAGTAAAAAAAAAGCTCATATGCAGTCTGACTCTCTTGGCAGCACACCAAACCAAACCATAAAGGTCAAGGCTTTTGCAGTAAATTTAACTACTGTGTGTTCTGCACTTGTCAGATACTCTGTAGCAGATAAGCAGCAACATCATCAATGTTCAATATATTCCTAATGTAACGTAACAAAAAGCAATTTAGGTTCTTACTGTTTGTGGTTCTTCTTTACCACTTTATGACCTGTTCTATTGTTATTAATATCTAATTATTGTAAACTTTAAAGCAGAGGCAGCTGAAGTTGGAGAAACCGGAGTCAATGCTGAATGTGCAAATACAATGGTGCTAAATAGTAACTGGCTCCATAATATGGTCTGCACACAAGCCCATTTAAACTGTACACAAAACATACTGAACCAGTGCTGTTTGTTTCATTAGCAGTTATAGCTGCTGTGATTGTCAGTATGAATAAAAAAGCAATCAATGCTCTAATCAATTACCACAGCTTTCCATAACCATTTCCCATAACAGTTTACCATGTCGGGTTGTACGATCTACATACTGCTGCATGAACCCAATGCAGATTCGTCTTAAAGTGACAACAATGTACATGTAAAACTTTAAAACAACATTAAGACTTACATCAAGTGCAATGCGGATAATTTCACTGGAGGTTATTTTCTCTGCAGATCCTTTCAGTTCTGCTATTCCTTCATCACTGAGGTACCTGTAACATGACATAGGAGGTGGAGAGAGAGGATGATGAAGGTGGCAGTGAGTAGCAGGCCAGTGTGTATGATTAGTACAATTAGTATTTAAAATACCTGCATCTGCCCATGATGGTCAAGACACAAGAAATATATATATAGACAGACTATTTCTATATCTCAAATACAACTAGATTAATCATAAAACAATGACTCTTGATGTTAAGGTGTACGGTTTGTTCGTTCAACACTTTACAATTTATTGTATTGCATCAAATATCATTTGATGCGCTTAGACAGATTGAACACAGACAGATTGAGTCACAAACAAGACAAACTCATGCATTGAGGGAGGGAAAAGCAGGTGTTATAGAAGCTCTTTTACACAATTGATATGCAAATAGACTAAGTAGTAAAATAATCTAATAATATACAGTAGAATTAAATGCAGATGAATGCAAGTAAATAGGACAAGTTTTAAATCGTCTCGTCTGCAAGCATGTCAAATAAGCAATAGTAATATGACGTGAATTTACTTATTAGTGTAACAGCACGTTACAAATTGGATTTTATGCAGCCTCGGGGAACCAGTTCAACGCTAGGAACCATCCCATTAACAAATATGATAAACTGGAAAGTGTAAAAGTTCACATTTAGAGACTAAATTTGTCAAGTCAGCTGTCTTAGTGACAGTAATGTGTCACTCAGTGATGCGTCCTGCGCACAAGTTCAAACTTTTAAAAACAACATAAGTTTCTGACTTTAGCTGAAGTCGAGTGCCCCTTGTGGCATCTTTAACCACCTCTGTGTGTTATGTTAATACTGCTCACCAACACAAACTGTAGCGTCATCAGTTTGTATCATATTAATGACATGCTAAACGTGTATTAGCAAGCTAACGTTATTTACCTTGCTAGCTACTTAGTTAACGAACACTTATTTCGCTTCAGGGAAACAAAGGGCACCGCTGCGACTCATACAATTTAAAGTAATTATATGTATTTAGATAACCTTGCGAATCTCTAATGTACAATAATAATATTTATTGTTATTAGCCAAAAACAGCCTGGTGCCTCAATAAGTTAGCTAGCTAACTGACGTTAGCTACCAAGCTACCTACCAGCCCTCTTTCGTCAGGGACTCTGCCAAATCGGTCATTTTCGGTCCGAACCGTAGCTGTGTTGATAACGACACCAGCAGGTTTACAACAAGCACATGTGAATAATAACTATCTGTTTTTGTGATGCATATTATCGTGTGACAATGATAAAGCTGGCTAATGTGAGAACCGAACGCGACCCGACGTCACATGCGTCATCGAGGTAGACGCGTAGTATGGGGCGCGGAGAGGGTCAAAAGGTTCCGGTTTTGTTTTACTTGTCCTTCTTGTTCTTTTTTTGTTTTTCTTGAAACGAAACGTATATAGATTGGGTATACACAATGGACAATTGTTTTCAATTAGGGGTACACTATAATATTTATTTATCCTATGACTACTTAATTTGAGTCATCTATAATGATAATAATTATAATAACGATAACTAAATATTTATTTTATAATTAAAATAACATTAGTTTGGTATGATGAATGGTATGATGAAATATGATAAAACCTGACAATGCTTTCTTCCCCACGAGTATGAATGTGCAACCTCTTTATAAATTTGAAAAAAAAAAAAATAATGGCTGTTCAAGAACTAGTGCATTAACAAGTATTAGAGAAGGACAAGGGAAGTGTTTGTGCAGTGTTCTTCTATCATTTCTTGATACATTTTTACTATGGAATAATGTGAGGGGAAATGAATTCACCTGTTAATATTGTATGAATGTGTTCAGGAGGCCAGTCAAGTTCAACCAGTCCATCTCTGCTAATTCTTGGCACAAGTTTTAGTCTGCACCTTTTGGTACAGTTAGCTGCCACTTAGAGAAGTCCAAATGGATCATCAAAATAACTGGCCACAAAGGGCCCACCTGCAATGACGCTTGGCTCCATTACCAACACTCAGACTCACAGAAGCATATGGACCTCATTGACAAACTGAAGCACCAGGCCGTCAGTGATTGAACATGTTGGCTGGAGAACTGTGTCAGAAAATTCAGTGTGATAAAAACAAAAGTTTCATTTTTTTTTTTTTTTTTTTGGTTTATTTTCCTTTATCTCTGTTCTGTTGTGGGCAGTTCTTTAGTTGGAGTTGGATGATGTTGTTTTCCACATCTAACTGTGTGGACACTATTCAACAGCAGAATTTAGTCTTAAAGCTTTAATTAATTCAAATTTCAGAAGACTCACGTCGAGTGGTGTTTGGCTCTGCAGATTGTCAGGGATTTACGTCTGTCTGAAAATAATTCTGCAGCTCAAACACAACTGAGATGAATAGAAATGAATGTGTTCCGTTCAAGGCTCTGAAAAATCACATTTGGAACGTCGTCACTGATTTGTTTTAATTTTCTTGTTCATCAGAGTCACAGTGAACTTTTTTCCCACAATGAGTACTGATAAGCTCAGAGTCACAGTATCCAATATAAAATCATTAATCAGCTAAATGAGATGCTGCCATATCAACATTTATCTCAACTGGGGTTTAATATGCACACTATACACTGTGCTAATACGATGTAAAAATTTTATCTGTGTTTTTTTTTATATGATCCTTCTGCTGGTCAAAACAATTGAATGGTAACTACAATTTGCTTTCTTTGTTATTTTGTAACAGTGTAGCTTGATAATGCATCTATTTATGAATGGTAATCTATCTTTAAAGAACTTCTGTGAATTAATTATGAATGAATGAATGACATATATACAATCAGTATTAGTAAACGATATGTTTTCATTCAGATAGTGATTTTAATTGTTACCACCAGATGGCACTGCATGCATACTGAAATACAGATCTCATTGCCGTCAAGCCATTTGAGCATCTTTCACAAGATGTTAAGCAGTGTTTACTCAGAGACTCCAGCAATAGAAATAAGCCTGTCTATTAATCAAACCTTACTGTGATGTCTCTCTTACTGAATTTTTAATTCTGAACTTTGTGTTTAGTGGTTTAGTGAAAGAGAAAGAAAAAATGATGAAGTCTAGATTCTCCAAATCACTTTCCTCAAATATTCAAATTAGTTGTTCTAAAACAAATTGTGCATTGTGCCATTTAATATAATGACAAAATGCATTTGTTATATATGCCATGCTGTTAATGGCAGAATCACTGCAGTGAAATTCCATTTTTGTATTTGAAAGCAAAACTAAATAAAATGTCCCTTCCCAATCCAGTTCTTTAAAAACCTGTGTGAAAAATAAACGTTTCAACTTTGTTCTTGTCTGTGAACTAAGTCACTCTAAGGTACAGTCTTTTATACAGCAAAATAAATAAATAAATAAATAAAAACCCTTGTCTCATTTTAATGACCACTACTCACTGTTCTTCTGAATAATGTGTTGTTCTGAAACTTGTTTATGCTATGTCACTGCGGCCTTAAAATACTTGCTCTGATGAATCGCTCACAGTTTCCTGTGGCAAGTCTTTGACCGATTTGGAAGGATAGATCTCTCATTGTCTGAGAGGCTTAGCGAGGCAGAGCCAGACTTGTGTTTGGCTGGATGAAGAGTCTTAACACACTGCTGGCAGCCATGCAGACAGCCTTTTGGGGACTCGAGAACTAAAGGTCTTTAAAGATAACAAGATTTCAAGAAGCTGAACTCAAAGAAAGTCAACTTTTATTTCATAGCTGAAGGTTTTATTCAGTGGTGACATTTGACTTAAAGTTTTTCTCGAAGAAAAAAAAAACATTTATCATTTTAATTCATTTCAATTTAAATCAGTTTTTCTGGAATTTACATACAACCTATGCCTGAATGTCCATTTATGTCCTTCAGTTTATCAATAGGTTCCAAGTTCACTACATTCTTGCAGATTGACATTGAAATAGTTGACATATAATTTTTTCTGAATTGCTGCTCCACTTGTAAAAAAGTGATGCTTGAAATAAAACACTTGGGCAAATTACATGACTTAAGAGACATTTTAAATCTCTTTTGCTGTCTGTTTTCCAAGTATACACTGTAGGCTACTTGTTTTTGACTGTCAATCAAATTTACAACCAACGGTTATTAAAATTAACTGTCAGCAGGCCAAAAGCATCTAAGTACCACCGGGATCAAGTACTTAAGATGTAAGCATTGGCATTCTTCAGCTACCTGGAAGCACATTGAAAATGTTAATATTACCCTTGGCTTTTAAACACATTGTCATCTTTAGTTTCCAAAAATAACTTCTGCATAACAGCACCATGTGTAGAGTAGGTTACAACCAGCTAGAATAATCTTTAATGTCATGTAATTCACTGTCATGTCATTTCCTTGTAATTCATGAGTTTCTCACTGGTTGAATTTACATTGAAGAACTTTTTCTGACATCATATATCTTTGGGGATCAAATTATGTTTTGAATCAAGCACATGAGAAGAATCTCACACATGTTTCTGTTTATTGCATCATATCAACTTGTTGCTTTTTGCATCAGACAAGGTAATTGGGAATTTAATGTAGCTTTAGAAAAGCTTTAAAAGCAACAGCATGAAGTGTGTTCAGATGTTTTTTTTTTTTTTTGTATACATTAACAGCTTTATTAAAAAACAAACATCTAGCCAACATAAACTCAAGGAGGGCAAAGAATTCCCTAAAATATATCTGAAGTGAGAAATAGTAATGTATTAAAATGATCCACATTCATGTTTTTTCATCTATGTTCTGTAGTGCAAAAATAAGTCATCATTATATTTTTAACTAACCAGAAGTGCCTTTATCTTATATAATATTAAATGAGCTTTTCAGTTAAATGTATCTTGTTCCTTGTTACAAAAGTAGCACAACAACAAAGTTTCCATGACCAAAAACTATCATAATAGTTTATCTATTCTTTTTTTAGGTGTGAATTGACCTTTAAAATCCAATTTTGTTTGATGTCTGTGTTGCATTTTCCAGTTTGTTTTCATTAAAATGTGTCCTGCGGTTGAGTTGACACCATGACGTTGCACTGTTAGAGATCGACTTTTATCATTTTTATCTTGCAAGACACAGCGTTCACATCTGCACCTCAAAAAGACAACAAACTATTGCGGGTTACGTAGACAACTGCACCTGCGGGAGATCCAGGTTAGGTAAAGCTAACAACCCTAACATGAAATTTGTTTGAATGACAGTTCCCAGTAGCTAATGAGCTGCCTCTTTATCTGTAAACAGAACGGATGAACCAATAGCGTTTAACATCCTGTGGTAAAACGCAGCCTATTGGTTGTGTTAAACACTCGATGATGACGTCAGCATTGCGCGGGCCTGTCCAAAAAAAAAAAAAAAAAAAATCTGCCTCTCAAATTTGTCCGGCGAACGTTTCAACTACTCCGCGTAATGGTTATAGCCTTCAAATGTACTGGCAGGATAAAACTTGTCAACTGAAGAAACCCGTTGTGATAGATGTCGCGTTTCTACCTTTAGCGGAAATTCAAGCTTTACGTGACAGTCCATAAATTGGATTAGCGCTAAGTAAAGCCACCTGTGAATGGTAGTTTAGCAAACTAGCTAGCTAGCTAGCTAAACGGACTGTTGGGGTGAAGACGTCCAGACTGCACAAGGTTAACGTCTTTATAAGCTGCTAGTTCATCTAGAAGAAGTCAGTAGGTTAACAGCATGGATAGTTACAGTCAGCGGTTTGAATCCGGACGAGACAGTAAATCTCAAAAGAAGAAGGGTTCATCAAACTATAGCACATCAAGCTACGACGATGGAGACCGCAAACCAAAGTTTGTAAGTATGACAAACTAAATAATTGTGGTGGTGAGTGATGATGGGTGGTAAGTGGCTCCTCTCTTTTCACAATGTTACACACACACACACACACACACACACACACACACACAGGACAAACCCATATGGAAAAAGTGACATCATGGACAGTAACGTCTCAGTCATGTGAAATAAAAGGTTCCTCAGACTTTTGCACTTCATTGTATACTTTGACATTTTCCCTAGAATATAGTTAACAGATGTATAACTTAATTCAATTATTTCTTGATCATGCCATGAAACTAATGCAGTAGAACAGTAGTTGAGTTTTTTTTCCATGTAATTCACTTGACATGATTTATATATAGTTGAAAAATGCCTTTACAGAGTCTAGCCTATCTGGCAGTAAAATAAAACTCTACATGTTAGAGTTTTGTTTTTGATAACTGACCTTGATTGTTTGTCGACTTTGCTTGGCATGGGGGAAATCAAAAGGGTAAAATTAGCACAGGGTTTAACCTGTACACTAATCCATGTTCTTGCTACTACAACAAACTGACCAACATTGTGACTGGGATTGGGAACATTGGGATATTTATTTGCTATTTGCTTCAGAGACATATAGGGGGATGTTGTTGTTGTAATAATATATTGACATTATCAGTCAATGTGTTGACTGATAAATACATTGGCTGAAATGTAAGCAGCCATACTTCCAATAACAACTCACTCATCCCCCCTTCAAACTAGACGTGTGTATGACACCGATCCACCTAATGCACACTCAACCTACATTTGACCCTGTCTTCAGAATGCTACTATAAGATAATCACTTGTTGCCAGTATTGAGTCTACAACTGTGTCTGTGCAGGAATTGCTTCTCAACTAAGACTGTTGTTATTTATATCGATTAAAAAAATATTTCAGAACAATTCCACCTTCAGGTTCATTTATGACTGGAAATATTATGTGACTAGAAATATTTTGGTGGTTTTATGTTGGGGGAGATGATCCTGTTGCGTGGTGGTTATGTTTCCTTGAACAGCACATATTAAACTACCCATTATCTCTTGTGGAAATATTATTACTTCTGGCAGTTAACATTTATGTGACTGTTGACAGAGGAACAGCGAACCACGGCAGAAAGAGAGGGGTTTGACCTGCAACAAATGCCACTCTTTCCAAGAAGAGACTTGTTGGCTGTAAGGTCATGAAATGACTATTAAGCCTCTATATACCCTCTTGACTGTAATGACAGCTGAGGTTGTCAATGATTTCGAGTTCTGTTTTTGTTAAACCACTTACATAACTTAATTTAATTTAAACCCTAATTAATCTACGCTAAGGTACTGCAAGTGTCACACATGTAGGACTCCTTATGTAGCTACTTTAGAATAAAACATGCTTTTGCTCTGGAAAAAAAAAAACAGGCCGTGGCCTGCTTGCACTACAAACATTACAAACTGCTTTTCATGCTCCTGGCAGCACTATTTCTTTTTACTGCTGTCAACAAGAGTGAAGAGCAAAATATCTACCTGTGTTGAACCACACATTTTCACTAAGCTCAACAGAGGTGATGGATATTACTCTGGTTGTCTTTTTAACAAACGGCACTAACACCAAAAGCAGCAAAGTACAGGGCCGTGTCAATTTTCTGAATTCCTTAAAAAAAAAAAAACAACAAAAAAAAACCTCTTCTCACACTTTTGCTGTGTTTAACTGTTTGAGACAAACACTCAAAGAACATCTTATTCTCACAAAGAAATAAATACTTCTTGTGTAATTATTATTATTATTATTATTGGTGTTTTTAATGATGATAATAATAGTAATAATGAATCCTTTTTAACATTTAACTGCACATATGTATTTAGTTAAGGTTCCTCAATAGGTGGCAGTAGAATACCACCATATTTTCTGAATTGAAGAAGTAGATTTACCCTGATAGAGCATAATAATCTACTCAGGGTAGAGCATAATAAAAAAATAAAAAGACATGTTGCAGTGTGTTTGTTCTTTTTTAGGTGTTATTTTTAACGTTAAGTAGGACAAAAAAGGACTGTTCATTGTCACATCTGAAATCAGTTGGTTGTTAGTTGAAGCTCTGAACACAGAAATTTGGTTTGGGGGGGGGGGAGAGCAGTGTCGATCATTAATTTATTGTATTTCATCAGCATTTATTGTGTGTGGTTGTCAAGTTTTTTTCTTCCTAAAGCCAATTTTTCATATAACTTTTAATTGTTGAAGTTATTTTGTTGAATGGCTTTTCAGTCGGTGCCTGAAATGATCCAACCGATTGGTCAGTTGATTGAAAATGAACATTTTACAGAGAAACTCTACACTAAAAGACTAAATCTTTTATGCAGAAAGGTGCTTACAACACTGAGTTTTAGGTTAAAGTTAGTCTCATTAAGTATTTGTTACACTAGATACTCAATCAATGGGGAAATATCTGCCAGTATTATTTATAAAGGGATTTCTGCAGGAAAAGTGTATTTTTAAAATGTTAAATAGAAATCTCGACGAAAAGTCCACAGTTGTAAAAGTTGTAAGATGCTTTTACTTAATATTGTACAGTTGTGTTGATCCACTCGTTGGGGAAAGAGATTTGCTTTATTATATTATTATTTATTTGGTGGTGCTGAATGTGCGCAGTCTCTTGATGTCTTAAAAGTTAATAAATAAATAAATAAATAAACTAAAATAAAACACGGAATCTGAAGGCAGGATAGTTAATGAAGGATCCAGAGACTGAGAAATAAAACTTTCACTATCTGGTTTCTATGGATGGTGTCTTAGTTTGAGTTTAGTTTTCTTTCTTTAATTTTTTTGTTTCTCCACAACCTCCATGAGGCTTTTCTTTCTTTTCTGTTGTGCACAGTGTTTTGTTTTTTTTTTGTTTTGTTTTTGTTTTTTTTTTCTCCCGGAGCAGTGGTTTACTTGTCCCAGTTAATTGAAAAAGATGTTATCAGAGTTTAATTAAATGAACAGGGTGATAGCAGAAAGTAAAATGAATTCACTGACATTTACAAATTGTGATTGTTTGGTTATCCTATTCTCTCCATTAAAAGAAAAGATTTGCAATAGTGAGATCTTGAAAAATGTATTAAACGGTAAGACATTGCTCCTTAACTGACTGAGTGTATAGCTTTTTATGTTTTTACTTTTTTTGACGTTTTTATTTATAGGGCAGTTGTGTGGTTTTTATTTGCTTTATCTAAAAGCATGTGGTCTGATCTTTGTGAGTAGTCTTACTCTCTTTTACTTGTGTAATTTTTGTATTGGATGAAATATTATCCTGGAAATAATCATGATGAACAATATCATTGCCATGTAATTGTCCAAACCATTTTATGCCACTGATGATAATGTAATAGCATTATAATCCAAGCAACACTTAACATACAATCAATGAAATGTCATGCTTTCTGAGTTGGGAGTGATGTGACTTGCTCTGTGCGATGGATTTATTTGAACTAACACTCATTCCTTTATGTTTTTACACTGATGTTACATAGTAGAGCTTCAGTTTTTGTCTGTTAGTTTCTGTCTGAACCACAGTGTTTGGCCGGGGCGTTTGGGGACCGTGCACTGTGAAAATTGATATGATATTCTGATGCAATCATGTTTTTTTTTTTTGGTCTCCACTCTGGTTTTCATGCAATGCAATGAGATAGTTAATATGCTAAAATACAAATATACCACTGTCCTTTTCCTCTCAGTCTGGACTCTATCGTTTTCTTCTTATGTTACAAGTAATGAACACCGTAGATCTAACTTGTGAACTGTCTAATTCAGAATATAAAGAACCATTTTATTTTATAAGGGTAACATAAAAAAGATGTGTACAAATGTGCTGCTGGGAGGCCAAAATAATCTCCTTTATTATTTTTAATATTGCCTTATGTCTCCTGATTTGTTTTTTCTGTTCCCCACCTGTAGCACTTACCCTTTAGAACCATCACAGATGATGTGGTAAGATTTGAGAAAGTGTTGTCTCTCCTCTTGGTCATTAGTCTCTGTGACATCTAACACCACCTACTTTAAAATCATCTAACCTGCTCATTTTGAATGGATATGTTTACATCACAGAGCACAGACCACTGTTCTCTCTAACTGCTGTCTCTGTTGGCTCCATATGTTACCTACCTAGAGCTCTAATCCACATGTACTAAACAGATGTTCTATGTATTGTTACTCAGTCCACACTAATAGCATTGTTTTCCTAATAGGTTAATTGTTATGTCTAATCTGTTTTATGTATTAATCATTCATACATGCATGAAATCTAACATAGTATTTACGTTTATCAACTTGGTGCTGAAAAATATTATTTTCTATATTATAATTGTGTTTTTTGTTCGTTTCCACAGCTGGACAGATTCGCTAGTATTCGGATTCCAGGTACAAAGAAGGAGCGGACACCTTTATCACACTCTAAACACAACACCAACGACTGGTCCATGTCTTCATCATCCACTTCGCATCATTTCGAGGAACTGTCATCAAAGATCACCTCTGAAAAAGAGGTCCTGGCTCTGTTTGAAAAGATGATGGTATGTTGTTCTGTCATTGAACAATGTCACAAACATTTTCTCGCAAAACTCAACATGTAAAACGATACGGGTAAAGATACCAATGAAGATCTGAGATGAATATAACAAAAGATGCTGTTTTATTTACAATTACATCTATATCTTTAATCTAACATGACCTCCAATTTTCACCGTCTACTGGTCTGTCAAATATGGTAAATTAAACGCCACATTTAAGCTAAATAATTAATAGAAAAAAATACCAGCTGTCTCATTTAATCCTGTGGACTAAAGCTGGCCAAAAATCTGCTGAAGGTTTGTCTAATGAATGCTGGAAACACCAATGCGAGTCCTGCTGCCAAAGGTGTTGTTAAAATCAACAAACAAAAATCTAAAATGGATGTTCTCAAGGTTAAAACAAACAAAATTCATTCTCCTCTGTGTGTTTTATTTTTTTCTGTTTAGGAGGACATGAACTTGAATGAGGAAAAAAAGACACCTCTGAGAGAAAAGGACCTCAACACAAAGCGGGAAATGGTCATCCAGTATATGTTTACTGCCTCTAAAACTGTGAGTTTTTGTATTCTGGTTGCATATTACATACATAAGCTTTTAACGATAACTGATGTCTCATGTGGGACTTGGTCTGACAGATTGGAGATGGATTAAGTTTGTTTATTCAGTCTCAAAAACAGATATATTGGTTTACAGGCCAGTGCAATATCATTTATCATGCCATCGCTGTCGCTAGCAGGTGTAGTTACATTTGGACTGGGACTAATTTGTAAGAAAACAAAAATACTTCATTGAGGTTGTTGTTTTTTTTTTTTTTTTTATAACAACATTTTAGGTGCCCGTGAATGCGTGAGCTTTGGTTTGAAATCCTAATAGCAGTTTTAAGTCCTGGAACATGGTTAGATTTTTGTGTATGTGAGTTTGCCAAGGTTGATGGGTCTTCCTTCAAATGAGCCCCAAGCTTTTTCTTTACCCTCAAAACAGAGAGACAGATCTTGATAGGTGGCGATAAAACTGTCAGTGTTCAGAAGAAAACAATTAAATCTCCAAAGAAATGGATACGACGGACCATTCTTTCTCTTCTCGGCCAAAAAAAGGCCATGTTTTACATTTATTTCCCTCACCCTTAAAAAGAACACAATTACTGCCTCTCCATTAAATATCTACCCCAGAGAGTGTTCCTGCTTAATATGCGTGTGTGAAACTTGGTTTGAATAATACTGAAAACACTTACAGCCTTCCTGAGGTGGTTTTTGTTGATTTCATATAAACAGAAGCTTTGAGAGTAAACAGCGCTTTACTTAAATACGCAGTTAATGTATCAAGGATATTAACTAATTCTAGTTACCTCGCATTATGCTGAACCCCACCCCACCCCAGATTCTCATTTTCATTTTTGATTCTTTTTAAAGGCTGTCTGGTTAACAGGTTAGCATGTTGTTTTGCAAAAAAAAACTGTTGCATTCATTATATTTGTTATGATCAGAATTCCCTTCAAGAGTGTCTGTCTCTGGTTACCATGAGGACCAGCCTGTTTATAATGCTCACATTTGTTTACCTGCATGATAAAATAATAGGGCCACTGGTCAACAAACTGAAAGCCTTTAAAGCACTAGTTTCATTAAATGCTACAGAAGATGCGATAAAATGGATATGAGAGGAAGCGATGAAAATAATCATGTTGACGTATGAAATCTTTTTCATAGCCATGAATAATCGGTCAGTATATTATGACTGTGTGATTTTAAGATAGTCAGCGGGCTGCATTTCATTTGGATTTCAATACTTAGATCACTCAAGACCATAGCATATTCACATATGACCATTTTTATAATGCTAGCCAGACAACCCTGTAATAATCCATCTCACAAGAATATACCATGTGAACTGCTTTAGTTGTATACCAATATAATAGTTTAACCATGATATTTTTACAAAAAGTTTTTTATTTGACTATTTAATTTATTTAATCTAAAATAAGAAAAGTTTCTATTCTACCAAAAAACCCAAACCGGTTTTTGACACACCCTTCTCAACCACAAGGCTGTTTGCCAATTAACCTTTAATACAACGTTCTGAATTGATGTTATGTCCCTTGCTGACATAACCATGTGTGGTTCTGGCTCACGAATTTGGTAGATAGCCTTGTAGAGAAACAACTGTCATGTATTTAGTTAGACAAAATAAATGCTGACCTTTGTCGGTTTATTGTGTAGCAGTAGTTGTCTTGAAATAACTATTCGACTTCTTGGAGGCCCCACTGTTGATGTGTTTGCACTGAATCTGCCCTGTAGGAAATTGTGTTTTAGTTAGTATTGGCTTTAAAACTACCGGAGAGATTTTTCAGAAATCTTTCTGTCTTATTTATGTACAATATTACTGACAGCAAAATAAATATGTTAGAAAGGGAGATAAAAGACTGTTTATTGTTTTTTATTTCTAAAAAATGTATTGTTTCACCTTTTTGGAGTTTGAAGGAGGATCAGAAGTTTGACTGAATGAACAGAGTTCACATTGAGACAGGTGGATCAAGGCATCATGGCCCGACTCCATTTTCCTGTCCTGTTAAGAGGAAAAACATGGAGATGTGGAAGCGATGGAGGGAAAAAGCTGCTCCATTACCATCATTGTCCCTGGCACAGTGATTTGAGAAATAAGTGGAAATCTCTGTGATTGAATTGGCCACATTTCTGCCACTACGCTTTTGTTTTACCTTTGAAATCAGTGGGGCAAAATGCATCACATTGTTTGATCAGTTTGATTATTTTGTACAGATATATTATTATAAATTGACTACATAGTAAATGTCCTTTACTGGGTGGAAACAGATAAAGAAATGAAGACTGCAGGTGGTTGTGCAGTTTCTCTGCTGCCAGAAGGGGCAAACAGGCTGCCAGTAATGTTCCTTAAATGAGAAACGCCTAGCCAGATGTGCCTTATGCTGCCATGAGCACCACTCATAGTTCTCCCACTGATGAAGGCCTGAGAAACGAACAGCCTGGTCATTATGTCTCTCCAGGTTGGGAGATGCAGTTGACCACTGGGCCAAAAGAGTAAAAGGGAGGGAGGTAGATACGTATCCTTGATGCACTGTTGTGCAGCCAGAGTGGTTGGAATTGGTGAAATTGATGTTGCTGTCCCCTTTTCGACAAAAGAAGAGACATGAAGCACGAGTCGAACTAGACTGGTGATGCCGGGAGTTGCTATTGAAAGCGAACATTGGTGTGTTAAAAGGTTTGTTCAAAAAGAGCATGTTTTAGCCACAGTGATGACATTGAAGGGTGTTATTGTTGTCAATGAAAAGAGCGATATTCATCAGACTACTACCTGATCGGGAGGATGAGTGTGTTGATATCTGCTGTGACAGCTGTAAACCTATTGCCACTCTTTCTGCAGGTTTGAACTTGATACTAAACTAGCAACTAGTCACTTCATGTCACAGGTCACATAAAACTGAAGTACATTAGCAGGTGAATGACCCCAATCTGATCGGACTTCTCATGACCCAACAAACTAGACTTGGTTAATGCAATATTTTAGAAACGATGATGAGGTTTGGTCACACTGACTGAACATAGACAGTGAACATTTCAGTTATGCATATTAAAACAATTTACCTTTATGGTTTAGACATAAACATGCATCCCAAGTAGTGTTAGGTGTTATGACCAAAATTCTGTATCACAGTACTGGTATATAAAATTATACTGGCTTCAAGGTATTTCACTGTATTTTTTTTCTTCTTGGTCTTAGTTTGACACATTCTTGGTACTCCAAAGCATGTTCGCTAAGGTGGTGCAGCATATTGCTCATGTTGCCGCATCCGGTGACAACAACAGCATTTGCAGTAAATTGCTGTTTGTTCCACGTCCGACCTTTTGAAACTAAAATATCTTCAGACAACAGACACAAAAGTTCTTCTGTATCATCATGTTCAACAACGTCTGATACACCTTCAGTTTGGAAACTTTCTCTGTCCATTTCCACCTCATTGACTACGAAAGGATTATATGGGATGATTTTGTTCATGCGCATCGATACAGTGACATTTGAACCTGTAACATTTGGGCACTATGCGTTTAAACCGCTCCATCAACCACAAAGCTCTATCTAAACCCACTAAAATTAAAGCAGGACTTTGGCATTGTAATGTAGTTTCTATTATTTTAAATTCAATCTGCTGAAATGGAGAGTCGGGAAGAACAGAAAGTATTCAACTGTCCAAAAGCTTTTGGTAGATTTGACTCTGCTTTATGAAGGTGATTAATTTCCCTTTCTAGACCTGCGGAGGTGATTATGATCATTATAACAGCTGTTTTTTGATGATTGAAGATTAAAGTGGGGTGTTTGAGTGAGATTTTGACAACTAATTTTATTATATATTGACGAGTGTTATAGATTAGGACTCAAAGTGTCAGGTGGGGAACGCACTGAGCATAGTTATGGCAGCTTGTGAGGCTGAGGGATTATTTATTCCTGCTGGTAGTGATGCAAGTTGATTTCTGAGACCTTTATGAAAACAAGAACATATAATAATAAGTGTGCTTAAGTGTAGTTTTCTCTGTGTTTCACTGAAAACCTCAGAAAAGCTGCAGCTTTTACTGTAGTATTACAAAAAAGTGGTAATAAACAGAGTGACCTTTTAGCCATCTGAACAACTACAAAGAAATAAAATCATCTGAAGCTAGGACGTATGTGATGCTGGATATTGCTTCTTTTTGTATGTGAGCAAAGATTATGAAACACTGCAGTATGAGAGATGATGGTTGTCTCGGTTAATAATGTGATTTCTGTGCTGATGACTAATTTTGTAACCAGCATGAAAATATTTTTGATTCTGTGCCCCTTCAGAAATGTGTTTTTTTGCAAAATGTGTCACTTTGGTGTAAAAAATTTGTCGGTTTGGAAATGAATGGAGACCTAACTTAAGGTCATATTAAAGTGGAGAGAGGAGCAGGCATTAGGGTTTATTCACAACACTGCGTTTTGAACTTTTTATATTATTTAACAAATTTTTTTTCTGATACAGATAGAAACAAAAGTGTGGAAATAAAAGTGTGGTTGTCATACTTTTTAAACTAACAAACTGTTTTAAGATTCATGTAAAGAGTTTAGCTCACCCACACCAGATACACAACATCCATGGTTAGGGCACAGTAGTAGAGAGTCTGGTATTGATCGGGTTCTTAAAATTCAGAGAAAACACAACACACTTCTTTTTCTTATCAGTTTATTGCCCTCAAACTAAAAGCTAGATTCTGCTTACAGTGGAAATGTCACTTACATCATTCTTCCACATGCACCCAGTGGCAGACTTATATCCTTGCTAATGCACAGTTGACACACAGTGATGCTGTCATGTTTTATTGATATAGCAGCACTGTTGCAGTACGCTGGAGCTGCTGTTGATTGATTAGCATTGTGTTATAGAAACATTTAATTTATCTCCATATGCTCTTTAATGGTACAGCAACAACAGAATGTAATTCTGCATCTAATTGTACGGTTTGTGCAGATACTAATACAGTTTTTTGAAAAGCGAAGCTAGTTTCCTCTCAATCCTCTCAAACAATTCATATTTAAATCTCAAATGAACTTTTATTAATCTATTTAATTTCTTGCTCATTAGAATTTTCAACCCTTTTTGCAACAGATGTGTGAATAAACAAAAAAACAAAACTCATCACTTGTAATCGAAAAACAAAATCCTACATTAAGAGTTTGGTTGAAAATGATGTTCAGTTTTTAATGTGATTAAACACCTTATCCCATGGCATTATTTATTCACATTTATTCATTTTTTGATTTTATTCTTCAAATAATCATTCAGTCTGTCAATTGTTCAAATTGATTTAACACAGTTTTCATGCTTGTGCTGGACTTTTGGTCCACTCTTTTTTGGGTGCTGGTTTAAATCTTGTTCTGTTGTGTGACAGTTATAATTGTTACATGTGATCTCTCTGGCATTGTATTCTGTGTATATCATCATGTCGATGTGATCACTATTTCCATTGCCTTTACATTTCGCCTTCCTCTCTTTCTTCCAGGGCACATTGAAAAGCAGCCATCAGATTTCTCCCCAGGAGTTTCTGGGAGAGTTGAAGTCGGGGGTGATGGATGAACGCCTGTTTGCCTGTCTGGACTCACTGCGTGTGTCTCTTACCAGCAACCCTGTCAGGTACAGTCCAGAATTACGAAAAAAGAAAAGAACTTGTCGTCTTTACATCACATTTACAAGTGTCCTCGGGTTTCTCTTTTGTAATTCTTTATAATCAATAATAACATAGTTTCTAGCCAGTCTGATGGGATCACCAGCTTATGCCATCTTAAATATTTTTGTAGACTTTTCTCCCATTTTAGAGTTTAGTTATTTTTTAATGAGAATGAACTGAATTTTCATATAATTTTAATGTAATAGAATTAAAATGATTCAGACAAGACATTAAGAAAGCACAGAGCAGCCAAATGAACTCAACAAACTGAAGATGTTTCATTAGAAACTAAACACCACTGCTTTTTTCGCTGGATTCAGTCTTCAATTCAGCCTTAATGCAATTAAATGTGCTTCCACTGTTAAATAGTACAAAGCCTATTCTTTTGTTTCAACACGCCACAAGCAGCAGAGCAACAAGCTATCAAGATTGTTGACGGCCTGTTTCTTACCGCAATGCCTCTTGAGAGTCTAAGCCGACTTAATGCATAGTCCTGTGTGGTTGACTTCTTTTTTTATAGTAACAGATTTTTTTCTCATTGTTTGTGCTGCTCATTTAACTGGCAGAGTGTATTGCACATTAAAGCCTTAGCGGTGCTCCAGCTGTCAGCTACCTTAGTTGTCTGTGAGAAAAATGAATCGAATAGGGCTCTCACAACACTGGATGCCCATATAGCTTCTCTAAAGTTGTTTACAGGCTAGTAATTTAGTCTAGTGCATAATGAGCACAGGTCCATTGTCCTCAACTTTGACGCTATCTAATTAAATCCAGTCTAATAGCCCAACAACAAGTGCTGCCTTTTTTAAGGCTTTAATGTGACAGTGTTGGGGGGGGGGTGTCCCTCATCCAGGTCTCTTCCTGTTTGTTCATCTAAATATTTTTGATATGTTGGCAGATTTTTCATGCACCGTTTATTACTGTCTTATTTTTTTATTGCATAAATACTTAACCAGAAATGACAGTTATGTAATTTACACATTTGATCCCTGATGCACAGACCGACGTGCTCCGGTGGGCGCGTCAAGAAAACGCGCTGCCTCCTCTTCTGTGTATTCTGTTCTGGACAGGTAGCGGAGGTAGGCATTCCCGACGTGTACGGGCATGGGCGTGTTTACGAGGAAGTTGAAGGGATTTTCAAAATTTTCAAAAAATCTATTTTTTAACCAACCAAAATTGTTCCTACATTAAATATCTATGGTGTTGGTTATTGGTGGAAAAATTACTTCTTGAGATGCATCTTCAGGAGAACTGATATTGTCACGACAGACCTCCCCTGTGCTCTACTTTCATTGGATAACGTGGACAAACTTGCCGTGACCAGTGGATCTCTGCTGTCCAATATATACATACGTATGTGAGGGGTCGTAGTCGTGGCATGATCGTGATATTTTAGTAATTGAGTAATTTACATAGATTTAACATTGTGACACAAAACTAGCCGCCCTATTCACGGTGTCCTTATTGACAGTACAAAGTGACTGTGGCTGTGTAACTGGGGGGATGGGATGTTCCTGTGGTGTAAGCCACACTGACAGGCACATCCATGGCAGTCTTGTTTTGGTTGTCTCTCTCTCTTAGATTTAAATTGTTGCTCTTGGCTGTCTCCGTTTGAGGTTGGGGATTAGAAAGTTTGTTTCACAGTAATATATATTGTGCCAGAGACACTTTAAAGGCAGTTTATAAACCCTAAGCTCAAACGTTTTTCAAGTCTTCACTGACTTTTTAAAATTCCACTACCTCCGATCGCCGCACACTGACACAGATGTATGATTCTCTATATCACCGCAAACCGTTTTCATGATTGATGTCATGGATACATTATTTGTGTATAATAAAACCTCAGTGTGTCTCTACACTCTAGACAATGCCTCTATAGTTCTCATGTTGTTCATGGCTGATTGAGGATGACTGTGCTCTTGCATCATCTCGTGGACTCTCGCCTTGTATTTCATCCCTCATTTCTTCTGCTTGCTGTTTGGTGTTCGTTTGGACCCGAGGCATCAGTCCACACCAGTGGTCAGTAACCTCCTTCATATGAAGGAGGTTACTGACCGCTGTTATTAAGGGTGAACTGAAGTCAGGAGTTCAGGCAGGAGGTTCAATTTGACATAATGTATAAATTATATTTAATTAAATGTATATGGAGAAATTCCACTCATTACTTAGACATGCATTATATTACTGAGCAGCTTCTTAAAGTGAGTGGGCATCACATGACACACTTCTAATGCATGTATACATCAGATGTAAAAGACTTTATCACATTTTCTAGCACCAAATTTCTTAACTGCATTTCTGCTCTTATTTGTGGTTTATTCACTTTTTCTGACACTTGCTTTATTTTTGTTTGGGATCAGTGTTATTAATAAAACATGTTCAAACATAACGTTAAAAAAAACTGATGTGATTCAAAATTTAATTTAGTTTTAAAAGTGTTTGTCTTGTTAAAAAATAATTATATAATAATAACACTGGGGAATGAGAGGCTCGGAAAATTGATAGAAAATAGAGGAAAATGGCAACAACAGATAATATTAAAAAGAAAAAAAAGCAACCATGTTGTTTTTCTATCATCTTAATTGTGGCGAGCCTCTCATTTTTCAGGCTTTCAGCTTGATATTTCTAAAATAGCAGAATGTGGGATCCAGTGTCTTAGTCACTTTTTGCTTGTTGCTGTAAGGCTTGATTTAAAAATACAAGCAAACAAAAATAAAGATTAAATAATGCAGTATTTATTTAAAAAGAAATAAAGAAAGATGAATCTGCACTTGCATTTCGGTTCATATTATGTGAAGGCTTTTGTTACTTGTTACAATGTAAAAGTTGGTATATGACGGACCATGAATGATCGATGTGCAAAATGGAAGACTTAATTATAAAGCTGTAATGAAATCTCAAATTGCATATTCATGATGTTTTGCATGATGTTTTGTTTTACATTCTGCCAATTATCAGGTGGAATCAGTCTTTTATCGGTTTGTGTTTCCCCTGCACTGGGAACTCGCTTCAGTGTTTTAACGTAGCTGAATAAAGCTGTTCTCATTGTAGGAGTTATTGCAACACATATGAAAAAGTTATTACCAATCAAATGTAATGTATATACTATAATATCTAACATATATGATAACTGGGTAAATGAGGTGTCCTAAGTCATGGCAGTAAATAGCGGTAAATAGCTGCAGATTATGCATCCCCACTTCTATTTATGGGCTCTCACCGGTGTGATCCTCGGGGGAGGTTAGTTCTAATAAAATGGACAGTCTGGCTCATGTATAATGACGCGGTTTGGCTCGACCATAAATCTGCCTTGGCTGGAAACGGTGAAAAGGCAGTGGTAACCTCTTGCAATCTAATTGCACCATTACAGTCCTGAGTTGTGGGGCTGGTTTGGCAGTAGAGGTATTTTGTCTGCCACTGTTTTTGGATGCTGATCACTATCACTTTCTTGGCACTATTGTAGCAACAACACTCCATCATTGCCTCCATCCAATACCAGGTAGTTGCATTCTGCTTGTATAGTCAGACTGACTGGCGTGCTTTCTCATCAGGTTTCATGTGGCGGAGCAGACTTAGAGGTAATTCTTTAGCTCTTGTAGTTCCAGATTGTTGCCCTGTGAAGTTTGTCTCTGACCCCAGCATCCAAACCCACTTCAGCTATTCTAGCTCTGTCTCCCTTTTTGTGAGGAGGCCACGGTGCTAGCCCACAGGACCAGCAAGGCTACAGGATGTAATTGTATTAAATGGATTTGATAAATGGATCTGACAAACAAGTGGAAATTGGTTTTTGATATTATATTAAAAGTGACCTTCAGGTTTAAGGCCCTATATTTATTTTTTTCAGTTTAGCATTGCAGAAGGGTAAAGTTTAACATTCCTCTTCCTCAATGCGACGTTTTTAATAAACCTTGGATGCTCCTTCTGTCCCTCATACACCTGCCACCCATGTTGTGCACAAAAAGGACTTACTGTTCCTTAAACTGGCCATACTGATAGTATTTACAAGAAAATGGAAAACACACACACAAATGCCTTTCTTATTCATTGTTATTATTGTCACTTTATTAATGTAATTTAATACAGTTTGTCCATAGATTCTTGCTTAAAATTGAGCAAAAATAAATTTTATGTGTTGTGGAATAGTGGAAATAATAAAAATGGTAAAGAAACATGAATTTTTACTTTACTTACTACATAAAATTTTCCTTGCTAAGAGCTAATTAAAACCATAGCTTCTGCTTCTGATCAGTGTTCTCCAGAAAATATTTATTTCAAATTTATCATCATTAAAACATTTTAAAGCATAAGATTTTTCTATAAACAAACTTAGATGTTTTTTTATATAAAGGCTCATGGTTTGCCTTGTATTTTACCAGCGTTGTTTTTTTTTTTTTTTTTTTTGTGGTAGCAGCGAGAATGATGCCATTCAGGCCTCACTGCATGAAATGACCTCCTCTATTTTTATTTCAGATGTCCCACATTGGTGAGATTGCAGCCTCCTCCTCCTGTCTGTCCCTGGAGAGAGTCCCTCCTGTAGTCAGTTAACTTGCTATGCTCAGGACAACATTTTAAAGTTAATTTTTTATTTCTGGTTCATAACCGATTTGGCAGAGTGCAACACTGTGCTGCACTGACTGGGAACCTTGGAGGCATTCTCCTGAGACTCTGTTAGAAGTCAAGCTACCTTAGCTGTGAAGTTAGCCAGATAAGGCGCCTCATTTTTCTCTTTGATTTATGACTGTTTTTGTTTCCCAGGGAATGGGATGATGAATTTGTTTTCCTTATATTTTTAATGCTCTCTCTCTCTCTTCCTCTCTCCCGCTCGATGTGTTTCTTCATATCTTTTGAGACGATAGCCCTCAATCCAACGTTACTATGCTGCTTTTTCCTACATCTGTTGATGGTGAGATGTTACTACAGTATCTCAGAAGGAGAACTGATTGCTGATTATTGAACTGTGTGAACATAAAATTAAGAACGGTATTTCATCTTCATTCTGGAAAACTAATCTGAAATGTTATAGTTTTCCAACAAGTTATGTTAAAATTTAGACAATATTCACGCAACATGCCAGCACGGCTGCTGGCATGTTGGAGTGTAAATCAAAAGTTTCATCATAACATGATATCCTCAATTAATCCTCATCAATTCTTTGGACAATTATATGATATTTACTGATAACACAAAGCCTGTCATTATATGATTTGCATTCAATTTGATTTAGGGGCTGGAGATTGATATGAGAAGATATATATCCGTCTAACACAGTCAATTCATATCAACTCACAAAAAAATATGATTTGACAATTTTATATCTGAGCTTGTCCAGATATATATAAAAAAATCTTTTTAATAAAAAGAATAAAACCAGACATTGTGTTGTTGATACACCTGTGATACTCAGATCTCTTTTAGAGTTGTAGCTCAGCTGTAGCGGAAAATAACTGGTAAAATAGCTGGTGAGCAGGTATCTGACACATCAACACGGAGGTCAATGTTGTGCTGCTTCTTCAAGTGCCCTGACGGGTTGGTCGTGTTTATTTTACTGTGAGGATTTTACCTCGTACCGCGCTTTGTCTTTGTCTTTTAAATCCAAAATACTTCCACAGCGCTGATTTATTCCTGAGAAGCGACTTAATGTCCTCATCATCATTTTCTTGGCTTCTTACCGTGACCTTCCTGGCGCGAGGCTACTAGCATTGTTTGAATGTTTTTGGAAGGTACAGTAGGTGGTGGAGCTTAGATGGAAATAGTAACACAGATGTGCCACAGGAATTTCATAATTAATGATGTATTTTACATATGGCGATATTGTTGGATGTTTTTACTTTACCTCAAGAATATTGGATTGTTAATCATTGAATCAATGCATAGTTATACGCCTACTATACCAATGTTGTTTATGAAACATACATGTGTCTGCAAATTGTGTAAACCTCGAAAGCACTCATGTCCATTCACGATTTTTATATGACAGCAGAAAACTAAGGACAGCATCACTGTTAACAGGGAGCACTCATAGACATAAATCTGTGCAGAA
The DNA here is from genome assembly GCA_016801845.1 of Polydactylus sextarius. Lineage (NCBI taxonomy): Eukaryota > Metazoa > Chordata > Actinopteri > Polynemidae > Polydactylus > Polydactylus sextarius. The sequence continues at coordinate 19,722,102 of CM028906.1, forward strand.
ATTTCTCTTGTCAAGAAAAGCTGTGGAAAATGTTTTCAGATCATTTCTACACAACACAGCTCCAAACAGCCAGGACACTGAGGCGCAGAATGTGATTGAAGTGTCTCATTTGGGATGCGGGAGAGGTGCCAGATGTTAGGAACTAATGAAACCCAAGGGCTGCCAGAGCATGCTAGATTAGCAAACAGAATTTAAAATACTTTAATCATTTTAGAGTCTTGACAGACAGCATGTCAAATACAAACCACTTAACTGCATGAGGATAAAGAAACGGGTCACTAAATGATTGTAACTACAAATTATTTTCTGAAAATTATCAATGTTTTTAGATATTATCTTCCTCTAATGTATTACCTCTGTCAAGGTTTTCTTCTTTGTTTGTTGGTAGTTTTTTTTTTTTTAGTCTGCTTGTTTATTTGTCGGCAGGATTATGCAAAAAAAATATTGAACCAATTTGCAGTGAACTTGGTGGAGGGGTGTGGTGAAGGCTAAACACGAACTCACTGAATTTTATGGTGACCTGTTAAAAGGGGTTGCTACAGGAGATATTTTACAACTTTTGTTAACATTGTTAGATGGTTACTTTTTTCTTTTCTTTTTTTGATATTTTATGTATGAACCCTGAGATAAAAAGTTGATGGTGACATGATTTTGTGTAGATCCATTATCTGGATCTGACGGTCATGTGTGGGATTATCTTTAATTCTTTTATTTTAAAGCTGCATATTTTATAGTTATTATTAGGAAGTGCTAAACCATACAATTTTGTGAACACACGACTCATCCAAAACAATGACACATTTGGAGATCACTAGGAACAAATGGCTGACACTTTATTAAGCACATAGTTTTATGCTCTGGGTGACTCCATTGGTCTTTGTCATCTTCCTCATTCTCACTTTCCGTGACCTTCTGCCACGACGAAGTGACAAACCTTAGATATTTAATTTCCTCTGTTGGATTGTTCTTGCTCTTGAAAATGAGGTTTTCTGCCGGATGTTGTGAAAAGGTTTCCGATTATCCCTTTCCTGGCATCTACGACATATACCATGTACCTTTCTAGGAGCCTTGGACATGTCACGCCACGCTCATGTGTTTTCGAAGCAGATGTCTTGAAACAGACCTTGGTAGTGCAAGCTTGTTTGTTTCCTGTGCAATAATTCCTGCTATAGATCAACTGATTATTTTCCTTTGCTCTTTGCCTCACCTCCTGATGATGAAAAACCAGCATGCAGTTGCCACTGAGGTATGCATTTCAATGAAGCTCTGGTCTGGGCCGCCACCCAGTGAAAAGTGTAGGCTGAATTGAATTTTTTTTTTCTCAAACATGAGAGCCTCATTCCTTAGATACCTTGGCAGCAGCCTTGCCTGTCCTCATCAGCATGGCTGTGACAGTTTTTGTCAGCCTCCCTCATTTTCTTGACCCTCTCTCTCACACACACACACACACACACACACACACACACACAGACACAGACACATACACTTCATACACCTTGAAGTGAAGGACTCCACTACTTCCCTGCCTTTTGTCCTCTTTTTGTAGGTGGAAGGCAGTGAAGGATGGTGTCCATGGTAATAAATTAAACATCCTCTTTTATTGTATATACCCAAATCACTATGTCAGCAGCCTTTCAACATTAGCATTGCTTTTTTTCCTTTCTTTTTTCCCTTGACTATATTACAGCCTGATGCATAATGGCTACATGTCATCTGTGCTATGTTATATACTGATTTAGTCAATAGAATGCGCAATATGTTTTCCACATTAGTTTGAGGTGCCACTGCATCAAAACTGCAAAAATTTCCCTTAAATGCATCATGGGACATAATTTAGACAAAAGTCCAGACATCTAACATATTTGGTGTTTTTTTACAGGATTATTGTTTTTCTTCTTCTTTTTCTTCTTCTTATTATTATTAACCATTATATTATTTGATATACAGGGACAATGTACATCAATGAACATTTTACATGTAAAATGGAAATGCATCCAATTATAGCCAAAAGAGTAATTTCCATTGGCAGTGCTGTAGTTAGTGAACTGTGATGTCTGAAATTATTTGCTGACGTCCGATGATGATTTGACAACAAACTAGAGTTGATTTCCCAAATGTAGAGTTCATGAGAGGGTTGCAGGCATGTGATGCTCACTACTGTGTAATTACTGTATTTTTAGACACTAACTGTGATGAAATAAGAGTTAACTATTAAAACCTGTGCACTGCTACTTGAACTTTCCTCACACGTATTTTAAGTCACTGCTCTTGTTTTTGTGTCTGGAAAATGTAGAATTAAATTCACCTGTCACCCGTGTGTGATTACGCTGTAATGAATGTAAGTTAAATAAAACAAAACAAATGAAATAAGTATCTACCATCTGTTAGAGCTCTCTACAAATATTCCACTTGTCACTACTCTTTCCCAGTCACAACAGTATCACAAGAGACAAATAAACTCATGGACACGCATCTGCCTATAACGTCATACTTCTTTTCATGAAATTAAATTCAGATAACAGCTTTCCATTTCATGTTGTCACCTTGAGAATTTCTGTAGATTTGATGCTGTGAGGCATGCAGTTTGTTGATTAGAAGTGTACAAACACTGAATGCTAATGTTCAGAGATATTATTCACTTTCAATCAGAAGGGACGTGCAGTACAGTCACAATCTCACTCACCCTTTATTTATTTGTTTTCTGCATGCCTAAAGAGTTTCACCCAAACTCGCAATATCATATTTGTTCCTGTTTGTGCTCCTTACTTGAATCAGATCACATCTATTCTTTTAAAGTCGTTGCTAACGTCACTATCTAAAACATTTGATCTCCAACGTATAATTTGAAAAAAAAAAAAAAGGTAGCACTGTAAAAAAGAAAAAGACTTTATTTCATAAGGCTTTTGCTTCTATGTTACATTGCACCAATGTCACACCCTTGTTTCGTCAAGCACTTTAAGTGCAGGGTTAGCCATCATTCTAATCTCATAATAAAGTGGGAAGACTGAGGTTTATGTAAATATATGCCCTATTTGCTGCATTGCTTTAGCAGGTCTCACATAATTTTGCATCCAGAGTGCGTTTAGTGGCACAAACCAAATGTTATTAAACCCATTTAACAATTCACCAGATTCAAGTGTTAGATTGAAGCTTCGGGAATAATCTAAAAAATGTGATCTTTGTTTTTATGTCATCAGTAAGATGAATATTAGATTAAATAGACTTTTAATGGCTGTTTTAAGGTCACTGTGGTATTAACATTCTTCTTCTTCCAATATGTGAAGAAAAAACTTGGCCATATTTTGACGAGCACTAATGTAGAATAAAGCTGACTACGTTTGTTAATTCTCTTTGTAGACATACATGGCACTGACTTTATCAGAAGATGTCTGCTTTGCTGAATGGGAAAAAATGTGCACCTTTAAAGGGAACTAAATCTATATTATATGTTAGTGCTAAGCTTTCGATATTACTACCTTAATCACAAGCAGTAGTCCCTGAGATCCATCAAAGGCAACTTCTATCAACTTTCACATAAAGACCAGCAGGAAAATTCGATCCTTCTATAGCTTATTTGATGGAGCAGTGTGAACTTTCTTAACCTCCTTTGGAGAGCTACAACTCACAAATGTCACCAGCTTCATACAGTTGTAATTTCCATATGAATCTTATTCTGTCCCTTGGCCCCAGATGCCTTACTCTGCATAGTGATAGCTTTTCTTTCCTTTTACCAGGCCTTAAATAATTGTTGATGGTACCGTTTTTATGTGTCATTTGTATTTTTACTGTAGTGATTTTAACCTCTTTTGTCTCTTAGATGTAAACATGCTTATAATATGCTTTTAATTCTGATGCTGCTGCTGCCTCTCTCTCAGTTCACAGTGTCAAACTCTATATGTATTTTTCTGCTTTAAAGGTTTCACCAGTGGTTGATGAGTATGAATGTGTTGTTGTCAGTTGTCAGTCTAACGTTGCTGTGATATTGATTTAATGTTTGTTATTTCAGTTGGGTGCAGAGCTTTGGGCACGAGGGTCTTGGACTGCTGCTGGACATTTTGGAGAAGTTGCTGTTCAAGAAGCAGTGAGTTTATGTATTCATGTGTGTTCTTGTACATCACCTATCTCACTCTCCGCTGCATTGGTATTAACAATAACAACTCACAAATAATTGTGTGTTTTTTTTTGTATTTTCAACACCTACTAATAACAAAAAACATATGTTTGGGAGCAGTACAGTTATCGGAAATTTACTTTAGAGTTAAAATAATGTTCTGAAATCATCAATGGATTATTGCATTTAATTCAAACAGTATGTTTGGATTTTTTAATCTTCATTCACCAATTTAGAGACCAAATGCCCCTTATTACTCTTTGCATCCCCAGGCAAGAGAAGATTGACAAGAAGAACCAACATAAGGTCGTCCAGTGTCTCAAAGCCTTCATGAACAATAAGGTAATGATAAACACATATTTTTTGCACAGTAAAATCTCCATGAACATATAACTTGGATTAAAATGAAAGGTTTTATTCAAATGTAAGGATGTTATAAAAAGAAGTGTATTTTCAGTTAAATTTGGAAATCCAAGAAGACTGTATTCTCTCTTTTTTTTCTAAAATCAGTAAAACAGCACATATTAATGTGCTTAATTGCGTCTGTGGACACATTAACTTTAATGAGGAGTTTGTGCTTTTTGGTGAATGGTTTAATGGGGTGGTGGTGGTCAGATGGTGTGTTTACTGCCATCAGGTGTCCTTTTTTTAAAAAAAAAAAAAATCTGTGTTACTGTAATAGCAAATACAGCCCAGAATTAATATGACATATATAATTATATGATACATATATATGATATGATTTTTGCCCATTGGGTTAATTCTAACAATTTCCTGCATTTTAAGTCTGATATTCAAGAATAACTACAATTCCTGACACATTGATGTCTGGTGTTTCCATGCAGCTGCATCTGGGATTGAGTGGAGTTTTACTGAAGTCCTAGTGCACTTGTTGTGGTTGACAGTGTGACACATGTGGTCTGCAAAAAGTCCCTGGTATTTCTTGATGAAGAAAAGAGATGCCATTGTGAGAAGAAGAGTTACAAAACATCTATTCATTTAATCTTTATGATTCATCAATACAGTGAATTCCTATGAGATCATGCAAAACAGAAGTTTAGTTACATTTTTAGCTCCTGATCTTAGTCACTTTTGACTCCTCAGTTCTTGGCAGCATCTGGTCTGAAAAAGCCACAACACCGTTCTGACAGACTCAGACACAGATAGTTGTGTAGCACACATTAAATGTTACAGAGAAAAATATAAAAGATGAAACGATAAAGTGAATTAAAAGGACATTTTGAAATGGTAGATAATTAACTGTCAGCTTGTCTGGCCCTGTTTAGTTTGTGTCTGAAAGTACAATCAGTCACTTTTATAACTTGTTATTATTGTGTTACAGTTTGTTTAACTTAGGTGACATAATTCAGTGTAACTATAAAATAATATGATCATATAGTGATAAATGCTTCTACTTGAAGTCAGTTTTGATGAATTATTGTTGAAGTTTTAGTATTTGTTTGTAAAAGTGTTTTAAATTAGCTTTATTTTCCAGTACTTGAACTTTTCCTGCTTTTGTGCTGTTAGTCCAAAGTAAGTAAAAGGGGAAAAAATATCACACCACATGGAGCTAAAACCCATCGGAGACAGCTATACAGCCGTTCTGGCACAAAGTGTGCTGTAAGGTCTCATGTAATCCTGTGTCTCAACAGGCGCCAGACACCAGCATTTACCCGTAGGCCTCTCTGTTAGCCCAGACCTTTTCCTGGCTAGAGAGGCATCTTGGGATGGGATGTACCCACAATGCCAAGAAGACAGGTGTTCTCTGCCAGCTGTCAGTGCAGCCCTTTCTTCTTCTGCCTTCCTGCGTCAGCTCACACTCTTGCATATCTTCTATTGTTTTCACTGGTGGCATAATAACACGAAAAGTTGCTACACTGTGATGCTGCGCTCAGAAGAACTCAGCTGTTTGAATAAAACCATATTCCCTCAATATATATTTGATGTGTTTATTTGCTAAGCTGCATGGTTACTATAAAGACATGAACTGTTTAACTACCTCCACTAAACAGGTTATATTTTAACTTTTGTCTGTTTGTTTGAAGGACTACATAAAAGTAGAGAACTGATGTGCACCAAACTTAGGGGGTAATTATGTTTTGTCGTGTTTGTGCTTACTGCAGTACGGCTTGGATCGAATCCTTGGGGAGGAGAAAAGTCTTGCTTTACTGGCAAGAGCCATTGATCCCAGCCAGTCTGCCATGATGACTGATGTGGTGAAGCTGCTGTCAGCCATCTGCATTGTGGGTGAAGAGAACACGTACGTCCTGACACATCAATGTCTCATTGTTTCTCAAGTGTTGCTGGACCATAGGTTTTGATTCATTTAGGATTTACATGTAATTATTGTTTCTAATTTACTATAAGCCTTTGTATGGCTCATGTTGGTACATGGTAGAATAGCTTACAGTTTCCTAGAGTGGAATAATAGATCATTTGACCTTTAATACATTACCCTCATCCACTTTGGTCAAATTGAGAGGAAAGAAACCTTGGATGCAACAGAAACAGGAGAGAGCTTATGGTTAAAATCCCTTTGAATGATATATTTTTTCATTTCCCCAAATTGTTCGCTCATGCATTTCATGTTCTCATTTAGTTTGGAGAAGGTCCTTGAAGCCATCACCACAGCAGGGGAATGGCGAGCCATCGAGAGGTTCAGTCCCATTGTGCTAGGGCTCCGCGATCGCTCAGTTCAATTACAAGTAAGTGCAAAATACATGTGCAGCAACTGACAGCTTGTTGTTCCACTCTGACTTGTCTGAAATGAAAGATGGAATGACTGTGTGAACTTGACCATCTGAACTTATTACAGTTGGAGGTCTCAGGGGTTTGATAGTCACCTACATGTTCTTTGAATGAGGTTCTTTTTTTATTTACACTGGTATTTTCAGCCAAAACTAAGTGTTAATTATTGTACATCACAGATTGTAAGTTTGTCATTTTTGTCCCTTTTCATGTTTTTGCACGCTTAGTTTTCATTTACTGTTTTTGGAGACCACTGGAGTACATTCATGGTGGTAATTGTTTTAGTTGAGGTACATTTTGGTGATAAAACAAGCAACTGGAACAAATGTAACCAGTCAGTCTAGAACCTTTCAATCTGATTTTACCATCTACAGCAGTGTCCATAATAATCCTGTTGTGGTGTTAGTTGCTCAATTAAGATAAAGATCTTCAGTAATTTGGATTCGCCATATCTTTGCTCGTGATACAATTAGCATTTAAGTTACTGGGATGCCTGGTAATAAGCTGTAAAACAAGCTATATTGTAATTACAGTAGAATTCTTTCACTGTACAATAAAAAGCCACACAAAAAAATTCAGCACAAGAAAAGACAAAGCAGAGAGTTTGTACCTGTTCTTGCACAAGTATGGTTAATTGTTAGCTGATGGATGTGAGAGATCATTCATTTATCCAGTACGACACACAGAAACACACACTTATGTATGCATGGTGAGAATAAAAGTCTTGTACATGTAGCCATTTTCTCTTTTGGTTTTGTATTCCCATGTAATGACCAGTGTTAATTAAAAGATCTCTATCTTTTTGCCCCTCACAGTTTTATCAGTAACATTTGTATTCAGTTTGCTGAAACTACCTTCTGACACGTGCACAACTGTAGGGGAGCCACTAGGAAGCAGCAGAAGGAGAAAACAGGGAGGCATGGGAAGATTTTGACATGAAAGGAGGAAGAAAATCTGAAATGACAGCCAGGATTTTGGGGTGCACTAGAAGCGAGCATCTCTTCCATTTTTCTTTACACAGCTCATCTGTGGCTATACCAACATTGCAGTGTGTGCTTTATAGGGCTTTAGTAGTTGTGTTTTATTGATGCTTTGTTATTCCTTCCCACTTCCTAATACACAGCACAGATCCTTTTTAACCCCATACATTATTGAAGCACAGATTTTGTTATCCTAACTGTAGTAATATGTGGCCAAAGGCTTTCTGTCCTACTTGGCTGCATTTATACACAGTCTCCTGGTGCTGGTAGCTTATGGGAAAGAAAGTACAAATAGACGCATGGGCCACCAAAACCATCAATGAAGACCTTATTTTGTTTATGTATTTATAATTGACTTTATAAAGTATATAAACTCATAACATTTTAGAGTGAGCTGGATTAAAATAACAGACTTCAAATGCTGACCCTGCATCTAAATTGTGATCTTTTTCCTCATGAAAATGTATGTAAAGCTCTGTAGTGATTGTTTTCTTTTGTTCCGTATTTTGATATTGATCACATATCTTCACATTTCAGCTGCAAGTCTGCATATTGAATCACACAGTATGCAGACAATATGCAGTTTTGGTGAATTAAAAATGAATTTTCATCAAAATGTTAGAACATGTGGAAGGAAATGATTTTAATAATTGTTTCTGATCTTAGGTATCTTAGGATCTTGGTATTAGTGTCTTGCCTGTTACCTGCACTCCAGTTACATATTGAGACAAAGTTTATAATGTCGCTCACTAGTTTAACAATATAAAAATGGTACTTTAAAATAGATAATAATTACCAAGCTTGAGGGCTGTGACAAAAACAAGATATTGCCATCAAACTGACAATGACCCTTAAAACATGAATATCCTCTTCAGCTTTTGTATTGTCATACTCTGTTTTCACACATGAGTGGATTGCTTTAGTGATCAATAATTGATTTTTCTGTCTGTATTTGTGCAGGCAGTTGAAGAGTCACAGGATGCAGCGGTCCCTGTGCAGTAAACCAAACTCATACGGGAGAGAAAAACATCTTCCAAAAGAGAGAGTTTGCCCTTAAATTGACTGTTAGTTAGTTTGTGTGTATGGGTCTGCAGTTGTTGCATTAATATTAAAATCACCTCCCCCCTCCTCAGTTGGTGACTGGAGAAAATAGACATACATTAGTTATGGTCCCCTGCTTCCATGGGACATAAGTCATTTGGAATGCATGCCAGCACGCTTTTCATCAACTTCTGGAAGAAGTCTGTCATCTCTTTCTCTGGTTCTCGCTCTCTCTCCTCCTCTCTCCCTCTTTTTTTTCTCTTCCTCATTGTTCTGTTTACCCTTGATGTTACAGGTGGCTTGCATGCAGCTCATCAATGCACTGGTAACATCTCCTGATGAGCTGGACTTCAGGCTGCACATCAGAAATGAATTTATGCGCTGTGGCCTCAAAGAGATATTGCCGGTAAGCACAACACAACCCCCCACACACATAGACACACGATATAAACGCATACTCACCTTGTATTAATATTTAAATGAGTTGTCCACTTCAGTGAAATATTGTAGATTTGCTGGAGCAAATAATTTATGAAACACAGAGGAGAGTTTACTCGTCCTCTGTCTGTGCCAACACCTAGAAACCAATAAAGATTCTAGTGCTGAGCGTAATAATCTTCATAGTGGCTTTTACACCATCCTCCTAACATGTTTATCTGTTGTAAACAGCGTTTCTGTGGCTGCCAAGAAAACAAATTCATTAAAATGAGGATCTGTTCCCCACACCTGTATATCATGATGAGTGATAGAATGTAGAATGAGCATCTTGTCAGTGCTATCAGAATAAACCATTCTCTCTGATTTATTTTGCTAAATTCATTCTTATTTTCTCTCACTGTTTTCACTTTTTGTTCTTTTTCATTTGTAGCAACTGTCAACCATCAGAAATGAGGCCCTTGACATTCAGCTAAAGGTATTCGGTGAACACAAAGAAGAGGACATGATAGAGTTTTCTCACAGACTGGAAGACATCAAGAGTGAACTAGAATATCCTTTTCAATTTGATAAACGAAAGCAGTTTGATTCAGTGTCTTTCTTTTTCAAATGTGGCTGATGTACTTTGGAGAAACTCCTTTACAAGTTGCCAGATAACAAAAAGGTTTTCTGGAAACTATACTTTTTCATTTCTGTTTCATTTTAATACCTTCTACCTCTTTTATGTGAAAACGCTATATTTCTATTTATACGTATGAATCCTTGACCCTCTGTACTGATGCGGGGGATGTATTCAGTATTGTGCAGAGCATGGTGAAGGACAGCAGTGCAGAGCCCTATTTCCTCTCTATACTGCAGCACCTGATGCTTATACGCAATGACTACCTGGTCAGGTAAAAACCAACAGCACGTACACACACATTATACCTGAAGTTTTTTAAGTGTGATGAATTAAGTTGTTTCTCTTATTTCATTCATTACTCCTTTTTGTCATTTGTCCTCTGTGCATATTTGGAATTTTGTGTGTGCGTGATAATGATGATGAGATGAAAAAGTGTCATTGTGACCATCTCATCACAAGTGCACACACAAGCAAAGGTCTTAGCACCTTTTGAACACTGATGATATGCACAGTTGAAGAGCTTAAGTTCTAAGAAGGTCTTACTCCTTCTGCCTTAAACCCAATCTCAATGACATTGGCTAACAAAGAGAATGCTGTGTCTTTCATCTCCAAGCCATCTACAACAGTCAAGGCTCCAGAGGATTTCTTGTCTGCTATTAATGGTAGTTTTCAAAGGCTTATTTTATGTTGGTTCACTCACAGCTGGGTGTGAGTTAAATCTCACCTTGATCAAAAGATGGAGCTCTAATCTGAGGAATATAAAATGCATCACCTGCAGTTTTTCTTCAATCCAAGAATAACACCTGAAATTTTGCTCTCTCTGCCCTGACTGTGTCTGATTAAATGTTAAAAAATTGTGTTTTATGACTATCAATGTCTATTTTTTAAGCATTAATTCCAGTTTAAACATATTAACTCTGCAATAACAGCTTAGTAACTGTGACTGTTTCTCTACAAGCTGGTAGGATGCATAGATCTCCATTAAGAGCAGCACTTTATATATAAAAAATGTCTGGGAAGACTTTTTTTAAGTTTACATTATAATGATATGAAAGGTAGATTTTCCATTTTCACGACCATTTCTAAACAACGGGTTAAAAGTTTGTTCAAAATAAAGTTTGTTTTTTATCAAAAAGTGACAAACTTCATGTACTTTCTACAACGAAAATCAAATCAAAGTTCGTCCCAACATTGTTGCACAGGCTCCCAGATTGTTCCCTTTCTGTCCAGTTCATCCCAAACAAGAATGAGGTTGACGTGGAGACTGATGTTTGCGTCAAGCCATCATCTGGTTTTTGTGCTGTAATGTTTTGGGTCATGGGTCATTGGTTTGCTCTAGGATGAATCTGACCAACCAGTCAGTTTGATATCGACATTTGCAGCACACTGTTCTCCTAAAAGTGCCTCGGAGTTTGTTCTACCACATGTTGTTTCATCACCGTCTATGTAAAAACATAGAGTTTGTAAATAATTAATGAAGGCGGAGACATGTTTTTACTATATTAATTTTCAACATCATACTGAAATATGATTGTTTTTAATGCGACCGACTGGGACAGTGATCATTAGTTATTTAGGTTTTGGTGTCCTTCATGTCAATAATATATAGTTCACTTTTACATCAGTGTCCCAAAATCACAGTGTAATAAAAGAAACACCAGCAGCTTCTCAGTCAAGTGACTGACAACATGACCAACATGATTCTTCTTTTGATTTGGTAATATTTTTGTCTTTATGTAAACGGTGGCTCCAGCATGCAGCTCATGTTCAAAGGTCACAGGTATGACGTGTTCTGTCAGATTCAGTGGAAGGCGTTGTCCCTCATGTCTCATGTCTCTGTTCATAAGTATTAAAAAAGCATGTTTCTCAGAAACATTGTTGTAGGATGAATTGATCAAACAGACACTTTCCCTTTAACTTTTAGCAGCAGCAGTGTCTCTCAGCCTCACGTTGTCTCCTGTTGCATCATAATATCGCCTTTTCTTATAGTGACATGTCCTTGGTTATTGTGTGTTCACTGCTTTCAGCAGAGCCACCTGAGACAATTTAGCTGCAATTATTCAGCAATTGCTAATAGGTTGATTTGTAGTCGTCATTGTTCAATATCATCAGAGCAGTGCTGATATTAAGGTGTAAGTAGTGCGTAAATGGGTGTTTTTATTAGCTGTGAACACACTAAAATTCTGATAGAAAACACTGTTTCTGCCTGTTCTGTCTTCTCTTCAGATTTATCATTTTCATTGTGTTTGATATCTCTGTGTTTCTGTTATTTCCCTTCTGTATCATCACAATGTCCACCTATTTTCTCTCTAAATGGTTGGGAGTTTATATGGTGTTGGAGTCAGGGGTTTGAGAAACACACCGGAATGAACCAGAATTTCATGTAAACAGTGTTAATGAGGTTGTTTGAGAATTGTGTCTATTTTATCTGTTTTGTGAACTTCAGGATTTGATTCTTCTCTGTAATACATGGTGATTATAAGTGGACGTGACTTGACTATCATCTCACTCGCCCTTCTTTTCCTGTAGAGAGTTCAGTTCACATAAAATGATGTATGGTTTTGCAATTCTATATTTTCTTCTCTCACTGTTTCTCTCGAATGAATCCTCTCTATCAGGCCTCAGTACTTTAAGATCATTGAGGAGTGTGTGTCTCAGATTGTGCTCCATCGTAGCGGCACTGACCCAGACTTCAGTTACCGCAAGCGTCTGGATGTGGACTTCAGCCACCTCTTAGGCAAGTCACACACACTTCTGTCAGCTTATTAACATTACAGACATTTCAGTGAACCATGAATGATTTTCCATTTTGTTTTTTGTTTTCAGAGGTTTGTGTGGATAAAGCTCGAATTGATGAATATGAACAAAGAGCTTCAGAACTGGCACAGAAGGCAAGTATTGGCGAAGGAAAATTAGATTTTAATCTCTCTACATATATTCACCAGGTCAAAACATAACCTATTAAAGTATGCTGGCATTCAGTTTAATTTGTTCTATTAAACAACCTTTGTTTAGATAATAATGCCGGAACATTATGGAGCTAACATTATGCTGACAATCCTTGGGGGCTTGTGATATTGAAATTATATAGAAATAGAGTAGAAAATGATATGAATTTAAAATGGTTGTATGATTGTTTTGATGTTTGCGCTAGATTTTCCACCGTGAAAATTGATAGATTTTAAATAGATTTAAAGGTTTTTTTTAAAATGTTTATTGCATACATGAAAAGTTTTCAAGAGCAAGTTTTAGCAAAACAAGGCAAGTTTCCGGTTTTCAGCTTTGTCACTGTAACACACAAGCTTGTGAAATGTCAAGGTCAAATGGATTGGCTGCTGTGATTAATTTAAGTCATGGGAGCAACCGGTTGTAGATCCTGATTACAAGCAGGGGCTCACTGATTGGCTTGTGTGTATGTCTGACAAAAGGTTGAAATCCAGTCTGTAAATGGTAATCAAGGTAAAATGAATGTTAATTATATAAAAATAATTATATCATTAGATTTAAACAGTCTCATTGAATAATGCTTCCTTTAATTCCCTGGCTACATTAATTCGATATCACTGCTTGCTTGTGTGATTAATTTGGATTTGTGTTTCCCTCTTTAGTTTGATGAGGAGTTTATGAGCAGACAGGAGGCACAAGCTCAGCTGGTTAAGTGTGAGGAAAAAATTGCTGATCTCCAAGCGGAGCTGCAGGCCTTCAGAACCCAGGTAAATTATCCATATGCCTTTGTTTTTACTGTATATTGTCTTATCAGTTAAGGGCATGTGAGACGTGAGAATAAGCTCGACTTGATTATTCAACAACTGCTGCCTAAATCTAGCATAGAATTTCACTTCAACTCTCTTTTCTTACTTTCCATCATGATATGTTCTTGTTATTTTGTGGTGTGGGATGGGGGAGGGGTGAGGTTTTATCCACTGGAGCTTGCAGTTTGGTTTGACATAGAGGCTGCTCTACTGGCTAGCTGACACTAAGTCTAATGAGAACGCTCACCAGTCCTCCATGTTGGCCATTTCTAATTCTCTGATCTCTATCCCATAAGAGGAAATTGTTCTAAAAGCAATTTATTCTGACAACCCCCTTCAGTCTCACTACTGGGTCTCTCTTCAAATCCCCCCACCTCCACATCTTCACCCCCCCTCCAATACTCTTGAGAGTTGCTCCCACGCCCTGGCACAGCAAGATAACTACACATTCAGAGAGGGGGAAGAGAACTTCCTTTTTATTTTCCCGATAATTTTTCAATTTCAGAGAGCAAACACAATGTGAATACTCAAATAGTACCTTCAAATGACGGTAGTACTTTTAGCCGAAGCGAGAGCATACACGGAGTTTGTCCCTTTGTCCGCCTGTGTCAAGTCAAAGTCTCACCAACTCGCACACGTGTGCACACACACACACACACACACACACACTTGTTAATTCAGCAAAGATGTTCTTCCCTCCAGAGGCAGTGGCAGAGTAAGGGCTCATGGCTGACCTTTAGTGTGCGTCTTTAATCTAAAACTGGTGCATGGATCAATAAGTTATTTGCTCTGTATGATACAATTTACAAAGCTTTGTAGCCACGGTTATAACATTTGATTTTTAGCTTTGGAAAAAAACAAATCATAGTGGGTATGTTCTGGACAGAATCTGGACTGTTTATGAGCATTTGGCCTCTGCTGGATGGTTGAAAGAACACGCCTCTGTTATCCGTAGCCCAGTGGTATTAGACAGGAAAGCATAGTGTGCTGCACTTGGCAGATGCTGTTGTTCGTCTGCTTCCATTTTTTGTTTCCCCAGTTTCAGTGATATTGTCTTTTTTTTTTTTTTCCTTGAAATGTGAATTTGCTGTTTATTTTATTTATCTAGGGAAGAGTTTTTTTCCAGCACAGCTCCATTCACTGTAAAAAGTCTGATACTAGAAATAAAAAAAAAACAAAACACTATAATATTATAATATTTGTTGAAGTCTGTCAAAAGATCACACAACACAAACAGCCACCATAGAATAGTGTTTAACCTTCAAATTAATTAATTAAATTGAAAAGAAAGATTTAAACCGGTTTAGTCTTATAAACACTGGGAAGCAATTTAGGCTAAAGATCCCAGGTTGAGTTAGAACAATTAAAATAGGATTAAATATGTCTCACGCCATCGTGTAGGTAAGATAAAAGAATATGAAGCAGTTGGAAATGGAGACAAGAATATTAGCTCTTGGTTGTGTTAGATAATCTTTTATACTAAAACAAAGTCCTGATAGATTTAAAGTTAAATAAAAGTAGTTAAATGTCATGTTCTGTGATACAGAGGCTGAAGTTACAGTAAATTTTGCTTTGGCTACACAGATAATGATTTTTTAGAATAATCAACTGGGATTTTGTAGAGATAATAACATCAGCCTTTTTTTTTTTTTTTTTTTTTTTTTTTCTTTAAGTGCCTTTTCCCAGTCCATTCAGCAGTGCTTCCTCATTCTGCGCATTTAATTGGCAATGTTTTTGTTACAAAGCCATTCATTTAATATTTGGCTTACATTTGCATTTTTGATGCAATAATTTCTCACAGTCTAGAGTGAAAGCCCCCAAGTGTTACACTTTGCATAAGATGTGCATTACAGTTTTTCAGTTCTATGTTTCTACATATATTTCTGCTTCTCTCTTCTTGTCCAGTTCGGAGCCGTTCCTGCGATTCTGTCTTCTCCTCACACTCGACAGTCGTTACCTTCTTCACCGTTCCCGGCTGGGGCTCCACCCTCTCCTTGTCCGTCTGGGTTACCGCCTCCCCCTCCTCCACCTCCTCCACCTCCTTTACCTGGATGTCCTGCTCCACCTCCTCCGTTTGGTGCCCCTCCACCTCCTCCTCTAGGGGGTCTTCTGGGCTCCCCCACCCACCAAGCGCTGCCTTTTGGCCTCAGGCCTAAAAAGGAATTCAAGCCTGAGACTTCCATGAAGCGCCTCAACTGGTCCAAGGTAAAATACTGTGAGATGTTTCTAATACTTAACAACCTGAATATTAGGTATGTAACGATCCATCAGTCTAGACTGATCCATCGATTTAATGATTAAAGATCCAGTATCGTTGATGCAAAGTAAAAATATGCATTGATATCATCATATTTAAAATACATCATTATTTCGAAGTTCCTTTGGCATGTCTATGTTACTATTTCAGTCCCAACTCCACCTCCTACTGCTCCTTTGTAAACATTTGTTAGTAGCCTAACACCACGACAAGAAGCCAAGAGAAAGACGATGATGATATTTAGTTGCCTCTTGGGAATAAATCAGCGGTGTAGAAGTATTTTGGCTTTCAGAGAAAACATGAATCAACAGACAAAATGCAGAACATAAAATAGTCAGGAAACATGGCCATCCTGTGCCTATTGTATTGTTGTCCAGTGATTTGGTATAATATCATCTTGTGATGAAACCTGTGATTTACACACCTACTCAATATGACAACAGGCTTTTTAAGTACAGAACAGTGCAGTACAGTATTGTGTTTAACTAAAAGTTTGTGGGCTTCTCTCTGCTTCTAACTTTGTTCATGATGTTCCTTGGCAGCACTTGAACATTACAGATGTTTTCCGAGGAATTAAACAACAACTTCCTACCTCTGTGCCAATCTGGTAGTAATTGAATCTAACAGATGATCAGATGCTATTGTCAGAGTTCAGTTGTACCTCTGCAGATGTTCTCTGCAGAGAAATATTAGTTCACACAGCGAGTGATATCAGTTGGTGGTTTGATTAATAATTTAATATCAGATGTGCGTTGGTACAGGTGTTCAACAAATGCAACCATATGCTTGAAATTTCACGTGAACCTTTTAGTAGGAGTTGAGGAAGTCCTGTCTTATAGCACAGCTGTATGAGGCACACATGGTTTGTTTGGGACAAAGCTGTTCTCAAACTTCTTCACTAATAACATTTCAAACTTCCACTTATTCCTGGAACAGCTTGACCAGGTGTAGAGACTAGAGAGTTAACTTTTTAATAGTGGCAGCTTAATGATTAAATGTTATTTAGATGGGAAACCTCTCAAAACATTGTTGCAGCAGGAAAGGCCTTAGATACTATTGGTTCTGGAATAACATACCGCTTGCAAACACTTTGGACCTGCTCTGAAGAATAGATCATGAGTTGATCTATGATTGTTTCTATGACTGATCTACGGTTGGGGCAGTGGTGGCCTGGTGGCTGAGGAAGTGGATTTGGTCCGGAAGGTCCCAGATTTGAATCCACCAAGTTACCAGGTCCCACTCAGCAAGGTACTGTCCCCACACATGCTCCCTGGGCGATGCCCAGGCTGCCCCCTGCTTAGGTGATGGGTTAAATGGAGAGGTTAATTTCGTTGTGTGCATGGTGTGCTGTGTGCTCAATAACATAATAGTAATCACTTTCACTTTTCCAGATTCGTCCCCAGGAGATGTCAGAGAGCTGTTTCTGGGTTCTGGCTGATGAGGACCAATATGCAAAACCAGACCTGCTGAGCAGAGTTGCTCTCACTTTTGGGTCACAAAGAACAGGTCAGGCTCTTATTTCATTTTTATGTTTTCACACAAGCAACCATTTTTGCTATATATATTATTGAACTTATCATTACATAACATAACACATTTCTTGTTGTGGCAAACGTACTTTTACAGAAACCTTCTTTCAGGGCATTTCCACATACATTAATCTGTACAATACATTTCTGCTCAGGAGCTCCGTTGCTGCTACTTTTTTCTTATATCTTCGTATAACTAACAGATCAGCTATTAGTCTGTTGTCTTTGCCAAATGTGCTCCTACAAAGTTTACAAGTTGTTTTAGATTTTGATTTGCTATTCTGACAATTCCTTGTTGTATTGTTGCTTGATAAGACTCCATATGGATACTTCCTTACACATTAGTATTGCTGGCAAGTTGCAGAATATTCATGTACAGGGTTGTTGGAATGATTAAAGGTACAGCAGGAGGTAGCAGGAGATGTTATCAGTCTTGTCCTCTCCTCTGCTTGGTCTATTAGGCCCTCCTCTGATGATTTATTCACGTCTTGTTTTTTCTTTCTTGTCTTGTCACTGACTCGGCTAGCTTACGCCAATTTGAATTATTCATCCAGGTGTTATCTACCTGTCACAACTCTATGCTGCTCCTCTCAAGGCACACAAGACCCCCCCCCTCCCCGCCCTCACACATACACACACACATACACACACACCACTGCACTCTTGTTCTCTACTGTCAAGGTGTTGAATAATGGAGTCAGATCTAAATGGCAAACAGGTTGACAGACAGTCAAGCAGGTGTTCTCTGGAGACGGTAAAGGAAGGATGTCCACCAACAGACAATTTTACTTTTCAGTCAATGTAATGACCCAGAGCTTCCCTGTGTTCACATGCAGCATCTTATTGTACAGTAATCATGAAACACACGTTTTCATGTGAAAGTGCTGCTGCTCTGCGTCATGCTGTCAGCCTGGTTTGTTACTACTCATGGGTAATGCATTTTAGATTTGGTGAGAAAGGCATGAAACATTTGTCGAAAATCAAATCTTTCACATTGTTTGAATCCGTTCGCTCAAGTTGTTTTCCTCCTGTTTCTTCATTTCCCTGAGGAGGTCGTCGGAAACGGCACGACTGCTGTGTTGAGCTGTTGGACCTGGTTGCACACTCCTGCTGTGTGTCAGTGACTGAGTGTAGATGCATCTGTGCATATGGGGCATGTTATCTTCTTATTAACACAACCATGTAGCATCGTGTTTCATCTCACTTAAGAGCAGCGGCATCTGGATCAGCATTAAACATTAAACAGGACACAGTATGAAACAGTATTCACTCAGTTTTTCTCATTAATTATTAACTCATATCCCTTTAGACTTCCTTATTGTTTGGTGATGCCTTTTGCAGTAGATTTCTAAGAGAATCCCTGCATCCTGTACACAAACTGTTGAGTCTGGATAGGGGCTGAAAACAGTTTGTTGTGAGACCATCACTCTATTTTTGGCAGGACTCAACTTAATCAATTGTAACGAAAAACCTGAATTGTTGTATCATCATTACTCACAGTGTAAAGAGAAAGCTGAAACTACACCTTAAGATAGAAATCATATTATTGAATTTGGAAGAATGAAACATTTGGTTAAGTAGATATTATTTTCACAGTGGAAATACCCTTCATGGCTTCTCTCTTTTTCTATTCAGTGGGAGTAAGAAACTCCTCAGTGAGCAAATTGCATAAATGGGTGTTTTTAGTTTTTAGCCAGCAGGTCAGAGCAAAGAAATTAAAGACAATACTAAATAAGATGAGTTGATTTCTGTGATTTTCTCTCAAGTTTCTGCTCTTTAGCTGTGACTTCTTATACCCATGTTCTTCCCAGAGCAATAAAATTTAATTAGGGACAAAGCAATGATTCTCTCCTGTTTTTAAGGTTGTGTCTTCAGTTCAACTGAGCAGCCGCAGTAGCCAGGGGTTGTATTAGACTTTTTCTGGATTGTAAATTCATCATTTTAATTTTAATTTTGTAATGATAATGAGACAGAGTCGATTTAATAGCATTTCATTTTCCAAAATCAAAATCACACTAACATTTTCTACACAGAACATGCGAACAGATTATTCATTTATTAGGCCATGTGGGTCACTTGTCATCTCAACACCACAAGAAGCAGATGAATGATTTTTCTGCAGCGGCAGTGGAGGGCACTAAAACACAGCGTCCAGTAATTGTGCCTAACAGGCAAATATGAATTAACTTTTACAGAATTAAACAATTAAAATAGTTGGAGATTGCTGCAGAGGTGGTTTGTCATTAGTTTTTGTGTCTTTGCCTAGAGTATATGCCTTGGATAAATTACTTCTCATGGCTGTTTTAATTTTTTTTCCTGAATGTTTAACCCATCCTCCGCCAGGATAATTAATGATGTTAATTCAGCCAAACTTTTAATGTTGGGGAACATTTTAACTGTCTGAGAAAGAAAGTTATCAAAAGTCATCAAATCTCTCTGAACACGAGACTCTTTCTGTGATCATATTGATCTCACTTGCTCAGTGATACATATATGTGGTCACTGACAATGAATATTTTCCATCATTATTTAAAAAAATAATTTGTTGACAGAAAATATTAAGTTGCAGCCCTTTTTGCCTGACAGGAGTAACCTAATATTTTGTTTTTGTGTCAATTTTATCATGTAAAGCGTTTGAAAGGTTGATTCCACTGTGTTTTATTTTTCTTTCTACAAACTTATTTGTTCTGTACTCGTCTCCCAGAGATCTGGTTTCAGGTCATAACAACCTCAAATCAGTCTATTTTATCGACTTAGTCAGTATAACCCATAATTATTGGGCCAGGAGTAACAAGGAGGTCACAGACTTTAAGTTCCTCAGAAACAAACAAACAAACAAAAAAGGTCTCTCCCAAAATTAAGCTGCTATTTGTTCACAAAAGGTGATATCCATTTAACATCTTCTCTAAAGTTAAACTTTAAAGAAAGACACAGAGACTTGGTTTGAATTTCCTGTCTGTCGTCCATTTTATCAGCTTGTCTGCTTATTTATGGTGCATATGTTCTGAAGGCTAATGAAATCTTCAGAATGAGTACAATGTCTTAATGCATACTTGAGACATTTTATTTAAAATGTCTTCTTTTTCCACTTCCCACAACCCTCAGCTATAACCAGTTATTCAGCACTGGGGAGTTAATGAGTCTTTCTTCAGGCTACAGAATGGTGGAATGATTTCTGTTAAGCAGCTAAGGTCAAGTCAATGTTTTCAACAAAAGCTATTTGCTCTAAACAAGAACAATCCTTTACAAGTTGTACAGTGAGCCTTTATTTCTGTCTTCAGTCTTGACTATTTTATAACCAGTTTTGATAACTCAAGCTTGACTACACTTCAAATCATTCTAGTCACTATGTTGTTTGTGTTTAGACTCATTAGTAGGTTGTGCAGCTTCCACCTCAACCTTATAGAAAAGTATCAAACACCTCCACATTCAAGGAATCAGCCTCATTAGTCCAGAGGTGAATGTTGTCTATGATCTAAGCTTGATAACTCCTCCACACACACACACACACACACACACACACACACACACACACACACACACACACAAACTACAGCCCTGTTTTCATCGCTTGATAGTAAATAAATGGATGAAATATCAGTAAATAAAAACAAGTCTCTGAAAAAACACGGAACAAAACAGAAACAGCTTTGATTTGGAAAGATTGCATGGAACAAATATGTTTAATCATAATCGCACTTGGTCAACAAACTTGGCAGATTAATGTTTAGTACTATAACGAATATTACAAGAAATGCTGCACATTTGGCATCTCTGATTCCAGCTTTTTAACCATTAAAATTCCAACTGTTTTTGCATGGAGCTCACATTTCAATAAAAAGTAATGGTGATTGTTTTCATGAGGATTTTTTTGGGAAATATCTTTATCTTTATATATATATATATATATATATATATATATATTATACATTTTATTATATTATAAAGACTGCCCTGGAAACTGAGCTACAACTGATGGGAGTGCCCAGATTTTAGTTTATTTAAAATCTATGTATGTACTATAACATATTCGTTGTAATTTTTTCGTTTTTGTTTCTGAATGCTCGGAAAGTTCTTTGAAAGTCCTGAAAACCACCTCACTCACGTGGACTCATACAGTGACAACAATAAAAGCCGTGCTGTTGCTGCTGCTGTTGCAGCTGGTGATCAAGTATTTTTGCTGTCATGTACGACACAAAACACATTTACACAAACACGTCCAGTTTAGTTTACATGCTGCAGGAGGAAATACTGCAGGGCGACACAGAGTATACATCAAGTCTAATTGTAACCTGCTACAGTAAATCAATGGTGGTAGTCAGACAGGATTGTGTGTCACTGCAGGAAGATGTTGTTGATTTCCCATTTCCTCACTCATTAAAAGAAAGAGTCTTTTCCTGTGTTAGTTATGACACCATTTCTTTGGCTCACCTAAATGTCCACACACACAAACACACACATCAAACTTTGGATAAGATTTGACCTTTTGTTTCACATTTTTTTGTCAGCACAATTTAGGAGTCAGAAATCTGACACATAGAGATGAATCCCTTTCTATATATTACATGGTTATCTTAATCTATGTGACATTTCTACTCTGTTGAGTCAGTCGTGTGTTACAACACTGTGGAGTATAGAACTGCTTGAACTGATAGTAAAGTTTGTGTAAACATCGGAGCTGTGCTAATCTGCAAGTTGTGAATTAATTCAGGTGAAAAAAGATGATCAAAGTGTTGACCAGAACTCGCTGTTCTGATATGTGCTTTCACTGGACACCTGCCACCCAATCAGAGAGAAATATTTTTCTTTATTTTTTCATGGCCAAAGAAGTATTGTAGATACAAACTTTTTTTTTTTTTTTTTTGTCAGGCAGATGGCCGCCCACTCTGTCTGATTCTGCTGGAGGTTTCTTCCTGTTGGAATGGAGTTTTTCTGTTGGATTTTCTCTATAATATTCAGCCTTAAGATATTTATTTTGTGAAATAGTTCAGCCGTTTACTCTTGCATGACTTCATTTAATTTGATGATTTACCGTGGTATTGTGTGCTCCTCAGGCGATGGATCTCAATGCTTTTGGTATTACCTGTCTTTTTTTTTTTTTTAAGGTGTTTCGATAAATATTGATGGTGGTGATAATCTACTGACTTAAGATGACATTTATGGTTTCTTATTTAATATTTAGACTTAAACAATTAACTTAAATAGACAGTTAACTTTCATGTAACTTGCTATATTCATTCATGGTTTCCAGAGGATGAAGTGCCATCATTATATCAAAATTTCTGTTGGATACTTGGTTAATGGTTTTACAACCAAACCTGCACAACTAATATGATTCTTGTCAAACTTTGATGTAGTTTGACCATATTTGTGTGTCACTGAGTATAAGTCATCATGCTAATTTCCTAGCTATACCCATTATTGACCATGTAGGTTGACATTTATTGAGGAAACTGTACTGGAACAAATAAGTTTGTAGTCGTACAATGAATCAGGTGTTCATTGCCAACTAGTGCCGACTGTGTGTTCTTTCCACCTCCAGTGCAGCTGTTTGTTTATAGTGACAAGAAAAACAAGCGATGATGTTTTTCTTCCACATAAGATTTAGTCTGATGTTGCCTTTATGTGCTTCTGCGCTATAAGCTATGATAAAGAAGTTGACTCCATCCCTGCTGTTTTTTTTTTTTTTTTTTCTACTTGCCACCTTCCCTTCTCTGTCTGCTCGCGGTTTCAGCACAGCTGCTGTTCTGTGAGAGTGAATCCATGCACGAGGGTGACTTTCTTTGTGTGAGATAAAAAAACTTAAGACTCACTTCTGTTTCGGCTTGTTTTCACAGAATAATAAAACTTACCATCAACTTTCCAAAGCATAGGAAATAGGAGGTGTGTGCGTGTGCGCGTGTGCAGGAACTATTTCTTCTGCTAACCTTTTGAGGTGAGCTGGAAGGAATAGTTTGAAAAATTACTTTTTTTTTCTCAAAATGTAGTCAAAGATTTGAAATTCCTTTGAAAAAGAAAGTGGTAACACTGCTGAATGGGGGTCTTGGGATCATTGAATGTGGTCGGTTTAAGACACTTACCAAGGCAGCAGATGTAGCAGACGCAGCCTTTTATATGTAAGCTTTGCCTCAGGGCTGCTCATGTACATGTTCTTCTGTTTACTATGATATCTACTTGCCTAGATATTAAATAACTTTCCTTTCTGTACTTTACCTCCCAACACATGTACACACATACATATTTCTTCATGACCTCAAGTCTACAGCTCAGTCTACAGCCCCCCAACCCCCTCCAACGCCTGGTCAGTTCACATTGTTGCAACTCCAGGCACGCAGTCCTCTTTCTTCCTACCGGCTCTCTGAGATGTTATCATCTTCTTATAGTATACAATTGAAAGGTTATAGTAGTTTATTTCATACAGATTAAATCTCACATCATCTCTGGGACGTTCTCCCCCATAAATATAGATAATGTGAATATGATGTGTACACGTTTACATAAATAGCTGTTTCGTGCAATATATATGCAGCGTTTTCTCCTGCAGCATGTTTTCTGCATATTTTTGAGTTTTAAATTTTAACTGTCACATTATGTTAAAATGAAAAATGAAATTGGGGGGAAAAAAAAAGCTAAAGATGCACATTTTGTAGCAAGATCTCTGACTTGTGATTCTGTGATTCATACAAAATAGGATCTTGAGCTTTGAGTTTGACACCACACACGAACCCTGATCCGAGTCAGACCACTGACCTTTGTCGCATCTGTCCCCTTCATTACTTCTAGTCTCTATAATTTCAGTCACAAAAGCATGATAGTGACAAAACATGTAAATTTGACCCCAAAATAAATGTGTAATAAAAGTATCTTAACACCATATACGTAGCATACAAATACTTATATATCTACTTTGCAAGTTGACGTTTTTCTGAGTTGCTTCATTGACATTTTGTGAATCTCTAAAGGAAAAAACAAAATGTCATGGTCAATGATATATTTACCATTATTGAAACACAACTTTTGTCTTGACAGCTTAGATTTAAAATGTACATTTGAGGCCAAAGTTGTTTTTGTTTTGTTGTTTCAGCTTTAATGGGATTTTTATTTACTTATTTATTTTTTTATTTTTACTTTTCAACTTTTTTTTTTCAAACTTCTGGGATAAATGATCCTTCTCCACCAAAACTCACAAACTCTCACAGGTGCAAACACACCGAATAAACTTCTCACACATTTTTTTTCCTTCGCTTTAAAAACATATTAAAGTTGTGGTTTGTTCTTTAATCATCAATCATATAGTGTAACTAGGAGGTGCTCTGACAGCCATATTTTATACTGAGTTTGGATTTGAACAGTTAGGGGTTAACTAAAGTTAATCATTAGGTCTACGGGTGAGAGTTATCTCATTGTGATTATTAATCACAGATTATGAATTAAGCATAGCTAATGATGCTTGACTGTCTTCCTCTGAACTCTGAGCTTTAATCTGTTCCCTTGGCATCTGAGGGCTTTAATTGCAGTCTTTGTGGTTAGTGTTTCTTATGATGAGGGTGGAGCTCATAAACCTAGAGACGAGTGCTTCGTCTCAGCGTTTCATCAAGGAACTTCAAAAGAGAGAAGACTGTGATTGGTATAAGCTGCAGCTCTTTTGTAATTCATTGTAACAAACTGTCTTCTGACCCGTGTAGAGTATATGTAGAGAATAACGACCAAAAATCTACATTTTTATAGTGATGTCTTAACTTTCTCTGGCAGGACTTGTGTTCTGTTTCATGGCCATGTTTTTATTCATTGAAAACACATTTAGACTTATTTATTATATATGAGTTTATTTATGTCGAAAATCTTCATGCGCGCAATACAGAAGTAAAGAGTCTCCGATTTTTCATTTATACTCTAATATCTTATTTCACACATTGCAAGTGAAAACCACATGCATGTTAAAGTCACTGCTGTGAATATGGGTCAAAACACATTCGCACATGAAAATGAAACAGACAAGATTTATAAGTCGATAAATTAGTATGTTAATGTTGAAATGAGAGCAGCAAATTTTTTTTATAATTTTACGATCTTTAAAGTATTTTAATGTTTTGATCTGTGATTAGTAGGCTTATCATTTATCATTGTTGTCAAAGGCGAATCAAATCACTCAGTGTGAGAACATGAAGAATTTCTATGAAATGACATCTTACTATTGTGTTTCAATGATTATAAGAAATCCTCAGTGATTGTGAGAAATTAGCAGTAACATTGCTGTGTCTAGTTTTGACAAGTCTTTTATTATGAAGAAACACACTCAACATACATTGTTCCACTGCTTTCTCTTAATGCACACAGCATCTCCCTGCAGACTATAGCATCATTTTACATTCAGTGCCATTGCTTTCTCTTGTCTCTGTGCCCACAATGAAAGGTCTGAACAAATTCTTACATCACTAACCAACTTTTCTTTCTTTTCTCTTGTTTGCTCTTTCTTTCTCTTTTTTTTTCTTCTCTTTCTTCACTCTGTTCTTGCCACTTCCACTTGGCTGCATGATCTGCTGCATGTTTGCTCTGGACCAGAAACCAAAGGTGAGTTTTTATTTATTTGCTCTGCTTTGCTTTTGCTCATTCATTGCTTTTTTTCCCCCCTCGCAGTAGTTTGCACTAGATTAAACTTGGTGTGCAGAGCTTATAATGTCAGTCTCTTGTTGAATTGCAAACTGGACGAGTTGAGAACAGCACAACAGTTTGTGTTTTGTATTTCTTTTTTTTACAATCTTGTTGAAATTTAAAGGTAATAGAGAACGGTTGAACATGGTTTTGTTCCCTGTTCTGTGATGTGACATAGACACAATAAAATTTTGGTTGGATGTGTAATGCCTCAGAAGCTTCCTAAAAAAAACTCTGTCAGAAAGCTATTTTAGGGTGGGGGATTTTAAACGCGTGGTTTTGCAACTATTTGCCATCTTTTCGGTCTTAACTGCCAACCTCATTATGAAATACAAGCACTTGACGCTGATTGGCTGCCTTTACTGACACTCTGATGAATGTAACTTTACCAACTTCAGAACATGGACAGACTGTCTTTTTACAGCTAATCGCCTTTGAAGTTGAGGGAATGGAATCAGAGTGGGGTGGCAGCGAGATACATTTTATATCACAAACAACTGTTTTTTGAAATTGACCTATTTTCTAGCGGACATTTCTAAAAGAGGGATTTCTATGAAAAGATGTTCAGAAATTCTAGAACTTTTTGAATGTTCCTGAATTTGGGTGGACGACCATTTTTCAAAGACGAGGTAAAAATGTTTTTTGATTCTCTGTCACCTTTAAATGTTTCAAAATTTCAGTCTCCTAACATTTATCTCGTAAGTGAACTTTACTTTAACCAGAACATCCAGAATCTCAAGATGTTGCAGTTGCAACTATTAACACAAATTCGACCAATCCCCACGAATTCTGTGACCTTGCAATTGTGACCAATCACTGCAACTTTTCCCACAATTTTTGACCAATCATCGTCATTTCCTGAAAAAATGTTTTAGTTTTTTAACCTTTAAAAGGGGAAAAAGAGTAACAACTTTGTCTACTCCCACAACTTTATTATGACAAAACACTTAAAAACAACACAACTTTCATCCCCCTATATTTCTACTTATACTTGAACAGGAATATTAGAGGTTTATAAGAGACTATGTAGCAACATCACCTTCTTTCCTTTAACAATGAGTGTGCAGTCTGTGTTCAGATTTATTCATTTTTGACTATATAGTTGACTGAATCTGACCTTGAAACAAATATTTTTAATTACTGATTGGTTTGCTTTTTTTTTTTTTTTACTGTCATTGCATGATAAGTCAACAACAGGACAAATAACATGTTGTGATATGAAGTAACTGCTTTCGACTATTTTCAGCTCAGTTTCTTGAAGTTGAACAGCACATCTCAAACCTACACTTTAGTTTAGCTTGGATGTAATATTCCTTCTACCTTCACTGCTTCAGGCCACGGTTCATGTGTTGTATAACCTCCACAAACAATGCAGACAACCTCCAACCAGAAGTTGTTTGCATTATTTATACAGTGTTGAATTAATTTGCATATAATTCACATGCCCTCTCCTCGCATCATGTTGGTGGGGACTGTGACAGTCAGTCAGTCAGTCCGTCGTATTGAGAATTGTTTTGGAATTAAACCATGCAACTTTGAATTTGAAGCATTTCCCCTTTTGGAATTGGCTATAATGTCACAGTATTTAACTGTAATATCACAGGGCTAATGATTTATTTGAAATCCATACAGTTTTAATCACTAACATCTGAAAACGCAAGAGACAGAGAAAGAAACATTTCTTCTCTTTGCTCAGCTTCTTCTTGTGAAAAAAAAAGAGAGCCAAACAAACAAATATAGAGAGTGGACGCCCAGAGAGGACGCTGACAGCTCTCACAAGTTTCCACAGTTTGTGTGATTTTTTTTTTTCACAGATCGCCTCTGGAGATGCTCTTTGAGATCATCAATGTCAATAGATGGATATAAAACATGTACAGTGGAGCTGTCCTGTGGGCGTTAAGCACAAAGAGATTGAAAAACATCACAGACTGTTTTATAAACAGTGGCAGGTGGGATTTTGGGGATACAAGGAACTTCTCATCTGGACTTTTGTATTTATTCAATTTAACCATCAATGTGATTACATCTTTAAGTTTAACATGAAGGAACAACAGAGGAAACAGACCAGACGTGTACAGCCTCCCTCTAATTCTGTTTCTCTTTGTTCCGTTTTTGTTCAGCATCATAAAAAAGAAATAATCATCGTGCTCTCACTAAAATGGGATGGAGCTGATTAATGAGGCTGCTTAAGTTACACGATAAACTGTGTCGGGCTTTGGTTACACACACATTTCATGTTGGGGTAAATTTATTGGTGTTTGAGTTTTATTTGACCTCTATATTCTGTTCAGACGAGACACTTTTCGTGTTATAATAAGGCACAAACATATGTGAGAGATTAGTATGAGAGAAATGGGCTTGTTATTGGGCATGAATATGATGATAGGGATATTTGGGGCTTTAACACTTTTATTTAAGATGCTATATTTCAGTTTATTAACTATTTTTTCCATCAGAAATGTATGTTCAGTAGAGCTGCCCCAGTTCTTTGTCAAATTCCAAAATTTCTTTAAATGGCTAAATCATATGGCCTCTACCCTGTGTTACAAAAAAGTCTATAAACTAAATGCTTCTCTATTATGTATGAAAAAAATGGTCCTATAAATTCTTCCTTTTTAAGTCATTTGCTGGTATAAGGGTAAAATCTCTTATGGAACCACTAAAAGATATTTTCCATCTATGGAAATTAACATGCTTGTTCTACTCGCATGTGACCGTATGGATGTATTTTGTCACATTCACATTCATGGTCTTCGCAGCAGCATCTTAACTGACATCTGGAATAAACCGGCTATTTCTTTCCATCTTGCTCTGTTTGTGGAGAAGGCGGAGAGGTAGATTCATTGCCATAGTGCTAAAAAATGAGCAACAACATGAAGAGAGCTGCCCTTTCCTCAAGCTTCTTTTTCGGTTAATAAATAACATCCAATTAGACGAAACCCTCAAAGATCACAAAATCAGTTTGCCATTTCTCTGCAGGATACAGGCATCTGCTAATAACCTACCTCTACTCCGACGTTTCAACGCCCCAAGATGAGAGACAGAAAGGCAAATAAACACGACTGTTGTCGTAGAAAGCAAATGTTAATAATGGAGAAAAAAAAAGCTTAGCGATAGAGCTTTAGTGATAGAGTGATGACAGAGTGATGGAGTTTTCAGTTTATTGATGTGATGATCTTAATTATTGGGTTATGAGCATTTTTATCTGCACTGTATCTGAAATCTGACACGATCTCACACACAGATATTCAAAGACTGTGGAAATTAAATAATCAGAATAAAGGCTACATGAATATGATTTTTATCATAGTTAAAAATATTTTAATGCTGCACTAAATCCCTCTTAATAACAAATATAATGCCAAGAGAAAATAACTGTATCTGAGATCTACAGTATTTATCATCACTAGCTCTAATATTTGGAAAATGAACATGAATAATCATGTAGTTGTGTAGTTGTAACTAGGATACTTAGAATAAGTCACTTGTGACATATTTTAATGAGGATATGTTAAAGGTACACTATGCAAGATTTTTAAGGTAATGTATCAGGTTCGTAGCCACTGTGATGGTTAAATGAGCGTCTCTTGGCTGAAAACCACACTGGCAAGATCAGAGTCTCAACACTGTTGGACTCACGAAGGGCAAGTGAAGCGGCACAAGATTTGCAACAGGTTTTCGAGGTAGTTTTCTCTCATTTGGTGGTGTTTTCAAGGACTTACCCAGTCAACGTTTATATAAACACGCCCATTTAAAAAGCCCTCATAAGTAGTTGTAAGGCTGGCTTCATGTAACAGGGTGTACCCCTGTTTCTGCTGAATTAAATGTGACCAGACCAGACTTGCATTGTGGACCTTAAATCAGAATCCAGGTCTGTGACCGGGAGTCTGACACAGAACAGCACTGACAAAAACAATCATGGGACATTGTATTTGTGTGGTACGCTGCAAAAAAAATGGATCTGACAGTGTTTAGTTTACCTCTTTAGACATGTTATAAAATGTAATGATGTGCTGGATACAGACAAATACAGAAAAATGAAAATATACATTGTGTTGCTATGTAGTTGAATGTAAAAACTTTACAAGCGATAAGTTAAATGTTTGGGCAGAAACTGTCAGAATTGAGTGCACAGATATTCTAAGCTCAACCAAAATACTTCACAATCATTTACTTTTTTATGTTTCTTGCCAAAGGGTTGAGGCTGTGACCCCTGTGGAGGTCAGACACTCCACATCAACAGCGTCTGTTCAAAAGAAAGTTGAGGAAAGGCAATCTGTCTTCCCACGGCTGGTGCGCTGAAAATTGGACAGCCTATTTCCATATGATTGCAATGGACTGGGAGAGAAGCACGTTTGTGTGGGTTTTGTCAGTTTACACAGGCATATTTTGGTGACCACTTGATGGAAATGGTGGTTATGTGTGGGAGGGGTTAAACTCATTTGGACGGTTGAGCGCCCATGATGAAAGGAGTCGCTCCTCTGCGGAGGTAAGGACTACAGTCAGAGCTGACATCTTGTTGTGACTTGTACAACTCACACTGATGTGACACATTAAACCATCATGATCGCTCAAAGTCATGCTTCTAATTTGTCAGTCTTCCTGACATCAACAGTTAAACTACTTCTAAATTGGAGCCATTTATAGTATCCATATTGTGAAAGTAAAAAGGTGTCTTGTATATAAAGTGGACGCCAACAGCTTTTTTTATCTACTGTGCAGAGAAATTGGTAGGTTTTGAAATTACAATGAGACAAAAGGAGCTGAGGTGGTTGCTGGACACAATCATAAAGGAATTTAGAGATGGAGGTGGGGATGAAGGGATAAAAAGGCAAGGTAGTGGGTTGTCTTTGTTATATTAAATACCTAAAGGAGGCTAAAAAAAAACTTGTAGTCAAGAGTTTGAAAAAAAATCTTTATACTTTAAGCTGAACA
This sequence comes from Polydactylus sextarius, assembly GCA_016801845.1. Classification (NCBI taxonomy): domain Eukaryota; kingdom Metazoa; phylum Chordata; class Actinopteri; family Polynemidae; genus Polydactylus; species Polydactylus sextarius. The sequence goes on from CM028906.1 coordinate 19,753,164, forward strand.
GTTGTGTTCACTGAGTATAGGAAATAGAATTAGCCGCTAAAATGATGTCAAGCGCTTTAAATAGAGTTTGTTTTGACCCACTGAGGATAACCACAGGATGTCCATCCCATGCTGTCTAGTAGTTAGTATTGCTCTCCACTGGCATATACTATATCTATTCACATCAAATAGACTTTCTCCCCTGTGTGTTTTCTTTCTTGCTGACACACACACACACACACACACACACACACACACACACTGTCTGGCTTGTTCGCTTCGTCCTTTGTCCTTTTTCCTCCCCACTCTCCTCGTGTTTTTGCTGTGACATTTTGAAGAACACCATTAGTTCTATAATGACTTTTCATGTGGCTGCAGAAAATTCGTGCCATTATGAGAGATCTCATCAAATGCATAATCATTAAAGGCTCCCTTCATTGTTGTTGAAAGGGAAGGTCTGATCACATAATACACTCAGTGAACCTATGGCAATTTTTTTTTTGTCTATCTTAGTGTCCAGTCTTCTATTTTCATATGCATTTTTACATTTGGTCATAATAGAACTGCATTTTGGTTCGAAATGGCTGATGTCTTACAAATAAATTGGCTCCTGTGTGCAGAGCTTTTACTTTAACCAAATCACCAGCTCACCTGTTAGCTGGAGCAGTGAAATGTCCAATATAACCTGCTTACAAACATGCACACTCATTGTGATCGCTTGCTCTTTTCTTGCGTTTCTGTTTCCGTTTGTGAGGTTCAAATCCCTCTGTCTTTTTACTTTTTTCCGCTGTTTGTTTTCCTCCCCTTTTTTTGTATTCTGCCTCAGTTTCTCAAGCATCAGCACCTCAATTTATTCCCAATTTGTGTTTTATGTTCTCATATCACCAAAGTAATGGGCTTGCTCGTTAAAAACATATTTGCTTTTGCGACTTTATTTTTCTGCGGTGATTTTTCTTCCACACATGTAGGTTTGTGTATGTAGGGCAGGGGAAGTGGTGAAGGGGGTGGGCACAGACATGTTTGCAACAGCACAGAGAGAGGGGGAAAAAAAGGCAAAATGACTTCAGAGATGAATGATTTAGGCTGTCATCAATCCAATGAATGACTTGGGAAATGTTAGGGTGGGCTTAACAACTGTTCAGATTGGACTGGTGCTGTCACATAGTGAAATGAAGTGGAGATAATAATGCTTCATACCTGATATGACAGAGTAGTCAGAAAATACTCATTTTAGCGCAGACACTGACACGCACATACACACAGACTCAGAGGCCATTGGCAGGTCTTCGGGAGTCCTTTAGAGGGCACTACTCCACTGAGAATCAAGGTATCGCTCCTATTCACCCTCACAGGCCGGTACACAGTGATTAACAGAGGCTTCTAAATAATTATGAATCTTTTGAAGTAGCATCATTAAGTTTTAGTCCAGATTTGTGAGTTTATTTTTTTAATGTGTATACTCACAGATGCTATTGGAAAGAGAACATACAGGCTTCTTTTCTTGAAGTGTAATTGAATTGTGGACACTGACGCGCTCATGCAGGAGCAATTTTTAGTTGTTTTGACTTAGAAATGATCTTGGTATAGCAGGAATAAAAAGAGGAGAGGAGAGGAGAGAAAAGCCTAATGAAGTCTGTTAATTTGCTGCTATCAGAATGAAAGTCTCAGACTAATTATGGCCCTGGGTCATCTAGTCTGGATCACAGGGAGAGGTGGCCCTGCATGGTTCACTTTGATTAGCTCACTCACAACACAGCTCCTCACTTCATTACTCTCATCTCTCTCTCTGTCTCTCTCTCTCTCTCTCTCTCTCTCTCTGTCTTCCCCCCGCCCCGTCCTCTCACTCTCTCTCTTTCCCTTTCTCTGTCTTTTTATTCTCTTTCTTACTGCTACTTGCACGTCCACAGCTCTGGATAAGGGAGAATAGTTGGTGTGCAAACAGACCAGTCAGGCTGTCATGTCAGCGTTAGCCAGGATGTTGGAGTGTGTGCATTGATGAGGCACAGAGGGAAAGGTGAGAGCAGGTGTGGATAGATCAAGTAGTTTCTGGACGGAGCGGATTTGTGTTGTGCTTTCTGTCAGGCCGACTCTAGTTCAGGACTTAGCCGGATTCGAATCATACAGTGAGTCAACAGTCAACTCGCACGGCTGGTTTGACTGTTCATCTCCTCTCTGTTGACTGTAGAGTTGACAGATGTGTCTGAATGGTGGATTTTTTCACTTGCTGCAGACAGCCCCCCTCCTGTGTATCAGATGTCTCATACTGGATTTTGCCTCAGGCAATGATGTGTGTGTATGTGTGTGTGAGAGAGAGTATTATATATGTCTGTGTGCATGGTGTTTGCACATTGAATTGCGGCGGTCCCGAATTATCCCTGCCACAGAAACTCCCCTAATAGCAGTGATTTAAACTTTACGTGCATGACTGCCTTGATTGGCTATTGGAAACAACACAGTGATTTAATTACCCTTTGACGACTGCTGCCCTCTCAACTTTCCCCTCGCTGTGTGTGTATCAGCTTTCTCAGGGGGAGATGAACGTATCACTGTAACGTGCCATAAATAATGAAGCCTCATCAAGAGAAAAGTCAACTGGAGAGTGTGATATCTCCTCAGGAAATAAGACAGTTGAACAAATATTGGATAAAATGACAGGCCAAATAAGCACACACATACTCAAAGTGTCTCTCTCACGCTGTCATCGGTTTGTTACTTCACTTGACTACTTCCTAGATGTCAGTATTAGTTTAAAGACTTTTATTTGACATTAGTTGTGAGATTTTGTGTGTCGATTTTGTGTGTCTTTCAGTCGAGCATCCTGTCTGATTAGAAATCCATCCTGATCATGTGATATATTGGTGTGTAAATGGAAGCAGGAAGGGAGGATGGAGGAAATTTGTGCATGTATGTGTACGTGTGTGTGAGTATATGTCCGTGTCGGCAGGGGAGGGGTTGTGGGTGGATTTGAGGTGTTACTTACTTGTCTCTGAGGCCTGCCTGTCATGTACAGCATCAGTCATGCTCTTTCACAGCAGTTTTATTTCATCCACCATTCCCTTTAGTGGTTTGACGGTGCAATTCACTGATACTGCCTTGTGGGAAGTGCAAGTGTTTGGGAAGCATGTGTGTGTGCACAATGTTACACATTGTCATATTTTGTCAAGTGCCTTTAAAAATTGTGACAGAGAAACTGGTCAGTTGTATTATTAAACGACAGACCTTCAAGGATTTTGCGATGTTGCGATCGCGACTATTAATTCAAATTTAACCAATCCCTGGAAATGTTGCTGGCAGGATTTGAACTGGTGAATAGCTGCACGGCATATACACCAACGTGTTGCACCACAACCACTCGGCCATCTAGGCGCCCCTAAAAAGTCTCACATTTACCTTCCAACATCACTGCTAAGGACTGTGAGAAACAGTATCCGGGCAGTGTTCATGAAGGAGGAAAACTGTTTTGGAGGGACTGAAAAGTGAGAGATGTAAGAAACTCTGCTTGTCTGACCCTGTAACTTATTTATCCTTTTTCTCTTCTATTTTTATTCTAGAAAAGAAAAGATATAAACAAAATTCACATATTTATTTCGTGTTATTGTTGGTTATTTTATGAAATTTGCAGAGTGCGTTCAGTAAACTAAAACAGAAGCGAAAGGAAAATGAAGACTATCCTTCTTCTTAGCTCTACTTTTCATACTTATTTCTGCTCAGACTTTGTCCACAGTCTTTCCATCAAGTTGACATTTATCACAAGCCTCCATTAAGAGGCCTTGAGTTGAAAGTGCTTTGATGACAGACGGTGAACGCTGCATGTGCTGTGGCAGAGCAGTGTAGGCCTTTCAACTCACACTGTTTTCCCACTCGGTGTGTGTCTCTGTAGAATCGCTCTCTCCTGACTTGTGATGGAGTCCTGCTTTCCCTCTGCGCGTTATCTGATCTCAGCTTCTGATGTTAATTGTGGTTTTATTCAGTGGCTCTTTTTTAATGTACTGTACATCTATCCGTCTCACTTACTCTGATTCTCTACACAGGTATAGTCTTTTTTTCTTTCAACTGACAGTGTGTAATCATTGAGTGCAAATGAATGTTGCTAAATCCGACACCATTTAAATGCCTGATGTGGTTGAAGTGCACCGTACCTACATTGCTCACAGTGTCGCTCATTTCCTTCCTCCATTTGTTGACCTATGATGTGGTGCAGACTCCCCACGGCTCTGCACTCACAAGTATATCCTTATCTTCCCCACGTCCTGGGTGATAGCGCCATGTGATAACTACAGCATTTGGCGCTCTGTCTGATTGATTAACCAGTGACCTCTGACCCCCTGTGAGACATTTTAATTGTCTGATGTATAATGATCAGCCTTCCCCGAACAAGAGCTGTTTTAAGGCCACAGAGGACGGAGGGGTTGATGCTGAAAGGGGGCAATCTAATTAGCTGATTTAACTGATAACACCTGAGGCAGACCCGTGTGTGTGTGTGTGTGTGTGTGTGTGTGTGTGTGTGTGTGTGTGTGTGTAGTATTATGTGACAGTGATTCATGGATCACATGACCTGGGCCAAGGATGCTTATATGAAGTGAAACAAGGTGATTAATATTCTGATGCTGCGTGTTTTCTCTCTCTCTTTCTGTGTGTGTGTTACACAGAGAGTGGCTCTCTCCCAGATTGTGTGTTTGTGTATATAAATGAGATTCGGTGAGGCTATAAGTTATGATTAGTAGATCAATACAACATCTTAATGCAGTAAGCTGGAGGCTTTCTAGGAGCGGCTCTCTATATTACTTTCATATTTCCAATAATATTAAATTCAATATTACATTCCCATAAGAATAAATACTTGTTCTTAACTTGTTCTGTACTGTTCTTCTCGCTGCTTTAATGGTAAATATTGACATCTTTTCCATTTTCTGTATTTCGTTTTTGCCTCATATTTAAGTACAAGCACAAGTCATTCCATAAAACGGTGATTCCAGATGTTACTGAATGACCATTGTCCTTCACGTCCATTTCAAAAAATGTGTTTTTTTTCTGTAGGTAATTAATTTTCTTTGTTTATCATTTGACCTACTGATCTTTTCTTTTTTTTCACTTAATAGTGCAACGAGTTATAAACTAGACTTTTAACTATCTGTTAACTAACTGTTTGACAACATCATCTGCACAAAATAATCAACACTTTATTGCAGCAACAGTCTTTGAACCAGATACTGACAGAATTATTGAAACTCATTATGTTTCTTTCATGGCTTCTCTACATCAAACCAAACAAAATCAAATTTAGAAAATCATCTGTGTTGCCTTTTGATAAACATTTGTTCAGAATTCATGCTGACTGACATCTTTGTAAACATTTAGATTCTGACTATGATTTCAACAACAAATACCAACATAAACTCTGACAGTTAATTTCTAAATAAACCATTTGGTTTATAAAATGTCAAAAAATTTGACTCACACTCACAAAACATGTTTTAAGACTTTACATGCTAATTAACTGCAGCTGAAATGATCACTGGGGTCAAACAAACACAAGGTTAATTTACTGGTGAACTCTCTGCTACATCAACTGAAACATGGATCTTTATTTACGAGAAACTTCTCCATCTATTAAGTTATAATTTGTAATATTTGTTGTAGAGCATTTATTATTTTTATTTCCTTTAGAAACAGTTTGAGAGAAATGTCTCGTGTGACAATGTGTAGTTGAAGTGGTAAAAATTGATTTGATTAGATTGTTATTAGTGATGTTGATGTTTTTAACTAAATGTGATTATTTTAAAATCAAAATTGTTTCTTAAACCAAGATTTATTCATTCATGGTTGTTATTTATAGTTGCACTTGTTTTTTACTTTAGTTTCTTTATATTTAATGTTGCAGTCTCAGGATACAGTCTCGTGGACATGTGTTTTTATATCGCCATTGTCTGCTTCCTTTTTCCACTGTACACATCTTCCATTGTCCTCCTTGTCTGTCTTTTTCAATTCCCCCTCTCTCACAAATTGAAAGACTGTGAGGAGAGTGAACCAACAGACGAACCACGTAAGTTCAAGGAGAGCTCAGTGTGTGGCCGTGTTTGTGCATTTCTGTGTCTGGTTGTACAGTAGGTGTGCATGTTTGTGGACAATGCTAACAGTGTTTTCTGTGGGAGGTCTCATCATACCTCTTCACTTTTTAATTAAATCCAGGCTCCCTAAATAAACACCCAGTCCATGAGGAAAAGTACTGATACCTTTCCAATGGATTAACTTCCTGTTCCTCTCATCTTCTCTACTCCATCCTTCCCTCCTCTGCTCTCCTGTCCTCTAACCACACACACACACACACACACTATAATTACAGCACCAGACAATTACCCAGCATACTCCTGGGATGCACATTTTGTTCTCTTAATCTGGTGTTCTAAATAATTAAAACCAACCATGAACTCTTTTTTGTGGCTCAAGTGGGTCGTGTACATGTGTGTGTCTAAATGTGTGCGTTACCTTACTGGTTTCTTGTTTTACTTTTTTATAATCCTAAATGTCACAATGCTTCTCCTACTATCTACCAATATCACTATCACAATCCCACCTACCTGGCTCCATGTGACCCGGAACAGATTTACCTTGCCCAATAATAGAAACACTGTTTGTGCAATATTGTGTGTATGGAACAATCTGGGTTCAGTCATACAACTCAGTCAGTGGTGTGATCTCAACACTCTCCTATAATCCCAGTGTTTCCCATTTCCCATTCTGTGGGAAACACTGAATCCCCTTCTTTATGCTCTTCGAGCAGCATGGTATCCCATCATGATGGATTGTCATTGTTTTCCTGGAAAAAAAGAAAAAACTCATAAACCCTCTCACTGATGTGTCACATGTTTGTGAGCAAACAGCCGAGTTCTTAGTATTACAACTAAACAGATGAATACATTTTAACTGGACATTACACTTCACTTTCCTCTTTGTTGTAGATGGACACTAAAAAATATATAAATCTCATAATATCACTGAATCTGAATGTGTGTATATTATATGTATGTCAGCAATATAAGCAAAGTAAATTGTGCTGTTTCTGTCTTTATCAGCCAAAAAACAAGAGGAAGATCTGGAGGATAAGAAATCCATAAAGAAGAGAATTAAAGAGCTCAAGGTGCTCGATCCCAAGATCGCACAGAATCTATGTAAGTATCAAGCATTTGTTTCCTTTCAGTCTCCTTGTCCTCACAAGCACAGGATTTATGCACGTCCATGTGTCTGTAGTCTGAGCTTTATTTCACCCCTTTATCTCCCTTAAGTCACCTACTCCATCCCTCATTATTTGTCCTTTACATTTTTAAGTGGCCTAGAAAATAGACTTTTGGCAGATAATAAGTAAGCTGTGCGTCAGCGTTGTATAACACTGTGAGCTTGGCCACTGCTGCTTGTGACTCATGTCTTCATGAGTGTGTCTTCATGTCTTCACACACACGAACTCTGAGCTAATTAACGATCCTAAGCATCCATTAAGGAAAGAGAAAACAAGAGGAAAAATGCTTTAATGTAGGATGACATTGATCTGTCAGTTTCAAGTTCTTTCTATCACATGTGAGCTCACACTCGTGTGAGTGAGTGACGCTTGCTCCATCTTAAAATGACTATTTTAAAAGCACCCAACATTGATGTGAAGCCAGCTGATCTCTTAAGCGCTCCCAGATCTTAGAAACTCATTGGTTTATATCAAGAGGAGCTGTGACCTTTGTTTCATGTATTAAAAGAAAATGAGGCTAATCAGCCCAGTAGCAGTGATAAATCATGCAGCAGAAATTGTACAGCAGCAACGAGGAGAGACAAAAAAAGGCAGTTTATATTCCCCCGTAGGAGGTAAAGAGTCTGAGCTTTGATTGAGAATAAGTGTGTGTGGCTTCAGTTCTGTTGCTTGATTGATGCCAATACACTGCAAATATATTCAGTGTAATGATTTCTAATGAGTGTAAAAGGTCCTTTTAGCAAAAAGGGTAGAGAGCTCACATTTTAACATGGAGAACGACTAATTAGTCAGTCAGACCTTCAGTGAATGTATGCAGCTAGGGAGGAGAGGATTACCTCCTCAAACCTTAGTAATTTTGAGAATTAATACATTGTATTAAAGTATTTGTTCTTATTACTATATGATCAACAGTTATTATATGTTTTTACTGAGTAAGAACATATAATAGCTGATGTTTGTAATTGCCTTTACACGTTGGATATTTGAATATTGAATTATCACTGCAGTTAACTTCTAATAAAATTCTGCATCAGCCGGTGGCCCCAAGCAGAGTCACACATCTTTGAACTGTCAGGTTTTTTCTGATGGTTCTCCTGGCAAAGACTAATGACTTATCCTGACAGGGTATTTGCTATTCAGTCCCTTGTGGTAACACTAGCTTGAGGATCTCATGCTTGCTCAACCAGTGCGATTTTTCAGAACACTTTTCTAAAACAGTTTTATGTCTGCTTGACTTATGTATTGATGTATCTTTAATTTTATATCTCTACGCTTCCTGCTTCACGTCCTCCTTGTGTCCTTGAGCTTCTGTATCTCACATCATTATTTGTTTCGTTTTTTATTGCCAAGGAGGTTATGTTTTCACCTGTGTCAGACTATCGGCTTGTTTGTTTGGTTGTTTGTCAGTAGTTCCACAAAAATATTTTCTATAAATACAAATATTTAAAGAAAAGACATATATGGGATTGTTGGGCATCTGTAAAGATATGCACTGTGTTTAGTCTCGTTTTCTGTTATTCTATTTTATGACCAAACACCTGAAATGACACCATTACTGGTCATTCATGAATCTTTTTTATATTTACCAGAAAATTTGTGGCTATTATTGTTTGTTGTTTCTTTATTACAGCCATCTTCCTGGGTTCCTACCGGATGCCTTACCATGAAATCCGTCGCATGATAGTGGAGGTGGATGAAGAGCTGACTGAACCAATGATTCAGGTATAACAAGCTGTTCATGACATTAAACTGTTCAGAACTTCAGTTACTTGTGAGAATTGATTATGTTGAACTAAACACCTCACTCTCATATTCACCAACTCAAAGGTAAGATGGAAATCATATTAAAACCAGCTCTTCCTATGGTGTGCAACTGTTCACCTTGAGGCAGGAAGTGTATTTTTAGCGCTGCCTTTTTCCTACACAGGTGGTCAGGTTCATGCTTCAACTCTTTTCTGTTGCCTTGATTAGTTGTCTACCTTGAAACGGCATGTAGCCTGTGGCTGAAGTATCTGTAAAACCTTCAGTACAACAGGTGTTGAAGCAGTTGGTGAGCCCAGGCAGTCTGTGAATAAATAAATAAGTTAGTGCTCTGCCAATGTTAAGCAGTGTTTTCAATGATATTCTATCTGTTTGTCTGAACTGACATCTTTCTCTTTTTAAATTGAACTTGTTAGCTGCCACTACCTGCTTCTAGATTTTAGCATGCTTGTCTAAGATGGGTTTAGGTTACCTGTCACGTTGCTGACTACTTTTTTTTCCTCTTAAAAATATACCTGTGGCTAGATATGATCACAGTGCGAAACAGTTCACTTCAGGAGGTTGATCAGATCCCTTTCTGATCACAATATGTGATGTGTGTATTTATAACTTGCATGATCTTACCTCAGATTGAATATCCCGACGCCTGATGTCAATACGGTTTTTGACCACCTGTTTTTTTCAGACATTCCTTTCCTGGTTTTCCTTGGGCTTGAATTTTATGACTAATATAATACAAATTTAAAATTTCAAATGATATGATAACAATACAATGCCTTCAGAAAGAATTCAGACCCCTTCACTTTGTATTGCAGCCATTTCACTGTTTCCCCCACCACTCTACATTGTAATAAAAATAAATTTTTAGGAAATTTTTGCAATTTCTTAAAAATCTGGAATCTCTCAGAAATCTAGCAGAAATTGTAGCAGCCAGTTTTCTAGCAATTACACCCTCCAGTCTTCGGCACAAGCTTTGTACACCTGGATTTTTGCAGTTTATCCTATTATACCTGACAAATCATCCGAAGCTCAGTCAGATGGGATGTGAAGTGTATGTGGACTACGATATTCATGTTCCTCAACAGATTTGCCATGGGGGTTTAGGTCTGGGCTTTGGTTCGGGTCGCTTGAGGAAAGTCAGACTCTTGTCCCAGAGTCATTGTAGCATTTTCTTGGCAGAAAGCTTCTGGTCACCATTGAGCTGAAAGGTGAACTGGTCAGAGTTTTCCATAATTGCCAGCTGTCGGCAGGATGACCAGGCGTAGAGACATTTCTAGCAGACTACTTTATTGTTTCAAGTCACGTCACTGTCACTTTTTATAACCTCACAACCTTTAACCGGATCAAGGATTTTACTTGCTGTATGTCTGGAAGTTAAGTTACAGAAAAACAAGCTGAATCATTCTCACACCTCCTCATGATGTCCACTGACTTGTCAAGAGTTTTGGACAAACACATTTTTTTTTAGCATGAAACTGTGTACACTGTTTTATTCAGTGTTTTAATTAGTAAAACTATCATGTCAGTTTGTTTTGGTGAAGTTACGACCTCTATGGATTATTCAGCTAAGGGTAAAAAAACATTCAAGATATCCTAATATGAAATAAAACGACAGCTTCCTGCTAATTCACTAAGGGCAACTAAGTGTAGGAACCCTATCGGGGTGAGGGCGATATCATGATCATGCAAATGTTCTGTGAAATCTCTGTTGTTATTGTTGTGATTGAGATCTCCCTCGTCACAGAAACACATCACCTAAGTCAAAACTTACGGATGCCAAATGTCCAATTGTTCCCTGTCCTTAAACTCCTGTTAGTGGCTGATGGTCCAAAGACCAGTTTTTTATGATTTTTTATGAAGGGCCACTGTATGAAGCAAGCAGTGAAACATTGTGAAGGACACAGGTGACAAGTGCAGAGAGGCCAGATGTTTTTTTTTTTTTTTCATTTTCTAGTATATGTCAGGATCTTGGCAACCATAGTTTGTACAAACTTTCTGGCAACTAAAGACTTACAGTTTTAAATAGATCTAGTTACAGGAATGAATAAAAAAATAATATTAATTATCAGGTCAGTTTAAATCAGCCTAAAGATGGCACCAATTATGCTCAAAGGACATATGCTTTGTGCAGCAGATGTGGAGGAAGTTATATGATAACTAATGAATGGTCAGTGTTGATGTGGGTAAACTGGGTGTAAACAAACAAACAAAAGACAAACCCAAGTTACAGAAGTATAGTTTAAAGATTCAATAATTGTTAATTACAACATGCAAATGATTAATAGTCATTAAGACAAAATCCATTATAGTGCATCAATAAAAACCCAAGTAATGGAAGTGGCAATATTTGTCTTGACTCCAGGCATCAGGAACACATTTTCAACCCAATTTAAATGCATTAGACCAATATATTTACTACACAGTAGCAGTATTTGTTGAGATGGCAGTTACATTCAGATGAGGAAGCAATGAAATCAGTGTGCCTTAAATAATTTAACATTTGTTCCTTTTGGCTGTCTAAAAAAATGCAATCACGATTTCACTTCCAACTGTCTATATACATATATATAGCCCCAAGGATGCGGTCCTATATTTGATAATAAAAGAAATTTATTGCAGTTACAAAACTTTAGAACTGAAACTCACCAACAGGGCTGAAACGCACCAAAACACACAGCAATTAGAGCAGCATTACTTTAGGTTTCTTTACAAGCGCAGGACAAAGAATGATAGTCCTAGGGCTCATTGGAAATTAAATAGAAAGAAAACACCTTAGTGCTCTTCAGGCATGGACTGTGGGCAAGTCCACTGCTATTGAAACTCCAACAATAACCAAATCAGAAAGGTGAACAGGTTTATTTTGGAGGCAAAGCTAAGAAATCAAAACATGAATACGAGAATATGTTGTATTAACAAGAACACTTAGTAGATTGACCATGTAAGGCATCATGACGTCATGACCGCAGGTCTGTTTTTTTTCAATATTTCTCACTCCTTTCTTCTTCTCCTCTTTTCTCTATAGAACCTTGTGAAGCATTTACCTGAGCAGGAGCAGCTGAACGCTTTGGCAAAATATAAAAATGAGTATGTCAATCTGTCCGAGCCTGAGCAGTTTGGGGTGGTGGTGAGTACAAACAATCCAACACAAACAGAATCCTCTTCCTTTCCTCTCCATCTAAACGTAGGTCTGACAAAACCTGCAGCTTTTTCTTTGTGTTGTGGTATATTCATTGGATGAATTGAAAACCTTTTATGTTTCCACTGTGTTGAAATTTGGTGAATTAAGTGGTTTAACAGAACATAAATATGTATACACAGTTTTATAAAAGCTGGTTTATTACTAATTTAATATCGTGTTGTAAACATGTCTCGTGTTTGCATCATATCTTGCCCTTAATGCCTCTTTCTTTCTCCACACACACTCAAACACACATGTATACACACTTTCATGTGAATATCATAATCTGAGCTCTTTAAAATTCCATCTTTTTAAGCCTTAAGAGGAAAGATAGGACACCTGTGGATTGGTGAGCTAATTTATGCACATTACAGAGCAGTGCTGCTGTCTAATTATGCCTGCATCGTTTTCTTAAAGATGTATGAAAGGAGGTTTATTCAGAGTTATGTATGTGGGGTGTAGCGCTTTTTATGTATTTTGGTTCTGCCCAACAACTAAGTTGCGGATAAAACACACAATAATCTTCTCGTCCCGCGCATCCACCTGTTTGTAATCACCCATGAAAGCGGAGTCTTCTTATCACTGAATGAAAATGTAGTGACTGAGTAGCTGATGGGGGTTGAGGGGGGCGGGGTGGAGGAAACAGAGCATGCTCAATCAGTGTGTATAGTTCATCAGGGAAACATACAGTAGAACAAAGAACAACATGTTTGTTTGGCTGCTGCGTGATTTCACCTGTCGGAAAAACTCTGGTTCAAAAGGGAACTTTTCATTTACCATTGTGCAAACACATGAATTTATTGTCTGTTTTTCCACAGGCTGCCAATCACACTTTGATTTGAACTCTACCAAGTGTGGAATAGTTTGAAGTTGTACTGTCAACTATGAGATATAGACTTAAAAACATTATAAAAATCTTTGTATTGCATTAGTAACAAAGGTGAAGGTAATCATATGTAAGTTTATTTCAGCAGCTACATGAAGAAATAAAATACTCGCTGCTTAACAAAGAAGACTTGAACAGGTCGCTAAGCGACGAGTTGGAGTATGATAAAATAATGTTTATGTTTATGTTTTAGCAATGAATTAGACATGAATGGAACAAAACCACTGTGTTAGAGTGATGTGCCCGGATATGTGTTTCTCGCCGTCTTTAGCAGTGAAGGTAAATCTTAGACTCTTTTATCTCATGTTTCCCGCATCTTCCAAAAGAAACAAGGAAGTGAGTTCACTGACATATGACTCAACCTTTCATAGTAAATGATAATGATTTTTTGAAAATTGCAGAAAGGTTGTGGTGTTTGGTCAAAATTGCAAGGCTGCACAGAATTCACAGGGATTGGTTGCGTTAATATTTGCGATTGCAACATCCTGGACGGTGTTGTTAAACAGTAGAGTATAAGCGGTAAACCGTCTTCCATATGTTTGTTGACTCACTGACGTAATGTCAGTCACTGAAATCTGAGGAGTCACTGTGTTTATCAGCGTTTGCCTCCTCGGGGCTCAGCTGTAGTCACAGTCCTTACGACTGCCACTTCATGGAATTACAGTCTGTCATCGATTTAAATAGTTGTTGACACTTGACAGAGACATTTTTTTAAACATTTTTATGTAAGTTGCCAAAATATTTACTCTCATTAATTTGTTTTTACATTTTCCTACTCTACATTCCTATTCCTGATAATATGAGAAGAGGGAAATGCACAGCCTACCGCTTTTCTAAATTCTACGTTTTTGTACGTTATTCTTTTTTGTTGAGTATTATACCACTTCTCTTGGGTTGTAAATGTTAACTTCAGCAGCTCAGTTTTGTCCACTGCCACAGCTACACACATTCGCTTTGAAGGCAATGTGCTTCATGTTCTTCCTTTATTCCTCCTCCTCACTACATTATCATTTTCACATAATTCATCCCATCTCCTTGCTGTATTTCCGAATTTAGTGTTCTGCTCATGCTCTGTGCTGTTTTATAATTTTGTCTTATTCTTTTTATTCCTGCCCTATTTCCCGTCTCTGCTTTCCTCACACACACACACACACACACACACACAGACGTGTGCATGCTCCTTCACTCACTCACCAACTGAAATAGTCATTTGATAACATTACAGTAGCTATAATTAAACCCTTGATGGAGGACATCAAACCACACAGCCAGCTGTTGTATGAAGCAGACAATTGGAACCTGCGCCCTCGCCGCCACCTCACACACGCACACAATCACTGTTGTGGCCAGGCCCTGGGCCCAATGCAATATTTTCCAATTTTCTCTAATTGTGTGAGAGTGGTAATCCAAGGCAGCCTATTGTATATTCCACCCCCTCTGCTGCCTGCCCTATATGGACACTAACTCCACAATTAACTTACCAGACCTGGGTCCCAAATCAAATCACTGCCAGCATCTATTACTACTGCCTAGCAACACTTTCCACGATGCTGGTTGCATAAATGTCTTTTAAATTAGATTGGCTGAATGTGAGAGTGTGCCAAAAGTGTGATTGTAGTTATTTTAAGTTTTTCTGTGTTCTTTGACTTTCTTGTCTATGTTTGACATACTTTTCATAAGTTCTGTCTTCATCTTCTCCTGTTTTATCTTTTCAATAATTCCCCTCTTCTCATGTTATTCCTTCGTCCTTCATGCCACCTTGTTTTTCTGCCCCTTTCCCAGATGAGCAGTGTCAACCGGCTGCGCCCTCGCCTCAGTCATATCCTCTTCCGGCTGCAGTTCGAGGAGCAGGTAAACAACCTGCGTCCAGATATTCTGGCTGTAAACGCCGCCTGTGATGAGGTCAGGAAAAGCCGTTCCTTTGGCCGATTGCTGGAGTTGGTGCTGCTGCTGGGGAATTACATGAATGCAGGCTCTCGAAATGCCCAGTCTTACGGCTTCGACCTAAGCTCCCTGTGCAAGGTGAGGGTTAAACCGGTGACCTTATCATCAACTGTTCACACACTGTCTCTGGACCTTTATCCAGTCACGTACGCATAACAAAAAAAAGCTTACGATACATTTGTCTATGAATTTAACACAGTACCAGTAATAATGTAAGTTAAGTAATCTACATACAGCAAAGTGTGAGTTTTATCTTAAGACTACATGCATAACATTTACATATGCACAAAATACTGCATAAATTTAAATGTTCATGTTCAGCAAATATTGTATTTCCATTTCGTGTCTTAGTCTTTAACATATCTGTGAATATCTACGTACTATTTTTCAAGTGTTGGCCTCTTTCTTATCATATGTGTCCGTGTTTTTTTTTTTCCCCATGTCTCACCTTGGCTGAGCTCTATCAGTTAACTGATCTTAAGTGGCTGCTGTGATGAGACATTTTGTTTGAAACTATTCTATTTGATTGAACACTATCAGCCCCACGAGACAGGTTTTTATTTTTTTCTTTCTATCTATCTACGGCATCTGTCAAAGCAGCCAAACCCACAAATACTTCATTCTCATTCTTGTGTTGAGAAAAGATAACTGGAGCTATGGGGCAGAATCCCTTTGAAAGTTCATACACCTTGGAAAACTGCCCAAGCTCAGTGCAGCAGAGATATAGCAAATGGCGATACCTGTGGATTTTCTATGGCATGAAGACAGAACAATAAGTGGTCTGGTATGATAGCGATGGTGACAGAGAACAGTGTGATCCTCGAGTAGGGGCCTCCTCCTGGTTACATTACAGCTGGTGGCACTGTGCAGTTTCCACAGTAACAACCAGTGCAGCCATTCATCACTGCCACCTCTCTGTCCTGTTAGACTCTGCTGCTTATGTTCACATGAACGCCAGTGCGTCTGTGTGTATACATAAACATGGTCTCATGAATACGTGATGGATTAGCTGCATTAACAGGACGGTAATATAATCAATTAATAAAAGTCTGCGGGTGGAATATCTTTTATGTGTTTCTAATGCAGCAGCTCCAGTGTTTGTGTTTCTCTATCTTTGTACTCAAATGATGGGGGCCCAAGGTGTGAGTCAAAGTCAGAGGCAGGATATAGAGAGGAAGACATCACCTTCATGCCTGCTCTCAAGTTTGACAACTTAATTCCATGGCACACTCCACAGCACAAGAAAATTGCACCCAGCCCAACTGGAAAAAGCAAAATGTTTACATTGTCAACTATGATTACCATCCATCTAAATTCAGAGAGGGACCTTTTGTGAGCAAGCACTTGAAGCTTTAAAAAAAAAATGGGCAAAAAGAAATGAAAAGAGAGATCAGAATGTTTGATTAGAGGAGATAATACAAACATGATTAAACCCAGCGGGGATGAGTACACTGCTGTCTACCAATAGATCACCTAGAGAGATACACAGCAACGCACTCCACAGGAGGGATGGATGTTTGGCGGGGATACTGAGCGACATCTTGGAATTAGACTGTAAAAGAGCGATGATGGAAATTTATCAGAGAAATTGAAAAATTGTTATGTGTGGGGGAGAGAGGCACAAAGCACAGGAGAGGTCATAACATTGTGAATATGCTTCCGCTGCATGAGTACAAGACATGAAATCATCTGAAGCACTGTCAACACTCAGCATTTGTAAAGCTATTGAAAGGGATTTGTAGGCAGCCAATGAAGGACGATGACATGAGCTTTGTCACACAAACATCCAACATATGTGGTTAGAGAAAATAAAATCTGTTCCTAATTCACTACTGTGGCAAATCTTGTTTTAAATTAATGTGGTCTATACAAATTTATTCAGAAGTAAGAAAAAGAAAAAGTAAGTAAAATAAACAGACAAAATCTGTTTATTTAGTAATAAAACATGGTACAATCTATACTTTTAGCTTTCGATTTGGTGTGCGACATTTAAAGTAAAAATAAAGTCTGAGCCACCACTCGGTGCAAATATGTTCTCACTTTGCATTTTATTGGAGCTGCTTTTTTGTCTGTTTGATAATACTATATTGAGAGCAAATGAGCTCAAATATGACCCATCAGTTTGTCTTTGTGTGTAACTGAATGCATTTGTCTTTATGTTTTTTACTGCAGTTAAAAGACACGAAATCAGCCGACCAAACATCCACATTACTTCACTTCCTGGCACAACTTTGTGAGGAGGAATTTCCAGATGTGATCAAGTTCATTGACGACCTGGAGCATGTGGATCGAGCTAGTCGAGGTAAAATACACTATATTATATCCATATTTACTTAGAAACACACAGTGTTCAGCAGATTTGATTTTATCTGAAAGGAAAAACAGAAGGATCACTGTACATGTTGCTACTTGATAATTTTAACTCTGCGTCTACCTGTGCCAGTCTCTGAGCTGACATCACACTGTGATCACTGCTGTTATTTTGGTTTCCTGCTGGTGTCAACTTAAGTTCTTCAGCTTTCCCAGTGTGCAGGGAGTTTCATTGTCTCCCTGTCAAATCAACATCCATGGCAATATTTACCAGCAGGGTTTTTTGCCAAATGGTCTTAGCAATGCTAAACAGCAATGCTAGACAATTCCTCTGCGGGAAATCGCGAGAGTGATGCAGTGGCTGTAGCAGTTGCTATTGCAGGTACTGTACTGTACTGTGTTCATGTTGGCCTTGCTATGATACTATGATAATGCTATGATGATTCGTCTGTGTTGAATTCAGCTTTTCATCTAATTGCATTCATTTACAATGGGGAGGATTTGGTGCACTTATTTGCGAATAATGTCACAAAAAATTGTTTAAGCAGAAAAAAGTAATAGTCTGGCCAAGACACACATTTTGATATATAATTTGTCTATGTGCCATCAACCGTCATGACATTATTAATGTTGAAAGTTTTTAAAAGGAGAAATACAAAGACAGACAGAGAGAGGGACAGGTTCAGCTGCTTCACTAACAGCCCTCCCCCCTCTGCGCCCTAACTGACCAGCAGTCAGAAGAGACTCAGAAGCAGTTGTACTCCTCGATCTACTGCTGTTTATTCAAAAGGCAAAGCAGATATCCACAAAATTCTTTCACAGTGACCGCTAAAAGGCCTTCATGAACATATAGATATCATTTTTTTTCTTCCTAGTGTCAAAAATGTGGGCACCCGAGTGAGTTGAACACAACTGACATTTCTGATTTTCTGCTTGAAACCTGGTGGATAACCTGCTGGATTAACATGGGATCCTATTGGGAAGTTAGGCTGTCCACTTGTCAATTAGAAGCTTCTAATTCAAAAACTTTTAATCCTATCATTTAGATAGACACATTGTGGGAATCAGGACAAGTGTGACTCCAACTTTAGAGAAGATTATATGTGTAGAGTGAAAATTGTGGCTGAAAACTCAGTTTTAAGTACATACACATATACACACTCATTGAACAGTCTGAATTTCTCCAGAATTGATCATGGTAATTGCTCTGTGACTATACAACCTAGCAAAGAAGTTGGATGCCACATCAACACGGGAGAATTTTGTTTCCATTTTAACATTTGAATAATGTCTCTAGGTGAAAGTATGCCACAGCAGTAGATGTTTGAAAAACGCTTAAAATGTGTCATTTTTGTCACCTTTTCCAATTGAAAAGAATGGGAAATTTTTCGTGACATGGGAAATCATATTCCGAAAAACTGTATAGAAGTGCGCCGAGTCTGATCAAGCTGCATTTTTTGATATATGATTTGTATCTGTGCAATGTTTGGTAATTGGGTTATCAAAAGTTGAAAAATGTACAGAAGATGAAGAAGTTTAATAAGAAGGGACACGTAGAAGAACAGTAGTTTGCAATGTGAAGCACTGTATCACTAATTAGTCATCAAATAGCTGGACTATTCTTTGAGCAAACAAAAAGGCGTACAAGCGCAAAACTATGTTTCCTTTTTTTCCTCTGTTTTGCAGCTTTGTGCGACATACTCTGTCTGAAAATGCCAGCGTCTTTAGCTTTGAGTTAAATGAGAAAAGACTTTTATGTTATCTTGTGTTCAGCATGTTGTTTAGACAAGCAAGGGCACACTATTAAAACTGAATAATATTTTAGAGAGAACGCTTTCGCCCCTTGTTTGATGGTGGCCATTAAGGGTTATACAATACAATACAATACAATAGTGATGGTATGGTGGATACACTGGTGGATGATTGGAAAGGTGAGCCTAATGAAAAGATAATGAGCTGTGTGGGTTTGTCTGTATAAACTACTGATATAAGGAACCAAACCACATTTGAACATTGTATCATTTAAAATCACTGCAGTTCAACCATTGAGGTCCATCAAAACAAATTACTTGTATCTGAATTCTTGCAAAAATAATCTTAGCAGAGACACTGGGTTCAAGATCACTGCGCTTTAACACAGTGGTTAATGTCCAACATGAAAAGGAGCCCCAGTCGCCGGGGGAGTGAAAACATCATATTACATTATGTTCCAGTAATGTTTCACATGATAAATGAGAAATATTAGAATTTTTCAGATTAGCATGCTTTGGATGTATCAGAGCAGAGAACCAGTGATTATAGAAAGGTTAAAAAAAAGCTGAATGTATAAACACAACGTCCTGCTTAGATGTTGTTCTTACCTCGACAGAAATGGAGCATTCTTTTTCTGTGTTTGTCTGTTGTACGCTGAGCTTCACTTTTACCTTTCTACTTTTGTAACTCCTCAGGGATTATTCTGGGATTAGATTCTTGTTGATTCTGTAAACAAGCATTATACTTTACGAGTTTGGTGTTTGATCTATGCTACATTCTGTTGTTTGATACTAACATTAATCTTCTGCTGTAGCACATCTATGAGGGTTATAGGTTTATTTTTCAACAGAGTGCGTCATCTACTGATATATTTAAGTTGTTTAAGTGGCTCCACCTCTGTGTTGGTTTAACACAACTTGGCTTTTTTTCTTTGTAATTTTAAGCACAAGCATCACACACACACACACACACACACAATCCTAGCTTGGCTAGTGTATCTAGAGTGTGTTAAAAGGTCACAGACGAGCAGCCGCATCTTTGTCCCCGACTGTGCGGCCAGAGAAGACTTGTTCATGTTCTTTGTTCATATTGGCTTAAGCATCTCTCAGGAGGAGGTAGTTAGGAGCCGTCTGTGCACCAGTATGTGTTTGCAACTATATATGCACATACAGTCCTACAGTCACAGCATGTTCCTTGTTGCTTCGCACAGATTTTTACCCACTGCTCCATTTCTCAGCAGGAGAGAGCGAAGGAAAGGGTGAGGAAGAGAAAATATAGCGCGGATGAAAAGTGCGACTTTATTGTTTTATTCTTTTTTTCCTTGTAAAAAAAAAAAAGCCTCAGGGTTTTGTTGGCGCTTTGAGAATCTATGGATAATGATGCTCCCGTTGAGAGTGTCACTTCTCCCAACTGAACTTCATGTCCACATGCCTTCAGCCGACCCTCGCATGTACCCGGGTGTGATCAGTGAAAAGTGCAGTCTTTGGATCTTCTTACCAGACTTAACTACGTCCTCTGTGGACTTCAGGCTGGACATAGATGTGCATCTATATAGATGTAGTTTTTGTATCATTAAGAGACACAAACACTTAGTGTGTCTCTCTCTCTCTCTCTCTACTGTTCAGACACACAAATCCCATTTCGTCTTTGTAAACCATGCTCTTGAGTGGCTTCCTTTTCATCAGGTCTGACAGCCATTCATGAGGCCTGAAGACACACTAAAAGGCTGCATTACATTCATAGACACTCACCAAAGAGCTTACTTGAGCATGAAAACAAGTTTGGGTAGAGGTAGCAGTAATGATTTGCGTTTCTGTTGCAAAAGCTGCTGTCTTTTGACTGTGTGTTACACAGCCTTCATTTCTCCGATTGCCAAGCTCGTCTCTCGCAGAAGCAAAACTGCAGCTTAGCTCAGGGATCCTTTGTGTCTGTCTTCTTACTTCTGCTCCACACTCTCCTTTTTTCAACACTACAATCATTATTTCTCCTGACGTGGAGAGGCAGTCCGTGTGTGCTGCGTCTCTCTCATTTTCTATGTATATATCTATGTATCTATCTATCTGTCTGTCTGGCTGTCTATCTTTCTTGTCTGCCTCTCTGTCTACTTTCTGGTTTATCAGTCTTGCTCTTTCCACAATACATGATATAATCAGGCAAACTATGAGACTTACAGTATTCATGTTCTCAACCAGGTTTCTGCAGCTTATAACTCTCTTATAAGTCCTGCCTGTCAGCAGCAGAAACACTGCCTACTTGGGAAGCTTAGCATAATACTAAATAGACATGTATGCATTAATTTTATTTAGCAGGCAAGATAGAAAGGTTGTTCTGTTCAAGGCTTGGAACCCTGAGGAGTCATTAAGTAGTAATGCAAGGACTCAGCTATATCGAGATGGTTCTCTAATATGCAGCTCAATCTTTGCTTTGTTGTTTTGCCATATGCAGCGTGAGTAATGAGCCTCAGGTCGAATGTATATACAATGAGCAGTCTACAGGGCGACTTGCAGATTCAGTGACCGTCATGCTCTTTTGTATATAATAGATGCTCAGCACATCGACTGTGTGTGCACTCTCGCCTTTTTTTTTTTTTTGCATCAAGTCTCTAGTTTCCAGCTGCCGGCACCATCAGTCTAGTCACACTTGTCTGTCAGGCCTCAGAAGGCACATTCAGTCTCTTAAATTCCATACAACAAGGAATGATCTATAGTTGAGCTGTGTGCGTATCCGTTTGTGTAACTGTTTGTGAGTGAGTATGCACAGTTGTGTGCTCCACTCAGTCTCATTTATAGCACAGCAGGTTAGCAGAGTAATAAAAGGATGTCAATGGGGGATTTGACCTCTACAAATATTCCAATTATTATTGTGCTAAAACATCTTATATCTGTCTGCAACCCCACTGGACCACAGAGGCATTCAGGCCCTACTGCTCATAAAAATCATTCACTTAAACACACTGAAAGAGGAAGCAAGAGCAGAATGGAAAGAGAAGCAAAGATGACGTTGAACCACCCTTTTACATTTTCTCTCCCTTTCTGCTTTTCGCGATATCACACATCAGTTAAACTGCATGAAGCACCAGCATCTTTTGTTTTCAAAGACATTTTTCTGTGTTTAACTAAACAGTGGGTTGTTACAAGGCACAGCTTCTCCTGAATCATGTGCCTCAAGGTCATTGGAGACGATGCAGCTCGGGTCAGAGGAGGTAAAAAAAAAAGGTCAGAGTGCTTTTTTCTTCATTTAAATTCAATAATCAGATCTTTTGCATTAATCCCTCAAAGTCAGCAGTGGAGGGTGAAATGTAGAAACAGCTGTTTGAGGTTTCCATTTCACCTCTCTTTCTAGATCGCTACAAATAGGTGAAAAATGAAAACAAACAGGCAAAGACTAAACTGAAATTATGTATGACAAACTAAATGATGTAATCTGTCAGTCCATTGATTGCCACTACTATGTTTAAAGCCTTTTTTAAATAAAAGTGCATCTACAATAAACTTATATAATAATACCTTCAATGGGGAATAACTCAAGTAACAGAGCAGATTTAACAATAAATATTAAACAGTTATTTACAGAGTTTGATCATAAAAACATTTCTGATCCAATCAAATAGATGCTGGTTAAAATCTGGTTTATCTTTTTCCTGCAGGATTTGACAAATTCAGTCCAAGTCACCTGCTTGTCTCTTCATCATCAGGGAGCCTCATCACTAAATGTAACATTCTTTGAAAATCTCGGATTGTGAATCCAGGAAAAGAGAAAATCACAGAGTGCTCACTGTCTCTCTGTCTCACCCTCCTTGCTCTTTTTCAGTCAGCACATCATCAGTGGGCTTTAATCATTTCTATTAACACACAGCCTGTCTGACTGCCTTCCACTCCTGAAAGCTGCCCACACTTCAGCTGATCATAGTTGCTTGCTGATGCAGAGTGTTTCTGTGAAATAGAAATGATGCAGCAGGTGAAGGGTTCGTTTCTGATTGTTTATGACAACTTAAGTTTTTTTAGATGGTTTTTGGATGATCATACTAATCCTGTTGGGTGTGAAGCTCACTGATTATTCGATCAATGAATTATAGTTGTTTTATCAAAGTTCAGAAAAAAAAAAAAAAAAAAATATATATATATATATATATATAAAAGCTACGGGGCACTTATGTATGGAGACATTCTCTGAATTGACACAATAATAGAATTTCTATGGAAATTTCTGTTAAGGATACTCCAAAGCCTTAAAAAAAAAAATCACTATGTTCTGGACAACATTTTTCAATCAAATGTGCTTAGAGAGCTGCTGTCGCAGTGTCTGTGATTTGTTTATTTTTTGTCAGGTTTGTTGTCTCATGAAGTCCCAGTGTCATCAGATGTTGTGCATTTGATTACATTGTTATTGTTCATACTCTTCTTTTTATTTATAATCTGTATTTAACCACAACATCTTTGGGGATAAGTTACTGCTTTAATAAGAGAGAAACCTAATTGTACAGTAATTACCTCACAGTCGCATAAGAATACTCACAATTAATTTACAACATTCACCAATAGCACAATAAAACAGGACTAGAAAGTAATGAAAGATGAAAGTTTGACTCTTTGGAAAAAATAACAGTCTCTTCATTTTACATGTACTTTTTTTTGTATTGCCTTTAAAGCGAACAAAATCAAACTGAGTAAATACAAAGACTGTATGTGAAGATGGAGTTTACACTTCCATTAATATTAATTAGATCATTTGAACATCATTTGTCACACAGTGTCAGACTAATTTCAGTTTGAGATTGAAGACGCAGTTTTTACTTTTGACTGATTGACAGATTGACTTCACAATAGTGTTACCATACTTTCATGATGGTTAACACTCTCTTTGCCACAGATGTAAACACAGTAAAAGATGTGAGGATTTAGAGACCAGTAGCAAAGTAAATTTCTAAAAGCCGCATATTTTTATTCATAAATGATATTAATTGAACAAGAATGACCTTCAGTAACCCCTAATCCTACATATATTAGGATCTGTATCTAAAAAATTTTGCTGGAACTATTCGTAACTCTACATTACTTTCCTTATAACATCAAATATTCTACCAAACTCCTCTGCATGTAACCCCCCTGACTTAAACAGGTCTGTGCCTTTTCTTTTTTCAACCAGATCGGCAGAGTCATTTCTTTTCCAAAATAAAAATCAATGTACCAGGCGGTCAGTGCACAGCAGTCTCTCCTCAGTGAATACTGTTCTGATTGAGGCATCAGCGGTTACAATGTACTCTGTGACAAGATTTTTCAAGGAATGGTCTGCCGTGGCATTTTCAGTGCCTTCGACTGACTGTTAACTATTAGTGTCAGCGCTCACTGTGAGAGACTGGGAAGAAGAGAAGAAAAAAAGATAAAGATAAAATGCAAGAAAATGCTTAGAGAGTGAACAAAGGATGTTGAGGACAAAAGACGACACATGATGATTAAAAGGAAGTAATGCAGATCCATCACTGTAGTGTGTTTGACTTTCTCAGACATGAGTGACAGCAAGAGGAAAATCTGACACACCAGTTAAGATCCATGCATGTTTATGTGTGTCTAAAACAGAGTTTATGATGGAGATGCAGTGAGAAGCTTAACTGTATCGAAGTTCTCTTTCTCTCTCACTCTTCTTTACTTCTCATAAAGCATGTATTAGGATCAAGGGACATTTGAAACTACTTAAAAATAAGAAGCTTATGCCTTTTTGTCAAACAGGGTATAATCAGGGTAATTTAAGCCACATACTATATTCAGTGACTAGATTTAAGTGTCAGCCATGACCAACTTACAGCTCAATGTTCCTCTGCTCTCCCACCTGCACCACACATTTACCTGTTGATAAGATGAAAGACAAAAGACAAAGCGAGATATTTTTACTTCAGCTTCCATCCTCACACTTTGAGGCTTTGGGGTTTTTGTGCGTCAGTGATGGCACTGTATTCCTGTACGAGTCTGTGTGTGACATAAACATAAAAATATAGAGGTAAACATTGAACGAACCTCCACTTGATGTTTATTTTTCAGTGTTTCTACCTGTGGTATGCCTCAGAGTGTGAACCCGTAATAACCGTGTTTTGAAGTTGAACCACCTTCTCTTTCCTTTGTCCTTTTACTTTTCTTTATGTTGTTTTTCTCTGATTCTTTCAAAGCATTAAGATAATATTGTGTATGATTATACCTGTAATTGAGTTGTCCTTTCTGCTCTTCTTTCTTCTCATTTCCTCGTCGGTGTGTTTGCATATGATATGAACGTGTGTGTTTGTGTGTTGATGTACGTGGGTGTGTCCCAGTGTCTGCAGAGAATCTGGAGAAGAGCCTGAGGCAGATGGAGAGGCAGCTGCTGCAGCTGGAGAGAGACTTGGAGACGTTCTCCTCCCCCAATGACCCCAGTGACATGTTCTTCAGTAAAATGGCTATATCCTTTCATAAACCTGTGCATTCACTCACCAGTCGAGGCTTTTATTTATACATTATATGTCTACATTCATCAGTGTGGTGCCGCAAAGACTGACAACAGAGCAGCGTCTGAACAGCCACTGAACATGTGTTAAAAAGGAACTCTGTCTTTGTGTGATCAAACACCCAATTAAACACATTTCCTTTACCTTTTACATAATTAAATACTCATATGCTGTGCTCAATTAGTTTCCACCACCTTTAACTTGGACCCCGTCTCCCATCACACTTTTGTAAGAATTTTCTTTTGATAAGCCTCTCTACCCTCTAAAAGTTACTCCATCCTCCATTTTCCTCCAGGGGGACATCATTTTTCAACACTTTGGTTGACAACCTATAACATGCCAACTGTTGCTCAAGTAAAGGTATAACATAAAACTGTTTAAAAATAAATGAGCAGGAGACAAGGGCAGTTCTCCCACTGTTTGTCATATATATATATATATATATATATATATATATACTTAAAGTTTTCTTTTCGTGATGATGTGCGTGAAGTCATGAGTGGCCTCCCTTTTCCGTGGTCAAGTTTTTCTGTTCTCTGTTTGAAAGCTGCTTCACAGTGAGGGCCACATCAAAATGAAGTGTAGGTTTAGAGCAGGACGACTGGAACAAAGCCTCCTTTAATTCCTCTTCTTTTATTTTGACAGTCATTGTTGTGTGTCCACAGAGATGCAATTTAATATATTTTATTCAATTATAGGTTAATGATATTTACAAACACATTATTTTTATTGTTACCATCTCTTCACTGTTTTCTTTGGACAAACAGGTTCAATGCTGACAGCTGTCAGTATGTCTCAGACCAGGTGCGTATATATGTGTTCAATAATACACTGTACTGAGCTTCCTTCATGTACTTTTGATCAGTAGCCTTGGGGCTGGGGCACTGGTGGCTTCTGTTGTAGCCGTTACCACAGAACTTGAGTGCAACATAGAAAGGTTCAGTGAGAATGGCTTTGACAGGTCTGTCTGTCACTGCTTTTCTCTCCAACTCCCCCTGCCTCACACAAAAGGTTTTCATCTCGTTTTAACATCGAATTTATAAAATACTCTGCCCTTACTGTGGGCTTTTAATGAAATGCAGACAATGCTACATAAGTTCAACACTCAGCATCAATGCTGTATTTTTCTGCTTTAGAAACAAAAAAAACAAACCCACGCTCACACTCATCAGGGCTTAACAGTGTCACCAACAAATATTTGATCAACATATTAGGCTTCTCAGATGTGATTGTGTTCACCCTAAGGCCATCCCTATGCAAATCCCACACTCTCCACTGCTCAGATTTATGTGACTTTAATCTGCTACACAGTATTGAGTAGAAATGTGTTCAGAAGAATCACAATAGTTTGATAATTATCCATATAAATAGTCATAATCCTTATTTACAATGTGGAAACAAGTTCTGATCATTTTTTATTAGAACTTTTTTCTCCTTTCAGTAAAATAGTAAATAGATGGAAAATAAATGTTACACTTTATACATAATAGCTTCATCTCCCTATATCACATTTGTGAATACAGGTATTTGACAGATATCTGTTCCACGTGAGGAATCTGGAGTTTCACATTGATGATGGGGAATATTCATTTTTCACTTCCTGTAACACTTGACTATTCAGTTATTTTATAATTGGTCTAGTGTTGCTTTTCAGAAGTGTGAGCTTGGCTTGTAAAAGGGGCAAATTAGGAACACATGAGAAACAGGAGGATAATGAGCAGATGAAGAATGAGAGCAGGAAATGAATGGAGTGGGAATTGAAGACGTCTTCGAAAGCAAAAAATGACCTGTAAAATCTTGTGAATGAGCAGCAGTGGACCACTGCTTCCTCTGGAAAAGGAAAGAAATCAGGAGAGGAGGGAGAACGTTAGGAGAAAAAATATTTTTCTCCCTATGATACTTATCAACTTGGGTTCTCAGCGTTTTCGTTTTTTCTCCCCTGCTCTCCTGCTGTCCGTCACCTTCTCAGGCGATCCTCACGTGTCTCTCCCGCAGCTCCTGGCTCGGAAAGATATTACTGACAAGTCAATCTGGGAGCAGTGCCTATTGAACAGCATTTACCCAGCTGTGAATAGGTCTTCCCGTCCCCCTCCAAATTCAACTCAGGCCAGATCTCAAATAGCTCCATCAATTGAGCTATAATGAAGGGGCATGATAGGAGCCAGAGAGCTGCTCACTTCCCTCTGACACCACACATACACTGTTGCTTCTTATCTGTCATGAGACACAGGTTGTGGTCATTGGCAGGTCTCCTGCTGGGTAGAAACACACCATTTCCTTCTTTTCATTGATTTAATTCATCCACAGAGACTAAATGAAGCACATCGATTCAAACCAATTCTGATCCCAAGATTGTATTTTCTCGTGGAACAAAAACTTTGATTGTTTTTAATCTGGGGTCATCATGTGAGAAGGACGTGATTGTGATGTTCATGTAGAACACACAAACGCACTTTGCCAGCAGTCGAACATGAGTCACAGATGCTGTCAGCTGCAGGGGGTCGAAGTAGTGAATGCGCTGTTGTAGTAACCTCAGTGACACCATCAGAAACTGCAGCATCATCACTACAGTTAACCACTGACAGCTTGTTCTCCAGCTCCACATTCATACAGCAACAAATATGAATCCTTTGTGCCCCAGACACACTCGCACTTAATTTTCTGTGTTGCAGTCAGATGGGAGCACTCACAACAACCTTTAATTTGCACACAACATTTGATGAATTTCTTACTGACCTTGACCACATCTGCACAGCTTCAGTGAGATTGCGCGGGAGCAGTACGGCAAGCTGACCATCATGCATGGGAACATGGAGACACTCTATCAGAACATGCTAGAGTACTTTGCTGTCGACCCCAAGAAGACCTCAGTGGAGGAGATGTTCACTGACCTCAGCAACTTCCGCTCCATGTTCGCTGTGAGTAGACTGTTTATAGTTCAGTTTACCACATATCTGTTAATGTATATGCTGTTGAAAGATGATATGAGTTATATTTGGGACACACAACAGATACATCAACTGTACCTGCTAAATGAAGACATCTTGGATTACCAGTTCATGTGGATTGATGCTTCATAATGTAACTTTAAAGGCCAAAACAGCAGTTGTTTTGAGTTATGAGTGTGTTTCAATTTAATGTCTTTTATTTATTCATAAGTTCAAATAGTTACTGTCATTGCTTCATTTTGTAAAAGAGCTCACTGTGATTGCTGGTTCCAATAAGGTGTTTTGAATGGATTGAGGGAAGTTTGGAAAGTGTTTTAAACTTTCAAAGTGTCTTTTTTTTTTAATTCAGTGGCTGCACTGAGTCAAGAAGCTCAATTTTTAATGTGATTCTCACATCAGTGTTCTGTGATATAATGCAAAACAGAACAGTGGCAGTCCTGTGTAGTCTAGTCCCACCCAGACATTTATGTCATTGCTGAGCTCTGTGGCCTTATCAGTCTGGTGCTACTGTGAGCTGTGGAGCTGTGGAGACCCACTGTGTTTAATCAGCAGGATTAGTGGCACAGGCCACTGGGCGCGACAGATAATAGTAGCTAATTAGCCTACTAAAGTTCGTGCCCTGCCCCCAACTTAACATCTACCACACACAAATGGATTTCATGCCTCTTTGCCTTTTTTCCTGCACAGTCATTAGTTATGCTTTATTTTATATCGGATTCGGAAGCTTTGTCTATACGTTTGTATTTTTCAGGGAGAGCACTGGTGGAGATTTGGTTCCATCTTCCTCCTGTTTTATATCTGAGCCTTAGAAGTGTTTCATTGTAATCAACGTTTCTCATGAGACCTCATGTTATTCTCAGCTTAAATGCTGGGGGGGGCTGGAGCCTATCCCGGCTGCTTACGGGCAAAGGCAGGGTACACCCTGGATGATCGCCAGCTTATTGCAGGGCCACATATACAGACAGACAACCATTCGCACTCACATCCACACCTATGGGCGATTTAGTATGCTCAATTCATCTATCCCCAATGTTGCTTGTTTTTGGCGGTGGGAGGAAACCGGAGCTCCCGGAAGAAACCCACGCTGACACGGGGAGAAGATGCAAACTCCGCACAGAAAGACCCTGTGCCCGACCCAGAAGTCGAACCTAGGACTTTCTTATAAAACTGAATCGTTTTGGCAATTTCTTGACTGGTATCTCTCATTTTATACGTTCCTCTTTTATGAAATCCCATCTGACCATGTGCAACTGATAAAGACATTTCCTGCATAAAATCTGTACTTTTTTTCAACGGTAAGAGTTTTGATTCTCTGATCTTCATTAGGATGTCATTATAAAGATGCACATTAGCTATATTTTTATACACTTTTTCATAACCCAACCATTGAGCCTAACTATAGTTGCTCTTTCCTATACAGTTGTTTAAGCTATCTACAAAATACAAAGGACTTTTAGGTCAAACAAGAGCAGTGTTTACAGGAAATGTTGACATCCTAAAGAGAAAGCATCCTTGTCTGATGTGGGACTGATGTTTAAACCATCTGCTAACAAGGTCAAATCACGTTATCAGTGGTTTTCTTATAAGCACTCTCACTTAATGTACAGCATTTAACATGGAGCCACAAAATGTTTTATTAGCCCTGCTCCATTCCCTTCTTATTTATGCTGCTCACTGTCAGTTGCATCCAACCTGAGACTGAATAGCTACATTTATCTCCAGTCTTCAGAGGCTCAAAGTCACATGGACAGTCAGGAAAAAAAGGCTCCCAGATGCTTCACATTTAGCCCGGCTGTTCCTTTCTCTCTGTTTTAACCTACGCTATTGATCTCAGGGCTGCTACGCTGTGATCTTTCCCTCGCTGTAATGGCCACAACTCAGTTCACCACCAGCTGTGCACAGATATGAATCAGACCCAGAGCGAATGATTCAAGGCTCAGTTTGCATTAATTTAATGCCAGTTACAACTAATGAGATTATATTACCTATTCTATGTAAATGATTATGTTTCATAATGCAGCCATACAACTCCTTTTATTTTACCTCCATGGTCCAGGCTGGAGTTTTGCAGTGGTGTTTATGTTCTGGCCAAGCGCAACAATTAATGACTCTGCTGGAGAAAAGGTGAACAAGCCAAGTGTTATACAGACTGGCATTATATGGTCAAAACTCTCAAGGTAGCTGTTTATTCCCCTCTGATAGGTCAAGGTATAAGCAGCTTACACCCTTTGCAATTCGGTCATAAGCCAAGGCTGGGTCAATGAAGGTAGGCATATAGTAAATCTCAGCACCGTAACCACTTGGTCAAATCTGTGTCAGCATTTACCTTGCTTTGCCAAGGCCCATGATAATAGGTGTGTGCTGCCTCTAGTAGACTGCTGCTTGAAGTGAACTGAGCCTTGAACTGTTTGTATGTTACATGTATAGTGTGTGTGTGTGTGTGTGTGTGTGTGTGTGTATGAATGTTTGTTTTTTTGTTCAAATGTCATTTTGTGTTGGCAGTTTTTATAGGGAAAGCTGCCTAGGTTTTTCACACACAAGACAAACACACACACGCACACATACACATACAGTATGTTCAGTCACCCGTAGGAAGGAGACCCAGGGCGAGGCCGCACATCTGACAGGAATCCAATTGAGCGTGTCTAATGGCGGACATCCAGGAGAGGAGGAGGGGGAAGCAGACCTGCAGTGATGAAGGAGAGCGGAGGGCAATTTCCTCAGAGAGCTCTCCCTCCCTTCCTCCCTCCCTCCCTCCCTCTCTCTCTCTCTCTCTTTCCATCTCTCTCCTTCAGCCCCAAATTACAGTAAAAAAAGAAAAAAAAATGCTTTGTCAGAAAGAAAAAAAAAAATCACAACTCTTCATATTTTCAGCTCCTCTTCATTATCTCTCAAAATCAATATTTGCTTAGTTCTCTTTTTTTCAGTGTACAGATAATTCTTGTCTTTAATGTTGACTTAACTTCACATTTAACAACAAATCAAATTGACCTTATCTTTGTTTATAATTAACTTGTTTTTTACATTTCTTTATTCACTTAATGTCCACACTCTTGTATTATTCTTAAATTGTCAATTGGCTCTGTGATTTAAGAAGACATTATGGCCCTTTTTGTTCACACAAGGATTGTATTTTCTTTAATGTGGATGTTTTGGTGTTCTATTGTTTAGCTGCTCTTGTTCTGTTTTCTTTGAGAAGTTTAAGAGTGATCCTGCCTTAAACAGGCCCACTTGTTGTATTGATGCGTTATTGACTAACCATTGTCTTCCCAGGCTACTGGCAGAAGTAAAGGCCCAGTTTTAAATTAGATGTCATTTAGCTTCTTTGGGCTTCCTCTATGGATTTGCGTAGCTGTATTATTTAAACATCTCCCTCTCATATCTACTTATAGTCCAGGGACATTTCTCTTACTGTCTGTGTCATTGTCAGTTTTTTGGTCTGTACAGTCAGTTGCCGTTTTCAGACTCAAAAGAAGAAACTAACAGATGGATTGTCTTGACATTTCCTAAAAAATATATATTCAAGGTCCTGGGATGAATCCTGGTGACTTTAGTCATCCTCTTACTTCTCCTAAATAAAAGTGAGAGTATGTCCAAATATTTCTCTTATTCAGTAAAATATCTAAACTTCTATGTAATACATTTACACTAAATTTTTAGTCAAAAAGACTTTTATCTGAGTAATTAGTTAATTGTGTAGTAAGTTTTTGTGGATCTCCTAACTTCTCTTCTATTGAAATTTGGCTTTTATTAGTAAACTCTCTGAGCAATTTATTAGGAACACCTCTTTACCTGCTTATTGATGCATTCATCCACTGATACATATACAGATACAGAGCGTTTCTGAAATTGCTGATCTCATGGGTTTTTCATGCACAAGAGTCTCTAGTTTACTGAGAACAGTGTAAAAATCCAAACTTATCCAATGAGCATCAGTAATGTGAACAGAAATACCTTGTTGACGAGTGCAGTCAGAGGAGATCGGCTGGACCGGTTGGGTCTGACAGAAGGGTTATGGTAACTCAGATAATCTGTCTTAACAACTGTGGTGAGCAACACATCAAACCTTGAGGTAAATAAGCTGCAACAGCAGCAGAAGACAACTGTGGGTTCTGCTCCTGTCAGCCAAGAACAGAAATGAGGATGAGGCCACAGTGGGCACAGCCTGACTTTAACTGGACAGTTGAAGAAGGAAAATATGTAGCTCGCTCTGAATGTGGATTCTGCTGAGGCAGCATATGGTTGGGTCTTCAGCATCAGTCTATTGAGCCACGCTTTGTGTCAACACCACAGGCTGGTGGTGGAGGAGGAACGGTGTGGGGATTGTTGTTCTCATGTTAACATGGACCAGAATTTAGCAACAATGTTTCTGACCTTGTATACCAAGTATCCATTAGAAATTTGATTAGTTTTGAGAGTATTGGTGTGATGCTCCTAATAAGTTGTTTTGTTAGTGTATATCAACAACTAGTGCAGGGATTATCATGAAAGTTGGCATAGACATTCATGAATGCAAATTCAAGTCACTGCTTCAACTACTACTACTCAACTTTTCGGCAATTTCTGACCAATCATCATCGTTTCCTGTGAAACGTTGAGCCATTGGTCAGCCAGCAGATGAAAACTATTTTTCATTACCTTTAATACTGTAGTGGAGCACAACTTGATTGCAACAAAACACCTACAAATACTGCAACATTCATTGCAGTTTTTTTAGAAAAGCTGCTGAAAAATCAGGCAAATTAGACTGCCACAATCTCAAAAATGGCCAAAAATCCGGGAGGGACTGGATAATCACCATATGTTAGGATGTTTACACACTGAGTTAAGATGTAGTACTGCCATCTGTACAAGGTATAACTCCTAACGTGCTGTTAACGTGGCTGTTGTCTGATTTGGTAAAACCTCAAATCATTTTAGGCGATCTCTGTTTTTATGGGCAGACATTTATTAAGGTTACAATGCAGTTGGCATTTATACTATAGGTTTATTGATCATCTTGTGTTTCCAAAATACAAGTGATTACCACATATTTTCCAACAAGTCCTTTATTAAAAAAAAAAAAAATGTTGCTAACTAATCGACAGTCGAATCCGTGACACTGTCGTAAATGACATCGATATCACTGCTGATGTTAATGTTTGTTCCGTCTTGTAGTGCTAATATGTTTACACCTGTTTCACATAATTGAATTTGACTATTTAATGAGTGTACTTCTTAACGGCAATGGCGGTAAAGAGTTTTGTGTGTTGTGACCAAATTTACATCACATATCCACGATACATGTCCACTTGTAACCCAGAATCACTCAATTTTTCACTATCAGAAATATATTATGTGTCACTTCTCTTGTTCTGTCCTTTTCTTTTTCCTCATTCCCTTTGCCCGCAATTTACCAAATTGGATGCCCATTAAGATTATAGACATTTGTGAAACAGTGGTTGCCAAGAGCAACCGACAGTCATTCCATCAAATCAAAGTTAATTTTGTGGAGGAGTTGGTTTAAATTAAAAATAGAGCGGAGCAGCTTTAGTCTGCGATTTGGTATTCATCTCATCCCTCTAATCTTCCTCAGCATTTTCTCATCCTGAATTTTCCTGAATCATTGTCATTAGCCGCTATTGTATTTGTATGTGTGAGTCGATATAAGTGATGTTAAAAGTATATGTTTGCAAAGTTCACAACAAATCACAAAAGCTTCGAGCCACAGAGAACACAAGAGGGTGGCGCTATATCTAATGGAATATTGATTCTTGATTCTTGATATTGTGTAATGTTGACACCACAATTATCAGTAATTTGCAGAGTCATTATTCAAATTGTTAACTCTTTATATTCAAGTGGCTTGTTGATGTTTTGAGTTCATAATTTCTAGCCACGGACACTCAAACACAGTCTGTCTTTGGGCCACACTAAGTGACTGCCCCTCTTCATTATTTATTCACTGTAACACTGTAATACATAGATACACAGCTCTTGTATAGTGTGTGAGCTCCTGTGTGCGTCCATTCATGTTGGTTTGGCATTCTTCCACCGACTCCCTGGCAAATCAGGCTATGTGAATAGCGCAAGAGGGAGATGAGGAGAAAGAGCTGTGTGTCTGATATAAGCCCAGACTCGTTTTTGCTTTAAGTGACTGGCTATTGATCAGGATGACAACCATGCTAGCACTCTATTAAATCATATGCAGTGTGTCTCTTGGCTGCAGCATTATTGAGCTATCGACACCATGAGTTTAACAGCCTTTTGGCACAGACGTTGTACACAGAGAGAATGGAATTAATGACATTTTTGACATGTTTGGAATATTGGCTACATCAGTTTGTTTAAACATCAATAACTGCAGAAGACACTCCTCTCTCAAGACCTGCTATTGATTACATTTGACCAGGGGATGACATTTAAACTCTTCAATGAACCTAAACTATACAAGTTTCTCTAAACATAATCAACACAGATGTTTTCTCATTTTACTCATATTCTCTTTTTATAGGGTTATGAACACATTCGTTCGGTCTTTCACTTTTTATTGTTGTTCTTTTTGAGTGGAAATAAATAAAAGATGAATTATTTCAAAAGCAATCCTCAAAAGTTGATTAAAGTTATTTTTTTTCTGGCTCATGCCCCATTCCTCCAACAAGTTTGGTTTAAATCAGTTCAATACTTTTTGCACAGTCCTGCTGACCAGTAAACAGAGTGAAAAGGAAAACAACATAGACACATTTATTTTATGAACTTGTGTTGTGTATATTACAGCCATAATTGTAATAAATACAAAATAATTACCAAATTATCTAGCACAGTTGCCTAATTATTTTTTGCATCTCGCGGCAACCTTTGGCATCGTATTGTCAAAATCTGCTCACAACAAACAAAAATCACACATTTAAATGTGGATATTTGTTGAGAGTTGATGCTTACGTTTTGTGGTAGACGCAAACCACCCACACAACAGTACCTGTAAACTCTGTTTTGGGATTTTTCTTTTTTTTTTTCCACATTCTTTGTTTCCTCTCTTTAAGGTGACACTGCCTCGATAAATATATATATATATATATATATATATATATATATATATTTTTTTTTTTTTTCGGTTTTGCAAAAACAAGAGAAAGAAGACAGTATTGGAAAAGAGACTATATAATGTAAAATGACAGGAATGAATATGAGTTGTTTATGAGTGTGAGAAATAAACAACATAAGAAACAACAACAGAAAATCCTGTTTTTATCTACATTGTAAGCTCATTGTTCTACTATTCTTATGGATCTTTAGTGCCTAAAGTCTCCGATTTGTCAAGTCTTAGTTTTGGCAGGAAAAGAGTGAAATTTCACTTTAGATGCATTATTTGACTGTAATGGTGCCTGATAAAGATGTCTGTGTGGTGTGACAGCTGCTTCTGCCTTTGACAAGCTCTACACTACTATAATTAACCCCACTTAGCAGTCTGTCTTGTTTTTCTCTTTCTTTTTTGCCTCTCCACCTCACACACACAGCAAGCACTGAAAGAGAACCAGCGGCGAAGGGAGTCGGAAGAGAAACAGAGGAGAGCTCGGGCGGCGAAGGAGAAGGCTGAGCGCGAGAAGCAGGAGAGACAGCAAAAGAAGAGGAGGCTGCTGGAAGTCAATGCAGGTAGAGACCATTCAATCTGCTTTGCCTGTCAACTTGTGCATCGTTAAGCCCTTTACAGCGAGCTGCTGTGTGCTAAATCAATCTGGGGTCAAATCGTGTAAGAGATCATTCAAAGATAATGACTCTCATTTATCAAACGAATTTAAGTCCCATTTTAATGGATTAGAGGAGACATCTGTTTTTTCACAATTCAGTATTTACCTCGAAAAATTGAAACTCACACCTTTTTTTCAAATATGAAAGCACACTTTGTCCTAAAGGCTTGTACTTC
Source organism: Polydactylus sextarius (assembly GCA_016801845.1). Taxonomy (NCBI): domain Eukaryota; kingdom Metazoa; phylum Chordata; class Actinopteri; family Polynemidae; genus Polydactylus; species Polydactylus sextarius. The sequence continues at coordinate 19,789,531 of CM028906.1, forward strand.
AATGTAACACACTATGTGTTGTGTTATTGTGTCATATGCAGGTAACACTTATGTTGTGTTGCTCTCCATTGATTAGTTGCACAGTTTAACAAGCCACTGAGCAGATTTCAACCTTGAAATTTCAAGGTAATATCACGACTATTGATCAGAGGTTATTGACGTAAGAACAGAAACCTTCTGTGACCTTTCACAGGTCAGAACAGCATTCGTTTGGGTTGTAGGGTTTCAGTGTATTGCTCACTTAAGCAGGACGGATGATTACTAAATAACCTTTAACACAGGCCAAATGGTTGAAATGAATACACACACTCAGACAGAGCAGCATCTGTGCCTGCACGGACACAGAACCAAACAATGATGATGGTTGAATTCGTGATAATTCGATATGAAATTTTCAATCACATTAAATTCTATTACCCTAAAATTAACTTCTAATGTTGATGTTGTTGAGCAAGAACCATGAACAAGGCTCCGAGCAAAACTTTGATGTTCAGCTGCATGTTGGTCATAAAAATGCAGCATGGCAAAGCATCAGCCTTGTGTCTGTGCACTCAGTGTTCTTAATGCATGTTTGCATATTGTCAGTGGATGTTTAAGGAGGCTATGTGAAGCCCTGCAGATATTCAATATGTTGTTTGAAACCACCATCCACTGTGGCCCTGAGGGACAGTGTAGCTATAGAATAATAACTTAATTTGCCAAACAGGTTCTACAGGTTCAGCCATAGTGATGAAGAAGGCAGTGTCTACCTTATGCCAGGGCATCTGGTTCCAACTGTCTGTTTTTCTTTTTTTCCCCCTCCCCTTTGGAGCACCACTGATGCCAGAAACTTGTTCAACATTGCAGCCTCCAGACCCGTTTCCAAAGCCAAAGCCAAGGCTGGCAAAGCTTTTGAGCTTGGCAGTCCCAGCTGTGCACCAGCATCTATAGCTAACATGACGACGCCAGCCAATGTAGCACTCCTGTAGATGTTAGAGTGCAAATAGAGAAGCACCAAGCTCTTCCCAGGCCAAAGTGCTGCTGTGGGCACACAACCTAGCCAAACCAGGCACTCTCTCAACTCAAACACAATACAAAGCTCTTCTTTATTCTTCACGCTGCTCTAAATGTCCTTCATTCGACATCATTTACCCCAGAGCATCTAAACTTTTATAGAGCTGGACATATCCAAATGAAGAGTTGGGTCCAGTTGAAATTAATGAATAGGATTGTGGTGGACAGGTTTATGAACTGTGTGTTAGTCTGTTAGAGGTAATGTCCTGCTGTGGTTATCTAACAATACCAGTTAACAGGGTTAAAGCCAAAAGAAATGAACATGCCACTCTGGTATGTGTTGTGTTTATATTGACGAGCCTCTGTTTGATCCATCACGTAGTGAACGGTGTGAAGACGGAGGCTGCAGGCGCTGCTCTGTGACTGCAGGTATTGCCAGACACCACAGCTCCAGAAGGTGCTACCATAAATTCAGACTAATATCCAAGTGTCAGCTGGAGTTTGAATAAAAGAAAAGAATCATTGAATCAAATGCAGCGTGGGTGTGTGAGAGGAGAGAGAGGTGTATTGCCTGTAAATACAGGCTTTTTTCGTTGTTGTTTTGTTCTTTAGTTACAGGTTCTATGCTCTGATGATAGTGAAATTGAGCTTTTTAACTAAACAACAACAAAATGAGCAGACATGCACCCATTCCAGTCATGAAACACATGGGTGTCAGTTTTGTGCTTCTTTTCAGGAAGCCATTAAAGGCTGGTGTCGAGGGTTAGAATATCTTGTTGTTTTCCCACCCACATAGAATCAAAGGTGTAATTTCTGCCACTTAATAATATTCATTTAATGAAGAATTAGGGCTTTTGTATTTCTCCTTAATTTGGATCAATTTATAATTAATTTAATTTGTTTTCACTTTGAGTAAAATTATGTTTCTGTTACTCAGAGACAGAGGACAAAAATAATTACAGCACATACATTTTGTTTCGGTGCTTTAAAAAAAAAAAATGAAAGAGACTGACTATGTGTATTAGTGTTTTAATAAGTTGGTGGTATATTATATCAACAACCAGCAGATTGACAGGCTCTTTCTTTAGTGTGTTGAGTTGTGTTTCCCTGTAAAGTGTTTTTATTATTTCAGAAAAGTAGTTCAGTAATAGTAGTAGTAAAAGTAGTTCAGAAATAAGAAAATTATAAGAACAAACTTCAGCCAAGTTTTGTCAGAAAGGCTTATACAAATACGCCTAGAGCCTGAAATTTATTTAGATACGCTCAAATTAAGATAAAGCTCAAAGGCAAACTCAGTGACATCCCTAAAAGTGATGTTTCTGGCAAAGTAGACACACACTTTCTCTCTGTCTCTCTCTCTCTGTTAGGATGAAATGAATATTATGTGATAGAGATTTGGCATCGTGCTGCCAACCCAGGACAGGATTTACTCTCTCTCTCTTTCACTCTGTCTCTCACTCTGTCTGTCTCTCAGCCTATTTATTAACTAAAGAGCTTTCTCTTTGTTTGTCAGGGAGGATTGTCCTCAATGGAGATTTTCTGTGTAATCATCTGATTATCCATCAATTCCATAAAAAGCCCCAGAGAGACTGCATATGCACATTATGCTGAAGGGCACAACAATGAGAGACAGAGGACAGAATTGCTTCCTGAAGGAAATGAACAGAATAGATTTTAGCTTCTTCACCTGCTGCGTTTGGTTCAGTTTTATCTTTGCCTATTTATGTATTCCACAAATGCAAGTCTCTGTGTTTTTCCCGTTTCTTTACCTGCCACAGACTGAGCTCATGCTATAATATGCAGCCAGGTGTCGTCATCTGCTCTGTGTGTTCTGGCAATCTGAGGGAGCAAGAGCATCAGCTTGCATGCATTTGCATAGAGCCCTATGGAGATTGAAATTCAGACTGAATAGGTAGTTTTTTTCCTTTTCCTCTAGCTGTGCCTGGTTTGTGTATGACAAATCTGTTGCATTAACTCCCAGGGTAGGCCGGGAGCAGGAATGTTTGTGGAGCGACAAATTACACATCAGAGCTTTATTTAACATTCTCTACATGGCTACAAGCGATGAACTATTAAGATGTCAAATAGAAGAACAGCGAGAGATGCAACCCTGCATGCAAAGATGCTAAAAGCAAAGCAGGGGCATGAGAGAGAGAGATTGTTATATGAAGTAGGGGCTTGTATGAGATACTGCATCTCATGAGATGTTTCTTGGATACTTTATGCAAAGCAGTGGCCTCTGTAGCATATATTACAGTGGTGCTCAAACAGTTGACTTTTGATCTGCATCCTTTTATTTACACAATCAGTCCAGATGAAGTTTTATTTGCGACTTCAGTGGCACAAATAAACAGTGTCCTCATGTCCACTGAATGAATATGTTGAGATTTGAGCATGTTGGAATTGGCAGAAAATCAAATTATTGGTAAAAAGTGAGGACTTGATATTCACAGCATGTTTCCACCTCTCTGGTGATTCTATTGAACCTTTTATTTATGCCTGCAGTATAGTATCCTACTATATTATAATGTCACAGTAGACTATATGAAGCTACATGAGTTGGTGTTTTTGTTTAGGGTTTTATGTTGTATTGTGTCCTTGTGTCCAGTGTTGAATCTGCTTGTGTCTTGATGGGCTTAATGGGCTTGATGATTTGATCTTGTCATGTTCTTATCATATTTTATCTGACCATGATTATGTTGGTGTGTGCTGCTTGTTTGTGCGACACAAAAAATCATTTCATTGCACCAGCAAAGACTGCCTTTTTCATAATTCAACCATTTCAAGCATGACTAACAGTGACCTATTACAATATTTATTGGCTGGTTATGATGCGTGACTGTCGTTTGTATATCTCTGTTCATCATTCAGTGAATGACTCGGCTATTTGTTGCTCAAAGTATAAGTATAGTGGAGCAGGGTATTGAATAGAGGCAGAGAGCGAGGAGATACTGACTAGTCTTATTGCACCATTTGCCTTGTGAGTGTCCAAAAGGAACACAGTGGTCGCCCTGCATTCATTGTACTCAGGAATGTCATTTTCTCTCCTTAGCTTTTCTATCCTGGTCCAATTGACCCTATTTCTTTCCCTGCTCTGGCCCACCTCTGCTACGCACTGCTACAACTGGGTCATTGTCCTGATGATAAGTGCCACATCCTGTTGAGTGAAGTGGCGGGAGACATTAGTCCGGGGCTGAACAGAGGGTAGACATCGACACACACAGACAAGGCTGCATGTCCAGACAATTGAAAATGCCAGACTGAACAGGCTCTGATTAAATAGATGATGATTGAAGTTTCACTGCAGACAGGACGATAAGCATAGCCTTTCTCCAGACAGTGGAGGTTTAGCTTTACCTTGATTCCAATCCCAGAGTTTATTCTTTTGTTTTGTGGTAGAATAAACACCTCTTTACTTTTACCGTCTTATTGATCTGACCTGAGCACTGGTACATCTGCAATTGACATCATGTAGAGCTCGTTTGGTTCAGTTCTTTCTTTTAAAACTAAAATGCTGGACTTGAATCCCACTGTTGAACCACAATAAAGAAGATGTGAACACAATACAGACAGCGCTCTTTAAACAGACATCAGAGAGGCCCAGACTGCATTGTAAGATTGTCTTCATATTTTGTGAAAGTTAAAGAAAAACGTCTGTGCACATTGCACACCTGTCACGAGAGCTCTGATCCTAGATGCAACAAAATAGAAAAAGGCAGGCGAATTGTGCACATCAAAGAACCAATCAGTGGCTCTGCTGCCAGAGCTGGGATACCACTCTTCACTGTCCCATTCCACTGACAATTTCAACCCCATTTCACAGTGACTAGCTTAACTAATATTCCTCCACCATGTGTTCCTCCTCCATTGGTTTCCATGTGACATGTCTGTGATCCCTCTCTAAGTTTGTGAGCATGTGGGTGTGAGTATATAAATATGTGTTATGAATTTCAGTGTTGTGCTGTCTTGAGGAACCTCTTGTCTACATTGTATAAAGCAGTTTTCTGTCTCAGCCTGTCTGAGTTGCTTCTGATTGATGTGTAAAATTGGACTGTTTTTGCTCCCATATATTCCTGAGGCGGGAGATCTGAGTGGGTTTCGTTTTTCCTTTCCTCCTGAGGCACACAAAGTGTTTCATGTTCTCGTGGGTTGGAGTCAAATGGAGTACTACACATGAAGGCACACGCTGCAGGTTGCAATACATTGATCCACTCCTTTTTGGTTGTTTTTTGTGTTCTGTCTGTATTTTTGTGTATGTGTCTGTGTATTGTGGGGAGTGTAAAGCTTGCTGACTGTGATGAATTGCCACAGTAGTGGAGACAAACTTGGACATCGAGGAGCGTTGGTTTTAGCTCAGAAATTCGTGCTGCCTTTCTGTTCTGTGTAATGATGAAGAACTACGCACATATCAGCCACAGGAGGAGGGTTACTGTTACGAATGAAAAGCACAACAACATAGAAGCAGGCAGGCAGGCAAGGAAGTGGGTCACACTATATCTAATATGTGTGTGTGTTTGTAGCCCCAGTTTGGCTTGGGTTTGGGTACAACCACAGCCCACACCTCTGGGGACCCGCTGCCCTCAATATCTTCAACCAAGTGAAGTGTTTCCTGTAAAGGGATTGAGCCCTGTGGAGCTGATTGACAGTTTTTGTGGTTCTGCAGAAAACCCAGTATTGTGCTGCGTTGGTACTTAATGCTTGAAAGAAGATGAAAATGTCTGTTTGCAGGCCCCTCGGTACTGTGTGACTGTAACGGTTGTTATAGTTAATGACCATGAAAAGGTCTCAGACTGACAGAGATAAGAAGCACTTGTAGGCATCTGACAGAAATGACAAGCTGCAGAGTTTGATCACTGACTACAGTTCCAGTTCACAGGAATAGCTTTTAAAAAGAAACATGTTAACAAGTTTTTTTTTTTTTTTTACCTGAATAATGTAGCTTTGCCTTTTAGATCTGAATCATATAACTTGCATCCATCGTTGTCATAATAAACAGATTTTAAATGTGTATTTAGTCACAATCTGTGACAACATAGTAGTTTTTTAAGGTTTATATATACACATTTTAGAGCTTCCTCACTTTTCTTTTGATGACAGTCATTATATGTGTATCAGTTGATGGCTTGGCCCAATAAATTATGTAGAAAAATGTTAAAATGACCTTTGGGAAGATACTGAACATCAAAATATTTTATGTAAAATGATTTACCCTCCATTCACATTATTTAACCCTTGGAGAACCTGTGTCATGAAAATATAGAGGAAAGCGGAGCTATATACTGTATGTATAATATCATTTACATTTATTTATTTATTTTTTTTTATATCAATCTATTCATGTATGAGGGTTCTTGCTGAGAAATAGTTGGTAAAAACTTTAGACGAGCAGCATACTCTGACTGTGTGATTTGAGTAAAAGTTTAACAGACATGAAATCTAAACAAAGACAAAATCTAAATTACCGTATTGACCCGAATATAAGTTTTTTTCCTTAGAAAAAAGTCTGAGAACAGGTAGTCTTATATTAGGGGTCCAGAGACCTGGGGTCTAAACCAACAGGTGGCGTCAAACGTCTTCTCCCCAAGCGAGTTAGAGCTTCTTCTGACTCACTCACAACAGTGACCTGGAGAGATGTGATCGCGACACAGAGACTCTTTAGAAAACAATGAGTCAAACATTGAGCAAGTTAACAAACTGCAATGGAGACAGTGTTTCTCACACATTGATGAGACTGTGGCGCTCTGCCATAGTTTCAAAATTGGGCCTGTAATAATTGTCCTTCGTGCATTACGGCTAGCAAGTGGTTGGTAGCTGTAAAGCTAACGCACACGTTAGATACCACTTCTAGGGGCCACCTGCGTATTTATGCTGTTTGCAAGTTCGAATCCCCATATAGACAGGCTTCCCTGCATGTGTTCTCCTCCATTCCTGTCTCTCTACACTGTCTCTATCATTAAAGGCAAAAACCCAACAAATAATGATAAAAAAAGAGAAAAATCCACTCCTAGATGATGCATATTTGCTGCTACAGGACATGTGCTCGCTTACTAAATTTTCCAAAAATGGATCTTGAAAAAGAGGCGTCGTCTTGTATTCAGGGTAGTTTTATATTCGGGTCAGTACGGTATCTCAATTCCAGTTACAGTCTAATACAAGCATGTCAATAGAAAACCCATGAAATAGAAAACATGTTGCTTCATTGTCTAAGTCCTTAGGTAATTCAGTATATCATGTTATAGACAATGTCTGATTCCCTCAGTCAACAAGAAAATAAAAATGACAAAGAATAGATAAAAGCCTTATCACCACTGTTATTCTACTGTGATTACAGTTCATATACTATGATGTTGCAAGTTTTTCTTTTTTTTTCCAGATCCGACTGTCCAATTTTCATGCACAGAATTGTCACTTCCTTTCAACACCTCCCTGACACTGTTAACAGAAACTGTAAACTTGACTCAGGAAGGATTTATTGCCGAGTTGTTTTATCAGACTGCATTAGCTAATCAAGTTGAAACTTGGTGTATTTGAGTGCACTATATTCATATTTGGGAAGCTGCTCATTAGCACCCTGATACTCTCTTCTCTTTAAGGAAACAGGCCTGTCTGCGACATTGTCTGCATGATTGTTCATTATTGAAGCCTGCCCCAACTTAACCTCCTGGCAGCATATGACTCCTGGTAACAACGTCCTCACTCTCACCCTGTTTTCAGTTTGCATAGCAATGCTCTGGATTGTAATTTTTCAATCACAGAATGTAACACATACTCATGTCGGATTTAATTTGTGAATGTGCTTGGTTTTTCAAAACTGGATCATCTTGTTTTGATCCAGTAGAAGACCTGGGAGCATCACAAAGTCTTCATCCTTGTCATAGAGTTGTATTTATATCTTCATTTCTCACTGTGTGCGTGTGTGTTATTGTTCCATGGGGAATTGTCAGATGAAATGGAAAGAGTGAGAGAAACACGCAGAACCTTAATCAGACCAATGTCCTCCTGCCTTTCACTAAATCAGTGGTGGGACCCAACAGTCACACAGTAGCTGATGCTACGTCTCGGCTGCTGTGAATCCAATGAAGATGTAACGACTTTTCTACCATGTCGTCTAATAATAAATCAGTCTATTACAACTTAAGTGCAGCCAGACTTAAATTGCGTTTGAACATAACATACCCTCACCTTATTAGATACACCATAGTAATAATGGCTAAGGCCTCTCCCTCCCTTTTCTCTCAAAACTGCTTCAGTTCATTATGACATGGATCTGACCAGATTTTGGAAATATTTATTTGAGATTATATAATTCCTGCAGATTTGACAGCTGCACATTTCTGCCATTAAACTCTATTCTAGTGTATTAACATCTTGTGACCAGTGAAAGCACCACTGAGAGGCCACTCAAGTACGCTGAACTAATTGTCATGTTAATGAAGCCAGTTATAGTTGACATTTGCTTTGTGACATGGTATATTGTCATGGTGGAAGTATCCATTGGAAAATGGGAAATTGCGGCACATGGTCAGCAACAAACACTTACATCAACTGTGGTGAGCAAACAGTGATGGACTGGTAGTAATGGACCCAAATCGTGCTGAGAAAACACTCCACACACTCTTGACACAAGGCAGATTGCATCCTGAGATCCATGCTGTTGGTACTAAATTCCATCCTTATCATCTGAGGCTCAGTATTTCCAGTCTTAGTGTTGGTGAGTCTGAGCCACTGCAGCCTCACTTTTCTGTTCATTACTAACAAGACTGGAAAGCCAATATGGTCTGCTGCTATTTTAGCTCATCCATCATGTGAAACTTTTGACATTTTAATGTTAGAACTTTTCCTATGTTGCTATAACTATAAGGTTTGAATGAGGAAACAGTTTGCATATAGTAAGTCCTGCTTCATGCTTGGTTACATGGTGGTGCAGTCTGACGTTATTTAGCTCGGTGGATGATTTTGTGTCAGTTCGACACCTCAGAATATGTCCACCTCCACCGGAGACCATCTTTGTTATAATGTAAAAATTTCCACGTTATAACAAGATTGGTAGGTAGGAAGGAAGGAACATTTGTACATTGAGATAATGCAGAGTTTTACTCCCAACATAAACCATTCACATTTTAACGTGATAGTGATCTGTTTTTATTTGTGAGGCTGCTGTGTGTGAAAATCCTCTGACTTAGTTTCAGAAATACTCTAAGACTCTAATAACCAAAGCTCCTGACCTGTGTATCCATGATTTTATCACTTTTCCATCAATTTAACACTATTCCTGTAATTTTGTCTGCTTGGATTCTTTCATTATTTTTTTCTAAACTCTATTTAAAGAAGCGCATTTTTTACATTAACATCCCATTTTAGTTTTTTTACCAACTTCACATTCATCTTTTTTTTCACTTCATGTTATATACGGCATCTTTCTCGTCTGACACTGAGACATTTGAGTGAAAGATGTCAGTTAAATTCACGCTGAACAAAATTTCATCACCTCAATACAATGAGAGTGAGTTCACACTTCAAATTTAACTGTTTAAACAACTCTGACATTAAAACACACTCCAAAAAGAGGGAATGAGGGAAAAGGTTTATTTCTTCCTCTTAAGCAGTGAGAATTAACTGTTATGTTTCTCTTTTAAAGCTAATAATTCAGTTGGACCATAGGTTATCAGTGAAAAAAGATGTAATTAAATCTACAAGTTTAAACAAGGAAATTGTTTCTCCTGTAGTTTGTTAAAGTTAACATGTTCGGGGTCGGGGAATGGGGCATGCTCTTTGGCGTTCATAGTGTGCTGGAGGCAAATTGGAGAGGGAGATAAGGCGACACTCCATGTTTTTAAAAAATCTACATGTTGTTCCCTCCAAACTCAAACGCATTTTCATCCACTGGAGGCTGCAAATCACCAACCAGGCCCATCATTCTGCTGCAGGTGTCAGGGTCTGGTTTTTTCAGATGCACCATGATTTACATGTTATATCTACAAGCCTTTTCCATTTCTACTGTATATTTGTATTCTGACTATTTTCCTGCTACTACAAACCAAGGACCTAAAAATTCTAGGTCAACAGTATCCTATATGCTGTGAAAAAACATGTTACTGTGTTTTGAGTGCAACAAAATCATGTAGTCACGTGCACTGAACAGTGCACGTGACTACATGATTTTGTTTTAATCAGCTACAAAATGCACAAATTGCTTGAATTGCACAAGGTTGCAAACATCAGCGTGCGCATTTGCACAGCAGGTTGTTTACAGAAACCTGCCGTCTTGAGCATTACTGTCTTTTGCTTGAAATAAGTTCTATCATATATCGGGTACTTGACTTTATTATAGGGCTCTCGCCCCACATTAGTGTGAAACAAGTGAATATACATGTGATATAAAATGGGTGCCTTTTCAAGCCTTTTCATACCACATGATCCGTGTTATATTCTGGCCTGCCACTGTGAGTTGAAAATTGTTGCCATCGGTGTGGCAAATCTAAGAACTGAAAGAAACTGCATTTTATCTGATTTTGTTTCTATACTTCTCTGTCTTCAAACTCCCCCTTATTCTTTTTTCTTTCTGGATTTTTCAGAGAACGATGAGACAGGTGTGATGGATAGTTTGCTGGAAGCCCTACAGTCAGGAGCTGCATTCAGAGACCGCAGGAAGAGAGCGCCAAGACCCAGAGGTGAGGCTCAAATCCTTTACCTACATTTATATACAAAGGGAGACGCACACATGAGCTGGTTTTCTGTATTGTCTGGAAAAACTGTTGACAATGGGCAAACTCGGGTAAAATATTGGAAAATCTAAATGGATTTTGATGAATTTAAAGCATCATTGGGTTCTTATGCCTGGACTCTGCCTCTTGCATTATCAGTCATTTGAAGTATCCTAGATTTTTTTGTTTGTACACATGATTCCCTAGCATCATAATCCTGAAGTATCTGAAGCCCACTACACTACACTATAATTGTTTCATGTTTGGATCTCAGGAAAGTGAAATACAGGCTTATTTTTTTCTGGCAGTCTTCAGCCAGAAACGGAAAAAAACTAAAAGAATAAACACATGTTGTGACTTAAAGACAAGATTTGTAAATGTTGATGATTTTCTTCAGCCTCCTCATCATATTTTTTATCCCCTCAGTGATGTACATGTTGGCATTATTTGTTCACTCCCCTCCTTACAGAGAACCAGCAGCAGGTGATCAGCCCCGGCTCCTTCCGTCAGGTTCTCAGACCGGTTAATCATGGTAAAGGAAAAAAAAAAAAAGAAACTCACAAAGCTAAAGCTTCAACCATGCTCAGCACTCTGGCTTTTATTCGCTATTGGAAATCCATCTGGAAAATCTTTTGCATGCGATGCAGATTCCCTTTGACAGTTGGTATCTGCTGCTTTTTGTGTGTGTGTGTTCAATGACCTTTCCAGTTGTCCCTTTATCTTTTTTCTGACCTTGTGTCTTGGCGTGTGCCTTGTGCCCTCTGAACGTGTGAATGGCTATTGGTGAAACAGTTTGAGTCTGTGCTGTGTGCTGACTCTGACAGAGGCAGAGTCGAGTTTCTTTGAAAACCGTGTGTGGGCTGCTCTGGCGGCTCAGTTTGATAAGGCTCCTAAATTGTTCGGTAACTGCAGCGTTTTGAGTTCAACCCTATTGTGTGCTTTTGAATGCAGCTGCACTCTTTCACATGTTTTTTTAAGCCTTATGCGAAGGAAACTAGTCAAGTGTCTTAGAATTTGTGGAGAGAATTTGCCACCGTTGACCTGCATCCTTTTTTTTAAACTATTTACTATACATACTATTTTTCGATGCATATGTATCCACGATACATAAATACATGATGGACAGAAACGGGTAAATGAAAACACTTAATATGGTTAGCAACATTAAAACCTCCTTGTACTGTTAAAAGATCCGAGGGTATTTAAATGTTTGATGTCCAGGGAGCGATTATTGGATGGATTTTTACTTGTACCAAATTAAATCTTCTTGTATCATTCATAGTTGCAACAACATTTATTTATTATTTTTTTTTAGCATTTACTAAAATAAACAGATTTCTTTTCTTGTTGTAAGGTTTCTACATTTATTACTGAGGCATTTAAAACATTACGCTTTAACCGTATTACCTCTTATTACTTGTAATTGGAATCCCAGGTTACAGGCACACATGAATGAAATTATTCACGCTCAATCCACCCACATCATTGATGGCAGTGATAAAGGGCCTTGCTCTGTTGTTCTGCTACGACTTATCTGAAATTACATTGGAAAGGGGCGAGGGGGAGGGAGATATACAGGGTGGGAGGAAAGAGACAGATAGAGCTGGATGTAACATAAGAAAGGAAGAAAGATAGAGCCGCTTGGTGAGGGTGAAACTAAGGAATAATGCAGGAGGGGAAAAAATTGGTGACAGATGCTGTTTGTGTGTGTGTATGTGAGAGAGAAAGAGAGAGAGAGAGTGTGACAGTGAGATGCCCTGTATGTCTGAAAAAGAACTGTGTCAGAAGTCAGAACTGTGTTGTATTAACAAGGGATTAGGGTGAAGAAATATCACGATGCATAAAGAAGCTGCCGCTGCTCCAACATCATGTTGTGAGCAGAACTCATGGTGGGTTGAACAGTTAAGAAAGTCCTGCTGAAGGGTGCTGGTCCAGCTGCCCCCTGCTGGCAACTTTGGATACAACCTTGTTGACTATTAAAGCTGAAAGCTTTTCGCCTGTCACTGCAGGCATCATACTCACTGCCAGCCTCCCAGAGCAAACACAGCTAATTACTTTTCTCTGCCCAGCCCCAGCACCAGCTCAGCCCTCTCAGTGCCCATTCATCTTAATTTCCCCCTCTCTGCCATCTGCCTCCTAAATAACACTCCTCCTCATTTCCCTACCATCCCATATCCCCGCTGTCTTCTTCTATACACTCATGGTCTGACAATGGCCCTCCCCAAACATAATTGCTTTTTATTGGTATGGAGTCTCCAGTTCTCCAGCCTTGCCCTGTCTCTCCTATTTCCCTCCTTCTCTCATGAGAAGATCAGGCCCTAATTGCCTTGGGTTTAGTCGCCGGAGTGAGTGAAACCCACAGGATGCTCCCGCTGTAGTTGTGAGGTGATGAAGTTTAGGCGGCGGCACAAGCACTTAAACATCTGCTTTCGCTTTCACTTTCACACTACCCCAACACCTCCTTTTCCCACAGTTTTAAATACCCTTTAATAATTGATCTCAGGGGTGTTGATACACTTCAGTGGAGCAGCAAAGAGAATTAATACAGAAACATCTGCACCACAAGATAATGTAATTAGTGGTGAAGGGGAGATATTTGAATGGCTGATTTGAACACGTGTGGTGCCATTAAGCTTTCAGACGACGGGAGACTAAAGTGCATGATCTGTTGTCCACCAAAACTAATCAGATGGCCAATAGATGTGCTCCATCACAAGACTTTGTTGAGGCTGTAGAGTAGTTTGATTATGAACATAATGCTACATTGTCATGAATATGATCTCAATGAGGGATGAGAGATATAGACAAAAAATCATTTTGGGTTTTGACAACGGTAATAAGTGGATATCCTTAAAAGATGTGATTTGAAATGTTTGAGTTATACCTAATTAATAATTTCATTATTTCATTATCTTTTATTAATGATCACAATGTTTAAAAGTGATAGAGAATGATTGAACTGGGTTTCGATCCTTGTTCTGTCATGTGACATATACACAATAAAATTTTGGTTGTGTAATGCCTCAGAAGCTTCATAAAAACTTCTCTCAGAAAGCTATTTTAGGGTGGGGATTTTAAACGCGTGGTTTTACACCTATTTGGCAACTTTTAGGGTTTAAATGGCAACCTCATTATGAAATGCAAGCACTTGACACTGATTGGCTCCTACACTGCCACTTGAATTAATGTAACTTTGCCGTCTTTGGAACACAGACAGACTGTCTTTTTACAGTCGCCTTTGAAGCTGAGGGAAAGGAGTGAGATACATTTTACGTCACAAACAACTATTTTTGAATTTTGAATTTCTAGCAATTTTGGCATGTCCCTAAATGTGGGTGGACGACTGTTCTTCAACAAAGACGAGGTAAAAACATTTTTTGATTCTCTGTCAGCTTTAAGAAAAACAGCTCTTATTTATATTCCTTAAAGTTTAGCATTCAAGTAAAAAAAAAAAAAAAGAACAAAAACAAAGACCCCTTAAGACTCCTCTCTTTACACTTCATCCATCAAGGCAGTTTGGCTGAAATATTTACTACTTAATATTTACTATTTGATACTGGGCACTGCATATCCTGGATCTAAGACAATCATAAGTTGTTTGAAGCTTCTCTCTCCATCACCTGAATCAGAATTTGTTATGCCTTGCCTTTTTTCCTGCCCTAAATAATCTGAGGTAGTTTCAGGGGCTAGAGCATCATCTTAGCATCACATGCATGGCTAACCTGTGTTGCAAGAAGGATACTAGTGAGAGGTCATGTAATCATGTAGGCACACTAGTCGTTCATGTGACTGGGAATCCTGCTGCACACATTCAGTGAATGTGTGGAGTTTCAGTTTGTGTTTCTCTGGTGAAGTTATTTAAATACTCCATGATAATGTCAATTTGCACATTGTGAAGGATAGAGATGCACACGTTGGGTTTTCATTTTCTTTACATCCTCTCTTCCGTCCTCTCCTCCTTCCATGCTCCTTGGTTGGAGTTCAGGTCCTGGCCCGAGATCTCATCATTTTTCTCAGCTTCCTCTGCCTTACATCTCATCTCTTCCTTTACCCCTAAATTGGCTCAGTCCACTTTAGGATGAGCCAGCAGCTAAGGTGTTTAGCTTGGTCCATAGTCTCCCCCAGCACAAACATACACTCATACACGCACACACATAAAAAGTGCACAGACACACCTGCTGACTTGAGGGGATGAAGGTAAGCAGGCTTTGTGGAGGCTGTGGTCTAGGTTAGGATAAGGCTGTGGGGCTCTGGGGCTCTGGGGCTCCTCAACACTCTAAATTGGATTGGGCTCCACAGAATGATGGATCGATGGTGGTTAGCCACACAGGTGTAAGAGACTTATTGAATCTATAAAGCAGTCATAGCTTTTTAACTGTGTTCCTCTGAAAACATCTCTCCAGGCACTGTCTAGTCATTTTAGCCTTCTTTGCAAGTCATCATCACAACTTCACCGGTTCAAACACATACATGACAGTTTTTCTTTAAATCATTTTATTTATCAGGAAGTACGAGCCTCCACATGTACTGTATGAGACCACACACGCAGAGGTGCATTAAGGCTTTGTGTGTGAGCGCTGTAATGTCCTTGCCCTTGAGTCATCCATTATGGAGAAAGCGTGGGGTGAAACAGGATCTATGAAGGAGTAAATGTCTCCGTCTTTAGGAGCAATTACTTCAGATGTCTTTAGTGACACCCGACCTAACAATTATCATGTGTGATATAGCTCTGAAGTAGAGCTTGAAATTGATGTAAAGGTCACTTGACAAAGTCACTGAGCCCCTTTACCAGTGAGAAACAGGAGCGACTGAAAGTGGTGAGGTTTTCACCCTAAAAGCAAGTTGTCTCATTACTGCAGATATTATGTGTGATGCTTTTGCCAAGTCAGTCTTTATGTGTATTTTTTTCTTTGCTGAATTTACATTTCTGTATATAATGTGAAATCTCCGACTCATGCAAGGAGCTATTCAGCCAGACTTGAAATGGCTTGGGTATAGGTGCAAATAGTAGTAGGAAATGACTAATAGGCTTAATTTGAGACTCAACCCACAGTGTCTTTCCGAGGTTGTGCTGCAGAAAATCATTAAGATGAGACCGGGGAGAGTGTAAAGTTGAAATGAAAGTCAGAAAAGTAGGATGAAAAAAGGAAGTTTGTTTCCCCCTCAGCCTGTGTGTTCTGTGTACTCATACGTAGAAACTAGCAGTGAGAGTCAGTCGCTGCTGTTTCCTGACGATGAGATACTCGGTGAAATCTGCTGTTAGATGGTTTGCCTTCTTTTGATTGGGCCCTGTATAGTGTGGTATATGTGAATTCCTCTGCGGGCTACTCTATCCTTCAGCTTGTGCATGTGTTCTTTTTCATCCCTCTTTCACATTTCTGTCTTTTCATATCAATGTCAATTATGAGAGGAAGCTTCCCATCCTTCCACAGTTCTTACTTTTTGACTTTCTTTTGTCTCAGCTTTATCTCCTCCCTGGCCTTGCTGCGCTCCCCCAGACATGACATAAGCAGAAAAAGAGGAGGTTATTAAATCATTTCAGCCAGCTCAAGACAAAAAAAGGAGCACAGACACTCTCCTCCCTGAGATCTACTTGAATTGATGTTACACGTCATTGTTTCAAAAGTGTAGAACCTGTAGAAGTTGCTGATTTATCTGCATTTGATCATAATGTATCATCCGCACACATCACATACTGCCTGTACACTTTTCATTAAAGTGACAGATTATTGCTTCAGCTCTTGAACACAGAGTGCTTTACCCATTTGAGCTCATGCAGACATACAAAGACGCGCTGTCAGTTTCAACCCTGCGTTTTAATGATGTGCAAGCAGAAGTTGAAAGGCCACTGTTGGGTCGGGGCAGTAGCTGTGTCCAAGGCTTGGACAGATGTACTGCTCCTGTATTCATGTCCACAATCATCAGGCCGCTTGGAGTCACAGCGTCTCTCTTATCACCACACTTGACTGGTGGTTTGGATGTTTCACTGTTCTTGTAGACAAAGGCATATCCAGATGGGAAAGTGTACCTTGACCTGCCTTTGCCTGTCTGTCTGAAGTGCTGCTCTTGGCGTCTGTGCACCTGCATGTTTGAGCCCGTGCACACATCATGCACTGAACAGATGGAGCAAGAGGGCACCTTAACAAAGTGGCTAGTGTAATTAGGTCCAGCCTGGGCAGTGAGACTTGTGGAATAGTAATTGAGGGTTGTAGAAAGCAATGAAGGAAGGTTTTATTTTTATGTTTATTCAGGTTTTGGCAGAACATATCTTTCTTTTATTTCTGTGCTGCGTGGACACACAGGTACATTTAGGCACACGTGGACCCTGCCCATTACAGTCTGATCTGTTGGCCACTTACCAGCTATTGTTGGTGATTAATAGTGCTGGACTTCACTTGTCTAGTGATTGAACCAGAGATTTCCAGACATAATCCCTGCCTCTGTAAGTTTTATTCTCGAAGCAGCACCAAGTGTCTGTGAGGAGAAAACTGACCCTAATTAACATAAATCATGTCAGAAATCCTCTGGTTATAGATTGATGTTCTCCATGCTTCATGCCACACATGATGCTGTTAACTTGTTTTGTTGTCCTAGAGGCGAGGACAGAGATATAAAAAATAGATTTTAATGGCTCCCACTTGTGCTGTTTTAGAAAAACCTGCCTTGTGAATATTCAGAGGCTTTTGTCAATGATACGTGTTGAATATCGATTTGCATGCATATCAAGTTGGGTTGGATCCAATAGCGACTGTAAAGCTTATACTAAGAGGGCAAGCTTAAAGCACCCGCAGCAAATATACCTTTATTCATAAAATTTTAAGCTGTATAATCCACGCAGGTCCAAAATTTAAAGAGATGAGGTTTGATGTATGTTCACTTGACCAGTTACAAAAGTAATGAATTAGAGGATAAAGGGCACACGAGCATCCATACACACATTCGTAAATAGAAAACGTATGATAACAGAGACCTCTGCACTCTGCTCCACGTTTGTCTCCCATTTTTTAGCTGAGCTCTAAGCCGATCACTCTCCTCAGATATCCACTTTTAGGTGGATTATGAGGAAGCTGGACTGTAATAAAAGCTCTGGGTCGTGAAATAGAAAGTGGTCTTCAACATGTCGAGCCAAGGTCTCTAATCATCCCAATCACACAAGCTCAGGCCTCGAAAAGCAAGTGAAGCTGCTAACGTGAAACTGTTATTCAACTGGCTCCTTACCCTCCTTAACCCAAACCCTAACCTCCAACGATTTTTTTCATTTTAACATGCATACTGTTCTGTCTCTGTTCTGTCTGCCTTAAGTGTAGTGAAAAGAGGCAAAAAAAGTTTTTTATAATTTAACCAGGTCGTGGTTAAATAACTGCCACTCCTCTTGCTCTCTCTCTGACTTTGATATGGCTGTAGTTTTTTTAATCTCTGTGTCATTGTTTCTTTCTCTTCCTTCCTCTTTTCTCTTCTTTCTCCGTTTCTCCTTTTCAACACTTCTTCCTCTCATGAACCTGTTATGTACATTGACTGAGACTGTGCTCTTACATAGTACTCTAGTTAATAATGCAGTGAGAAATGAAGTCATTTTCACCCTAGCTTTGTGCTAATTAAATTTTACAGCAGTCTTATCGCCCAGCCACACACATTCCTGGTCCTCCCACATTTACCAACGCCAGCAGCCATATCACATAGCCGTCAGGAAGAGAAAGAGCTGGGGAGATGATTATATGAACTTCTGTTGTTATGGGAGGGAAATGAGTACTATCTCCTCTTTATATCACTGGTCTCCACAAAGGGAGGTTCTAGAGTTCTGTCTCTGTAAAATACCTTTGGTTAAAAAAGCAAATATCCTCCTCCACTCCTCCTTTCTAACGTTTGAAACTGGTCACTGTCTGTGTTACCTCTCAGCTCTTGCATCAGAGATGAAGGAAGGAAATGTAGGTACAAGTGATGAAAAGAATCTGGTATCGTTTAAAAATTCCTCTCACCTTCCTGCAATAACAGTCCAATATCCAGGTACCGTTCTCTGGTGCATCATACTCGTATACAGAAATAGGAACAAACACTGAGGCTCCCGTTGTTGGTGATTCCCAGAACCACTTTAGTCTGTGGTGATAAAAAGATCTCATTCCTTCAAACGGCTTCATCTCTCTATTGCAGTCCCTGGCTGTCATTTCTGCCTCCACTCCACCTGCTACGTATGTGTCTCTTTGCTGATCCCGAAGCTCTAAGTGTAGCGACAGAGGTTTCCACATCGACAGAGCGAGAAGGTCTGGCCTCAGGCTCTAGGATCTATTTAATGCTCCATTCTCCTCAGAGACTCAGATTGGACTTTGCTGATCGGCCATTATACCACACTTTTATGCCCATACACTCATGTGACTGTATACAGCTGCACTCACTTCAGCATGCACGTGCACACACACACAAACACACACATCCCCTTGTAGACTCTCAGCCTTGAGGCACAGGGCCATATACTGTATGTGTCTCTAGCCTCTGGGCTAAAGAGCTTCATTAGTCTGGCACTAGCTTTGATTAGCATCCTCATGGGTACAAATTAGCAAACAAGCTCAAGTGATCCTGTGAAGAAGTACTTACGCTGGGACTTTCTGCAGATATGTGAACACTTCACAGGCATATGATTTTCCCTGCCATTCAGAGATTGCAGATTCTCTCTAAGTGTCCAAGTGAAATCTATGACACCAAAGTCTTAAAATACTGAGAATGTGGAGTAATGATTTTCTTTCCCCACATATAAATGCATATGTTTGCTCTACATGTGTTGCTTTGTATTGTTTTCTACATGCTTGTAAATGTGTGTCACATTAATCTTGCACATACATCTGAGTGTGAATTGGTTCATTCAGTACTTCAGCAAAGGCATTAAAGTGTGCAGATGTAGCCTGTGCATGTGCTTTGTCTGAAACCGTTTTTCATTCAGGTGAAAATTCCTCGAGCTACTGCCTGTTCTATAATAACTGTACTTGACATTTCCCTCTCCTCCAGCCTGTAGAGACTAGCAGATGCTTTCCATTCCAGTTGAACCTATTAAGGCCTTCTCTTCTCTCCTGCATCCACTGGCCTGTCCTTTGGCAGGGCTCTCCTGAATGTTAAAACTCACTGTTTAGCATCATAGTAAAGCCGATGCAGGGCAGAGGAGTAAGGAAAAGAAAATGGCTGCTGGGTGGCAAAGGGCATGAACAAAAAGAGTGCTTTAAAAAAAAAAAAAAAAAAAAAAAAAAAAAACCCTGCCCCATTGGCCCAGTGGTTGGGCTGCTATATCTCGGCTGTTTCTAACATACATCTCCTGCACTTCTACTAATGGGTCATCAAATTACTGTACTGTAAATATGTACACGTAATTGTCTGTGTTAACTTCAACAACTGACTTAATTTCAACAACAACACAGACACACAAACACACACACACACACATATATATATATATGGAGATTTATGGAGATTTTTCTCTTTTTTTTTTCTATGATAAACTCTTGTTGACCTTACTGTCTTGGATTGCTGACCACGAGGTTGTCGAGGTTGTTTTTTGTTTGTTTGTGTGTTTTAACAGTTGTATTACCATTGCAACAAGATTCTTCTGCTTTTTTTTTAATCTTCATGGTTGATGGTTCCTGGTGGGAATTCAGTGAGCTGACAAACTTCAGTGACATTATATATTTCTGGACAGATCTTATCTTTGGTTTCACATAGATTGTAGATTACAGATTGTTTGTCCTTCGTTGTGTGGCTTAAGTCCACTGCAAGTCTGTGGTATTAGTTGTGATTGTTGCAGTTTCTGTAACAGGATGAAGTTTTTATGGAGGAGAGATGTTGGCATTATACTAAACTTCAACACTGAAGAGCAAGTGCTGATGTTTGATCCTTAAACTTTATACCTGTCTGTCCCCTGTTGGTTTTGTTCTCAAGACGCTCAGGAGTCATACAAGCTTCCCAACCACGACAAAGTAAATATCACAAGGGGAAGTTCCACCAGTACAACAATTATGACGTCTTGCTTCCCGGAGGCTTATTATGTACCTGCTGCAGCTGTTTGAAATTAGATCTGTCAAAATGTCTTGCACCTGTTGTTGGAAACAATCATAACTCGACTGTGTTTGAGGTATGTCTCTAATAATTATTTTTAATCCAAAGCTTTTCTTTCAAAAATGCAATATTTTTTCATTATCCATCCAGTGTCACTAATGAAGTAAAAATTATAGGGGACAGTAAAACATATTTTGTAAACAAGTCATATTAATTACCTGTAATTAATGTAATTAGATCCCAGTTGGAATATGAGGATATAATCTCTGACAAATTCAACAGAGGGAAATGACTGACAGAATATAATGAATAATTTACGTATTTATACAATAATCTTTAGAAAATTAAATGATAGAATAATTGATGACTTTAAATCTTAATGCAAGTTTTGATTAAATGGGAAACTTAATAACGATGCCCAGCAGACGTGATAATTGTTTTGGTTTTCAGGCCGTTGCATCACTGGCTAGTCTTGATTTTGTGTACAAACCTGATTATTTTTCTAAATAAAGAGGTAATTAGCCCAGCTAGTTTGAATGGTAATTACAATGTCAGACAAAGTGAAAAGAGGCCGTCTGAATGTATTTTACAGATAGTTGTGCGTTTATCCACACGCACTCGTACTCACACAGAGATTCTATTCAGCATGGAGAAATACCTCAAGCCAAGCATAATTGTTTATACATTATTTATTTCCGCTTTTATATAACATTTGCAAGCTAAGATAACAGAAAATTGCTTATTTGCCTCTTCAGTTTAAGATTTTCTGGTGGAGGCAAGAAACACGGAGCAGGTTGAGCAGGATGCAGCCGCTTCTATTGGGTGTATTGTTTTGTGTACCTCATTACTCTCACTCTGAGTTCTGTTCATAATTCTGTTTATGTCATTGTTATGCACTCATGGGGACCTTCTAAATGCTGCCACAACTAAGTCCTTTAATTTTCTTCAAAAGCACAAAATAAAGACATGTTTACATGGATGTTTCGTGGATAGAATAGTCTTTTATTGTCATTATACAGTGGGGGTACAAAGAAAATAAGGGTGCTCCCACAAAGTCACCATGCACCACAATGAGAAAATTGACAAAAACAATTGACAAAACAAACATAAGGGATGTCATAGAAACCAACACACAAAGGACAACATAGGGTACGAAACAATACAACATATTAAAAAAGGGAATATTCTCTTTTAAAATACACATAAAATTTGAAAAAAGAAGAAATCTTGTAAACTTATGATATATATACAACTGAAAGAGTACCACGAAATGTAAACTGTAAAAACTGTAAAAACTCTGGAGGTAGTGCAAGAAAAGTAGTGCAACAGAATATATATGCATTATAAATATAGAGAACTCAAATATTTGGTAGGAAGTATATGAGGTGATAGATGTCATGGCTGCTGGGTGGTGGGGGTTGTTATCTGTCTATGAGTGAGTGAGTGTGTGTGTCTGTGGTGTTAACAGTCCAGGGGAAGAAGTTGTTCGTCAGTCTGGTGGTGTGGGACTTGATTGACCTGTAGCATCTTCTAGAGGGCAACAGGTCAAACAGGGGGTGGGCAGGGTGTGAGGGGTTTCCCATGATGGCCTTGGCCTTCCTGAGGCAGTAAGATGTGGATATTTGTTTTTTAGGGTGGGCACCTGATGATTTTTTTGGGCAGTGTTTTTGACCCTCTTCATCACTTTCCTGTCCTCGGCTGTGGAGCCTGCGTACCACACACCCAGGCAGTAGGTGAGCACCCTCTCCACAGAGGAGTGATAGAAAGCCAGCAGCAGCTTCCTGTCCAGGTTGTTCTTCCTGAGGATGCGCAGAAAGTGTAGCCGCTGCTGAGCCTATTTCAATTTGCTGATGTTGTAAGTCCAGGAGTGGACAGTACAGATGTGGGTGCCCAGGAACCTAAAGGTGGTGACAGTTTCCACCCGTTCTCCATTTATGAGGAGGGCTGTCCTGTCTGTGTTTCCTGAAGTCCATAATGAGTTCTTTTGTCCTCCGGACATTACAGTTTCTCTACCTCGGCCCTGTACGCTGTCTTGTCCTCGGCACAGATGAGTCCAACCACAGTGGTGTCATCGGCATGTTTTATAATGCGGTTGGTTGGGTGGGTCGGAGAGCAGTCATGGGTGTACAGGGCGTACACAAGGGGCTCAGAACGCAGCCTTGAGGTGAGCCAGTGCTGAGTGTGAGTGTGGAGTCATGTGGGCGACTTGCAGAACGTTTTTAACCCAGATACAGGTGGGGAGGGGGATCTATAGTTGCAGAAGTTTGGTGAAGAGAACGTTCGGGATGATCATGTTGAACACCGAGCTGTAGTCCACGAAGAGCATCCTTATGTAGCTCTACTTGTTCTCCAGGTGGCTCAGTGCTGTGTGGAGTGTGAGGACAATGGCATTTTCTGTGGACCTGTTTGCTCTGCAGGCAAACTGGTGGGGCCTGAAGGATGGAGCAAGGCAGTCTCTGATGTGCTGGTACGCTGATCGCTCTAAGCACTTCATGACTACAGACGTCAGGGCGATGGGTCTGTAGTCATTTAGGCTGTCTATGGCAGTTTTTCGGGGATGGGGATGGTGGTGGAAGCCTTCAGACATGTGGGGATGGTGGTATGTGTCAGGGACAGGTTAAAGAGTTTAGTGAGTATCCCTGCCACTTGGTCTGCACATGCTTTGCTCACCGCCCCTGGGATACTGTCAGGGCCAGCAGCTTTCCTAGAGTTCACTGATCTCAGGTTTTTCCTCACCTCATGCTCTGGGAGAGAGAGAGGTGGGGTGTTGGAGTCAGGGGAAGATAGTGACTCCAGGTGTGTGGTGGTGGTCTCAAACGGTGCAAAGAAGCTGTTCAGCTCTTCTGCCAGTGTGCTGCTGCTGCTGAAAGATGTGGGAGGGGGACAGGGCTGGCCTTTGTAGTTGGTTAGGGCCTGGTTCCCCTTCACATCTGACAAGGGTTGTTGTCCGTCAGGTATGCCTCCATGTTCCTCTTGTAGGAGTATGACATGACATGATTACTAAAATAACTTCAATTTCTGACCAATTTGAGCCGAAGAACACTTGACACTTCTTACCGAGATTTACACATGTGCTTTACAACTGCAGAGGCAGGTTTGAGATGAGTCCTACATCATGAAGCGCTACCAGTTTTTAACAAAATATGTGTTTACCTGCTTTTATTTGCTTTAAAAAGAGATAGGAGGCTTTTCCTATTTGAAAGAAGTGATAATGAGTGGAAATTTAAACAAACAGATTTTGTTCAACTACAGAATCCATCGCTGTTTGTTGTTGTTGTTGTTTTTTTTTTTTTTAAAGAGGTCGATGTAAAGAGCAGGGGGCTCTTCCACAAAGTCTCTGAGAGTAAACCCTGGCTTCTCAGCTCTGTGACTCAGATTAGACTGCAATGGAAAGCTTTAACAAGATAGCACCAAAACCCTTATTTTCCCTGGCAGGACACATGCACATACACTTGAAATGGCCCTTGGATAACATCTGTCCTTAGGGTTTTCTCCTTCCTACATAGACAAAGTGTAAGACTGGCCACAGGAGCCAGGGAGTTAATGAACAAGGCTTATCCACCTAGAAAGGTTTTGGAGAGAAGAGGCTGGCAGCCTGTAAATCATCCATCAGTCTCTCCTGTGAGCTGAGCCTGAGCTCTGACAATAGAAGGTGTTTGGGCTACAGCAGAAGGGACATGATTTATCAGGGAGGTGAGTGATTATGTGAAGTCTCTGTACGTGAGCAAGACGGGCACGCCTAAAAGATGATCCCATATCGTTTCATGAAACATGCAAAGAAAAGTCGAGGGTGCCTGTGAAAAATAGCCACATGAAGACACTATGAATAAATGAACTGTCAGCATGTTTAACTTTGAATATAGTGCACACTGTAAAGGATTCAAGTTCAAAGAGCAACAATTCCTCACACACACACACACACACACACACACACATACATATATATATGTGTGTGTGTGTGTGTATGTGTATATATATATATATATATATATATATATATATATATATATATATATATAATGTTGCCAGCAAGAGCTGAAACGATTCTTGACGACTTGATGTCATTTTATTTTCTAACTAATTACTATCATTGGCCTTCCAGCTTGTCACTCTGCTGTGTCACATAAAAAAAAAAAAAAACATCGTGCTAGGAAAGAAAATGACAAAATATTGAAATTTTTTCCTTTTTTAATGGATAATTATCTGTCTCAGGTGTTAGAGAGGGGGAAATGATGAGCACCAAAATAGATCAGGAGAAGAGAAAAGTCTCTGATCTTCTCCTGGCAGTGTAGTGGATTCAAATAATGAAACACTTAAAGTTAAACCACTGCGCCTTTCATGTGCAAATTCAACTTCACACATTGACAGTTCACACTGCTTCTGTAGATGACTGGTTTGGATCTTACTTATGTCATCTTTTTTATTAGATGTAAGTCATTATCTTTTGTTTTGTCCCAGTCCCCAAGACTGAAGAATTCATAGTTTGTTGAAAGGGGGTAAAGGAGTTGACATCCACTTTAGTCGCCTTAAATGATCCATTTTGAGGATCCAAACAGAGATGAATAAATATCAACAAACAATACTACAGATTTACTTCTGTAACAACTTTATCAGGCTATCAGAACTGGTTGATAGATGTCAGAGATACAGAGGAGGAGATGTATGCAAGTCTGCACACTGTGTATTGAGTGTTTTTCTTTATGAGACTTTCCACAACTAGCACCTTTCGCTATTTTTCCAAGCATTATACATTTTAGCTTTTACTCCTTGAGCTCCAGGCGTAGCCTTGAGCCCAGCCAATAGTACACAGTTGTCTAAACCTCACATTGGTTATCACACTGCAAATTGCAAATCACACACTATAAAACCCTAACATGGACTTTACTTTTAAGAAACCCAGTGGAAAATAATTGTGAAAATTTCCACGTTTCCATGTTATACACATAGCTCATTTTTTATTGCTGTTAATTCATTTATGCAGAACCGAATAGATAATATTTGCAGGAAAAATGTCTCATAAGCTGACAAAGGTACTAGAAAAAGATTGTCTAAGTTCCAGGAATCTTCTTCATTGTTTGTGTAATATTTAGTATTTTGTTGATAAGATTATGATGAGATCAACATCTGGTGCAGGAATATTTCTACTTTTATCACCTGTGTCCTGCTGGATATCTCATTGACATTCAGCTTCGCAAACGTATCATGATTTATCTCATTCTACATCGTGGCTTGAGGTTTCATGCAGAAAATTTGGGGAAAAAAATGGGGATGAATGACACAACCAGATCCGAGCTGTTCACATTTAAATAGCTGAGGAGTATGAAGTGGGAAAGTGATGTTGCCAATTTTTCATGGACCAATGAATCCTTGACCTTCCTTATATACCGCAGCCTTAAAGTTGGAAAACAGGAGCATCAGAAAAGATGCAGTGTATTACTTAATGTAAATATTTGTTTGATGTACTTGAGCCTTGTTTCAGTGCTTCAACGAATTTAACATGGTTCCTCTGATCAGCTACTGTGCCTTATTATTCCAACCTTTTTCATTTCATTTTCCTTTGAAATACATTTTTTTTTTTTTTTTGCTTTTACATTTGCTCTTACCTCTCAAGGGTCCAAGAATCTGTTCAGCCAAATCACACATTCAGTGTATGAATGTAGCAGCAGGAATCTCATACAGATACGTCAAATCCCAGCTGATAAAACTGAACAGTCTTGGTGTCTCGATTCCACCAGGGAAAAGTGGAAAAATATGTCTTTTGTAATTTGTGTGAACTGACCCTTCAAGGTGAGTTACAGTGCAGTTCTTTTGAGTAAAGCTTAGCTGACCTCATACTTTGTGATACAGTTCTGTCCTGTGCATCAGCTGATAGACGTAGAGAACATAGAGACAGAAAGTGAGAAGCAGGAGGCCGGGGACAGAGACGCTGAGCTCAAAGTAAAAACAAATGGAGTAAACAATGTTAAGAGACAGGTGTCTATTTCTCTTTTTTTGTCACTCTTCTCCCTCTCTTTGCAGCTTTCTCCGTCTCTCCCTCTTTCGACTGATGAAATTGCCAATGATTTATAACAAATGTCAGTGGCAGGCGCAGCAGACTGCTGTTTTGTCCCTGTCAGAGCCAAGTAGAGCCTGAGGTAGGCAGCTTTGCTTATCAATCAATGCCGTTCTCCTCTCTCCACCACCACTATCAGTACAAAGCGACTGGATCACCAGCTCTCCAAAACCCAGGGCCAACATGGTTGTCATGGAGATAGTACATTATGGCAGTGCAGACGCTGACGCAAACACAAAACCTTCAAGGTATCAGTGTGTTGATAGGAGCCTTGTGTTTCACATGCAGACTGACTGTTTGTCAGTGTCTGTCCAGCTGCTGAACATCCTCCACCCAAAACACCATCTGCCCAAAATCTAGTTCTGCAGCAGTAATTGTTATAAACACAGAAAGATGTCAGACTGTTCAAACACCTTTAAACTATGCAACTCTGGTTGCTTTTTTTCAACGAAGGCTGAGTTCAAGATGCACAATATGTACCAAAACACTTTAATTAAACAGAAACAGGGGTGCAAGCCTTACAGCTGCTCATGACAGCTTTTTAAATGGGTGGGTTTATACACATGTTGTTGCTGATTGGGTAATTCCTTGAACACTCCCACCAAACAGGAGAAAACTACCTCATTTAAGGAGCCATTTAACTGTCACAGTGACTACAAAGCTGATACATTAACTAAAAATCTTGCATAGTGCACCTTTATATTTCAGATTCAGTGATGAGTAGATTTCACAGGTGGCCTGTGTTTCCACCCATGTTATTACATACACACAGTAACTGAACTGTGTTGATTATTTGACGATTTGCCAGGGAGCACGGTGTTTAATTATCTATCATCAACAAACCCTTGACATGGCATTTAGTAACATTTACTTTTTTTCCTTGCTTGATAATCCACACCCCCATTGTTAGTTTATGATGAGGTTTTACTGCTTCGTTACAAATGTATTTGAAAGGTCTTTGCCCACAGAGCACTAATTTATCGGACTGTTTTGTCAGTTAGAAAACAGAGGGATGAGGTCAGTGTCATTTGTTCTTAGCCACCAGAGTAAAGCTGCCACAGGGGGAAAATAGTAGCAAATGACCTGAACCATGAACTGCTGTCACCTGCATTTAGAGCAAGAAATGTTTTTTTCTGTTGTGTATTTTCATATGAATGTGATGGAAAAAGAGTGTTTGTTTGTAAATATAATTAATTCAAGGTGATATCACTGTAATTGTAGTAGTAGATGATTTTAATAGCTATTCTTTAATATATGTGGCATTTCTAAAATCAAACAAGAAAACAATGAATAACTTTATTTAAATGATCATGGCACATTCCTTATAAATGCTATTATCTAGACTAAAATATATGTGTAAAGTTCTTGTTTGAAATGTTTGATGAAAAATCTGGTGTTGCGTGATAATGTTACTTAGCTTCTTGTATATAAACCTAAAACTCTTAGTGTGTATTTTAGAGTTAATTCAGTTTACTTGCATCATTTGCACAACTATAACCGATGAAGTTAGAGGTGTAGTCGTGTACCGTGGACACTGATGTCAGCTCTAAGCTAGTGAGTGGCAGATGCACTGGCTATGTCTGTGGGTGCATGTTTGCGTTTGTGTTGAGCTCAGCCTCTGACTGAACTCAAAACTCACAACAGTGTTCAAGTTTTGTGTTAGTTTTCCTGCAGTTTCTCTTTTCTTTGTCAGTGTTTATGTAATTCCTCTCACTGCCAGAAGATGGAGACATAAACTCTGCACTGCAGGTTCAAGAAAACTTAATGCTCATCCGTATCCGTCAATACGCAACGACACAGAGCCCTCTGCGTCATTACCCATCCAACCCCCTCTGTGCGAGCTTACGTGCACTGCCCCAATTTTTTAACTATCTATCCCCTACTGTTCTGGCAGTGAATTACTTCATGGCACCTGTCAGCTGACAGAAGACTTCAAAATGGTTCATGACTGCATAAGTGAGCATTTAGATGTTTCCCAAATACATAAACAAGCAGAAACAGCTGTTATGAAATTAGAAAACACCAGTAGTAGTACTGTAGTCTGTCTTTGTCAGCTTCTGTTGTGACTACATGTTAATACTTTTTGTTGCCTGTAGATGGTGTAAACCTGCATCCGCAGCTTTACTGTTGCTGTTAGTTGTTTTTGTCAATAGATGTCACAGTTTTACCTGAAAGTTTAGTTTTTAAACTGCTTGAGCTGCAGCTCTGCAGTTGAATGGTACGCTGGGTCTTTGATTCATTTTAATGATTTAGATGTAAAACTCCAACAATGTGTAGATTTGATAAATAAATGAATGATAGACAATTTTTCTCCTTAAATATATTACACAGCCAGAGACATGAAATAAAATGTACTTACTTAATGTGAAGAAATATAAACACATATACTTTTACAGTTTGTTATAAGTATGCACATTTCTCTGCCCCCTTCCTTCCTCAGCTAGCAATTGAGAATGTTCTCTAAAAGCAGATTAATTGGATAATGGCTTTCTCCTTTTTTCCGTTACAGCTCGAGCTTGTCGTCAACAATTACTAGTTCTGTCAAGGTTGATTGTCCATTCTGCCGTACTTCGTTAAGAGGAGTCTGTGCCTTATAAGTCATCTTGAAGCAACACCTAGTAATTTTGCTGTAGTTTTCTTGTCACTGTTTTCTGGCCTCAGCAGCTGCTGTCACTGCTCATTTCAATTGTATTTCATTTTTATACGGGCTCACACGTACAGTATGTAAGCAAAGCTGTACCATTTACTAACTGATTTTCAATTTGGATTCAAAAAACAAAACATTTCAACTGTTCCAGTCAGGTCGCCATCAGTACCCAGAAAAAAATCAGCAGCTTCACTACATGTAGTACATACTGCATGTTATAGTACATACAGTGCAGCTTTCCTCAATTCTGAATATAATTACTATTATGTGGTGAATATATATGCATAGTTTGAGTAACAATCTGTGGGCCTGGTGACAACAGTCTCTCATGGGGGCTCATTACATAGAAAAACTAAGCATCACAGAAAAAATATCTTATATATACTTGAACAAGTACCGTATGTAAAAGAGAATTATTTCTTTTATAAGCAAATGACAAAAACTCTATGTCAAATATAGTTGGAGCTGCTTCCAGTTATCACAAGTGGGTGATGACTGCTGTTTTTTTTCTTTTTTTTTTTTTTTCTTCTTCATGTCTCATGCAGATTATCTTTACATTTTTATCTTTACATTTTTGTATGAATATGAAATAAAGTAGGGAAACTACTAAGTGATGTACAAATAAAGTAGAATAAACAGTGCTGTGACCTCCTGTTCCACTGGTCACACTGAAGGTGTGACACAGTCGTGTTATAAAACTGCTGCTGTGAGAGACAAGGGGCAGAAGCTGTTCACTGAGTTGTGTGTGTGTTTGTGTGTGTGTGTGTGTTTCTTTAATTTCTTCAATCGTGGCAAAGTGCATGTGGTTTACTTAATTTTATCTGTTTATCTAGCAAAGAACATTTCTGCGGTGTAAACATGGTAAACATACAGTTCCAGTGCTTTTTAGATGTGAAGATAGCAATCACTATATTCGATTGATTCTTGATGATACCACTGATTAGTTCACAGTCTCTCAAATGTCTCACTCTCGAGAGCAGTTTGATCATTAAGACGAGGCGATGTGAGAATCTCAACTCCATATATTCAGTGTTACTGTGGAGGCTGCAGGTATATATGAAATCAGTTTGACTCATGTTAAACCTTTATGCAACAACTTAAATAACTTCTTTCATAAAGTTGTGCAACTAATTGGATTTTATTTTCAGTTACATGTTCGATTTTCAATGACAATGACTTCAATAAAAAGACAATTAAGATTATAATAAGATAATTTAGAATATATTCTATTCCACTTATGCTACATTCATTTCAACAATTATGCTTTTTTTGTCTTGTATTGTAAATCCAACCTCAATCTCCTCTCCACTCCAACCACACTTCCAAAATCCCAAACTCACCTATTTTTGATCTAATTTATATTATACAATTAAAAACAATTAAGCGATATGATTAATATAAATAATATAAGTAATAATTTATATTATTTATTTTTATATTCATTCTATTTCATTTTTGTGTTAAATATTGCAATGCATATATTCTTATATATTATTTATTTATCTCTCAATAAAATATATCAGTCTAAATTTTACTTTTGAATTTAATTTTATTATTGATTTTACTTATTTTAAATTATGTTTAAAGTTCAAGTAGATCTGCTTTGAAAGTTTTTTAAAGTCAGATAAATGCATAATGTCTTCAAAGACCTTTATCAATCAATCACTGTTGATTCAGATAATTATGATTAGGATTTTTACCATAATCCAGCAGCATGGAGCAGTTCGTGAGTGGTGACTGTTAATGAATCAATGATGTATTTGAAATTTTAGGATATAAGCTGTAAAAAGATTCATGAATGTGAATGTGAACTGATATTGTTTTAACAAGCCACTTTTTATTGATTTTTGTTAACATTAATCTCTGTTTTCAGCTGGACATTGTTGATGTCTTAGAAGGGATTCTGCATTTGCAGTACGTTTAAAACATTTATAGTTTGGTCTGAACAGTAAAAAGATGAACTAGAGGACTGTAAAGTTCAAACTAAGACTCAATCGGCTGCTACATTTAACAATCTGTTCTCTCACCTTTTGCTTAGTGTGACTTGATAATAAACTAGCACAATACAGCCTAGAGATTCTTATTATTAGAATCAAAATGAATCTGCTGTTACTATAGATTCCCATTGAATGAGTGAAGATGATGTGTAGAGGAGGTGTCTTTTCTGTTGTGTACACTTGTCCTTTTTGCGTTTTACTCTCAGAACCAACTGATTTCTGATGTTGAGCAGACATTGTTAGTTCTTTTCAAGCACACTGAGCTGAAGTTTTCAGATAATAGGTTTTACATGTGCGTGCACAGTACGAGGTCTTAGAGTTGAAACAAAGTTGAATGAGGCTGCAACAATGGTGAACTGAAGACTAAGAAAAAAGAGCTAGAGAAGAGGCATAATGAAGGAAGGAAATGATGGTCAGTATTGGAGGCATTAGATAGGCCAAATTAAGTTGCAGCTTCACTGCTGTATGAAGTGTGATAAGTTTATTATGGTGCTGCTTTTTCTTGCTAATGAAAACATTGTTTAATATGAATCTAGTACAAGTCTAATCAGAAAAAAGCTCTGCTTCAGCTGAATAAGTCAGAGGAGTTAAGTTACCAAACACAAGCTGAGTCACTTAATCACTCGTCATTCACAAAATATCCATCTAGTGTTATATGCCCTGCTGGTAACCCACTAAGTCTTTGTTTCTGTGTTTCTTAACCATGTTTCTCCCCATGATGCCTGAACTAAAACACCAGTGAGGGTTTGAGCTGTTTAAAATGAATGTCACAGTCAAGTGCAAGTATAAATTTAAGAAAAACCCAGGCAGCGTGTATTTAAGATATTTTTCAGCGTATTACATCATTTACCTATCTTTATATGTAACACAACCACAGAGCTGTTTGCTGGATCTTTTTATTTTATTTTGAAACCAGTGTTTTTAACACAGCACAGTGTTCAAAAACGAGTCGGGCGCTCTGTCAAAACTCTCATCATGCTTGTGTCTTCACCAGACAACACTGATGCATGATGGATGAATTAATTGCTTTAAACTGCAGCTATGGAAATTACTTTCACACAGGTTCATCGTCTCATCTGAATGTTTCACACATTTCTTGTTTTTAGTCTCATCCTATGCAAACTGATGCAACACCAAACACATTTTCTTCACTGCCTACACCATCTTTTCATACTTAAGGTATAATTATTTAGATTATTATTAGAAGGTTATTTTAATCTTCATCAGTGGGACATTATAAAATAAATAAACAACTGAGTTTACACTTAAGTCACTTTATGTGCGTTAAGCAGATGTGACAGTCATTACTGAATGTTCTCTGTGGATGAGGTTGATGTATATGGTGTTAATGAGTGTGAAACAGCAACACCATTAAAGCACTATTTTTCTCACTTTTAAACATAATTCATCAGCATGTTTATGTCCATGGTATAGGTAGCTGTTAGCTAACAAGCTAAAGCTTTGATATTGTGACTTTCTCAGTGAATGAAGACCTTCTTATGCATGAACAATGGCTTCATTATATTCTTGTTGCTTGTTGTTACGTCTGTTGCTTCCTTCAACACTTTCTAAGAAAGCATACTACTGAGTGATTTCTGTGAAATTTTTGATAGAAATCCATGTCGTCCACTGGATGAACCCTGATGTCTTTTGTGATCACAAGGTCGGCATTTGTCATTTTTGAGTAAAATGTCTCAAACATCTATTGACACAAATACTCATGTCTTCCTCAGCATGAAATGTAATAACTTTGCTGATCCTTGAAACTTTTCCCCAAAAGTCAGGTCAGGCACTTCATTTATCTATAACTTTGATTTATTAATTTATATCAGCAAAACAATCCCATAATTCTCAGACACAGTTAGTCATTAGTGCCAATAAACAAATGAACTCACATGTTAAAATAGTATAGAAATATTACATTCTGACAAAAAATCCATTAATATGGTTCCGTCAGATTATTCTTAAATTCACATCAGGTCAACATTGTGTGTGCCCTGTGAAGTTGACTTAGTGATTAAATAGTTTACAAATAATGGTGTAAATTTTAGATATTAGAGACAATTATGATGAGAGGAGAAATAAACAGATCTGAAAAGAGAGGTAAAGTAAGTGTATGTGATTTAATGATTTGTTTGAAGGATGTACACATTATTAACGTGGTGAATTCACTGTCTTGTTTCTATACAGCCATTGATTGAAAGTTTGTCTTTGTGCGTGTGTGTGTGTGTGTGTGTGTGTGCGTGCGTGTGTGCGTGCCTTTGTATCCCTGTGGGTTGTGGCTAATCATCAAACAGTGGTGTGGGCCAGAGTTTGCTCATCATCGTCTGCCAGCCCATGTTCATTAAACATTTGGCACATAACAGACAGAGCTCGTCTTGCCAGTCTGTGTGTGTGTGTGTGTGTGTGTGTGTGTGTGTGTGTGTGTGTTGAATTAAAATTAGTCATTTACACTAAAATCCAGGATCCTGTGAACATAAAACGATCATTTGGTGTGAAGGAACAGAGGTTTTGAGGAAGCTTGATTATCAAAATCCTGCAGGTCGTCAATGAAATGGTCGATGAAACTTGAGATGGAGAAAAGTCGAGATGCTGCCCCACAGTGAAGTGACAGAGACGTAGGAAGCTGAGGTGGACAGCACAGTTGTGAAATGATTTGACCATATGCACCACTTCCCTCCGATATGGAAGGTATCCAAAGCTTTGTCAGTGGTTGTGTGTGTTTGTGTGTCTGTGTAAGAACCTGTTAGGAAACAGTTGCTCATTTACACATCCAGCAGTTACAGAGCAACATTATCATTAATTTAGAGCCTTGTTTCTGGGTACCTGGTGAATTTAAGACCAATATTCTCTCTGTTTTATATTGCTTGTTTTTGGCCTGTTCATTGGAAAATATCTGTCTCTGTTGTTGCTAAATGCTTCATTTTATTCACCAACAATTCGCCAACTGTGGCTATTTGTATTGGTGTGTAGAGCAGGAGATGTACATGGGGTTTTTGACCATGCTGAAGCAAAAATAGCTGCCTGCTGCCAAAACATTGAGTTGAAACTAGAGGTGATTAGTCTCTGTAGGTTGATTAGGAAGAAATAAAGTATTGATCATGGTTTTTTTAAATTCATTGTATTTGGCATCATAGGTGGTTAGATAGTTAATTACCTTGCAGGTGACAGTACCATAACCACTGCAGTACTGTGAGTAATATTTAAAAGGTCTCTCCTGCTAAGCCATTTTTGTCTCTTCAACAAAATAACTCGTCAAATGCATGTGAGTAATTTTGCCTTAACTCACTTTTTTACTCAAATACATCATAGTATCAATACGTTTTAGAAGAAATGAAGTAAAGAAGATTTAAAATTAAACCTAAAAATTGTCAGGGCTTGACACTTTTTGACTTTGTGTGAGGAAGCCATTTTGGCAGGTACTTGTAACTTGGAGATTCGTAATTGATGCCCAGCCCCAAAGCTTCACAGTGGTTTTTCTCCATTTTAATGTTAATGAACCACAGTGTGCTCTCAGTCCTACCTCAAGTACCATCAACCCAGTGTGCCACATTCAGCCGTGTTCATTAGCCCTCTCCACTTTTCTCTTCACAAAACTCTGACATCTTGTGCCATTTTCATCCTGTTCCACTCTCCCACTTCTGGACTAACATCTTGTACTGCATCATTAAATAACACTGTTGTCTGTGATTTAATTTTTTAGAAAAATCACTTCTTAATGTTCTGCTCCAGGTCATAACAAAGCGAGTGTTAGAGTTGTGCGTTTTTGTATATTTTCACATACAGATGTGTGAATGTGTCGATGTTGATTGTTTGACACCATAAACAGAAAAGAGCGACTCCCTCGTGACTGAAGCGAGGAGCTCGGCCGAGGTCGACGGGACACGCTCACCAGCACACATCTTTAAAAGAAACAATTGATTCTTGGCTGGGATGTTCCCACAGAGTCCGATTGTTCAACTAAATTGTATCAACCTCTGGTTCAACTTCCGTGATGCAGCTTTTCCTGCCTCCACTAAATCCTCCTGATGTAGAGTGTAGGCTCAGGAATATGAACTGCAGCACTGTTATTGTTCACCACAGCTCTGACACATTTCTTTCTATTTTCCATGAATACATCAGCTCTCTCTCTCTCTCTCTCTCTCTCTCTCTCTCTCTCTCTCTCCCCTCTCCCTGTTCCTGAGTCACTCTGTATCCCTTCCTTTCCTTGCACTCAGATGCAAACACACACTCTCTTACACACACATTTTTTCCTCCATCCTGCTCCTATTCCCATGTTGACAGAGATGACAGTCGAAACCACTCCCTAACTGGTTGGCCGTCAAGCACCATTTTGCCTCTGTCATTCAAATGTCTCCACCTGACTCTGTCTATGTCAACCCATCTCAAATCATTACCTCAGGGTCACAGCTGTTCCATCTCAATCTCAGGATGTGTCTGTGAATTTCAGAACATAAAAAGCTCGATCTACAATGACTGGGAAGGAACGAGAAGAGATGTTCTGTTCATCTCAGAGGGTTTCTCTTTCTAACAGAAACTTTAAAGGACGATTGTGAGGAGAAAGACTCACGACTTTTAATTCCAAGAAGATGATTACATCGGTCATCAAGTCATTTTGAGAATACTGTTTGTATACAGTGTTATGAGAAAATATTTACCACATTAAAAATCAGAAGTTGTATTGTGGATGAACTGGAGATAGTTTACACCTCTCCCTCCTTCACCTGTGTGAGCAGTTCTCTTGAACCTTTTTCTAAAACCACTGACTTGTGTTTTGTTGGCACAGCTGAGCCTCCAGCCTCTTCTCTAAAACATGCCGATATTAATTTTTATCATTGTGTTCTTCTAACATTACAACTCTTCTCTTCTTAAAATACATCTTGTTTCTTCAAGTATTTGAACTATTTTGTTAAGTTAAGGCTCACATGAGTATGACTATTTTTCACAGAATATTTTTTTTTCAGACCTTTTGTCTGGTACAGAAAAGTGTAGTGTAACATTTGTTGTCTCATGAATTGTCCCACTTTAAATACAATTTCCTTGTCTTTTCTGTCTAAGGACCATTATTCCATCACCTTGCTATCACCTTTCTCCCTCTCAATATTTTTCACAGACAGTATTTATGTCACCGTATGGAGAGAAAACAAAACAAAAAAAAAGTTATACAGCTTGGGGCTTTGCCTATCATGACTGCCTGTCAATACTTTCAGGACTCACTGTTAGGTGGGATCATTGAGTAATAGAAACATGTTTTAAATGTAAAAGAAATAAATGGAAGCACTCGTTGAACTGCTTTTAAAACCTGAGGTAAAGAAGGAGACTGAAGGAGAGTCAGACTGATAAATAAGAGATGACAGGAAGGAAGGGGAGAGAGAGGGAAAATAATGTAACAGGGCCAATCACGCCCCAGCGGTTCTACTAATCATGCAAACAAGGTCACTGTCCACCAGAGCCAAACTGGCAGGAAACATTCATGCATCTGAGGCACTTCTCTCTCACCCTCTCTCTCCCTTTCCTTCTCTCTTTTCCTTTTGCAGTATCTTTCTCCTTCTGTTTCGGTCACCCAGTTAATCAGTCAGCCCACACACAGGCTTAGTGGAACACCATGATTACTGCCGTGTGTACTGTACATACATTAGATTATAAATGCTGCATTATTTAACCCACGTTTCATCAGCTGAGGAACTGAGAAAAAGAAAAAAATAATTGACAGATTGTATTAAATTCCTCTGTCCACTGTCACAAATATGATGATTTGATGCTTTTTTTAAATAAATAGTATAATCTAAATATCTTTAATTTTGGGTCATTGTTCAGACAAAAAGCATCACTTTATAAAACAAACCAGTTTCCACTGTTTTCTGACTTTTTTATAGGAAAATTAATCCAGAAACTAACTGGTGCATTAGTTTATAGTAAAAATATTTTTTTTTAATCACGCTCTTATATCACCTCCTTGGCTTTTGGGTGTTATGCACATTATTCTCACCTATTTAGATCCATTTTAGTCTTAGTTTTAGTTTTTTTTTTTTTTTACCTTCAAAGCATGTGGGCAAAAATAGTTCTTTTCAGTGTTAGAACTAGAGTCTTAATTTATTACTTCTTAAAAGCAGCTTTCACTCTAACCAGAGAGAAACTGCAGACTGACTCAGGATTTGCATATCGTTCATAAAACACAAATGCATGCTATTCTTGTGACTGTAATGACAAATGATATAAAACACCTGTGCTTCACTTTCATTTTCTCAAGCTGGTTTGTAATCGTAAAACTCTCTCTGTCTCTTGTTAGACACACACACGCACACAAACAACACACACAGATACAGCCCTCCTGACAGACAATCTCACATTTCCCCGCTGGCCCTAATTGGCTGCGTTGCAAAGAGAAGAAGACGGTGCAGCTCTCAGATGTTAGTGGCCGTTTTTTGTGTAGAGTCCAGTAGAAAATACCAGAAAAGAATAAGAGACCCCAGAGGCTCAGACATCATGTTAAGTCATCACCTTCTCTTTTGTATCAGGGACCACTGTCTGTACAGAGACTATATTAAGTCTGTATTTGCCTGTTGGTTATAATTAGCCCGAGTGCAGTTTGGACATCAAACCGTCACAGGAAGACTTTCATAAAAGTGAGGAATTAAGTCATTTTACCATTTTATTTTTCCCCAGTTTCTCGTGATCTACAATTGAAAAAAGATAATTTTATCTTTCAGTCAGATTTCTATCATTAGTTCTCTTCCAGGTTTGAGACATTCTCTCATTCAAGACGTTGCAGCATGTGATTAGATGTTTTTCACCAGAAAATGTTCTCATCAAGAATGGTATGATTATGGTATGTGTAGGTTGTTAAAGAAGAAATGTCCTTTTAACAAAAACGGAGGTGGAGGTGTTGTGTTGTTAGTTGTTTTCCTCCGTCTGCTCTGCTGCCATTTCCCTTTGCACCAGTGTTACTCTGACAAGCAGTGCACTGGTCTCCACAAGTTTGTGATTTCTCAAGGAGGATTAGATTCAGCCCGGGTCCTGTCATGGTCAACACCCTTATGACAAACTACATAAATGTGAAGAATCATCCATCACACACAAACACACACACACCAACCAATATTGTCCCAATGCCCTGAAGGCAGAAGATTTGTATGTGTTTATGGCCTTAAGTGCTGTTGACAGG
Organism: Polydactylus sextarius; assembly: GCA_016801845.1. Lineage (NCBI taxonomy): Eukaryota > Metazoa > Chordata > Actinopteri > Polynemidae > Polydactylus > Polydactylus sextarius. The sequence continues at coordinate 19,828,124 of CM028906.1, forward strand.
TGAAAATAAATCCCACTCTCCTTTTCCCCTTCCCTCTGCCTTTTCTAGTTTTGTACTTTTTCCTTCTGCATCATCTGATTCTCTCATTCATACCACTCTACTTTCTTCATTTTATTTTCATTGCACATTCCTGCACATTCTCTTTTCACAACCAACAACGTCACATACTCCTTTTGTATCTGCTGTATGTCCTTATTCCTCTTTGATACTGTCACCATTTAGAGCAGGATGATAAATGAAATTAACATTGCAAGAAATAATCTGACCCTGACTAAAATTTCCACCTTTTAAAACGTTGCTAAGTCGGACATAATTAAAGCAGCTTTTGATTTTAAAATTTGGATATAACACAATCAGCTGTTCATCCTTATAGTCACTTCTTTTCTTCCCATCCACAGATGGGGGGCAGATGATGAAGACTTAATGTTCTGCTCCTTGTTCCCAGTATATCCAAATGCCAAACCCCCTGCCACAAAGGTGTTTTGTCCACTTGCCACTGAAACGCCTTCTGCTTGACAGAAAGGGGATGTGGGAAGCAGGGAGGAAGAGTAGTAACAAGGGAGATGTTGTCAGGATTTGTCACAGTCCTCCTGTAGAAAATGCCACCAGCCTTTTGAAACAGGAGCCACAGAGGAGGAGACATTAGCATGATGTGTCTGTGTATGTGCCGAGGTCTCGCGGCTACTTTGCTAATAACGCATGCAAACAGCTATTTTCAAATGGGTCACCTACTGAAGTTATAATAAGAACTAAAGGATTTGTAAGCTGGAGTTGTGTACACAGAATCAGGCATCTTGTTCCTGTTGCTATAGTGAACAGAAAAAAACTGATGTATATAATATGAATGTCTGAAAAAAAATTAACATCTCTTTACTTTGGTGTGAATATGTGTGATTCAGTGACATTAGTGAAGCCAGAACTCTTCTTCCCACATGTCAGCAGGCCCATGACGGTGATGAAGAGGGGAAAAAAGTCTTTGTCATAGCTCTCCTTTTTTTCCCTGGGCTTTGTTCCCTCCTGTGTTTGTATCCTCTGTGTTTGATTCACAGCAGTGACTGTATACATGCTGAGTGGAAAACATGAACTCTACAGAGATCATCTCTGTCTTACTCTCTCTTTCTTCTTTTTCCACCCACCTATGGCAATAAAGCTTTAGTAGTCACCACCCAGAACCACAAAGCAGCCTGTTCTAGTAGCAGTCTGTGTAGATTGCAGCAGTTCTTGTCTCTTCCAGGTGTATGTGTGTTTGTGAGGCTCAGAGTTGCCTGTATGTTTGCCTCAAATGAGTCCTCAGGTTAGGTCTTGGTGATCACAGCCATTTCTATTCAGAAATAGATATTTGTAGCTAATCCTTAAATGAGTTTGAGGGAGGAAGAAAGAGAGATGTAATTTGTAAAGCCTCCAGCATCATATTCAGTAAGGACATGGTCTGTATTCAAAAATAGTATCAGTGATTCAATCATTTCATAATCGTCTCCTGTCACACATTGAAGTTTGGGAATTAATAGTGAAGCTACATCTACCTTACCCAATCGTGTGTGTATATATAGTATACACACACACACACACACACATATATATATATATATATATATATATATATATATATATATATATATATATATATATATATATATATATATATTCATCACATACATATGTCTTATAATAAACCTGACAAACAATTGCATTTGCATGTAATGAATGTTTTTGTATATTTTTGTAAAACACCAACTGTGTTGCCTTTATTTGAAACCGACTACAGCCAAGTACACAATGGTCCACCTCTCAAATATCTGCTAATATCTAACTACAATAAAACATTCCTTAGAGTTGTGCTTCTTACTGTGTGTTTCTCTCCAGAAGTAGCTTTGTGTTCACATTGTGCTTTTAAGACAGTGTCTCTAAAAACACATGGTCGAACCAATAAAATTACTCACTGTAGTAAATTTACTCTTTGGAAAAATTGCACCACAGAAGATTCATATTTTCTTAACAAGCATTTACCATTCTGGTGATTTTGGCATTATTACCAAGTGATTGAGTCTTTTTTTTTTCATCATTGTCCATCTGCAGTAGTTGATTATTGTTGCAGACCACAGCTAAATGTGTGTCTGCTCTACACCAGGATAATACCCAAGGATTTTGGTGGATATGTAAGCTGGTTCTCCTCCTGTTATCTTCCTTCTGGGTTTAGAGATGTCTGATTATGTCCAGATTCAAGCAATTCCAATAACAATGTCAGCATGGCCTCTTCGCCAAGTGGTTTGGCAGATATGAAATCAGCACAAACAAAATCTGATTTGTGCATGCCCAGAGCTGCAGCATAGCATCACTGAAGTCACTACTGTAATTGTAGTCGTGGTTGTGTTACTAGCCAGTTTCAGGCCAAGTTTTGCTTATATTTTGTGTAATATCTCTTTTCCCTGTGCTGCATTCTTATACTCATAACTTGTATATTGTGCCTACGTTTATTGGATTTGCATGTGTCTCCTCACAAGAAGGACAATTTTCTTTTCAGGTTTAAAATTGATGGTGTAGCTTCATTGGCTCATCTAGAAAAGAAAGATATCAACAAAGACTTGATGAATTTGTAATCTGAGCTGAATGAATGTCAAACTCATTTAACTGTGTTACTCCACAGTTAAATGAGTTTTTACTCATCATTTATGTCACAAGGTGAAAAATATATAGTTGAACCTGATAAACACGTGTTTAGATTTCACTTTTGATGGCCTGAATTTAGTTACTAATACATATTTATTAGAGCCAGTGTAATTTATTTTGAAAAACATTTCAGATCATTCACATTTGCTCCCATTAGATGTTTCCGTCTGTTCCTTCCCTCTGCACCTGTTGCTTGTTAAACTTCTTAAATACTTCTGAAACTCCCTTTCTCTCTCTCTCTCTCCCTCCCTCCATCTCAAAGCAGAAGTGTAACCAATTCCTCTGCCGTTTTGCATAATTGCTTCTGCTGGGGTCTGTTGTTCCATTTATTAATGTGACATGTTGTTTTTACTGAGGCAAAACTCACAGGCTGGGCTGGTGTTTCAGTAATAAATACCCAGCTTCACGCCCCTGTCCGTACCTTCTTATACTAGTTGGACTAGTCATTATTTGTTTGTGAATTTACTTTTGCAAAACACATTTTTCACCACACTAAAGTACATGCATTTTTTCAGTGGGTATGCATAGACTTCTTTTTTTACTGAGGTTGTTATCGTTAAGATATGATATGTATTTTTTATTTATTTATTTTTTTCTGTGAATATGTAAGTGACCTTCCTAGCAACACGATTTCTCTCTGCTAAATCATAATGAGGTAGCTATAATAAAAAGTAATAAAAAACTGCCATTTAACCAAGTCTCCAAAGCATGAGGAGCCGCACACACGAGCACGTTCCACCATCACTCTCCGTTTTATATCTTATGTCTGATAAATGCGACCAGCGGACAACGGCACCAAATGCTTTCCTGATTCTTCCCAGACAGCGGGTGTTGCATGCTGTTATGGTGCTTTGTCTTTTCTTTTTTTATCTGAAGTTATTTGCTTGTTTGTTTCCACCTCGATTTCGTTCTTTGTTCCTGTGTTTGCCTTGTGTGTGTTTGCTGATTGGTGTTGTGATAATTACAAGTAGGATTGTGCCGCAGGCGTTCCTGTATGCTCTGATGTCTCCCACTGAGCCATTGTTCCTTTCATTGGCTGATTAAAGAAAACAAACACAAATCTAGATGTTATTTCGTACATCTGACTGTGCTAAATAAATGACACAACTGTGCAGGTTTATAATACAGATGCGTATCTAACTCACACATCCAGTTCAAAGTATATTTTAAGACAGGTATCCAAGCATTGTGTCAAGGAAAGTAAATCATGCATGCACCACAGAAAGATCAATTTAAATCATACCTGTATACAGTGCAGCAGGGTGATGCTGTATAACACAGTTAAACAGAGATTCGGCTCCATTTTGCTTTAGTTTTCTCCAAGGAACACGAAATATTTTTTTTATGTCCCACTTGTTAAATGTAAAACACAGTGAAAGCAGTTTTTGTTTTGCAGCTAAACAGAAGGAGTTATCCTGTCTCCGGCAGAGCTTTCCACATGCAGTGTTAAAACAGAACCTACAGGATTTTACAGTGTTGTGATCTCAACTCTTTCAATAAAACAAATTCAATCAATCGCCCTTGAATTTTACACAACCTTTCAATTTTGACCAATCACCGACATTTCCCACAGTGGTTTTGGTCTTTCACTTTAATTAATTGTTCAATTACAATAATAAAGCCTTTATTAATTATAAATTATTAATTATATGAATAATAATTATATTATCAACTTGCTCCTGCAACTTTATTGCAACAAAACACCTAAAAGCTCTACAACTTTCATCACAATTTTCATAAAAAGCTGCCACGAAATCAGACAAATTAGGCCGCAACAGTATTAAAAAAGGCCTGAAATCCTGGAGGGACTGATCACACATATGCATACAGCGACAGTTTAAGCATAGCTATTTTTTTAAAGCTAGTTTAATTATAGATACTGAGAGGAAAAATCCTCACAAAACAACTGACACATAGCAGAGCAGTTTTCTTTCCTCTTTGGAGCAAAAGATGGTCAACACACAATCCAAACTTTCACTGAGCTGATAAGACTGGCAGCTACATGGGAGAGGACACAGAGTAAAAGACATTATTAGCTGCTTTAAAAAAAGATATGCCTGTCATATCAAGCTTTTCAGATCCAGAAATGCCTGCATCGATTCAGCTGTGATTCCCTCCCAGCTTTGCACTGATTCAAGCAGTTTGAATCGATGCAGCTGTATCTTAGACATTAAGCCCGGCACATCGATTCCAGTTGGTGAATTGTGGTGTTTGTGAGAAGTCACATGAGTGTTTGCCTTGATTTCTCTCAAGGTTTTTAACTTCAAGAAGGCTGCAGTTGTGGATTCTAAGCATGGTTGTGTTCGAGTGAGAAAACCGCCCCACACGTCACATCTGCTTCATGTTTCTGGAGGTCAAGGCTAACATGAGCACTGAACTAGCAAAACCCATTTATTTGTATGTGAGGCGAACACTTTGGCAGCAGGACTTTTGTGTGACTCTTGGTGCAGTCATGTATAGATATGTGCACATTTTTTATTTCAAGCCTCTCTTTGTTAGACTCAAAGCTTTAACCCTGTTGCAACCCCCCTTTTGGCAGCGTTCCTCCTCCAGCCATTTACAATATTAACCCATTGTATTGTCCACTCTGCCGCTGACTCTATGGACTGTCGAGACAAGGAACATGAGGGGAGCTGGGATTGCTATGGGTCCCGTGGGAGCTCTCATAAGGAATGAGATGGATGACACACTTACAGTAAAGCGTTGCACTCTCCCTCAGGCCACATCTGTTAAGGATACTTTTGTGCTAAACCGTCAATACATGCAGAGATATTACACACATGTGCTGTATCAGTGATGCAATTGTTGTACACACACGACAGCTAACTAAAATCAACATTTATAACCTTCTCTTAAACACCTACACACTCTGAGGTCACTGTTATTGGTCCCCTGGTGTTTACCAACAACCTTTATGACATAACGACAGTTCAGAAATTTAAATGTGTTTCCTCATCTGTAGAGGGTACACATTTCTGTTCAGCGCTCTATTGATTAAAATCAATATGGTCCAATCTCATCAACGCCACTGTCCTTGGCTTACTGATGTGTGTCTTGCAGGGGACTCTGGCTGTGTGATGAACTACAGCTTTCTTTGGGCAGATCCATAGATTTCGAGGTGATTGGGTTAATGTGTTCCCCTGAGCCATGATGTATACAGCCTCCCGTTTCACCACATCATTTGTCTGCCACATTGATTAGAGGTTCATTGAGTGGAACAAGGATGGTCAGCTATCAGTGCGCAAAAAGCATGAGAAATATGAAATAAGCAAACATTTGGTTGTGTACACTGTCCAATGGCTGTGTCCACTTACATGCATGCGGTTTGTGTAAATGTATTATTATATATTCTGCAGAGAGCTGTGCAGACCATTGATGCATGTATTTTTAATTGCCAAGCCAGTGTGAGAGTTGGAGGAAGAGGCCCCTGGACAGCAGTGGAGCTACACTCAGCCCTGTCACTTAATTTGTTTCCTCTCTGACTGGCCGCCTCACGCTCTCACTCTCTTACTCTCTTACTGTCTCGTTGTTTCTCTCTGTGTTAGTCTCAGTGCTGCTAACTGACCTTCACTGGGACACAGCCATGATTCTAATTGCATTGATATGTCAGCGAGCTCCAGTGGTTGCAGGCGAGCATAGCGATATTACCCCAAAGCCCTGTGGTGGTGCCTTGTGAGTTTTTGCCTTCTTTTCCACTGATGATGCAAAGAGTCCAGCTGCTGCAAAGGAACAGACAGATCAACACTTAAACTTGGATACTTTACCAGTCCATGATTTTCTTAGGATCAGCGTGACACTGAAGCTGCACCTAACTTTTGTGTTGGTAACTCTGTGTGTGTGCGTGTGCGCACTGGCGTTAAGCACTCAGTTCCCTTCAGCAATGCAGCTGACTGCAGAAAAACATGTGACAGGGATGTGAGCTCACTGCTATCTAACATTTTTCCTAATTAGTGAATCCAGAAAATCCAAAATTGTCTCAGTTTGACTTGTTCACTTCTGTATCGCAGCAAAATCGCATCTGTTTTACTTTGCAGCAGCTGCAGGAAGTGTAAGGTTTGCATTAATAGAATGGAAACGTAAAAAAAAAGGATATGCTCTCCGTTCTCTGCTCCTCTCTACTGACCCTTTATGTATCCTGCCTACATTGGGCTCATCAGTTTATTTCTCTTCAATTTGTGCGGAACAAAAGCCGCATCTCACATTAGCACATTAGTCCTCCAATTTCAGGTTAATAGTATTTATGTGTTTATTTAACATAACCGTCTTGCTGCATTTCACCACCTTGGCTTGATGCTTGTGTTCCTGTTTTAATTCTAGGATGAGTTCATTTGATCTAATTTTTTTCGTGCCAACTGGTGGGTGGATGTGTGCAGACGCTCCTGCCCATAGGCTCTTGCATGTGTGTGTCAGGCTTATTCGTCAAAGGTTACATCTGAATCCGAGTGAAAGCATAAAATTACCGTATTGTAAATTTCAGGCAGTGCATTAAACATGAAGCCCTTTTGTGTTGTGTATCAGATCTGGCTGGATTACTCACACATGCTATCATATTAACCCCATTTTTTTTCAGATTTGTTTGATATTGACTTACATTCAGCAGCATCAGGCGTAATTGTGGTGAGACATTATTTCATTTAAGAAAAAAAACTTAGTTGTTATTTCATTCCACTCTAAAGTAGAACTTTCTTTCTCTTCAAGAGGTTTTTCATAAGTGTTATTATAACCACTTCTCCCCCGTTTCCCCCTGTTCTTTTTAGATTAAACCTCTTCTTTCACTTGTCAGTATCAAGACAAATGTATTTATATCACACTGTTTGAACTTAGTTTAATTTAACCAGGTTTAATCAGTCATTGGTGATATTTACACTGTTCTCTGATATATACACACTGATGTCTTTTGCTTTACTTAATGCACTGAGGCAAATGATATAATGAATATCTGGATACATTAATGACTAATTATGCTATTGTTATTTTATAACCAGGCAAAGCCTTCAGGGCTGCTGCAGGCATTGTGAGGGTGAAACCCATAATCACGCACACTCAACTCTCGCTACACTGTTTGTTTTGCATATTTTGATTAGTTGATGTTGACTTTTTTAAAATTAGACTGTGGATGTGTTCGATCTGACTGAGACTGTGCTGTCAGGAGCAGACTGCGCTGCAGTCTCCTCCACTAATTCTGCTGCATTTTGTCACTTTTTTTTTTTTTTTGCTTACTTTTTGAAGCAAGACCCTGTTCCAGTTTGTGGTTAGCAAGAAAACTATCTATTCTACCTGTTGGTTGGTGTGATCCCCTAAGAAGTGATGAGGTTGAAGGACAGCAGACGGGCTAGAGTTACAGTATCAATAAAGAACAGAAATTGTGAGTTGCAGACAGTAAGAAGGGGGGAAGGGAAATGATGAGATAAAGGAGGCAGGAAGAAATGTACAGTGAGAGCAAAACCTGCGTTGATGGAGACAGGCTGGTTACCAGATGGGTTTTGTCAGAGAGAGGGGGGAACAGAGAGAGGGAAATGGTTAAGAGATGGAGGCTGATGTGGCTGTCTGTAATGCGATATGGCAGATGCAATTTTATTTTTAGGACACAAGGCCCCAGAACGATAGGTTTTATAGGGTTTTGAGTGGGTTGATCTTTTTAAATATTCAACTTCAATGAAATATGGAGCATGACTCGGGGCTGTTTGGAATTCATAAGTCTGTTTGGCAGGACTGGCCCTGCATATTGAAAGCTGTCAGAGTCGGCCTGAGTGTTAAACACAACTCCTCAGCTGGCAGCAGAAACAATGGCGAGAAAGAAACACCTAAAAAAGACTGAAGGAGACAAAGAGAGGAGTGTTTGTCTTAGAGGGTGAAATATTTAATCAGCTTCTGATGTTTAGACGTTGGCTAGTGATATTTGGTGTCTCAAATACATTTTAGTTTTTTAACCAAACAGGTTAACATTTTTATATGCTAGTGAATACTGGTTTTATCTAATAACTTGACAAGAATACATGAGCAACCTTTAAAGTGAACTCTGAAGTTATATTCTTATTAATCTGGATCCTTGACTTTTGTCAGCTTTTTTCAAAATGTATTTTCAAATTGTATTTGCAAATGAATGATGCCGGTGACAACCATGATCTCTGTAGTCTACTAGTCTGTCTGTGTGTGTGTCTGTCTGTGATACTCATCCTCTTTAATATGAACTTCTCAGTCAAATAGTTATTTAATCCATGAAGCAAGTGATTGGAAGCTCACACAGAAATATTTGCCTCCGTCCATCTGTCTGTCTGTGTGTTTGCGAGTCCATCTCGTCTTCATGTCTGGAGGCGTGCGGAGGATCAATATTTCCCTCTCCCAGGGTGACAGGTGTACACCAGTGGAGAAAGCAGTGATAGAAACCCTTAGTTAGTGTGAAGCCGCCGAGGGGAAATACATATGCATTAAGACTACGACTGCTGGGGATATTTACCAGCAGTAGCCACGCAAAAAAAAAAAAAAAAAAACAACAGGTAGCAGAGCCTGAAACCGAAACATGTTTAATTCATGCCAGAGGCAGCAGAGTATGTGGCTGTACACCTGTATCAATGAAATAGCCGGTGCTTATTAAAAAAAGGACTGTGTCTATGTTTGTGTTTGTGTGTGTGTCTGTGTTTGCTTGCTTCCATGCAGTGATGTGTGTCTGTCAGCTTGTCTTTGCTTATGTTCATGTCGGATGTCTGCTTTTGTGTGTGTGTGTGCGTGCAAGTGTGTGTGTGTGTGTGTGAGACAGAGGGAAAGAGGCGAGACACAGACCCCAGGAAACGATGCTGTCCCTGTATGAGGAAACATTCTCAGTCCATTACCCTGCATGTTGCTATAATGAGAGTAAAGCAGGAGTAAGAGCTTGGTCTGCGTCAACCATCTGCCAGGTGTATTTCCACCCTTTTATCCAGGCAGACACATTTGTTTACATTCGACTTGATCACTCCTCCATTTTTGCATCTTTTACCCCATTTTATTTCTATTTTGTTTCCATATTGCAGACATCTTTGTTGCTGACCGCAGCTTGGAATACAGCAAGTTGTCACATAATATGAGCAACAACTTGCAGAGATGTAAAACTTGCTTGTGATAGCTAATTTAAAACACTAAACATCATGTTTTTTTTTTTTTTCTTTTTCTCTCTTCGTTGGTAGTTTATCATGTGGCAACACCGTAGAAAGCGAGGAGAGTCATTATTTCTGTAAGCTCCTAACAAACATCCATTTAACTTAATTTCTCAGTTCAGTGGTAAGACTATCTACTTTATGTGTGGTTTACTTAGTCGCCTCCAACTATAATGGAAACAATAGTTCTTTATTCACCATGTGACTTTGGATACGTCTGTGTTTGCTCCACCGGCAACAGTCAAACCGTCAATTATGCGCTGTTTTGTGTCTATATCAAGATGTTCTGGCTGTTTGTCAGTCACGTTTTGAAAAGAATTTGTCACAGTAACAATGTCGCTGATGTGTGATGACTTGGAAGATGTCAAATCAGTTGCATGTGACAGTGGTGAGGTGAATCTTGTGTTAAATAAGTAAAAAAAAAAAAAATTGAAGCTGTGTTTATTTTAATTTTTTTATTCTCAGTGGAGCATCCTGCGCAGTGGGTGTGTGTGGCTGTGTGTGTTTGTGAAGGGTAGCAGTTCTAGTGGCAGAGAACCAGGCTCACTTTTGAGGCATTGTTAGACTCACCAAGGCGTGCTAACGCAATGTCATGCTTGGCTGCAGCTCACAGTGACTGGGGTTCACACTGAGGGGCAGAAGACTTGAGGGACATCCAGCTCTGCTCTTTCATATCTTCCATGTCGTTCTTTTTGGTGTTAAGCAGCGCAAACCACCACCCCTCTCGATTCCTTGCTCTCTCTGTCATGTACAGTTGACTTTATTTAATATTACTCAATCCTTATTCATTGTAGGTTAAATGACCTGACATCTTTTATCTACACATTAATGCAGAGACCACAGCCACGCCTACTAAAGAATATTTATAAGGATGTTTACCGTGGATTTGTTTGTAGGCGAGCCGTAGAGTATGACCTATAAATGTCAAGGAGATGCCCCCATTTTTTTTTTTTTTTAAATACTCTGGTTCCTATCCAAGCGTCGTTTACTGTGTTCTTAGATTACCTCTAACGATGTCCTTATCACCATTTCATTGGTTTTATTTGCAACTCGTTTTTTACACTTGAAGTAACAGTCGCCTTCTATATTCCAAACATTACAAAACCAATTAAAGTCTCTCCAGTTGTTTAAGGTCTGCACAAGAAGCACAGGAGCAGGATATTTTCCTAAAATTAGCTTTGGACCTTTTGAAATTAACTGCACTGAAATGGTGATTGGGAAGGAGACAAACAAACACTGATCATCACAACCGGTAAATTACAAACGTGTGTTTGTGGCAGATTTCTGACAAGATGTAACACTTTCTCCTTAGAGCTGTATTTAATTTTCACTGTCTTTACTAATGAAGTCATCTTTAATCTGTAAAGTGTCTAATTTGACATCAGCAGCTTGTAACAAACAGACGACCAATAACAACAAGAAAACGTTTGACTTTTTCTGATTAATAAGTGTTTTGTAACTTGTTTTTGTCATCAATCTATTTTGTTGATCCGTCATTTGATTAATTGTTGCAGCATTACTTGCCCAAAACCCCACAATCAACTGTCAGTTTAACCAAAACTGACAAAAACTAATTTTTATGTCCACAGATAACGCTGCTGTGGACATAATGTAAAGAACGGAGGTTGACTAAAAACTCTAAACTTTGTCATAAATGAACCCCAGCTTTCATCCTTCTAAAATGTTTCCAAATAATGTTGTTTTCACTATCACTATGTACTTTCCTTCTGTATTTTAAATATAGTTGTGGTTGTTAAATGTGGGAAAATAGAGACAAAAGAGGACAGAATCAAATCACAGCTCAACAAAGGAAAGCACTCTGACATGCATTAGAGCAGGACAGGCTTCAGTTACCTGTAACACGGTTGGTTTGTACATTGCCCACAGATCTTGTTAAAGTGCTCTTACAACAATCCTTCCTCTTATTTTATCCTCTTCTCTCTTCATTTCTTTTTTCTTTTGTGCTGTACGAATCTCAATCACAATCATTTTTCTGAATCTTTACTTTGGCTTCGTAGTCATTTTCTTCCTCACCGTCCTGTTTCGTCCTTCTTCTTCTTCTCTCCTTTCACTACATATTGTTGTTTTTAATCCCATCTGCTGATTTTCTGTGTTAGAGAAGTGAGAGAGTCCGCTCTGCGCACACACAGTTAACTACGACGAGCAAGCAAAGAGACAAACGTTCAATGACTGGTGTGTTGCCAGGTAATGATCTTTAATTACAGCCAGCCTAATGCACACGGGCAAGCTAACAAGGGTTTTATCTTTTAAAAGGACTCACTCGGGGACGCTGGCGCTACAGACACATTTATGACACCATGCATTTTCACCTGTTAAATTTAGCTCTTCTCTGCACGTCCTCCTTTCTCTATGTATAAGCACAAACACAATAAATTGCAGTTTCATACACTCTCACATGGACATAAACAAACTGATGAGGCTGTTTTGCATCTGTAGGCTGACCCCAGTGGTTTTGTTCAGCTGTCCATGAATTTTGTTTGTGGTTTTGGTTCTTGTACCCTCCAATCCTTGACTCAAACCACTGCAGTTTTTTTTTTTTTTTTTTTTTTTTTTCTATTCTACATCTTTTCTTCCTTTTCAAACAGTTCATCTATTCTGAAAAATCTAAATGGCAAATGTAGTCTGTCAGAGTTTAACCAATCATAGAAAAATGTAGTTATCAAGCCTTTTCATCTTTTTCATATTAATGGAGCTACAGTATAATTTTCCCTCTTTACAGTCTGAACAGGTACTTTCTCAGAAGAATGCTTGGCCAACATTGTAAATTTTCAATAGCAGCCACATATAATTAAACTGAGATTCAGCAATATCATGTGTATTCATTTGTCCGGTGAATGTACATTTATATACAGTAAAAACACAACTGTTTACTCCATGATACACCACAATAGTCATCAATCAAATTTTCTTAGCCACATTTTTTTCTTTTTATTTTTTGTGTTATTTGGATAAAACAATAAACTGTACCACCTAATGTCACCTTGACTTCATAAATGTTATTTTGGCCATTTTTCATTTATTTTTTTAATTTTGTTGCTTCATATAAATGATTTGATCCTTATGCAGTAAACTGATGCTCCACTTGTCGATGCAAGGAAAAAAAAAAAAAAAAAACAGGGCAAATAGTCGTCATTAGAGCGAACATGTAGCAAACTGCCAACCCAGCAAGCTGTGTTGTGATTTCTGGCGGCTGTAGAAGTGTGTGTTTGATCTTGCTAACTTCAACTTGTTGTGTCAGTCACTACGCAGAGAGAAAAAGTCACTTCACTGTCGGCATTTTTTGCGAGTCTGCATGACTTCTATCTTCTTAAAGTGATCAAATACAGCAAACTTCATAAGAGTGGAGAGGCGGAGGGGAGAGAGAGATGAGAGGAAAGGCTCATCTGCATCTGTATTTGAAGTGGCAAATGCAAATGGACCAAATGATCTGACAAGAGGAAAATGTGAATTCCTCTCTGCAGCTATTTGCAGAAAAAAAAAAAAAAAGAAATGCTGGAGCCTTTTTCATTCCTACAAAATGCCATCCCATCAGACATTTAATAAACCACTGTGGCTCCATCTTGAAATTCCTGATATTCTCACACCATTCAGAGCAGCGATTAGTCTGCTTTGTTTGAGATTTTACTTGTCTTATGCAACAGACCAGTGTCAGAAGCTGGTTAAAAGGCTGAGGGCTGTGAGACTCTCAGTTTAAAAAACAAATTTCACAGCGAAGCTGAAAACAAGAGACAAGACACAACAGGCTGCGGCTGCCAGCTCTTTTATCATTATCATTGATAGACTGGTAGTTTAGCGAAATCGCATTGTGTTCATGTTTTACAGACATTGGAAAATACCAGTCTCCAGGCTTTCTCATGTGTTGACTGCTTTTTTTTCTTCCAATCTCACAACAGCTCCTCATGTAGATGAGTTCTTGTCACCACAGTGGTGGCAGCCAGCATCGCTGTAACAGTCAGGGGAAGACAAAGATGAGCAAAGCTGCAGTCGAGACTTTGCGTGTCTCTGAGCTCAGGCTCCTGCCTCAGACTCGCTGCTATAACTTCTCCAAACTTCAAGAGAGCAGACGAAGGGGAGGGGGAGAGATAAGTAAAAGCTCATCTGCATCAGTGGAAGCTGCAAGTATAAATGGAGCAAATAATCTTACACGAGGAAATGTGAACTCCTTTCTACTGCTCTTTGCAAATAGAATAAAGGAATACCTGTCATGCTTTATTGATCCCTGCAGGGTAATTGCTTTGTTAGAACTGCTCAACACGCAGTTAAGAAAGTGGAAGTAAATAAATATAAAAGTAAAACTACTATAAAATAGTAATAATGGTAATAATTACACAGTAAGTGAATGGAAAATCAATCACATTGAATTGTGGACATCAGATTCTATATCTATATATATTTATCCCAAATTATGTAGAAATATTTGTCAAAAATTGAGCTTGTTCTATCGGTGATAGAAAAAAATGTAAAAAAAAAAATCATCATGTGCCAGAAAAAACAATAAACCTTCAAATGTTTAAATCAAAAAGTAAAGTAAAGAACAGGAAGCTACCAGTACAATGAAGTGCTAACAAAACCATTGGCTCCAGAAATCAGTCTTAGACTGAAACAAAGCTACTGATGGTGACCATGGACTATTTATGTGTTAATAACTGATACAATGAGCTCATTTACAATAAGTTCATTTACAAGGACATGTTCCCAGTCAGCAATATTTACAGAGTTGATTTATAGGAAGTGAAAACCACATTATTCTTGAACATTTAGTCATTTTTCTGTCACAACGCCTCCTTCATGGTACACTGATCGTCATCTTTCTTTGTTTCTCTGTGACGTCAGGACAAGCTCAACACTGATAAGTCACAAATGTTTTACTGTTTGTTTGTAGTGAACAGTTGTGTCTTATGTTCGGTTTTAATGTGCAAAATATAGTTGCGTTGTTGCGTGTTTGATTAGGTTGTTGTCTGTAAAAGATCTATACAAAATGTAATTTACAATTGAGAATCTTGAAAAAATGTTAGTGTTTAAAATGAATTTAACTGTGCAGATATTTAGTGTATCTATGATCTATACATGAGACTGAAATCACATATATAAATCTGTATCAAACTGACAGCCTGACCCAGCTGTCGCAGCATGTGTCCAGTTAAAGACGAAGGTTTTGTCTTCGTGAATTCCTGATCTTAACCCAGAGCAGCTACTTGGATTTAAATTCCACTTGACTCGCTCTCCTGTGGAACCAGCGCCGGTTGTTGGTTAAAGGAGCATAACCCATGAGATGAGACACGTTTTACATCTTTCAGACGTGTTTTACAGCTTAGATGAAGGCATATGTTGAGAAGCTAGCAAGGCTTCAAAAGAAGGGGCAGCTTGGTGTCACAGGCAGAGTGAGAAGAAACTCAACTTGCCAGCACTTTGATCATGTTCTCCACTAAAGGCCAGACCCTGTTAGGAAGAAAAGAAATGCACTTTCGGATAAGAGCTCCTATTGAAGTCTCTTTTTGAAGTGTAAATATGTACATATTTTTCTCTCGTATGTGTTAAGGGTTCTTGCACAGAGAATAATTAAATGATAATTCATGGTCACATATTTTAATTTTGAGAAAACCGACATCAGACAGAACCTGCTTGTGTGTTTTCTCGCCTTCTCTCCAAAATTGGAGAAATAACCAAAGTGTTAACACAATATATAATTGCAAGTTGCTGATTTTCAACTTCTGTAAAGAAAAAATGTTGGTGTGGCATTGTCCGGATGGATGTAGTGTGGAGGGAGGCAGGGAGGGCTGGAGGGGGGGGATAGATGACAGGTTTTTGGAGGGAGCTAAAGAGGAACAGTTCATGATAAGAAAGTGTGGGGCAAGAGGATTGACAGCAGGGAATAATTGTCATCTTTTACAATTGAGACTGCAACAACAGGAAGAGAGTGCAGAGAGGGTGAGATAATTAGAGGAGACTTGGATTTTCAGCTGTGGTGAATGTTCAGTCATAGCAGCAAACACACTACTCATTTTGTCCTTTTAAATCCCCACTGCCTCTTGATTACCTAACGAGTTTTAGTTTTGTGTGTGTGTGTGTGAGAGTGAGAGAGAGAGAGAAATCGGTGCCTTTCTTTGCTTAATTTTGCACTCGGTTCCTTCTCGTCTACTCTCTTTCCTCCCTTTATCCTTATTTATTTGTCAGAGGTTGTGTTCAGGGACGTTCCTTGTCATTCGTCAGCGCGACCCATAAAACACACTGTCATGACTGACTGGCCACGCTCCAAACTCATTACCGATTGGCTGACAGAGCGGGTCGCTCTGTTCTGCTCTGCTGTGTTTGACTCCTGTTTGCCAGACATTTCAGGCTCAGGAAACTTTAAATGCGCTGGTGTCTTTCCTCGCGCCACTCCTTTCAGCCTCACACTCAAGGTCACATGAATATGGATTTACCCTCTTCTTTCAGCGCACACATACTGATGATGAAGTCTAAGATCTACTCAGAGGGATTATAATTCAGAACGTAGGTCTGATCCGGGGCCATCATTCTGTTCCTACTGTGTGTCGGTGGGGGAGCAGTGTGTGCTTTAAGTGGGAAACAGTTGTGGGGGTGTGAGTGTGTGCATGTGTGTGTGTGTGGGTTGGGGAGGTGTTGGGGGCATGGGGGGCTGAGAGGAGAACGGTGGAAGGCATGTTGTGGGGGCGTTGTGGCGATGAGAAATGAGAAAGATGAAGAAGACTACTGTACGAGCAGAGAGCTGAGATGAAAAGCGGAGGAAGGAGAATGGATGATGATGGTGGAATGAGGGGAGGTGGAGCAGGGTGGGAGGGTGTCATGTAAGAGAAAAGGGAAAGAGACTGGGAGATTGGAAAAGGGCGACGTATTTGATCAGCCGTATCCATTTCATCATATCGCTCTGGCCGCATGCCACATTCTGCTGCAGAAAATTTGTCCTCATCAGTATGTGCACACACACTGTTGCACACTTCTACATTATGTGTTTGTGTGTGTATCCATGCAGACTAACAGTGTGTACAGTGAGATCATGTGTTAACTGTATGTGCCTTTGCTTTGTTTCACATGTGCACTCAGCGATTTCTGCCTCTGTTCCTCCAGTTTTCACTTTTACTCTTTATTCACTTTCTTCTTCTCTCCATCTTGTTTTTAATTAACGCTGTAATCTGACGAACCTGCTTGCTTCCGTTGGTTTAGCGAGTCAGCAGTGCACCAATTTCTTCCTCTCCTGACTCATTCTCACTCTTGTGCTCACTGCTTTGTCTGTTTCTCACTCACAGAAAACAACAAGGCACCATTACAAAGGTCTCGCTCTCGGCAGAATATAAATGTGGGTTCAGCTGCGGTGAAAGCTCCTCCTGCCAAGGAGACTCATAACGAGTCTGAGGGCCATCCATCTGCAGCCAGGGCAAAGGCTGCAGCAAGTTGTGAATCGGGCCGCAGGTACAGGAACACGCCGGGTCACAGCTCCGGGCAGGACAGAGAGCGGCTGGTCGACAGAGACGCTGTCAAACTGATTCAGAAAGAGATGCAGGTTGAATCAGAGCCTCCAACTCTCCAACCGTCATCCACCGCTGCTGCAGTCAGCAGCTACAGCACGAACGGAGAGTCTGATGTCGAGGCTCTTCTGGCCAAACTCAGAGCTTTGTGATCCTCACTTCCTGTCTCTGAAATAAAAGCCCAACAGGTTTGTATACACACATTCAGTATCTGAAAGATGGAACCAAAACCAAGTATTTAAAAGGGGAAACTTTGACTTTTCAAAGCTTCATAAAATATATTTGTACAAAACAACAAAATAATTTCAAGACCATTTTTACACTCGATGGTACTGAGACAAAATCCCTTTACTTAGTCAATTACCCTTTAGTCCAAAATACATCTTCAGAAGTTTGTGAAATAAATGAAAGATAAATGAAACACCAAACAGATAGAATTGCTAACATTGATCCTACAAAGTGCACTGACATGACAGTATATATATCTTTTATTTATCTTTAAGAGTCTAAATAACTTCACGTGATGTAGACGCGATGTTGCTGAGCACTTTCTTTCTTTGTAGTCCAGAAAAATGCAATATTAAATCAAATTATATCACATTTTCTTTCACATTGACTTTCCAACATAAAAGCTTGGAGATTTATTTTAAACCTTTAAAAAAAACTATATTATTCTATCTTAATATTATTATTCAAATTTTTGTTTTAAATTTCACATTAATTAATTATCAGTCAGTTTAAAAAAGCCTAAGTTTATATTTCTCCATTTATTACTTTTGGTTTTCATTATTTTCTATACTTTCTTTCACTTTTCTTCTTTGAATCTTTTTCATTCCTTTCAGAGCCATTCTGTGTCTTTTATATTCAATATTCAATAATATTTTGAAGTAATTGTTTGTATTTTCTATAAAAATCGTATCTACAATCTGTTAAGCTTAAAATATATATACAATGCATCAATACATACCAGACACCAGTTATAACTTTTATTTGACAAATTAATTTTGGTTTAAAATGGTTACATCGCTGTTGCTGTGGTTGTTGTTAGTGAACATTTAGGCACAGTTAGAACGACTACGTCAGAGTTTAACCAGAATCAAAGCTGGTTTTGTTTTGTTCTTCTACATTCCTGGTGGAATCACTCAAATCTTAAACTTCTTTCTTGTACCATCTATTCATATCACTTTTATAGAAGCATTTACAATAAAAACAAAGCAAAACGTGTTTGTTGTCTTCATCATTAAACCGATCAAAAGTTGCATACATGACTGAAACGACTGTTTCAGTCAGTGTTTGTTGTGACTGTTGTTTGTTTGTTTTTTGTTGCTCTGAGTTGTCATAGTTGAACATAATGAGCAGATATGTATCACATCCTTGCTTTACTATTAATATCACTTAATTATTGTCATTGATCAAGTTCATCCAACTGTCCATTAGCATCCACTTATCCTTGGAGGGTCGTGAGGGGGTTGGATCTGATCCCAGCTGATGATGTGTGAGAGGTGATTGAGGACAGAGACAGGAAATATCCAACCACAACTTTGTTACAACTGTAAAATAGTTTAAATGCAACTCTGATCAACACTTAGACATGCAGCGATCAACACAGCTCCAACGTGCTCAGATCATCTTAGCCTGAATTCTCCAGTGATGATTAGTCATCCCTCGAGAGTTCACAACATTTTCTTCATCTACATCGGCTTGACTGTGACGATGTGTGTGATACAAATTTCATTACTTATCTTTGTCTGTGAGGGTCCATGTACAGGTTTCAAATGTGTGACGCTGTATTCAGTCCAGCAGGAGAACAATACGCCGAGACTAATGTGAGCTTAATATCATGAGTGTTTACTATAACAACACTACTTTTTAACAGTAACTAGTAACATAATTAATTACTTTTTCAAACTAAATAACTGTTACACTTACTAAACTGGCTCAGCACTTGTTATGCCTGTTCTGTGAGACGTTCAGCTTCAGACAAACGGCTGAGCTTCAGCCCACACTGTGGCCTCAGTCATTTTACTGTAATAATGTGAAATTTTTCTTCTGGAACTATGGACATTATTTTTCTCTCCTCAAGGTCAAAAACAAAAATGTTCTGGTGCAGTGTATTCTGTGTCTGTGTGAGGACAAAGAATAGCAATTCTACTTTTCTGAAGCACCTGGTTAAAAAAAAAAAAAAAAAAAAAAACACTAATCACAAAAGACTGTAGTTGCAGCAGCTCTACTGACTGATCATCCATCCAAGCAGCCAAGGCCTGAATTTATACCTAAGAATTAATCCACGGACAAACATAGTCATAGACATTCAACAGCAGTCGCCTTCATACGACTGATTAATAAAATACCAGTGTTTTATCATTTCATTCCTCATTTCATCTTTGAGATAATGGTAAAATGATTAAGTTTGACCCCATGTTTCACTGGGTCAGATAAATGAATAAACTATACCTGAGTGTTAACAAGAGAGTTGAAAGAAACTTTTAAGAGTAACTTTCACAAGTAATTAATTACTTTTTTGTAACTTGCCTTATACTGAATATTAAAACTGTTTAAAGGTGTTTAATTTTTCTATCTTTTCACATTCCTATTTACTTACTATTTAAAATGTTTTTTTTTTTTTTTTTTAAATGTGCTTCCTTGTTCCACAACATGCAGGGTGGTGATTATGTGTTCAGTGTCCTTGGTAGATTTCTTTTCTTCTTTTTTTATTTCAGTATGATTCACTAAACAGTAAACTTGTCCTTCTTATGATTCATGAATTGATTTTATTCATAAAAAGCCCCATAATCATGTGTACAGATAACAAAAAATCCAGATTTATCTTAGTTTCACTGTTGAATTCTCTAAATAAAATTCACACCTGACTCAAAACACTAGAAGAGCATGTGTGTTACATGTGTGTTACACAGTCTTTTATAAAAGAAACACAGTGAACAGTGAAATATTATGCAGTAGAAGAGTCGGCGATGAACACATCTCATTTAAACCATAAATATAAAGTAGATAAAAGTAGAGAATTGAGACGTAAAGATAAGGAGACGTCGGCCATGAGTTAAACTCTGATGTGACGATGTTTGTTCTCTGTATCTGTCAGCTGGTCAATATTCTCAGTAGTCGTGTGGAGCAGACCCAGCAATGAACATGTCGCCAGCAATACACTCAACACTTCAGGAGAGTAAAGTAGTTGTTATTAACCAACTGCTCCTCCACTGGCCTTAATTTAGCTCCAGCGTGCTGCAGTGGCCTTTTTACAGAGCAGTTTAAATTCATAGTGCTTTATTTTAAGGCTTTTGAAGCTTCTCTAAAAGTGTAACAGCAGTCATGTTCCTTAGAGTCGGTGTTTCTCTGAGATGCCTGCTTTGTTGTTTTTTTTCCCTCTTTCTCTTCCCAGTTCTTCAGAGGATTACCAACATATCTGTATCACATTCTTTTCACTTTCCTGAATGTTATTTTTTTTGATCTAAGATGCTGCGCGTGCTATGTTTTGTTTTTGAAGATGTGCCATGGTGATGGGGAGATAATTAATTTGTTCTAAACACATTAATTATCTTCAGGTTCTTATTAATAAAGTAAGAGCATAGATGGCAGCACCAAATATGCATAGGTGTGTGTGTGTGCACATGCTTGTGTGTGCTTCAGGTAAGAACTCTTAGTCTAATTGTTCATATAATGTGATTAAGTGAATCACATTTTGTCCAGATCATGAAGAAGAAGCTGGAGCTGCTTACAGTGTGACAATGTATTCTCTTTAATTGCCTTCATGCTTTCAAGACCTAAGAAATGATTACCTTCTGATGCAGCATCTGCGCGTGTTTCTCCCTCAGAGAGGAAAGCAGGAAAATGACCAGCTAAACTCATAGACACTAGAAATTGAGAGGAGAAGGAGAGCAGAAGGACGGTAGGATCTCGTTATGCTGAGGGAGCCTTCATTACTCACAGGCCTGCGTTGCAGCCATGAGGTTTATCTATGGGTCTAATAAAGTGGAGCAAAACATATTGTGTAGCAGATTGCAATCTGGGCTTCATGATTGGAGATGAAGTTAAAAATGTGTCTCAGGATTTTGTGGAGGAGGTGGAGCGAAAGTACAAAGCACATCAACACATTTATCAGTTGTTTTTTTCCCCCAAAAGTCAAAGAGCGAGCACTGCAGTGTTTCTAACTGTATGGTGCAAACCCAGTGACTTTATGTTGTACAAATCGCTTCCTGGTTTCTTGGCAGAATGTTTTCTAATCTGTTGCTGATGGTGTCAACTGCAGTTGAGGAATGATGGTTTCCATCCGTCCCTTTCTACAGAAAATATGTTGAAATGGTAATTTGCCTTGTCAAATGTTTGCGTTTCCCTCAGTGACAAGTTGGTTTGCATATATCTTTTGATGTTTTTACTCACTGTTGACACAGTTTATGTGCTGAAGTTAAAGTAATTGATCAGATCAACATTAAAACCACATATCTATGAATATAGGTCCTGAAGCTGCTCTAATTTGATGGGACATGGGTCTGGGATGTCTGGGGGACGTCCTGTGGTGTCTGGCACTGGGACATTGGCAGCAAATCCTGTGGTTTGTGGGCTGGGGGCCTTCAGGAGCCTGGTTTGTTCCAGATCATCCAACAGAAGCTTAGAGAGTTTGAAGGCTGAGTCAACACCTTGTCTACAAATTTTCAGGAAGGAGAGATGAATATTTCCCAGCTCACCATTTTATTGCAAAGAATTCAATGTTGGTGTTTCTACATTTTTACAAATGCATATTTTTTTTTATATACATTTTGGTCTTTCATCTACATGTAAACAGCATTTTCAGTCAAAGAAATTGGAGATTTTGAAAAATCTTCAGCTTCAGGTTTCAACTCTCGGTACATGTGGATGGAAAAAAATATTCATAACGTCAAAGTGTGTGACAGGAAATGCATTGATGTCAAGTGTACGACATTTTTTCCATTGAGACCATTAAAGATGGATCCTGTCAGAGCAGTGCTAGTCATGCTGGTTCCAACACTATGGCTCAAATCTTCATGTAATGGTGACGGTGAAAAAAATCCTCATCCCATTTGGTGTCCACATTCTCTTGTAATTTGGTTGTTTTATGTTACGAAGATACGTTTAAAAGTAATTCAATGTACCTATCTGTCCACACGAAAGACCCTTGATTCACCATCTTTTACGAAGTAACCAGATGTAATTGTAAAAGTCATTTCATTTGTTCTTTCCTTTTTTTCAGGATTCCGATTGGCTGGCATTATTCTACGCAGCCCTGATGGAGTATTTTTATGGGTTTGTGTGCACAGAGATATTTTAGAAAACAATCTCCTGTGGACAATGTTAATTTTGAAAACCAAGCTATATGTACAACTTGGCTTAATATTGTGGCTGATTGGTGTAAGTCTAGATCCAGCCACAGCACCAGTATGTGCTGACCTGTGTTTTATTTCAATCAATACACCATCACTGCAGTTATAAAACTGACCTGAAAAGTTGCTGTTAACTCAGTAACTACACTGTCTATGTTGAATTCTTTATTAATTATGATTGAAATTTTGTAGATATTATGTTTCCAATTAGTCATCGTGAGGTTAGTTTCAGGCTTCATATCATTTGTCTTCTTGTTCAAGTGGTTTTCTGTTTCAGCTGTACTTTGGCAAAGGTCACAGAAAAGATCATGGTTTTGTTAAATATTGAAAAGGTCAGTGCTTCCTCTCATGCTTTAACTCAGTCTTGACTTTTTCCTCAGTGTTTAAGATCACAATCTTTCCATGACCTTAACCAAGTACTCTGACCTGCAGAACCGTAACCATAAAAACATTAATCATGCTTTAGTTGCCAGAAGCTGATATTGTAGGAAAGTAGATGTGGTTCATTATGGACGCAAGGAAGTCTGGAATCCACTGAATATAAATGGTTCATTTTTATGTTGACAAAAATAGTAGTAAGGGACTCTGTGGACCCGCAAAGCTGATATACACACAGATTACAAGTAGTGGCTGAATCACATTTCACAAGTTGTTGTTGCTCACAAATTACAGGTAAATCTGAGAGAACTATAGAGCTCTCATGTGCTGACTTTCAGCATCTATTTATTGGTGAAACATGTCAAGCATGAGAGAGGGAAAAACTCAAATAACTCAAATTGCAATAGCTCAAACAGGCATCAAGGGAGGATTATGTTTCATAATGTAAATGATAATGTAGATTAGTTGTACATTAATGTCGTGGTCACATTTTTAACTTCTAGACTAGACTTCTAGAATTATTTAGAGAATTGTTTGTTTAGTTGGTAACTGAAGCTGCAACAGAGAGGATCACTATGTGGCAGGAAGTGACTAATCATGTACAGTCTGAGCTGAGTCACCTTGTTGTTGGGCTCAGATCCAGGAAGAGACAGTTATGGTGGTAAACCAACACCCTGATAGTGTCACTTGGGGACGTGTCGGCCTCTCACCGTTCTTTCCTGTTTATAGATCAAGTCAAACTGGTTGTAGATGAAACATCGGTGTCTGTGTAAAGTGGTCGTGCAGCGTTTGTGGTTGAACGTTTGCTTCAGTCAACAGCAGCTTCTTCCCACCATCTTTTATTATTCCTCCCTCGTTGGCGCAGCAGTTCCTGTTGCTGCCGTCGCTATTCTTTACTGGGGCCACCTCCATCTGTCTCTGCAGGTGTGTTTCTCTGCGTCTTTGATCACTGTTGCATTACATCAGTGTAAATTTTTGCCCCTTTTTACTTATTTTGTCTTTGTTGTTGTGTCCCACAGATGTGTTTGTTGTTTGTGTTGACAAAAAAAAAATTAAAGACAGAAAACTCATCCACATCCCGCCCTCACCACTGTTCAAACAAATCCAATATATTTACCAATCGTGCATAATGCCACTACAGACACTGAACATGTCTGTGTTTGTCCCAGTGTGAGCTTTTGTTCCCTCTCCTGTGGTGTAGTGGGTCGTTGGGATATGATCAACTCCTACTTTTTCCTGAAAGCTCAAAAAAAAAAAAAAAAAAGTAAACAAACAAAAATAAATAATAATAAAAGAACCCTAAGTTACATTAAGTTACATTCACCCTAAGTTAAATTACAGTCTAAATATGAACTATTGGTGTTATTGAAGGTAAATTTTGAGAAAGGACATAAAACATGTATTTCATTTTTGCACCAATACATGTAGTTTGAAAATGTGTGTTTATTTACAGTCGTATTATTCCAGCCAAAAGTACCCAAAAACATCAACTTTTTCTTTTGAAAGGACAGATAAGTTCTACTGACTGCAAAAATGCAAGTCGCTTGTTTTGTTACTCTTGAGTTAGCGTGCTACTTTGCCTTGTAGCCTGTCTTTTTGCTCCTTCATTTGGCTATCCTTTATGGATTTATGTACTGGCACTTCATGGTGCTTCTTTTGAAATAGTATGAACTTCTGTTGCACTTGTGATTTAATACATGGATGGACACAACTTTGCAGCACTTTCTTTGTTGTATATACTGTATTGTATCTTCATTCAGTTAAATAATTTTTTTTCTTTACTTGCTGGGCCCCTCTTTCACTACATTTGAGCCTTTGTGTGTTCCAACGGATTAGCTCTCACCTTCTATTCCTGGTGAAGACAGTTAGTTAGTTAGATGGTTGACACTGTATTGCTTTGGTTAATGTGAAGTGCACACTATTGTTATGTAATGATGTCATAACCTGGAATACCCCCACTTTAAATAATACCACTACACCACTGGTGGAGAGGGATTAAAAGCTCTTGGTGCTGTGCTACATCAAGTTCTGCATGGGGAATGTTACGCTGGATGACCAGCCAGGTCATGATGCTCCTCAAGGACTGCAACACTGCGTTCAGTTCAGTCAACAGTGAGCTTTACTGTGCTGCCTGAGCCGACCTGAAAAGAGGCATCAAAAAAGCCAAGTTGGACTATAAGAACAAAACAGAGGATCACCTCTCCAACAACAACCCACAACAGGTATAGCAGGGCATCCGGAAGATCACCAAGTTCAGGGGCCAGGTCAACACAGCTGTGGACTCAAGCATCTTACTAGAGGAGGAGCTGAACACCTTTTTCACACACTTCAACACCATCACACGCCATCATTCCTGACATCTTAGTCAGCAAGCCGCCTGACTTCGGACTTCCTCACTAACCAGCCCCAAACAGTCAAACTTGGTCCCCACCTCTCCTCCACCCGAACACAGCATAGGCTCCCCTATGCTGAGTGTGTGTTGAGCCCCCTCCTCTACAACCTCTACACTTCCAACTGCAGACTGGCCCACAGCAGCAACACCATTGTGAAGTTTGTTGATGAGACAACAGTGGGGCTGATCTCAGTAGGAGATGAGTCAGCCTACAGGAACGAGGTCCTGCATGTGCCTGCATGGTACGCAGAGAACAACCTAGTTCTGAATGCCACAAAGATAAAGGAGATTATCCTGGACTTCAGGAAGCAAAGGGCAGATCCATCTCCCCTTTCCATCAATGGTGACGCAGTGAAGAGAGTCCACACCTTCACCGACCTGTCCTGGTCTGCCAACACCATGGCTGTCATCAAGGAGGCACAGCAGTGTCTGCATTCTGAGAGTAAAATCAACCAGAAGCTGCTGATAACCTTCTACCGATTTTCCACAGAGACCATCTTAACCAACTGCACCTCTGTGTGGTTCTCCCACTGCACTGATGCAGACCGGAAGAAACTCCAGAGAGTGGTCAACATAGCACAGATTGTGGGCTGCCCCCTCCCTTCCCTGAAAGACATTTACACGTCACACTGCCTCAGCAGAGTGAAAAACATCATCAAAGACAACACTCATCCCGCCCACCACCTGTTTGAGCTGCTGCCCTGTGCTACAGGTCCATCAGAACCACAACAAACAGACTCAGTGACAGCTTCTTCCCACAGGCCATCACAACCCTGAATGCACACATGCACTGAGAACAGTATCTTTTTTGTATTGATTTGTATTGATATTGTAATGATTTATATAGTGTTTATACAGGACTTGTTTTTGTTGAATTGTTTGTTTTTTTTAATTGTTTTTATACTAGGACCAAGCAGCACATGGATGTAACCCTTGCAATTGTACTTGTGCAGCATATCTTGTTGCACAATGACAATAAAATCTTTCTATTCTATTCTATTCTTGGGCTCTGAACTCTGTGAGCTTATTCTTCTGTGATCACAACAAATTTCTTTGATATGTCAGTAGCTGCTGATCTTTCTTCATTTGTTTGTTAATAGTTTAATATATTTGGCTCGAAGGAGGAGGAGAGACAAACTTCAACCCAGCACAAGCTCAAAAACAACAGACTGTAAATCTGAGATGAGTTCAACAGCAGCCAGCGCTAGGGTGGCACATGTTTGAGAGACAAACCATCATGTTAGTTTAATTAGTGGAATTAATGAAAACATATTTACAGGTTGAAATAACACAGGAGGGAAAGATTTCAGACAGAAAGGTTCTGTGTTATCAAAAATCAAAACTACAGGAAACAAAGATTGTGCCGCTAAATCTCTTCTCCTTTATTTAACTGCCATTTTGAACCCAGTTGGTGTTCAGTTATTGTCACTGCACAAAAAAAACAATAATTACAGTTGCATTCAGTCAAACTGAATTTATTTAAATCTTCATTTCAGCTGAAGAATGTGTCTGAAAGAAGAATCGTGTGTAATCAGGTTTTGTCTAATGTTGTTGCAGTAAATAGTAAATTTCCCAGAGGGCTTTGCCACTGAGTGACAACTGTAAAAACACTCGGTACAGTTGTGTTTTGTCGACAGCGACTGAAGTGAGCACACCTGGCTTTGATCACCATGGTGATGGTGGCGCAGAGAGTGACAGGGCAAGCCAAGCGATGGAGACACTCTCTCAGGGGAATCATTATCCTGTTTAGTAAGCCTAATGAGAGAAAAGGTGTTGCACCTCAGCTCACTGCTGCTGTCCTTGTTTAAAAGACACACATACACAACCTCATAAACACAAACTTCTGTAAGATGTAAGAAAAAAACAGGTGTGTTGTATTTTTGTGTATCACAGGTACAAGAAAACTCACATAATCTGATCTTTACCTACAATGTCACGTGCAATCGCACCATTCAGCAAATTAACACTCTGTTAACACTTAACAAAGACAGGATAACTGTCAGGAGTAGGCTGTTATATATATATATATATATATATGGTCTGCAATTACATACATAAATGTGTTTCAAGATGTATGACAACAATAGGACATGTCTTTTCTTAGAGATCAGGAAGGTGGTGAAGATAAGGTAAGAGAACAATACAACACACCTCGGTTTAATACTGGACCTTTAAAATTAATGAGTCATTACATGTTTGATGAACAAGTTGCAGCTTCTCAGCCACATATCTATCCAGTGATCCTAATGAGCAACAGCCTGCACAATGAGAGGTGGTGGACAACAACAGTACTGCAGAAGATTTTGTGCACAGAAGAGGAGACTAGGGATGATTGTAATACTTTGTAAACTTTGTGTCTCATGTCCTATAAGTTGCAGCCTAATTTGTCTTATATAAACAGCTACACCTTCTCATATAACTATATCACAGCATTCATTATTTGTTGCTGTTGTTGTAACACACCCTGAAGTAAATTGTAATATTAAAATTGAAGAATTAAAATCTGAGATCCACACCTGTGATTTACTGAGAACAAAAAGTTGTCATGACTGATGGTTAAATGAAGAACAGTGTCAGTGATGTATGTGCTTAAAGAACTTTCTTTAAGAACATATTGTGATAATATCTATGAATGGTTAACACATGTCAATGGAAACCTTCAGCAGGAGATATAACTTACACATCTGATCCACTGAAAATGGTTGGAACATTTTTTAAAGGTTTTACAACCATCCATGCCCGTCAGCATCAATAAAAGCATCAATGAAATAACACATTTTTATGAAGATCTAAAGTAAAGTAAAACTTTTTATTTTGGATGTAAAACCTGCACACTTCTTCACACAGACATGTAAATTCACGTTAGGTCAGGGAGTGAGTGGTTACACACTGAATTGATCACATGACTCTAATGTTTTCCCTTATTGATAATCCTGTTACAACCATCCCTTTGTCACAACCATCCCCGGTCTTCCCCACTATATCTGCTTCAACCTGAGTGCAAGTTGATTTAATAGCAATTAAAGGTCATGTAATCTAATGTGATCTCTAATAAAAAGTGACGACATGTTGGTTTATTTCTGAGGGAAGAAAGATAATAAAATTCATCTACACAACATGAAGAATTAAAAGTTACAGAGTGTAGTTCTTACATTTATACAGTGAAATTTCACCTCAACCAGCTCAACCCCTTGTTACATGTATGTCATGTGGTGCGTATGTATGTGTCAATATGACCATCACATGTAAATCTGGTGTGTCAGTGATGTCATGTCATTGGCTCTTGTCTCCATCATTGTTTTAAAACTTATAGCCAAGAATTTACAATGATAATTTTAAAAAAAAATGCCTCAAATATGACAGATATTTCTCATTAAAAACAATATACACGATTATTAACAACAACAAAACAGTGACTGGTTTTACTGCAGTTTTAGTGTTGTGGCTTATTGGTGTACTTGCCCCTTTTTAAAACCCCTCAGCGTCCTGTCAGAGCCTAAAGCAGTTGTTGGCGCTGCTGCTCTGTAAAAAAAAAAAAAAAAAAAAATAAAGACTTTTTTTGAAAAACTGCTAAATCTTCTTGTGCTGAAAGATGTCCTTGTTATTTGACATCCTCGTCTTTCTTGTGCAGAAGGTTTTTTTTTTTTTTTTTTTTTTAACCCAATAGCCTTGAAACTGCATTTCAACATCTCAGTCAGGGCCTCATGTCCAAGTCCATCAATCATACACAAAACTTATTTTTCCTACCAGCTCAGCCATTTTAAAATAATAAATTCCTGTTGCTGAAGATTCATTTCATATCTACACATCTTAACAAGACAAGCAGCTCCATGTGTGCGTGTGTGCCTTCGTGTGTGTGTGTATGCAGAAACAGCTATTCAGTGCAGCCCAACCCCTCCCCACACACTTACTCACTGCATCAGGCTCCCAAACGAGATAAGACAAGAGAATATCCTCAAATTAGAGTTCTGGCATTAACTCATGTACCTGCTGTGTGTCGAGTTGCAGACAGCAGGAGCAGCGAGTGTTGTCGTTGTCTGCAGCAGCTCCGGGAGACATGGAAATGGTGTGGGGAGTTTGGCTTCTTGAACTTTGTGGCAGCGTTGATGAGCCTGCAGCTCAGAGCCACAGGCTGTACAAATCACCTGGAGCACACTTACACACTGAGCTTTACTGAAGCAGCTTCAGCAGCTGCCACTGACGTCCCCATAACTTCAAACCCTATATGTATTTTCCAGGTCACAGCATTTGCAGACATCTGAAAAAAAAAGAAGAAAAAAGAAAAGAAACGAGTCATCACCTGCAGGTGTCCGGAGGTCAGACGCTTTCTCCAGTGACATTTTTCATCCTCCCACTTCATGGATAAGTTTTTTTTCTTCTTTAAAATCTTCTTGCACAGTTCAATATAAGGGACGTCAGATATATCAGATAAAATCCCCTGCTGACCCAGTCTGAACTGTTTGTATGTGATTTTCCAAACATGCTGGCAAACTATTCAAGAAATGGCCTTTAACAGAAACCTGCTGTTTGAGTTTCTATACCTAACAATCACAGTTGCTCTTATATTGGACACGATTTTATAAAAATAGACATTTTACCACAAAACAACTCAGAGACCCACTGAATGTTCTTTACCTGTCGTGTTTGGTGGAGAAAGTTTGAATTCTTTTCTTTTTTTTTTCTTTTTTTCTTGCTGTTGGTGACATAGAAGTGAAATCACTGTGTTCTGTGGTATTGATGCTGTAATGTAATCTGTTTGGTGAATCTGCAGAAGACAGTTGTGTGTCTGGTGTTTACAAACCGTTAAACACACGACACATTATAATATTAAAAAAAAAAAAAAAACACAAAACCTGCATTGAGCTGATTTCATTTTCCTCTCTTCCACTGATGAAGTCGTCACTTCGCTCACCTGTTGCGGGCTTTTTGTCAATAAAAGCTCTGTTTTATGCAGCAGGAGACCCCCACCGCCCACCTACCCACCCTCCTCTCTCTATACAAGCCTATGATCAATAACGCTCATAAGTCTTTTCCTCCAACTAAGCAAGGTCCTTCTCTCTACCCGCCGAGAATCACTGAGCATAAGACAGGCCAGACACACTTGTACTAAAAGGTTCCTGCCGTTGCATACAAATCTCAAGTCTGTCCTGCCTGCTCTGCTCCAGCAGCCTCTGCCACATGCGCAGTCGTCCCTCGAGACCGTGGAGACAACCAGACAAGTAGATAACATTTTAGTGAGTCGCAGCCAAGAAAAAGATTAATATATGGAGCTACAAACTGTTTGTGTACTCACATGCTTACAGGCTATATTATACTTAACGCATGTGCTTACATGCAAACATGCAAAATTCAATACACACGTTCAGTAAATTGCATTAGTTTAGAAGGAGTCAGTGTCGTATTTGCCTAATGATGGAATTAAGATTAAAATGAAGTTTAAGGCCAAAAGCTACAACACGCTACAGAAATAAACAGCTTGTCTCCTCTAATTTGCAAATGTTGTAAAGTGTTTTGAAATCCCTTTGATTTAGGAGCTTGCTGCTCTGCATTGTAAATCAGTTGGTGAATAAATGACTTCATGGCTTCATTAATATGTATGCATGTGTCACGCTCGCCTGCAGTCTGATGTCAACAAGATTTGGGACAAACTGGACACGCGGTTTTGAGAGATGGACCGAGGCAGGCTAAGATTAGCATGTTGTTGCGACAACATGTGCTTTAATTCCCACAACATTAGAACCAGGGATTAAAACACACACACACACACAGACAAGGCTCCATTCAAGAGTGAAAAGCACATTGCTTCTGGACTCAGGCCCAGACATGGGAATATATCCCGACCAATGCTACACATGGCTACACCGCTAATAGGAGCAAGAAGGTTGTGGTGTAAATGAGGAGCTGAAATAGATGACAAGAAGGAGGATGAGGAGGTAATGACATTCAGGTGGGCAGGAAGCCCACTGATCCTCCCTGAGGTCCAACAGTCAGGTCAGACAAAGCAACACGTGGTTCGCCTGCAGCTGAGGAGAGAAACATCGCTGCATAAAAGTGAGAGCCTCACTTGAATCAAAGCCAGTGATAGAGAGGCCTAATTGCTCTTTTATTGTTAGTCATGCTATAGACAATTCATGACCAATTAGCAAGTGTTTTGATGAATGTGTTTGTGTCCATTTGTGGTAGACAGTTGTGTGAGCAGACCAGCTCCAGAGACACAGATTTGATGCGTTTCCTTGATTGTATCCTCTGGCAGATAAGAGCGCTGAGTGATTTGGGTGCAGGGGTTAGAAAGTCTGAGTCAGCTCCGGCTTTTGCTCAGGGAACAACGAGTCTCCCACTCGTTTGAAATCACACCAATGTACAGTCCATCACAGGAATCAAACTATCACAGGCATCTTCTGACAGTGTGATGACTTAGACCTTATCTACAGCACAATGAGCAGAGGTTGACTGCCAAGTTTCCTCTCATCGAAGAACCAATTTGTTTTCATTTGTAGCAGATTGTTTGAAAAAAAAAAAAAAAAAAACACATTTTATCTGTATCATAAATATTAAATATGATGTCAAGTTTCCCAAAAAATATATTCGTTTTGATATTCTGTTCCTTGGTTGTACTAAGATGTTAACGGTGACTCAGTGTGTTGATGTTATGCACATATACTCTATTATTACATTGACATTTTCAGAGGTCACTGACAAAGAAATGTAATAGCACAAACAAAGTGAAGGTTGCTGGGAGACTACATTATGTAACAAGACAATAACAAATAAAGTTTGTTTCAATATCAAGGAGAGTCAAAAGCCTGTATATTGAGCTGATTTAGTACTAAAACAACTGGTTTTAACGGTAACAAGAATGTGTGTAATTGTAACTTTCAAGCTGTGCACCGGTGCTGAGTGGGCCAAATGAGGGGTTAGGTAAATAAATGCCACTGATGGCTGAGCACAGCCGAGTGACTGCAGGAAATAACATGAAATTTAGTAAACAAGAACTTGTTTTCTCTTACTGAATAATATCTGATTATGTTTCCTCCAGAGTGTCCTGTTTTGCTTCGTTTGCTTTGTTATGCTGCACATTGTTGCTGGATTGTGTGAAATAACTTCACATTGGTCTGTTGGAATTTTTTGATACTGTTTTTTTCCCCCCAAAACATAAAAACTGTAATGAATCTTTATTTCTAGATGAAGTCGAACTGTTCTAAATGTGCTGTTGTTAAACGTACATCATTTTATTAATTCACTTGGATGTTTTTTTCTTCTTACAGGAAGAAAAAAATGGTGCAGATAAAATACTGACACGTTCTCACTTAAAAGAAGCAGATCTGACAAATGTGATAGTTGCACATCGAGCCGACACTGAGGAACATTACCACCCACATGGAATCATATTTCAGGTGAAACAGTCTAATATTCACTCTCCTTTTAGCTCTAATGTTGGTCTCCACTTAGTCCCCAGAAAATTACTCAGTCATTAGGAGCTAAATGTTCCATTATGTTCAAAAAGTTGCTGTTTCTCCACTGGGCAGGTCACATACATCCTACTTACCAAATCTTTAATTAAGAAGTCAATTTAACCAAAACCACAGTATTTTTGTACCCGACAGATTTTCATCACAAATGACCCTGTTCACATTGTACATGGTCGTTTCTACCAGTTGTTAATATGAAATATTTATCAATTATTACATTTCAAATATGTAACAGCTTTTTTCACACATTTTTGTGAAAATTATCACTCTGACAAGTAAATGTTGACCACACATCCATCTACTGTGAAGGGCTGACAGGGTGTTGGAGCCAATCCCAGCTGAGTGGGCGAGGGTGGGGTTCATCCAATATACATTACCAGTCCATCAAATGTAGACAAACAACAAATGTAGACAAAACACCACTGATACACTGAACCTATAAACAATGCAGAATGGTTAATAAACTCAACCTGAATGTGTTTGGACTGTGGGAGAAGCTTGGAAAAGCCAGAACAGGCAAAGATTGAACCTGCAACCTTCTCACAACACCACATATGGAGAAAGGTGTGTTGAAAAATAACTACTTTTCTTTTTTTTTGTCATTTTATCAACTAATTGCACTAGTTTTGTCTAAATATCTGCACAAATATCTGTTCTGTTTTATTATAGTTGCTGGAATGAAGACACTTCAATGTGTTTTCACAATAAATAAAATCAGTCATAATTTAGACTTGGTCAGAGTTTAACCGCAAACTGGTTCCATTGTTTTGTTTTGTTTTTTGTTTTTTTTTTGGGTTTTTTTTTTTTTTTTTTTTTTTTTTTAGTTTTTAGGGTTTTCTTGCTGCCAGTGTTCTTGTTTCAAATTAGTCAGCCATTCTGTCACCTAGCTTTACTGCTGTTTTGTCAACTCTCCACTTAAATATTATTTAGAACTGACGGCTGGAGGAGGGAAAATTAAGGTCTTTGTGAAATAAAATCCACACGCATTGCCTGTAATGAATAAAGGCATACTGACTGCCAGTTGCTTTATTCCTTATAAATGGAGCTCCAATTAAAGCAGGAAGCTTTGTCTTGCTGGAGAGAAGAAACCAGGCTCATTTACAGTTCCACTTCCAGCATCTTGAAGAGTCATGACAGATAAGGAACACAGCATTACTGTAAAACACCCACCCAGTGATTGGAGAGAGACTCGGGGGCAGCAAAAACAATTCCTGACATTGAATTGATGAATATTTTCAATGCACAAAAGCAATTTACAAAGGACTGAAAGAACATAATGCTCTGAGCTTACAGTGCATTTCTTTGCTAAGTCCCTAAAGGCTCCATTTTCTTAGTCATATGGGATTTTCAGTGCACTGTGTTCATACTGATGGAGGAATTTGTGGGTTTTGGTTTGTCGGAATGGATTTATTTCATTTCACTCCATCAAGCTTACATATGTGCAAATACCGCAATATGTCTGATATTAAAATCACTTGAGAGGTGGATGTTTCTGTGTGACGCACGAGTGAGAAAGAAAATGTAGCAGAGTTTGACTTTAACTGAATTCCCTGTGAAGAAACATTTCCTCCAGAGGAAGAAATGAGAGTTATTGTAACTCTATGTATTCTCATTAGTGCTGAGCAAATATATATATATATATATATATATATATATATATATATATATATATATATATATATATATATATAATGTGTGTACTGTACTTACTGTCTCCAGGTGCTGTCAGGAGACAGGTGGCAGGCCAGGCCAGTAGAGCTGAGCTTGAATGGCCTTTCTCCTGCCATTAACGCTGCTTGTCTGCCAGCGCTACTGTGCATATGGTCAGTGTGTTCCCAAGCGGTGAGCCTGCGCGTAGACAGCAGCACTTAAAGCTGCCATCTTCGCCTACGCCGACAGAGCTGAATGAGCTCACACACACACACACTCACACACATATATGCAGACTGTCTCTTCTTCGTTTGTCTGCCCTACATCCCATGATTCCAGTTGACAGCGGCAGACGTGTCACATCTGGCTCTGAGACCAAAGTTGAACAAAGGCAGGTTAAGCCAAGTAGGTCGCATGTCTTCTTGAAGGTTTCAATCCCTTTTTTTTTTTAGCCCAAAGGGTCTTAAGGATTCTGTCTGTCTCCGTAAAACTTATGGTGTCATTTCGTGTTATGGCCCATTTACTACCTGCAAACACTGTGTACTGTGTATAACGCTGCAATATACACTCATATCCACTGTTGTGGCCTTTGTATTTCTTGTGCAATTTAGAAAAAAAAGGCCTAAATGCTTAGCTATGTTATCTGTTTCTTATGCATTTAAAGATTTTTGGTCTTATATCATTTATGTTAAATATAAAACAATGTTAGTGCCCAGTCCACGCAGAGTGGTAACACGGCATGAAAATCTGCCAGGATGAAACATTTCTCAGAAAAGAACATAACTTCTCACATGTCACATTACTTACGAGAGAGAGAGAGAGAAAAATACATACAGTAGCACAGTGATTTCATAAGTGATCGATCAACCGACCAGGGGAACTCATCAAAACATGAGAGCATTTTACTAAAAACTGTAGTTATTACATTATATAATACAATATATAAGCAACCAAACAATGAAAGCACTTTGTCTTCGGTGTCAACTAAATCACATAAAGTATTTTCTCCTCAGGGAAACCATTAAAAAAAAGGCCTCATTCCCCGGCTGATGGTAACATACCTGAACATAACTGCTCACATACAGGAGAGATTTTTCACTTCTGTTTCACATAAAGATCCACAATATACAAGTTTATTATGTTTATAATTTAGATTCGTAACCAATGGACCATATTTCTCTATGTAAAATGAACAGTTTAAGATCAGAATCATGAATCTCTATATTGTACATGTAAATTATTTCACTGCAGCACTTAAATAATTCTATATTTATGTGCCATATGATACTTTATTTGAAATTACATTATAAACCAGTGTCACACTCTAAAAAAATCTGCTGCCTATTTCTAGGGTTTGCCATCAAGCTATATTCAGTCTGAAAATGGAGAGAAAGTAAAAATACAACATGAGGAGGTATTTCACAGTTTTGTTCAAATGTGTGACACATCATTTGCATGAGTAACCAAACTTCCATTAAACCTGCAATGATTTCTCTCAACTGCCACACTGAGGTGTGAGCTCCGGGAGCTGGAGTTGTTGGACTGCAAGTCAGTGTCAGATAACAAGTGTCAAGAGGAAATGACAAGAGGGACTTCAGATATGGACAGAGAGGCTTATCATAACTGGAATCTATGCCGAATCAAGCACCCTGACCTCAACACTGATATGGACAGGGTTTTTTTTTTCTACAAGATGAGGGACAGGAGACAGAAAGCTGGTGGTGACAGTAGCTACAGAGGAGATGTACTGTACGCTGGTAGAAAAGGATGTTTTCCAGATTGAGAAATGGTTGTGTACTTTCACTAAATCTACACTCAAAAAAAAAAAAAAAAAAACACGACCCCTTATGCAACCTGTAACATTGACAGAAATGTTCTAGTTTTTCACAGGTCACATTCAGAAACTTTCTGTCCTCAGGTGATCTGCCGTCCTTGTCCTTCCAGTATTTGTATTAGTGGCCAATGTCACCAGTTTTTTTTTTTCCTGCAAATGACATTTCACAATAACTGAGGTATTTCATTTTTTTTTCTTTTAAATGTTCCTGTACAAAGAGTCCTAACCACCACCACCACTACTGCCACCACAGATGCACATGCAAAAAATATATATAAAATAAATTAAAAGTCAACTTTCCTCGTTTCTTTTCTAAATCGCTCTGCATCTCTCTGACTACCCACTCACACATATATACTGACTTCTGCACATGAATCTTTAATAGCAAGAACATCTGTGTCCCTTTTCCACAGTGTATCAACCTCTTCCACTGGAGGCTTCATCCCAGGCTCTGTTAAATAAGAGCTGAGATCATTAGATTCATCGATTAGTGGATTTATAGAAAAATTACTGGAAATATTTGAGATATTGAGGTGAATTTTCCAGCAAAAACACCAAACACATTTGATCATTTTCTAATATTTAATCAGTGAAGTGCATAAGTATCAATAATCCCTATATAATATAATATAATATAATATAATATGATATCTTCATATAGTGTTGTGTTTTAAAAATATATATTTTTTCCGTGTCAGTTTCGATTGTGTATTTTCATCACCTGCTGATCCCACACAACTTCCTTTTCACACACTGCTGACACAAAACAAGTAACCGAAGCCTTCACCATCCTGGGGAGAAAATAAATAAATCCTTGGCCTAAAAAAAAAAAAAAAGAAAGAAAAAGATAGAAAGAAGGATGCTTTGGGCTCTGACCAAACCCCCAGGAACAGCCCCAGGCTATGTGGCAAATTTGATGAACTGGACAGAGAGTAGGTGCTGCATGATGCATTGCAAGATCTCACAAAGACTTTACCATTATACTTATTACCAAAGTAAGTGGACCGTTTCCACACCATCACACACATTCAAACTTTACTTCAAAATAATTGTCATAAATTGAGCAATTAGGTCCAATTTTAACACCAACGAGTCATATTGGTGTGTTATCTTGTGCCATTTATGGGTGTGAGTCGTTAACTGGGGAAGAAGCTTGTTTCGTCACGAAAGTAAAAGGCTGAAAAATTCTATAATTTTAGCAGCTGACATAGATTTTCTGGATTCTTCTTTCTTACAAATTTTCCAGGAAAATAAAAGCAGCATGGATTATCTGGTGTAAGACAGAGAATTTATAGTTGAGCTGAAGCTACAGAAATATGTCTGGACATGTTGCTTTAGGGTTTATGAATTCCACCTGCCCACTTCTGTCCTAACTGCTCATTTTACCATGTTGCAGAGCGGCGGAGAGGCAGCATCTGCTTTTGAGAACACTTCACAAGTGACTTTATCTGTGTTTGCTCAGGCCCCTTATACAACAGACTCGTGGAAAAATGCCTCTGTCTGTCTCACACACGCATGCATTTTATTTTGGCAGTCTTTGTGTGTCTCTGTGAAATGGCAAATGAAAAATGTTAGCATTGCAAGCAAGGAATAAGCGGCGGTAATAAAAATCTAGACACATCTAAGCAATTACATGCTGTGGTTGTACACAGAGCTGTTAAACGTCTTTACATACTGTGTGGTTAAAGCTCTTATTCTTCTTATACAGGAGGAAAAAATAAGAGCAAAATTTAGCAGATTAGTCATGGAACGTTTTGATAGAGGCCAAAGTGAAACAGCTTTTAGGCTGAATTCTGTATAGTGTTCTTCTGTTTCAGAGCTGTGGATGTAATTGCCTCATGAAAGGTGAGGCATTTTTGTTGACATGTCTGTTTTGTGTGAAGACCTCTGCGAATGTTATTAGTGTTTTTCCAGAAAGGTCATTTATTTGATTTTGCGTGTGTACATTAGTAATTTCAGTCAGTCATCAGGAGAGAAAAATTATTCAGCAGGGAACAGTAATAAAACAGAAACATTCCATTAAAGATGATTCACACAGTATAGAGAAGCTTCTCGTGCTTTACATGGCTTTTTATGCACTGAAAACATTCATCAATGTCTTTGTCAGGAAACTCTTCAGATGCCTCCATGTCACGGTGAAGAGTGACGCTGCTGCAGTTATATGTCCCCTGTATATATAGTGACGCCAAGTGAGTTTGTCAGATACACAGCAGCCATCAATCCTCAGAACTTTAAGACTGGAAATATCTGCATACATAAAGCTGCAAAGACGCATATGCAAATGTTTCCATCATATTCAATAAACTCTGATTTTACAGCACTCATGCGTTATTCCGTTAATCTTAGTAATCCCTCATGTACGCCACTCCAACACCACTTGGTTCATCGGCTCTGAAAAGACAAACTCGAATGACTTGATTTTGATATAAATACTATCTGTTGGCACAGAGCACAAATCAGTTTAGACTGATCAGCCACAACATTATGACCAGTTAATATGTTACGTTAATGTTAGTCAGTCAGTAACGATAACAAACTTCTCAAGGTGACTCTCATCAATCAGGACGACAAAGTTATTTTGTGTTTTAGAGATACTAGCCAATTTTGGGCACATTTCAGAATAATTATAAAATGAAAACATAGATAGTTCTATCTGTGTTTAACTTATCCATACACATTACTTCAATACATTTCCACAAAAAACTCACACAAAAAATAACAAAAGCATGAAACTAGTATATGTGCTTCATACGTTTGCATCAGTGGTGTAAGACCTGCAGTGAGTGATGCACACACATTTTCAGGCATTTATTGATTATTGAATTTATTGTGTGTAATCACAAAATGTAGTGTATAGTCAGTAGTTTTACACCCAAACAGAATTATGTAATAGAGCAGAGTAAACAAGTGGGGAAGACTTGACTTGAACTGAGATTGAAGCTGCTGTAAATCAATATTTTTATATTAACCATAGGTCACATGACTCCATGTTTTTCTCTCTAAAACCACAAAAACAAGTCATATCTGGAAGCAGTATCTTGTAGTGAGAAACCCACTCTGCAGTTCCTCACCTGTAATGAGTTATGGAGCACCTTCCAGCTTATTGTTTTAGTTTCGTGGTCCACAACTTTATTATTTTGGCTCACTTTCTCTGTTCTCATAGTTATTTTTGCCTGCAGTAGAGCGGAACCCAAAATATTTCCCTCAGGAGATGGTAGAGACCAAAAACAGAGTTCAAAGAAAGTGAATATTGTACTTTGCATTTATCAATTGGCCAGAAACACAGCTCCAGATGAGTGTCTCTGTTGTTCTAGAACTGCTGGCATTGAAAATAAAGTGTTCGTTATGACATTTGCAACATCCTCTTAAAGGTGATAATATGATCGTGTTTTTTTCACAGCTTGTTTCCACAGCGATTAAGTGGCCAAAACAAACAATATAAGCCACTAATTGATGATGAGCATCTCTGGTAAGGAAACAGAGGAAGAAAGAAAGAAAAAACAAGAGACAAACACTTGCATTTTTATTTTAATTTATACTTCATTACAAAAAGTAGAGAATTCAAATTTCACACGGCAATAAAGAACAATCAGAGTCCATGTGGAGATGTGGGAGAGTCCTCAGAGAATCTTACTCATGCACAGGAAATAACTGCATGCAATTTCAGTTTGATCTTTATGACTCCATGTGCCTTTTAACTACTTGTGGGGGTTATTGTGGCGTTATTAGACACTGCTCTTTTCTACCACCAACATGTTTTCAGGCCAAATGGATCCATTCCCCACTGGGAGCACTCCAAGGCAAGGTGGAATCTAAGCCCCCTATAATCTGCCATGTTATTGAATTAAAGGCTTATGCCTGCTCCTCACAAGTATGTCAATTATTCTCATTTCAATGATGTGCTCACTCAATTCTTTTTCAATTAAAAAGGTAGAAAGCAGAGCTTAAACAAAAAGAAATGCATGTGTTGACTGATGTGTGCGAATGGAAGCAGCTAACAGGAAGAAACAGATTTATTTTTCTTTCACTTGGCCTCAGTAACGTGTAAGACTTGAACAGATCAGTGTATTTGTGCTGCTGTGATATTAAGAAAAGACATTTGCCATTATTGCCTCCTCGCTGTTAGTCTGTTCCTTAGAATAGACTGAAAAACTTTGAAACATGGTCAAAAGTTAAAAACAGACAAAGAAAGTATATTTGTTTAATTATCACAATGACATGATTATTTATACGAGTCCAGTCTTTTTAACATGCATTACAAAGTTGGAATGCCTCCAGCTTTTGTGTCATTTATATTCAACACTTAACAAAAGAAGACATTTAAAAAAATACAATAAAAAAAATAAATTGTGAAGTGAAATCAACTTCATTAACACAGCAGTGTTTCAGTGGGTGTTTGAGAAAACATTGAGAGAGACTCTCCACAAGCAGAATCAATTCTTTTAAAGGAATTATACCAAAAGTATGACTCTTGTATGACTGTTCAGTGTAAAAGTGGATGACAAAAGCAAAAAGGTCTTGGAACATGTTGCACAGAAATGATAAAAAACGTCCCTTTTTCGCTCACTGTTTCCTAATAGATGAAGACAAGAGAAACAATCCGATTGAAGGGAACAAAGGAATTCATTTTAATATTATGGTGCATGTATTTATGATCCATCAGGCTTCGTTCTATCTCAAATGTGATTCTTTTAACAATCCACATCCATTTTAATTTTTCAGTGTCATTAAAGTGAACTTAAATGAAACCAACTTGCTATACTGGTTAAAAAATGATGGCAGATTAAACTTT
Organism: Polydactylus sextarius; assembly: GCA_016801845.1. Taxonomy (NCBI): domain Eukaryota; kingdom Metazoa; phylum Chordata; class Actinopteri; family Polynemidae; genus Polydactylus; species Polydactylus sextarius. Next base: position 19,869,298 of record CM028906.1, read on the forward strand.
ACACAGCACGTGTCTTGTGTGTCTTGTGAAATCTTGTATGTGCAGCTGGATGCTCTCATTAAAGCCTGCAAAATAAGTTCAACACATCAAGGCTGTGTTTCCCTCATCTATTCAGTTCACTTCATTTCTATTTGTGAGGAGGCAAATCACAACATACATTATCTCAAGGCAATTCACAGAGAAAGGTCAAGGCTTTATGATATTATAGAGAGAAACTAAATTACTGGCCACAATAACAACCACAGTCTTGCTCAATAGTTACATGTTGTGTGATTTTTTTTTAACTCAAGAACTAAAACCTGTTTCTTCTCCTTTTTCCCCTTTGTTTTTGCAGTATATGATCAATTGCAAAAACAGTAAAGTCTGAGCAAAACATTTTAAAAGAGCATAACAATCGCTTTTTCAGCTGCAACCTTATTGTGTCAAGTGGACTTAGGAGCTAAGAGAAAACACAAATCAAAGTGGTCACTAGACTTTCTTTCATATTTTGTACTGTATGTACAATATGTCCGAGGGTTTGGTAATTCAATCAGTCCCCTCCTGCTGAGGAGCTGGCCCCCTGCTCTAGTGAGGGTCGCTCATTTAAAAACTCATTAGATGAAGCTAAAAGGGCCGGCTGGACTCTGAATACTCTAACCCCCTGAAGAGACTCTCTCATGACCCACCTACCAAGCTCCATGGGATCTACCATTTGCTTGGTCTGTAGGTAGTAATTCTGAATGTGCTGATCAGCTATTTCAAACACAACCTGCTCTGGTGTAGGTCAGAGGTTCAACATAAGTTCCTTTAAGTTACTAAATTAATCTTCATCAACTACTGGCCTCAGGTCACACAAGATACATCATCAATGGACAGTCTGACCGCAGGTATAGCTCAGAAAAGAAGGGAATTAAATTGAAGGGAATTAAGAATTTGTTTTGTCAGTCTGTGCACACAACTTAGTCCAGAACAGTTGTAAAAAAAGAAAAGAAAAAAAGAGGGCAGCGGGTTTAGTGGAGATGGTGACATGTTTCAGCTGCAATTACACACAATTAAGTAGTTTTGCCAAAAAAGTAAAATGTTCTCTGAGGTTTTGTAGTTGAAAGTTTAATTGCAACTGGAACAAAATAGCAACATGAGTTACAAGAGCAGCAGGAAATAAGGAATTTCCCCCCAAAACACTAATTTAATGTCATAAAGTGTGTTTACATGCACATTGTTTTTCCTCAATCGGACTGAAATCAATCAGATTGAAGAGCTGTTTACATGGCACCAATTAAAATGATGTTCCATCCGTGTTTGCATGGCCCAGAGCAATTAATCAGATTCCTCACACATCGCTGCAAACACGTGTTTGAATTACTTGTGTTTGCAATTCACCGCCAGAACAGTAGGGGGCGATACTTTTCTTTCTGTCAGGCATCACCATGCTGTTGACTTTTTCATGGACACTCATGCATGTAATTATGTACTACCACCATATACGACACACATGCGCAATAACATGGGCTGCATCCAAATACCCCTACTAGCCGCCTATGTAGTAGGTAAAAATGAGTAAGCCATGATCTAATATGTCTGAATACCTTAGTAGGCTTTCATTAGAAGGCGAAAGGTACCTGGATGGCTTCCTGCTTCCAGTAGTATTTTGCAGTATGCAAGCGAATCACACTACGCTAACCCAAGTCACCAGGTGATTGAAAACCATAGAAGAAACTTCGCCTGCTAAAAGTAACATCCAATAGTGATTGACAAGCCCATCTGCGTGCTTGTTAGTGAATGGAAATGGAGACAGTGGCTAGGGAGAGATTTGATATTTTTACAATTTTATTTAAAGTTTGTTTAGGGATAACAGGGGAACAGCAAAAAGGGTCAGATGTCCTGTGATGTATAGCTCCTTTTCCAACAGTTTCTATACAAACCTTAAAAAGCGATTGCATTAAAACACAAATGCAGAAAAAAAGTCATGTACATAGTCGTTCACGCCACCAATGCAAGTAAAAAGTCGCAGCTATGACTGCATAGGTAACTAGCTGTGAAACCATCTGCTTCAAGCCGACAAAATCATGACGGTGATGTAAATATTTGGGTCACAGGACAGGCAAGACGGTGTTGTAGTACGTCTGAATTATACCTACTACTGGCTAGCTTCCTATGTAGAAGCTACTACTGTAACGGTTGAGTAGTAGGCAGGAGTAGTACGCAGTGCATACTTAGGATTCGGGTGCAGCCATGTGCTCCAACGATCCGATTGCATGTTTAAATTCCTAGAGATCACATTATCAAAAGGTGTCGACCACCTCTCTCAAGCTGATTCAGTTTTCAATCTGCTTGAGCCGAATCTGATCGGATGGCATAAATACATGAGGTACTTTGAAGTTGATTCAGCCTATAGATGGATTAAAGCGGTGCATGTAAACATGTTGGTGTAAATACTAGTCAGGTAGGTAGGTAGGTAGGTTTACACGGTTTCAGCAAAGACTGTATCTCTCATTTGACCTGATTCACGCACTAGTCTTAGTGACAATGGAAACAGTATAATTATAGAAACTGAATGAAAAGTTAAACCCTTGACCTTTTATTACAAATGATCACTGAACAAAACATAGAATGAAATTTATTTACAGTAACTGATTATGTGAATCTCTGCAAAGTGAAAGGGTCAGTAGTTGTGCAGAACCCACTAAATAATTAGTGTACCACTCTGCAGATCATAGCTTCTGTTTAGACTATTTAGAGTCTCACCTCTGGTCAAAATGTAGCCATGTTTACGAAATGGGTCAAAGCAAGTAAGCAAGCAGTAAATGTATCTAAAATTAACACAATGTGGCAGAGAACTGAATTTTTTTTCTCAGGATATATCACATGTTTGTCAAGTGTGGTAACGTGTGGTTGGTTGCTAATGTATGTTTGAGTGTCTGTTGGATGTGTAAGTTTGCAAATGCATCAGCTAATACGATGATAGATTAAGATCAGATCAAGACTGAGACTGTGAGTTAGTCCATGTGGTTATTTTAAGATAATTAGAATAGGGTTACGTTGTCTCCTGCCTCATAACATCTTTGCTTAATTTTTTAAGCCCCATCTAACCTGGACTCTACCATCTGCTCGATAAAGAACGGGGGGTAATGTAAACAGGTGCAACCAAAAATACCCAGAAAACAATATAACAATCTAAGCTACTAAGTAATTGCCGTCATCTTAAGTTAGTTAGGAACATACTGTAGCACACAAATGAGCACATCAAACTTAATAGAACAGTTGCTGAACAGTTTTAGTGTTCATCCGCTTGGGAGAGCCCAATCACAGGATGTGATGATGCACACCTGTTTTCAATTACACAGATCCACAACAAGAGAACAGGAAAAAAAAAGACAAGACAATCACAAAGAAACAATCACGACCCTTTTAACAGTTCACTACTATGTTAAAGATAAGCGTGATTGAAACTAGCTTGCGTTCTTTTATTAATTTAACTGCATGGAAATTAATGATTTAACTCTTAAAGAGCAGAGTCAAATTCAATTCATGTTTTACAAGTAAACAAAAGCTGGTAATGTTGGAGATCTTAGCTGAGTGAAAAGAGAGCAGCTTAGTCACAGATAACGTCTGAGTGTCACTGCAAAGCAAAAGTGAATGTAGCTTTCAGTGCCTCAGTTTCATTGGTACACCTTTAGCTGAGTGATTTCCTGTCTGGTATTGATAGCAGCACAGGTGCTTTATCTCCTCCATGTTCCTCTGTTGTGTAATGGCTTAGATTATTAAGCAGCTACATCAGGCAAACCCAGAGGTCTTCAGGGAACCTGTGCAGCCAGTTGGCATTCGTGGTAAGTGTGCAAGCCTTTAAACTACATCCTGCAACATCATGTTCATCCTGTCATATGAATTAGACTAACACTTACTCAAGACCAAGACATGGGGATGATTAAACTCTCCATTTGCTTCACACAACTGCTCCATGTCCCCTGTTTAAAATCTTACAGTACACTGTGTGACTGTTCTGTGCTAAAGAGCAATTTCTGGTTATTATTTTGTCTTGAAAAATCATCATGAGTTAACAGTAAAAGGTTTAAATCTGACCCACAACTGTGCCATTGTTGAATCTAACACACAAATGTGCATTTCTGTGCATCATAGTGCTATTGATCTGTCATAAAGAGCCCATTAACCACTCTGCTAACACACACACACACACACACACACACACACACACACACACACACACACATACTCACATATATATCTAATTGTTCCAGCTTTCCTGAATGGTTCCTTGGCAACACACCATGTTTGACTTCTCCTTCAAAATCACGTTAGAATTATAGCTACATGGACATTATCATCCCCAAGGTCTGGGACGTAAAACTGTTAGTGGGCGTAAATAAAATACGAGTGCAATAATGCCATGTGTATCGCATGAGAGGGCATAGGATCTCTGAGTGCTTGTGTTTCCATCAGCAGGGCTGCAGCCTTGATTGATGAGGCGATTGAGGTTGGGGAATTTGCTACAAATCAGCAGTGTTGTTATGAAGGCTGGCTGGCCGACCTGTGATGCTTGGATCTCTGCGATGTCTCTACTGCTCCGCCCAGGGACAGACTTTTTACAGCAGTGTCTGACCTCTGCAGTCAAAGGACACAGAGAAATGTTTTTATTCTGACCACTACGGCAGCTTGGTTAGTGACACACAGAGACTTCCCACCACCTTCCTTATATGCAGGCGCACGCACACATATAACCCTCACTGGTGGTGCATCACCCTACTCAGCCCAGCCTCTTTCAAGTTATGCAACTAAGGCAAACAGGCGCCTACCCATACTCACCCACAACCCCCATCCTCCTGCTGCCAATAAAAATATGAAGAACGAAGACAGTGAGATGGAGCTTCCCGCTATGGCACAAGGGGAGCTTGGGTAATATTCAGACAGCTTTGCCTCAAGCAGTGAAATCAAACAGAAGCTCCCTGCAGAGTTAGACGTCTGTTATTAAAGGCTGTTTTTTCTCTGTCAGGGTCAGCACACACCCTCTCATACCCATGCTCAGAAAAAAAAGAAAAAAACCTACAACTCAGGTTGTGTGTGTTCATACAACACACTAGTGGAAGGTACCTGGTGAAATAAGTTGCTGCCCTTGGACAAGGTGAAATGGTACATCTTTATGTTTTAAAGGTCCCTTATCGTGAAAATAGGTCTCCATTGTGTTTTGTGCTTTTTTATATACTCTGAGGTGTAAAATAAAAGCCATGAAAATATGAAGTCCTTTACTACTGCCAGTCCTCCAGCTCTCCAGCAACAAGAAACCCTCCCCCCTAGATTTACAAGCCAGTAAGAATTTGATCCGGTTCCTATATCGAAACTGAATAGCCAATAGGCGACTGGCAGCTGAGAACAGAAAGTTTTGTTAGCGATTGTGTTAAAGAGCGACTTCACTATTTGGCCGGATGTGACATTTCTAGGTAGCATTAGTGTTTCAGCTGCTGTGTGCTAACAGTAAAGTAGCAGAGTGAAGGACAGCGCTGCTGGCTGCTGTCAGGGTGATGAACTTGGTGAGTATTAAACTGTGCTTGTTGCTGCATGTGATCATAATCCAGGTTACAGTTCTCGTCACTTCAGTCATTTTTATCACAGCATTTAATAGATGCACATAAATGGTACAGATATACCTAAAGTGTCAAAATATAGACATTTAAATATGTACTCCCACACCCAAATCTGACAGTTTTAGCAATATTTAACTCTCTGATCCATATGTCTATTTTCTGTTCATCCCAGTGACACTGTGTATAAATGTGAAGTTCTGACAGATGTTTCATCAGGTGGTGCTGCAGAAAAGGACAATGTTAAGAAAACTCAAAGTTTAAAGGCACCAAATGTTAATACAGTTTTGAGTGAGGTTCTTAATTTCTCAAGTTTATCCCCATCCTCATGAACATAATATTTTAGAAACACTAGAAAAATATATTTAATTTAAATTTGGCATAAATGCTCACCTTGACTCAAGAAAGAAGTGATTAGATTTTAATGGACAAGGGTCAAATGACAAGGTCACTGTGACCTCAAATCCATCTGATTTTATGTGGAAACATCATATCATTTAAACCTGTATTTAATTCAGTCAGGGGCACTTTAATCAAAGAACATGTTTTATTTCCCTCTACAATTCTTTGGCACTGTAGCTCTGCTCTGGGACTCCCTGAGCACAGAAGGTAAGAGGGCCAATGCTGTTTAAATATGGTATTTTATATCAAACAAAATATGACATGCAGTAGAATCCAAATACATCATGGTGAACATAAAGAATATGACATAAACATTAACTGCTTCACCAAGCACACTGAAAATATCTGATCTGTTTGGAACGATAATCAAAGGGTGACATTTTTTACATTAATACATGAAGAAACATAAACACCATATTCCACTGTGAGCTGTTCATCATTTTCACACTGTTTTGAGGTCTAAGTGGCGCTCTTCTGCTCTTCTAATTTCATCATCTTGTTACAACACTGTTCTTCTGCAGTGGTTTTTAAATTAGCACCACCAGCTATTTGAATTAACACCACCTGCTATTTTCTAAAATACACTGAACATGTCTTCTATATTTAGATGGAAAACCATTTATTAACTCTATGAAATGAACTGTGCTGTACCACAATGGAAATCCTTACAGAAATAGCAGCAGTAAGAGGAAGACATAATGATGGGTCTGCTGGTCGACAGAAGGAAAGGGGAGTTTCTGCACTTTTCCCACTTTTGTTTTGAACAATTCAGAAAATTCTAGTCGTTTGAGGACCTTTATGCAGCACAGTTCAATCAGAGTCTATGTGACTTATTTTCAGTATGTTCATGTGTAGGTGCTGATAAGCATCAGTCATTGCATCTATTCTTCCCTTTTTGACATTACCTCTTTTTTCTAACAGTGTTGTGGTAACATGGGTTCAGCTGTTGGAAATACAACACATAACATTTGTATCTGTAACTGAATCACAGCCTTGTGTTATGTGCCACAATAATATCTGGACACATCAAGCCTTAAGTTCAGGCTAATTCTTATTATAAGCTGTGTTGCCACCGAGAAGTTCCTATGTAACAGCAGGGGGCCTCGTGGCCCTTTGTGGCATTGAGTCTCCATGGTGGGTAAGACCCTGATCAGTGACACAACAGGGGGTGGGACAGACTTTGCTGATCGTCTTCTTCATCACGTTAATATAAATAAACTACACGCTGCAGTGAGAAAGAGAGAAATTAATTAATTTGGTGGTCCGCCACACATTGATCATTATATGTGAAACCCTGTGATAATTTTGTGATGGTTTCAACTGTGTCACTTTGCTCGCTTCTTCTGTTCTATTTATAGAAACTATTTATCGATATGCTTCTGATGCTGGGTTTTTAAAATTGCGCTTCTTTGTCGACTGCGTCATATGCCATCTTGAGTTACAACCAATCACCATGAGTCAACCTAAAATCCTGCCCAAGAACTTTTTGGGCCAAAAAAAGTAGCTATACCCTGGGGCCTGGGACTTTTTTCGGCCCCCATAAGGTTCCTCGGTCTTGCCTCTTAGGAACTGTTCCTCTGGTGGAGACGTGCCAACGGCCAAGTTCCCGTATTATTACCCATTTGTTCCTGCGGTGGAAACAGGCCCATATACTGCATGACCCATGAACCCGTGAATGATAAATCACTGAACACTTAAAAAATAAAAAAAAGATAAAAAAAATCCCCTGTGAACAGCTGATTAACAGCTTCATCTACTGTATAATGTATCTATTTTTAAGCGGATGTTCAGTGGGATGCATATTTTAGCCCAATCCCACGAGTATTAGAGAAAAATGTGGCAATATCTCTGACATGACTGTGTGTTATTTCAGAGATAGACAGAAAAAGCTGAATAGAGACAGATATTTGTCATTTTTTGTTTTTGTGCTCCAGTTATGTGATTTGCCAAAGACTGGTTTAATTTCACCAATTGAACAGTCTGTAATGATTAAAACTAAAATTATTCAGTACACAGTCAACGTTATCTTTTATTCTCTGTTTGTAACGTGGGTGTAATTCATCCTCCGTTTGTTTGAGTAACTGAAAGCAGAAGCTCAAATTTAATTTCAAGCATTTTATTTCTTGTGAATTCAGTGTTTTATTTTCAGGGTTTTTCTCCACTCCCCACCCACATTTAACACACATCCTTTTAGCTGTTTTATGACAAAACCAAATAAATTTGCTGTCCAGTCAGGTCCATGAAAATATCTGAACTTTGAAATTCTTCTAAAATTTATACAAATTTGACACAAAATATCACAGAATGAACAGTTCTTTAGATGAGTCAATGGATATAATGATGTATAACCAATGATACAATCATTTTAGCAGACAAAAATGTGTGTGTGAGTGTGATCTTAAAGCTCCATCACATCACAACAACTGCTCTTCACAAGGAAGATCCCAGTGACAAAATTACTCTGTTTGACATTTTGATATAAATGTATATTCATGTAATCAACTAAAGGGAAAACAAACAGATCAAATGAACATCAAACATTTTACAATATGCGATAACTTATAGTTGTTTTCTGACATGAATTAAATGAGAGTGACAGAAAGGTGGTGTCACATGATTAGAGATTGAACCTTCATTGTAACAATACAGTGTATTTGTGATATTTCTACAAACAAACACTCTCAGATAATCCCGCCAGCTCTGCTCATTCATCCCTCCATCCTCATAACAGCTATATATTCAGATCAGCAAGTAAACAAGACAGTCAGTTCATCTTTTCCTGCAACTGCAACTTCTCTGTAGCTACACTGGAGATCCCCAGGTGCCTCCATGTCAGCTGGGAGATGTAATCCCTTTAGTGTGTCCTTGCTTTACTCTGAGGTCTCCTCCCATTCAGGCGTACCAAGAACATTTCCAAAGGGAGGTCACTGAGGTGATATAGTAGTACAGCATTACCTAGTTTGCACAAATGCATGGGGAAAAACCACAAGTTAACCAGCAGCACCCTGGGTGTATTTTGAACTGATTGTTACATGAAATGAATGACAGCAAGCGGAGGTGGACAGTCGGCATCAGTCGTGGTGATGATACAAAGACATCTCATAAAGGTTAGATTGCAACATGAGCAATGTGAGAGAGGTCAAAGCTGTCAGGTGTGCAGCAGCTCGGAAAAATCAAACACTCCAATTTTTATACCAGTTTTCTTCAGCATTTAATAAATTATTAACACGTTATTACTCGTGGAAATAATGATACCTCAGTGATGTATTATTATTGTTATAGTTTAGACATTGTTTGGCTTTGGATGGAGTTTCCCTGATTTCTGTGTCAACACCAGGTAAATGTTGCTTGGTTGTTGTTAAAGACAATAATAATAAAATAATGAAACACTTCTGCTCAAATATTGATGGTGAAGGTACTGACATGCAGTGCACTGACATACAAAAGCTTATCCATCAGTATTAGAGAAGCAAACATGTGTTTGCCTTAGGCAGCTATCCTCAAGATGTTTTTTTAGATTCAAATTCGAGGCATGTTCGCCCCAGTAGTAAGTAGTAGTAGAGAATTTCTTAAAATAAAAGACAACAACAAGACAAACAAAACAAACACTGTTGTTTCGTTTTTTCTGTGTGCAGCATGTGCAGATGTTGTGTCAGAACACAACAACTTTTACCTTTTATCATTTGATCATTCTGGTCTATTTTCAAAGCCCACTGGTGTCCTGGAGATTTGAAAAGAAAGACAACAAATATTAGGATCTCTTTTTATGTGAAATCTCATGCTCTGCCTCATACTGCACAGTTTATCTGTCTTATATGTTCGGCACCTATGAAAGAATCCATTAAATGAGAATTTCATAGTGTCATGGGGTCAGTTTCCCATTTAGAAGGGAGGAAATGTGATTTAGATAGACAATTGGTTCATACAAAAATAACAACAATGGTGATATTCAAAAAGAAAAAAAAAACTCAAGTGTATAGCTGCTCTGTTGCATGTGTGTCATACATTCTGGTGATTAAATCTATACCTGATGTAACAAGACCACCTCTGAGGTGCAACACTCACGTCTTACACTGTGAAAACACTTTTAAAAGGAGGGTATGAGTGTTAAGATCTCTTCCAGTTTTTACATGAAAATCTGACACAACACCCAGATAGCAAGAAGAATTGTCTCACTTCCTGTCAGTGTGTTGGAAATAAATTAACAAAATAAATGAAAAACAAATTCAACTTAGTCAAAATCAATCATTGCTTCTGTAATCTGCTGAAACATTGAGTCTATATCCAACCTTTTCCTAAATATGATTATTTGAGGAGCAAGATGTTACAGATTCCAGAGTCAGGACGACCACAGCACAGTCTGAAATGCTGCTCTGCAGGTATGTTTGGCATTCGTCGATGTATTTTGTTGTTTTCTGCAGCAAAATACTATTCAGTGACAGAGTACAGATGCTGCAGTCGGAGCAGCTGTGGAAATGATGCAACAGCTTGCAGCTGGTGATGTGGATGCTGATTTAAAAACCACTAAAAGTTTCCCGCAGTTTTTTTTCCCTCTATATTTTGACCTAAATAAAACATTGTTTTTGCACATACTGACTGAAAGGGACCATTGTCAGACACAGTTGTTTTACAGACATTTTACAGTCAAACATTGTGGCAAAACCCAGACCTTGAAACTGTAAAAAAAACCCAAACAAACAAAAAAAAAAAAACAATACAGAAAAAAAGGACAAACTCTGCTCCTCAATTTTTTCAAATGCATCACTTCAGCTGATGAAATGTCTGAGCTGAAAGAAAACGGCACTGGACAGATATCTATGATCTGTCTATAGGTCAGTTAGAACAGGATAGAAAGCTTTTATTGTCATAAAAGCTTTTATTCTATTCTAACTGACTTACAGACAGTTTTTAATTACCTGCATGTACAATATTTAACATCCATTCTTTCACTGTATTTTTTTTCTAACAAAAGCAGTAACGAATCCAAAAGAATCCAACTGCAATCTAATAATACACAATGAAACTTCTACATCTTCTGCTTCTACAACTCAGAAATTGTTATTTAAATATCATGTGTGTGAAAACTATAGTACATCAGTATGAAATGAGTTATTTGTATCCAGTCATAGCAACACAGGGAAGGATTTTAAAATATATGTGCCATTAATTGTTTCTGGAGAGAGTGCATTCGTAGGTGTATTAGTAACCTGTTGTTTCTTTGTTTCTGTGCATTAACCTGAATATTTCTTCCTGAACTCCTTAATGAAAAACATGTTGTCGGTTATTGCCTCTGTTTTTCATTAGATTAAGTGTCTTAAAGACAGAAACCAGAGGAAAAAAAAGTAGCCACTGTATTTTTAATCAGACGGAATTTACACCTACATTCTACTGAAACTCCAATTTAGTTTTTGGCCACAAGTCAAAGATAACAGCTGTACACTTTGCAGGTTCAGTGAACTCTACCAGCCCCTGGCAGCCAGTTATTCCTGTGGGACAGGGTCATAATTAGAAACGTTTTAGGTCATCCTAAGAAAAGCGCCTGCATGTGTAATGAAGGAGCAAAGGAAGGAGGAAGAAATGAGAGATGTTTGGCAAGATGAGGAGGTGTCAGAGAGGTGCATGCTAAGGAGAAAAAAAAATCTATGAATAAAAGAAAGAAGTTAGTTTCGAGGTCTAATAAAAATGAAACAAATGTCCACATGCCCCCAGTGCTTTTTTTTTTTTTTTTTTACCTCTGCCACTGAGACTTTCACGGTAGTCTTAACTACAGTGAAGTGACAAAGATAACCACAGAGGTCTCAAAATCAAGACAAGCCCACAGGGATGTATTCTTTACTGTTGAAGAGACATGCATGCAGAGCCCTCATCAGTTCTTATTATTTGATTGTCCTCTCATGGGAAACCATGACTTGTAACCTTGAGGCACAAGAACGGTGAAGATGTAACAATAAGTGTCAGTCATTCTCTCGCTCGTTTTCAACCCCTGTCATTTCCTTAGTGTTTTCATTATGGCCTCAGGTGAAATAGAACAATGACCCTTTAGAAACCCACTTTGTCCACCAAAGTTGGAGTTTAACTTGCATCAGAAAATCCTGGGTGGAACTTACCACCACTGGTCTGTTTCTTCTGAGCTGCAGAGATTCAGTATTCAGTATTTGTTCAGATGGTCACATTAAGATTGTATTGTACCGTATTTAGCAATTTTAACAATTAGAATTGTGTTCAATTCCATCAAGTTGTTTGAAGTCCTTTGGAAATCGATAATAACAAAACAAACAAACAAATAGAAAAAAAAAAAAAAAAACAGAAGTACTGACAGTACTGACCTTGATGATGTAGTGTATAAATTACAGCTGCTCCTGCCCATAAAATAAATTAAAAACAGCAGACACATTCTTTTTTTCAGGAGGCGGTGGAGAACAAGGTAGTGCTAAAAGGTAAGTGATATCAACCATATCAACCTCACTAATTTCAGTTCTCATTTAATATGGTGAGACCACAGCTCTTTGAACATAGACTTCATTTTGAGTGAACAACAGTCCTGAAACATTTCATGGTTGTATCTTGTACAGTTGCGACAAAATTCAAACCACCTGAGTGATATTTTCTTCAGTAGATGTCTCCAGGGCCTTATTTTACTGCAGCAGCAGCAGCAACAGCATCAGTTAATAATAATATTGATGATGATGTTGACAAGTGCTGAGTAGTGATGGCAGATCTGGATCCTGCATCACTAGAGTCAGAGACACCTGCAGAATTAGGACAGAAAGAGTCAGAGAGGAGAAGCACAAACTGCAGCAGAGAGAAGTGAGACGACACAAACAGGTCAAACGCCAACACAAACACGTGGTTGTGATAGTTTAAGACGAGAGGTCAGTGTGACTTGTGGCTTAACTCTGTGTCACCTGCTACATTCATATTAACATTTTGTCATTATGTAACAGCAGCCGCTTGATGACACTGCTTGTTGGAGCTGCAATGAATCTCCATGTGAAGTTTATTTTGATGAATCATGTGAGGGAACAGAAAAGTTTCTTAAAGGAAAATTTAGTTTGTTGCTCAAGGGCAGAAGAAGAGAAAAAAACAGTATGTCATTTTTTGTTGTTACCCTGGATAGGTTAAACATTTGATTTCTTGCTACAATAAATTGTGTGTAGATATCATTAGAGAGTAGTGAACCTATTTGAGTAATTGGTTATTTTGCATATTTTGATCAAAAAAAAAAAAAAAACAAAACAAAAAGCAACCAAAAAAGTATTTGTTTTGTTATTACCAAGGCTGGAAAATACATATACTAATGCAATGTCCTCAAGCCTACATTTAAAAAGAATAATATTTAACTTTAATAAGCTCAGTGCATCATGTTTTTTCTTCAGCAGCCTAGAGGCCAATAGAAACATAACTAAGGGATGGTTCAAGACTCTAACTTTAATCAGATGTAACTATTAAACTTTAGCTTTATCAGAGAGAAACATTTTTAACAGATGTTTGCTTCCTGACTGGTTCTATAGGAGAAAAGCCTGGTAGTTGAAGGCTCTGCCTATTATTATATTGTTGGAGACTCTATGAGGCACAAGTAAACCTACATCTTGAAAGTAAAGTGTAAGATTTCCGTAAAAGGTGATAGGGCTTGGTCATTAAGGGATTTTGAATTAGATTCTGTATTTTAACAGTTTAGAAAAGCTAATATGAGAGAAACATAATATCCTTCCCTACTTCTTGTCAGTTCTTGCACAGCAGCATTTTAGGTCAAGCAGAGGCTTTTAACAGAGTTATTGGGGCATCCTGATAATAAGCAATTACAGTAATCCTGTACAGACATATCAAATGCATGGACTAGTTTTACAGAAACCTTTCTGAAGCAAAGTGCTCTGAAGTCTTACAAAACTCTATAGGTGGAGAAGAACTTGGGGACTATGAGGAAAAGAGAAACTTTATCAGAAAGAATGTTACATTTTCATACGATATATAATCAAAGATTCGTGTCAGTGTTTAAAAATGACCCAAACAATGATTCAGTTGAGGAGCCACAATGTAGTTAATTCTGAAACTAGTGACATCAGCAGATAATGAGCTAAGACAATATATCACATAAGGAAATGTGGTTAGTTTTCTTGTGGTTTGTATCTTTCTCTGTTCACCAAGTCAGAGTTTATTTGTTGAATGATAACATTCCTGCCTAATCCAGTATCATAAGTTGAATGAAGTACAGAGCTAAGATTTACACTGTATAGTACATTGAGGCATTTCCTTAGCTGCAGAATGGTGGTTTGAACAGAAAACACTGTCTTACTAGATCTTTTGCTTGTCCCCATGGTAACAAGAGGCAGGGCAACGGTCTATGCGTGTAATAATTATGTGATACTCTATTGATTCCCTTATGGAAATTCTCTTTTTGCTTACCCTTATCTGCAAGCTAGTCAGACTGCTGGGTCAGCAGGAGAAGTGCACTCCTGAGGCTGCTGGAGATTCAGTGTTTTGCTCAAGGATACTTCAGCAGGATGAATGCTTGTCATCACTTAGGCTTAAACCTGGGTCCTCCAGTTGAAGGACAATGTCCTGCCTCACTTTACCACCTGCTGCCCTGTCATTGTGTGCATCTGCATGCGTGTGTAGGAAAATGCATCTTGCGTTGTGTTGGTTGTTTGTGTTGATGAAATATTCTAAACAGATGTGGACAGTAACAAAGTGCATTTACTTGAGTACTGTGCAATTTTTGAGTATCAATACTTAATTCAAGTAGAATTTGTTTTGGAAACTTATGACTTTCACTTCACTACATTTGACTATTAGACAAATACTGTACTTTTTACTTCACAACATTTTGACCAAGGCCCTTTTTTCTTCTAAAATGTGATTGGTTTTTTGGCTATCCGGTGACAGCCTATCAGTAATCAGTGGGGTTATGTCTTGTAGACCTGGTGTTTTAAGCAGATTAGAGTCAATTTTACTTTCTGAGCAAACTGCATTTTCAGCTATTCTGCTGTCTTAACATACATGTATACACACACTGCCATACACAACACTACCACGCTGTTTTGTGGGGGTGTGGTGTTACAGTTCATTAAAAAAAACATGACTGGTTTTCTTTGTCAGTCGGGCTGTTTTATTCTGTAACATTCAACCAATTTCTAATTCTACAGGTTCTAAAAGCTAGTCAGAGACAATAGGTATTGGAAGTGTTGTGGCAATAATTCAACAATGGGTTGAAAGAAAATGTACTTTTAATACTCAAGTATTGTTTAAAGCAAGTACGTCAGTACTTTAACTTCGGTAAAAAGTTGAATTTAAATCATGAAGTTGGGGACTTTGTCCACTTCTGATTACAAAGAGCTGGCAACAGAATAAATAAAACAGTCATAACATTTAGATGATACTGTCATCTAATATCACAAGTCAACTAAGATGAAGGTAATGGAGCATGTGTCTCTTCCCATAGTCGTATGGATGACTTTAATGCTCTGTAAATGGCTCAAAAATATGATCTTGTTCCCTTTAAGAATCTAAACATAATTCAGTTTGCGAATGTAAACCTTTCATTTACAGATTTGACATTTCTGATGGAGCTGTGTGCTTTGATTTTCTCAGTATTGATGCTCCTCATTTGTTCCTGCAACATTGTCACCACTTCAGTCAGCACTTGAGTGCATCCTCATTGTCAGTGTGACCATCTGTACTAATTTCTCACAGCAACACAAAAGATTATATTTTGAATCCCACTCAAATACTCACATTATGCTGTAAGTATACAACGTACCATAAGTCCACTGTGTATGTCTCTGTCTCTGCCTCTCTTCTCACAGATCCAAAATAAACTGACTGCCACTAATGGTTTTGCCTCATTGACAGATAATACAGTGGCAGCAGGGTGTGGTTTTTATATCTGTCTGGGTGGGAGGCATCAGTGGAGGCACAGTGCTGCAGTCTCAGCTGCAGGTAAATTGGTAATTAGTAATCTTGTCTATTTATCTCCCCTGCAGTGAGGCAAGAGTCTCTCTCCTGGTGATTATGTACGCCAGCAGCATGCTCCATGATCCTCAAGTCCTGAGTTGTTGTCGAGCTGAGTGGTAAGGCTGTTTAGTTTATATTTCATAAAATCACCGGTATATGTAAAATATTCCCTGGTGTGTGTGTGTGTGTGTGTGTGTGTGTGTGCGTGTTAGTGTGTGTGCTGTTGCTACTTTAAAGATGCTGGACCTTGTAATTACTTACCAAAGGTTCATCTCATTTCATTGCATGTCCCTTCGCTCCACCGTCCACCTATGACCCCTGGAAATTGATAGCGTCTGCCATCACAAATGACATCTCACTTCCCTTAATTCTACTCGGAAGAGGGAGGAGAGTGGAGAAGAAGGATTATCCTAAGTGGAAACCTTTATCAGATGGACACACCCTTCATTGGAAATGTATTATGAGAAGTTAAGGTAAATGATCTGATGTAGTAGTCTATACTGAAATCACATTACCATTGCTGCTAAGTTCAACCAGCTGCTCGAGTGTAATGTCAAGTATGATTTCTTTAATGTAGTTAAACTTGTTCAGTGTGTCAAGTGAAAGGACAATTATCGACAGACCTTCACATCTTCCAGCATTTCTTAA
This sequence comes from Polydactylus sextarius, assembly GCA_016801845.1. Classification (NCBI taxonomy): domain Eukaryota; kingdom Metazoa; phylum Chordata; class Actinopteri; family Polynemidae; genus Polydactylus; species Polydactylus sextarius. The sequence continues at coordinate 19,885,872 of CM028906.1, forward strand.
TTCACCAAGAGAGTGACTTCTTTCTTATTCTTTTATTTTGCATTTCAACTCACATCTTGAGTCACTGTCAGTGAGAAGATGAGAGCCCTTCCCCTTAAACCTTAAATAAGACGATATTATGTTTTCATCTCAAAATGCCCTTAAATGAGAAATTGTAACACACTATCAAACCAATTTGTAGAAAAGTAAATTTACATAAATGTTTAAATAAATTTACTTTTATTACTGTGTTACTGAGCTCTACCAACAAAAACAATTGAACTCAAAAAACTAAAAAAAAAACCTGGAATGATTGTAATACTTTGTTCTATAACTTGCAGAATGTTTTTTTTTTACACATTTGGACAAAAGGTAGCCTCAGTTGTCCACTACAAATAGCAACACCTTCAACTTATGACACTATATGACTTTGACAATTAATTAGTTGAAGAGTGTGAGTGTGAGTGTTACAATCTTCCCCATTACCAGGGGTAAATTGTCACAGTAAGATTGAATAATTGAAAACTGAGACCACACCACAAAATATACATCTATATATGTTTATTGGCGCATGTATTGTCAGGGAGGGAGTGGTGACACATGAAATTGATCACATGACTCTAAATGTTATCGCTTATTGGTGAAAGTGATGCTGTTACAACAATCCCTTGATTACAAGCATCCCCAGTCTGTCTTAACAATAAAATATGCAACTAAATATGCCAATACACTGATGAACAGCTGGTAAATGGTGTAAAATATTATAGTTTTACTGTCAAAGCACAAAGAAAGTTTGTTGTTGTTTTTTGTTGAAGTATAGATGTATTTTATTTGAAAGGAAAGTCTATGAAACACATGAAATATATTTTGGACAAAATATTCAGTTTCCCTATATAGTATCTTTATGAAAGTGTAAGACTGAGTTGTGACTGCAACAAGATAAATGTGGAGGAGTTTAACTTTTAACAGGTATTCCAGCTGTGCAGCCGTCATCAATAACTGACATGTTGATGCTGTGAGTTGCAGTGAGTGGTTAGATCTAGATGGAAACTCATCGCAGTAGATGTGATTTTATACTGCGATAATGATGTAGAATGAAACAGAAACAATTTAGCTTTTTTGTTAATTTACTGAAAACATACCTGACAGATTAAGGGACTTTGCAACAGAGAATAATGTGTATTTAGAAGGAAATGTAATGCTGGTTGGAATAAGAGGGATATGTTAATAATTAACGTACAAGTAGGAAAAAAAGAAATGAAACGAATGGAACTTGCAGTGCAATATTCATGGAAAAATAATAACGTTATTTTGGTTGTTTAAGCTCAGGGAAAAGATGATGAGCTTGGTTTAATACAGAAAAAAGTTAGTCACCATAACTTTTTTGTAGATTTGCAACATTGCATGCAATTAGTAATATGGATGAACTAGTGACCTCAGTAGAAATGGTGCTAAAATCTTGGTACCAAGATCATAGTGTACAACAGCACAGTTCATTGTTATTCTTCTGTCATTTTAGGAAGGATGTTTATTGTATTAATATTTTATTTCCTTTGATTCTAGTTTTCTCTAATGACCTGAAGTCTATTGGTATTTTCTTTTTGTATTAATCTCATAGTGATTTAAGTTTCTACAACCCCACTACCTATTCAGTCAAACTGGAACTGCTGTGATGCTTTTGAAGTCATGAAACCACATCATTCGTTGTGGCTTTTGATCACATCAAGATCATAAGAGGCTCACAATGTCTTTCTATTTAAATTACTTAAGTAAGCCCAGCCACTTCTTTATATGTGCATCAGCCATTAAACCCAAAGCAACTATCCAGAAAAATTCAATCTCTCATTTGCATCAAACAATGACGAACCTCCCAATTCCAATTTAGCCCTAAGAGAGTGTAGTTACTTGATGAATGGGATCAGCCTTTGATTAAAATCCCTTCAAGATCCATTAGACGCTGAACATAATCACTTGCTTTCATTCCCCTTCCCCCACATATCGATGTCTACACATGTCTCCCCCCAGGTGTCACTCTCTGGGGTAACCTACGTAACTTTTCCTATGGCTCAGGATGATTCAGTCTTCAGTGGTCGCATGCAAAAGCAGGGAATGCTGAAGCAATCCATAAGAGATTAAAGAGGATCACCAATTTATGTGGAAAATCACATTTTACACAGTTTAAACGGGATCGATGGAGAGACAGTAAGTGTTAAATGATTTTCAGCTCAGATGGTACAGCACGGACTTTGCCCATCTTTTCTGTGGGCGAGATGACCCTGTGCTGGTGTTACTGATATGTTAATTAAAACATGCAACACAGAACAGTTTTTTTTTTTTTTTTTTTGATTTAATGACACGATTGTGTCTGTGGTCTATGGGGAATAAGCCATTCAGCAGTGTTTGCATTTTTAATATCAATGAACAACATATAATGGACCATGAATATCATGAGCCTGCATTTAACTTTCATATTCATGCAGTTTTATTTATGTATCTGGGATTTGATACTTTATATTTGCACATTTGCATACAATTCAATTTATTCTTAACATGAAAGTAAATTGGACACTTGCCTTCTCCAAAACACATACCAGTTACACAGAATTCAATAAGTAACACAAATCTACTACTCTACTTTGCATCATCCAAAAAAAAAAAAAAAAAAAAAAAAGAAGAATAAACTCCATTTTCCTCTGGTACAGAAGAGTGTTTCAATAATATTTTAGTTTAGCTTTTTTTTTTTAAATATGATAAAAGATATTAAAAATGAATGTAGCAAGAACAACTATTATCTCTATTCTATGTTAAGATGTAGTAAAGTAATATTTTCCAGAGCAGAGAAAAAAGTCACACTTTGCAGTGTAGTAAGAGACGTAACCATCCAGACATCATTGTGAAGGCAGAGTGCAGTATGAAGTGTTTGGATGAAAACCTCCAGATTTTACTCTATGAAGAATCCATGATCTTTGACACAAAGGCCTCAGATAAAAAAGAGATAACTCCAGAGTCGGTGTTGCTGTGTTTTTTCTACGATGGAGAAGCCCTACAAACTTCTAAAAGGATCTGACTGGATCTGTTTGTTGTACGGTGCTTTGTAGGTTCTTGTCTACACAGGGTAACTTAATTCAGTTGTTTCTTATTGTATGTTTAGGTGCCAAACTGTGAAACAACTTACTGTGGCCGGCAAAGCTCCCGATAAAGCCCACAGATAGTTTAATGTGACAACTGGGGCAGTAAACATCACACTGTATAAATCTGAACAAAAAGCAACTTCACTTTTTGATCTAACAAACATAACCTCATATTCACTCATCATTATTCACATTTTGGTGGCAAAAGAGGACCTACATACCATTATTAGCCAGGTAGTCATCATTTTATGGTTGATTGTTGTAAGGACAAAGATAAAACTAAATGACATCAAACTCTGTACTGCTTCAGTTTTTGTTCTTTTAACCTAGTGTTTGATTAAAAATCCCATATTTAAGCAGTACGCCTCTTATTGTACTACCCATATTTTCATTTTCTGTTAATAATGATCTTGTATTTTATTTCAACCAACCTTAAAGTGAATACACAGAATTGAAGTCTTTGTTTTATCACACAAACTTCTTGCCCTTTGTGTCTTTCTAAGTTGCATGCATGACTTGCATGCGAGTAGAGGATACTTTGCTGTCTCCTCTGTGTTTTGTTGCCCAAAATGCACTAAGATTCCTTTCCTGGAAGTTTTATTGCAGTTAGCCTGTTATCCCAATCAAAAATCAATACAGTTATTTTGGGAACATTCTCCATGGCGAAAATAGCCAAGAGGCATGCAACGCCAAACAGCTTGCTGAACCAAATGCCTCCGATCAATAGGTTAGTGAATTATGCATGGTATCCTGGTACTGTACAACTCCACAAAACCCCCTTTTAGCCTCTGATGCCTGTCTTGGTGTGACGTTTCATTTATATGAGGACAGATGTCAGATGTGTGAATTTCAGTATAGTTGTGTTCACTCTCCATGACCATTGTGCTGCTGATATCATTTTAAAGTCTCTAGAGCTTTTGAGTGTTACTGCATACCATATGACATGTGACACCCATGTAGATAAAAAAGACGGGTATATTAAAGAAACATGGACTGTACAAACACACATATCTGTGCACATGCACTGATAACATAGTGATATTTCAAGGCCTCCTGGTCTTCATCTGTCAGGGGAGTGCAGGGCTGTATGAATATGACACTGGCTTGTTATCGCAGCCATCTCTCAACAGCCTTCATTTCAAACAACGACACATGGTGATGCCTTTTATAATTAAAACTCAAGTGGATCTATTTCATTTATTTATTCAGGCATAGCTGTTCTTTCCATTCCACTTTCATGCTTGTTTAAATTGATTTAACTTTTGAAATTGTCACTACAAAATAGGTTAGCTACTGCAATTACAAAAGTTCTAATTAAAAGCAGAATGCAAATATATTCATAATTGTGTTGCTGTCTTATCTGTTTCGTGGCTGGTGTTGCTTTAAAGCAGGCAGGGAGAAAATTACCCAGAGAGTTGAGAAAGAGAAAGAGAGAGAGGATGAAAGAAAGGACAGTGGGCCAGGAGGAGGTAAAAGGGAAAGAAAAAGCCCTGCACTGTGATCTAATTAGCTGTCTCCGACAGATGACACCACATTCTGACTTGTTCCCTGTCACAGCATCAATTAACTGACTGGAACAATCTTTGCCACGGCTTGACACACACACACACACACACACACACACACACACACACACACAAACAAATGAGAGGTCATTCTGAGACACACCAGTTTAACTATAGCCCAGTATGCCTCTGTATGATATTCATGATTTTCTTATTCACCATCAGAGGTCACGTTAACTGAATATCTTTCATCACTGACTGAGTTTTTTTTTTTTTTTTTTTGACAATGATAGAAAAATCTGAAGGCAGTCCATCATTTTGACAGATTAAAACAGCAAGACCAACCTAGCGCAACGTCAAATAATTCAAACACAACGACCTCTGATCACTTTCCTGAGAGAAATGTTCCCTAGACTTCAAAACTCTGGATAAAGTGATGTTGGTTAATTCCAGTGTAGCAGTCAGAGCTTGGGTTCAGCCCAAATTAAAACAAGCATGAGAAGTCGTGTGTCTGAGGAAAATAAAACCTAATGACAATTGCCTCTGGAGCAATTTCCCCTGATGTGTTTGATTACATTCAAATGAGCGCCAATTTTATGGCTGGAGTTCACGTTAGGCTACAGCAAGTCAATTGACTTCAGTTTAGATCTGGTTCATACTTTAATTATTACTGTCTAATTCTGTAAAAGTACAACATTCATATATATCTGTTTAAACACAATGGCTGCACTGCCACTGAAAAACAAGAAAAAACACAATTTGTCTGCTTCGTGTTATTGTGAATTAATTGTTCATTAAGAAGCATGAATTTAAACTTTTCTTGTAAAAAAAAAAAAAAAAAAAGATGATCTATAGCAAGTGTTACCACATATTCTTAATACTTCATTATGTACGAGACCAGTTGGTCTTTGTTTACTGTCCTTAATTTACAACATTGAATTTAATCACCTTTAAAGAGTTAATTGGGAGTTTCTGTGTCAGTTGTGAAATGCTACAGTGTTTTAAGCGATCTGGGGGAAAAATGTGGGTGAGTGATGCATAAATCTGCATAGGGAATTATGTTATTGGCAAGCTGATTAGGAAAACATGACACTGCTAGGTTTCCGTGGGGGATTGCAGCTGTATCTGGTACAGATGTTGCTATCATCTGCGGTAAATGACACTCACATATATTAAGTGGATGATTTGTAAAAGTGTAACAACTTTGAGGTGTGAGGGTGAGGTGAGGGTGAAAAGGGGGTTGTGACTGGCACGAGAACATTCAGACACATCAGAGCAGGAAAAGCTTTTAGGCCTCTGATCTTTCACAGTCTTTATATAAATACAGTTGAGTTGTGTGATGAAATGTTTGTGACACAGGTGATAAAAACATTTTACTTTTGGGGTAACATTCGTCTTCATGGTAACAATAATCACCACTTAAGGTCAGAGACACACCACATCGTGGTTATTGTTAAAAGAAATTCAGTGTTGACTGTCAGTTGAAAATGGGACACTAACAGGCGTCTCCTGAAAAAACGAGCGTGATTTATCGACCCAACAGACTTTTTTCTTCCCTCATATTCCTTCTCTGCTCTAAGCAGACAAGAGTCATATTTCCTTCTGCTGCTACAGGGCTCTGTCATTTAAATATAAACAAATGTAGTTTTGGGGCCTTTTCTGAAACAATCGATGGCCTCGTTTTTCTTTGGAGAAATGTCTCACAAAATGGTTTCATCCATCCATTAATTCTGTTCAAAATTCATTGCTGTGTTGCACCTATACTGTACAATACAACATTCATACCTCAAAAATCAGCTGCATTGACGCAACAGTATTTACACCTCACTTATTTTATTTTGAGACACAAAAAAACATGATGATGGACGACAACTTCAGGGCTAACTGAAGTTAAAAAAAAAAAAAAAAAAAGTATTTTCTCACAAATTAGAAATATCAAATAAAAATATCAAAAATCAAAGGAGAAACACTGAGACCTGAGAGTTATTTTTCCATTAGAAGATAATTTTGTGTTTTGGGTTGTGATGGTTTAGACACTGACAGGCAGAACCTACACCAAATGATCTGGGAGTCTAATTTAGAGTTTATTAAGCAGCAAAGCTGACATAATGTATACAGTATGAAATGATTTTCTGTCTTCCTCTGTGGCTGCATACATTTGATATTTTCTTGGACTTTATGAATATAACATTCATAAATTCTGAAACATAGGATTTAATTTGTCCCTAATGACATGTACCTCCAGTCTAAGTAGTGAATAAATTATAGCATATCCAAGTCTTACAAGATTAATGGAAAGATATTGACAAATGAATGTGGTAGAAACAGAGAGAAAGATTGAGAATGATAGCGAGAAGCTCATTAATTTGGACTGATGGTCTCTACAGTAACTGCTGGCTGCTGTAAGAGGAAGAAAAATACATTACATTCATTAAAATGTACAAAATCCTGATTTTTCCATCCTTTCTTGTAAATATCTGGCTGAGAGAACAGATAGGGACACACTTCATTTTTTTCTTTGTTGTGCTTCTTTTCAAAAATCTCTGACTCACATTTCCCCATTCCATCCTTTTATTTCTACCTCTTACCTTTAAATCACTTTGCTCCTCATCTGTCTATTTCCTCACATCTGTCTACTTCCTCCTGCTCTCTCCCTCTCTCTGCAATAACTCACTGAACGTGCCATGACTGTGGAGTACCCTCCATCTGTAAACATGGCATTGTCTGAGTGAGGTACAAAAAAAGATGGCTGCCTTAAGAGAGGAATGGGTTGAATCTTCTTTTTCCAATGAGAGGGAAGAGATCTGGAGATCGGGGGGAAACTGGTGATGATTTCTATAACTTGTTGCAGTTAAGAGATGATGAAAAACATTCACTGGAGAAATTAAACTGTGCTCAACGTTGGTTTGACGTGTAAAATAATTGATGTTGGATGGTTGATTTCACCACAGTAAAATGAAAACTGTGTCAACCTTTATTCTGCCAATTCATCCACCATCACTGTCTCTGATTATTTTTCCAATTACTGTCATGTAAAATCATTTGCAACAGTTTCGCTGTCTGTGTACCTTAGTTAACACTGACTGAGTATTCTGTAGTCCACCCTCAACACAAGCTGTCACACTACACAGCCACTGGTGCATGGCAGTACAACTTTTGACAACTCTGCAAGTGCAGAACATTGTTCTTTCTGGAAATGAACCTTTACGTTCCACATGAAGCACAAATTATGCATTTTGTTGTTTGGCTGTCCAGTCATGTGCCAGTGGTCATTTAGATGTTTTCTTCTTCTTGTTTTTACTTCAAAGTGCTTCACTGACTTGTTTGTTGTGCCTTCACTCCTTATATTCTAGCGCATGTCTCATTATTTCACAACACATTTCTAAAAATGGATGCTTTAAGGTCATCCAGCATGGGACGAGACTGACCGCAGAATGGTTTGATTACTCTGCTGCTTCACTGCTTTCCAGCGGCAAATAGTGTATTTGTTGAGTTCTTCATGATAAATGACATTTTCTTCGATCTCTCCGTCTATTTTCTTGTCCACCATCAATCCCATTTATCTCTACATCGTTGTTCATCCCCCTGCCTTTACAAATGTGCAGTTGTTGGAAAAATCCAAGGAAACGATTCAATTACTGGCCATAGTCATTAAAACAATGAAAACGTCACACTCAATGGTGCCGGTTCAAATCACGATGAAGGCTGCTGTGAGGATGCTAACTGAGCTTGTATAGATGTTGTAGTAAAGCTCAGCTTCGACTGAGGCCAAGAGGTAGTTCATAGATCACAGTGTTAACATAGTCTCTGACCCAATCACTGCACTGAAACAGTCGACACTGAGCTATAAACAGGTGGAGTGTGGTTTTCTTTTGGTAAAATGGAGCAAGATATTCTATGACTTCTAATGCAGCATCATTACAATACACAAACATTTTGAGTCATTTTGAAAAAAATAAGGAAATAGTCTATTCTCTTTATGTCTAAATCTATAGGCAGAAACTATCTCTTCACCTCACTAGTCCTACAGTCAGAAAAAAAAGGCTTCAAGGAAGATGAACATCATTTTTGACACCAGTCCAAATGTCAACTGTTACTGTATATTTCTCACTCAGGGTTTGCTGTCTGTTCCAGTACACATACACACTGTGCTGATCAGGAAAGTGAACAATGAATAAACAATACACACACATCCTCACTCTGTCGCCTAGAAAGTATAATTTAGAGAAATATGCAATATATAGATGAAACATGCTCATGCAGTGTCCATGAAGTGAAACTGAAGCCTTTTGTGACAAGTTCCTCCCCACCTTCCTTTCCTACTTGTCTGAGTTTAATGGGGCTCTTTTCCTCTTTTCTTCTGGTAAAATGAAAAACACAATTTCATAAATAAGCACCACTTCATAACACTGCGTCTTTCAACATTAAATCAGGAGGAGCTGTTTTAAAATAATTTCTCCATCTTTCAGTTAAATGCATTTATTCACACCACTGATATACTGGGAGTCTAATTAGCTTTTCTGGATAAATTAACTGGAATTATTTCCTAAGGACTGTATGAATGTGAGGAATTTCTATAATTTCTTATTGCTTGAGCTGTTATGGGTTATGAGTACAGTTTATAATATGCCTTTTATTTTCGTAATTGCACCTCCACTCTTTGAATGCAGTCATATGTAATAATGACCATAGTCATTATTGTAGAACTGTAAGCAGTAAGTTTCCACCAATTCTGATTAAAATTCTTTAATCGACAAAAGATGGAGGCTGCACACACATACATACACACTCACACTCACACACACACACACACAGCTACAAGCTCTACTTGCCTTCAGTACTTATTTATTATGCTGAGCAGTGCCAGTATTTACTTCCCTGGGGCTTTAAGTGAAATTCTGCTACGACCACCCCTGCGTAACTATTTGCCAGATAGTCACACCTAACGTTGCGGTACTCCTACTATTGGCTGAAGATGGCTACTGGCTGAGATTGGATATATTTGGATATGGATCAACTGAGTCTGTGCTTATATTGGCTGAAGCTCTTTTCTATTGACAAAGTTGAGCATAACTCCTGTAAGTTATAGATAGCAATACTATTATTAATTTAAGTTGGATCAGGCCCATTCAACTTGGCTCTCTTGTACACATTTTCAGTTATAAAATATTACTGTTTATACTAAGACTTTGCTGAATAATTGATGCTTATTATTTAGATGTGCATCAATACACAGCTAATCATCTTTTTAAAATCAATATTTAATCAACAGTCCATTACTTTCTGTTTTGCATCATTTCAGATTTGTATCTGAACTTTGACTGAGGAACTGGATAATTGTTGTCTTGTGAGGAGTAGGAGACCTGTGAGGAGTAACAGTAAATGCCTGTACAGTTCATTGTGTGGACTGGTCTCCACAGAGTTTGCTGCTGGAGGGGCCAATTTCAACTGGTGGACACACATTTGAATGCATGTTTGAGCACAGCACAATTATCTCTTCCAACACTGTTGCCTGTTGGCATTTATCAAATGTACAAAATAGTCAGATTTTACTCTCTATTTTGGCACAACTGATGCACACATCTGAAAGTGCTTGGAAATAGACCAGAAGATGCTCGGCAAGGTTAGACAGAAGGACTAAAGACAGATACAGGATGAGCTGCACATCACCTCAGTGTTATTGTTATTTGCAAACACTAAACTTAGAGAGGAGAAAGTTTACATGATTGCTTATTCCTGCAGATCACTAGTCTTTTTTTCTTATTGTGTTATACTGACATCCAAATCAAATCTGCATTTGGAAAATTAAAGACTTTGACAGATCTTGGCTCCAGAAGATCACAAAATGTCTTAAGTTAATCTTGTGGATAAATAATGTTTCCACTGCACTGAATAACAATACGACCAATCTTTGTTGAAACATTTCAGTCCGAACTGTGAATGTCTGTGCCAATTTTGTGCCACTCCATCCGCTGGATAATTGAAAACATTGACCCACTGCAGGCATTAAAAATCTAAAAATTATTCAGATTCATCCTCTGTGGACTTTTAAAACCAGTGCCAAATTTATACTGCAATTCAATATTGTTTGATATTTCACTTGAAATCAAAAAATGTCAGCCTTTCGGTGGTGATCAGAAAAATATCATGGCTACCAAAGTTATTCAAATTCCTCGTTTGGTTACTGTGAATAGGCAAGGCAAGGCAAGTTTATTTGTATAGGACAATTCGTACACAAGGCAATTCATAGTGCTTTACAGAGGCAAGAAAACACTGGAAATTAAGACAAGCGATTAAAGAGAGAGAGAGAGAGAGAGAGAGAGAAAAGCAATAAAAAAAACACCCATAATTAATACAGCATAAGAATGTCATTTAAAATCATTAAAATAGCAGAAACTCAAGATTATGATATAAAAAAAAATTCTTTAAAAGAGCTCAGCCATAAGCACATGAAAAGAGAAATGTTTTTAATCTGGATTTAAAAGTGCTTAGAGTTGGGGCAGATTTTAGTTCTGCTGGTAGTTTGTTACAATTGTGAGCAGCATAACTGCTAAATGCTGCTTCACCATGTCTGGTTTGAACTCTGTGCTCCACTATCTGACCTGAGCCAGTAGAGCTCTACTGGGCCTATACTCTACTAGCATGTCATTTATGTATTGTGGACCTAAACCATTCAGTGATTTGTAAACTAGTAGCAGAACTTTAAAATCTATTCTATAGCTAACTGGGAGCCAGTGTAAAGACTTAAGAACTGGGGTGATGTGCTCTGATCTCCTTGTACTGGTCAAAACTCGAGCTGCAGCTGTTTGATACTTTTTTGGGGGAGTCCAGTCAAAAGACTGTTACAGTAGTCGAGTCTACTGGAGATGAATAGAAAAAATCATTACGATTAAGTTTAGCTGCAAGTAAATTTAATTTGAAACAGACGAGGTAAAACTTTTTGTTTTTTACATTTGATGATTTCTTTGCTGACAATCATGAACATCAAACAAATGATGTTCTTTTAAAGCCATTGTCAATTTTGAACATTTAAAAACTCTCACAGTGCTGATATGTTTAAAGTTTTAACACTTACTGTTGAGGGAGTTGTGTGACCTGAGGTTTAGAAATAATTTGTTTTCAGTGTTTTTAGTTTTTCTTCCCTTAAATGTCACTCACAATGGCTGTTGTGTCTGGCTGTTTCTTATATGGTGCCTGTGGAGCTCAGAGACACTTAACCAAAACAGGGAAAAATCAGACCTTGAACACAGACATGTGAAAGGCAGCTGTATATCAATGGGCTGGAAAATGCTGGATGCTGAACAGAGGAATTATTTCCTATGGTTAAATGCCATGCTTCACAGCCACTTTGTGTGTCAGGTTCCTTGAAGCTTTATTTTAAACAGCCCCATTTTTAAAGCTGATCTTAAGGGTATGTCTCTTCTCTGCTGTCAGGGACTGTGGCTGGTTTATTGGCGCTTTTCAAAAACAGCAGGAGAAAGAGTGAGAGAGAGAGGGAGAAGGTTAACATGCAGCTGAATCCAGTCTAAGTTATTAGCCTCATTAACTAGCTGCACTTTTCAGGGCCTACAGGCAAACGGATGGACGTACCTCTCTTGCAGTAAAAAAGCACTATCAGATTGTTGACTGGATATATAAAACAATTCAGTAGGCGGTGAAATGTTCAGTGGAAATTATACCAAATTAAGTATTGCCTAATGTAGTGAGCATACACCAAAAATCTGATCAGTAACATTTGTTTGCTAGTGTTAGCAATATAATGCCTGAAAATGATCTTTCCTACATGTAAATTATACAAAGAAGCTGTATGTAATGCTTTCATGTTCTAAGCTTTAGGAAGAGTCACTGGTTGGTCATTGTTTGACATTCCCAATTATGCAATATAGACACATGAAAAGCTTTTTTTAGGACATCATTATGGTGGCTGTGTTAAGCAAAGAGAGGTCTTATTGGTTATGACCTTTCTTTACTTAACACAGCCCCAGTTCTTCATGGCATAGAGTCCACAGGATGTTGGAAACATTCCTGTGAGGTTCTTGTCCATTTTGACATGATTGCATGGCATTATTTCTGCAGCTGCATGTTCAAGCTGTGAATATCCTGTTCAACAACAACCCAAATGCATTATACTGCATTCAGATGTGTGACCATAGAGGCCACTGAGCTACACTGATCTCATTGTCATGTTCATGAATTCAGTTTGAAATGACTTTTGCTTTGTGACATGGTGCATTATGCTGCTGGGAGTAGCCATTAGAAGATGGATAAATTGTGGCTCTAAAGGGATGCACATGGTCAGCAACAATATGATGTAGCATTCAGATGATGATTGACCGGTATTAAGAGCCCTAAAGTGTGCCAAAAAACATTTCCGACACTATTATACCACCACTACAAGCCTGGATTGTTGACAAATGGCAGGTTGGGTCCATGGATTCATGCTGTTGACGCCAAATTCGGACTCTACCATCTGCGAGCCTCAGCATAAATTGGAATTCATCAGACCAGTCTACGTCTGCTGTTGTAGACCATCTGCCTCAAGGTTCACTGTGCTGGGCACTCGGAGATGCTTTTCTGCTCTGCTCTCCATAGCCATAAAGAGTGTTTATCTTAGTTACTGTAGCCATCCTGTCAGCTTGAACCAATGTGGCCATTCTCTTTTGACCTCACTCATCAACAAGACGCTTTTGTCCAGGAAACTGTCACTCACTGGATATGTTTTTGTCTTTTTTGTGCATCATTCTGAATGTATGTCCAGGGAAATTAGCAGTTTCAAAAATTTTCAAACCAGACAAAGTTACTCCAGACAAGTGTTTACACGGGTGTCTTCCTGAAGTCCAGACACATGCAGTTTAGTTAAAATGGAAATGCAAAGTGTTTGTAGGTATAAATGTCAAAGTTTTTATTTTTATGTATGTGTTAGCCCTTATGATAGACTCGTGACCCATCCGTGGTTATCTTATCCTCAGTGTATTCTGGGATTTGCTTCAACACCTATGACCCTGATCAGGAAAGGTGGTTTAGAAAATGGATGAAGAGATGGTTTGAAAAATCACAGCAGGGGAAACCACAAAAACTGAAAATTACGTTATGCTCTTTCTTGGCATAAATGTGAGACAAAGACATACTGCTTAGGGCTATTACCTTATCTTAAACCAACCAAGGAAGCACAGCTGTGCTGAGCAAATGTAGGATGATGTCTGAAAATACTGTCCACTGATTCCACAAGTTGTCATGTTGGCCTGCTTATCTCTTGTTTACAAGGCTCAAGGCTCAGTTTCTCCACAGCTCCAATCCTGACTTTGTCCTTCATAATTTTTCTGTAAACCTCATTGATGCACCACTGGGCCTGTCATTATGAATATATGGTATGCAGCCAAAAACTGCTCAGATCCAGTACATCCATTACATTTTAGTGAGGATCCCAGAAGTTTCCAAAGATACCAAATGTGGTAGCGTGAAGGCAGACAGGAGAAAAGACACATTTATTTCAACCAGTGAGAGTAAATATTTCAAAGAACTGCCTTTTTCAGAATGAAATACAACAGTCACCTGACTGGCATTTATATCAACTGGGAGGGGTGCTATAAATCTGGGAAATATATTTCTGAGTGGGGCCCAAACAAACAAAAGTCCACACAGTTCAGAAGTCAGCCAGTACAAACCAGAAAGATACAGAATACATGTCAAATACATGGCAAAAATACAAAACTACATATTGTGCAGACAACACTATAAATCAGTATTAAATGTGCTATATGTAAATATTTTAGTCGACATTCAAAATAATTCCAAGGCTATCAATAAAATGTGAAGAAATAATAGTTTCGATTTGAAAGTGGTTCATGTATTGTGTTGCAGAGACACATGATAACCAGGTAGCACCTCGCATCACACCATCCCACTATATGTATGTATATATGTATGTATGTAAATCAAGAAGCAATGGTAAGTCACTGCACGCATCCAGTCTGTCTTCAGTCCAAGAGGAGAGGGTGAGGAAGAAAACATGTTGAAAAGAAAAAGTATTAGAAAAAGATGCAAACATTGATGGAAAAGAAAAGTAGGTTGCCAAAAGTTGCCATTGGCATTGCTTCCCACCACTTGAACCAGACTCTGGTGTGTAAATTTAAGAAGTCTGATGCTGTAGAGTTTCTCTTTGATAAAATGAAGTTCACTCTTTTGCATGAACAAGTCAATATGAACCGTGTGTGTGTGTGTGTGTGTGTGTGTGTGAACTTCTACTATTGAGACATTTTCCCCCTCAGTCTTAATGCTTCTTAAATTGAAAAATGTTATTTGAACAAAGATCAAATCAAAATATGTAGGACACACAACACAGTGAAATAAAAACAACTTTATAGTCACTCAATGAAATGCTTACCTCTGCTAAGGCTAAACATCTTCTGTTATGTGGATCAACATGCACCAAAGATTAAATGTCTGATGTTTTTAATATCACGATACACAAATTGTTTCCTGAGAAACTGATCAAACTAGCTATTGTTCCCTGAAACCTGGGCTATTAAAAGAACATAAATAAAACAGCTGTTCCCTTGTTACAGTAACTAAAACATAAAACAAGACAGCTATTTATTAGCATATTCATCTTTTTGTATTAACAATGAAGTTAAATAACAAGGTCTGGCTGGAGGCTGCATTTTATGGAGTAGTTAAAAAACTTAACTGAACTGGAACAACTTGGTCACGAAGCAAAATGATTCTGTCTGGCAGAAGATGGTTTAGTGACTCATACATGTTATACATGCACAAGGACAGAAAGGGGCAAAGCTGGGAAAACTGCACAGATTATTGCAGTGGAGCAACAGCACAACTATTCAGTTCAAAAGTTCTTTAAGATGAGACAGGACCATGATATATACCTGAAATAGAAGAGCAGCACAAAAACAAAAAGAAAAGATTAAAAGCTAAAAAGTGTCAATGAAAAGGTCGTAATAAGATGAGAGGCAAAGAAGCTGAAGAATCACGTAGGTTTGAAAGATGAGAGGAAAGGCAATAATTTCCTCAATATCTTGATGCAAAATAAGATGTGGAGAATGAGAAAGATATGACAGAAAACACCATTAGAAATGGGAGAATGAAAAAAAGAGTTAAAAGGAAGATCAAATCATTCTTAAAAATGACAAAAGAATAGGTAACTGCAAGTTTGCCGGTTGAAGAGCAGAGAATCCACAAGTGCACCATCATAATGCTGCTATACACAAGACAAATGCAGATCCCGTTGGAAATGTCAGAATGGTACTTGACAGAAACAGTGTAGAGAAAGTAATTGTCAATTTTAACAGCAGACAAAGAGATAAGGGAGAAGTGGAGAAAAACTTGGTGAACTCTGACTGTAAGGTTACAAAAAGCATTTCAGTGTTGCTCAGCTGAAAGTAAAATAGACTTGTCAGTGAAAAATGCAAAACATTCATTTCATGAGAAGGCATTAATGCCAAAGTGAAGAACGATCGACTTTCTAATCACAGAGTGGACCTTAGTTCTGACATGAGCTGATAGCAAATGGCAAAAAAAACTTTTCATTGTATATAATACCTACAGTTGTATGAGCTCAATTGTAATGAACAGACATGCTCAAGTATCTGGATGTGGATTTCATTTTATTGTTAGGCCCTACACACAATAATGTATACAAGAAAAGCTCTCCGTATGCTCAGTGTGAATAGACACAACCACTTTTCTATGGATATATTATCAAAAGTATCCTCTCATCATCTAGGTTCAGGCAATATATAATGAAAAATGCTCACCTATTTGCCCAACAGAGTGGTTGGTTGAGATGTGTATTGCTATAAGTATAATCATCCAGCTCTTATCTGTGGACTCTCTGAGTGGAGGTTCAGGTTTAGAACAGCAATAAACAAAATGTACAAATCAAAGCTGTCAGGTTGTGGAGAGCTCTTCGCATCCAAAATATGCGGTAGTTCATTTTTGATATAGCCAAAAATGAAGAAGTCTTAATAGGCAAAGCTACTCTACAATGGTTGTGCACTATATTAAGGGACTTGGAAAATTAGTAACTTCTCTCTAGAAATTCAAAAACAGCATTTTTCCCCCTCAAGAAACTAGGCTGTCAGTGACTAGAAAAGTGTCAACTGTATTGTGTGATACCTGTTAAATAACTGAGGAAACAGCACAGCTGCTGCTGTTGGTGCTGGATCACAAGTAAAGGTTGTAGAACCATATGCAAATAATCTACTGAAATTCCTGCTGAATTGTAATCTCATAATTTTAATCACCAATTCCATCAATAAACATCAATCATCAATTGACATTTTGTCACATTTGACTTTTGCATTTGTCTGTGGCACAATGGTAAAAGTAATTCTGTAGCCCAAATGCTAACTACAGCTACTAATAATAAAGACAATTGTTAAAAAAAACACTATTCTTTCATTTCATTATTTTTTCTTTGTCTATTTTAGATGTTTAGGCATTGAAGATCTTTCTTGTGAATCAATTAAATATAATGGACCAAATTACTTTCATAACTTCCCTTTTCCCTTTTTAAAGAAAATGTTATTCTTTAATTTAAGCCACCATTAGATTAACTGGAAATAATTAAAATAAACACACACACACACACACACACACACACACACATATATATATATATATATATATATATATATATATATAAATATAAAACTACATTATGAATTGACTAATTATGTTCATAGCATACATATTTTTTTTTTTTTTAAATCTATGATTGTTAGAGAGAGAGAGAGAGAGAGAGACATTAATTATGGCCTTTCATTTTCTTTTTTTTCCCCAGGAATTTCATTTATGCATTTAGATTACCAGGTCCAGTGGATGTAAAGGTTTTTGTCCCTTACTACCTTACTATACCATGTTTCTTGGTGTGTGTGAAAGTACACACTGATGCATCATGGGAGCTTTGCAACAGAATGTAACAACTTAATGGCCAATAAATTTACCCATTATTATTAGCATTACTCAGGGTGCTTGCAGATCCTTGATGATAGGTCTTTATGTTTCAGATGTCACACGTCCTTGAGGCCTAATTCCAGTATTTTACAGTTTGTTTGACCTTTGTTTGAGCAGATTACATCTTTTTAAACTATAAAAATCAGAATACAAGTGCTGGTATTTGTACCTGCGTTTGTAAAGTGGGCACATCCACACACACACACACACACACTCACACATAACCAAGTTAAAATTCTCCTCAGAGCAGTACATTACATCCCACAACATCACCTCATTGGAATTTAGATAGTATGGATGTTTTTAATTTAAAAGCCTGCTTTTTAAAACGGTGCTACATGATAAATATGCACACACTTACTTCAATCTTGTGCAAATTCTTGTACAGAATCTGAGTAGCTCTGCACCTTAATCTGACCTACAGGCAACAGACAATGCAAGACACAATGGAATGTCATGTCAGTGTAAAGGGTTGAAAATGGAGTGTGTGTGAAAGCAATGGGGCACTTCCTCTGCCATACTAATGGGCTGTTTTTGAGCCACAGAAAGCTGTGTTCTCTTCTCACCATGGCAACTGATGATAGGAATTTTTGACTCATCTCAATGTCTTTTTTCTTCTCCACTTTTCCTTTTCTTCTCTGAAGATAAGTGCATTTCTTGTCATTATAAGTCTATTCTCTAGTTTTCAAAACAAAAGAATTGAAATATAAATACATTAATGACATTAAATGATCAAATGCTTATTAAAGTATTAGGGTGAATGCCTATAACGTGTATTTTAATGTTAGTATGAAGAATTAAAGAACTAAAATAACACATGTGTGTTCACTGTGTAAAAGTATAACTAACAAAAACAGTTTACTCAGTTAAAAACATTTGGATCTGGAATTACAACTGTCAGTGTTGACAATATAATTTGTATTTACAAATACATAAAAACATAAAATCTAAAAATATTGTATATGTGTTGTGTTTTTTTTTTTTTTTTTTTTTTTTGGCATTTTACACTTTGGCCCAGTTTGTTGCTCAAGGATATGTCAAGCCTGCCTACTATAACAATGCTACAGCCTTCTGTGTGATGAAATCATGTGACATATTCATAAATAAAAGATATAGGTACAGGCCACAAAATAACATTATTTCGTACAAGCATGATTTTATACCAACAAACAAGAGGATTTACAACTAGTCCCTCAAATCATGTAATACTATGTTATTCATGACAATGCATGTAGGAAGATAAATTAGTTTTACTTGGACTCGTCAATTCATTAGTTCATTAGTCCACAATAGACACATATTTATATTCAGATTGATACTTCACATTTAGTCACATATGCATTTGTGTTGTACTCGCATACATATACAGTAAATACAGAAACATATAAGATTTTTTTATTTCTATTCCTATAATTGAAACATTAATTGAAATCATTTATATAAGCTCCCTGAAAAGTCTCATGCACTGCTCTTTAATAAAAAGGTCACTCTTAATGAAAGAAAGGAGATAAACTACATTTTGCACAGTGAACAAATATACACAACGGATACATTCAGTATTAATGTATTTGTGGCCTGTTGGATACATAAATCAACAACACATCCTGTTTCTAATTGTTTTTCCTACAAAAACTGATTTTCTGTTAAAATCTAGCTGTTCATAAACATCATTTCCTTTAGACAGGGCTTTCATGCTGCACTCCACAAAGCTCACCCATCCACGCATCCATATATTTTCATCCATTTATTAAGGTTTGCATTGCAGTCCCCAGTGACACTATTCACCTCCTCCTGGGGGATCCTCAGGTGTTGTCAGTCGAGATGAGTTATATAATCTCTCCAGTGCATTCTGGGTCCAAACAAGGTCTCCTCCCAGTTGGGTGTATCTGAAAAACCTCAGACGGGAGGTGCCCAGGAGGCATCTGATCTCATTCTGTCGATCAATATGTAAAGCTCACATCCATAGACGAGGGTCGCAACATAAATCAACTGGTAAATCAACAGCTTCACCTTTCAGCTCAGCTTCCTCTTCAGCACAACAGTGCAAAGGTACAACACCTGCCTCACTGCTGCTGCTGCACAGATCCACCTGTCAGTCTCACACTCCACCTGATGATCAACC
Source organism: Polydactylus sextarius (assembly GCA_016801845.1). Lineage (NCBI taxonomy): Eukaryota > Metazoa > Chordata > Actinopteri > Polynemidae > Polydactylus > Polydactylus sextarius. Next base: position 19,905,581 of record CM028906.1, read on the forward strand.
TCCATCTTCCAGCTTTCAGCAAAATCTATGTACCTGCATCTAAACTTGACAGTAGCTTGCTTGCAACAGACTTGAGAGCACATGGAATTTTATTCATTGAAGCAGTACAGAAGCTCATTTGAGAATTGCCTCACTTAAAGGTGACATGTGTTATCAGTAATGACTTCTCTTAAGCCTGCTTTTTCCTTTTCATAGCAACTTTTGCAACAGCATCAGTTAAATAAATAAAACTGAAAAATGATCTTTCTTTCTCAGAAAATGTACATTTCATCAGTATTTCATCAGACTTACTGACTGGCAACACACAAAAAATATGTTATTGTGCATAATATAGATTGCAGGACTGTACTTGTAAACTAAAGGAAATATTTCATGTGCCAGTGTGTTTTACATTTACTGTCTTTTGACTTAACCCCAGAAGAAACATGGATTCAAGTAACATCCAAACATCTTTCCATCAAGTGAAAATTGACCTCCACCCTGAGGCAACTATTATACCTGTCCTGTAATGCGAGTGTAAAAAAAGAAAAGAAAAAAAAATTGTCATACTTGCATCAGTTTTGAACTTGTTTTTTTTTTTTTTTCTTGCAATGTGATCGCATTATTTTATCATTATAAAAATGACAATTAGGGAACACAGTTTCATCTTTCCACAACTACTGCAGTGACTTTTGTCTGCTGGAAGAATTTCTTCTGTACTAGAGTGAACATAAAGCTCATCCCTGTTACAGACACAGACCACATTGTATGATGCTGCTAATGAGCCTGTTCCTTCACTTTCTTATGTCCCTGCAAGAAAACATGAGCCTGAGAACAATGTGCCTCCTAAGAAATAACAGATGTCTCTGGTGTTTTAAGCTGGAAACCTAAGAGGGTGACAAATCAGTTTGCTACATTTTTACAAGTTTAAGTTTTTAATTTCTGTACTTTTAATGCAAGCACCTGTACATGCTAAAACATCTATTTAACCTTAAAACACATTTCTACTGTGTTTTGTTTAACATCATTGTCTTTGGTCTAAATTCTATTCATACATTTGAGTAATAAGTGAATTAATTGCCTTGCCTGTGTTGGGAGTGATGGTTTTATAGGGCTATCATGGGTTAATGAGCATTAATACTGAATTACTTATCATATATCAGTAGTCAGTGGTTAGAGCTGAATCTTTAATATTGTATATTGTGTTACTAATGTGTCTCAGACTGACAAGTGATACCTGCTCAGCTTCATTCCTACTGCCTACTACCTATTTGTATAACCTCATCGTCTAATTGCACAGCAATTCATATTGAGATATATTCTAGTAGAGACATAATTTTTTTATTTCCTCCTGAACTTGGTTTTTGTTACAGATTTTATCTATGAGATCACAGAATTCAAATTACCTGAGCTTTAACTTAATTTGCCACTTAACAACTAACGCCGCAGCTGAATGTAAAACTTAGATGTAAGATGGTCAAACTTTGGGTTGTTCTCACAAGAAGTTTCAGACTATAGTTGTAAAGTAATGGTGCAGCATCCTATTTAATATGAATGTGTTTTAATGTATTCATATTTAACTGCTCTTATCATGTATTTTTGTCTCTGAAACAGTAATGCTTTTTTTTAATTCTCAGAAAACAGTGAAGCAAGCTTGACAACTCAATGGTATTAACTCAGCAACTGATCGTGGGTGGAGGTCATCAAGCATGAACACAAATATGGCTGAGCAGAAGACCAAGAAAAAAGTAAGGTCAGCTTAATAATCCTCATTATTTTTTTATGTTCAGTTGGAGGTTAGCAAGTAGGAGTCATGGGTGTGGAGAAGAGGGACAAAAGACAGTCTGAAGATGTGAAGGAGTGGCAGGAGACCTGGATCTACTGCTGAGTTACATTCATTACTGATGAAAGCTTTTGTGCACAGCTGATGTGCAGCTGCGCTCATCAAACATCTTCAAGAAAACTTGATGCAGGGTCTCTCTTTAATGCTTGTGTTTATATTACAACATGTGCATATAAATAGGCGGTGCAATTTCCAGGGTCAAGACAGCACAGAGAAACAAAGCAAGAAAAAACACAAACAGTGAGATAAATTACTGCACGCTGACTTGGTTTTCTTGCAGTTGTTTTCATCACAGCTTCCTGCTTTACTTTGATAATTGTTCGCTGCATCCCTGTTTAAAATATTTCAATGATTTCCCCATCATGCTTAGCAGAAAGTTTAGAGGATTGATACGCCTGGATATTGATTTAAAGACTCACTTAAACCATTCAAACGTCCAGTTACTGTTTTCATGAATTAAGCTCCTGTAATCACTACTGAATATGCATTCATCACAGCCTGTCCAAAAATACCCCTGGCTTAATAATTCTGCCACCAGTGATGGATGTTATTGTTATGAACATATCCTCTTCTACCAGTGATAATCCTGTTGTGCTGCCCAAACTACAATATTTGGTCAATCAATAGAGACAATAAAATGTGGGTTTTGTTTGATAGTGGTTCTGACAGAGGATTTTGTGCATGTGATCAGTGCTTTTAAATTTACATATAATCCAAAACAGTAGGTAATTATTGTTAGTAAAAGTGGCAGTTTTAGACCTTCTCTGTGTCTAAGCTAAAATACTGACGCAAGGTTATAGTTTTAAATTAAAAATACTATCTTCCATGTTTTTTGCTGTAACAATGTATCAAATGACAAAATGGTGTGACAACATAGAAGGAGTCGCTCACAGTGATGATCCCTCAGAGAGTCACCAGCAGCCCTCAGTTTTATGGAGCTTTATGGTGACTTAAAACTGTCAAGTCCACATCTTTACAGTGCTGGTTCACTCACATAGAAACATTTTTGTCTGTATCAGGCAGCTATTTTCAGCAAAGAAGAAATCTCTAATAATCCTCTGTATGCGTCGTGTTCAGCAACAAAGACACACTTAGCAATGAGCTAGCAGGCACAGTTAATCATGAAGCAGATAAAAGAGTCAGATATTTAATTTTAACTTTAATTTTAAACCAGCCAAATATTGAACACAAATGCAAGTCCAAATGAATTATAATGTAGCTCAACAATTACTAAATAGTTTCCACTCATACCAAGTTGCAAAAAATTTAGTTCAGCTGGTTTAAATATTTCCTACATCTCACATACTAACAACAAAGCTACAGGCAGGAGACACATCATCTGCCAGCTGTGATAATTAGCTCCACCACAATTACTGGTTTGGTGTTACTCAAATACAAAAGTGATGCTAATGTTAATTCACAGCCTTTAAAGCTGAATGTTGTAAATGTGAATCATAATATAACTGTAAAGTCACTTGGTGACATATTGCCTGCAGCCTTACAGCCATTTGTTAGTCAAGTGAAACAGAGAGAAGCTGATAGCTAACTACAAAAAGGAACATGCCTTTGAACTCAAATGTAAGACTTCCAAGAGAGAAAGTCATCAGATATGGCACACGCCTAAAAAATTCCACCGATAACCTTCACACTGCAATGGACCTGAATAAATGTCAAATACTATCTACTGTTTGCTCAGTGGAACCATTGCATCCAATCTGCTCAAATGGAAGTGAAGAGCTGTGAGAAATGAATCCTGAAATCACACTGTGTGAAGTTAAAAAAAAATTAAAACCTGACAAGACAAAACATTGGTAGATTTCTTCATATACGCTGGGTTCTGTAATTGATTGCAGCATAACTTTTGCACATTTACAGTAAAAATTATCTTCTACTGCAAATTAACACTCATTTCTTATTGTCAAAGAACTTTGTTATTGCATGTGTTCATATGACCGGCACAGAATTGTTTGTCTGAAGACGTCACCACCACCAAACACACACACACACACACACACACACACACACACACACACACACACACACTGACATCAGGTCTATGAATATTCCATATTAGGGAAGCTGCAATTATTTCCTTATTTCCCAGCAGCTCATTATGAATCTAAAGTAATATCTGTTTGCCTTTATCAGACCAGTGATATCAGAGAGTCTGAAGCAACATATACAAGACAAGAGATTAAACCATGAAAGTCTGCCCTTTGGGTAAAAGGCTCACAGGCTTTTTTCATTGATGCAATCAAACAGACATTTATTTTTTCACACTGTTTATTCAGATTGTAACATGCAATAATTATTGCTCAGTTTATTTAGACAAAAAGAAATCAATTGTAATAAGAATATTATTACCACCACCACCTCTACTACTACTACTGCTACTACTACTACTACTACTACTACTACTACTACTACCATGAATGATAATAGTTTTAAATTGTTATCATTATTATTGTTATCATGAAAACCCTGTTCTTTATTTTTCTCCCAGTCCCCTTGGGCCTCTATGCACTAATGTGAAATTCACGTAATTACTTTTCTGAAACAAAAATCACAAAGAGAAATTAACCTTTGGTGCTACTCTTCCCACACCTTGCTCAAAATCTCTTGTAAAAAACATGCAAATTAATCAGCTCATTGTTGATTAACTGAATGGTCAAAACCTCAGGGAAGTGGAACTACACAAGTCTTTGTTTGTGTTAGTAATTAACCATTTTCTGAATTTATTATTGAGATGCATTGTGAAATAAAATGGCAATCGTAAAACTATGATGTTATCATTTTAGATGTTATTATCATTAACTGAAATACATTTGTGAGCACACTTTAATGTGGCATAAATTGTTTCAGTATTTTCTATTTGTTATTTGAAAATTTTCTCTCTCATATGTGTGTACATATGAGGGGATTTCTTCAACACATTGTTACATACAAATTGCTGTATTGGTTGAGGTTGTATTGATGCCTTTGATTGAAGTAACTGGAGACTTCGAATGAGTATACTATAACATACTAATGACTATACCATGGCTGACCAAAATCATACATAATTCTACTATTGATTAAAATGCAGAGTTGACTTCACTGTAGTGTGGTTTTTCATTAGGGACACAACACATATAAACTTAAATGTAGCTGGGCAGTGCATTTGATACTCAACAGGGAGATATAAAGGGAGCTGATGAGATAAAGGTCTCAGATGTAGTTATAGAACTGCAGCAGCATTTTATTCCTTTCCTACCAGCGCTCGCCTCCACCTTTTAGCCATACTGTGTAACAGTGAATTCTGGGTCCAAGGTGTTACAGTTCTCTCTAACACAGTCTTGTAGTCCTCATTAAATAGTGTAACCTCTGATTTAAAGTCAGGACCCTCAGATCTGTAAACTATCACTTCTATCTGCTTACAGTCAGCAGCGAGGTGTTCTGTCAAGAGGTCACCCCCTTACCTCATACTGTGCTGCAGCTTTGCTCAGTTCTCATTTTTTAGTGATTGGAGTTGATGAATCATGGCACAAGCAGAGCTTTTGAAAATTGCTTTAGAAGCATAGGCTTCTGTATAGATACAATTAATTTGATCATACAAGGGAATTTTTCTTTATCGGAAATTCACATTCTAAATTATTTTAGTGCAAAAGCTTTCAACACAATGAAGTAAAAAATAGACAGTGATTTGTGCTTAAAACAATGGGTAAATTGGTTCACACTATGCTATTTTCTATAAAAAGCTCCACCATAATATTGATTTCTCTGATTTCTCTGTCTATGCTCTCATCTCAGTCAAGTTGTGAAATGCTAATTTGTGTCACACCAAGAGACCACTACACACTTTAATAAACATGCATCCAGCCTCTGGGCAAGTTGTAAACAGATTTGTCCTGTTTGAATGGATCGTAGTCAAATGCTGTTGACACACTGTGCCGTCTAAGTCTAAAGTGTGTGTGTGTTTATTATATGTATGTGTGGAGACCAGCCAAACTCAGAAAATGTATAGGTTTATTTCGGTTCACTTGAGCAGATGATCTACTTAGTTTTATTTGAGAGAAACATATATCCTTTTTTTTATTTTATGTCATGCTATGATAAAATCCATATGGCTGTGCCTTACATGCATTTGCAATTCACTGTCTATCATTTTCCATTTTCCTCATAAAAGCTAAGATCAATAAACGCTGTGTTTGTATATTGCAAGTCCTTAACAGTATTTCCATCAATCCATCCATCCATTTTCTGCTGCTTATTTAGAGTCAGGTTGTGGTGTCAGTTGGTTAAGCTGAGTTAGTCCTGACAGCCTTATCCTCAGCAACATTTTTCCAGTTCCTCCTGGGTGGCCCTGAGGCATTCCCAGGTCAGATGAGATACTGTATATAATTTCTCTAGTGTGTTCTAGGTCTACCTCCAGGCTTCCTGGATTTGCCCAGAAAACCTCAAATGGAAGTTGCTGAAGACACATTCTGATCAGATTCCCAAACCATCTCAGTGGGGTCCTTCCTTTATCTCCCTGGGACGTTTGAGCTTTTCAGCTTTTCACCCTATCTGGGAGAGTCCAGTTTCTTAAATCTCATTCTTTCAATCCCCTCATGATTATAATGATCATGATTATAAGTTGGTTCATAGATTGGTAAAGTGAGATATATTTTACGTCACAAACAAACGTTTTTGAAACTGACCCATTTTCTAGCGGGCATTTCTAAAAGAGGTATTTCTATGAAAAGGAGATGTTCAGAATTTCTACCACTTTTCACATGTTCCTGAATATGGGTGGACAAAGGTGAGGTAAAAACGGTTTTTGATTCTCTGTCACCTTTAAACTCCTTGACTTAAGGCAGCATGTCACTCTATGGCCTCAGACATTGATGTGCTGACTCTCATCTGAGCTGCCTCATACTCTGGTGGTGTTGAAGTTCTTTACCTGGACAGACTCTACCAGATCCTGCATATGATAATGCCAAGCAAGACTTGTGACAAAGGACAGTATTAACATGAACATGTTTGACTTCTTTCTGAGTATAGAAAAACACAACATAAGGCCAGATGACTAGCAGTAACTACTGTGGTTTCCTATAATCCCACAGTACCTCACAAAAGACATCGAGGGACATGGTCATAAACCAAGTTCATATAACATATTTAGACTTTGTGAACAAAGTCCCATGACCTCTCTGGTGACTTGCATAGATATGGCCCAAGGCAGTTCAACAATGCCCTCAGAGCCATCAGCATCTCAGAAAGAATCTTATTCACAACTGATGTTTTGTTGCAGAGGAGCTTCTTGACTACCCCAAAGACCTTTACCAAAGATATAAGTGATAAGTGAGGTTTTCCCTGAGTCTTCAAACTCTGGCTCTGCCCCTGAGGGCATGATCACTGGGGTCAGGAGTTCCTCAATGTGTTATTTCCATTACTGGAGGATCAGTTCTTAACTTCCTGTATTCTCTTTCCTTTGTTCACATACAAAAATGAATATCCAAACAACACAACCATTGCAGTTGTGTTAAAAATCAGTTTGACTAAAATGGACAGTAGTTCATATGATGTGTTGTTAAGTGTTTTGGTTGTAAATGTCTCTGCAGTCAACATTGGGTTACTGAAATCTGTTACAACAGTGTAAGAATTATCCTGTTGGCAAATAGCAATAAAATAAATAAATGTATATTGTATATGACTTGATATAATGGATGATGTTCTTCTGGCTTGTGTCCTTCAGTTATCCTTCTTGTGCATCCGATAGAAGACTTACAATGAATCTATGTCAGCCCTGTAAAGACTTTACTGAATCGTATTTTCAAATCTGTTTTCCTCTTTTCTTCTTCTTCTGCTGTTTGGTTATTAGAGCTCCACTATTGACAATATACAAAGAGTTGGTGTATGTGGACCTTGTGGATGCATACTCTCATATACACACACGGACCACTCTGCTCTACATTTATGTATTAGATGCTGTTTTCCTCGCCTGTGTGGCAGCAGCAACTCATAGAAAAGTGTGACAACTCTAACATACCTTAGCTGCTGATTTTCGCAACTTCAAAACTGAACAGGAAACTTCACTGAATGCAACTTTATGTTCACTTAACAGATAGTTTGTCTTAACAAAACAAATGCTTAACTGTTAAACTCCACCCACTTCACAAAACAAAATGACATTCAACCTTCTTTAGGATTCTACTTAAAAGTGATGACCATGATGAAGTGTTGACCTGACAGAGCAGATGAGAACACATTTGCTCTCTCTGTCCTCTATCTTCCTCTAAACAGCTTAATATGGTAATATGGCTTTATATGTGTAGTTGAGGTTGTTGTGTTTACCCTGTTGTGTTATGCCAGAGGGATATGCAGAATTAAAGTTTGTTACGATGGTTGTTCATATTGTAAATACAATTTTGAACTTCCCCATAGTAATTGTAGTTGCATCCAGTCCAGTTGTATAATTAATGCATAAATTCTTACATTTTTTTGTGTTTCCTGCATTCCACTCACATTGACCATTGACCTGTATCCAACAAAATCAAATCAGTTCAGTTATATTTTCAGTCCAAGAGAACATTTGACATAACAAGTGATGAACTACAGGCTTGGTCACATGAACTTTGTGTAAATAGATCAAAGATTATACTTTGATTGAACGTCTCTTTGATGTCTTGAAGCATAGATAGCAGCATTTAACATCCCAGAGAAAAGACAAATCAACCAAAAGCCCAAAGATTGCTTAGACAAGGAAGATGGTGATGCACATATTTGCAGCGGCTCTGTGCTTTTTCCCTTTGGTGTTTTGTGATGATAATCTTAGCTTTACATGACGCTTATTTACACTAACATGCTGCAGGACAGATTCTGTACAATATTAAATATTGATGTATGTGTGTGTGATTGCAGTTTTGTTTCTCTTTTAACCTCCAGTGTCCTATTTATTCATTGTGCCATTCATTATTTTCTTAATTGTTTTTATTTTATTTTTCATCTGCCTTTGACTTCTACATTAAGGATGGCACTTCAATTCCATTGAACAGTGTGACAGCGACAAATATATTGTGTAAAAGACTGTAGAATGGATTGTGGATATAGTTATGCATACTTAAAAATGACAAACCATAGGCTGCTTTGAGCAGTTTTCCCAGGAGTGCACTGATGGTGAGTAATACAAACTCATCCACTTTTGTATCATATAAGGTCTAATTCCCAGTAGCAGTTCCTGCAGCCCAGTTGGAACAATCAACAGTTGTCAAAGTTTATGAGTTGGAAGCCATTAAGGCCTTTTATATAGCCGGTTTGAGGTGGGAATTTATGTTTTTATTCTGTGTTACTGTATAAAAGGTAAAAATAGAGTGGAGGTGTCATTGTTTGTTAATCCAGTTGTGGAGGTAGTAACAGAGACCATTCAGTGACTGTGGAAAAGGTTCACATGCAGGATGGATGCCAATGCTGGTGAGTTATATGTCACATTTATACAAATTATGGGGCAGAGTGACCTCCTACTGCACATGTTAGCAGGTGCGAAAAAATGGTTGGTAACACCCTGTAGTTTGAAAGGAGAACATGTCTCTTTCCAGATCTATGTTGGAGATAGTAGTGACACACAGTAATGCTTTCAAAGCTACGAGAACACAGGGACAAGAACTCTCATGAAACTAAAAGTTTTTTTTTTCTTCTTTCATTATATTCAGTTAATCTATTATCAGGAGCTATATTTTTAACTGCTGGGGTGTTGAACTGAACACAAATTATGTTAAAGTGTTTATTAAGAAGGTGTTATTGTGGCTTTTTTCATAAGCACTGTCAAAACACCAAATCCTTTATCCGACATCAGCAAAACAACAAATATATTCTAAACAAATAAATCACGTCTTTGTTTCTTTTAAAAGTGCTCATTTGCTTAGTGTGAACTCAGAAACACCTTCTTGGTGTAAAACATAGCTGCTGCTTACATTTCAACATAAATCACTGCTTAAACTTTGGGCTCCGTTTAAGGAAAACTAGCGCTGAGTTCTAAAGCCTTTTAGCTAGTTGCCATTTGAAATGCCACTCATTGCTCTGCAGTTCTTTCTCCTTACACTAGTTGTTCTCTTCTCAAGTGCTAACAGGATTACAACACCTGCTGTGTTTAAGAGTGGTCGTGGTAATGCTTCACACTATACTGGCTGGAGACAAAAAGGTCATTTGCTTAATATTTGTTTTTATTTTGTGTGTGTATATTGAGTGAAGGTGACAACCTAAAAAGCCAAAAGTTGTGTTTTCTGTAGGAATTTACTGGTATTTATTCAAGGTATTAAGGTTAAAACTTTATGCTGCTGAGAAAATACTCCGCCTGAAAAGAGACTGTTCCATTTTCCTCACTAAATGAAGGACTATGCAACGAGGTGTTTGGCACCAACAACCATCATCACTTTAGTTGTGTTAATAGTATAAATGAATACAATTTCAATTTCCCTGAGGATCTCAAATGAAAGGTGGATTTTACAACCATTTTAATCCTTCCTTCAGGCTTCTCATGACCCCTTCCTTTGTGTTCTGCTCAGTCACTTCTCTCTCTCTCTCTCACTCACCCACATTCTGATAAATTCACAAATCTGGACACAGACTATGAATGGGAGCATGTTTTTTCCTTTTTAGATATGTGACTGGACTAACATTAGACGTTTTCACAACATTCCTACATTGTATCTATTGTGAATAAAAACTGTAGAACCACTTCAGCTAAGGAGGTCCTATTTTTGCCAGTGAAATCACAAGTGCTGGCAATGGCTAAAGGTCATAGTGCAAGCTTACTTAAGTGTGAGCTACTCATGGTTGGTGAGAGTTAAAATGAGCTATGAGTTGGCACAGTCTGGCATCAGTCATTGATGTCAAATCATTCACTTCTCTAAACAGCAATGTTCTGTGATGCTTTGCTTGTGTTGGTGTGATCACTATCATAAAATCACAGAGTGGGTGCAAGAAAAATCTGCTTTCATCCAATGAAATTGCTACTTCCCCCATTGCAAGGTCACTGCAGCTGATTTGCACCAGCATGAAAATGAGACCCAAGATATTTTATGGGACAGTGTGCGGCACTCTCCCAATATAGCAAGAAAGGCTTCAACATGTCACAGCAATCGAATTACATTTTCTTTCATCTAAATCTGAATGCCCTTATAATATATGCTCAATTGTAATATATAAAACACAAACATAATAAAATATGACAAAAGCTAGTTCCCTTACACTGCAGGTTTGTAGTTCTAGATGTACTCACAGCCAGTTTCAGGTTATTCAGAGGTTAGATGTTGGACAGTTGTACATTTTTCAGCTGATTCCATCATTAGGCCAAATTCCACATCACATTCTAAACATCAACATGTTAACATTGTTATAGTGAGCATGCTGACAAAACATTTGGCTCAAAATACCACTGTGCGTACATACAAGTGGCAAGGACTTGCTTGTAGCTGTGTTGTCAGCTATTTAATGTGTAAACATACTGTGAGCTTCTGTATGTGTTGACAACCTGTGAATAGTTATCACTGTGAACCAGAGTAATAATTATAACGCTCTAATAACCGAGACAACATCTTGTTTTTTGCCACCTCAATGTCACATTGTAACGTGGTCGGGCAGGAAAAATCATGATCTATCAAGCAATCTTTGGTTCCAGTGTTTTACTGTGACAACACCCTTAGTTTTGGGCAGCTTTTCATGCTGGCTTGGAAAAGCATCAGAGCCTTCATTCCTCCTTTATTTGCCACGCTTCCTGTCAGCAACTGGCTTTTACCTACTGGAGAAGCCACCTGGACAGGCCCCCCAGGCTAACAGATATGTCAGCTTTCTCCTTGACTGCAGTTGACTTCCCGTCACCTGGCCTGTGAATATAGCCAACTGATCTTTCTTTGGCTGGAGTTAAGCAAGGGGAGAAGAAATAGAGTAGGGAGGAAGCAATTGCAAAAAGGAGGAAAGAATGGGAATGAGAAAGAGCTGCAGAGAGAAACCAAGGAGCAAATGAAGAGGGGAACACCTGGGACTGGGCCTTGATCCAGCTTGGACATCTTGTCACACCTGTAGCATCGTCTGTCTGGCAGAGAGGAAGGGAGTAGCCATCTGCTCCATCATGCCCTTCTCCAGTGTGTTGCCATGGGGATTTTCTTGTCCAGCCAAATGTACAGCGAAGGCCTTGACAAGAGACAATAGCTCTTACCCTCCACCTGAGCTGATTAATCTGTTAATTTTGCAAATTAACATAAAATACCTATTAATCCAAGGCAGTGGACGCAGTAAAGATTTCTATTAACGATAAACTTTTCCTAGGAGCAGAGGTGGACGAAGTCCCCAACTTCATTACTTAAGTCAAAGTACAGATAACACTGTCAAATGTTACTCTCATAAAAATGAAAGTCAATATTCTACTGAAGTTACAGTTTAAAAAAAAAAAAAAGTTGTTCTTACACTGCTCACTCCCACAAAACAGCATGGTAATGCTGTTGTGACACAGCTCTAGCAGTGTTGTCACACATGTTACACATGGTATGTTAATCAGGAAGACAGTGGAAAAGCTATAAATGCAGCTTGCTCAGAAAACAAAAATGACATTCCAACCTACTTAAAACCCAGGTCTATACCTCTAGCTTTATGACTTTCCAACAGCAACAATGTTTGAAGCAAGATAAAAAAAATTCAGAACTGTCATCTGCTATCATCTGACATCAAAAGAAAAATCCAAATAATTTGTTATTGCAATAACCTGACTTGACTTGGTTTTATAGTTTCATTCTACAGACATGATGTAACTCTACTGATAGGCTGTCACTAGACAAAGAACAAAAAAAGTATCTTGTTTTAGAAGAGAAACGAAGGAAAACATCCACTTTTGGAATCAAAAATAACAAGTAACGAGAATATTGATAGAAATGTAGTGTTAAAAAAGGATGGTATCTGTCATTTAAATGTAGTGAAGGGAAAGTCAAGTTTCTAAAAAAAAAATAAATAACTACAACTCAGGTGAAGTACAGATACTCAAAAACTGTACCTAAGTACTTAAGTCCACTTCTGCCAAGGATTAAATGCCAGAAGTCACTGAGGAGAATAATCTTTCTTAGTGCAGAATGTATGATATCAAAAAACTCGTATTCAAGACCAATTATCATTAAACGATAAAACATGAAAAAAAAAAATCCATTTTCAGTAATATGAAGATGAGCGCTGACCACCTACTGTAGAATTTAAAGTCACTAATATATTATTGAGAGATTTTTAATACATTGCTTTGGTGAAGAAAATGATATGGCTGCAGCCGCTCTGTATCTGTGTGGTTTTCCAACATTTGAGAATAGAAAGATGCACTGATCAAAGCACCAAGAGTCCCTGTCTGTGGTGTTAGTAGCACTTCACTGGATTAAGAATTCATCCAGTATTCATGGTGAATATTAATGATTCACCATATATACTGTCAAGTACGTGTCAGCCATGTTGCTACACCTATCAGGCACACAAGGAAACGTTAGATCAAACCATTAGTCATTATCAATATTTCATCATGCATCAACCCACAGAGGATGTTAAGCCTGTGTGTGTGTGTGTGTTGCAGTATGCTGCTAGTTCTTCTCTGGGTTTCAGACCTAAAACTGTCTGAAAATACATGAGATCTGATGCCATTTAATATAGAACATATACAGTCACACACCTGGTTGTTGTCAAACAGAGCCTTAGTTACCAGTAAATCACTAATGTGGTCATTTGTGTTCTGGTGGTCTCCAGAACCTTGTTACTGATTTGACAACTGGTGTGCTTCACTTGGCTCAGATAAGTCATCTTAATATGGTGTGGAGCCAACTGTCCTCTGATCAGCTTTTAAATACAATTTAGAGGAAGACCAAATTAATTCATCCTAAGTATACTTTAAACATCTCTCTGTAATTTGATTCAGTAACTCACATCCCTTGGTCTAAAACAACCAAATGGCTCTGAGCTCATACCATATCATACTGACACGATAAGCATGATAAACATTAAGGAATGATTTGTCATTTGTCCCATTTCACAGCACTTTTTTCACCTACACACACACACACACACACACACACACACACACACACACATATATATCAAAGTGTTTCATTTATTTGCTTTTGAAAATTGATTTTTGCTTCAATGGTTTAATGCGAAGTTATTGCATTTTCAAAAATCCCAATCTTTTTAAACATGGAAATTTCATAAAATAAATGCATTACAATGAACTGACCCTTGCCACTCAATAAAAATATTCAGGGATGTCTGCAGTGTAGGCACTGGAATGTTGATTATTTTAGCTCGTATTCTGTCTGTCACAGTCTAATACTTTACCAATTCCACCTGCAAATACACCTTAATATATCAAGTTTAACTAATGTAGTTACTGTTACAACCTTAATCGCACTTATTCTTACTTTCAAAGTTAGACAAACTGCATTATCAAAAATATTCTGTTTAAATAAACAGCATGTCAGTCAAAATGAGCAAAGCTATAAAAGCATACATGTTTATATGATGTGACATATATTTATATATATTTTGTCATGTTTCACACTTCATCTAAGTGACAAATCTATTTTATCGGTATCACATTTTCTTTTTAGAAATCTGTGTTAATTACACAACACAAATCATCTGGGCTGTGTTTATAGGTACAGCTGTTAGAGATATATATATATATATATGTCCAGATTATTTATTTTCTTTGTTGAATAAATGAAGATCAATGCCTGTCTTGAAATACCACGATCCAAAATATAAACCCTTAAGTGAGTTGAATAGGAAATGACCAATGGATAAAATGAAGTGGCCAGAAATTCTAAGAAAAGGAACAAATTCACATTTGGCGAGTGCATCATCTAAATTGTGTTATCAGATGTGACAGAAGTGCCGCAGGCGGAGCGCAATAGAGGGCAACACAAGAAAGTGTGTCGTGCTCTTTTTTCCCCCCTCTGTCCTCAAAACAGGCAAGAGCTGTAACACGATCAAAATAAATTGATAATAGTGAGTAGGTTAAACTGTCTTTCGTGCAAGAAGAGATCTTTCAGTATAAATTGTTTTTTATATCAAACAAATCTTCTTTACCAGCCAACAATATCCTGGTTGAGCAAACACTTAACCAAGCATTTATCCATAGGGAACTTAAGAGGTGTGTCATTTTTATCTATTTGCTGCCTCTCTGGAAGATATTGGGGAGGTATGAGCCTGGCAGCTTTGTGCAATATTAAAATAGATGAGATATTCTTCTTATTTATAGTCTGTGCAGCATGGACGTGGTATTTCTTCATTGTATAGCAGATAAAGTGGTCTTACTCGTCCTAACCACAGGTATCAAATCTAATCAATTTTCTTAGAGCAGTTCATTAGAAAAAAAAAGCATGCACTTTTTCAGGGTTTTACAAAATAATGTTGATCACATTTTAGATTACTATGTTTTATCTGCACTTATCTTTCCAAATAAAACATATTTTAAACTAAACACACCTGTGAGTCTTTAACATGTTTTGTGGTTTTCACTTAAATAAATGGTAAAGTGAATTTTTTTAGTTTTCAATGCCAAAAGGTTATAGACTGGAACAATATTTGTATTTTTAGAGTGTTGTTAATTTCTCTCTCTCTCTACACATATACAATATTCCACATCTCATTATTACTACTGTTAGAGTAGACGCTATTTTTTCCAAACCTACATTTATTTGAAGATCAGAAAGACGCAGATCAGGTGTTTGTTTCTGTTTCTACCTTATTTTCACATCTTTGTTCAGGAAATAGCTATTTGATAGCACATATTTTCCAGTACAGTACTAATCATAGTGAGTATGGATATGTAAGAAACAGTCATATTACATGCAGAGCTGGAAAATATGGGCATGGTCATTTATAAACCAGCATGGGACCAACTGTCATAAATTCACTACTATTATGAATCCCCTTTGAAAGTGCCCAACTGTCACATTTTCCTTGAAAATAAGTGGTCCCACGGCTCTCAGGGGAAGAAAAGCCCATGAAAAAACACCCATCCATAGGCAGATTAATATCTTTGTGTAGCGTCCTCTATCAAAGCAGTTATTTTCTGTGCAGAACCACCAATGTAGTCACCTCTGTGATGCCAAGACCACTGAAGTAAACATAATCAACAATGGCAAAACTGTGGTCTCTCTCCATGTCCTCTGGAAAATGTGGTGGAAATACATTGGCTGAGCTCAATGGAAAATAGGGCAGACTCACCTCTCTGAGATGACAAGACTGCTCCAGCCACCAAGTGAGATCACACTTTATTTGAACTGGATAAAACTGAGTAAGCCACTTGCTGATACATTTTGGGATAACTTGTCCTAACATACAGAAGAGAGAATTTTTTTATGCTGTGAGAATATAAATAAAATAGTTCTACATATTTATATTTGGACTGTGTAGTCTTCTAAAAAGGCCTTTTACCCATCTGTCCTGTTTTTGTCACAGCAGTCTGATTTACATAAATGGTAACATCAACTACTTTAGCTGCAGTCTAATTCAGTACTATACACTGCAATAAATGCTGCTGAATTTGGATGTTTACATCATTTGGGTGGCAAAATAACACAATGTCCCACAATTCAATGCAGTTTTATAAAACAACAGACACAGTGTAGAATAAAATCTAGCCACATTCTCAACAAGAGTGGAATGTTTATAAGTTGCATATTTGTTTTCTCTGTTGTGAGCATTGTAAATATCTCCTTTATAATACTGAGTGATGGTGAATCAAACAAACTGGATGATAATAAGATGTGATTCCAGACAGATGGACCATAGTGGCATCCTGCACCTCTTTTGTTCTTAACCGCCATCTTTTCATTTATTCCCTGTCTTCTTTTCATTTCCCTAACATCTTTACTCCTCTACCTTTCCTTTGTCTTTCTATACAAAGTCTCTTTTGTCTGTTCCTCAGTTCTTCACACTTGATTTATCTGGCTTTTTTGGCAGTTCCCCCTCTCTTCATTTTCTCGTAGCCACCTTCTCTCCCTCCCTCTTCATAAAAGCTTTATGGTGTAGACAGGAGAGGTACATCTTGGGTACTACTGATGGAAGAGTCTGCAGGACATTAGCTTGCTGATGTCAGAGTGATTTCTTCTCCACACTGATGACTGAGAACACTGTAAGACCTGATGTTCAATCTTCTCTTTTTTCATTGTAGGCATTTACTCCCTCTGTCTTTCTACCACTGAATGTCTCCCTCTTCACTCTTTTTTTTTTTATTTTTTGACTCCCCAAAAAATCACTGTCTATCTGTCTGACAGTTTCACAAAAGACTACACCATTCACTAATGCACCAGAGATCGTTGTTTGATGAAACCACACTAACAATATTATCTGCAAAGATGCCACAGTAACATGACTCACAGGAAGTTAAAAAACAAAACAAAACAAAAAAAAACTCAGCAATGCCTTGCCCATGATGTGTATGATGTGTAAATGTTGCCCATGAATACCACAAACAGGAAGAGCAGGAAATGTGCATCCTTGTTGGGGATTCCTAGCTGCAATGTTCTTTGTACTCTGGATTTAAATCCAAACACAGGAACGTCAAATGACTTCACTTTTATGTAGCTGAGAAAATATCCTGGCAGGAAGGGTCACAAAGCTCCCTTTGAAAGTGCATTGTGCATATAAAGATGAGCATAAAACTATGACCTCTTGATTTTCTATGTGGGTCAACAGGAACAGCCTCCAGAACGCCTCCCTTCCTTTTAGCTGAAAATGGACCAACAACCAATCAGTTAATGGTAATAACATTAGAGACATGACAGAGATTGACAAACTGTGTTCAAATCCATTTTGCTTAATGCAAAACAGAGATATTCTGGTTAATATTATAATTTTGTCTACTGTCCATTTTTAAACCAAGTATCATACATGTGATGTTAACATTTCTTCCCTTTTACATTCTTGTTCAAATTTCTCTCAAGTCACATACATCTCACATAATGTCACATGATCTCATAGGTATTTCCTCTAACAAGGTCAGATAGACAAGATGGTGGGAGACTGATTTTCCTTACATGGCAATGACATTTCGTGTCAAATGTAAATGATTGTCTGTTGTTGATTTGCTTCATACTAAATAACATCTGTTGTATCCAACAACTGGTATCTTCTTTAGTTTCTGAGACATGGTGACTTTCAAAAAGGGGTCGTGGCTGGAGGTCATTTTGCTATTCATGCTTTATATTTGAATAGTTGCATATTTGCCAAATTATGTCTTATATGAAACTTGTATTAAAAATCTTTGATAAAAAAAATCTATTAAGAACCTTTTATACACCACATTTTTATACTGAATCACATCTCTTCAATTTTTATTCATAATATCCATGTTGTTGTACTTGCCTAGCTGCTAAGGAAATTAACATTTATGATTTAAGGGACATTGAAAATGAAAAGAAAAAATATTTTTTAATGGTTTTTTAATGGCACTATTGCCTCAAAACAAGAAGCTTCTGGAAACCTAAGCTCAACTCTTTCTCTGTGAGAGTATGTTTCATTTAGTAAATAAATGAAGAATAGGCAAACAACTGAATAAGTAAAGACAGACGAACCAAACTTAACTTTGTTTGAAAAAAGCTAAACCTATTTGTTAATGTACCAGGCTACCAGGTTAGCTGTAAATTTGGCCACAATGTACATGCAGGAGAAAGTTATCAAAGTTAAAAAATGCAAACATTTTGGACTAATTAATAATCAGCCTATCTGAAAACTGAGATTTCAAGGTGTGCTATGGCTGTGGATGAACCTTACTTACTAGAAATATAACAGCCATGGCACATACACATGTACAAAGGCTAGACACACAACAATAAACCCACTATTTAAAATATACCTCAAAAAATCACATACATTTATATACTGCTGTCCATAGCACAAAAATACATTTTCCTACATAACATCTGAAATATTGTGAATTTTGAGAGGTCCATCAAGTCATTCCTGTTCAGCATATTATTTCTGGTCAAGCTGACTGTTTGCTGCAGAACACAATGACCCTCAGGTGACTGGAAATGTCCTGGTTGGCGACACATGAACAAGCCGGTGGATCATACAATGTTCAGTGCTGCACTGCTCTGTAAGGCTGAAGTAGACAAGTATGCAGACCTTAAGAAAGTGAAGCTGCTGTGAAAATGAAATATAATATTCCAGGAAAAACAAATACAATCTGGCTCATACATTATTTTCTCCTACACTGTAATTTAAATGTGACCCCAAAATAAGTCCCTGCTATGAAAATAATATACATATTCAAAACACTCTGCTCTGCAGCACTGTAGATTAAAAAAAATCCCCTTTTTAATCTCACTATCTATTTTGGTTATTTTCTGTACAAATGGTAATTGCATGTTCATATCTTGTTATGTGATTTATTTTGATTTGGCCTTTTTTGTTTTTAGCCACTTTCAAGCAATGATAAGCCTTTCAGATACAGGGATAATCTTTTTCGATCAGATGAAAAAACAAGTGCTAACAAGAAGAACTTAGAGATAAAGCCTAAACCAGTCCAACAGAATCATATTTTAACATTGGTACATGTTGTGAGAGAGGGATCAAAAGAGAGCAGTCTAATCCTTTCGGCATTTTGGGCAGCTGTTCAACTCTCTTCTCTTTCTATTGCGCCTTCCTTCCTTTCTCTCTCTCTCTCTCTCTGCCACACCGACTGTATGCGTGTGCAAATGTGTGCATGTGCATAAAATATAATCACATGAATTGATATTACATAGCGAAAGCTGTCCTCTCTGATCAGGTTGACATTGCAGGTTACAACAGTGCTTTTCATCAATGGCTGTAAACTGGCAGATACTAATAGAGAAACAGCAGATTGTGACTTTGTCATTCATGTCTTTCTGTATCTTGATCAATCCCAGACACTGTATCCTACACTAATTATATATAGTTTATTTTTTGCCTTTGTTTGTGTACTACTGGTCAAGTACACACAGTCACCTCGCATTCAACTAATAATTAGTTAAACTTTAAATTAACATACAATAACATCCATCTGGTAGTAACTCACTGCTGTAGTAGTACCAGTAGCAGCCCGTTGGTTTAAGGTTAACTGAGAACCCTGACTGTGCAATGTCCCACCCCATCAACCTGTGTCACCAGGAATTACATCAGATTAACAAAGTAAAGAGACCATATCGTTTGCACTATTACTGTGACAATCTGACTTATTCATTGTGTTAAAGGAGCAGTTGCAGGATAGTAGCTGTAATTTAGATTAACACTGTACTAGTGGACAGAGAACACTCATCTCCTGTTAATCAACACCAACACTGTTGGGTGTGTCAACTGTGATATTTGAAAGCACATTAAACTGGAAACTGCAAGCTCTCAGTGATGACACAGATGAGGGGTATATAACTACATAAAAGCAAGTTTTTCAATAAGTTTTTTAGAATTTTCAATAAGTCACTGCATTGTGATTGTATTTTTATAGGACTGAAAGACCTGGTGCCTTGTTGAAACTGTTAAAATGTCTTTTGAATTTCTGACTGTATTTGCTTAAACATTGTCATCTACAGCTTGTGTTTGTCCAGTAAAGTTCCTCCATCCTGGTCTGTTAAATTCAGTTTCAATAAGGATGATTTGAATATGCTCTTTATGAAGAGAAGGTCAGTCACAGACAGATTTATACATACATACATACATACATATATATATATACATATATATATATATATATATATATATATATGTGTGTGTGTGTGTGTGTGTGTGTGTGTGTATAAATCTGTCTATGACTGTCTATGACTGACTGACACACACACACACACATACACACACACACACACACACACACACACACACACACACACACACATATATATATATATATCATATTAAATCATAACAAATTGCTATATATTAGGAAGTAAATGGAACATGTAAGAAAATGGACATCTGTTTTCCCACTTCTTCTTTTACTGGTTACATGATTTGTTTCATTAGAGATGAACTTGTTCTGTGATGCTTTCAGAGACTTTAATTGTTCGATAATTTGGGGGGGATTCTTTGATTCTTATGCTGTAAAAATGCTTTTAGAGCTTCACTCCCTTTATTTGTTAAAATGAACCAAAGCCATTCAGTTATGTTGTCTAATGAGGTCTATAATAGATGTTGCAACTCAGCTATATACAATAGAAATGTTTTGGTCATGGTTGGTTCAGAAGCCAAAAATGCACATTTCAATTTCCCAAAGGACATTTTTCATTGAACTGATTTTGTCTTCAGCTTGGCTCAGTGGGGGGTCTTATGTGGTTGACTTTAACCACTCCTCTGGGTGAAACAAAAAATGTTACTTCATTGATTAACATCTGATTCTGCTTGAATCCTTTGTTGCATACAAAGAGTCAATTTGCAATTTGAACATCTTACTTTTCTTTATGTAATAAGGAATAAATCTCAGACAGAGAACATTACAGGCTTGTGAGGCTTTTGGGAGACACTGTATATCACAGATACAGTGACTAGGTAGATGTAGGGGGATAGTTTAAAGTTAATTTTTGAAAAATTCCTCCATCCACCTTCTTAACCTCATCACCCATTTTTTACATTAACGATGACTTTTATACTTTATGCTGTGGTCAAAATTGCTGCTATTGAAATTAAATCATTCATGCAGAATAGAATCTTCAGTTGGAAGGAAAAAGGTATCTGAGAATACAAATGAAAAGTTCTCATCTAGAAACAGTGAATAGCAGATACACTTTTTTTTGTATAAGCTTTACTTTTAATGTTTTAATGTGTGCAAGTGAGCTAGTTATAGCACAATAAAGCAAGTGAGCAACATGCTGGTCACTGCCCTTTCGCCACTCTTCAGTCATGTAGACTCAGTGTTGTGAGGACATGGACAGTAAGTCAGCTAAGGGACAGATTAATCCTTTGGTTGGCTGATGATAAAGTCTGAGATCATTGTGTACAAGCTCACACACATATTCTCTTCTGAGACAAACATATAAGTGCACATTTGTACATTTGTAACATACTTTTTTGTATTTTTCATTTATAGTTTAGTTTTTTTCTTAATAACAGTTGAATGTGATAAAACCTGCCGATTGACTCAGACAAACACATCAAAAACAATACATCTTAGAATGAATTAGCATTGTAACTCGCTGGTGTTGTTGTGGTTTAATGTGATATATATTTACAGTCACAGAGTCTTCCTTCTGGGATATGACACATAATATGCCAAGAGAGAGGTTTTAATTATGATCTCACCAGTATGCTGCATGTGCCTTGTGTTGGCTCTGATTAGTGCTTAGGGAATCAAAGCTGTAATTGTTTGTGCTAAGCAACTGTGTGTGTGTGTGTGTGTGTGTGTGTGTCTGTGATGAGAGTGGTTGGTCACCCCTAGGGCTTATGTTTCTACTCTGAACAGAGAAGAAGTGATTTATTTGCTCAGGGCCACACTGTGCGTCCAATCAGCATCAAGCACCCTAGGGTGACACCATCATGGTCATCTCCTCTGCAGGAAATGATGCAAGCTCTACTGAATTACATAGGGTGTGAGACCAATAAAATGGGGCCTATTCTTGTCACAGCATCAGATAAGGACTGGCTGCTGGATGCATTGCAGCAATTACTGCAGGCCTGCACTCCTCGGCTGTGGAATTGGGAAATGATCATCTGTGAAGCACAGCAGAGTACCATCGCCTCTAGCACAATAACTCAACATGTCCAGTTGGCTATGTCAGTTCTGCATAAAGAGGGAAAGAGAAAGAGGAAATTAGAAGATGATGAAAGAAGAAAAGGAAAAAAAAAAAGGTTAATAAGTGGTTAAAGACACACTGGGTAATAGACAACGTATTTGATTGTAAGTTACTTGCCTATTAAAAACATATAGTATAGTTTCAAATAAAGCTTTGACCTGTTGTGAGAGCAGAATTTCTCACCACATTTTTTTAAAGTGGTATAATATTTGAAGAATCAGTGTGAAGAGCCAGAGATGGATTGACAGATGAATGCAAATGAAAATGGGCAGTAAAGTGATGCGTAAAAACATTTCTTGAACCAAGGTGAAGAGATTATATGAAGTTCTAAATTGGATTTTACTCTGAGGAATGACAGAAACAGAATTGATCATTAAATAGAGTCTTGGCCAGTGAGTTGGGGTTCACCTTGATAAGGCAACATGAATAGAGGAGAGCTGGCAGAGTGAGAGAAGAGGAGAATGAAAGTGTGAAGAAAATGCGGGAAGAAGTTAGAGGCACAAGAAAGGAACAGATACATAACGAAGAGCTGAAATAATGAGGTAGATGTCTATTTGTATCACCGGAGACAAGATGGCCGGCCATCTGCAATCCACCCTTTTTATTGCTTCATATTTGTTCGTGCCTATATGAGCTCATCTCCCTGTGGAAAGGTAGCTGCAGTGTTTCTGACAGGCTGACATTCACCCTGTTGGAGGGAGTTGGTGGGAGCACAAAGGGGGGACGCAGTTGGAGAAGGTCTTAGGTCAATGACAGTATTAGACACACTCATTGATCCTGTGGAGGAAGGTGCCATCACACCTAATTAATGAGCGAGAGTGATGCTTATGTGGGGTGGCCCTCTGTCACTGACCTGGAAAGAAAGACATGAAGGGAGAACATTGTGGCTCGACGTGAAGCAGAGGAAAACTAATGATCTGTTTATGCATTTATATATCATGTTGAATAAGCATGGAATTATATTATAGTAATTTAATGTGTAAGTGTATGAAGATATGATTATTGACCTGTAGAAGCAGGGCAGACATTTACAACTTACATCACTTTTACATCAACTTTAAATTGACTTTGAATTTACATCAGTTCTGCACAGAAATGTGAAATACATACAACATAATAAATACAAATATAAATATAAACAGAATTATGAATTTAAAAAGTGAAATATCACCCTGTCATACACACACACAAACAAATACATCAGTTTTCAGTGAGCTGCTATGTTAACTGAAACACTGTCTTCACCAAGACTATAACACTGCTCTTTTTAAGATTTCATGAGGTGGTGTCTCTTAAGGGTTGCAATATCTCTGAATGGTTTCACTTTTAAAGTCTGTTTCACATTGAGTAAGCGAGAATGTCTGAGGCTGAGTGTGTTTGCTTGACAGGGGCAATCTGGCTGCGTGTGGGCACTGATGGCATTTATATGTACATTTTCAGGATGTGTTAGGGAAACGTTGCAGAAAGATGTTCTGGTACAGACAGAAATGGAGCTTTCTCAGGGCTTCACGAGAGATGGATAAATGATTCGACAGCAGGGTGAGAACAAGGGAATGGTGATGACGTTGCACTGGAACTTTTCAAGTGTTTCTGATCAAACATTGTACAAGAGCACATTATATGCTAGAATAGAGAAATGAGACAATATATAAACAAACTAATACAAATTTAGCTCAGTCTCTGTGGGCTCAATTTACAAGTACAAATTTTGACCTTGTTTCTGTGACTCACGTTGGTTGGCACAAATACACAATGGTGTCTATGTTATTTTTTACACCTGGCCCACCTGGCTCGCAGATGAGCCTGCGCCATCATCCATCTTGAAAATCTACTACACCTCTCGGGGCCTGTGGCGGCGTTGAGGGTAATGGAATCACCTGTCCTCTGTTTGGACTCTGATTGGACGGTCACTGCTCATTCAGACTTAGATTTAATGACCGGAGTTTCTGCATAGTTTTCTACTTTGCATCCATACATACATTCACAAAAGTGCCTCTTCTTCACCACTGATGTCATTAGTTCACAGAATCTAACTCTCTCTTCTTCACAAACATAAATCACTGTTACACAGATATACATTTATATTTCTCATGTAGATGTATATACCTTTACCATGGTTAATTTATGACTACAACCTTTGGAAATATTAGTGAACATCACTTTACAAGCTCTAACTCTGTCTGACCCTAATTCGAACCCTTAAGTCTCTTTAAGAATTATGTTTGTAGTGGATAATTCTTCTCCTTGAGTCTATGTTAGGTGGATGTGTTTTCTTTCTAAGTAGTGTGAAAAGGAACCAGGATAATGCATCTGACTTTGATGGAGAACACCAGGGCTCACGTTCTGCTTCACATAAACAATTAATGTCACTATATTTTATTAATATTTAACCACAGCTACTGCAACTTTAACTGTTTTTCATTGCTTACCTTAACCACACTTCATGTTTTCTATAGATATAATTGACTGTGCTGAAAAACACACTTCCTGAAGACAATCCAGGGCTTTAACACAACTAAAACATTTTCTTTCTTTTTTTGTTAATAATCTATCTGGTCATCTGACTGTTCATGTGCCTTAACCTGTTCATGTTCATGTGCATCACCCAAGCACAACAACAGATCAACAATTAGTTTGCTGAGTATAATGTTCTCACAACAGGAATCTAAGAAGCATTATACATGAGAATTTACAGCTGTGTATTCTCTTTCTGGAGCCTCTGTTTGGTGGTGTGATGCCTGTTATATATGAACTCATCCTATCCAATTCCCTTGTCTCCCAGTTTTAACTGTCAGAGATTGTTTTCTGGTTTTTTTTGGTTTGTTTTTTAATCTTTTGTTTCTTCCTCTCTTTACAGCTAGATCATTTGTCTCAGATTGATCTTTGCTTTTGCTCTTCATTTCTCCTAAGGGGCTTTGTGGTGGGGTAAGAGTTTTAGGACCAACGACTCAAAATTCAAAATAACCTTTCCTCTGGCTCTTAAAGCAGTAATTGTCAGTTACAAATTCTGCTTCATTATAATGCTACAATTTCTGTTGTCGTCTGTTCAGTCTGATTGTTTATGGTTTTATTCTGTCCCCTATATTCTGTAGATGCCATAAACTGTTTATTTATGACTAACTGACAGAGACGTCTCTCTACTCATGTCATCACTGCTTCTTGCATATCCATGCAAAAAGTGATTTGTCACGCGTGTGTCACATGATATCCAGGCTTATACAGCATATACCTCTACCAGCCGTGTGTTCACAATGTAGGAGGAAGGTCGTTTTAATGAAATGTCAGAAGTAGTCTCAAGTGTCAGTAAAGGTACAGGCAATCTTTTCTCCCAAATGAAGAAAAGTGAAAATGAATATATATATATTAACCATGTTAAATGTAGAATGTTTTTAACAGAGTTTCTGAGCTGTGAGCTTTAACAGCTCGACTGTGGCTCTCTCCCTCTGGGCAGGTGAAAGGTGATGTGTGATATCCTGTTGCGACTCATTCTCCCGTTAATGCTTATGTTGGGAGCACTCAGATAACCTTAGACTGCAATTAATCACACCAGCCTTAAATATCTCATTATAAAACACAATTCATTGCTCATGTTGCTCTTCACAGTGAAAGACTAATAATAATAAAAAAATAACAAGATCTACAGTGAAAACAAAGTGATAGGTAGTGAAGACATTTTATTTATTTTTTAGAAAAGATATGACTAAAAAATATATTTCCTGTAACTGTCTGTCTGGTTTCTCTATATCCTCCTACCTGTGGTTGTTCCACACGCTGACAGGAACTGTCGAGTGAGAGATCTCCCCCTGCAGCAGACGGCGGTGACGCCTCATCAGACTTCCAGCAAGCCCTGTGGCCCCTGATGGCGCCACAGCTGGGTGGATGGACATGATCACTCACTCACAGACAGGATTAACCCCCCCAACTGCATCTGTCTTTGCTGTCCTGTTTCTAATCTCTGTCTCCTGGCCTCTGTCTGTCTTCCCGCTTCAGCTTGTCTCTATCCCACAGTGCTCATGTCCATGTCACAGTGGTGTTAAGTCTAGACAAAGTAGGCAGTAGCCCAAGTTCTTAAGACCGCTATTTACTGAGCAGGCTTTCACAATATTGAGGGATTTTCTCAGTAAGAGTCTGGGTTGTGCTGTAAAAGTACATGTTGGACTATTACAACACTATAAAACTACGTTATTACTACGATATTTGTAACCATTTGGGAATCTTCAACTAACTGCTCTTGTGATATAATATATAATCTCCTAGACTCAGAATGGACATCTTCTATATGCACTATTACTAAAAATTGTCTCCCTAATTTTAATATCTACTTGTTGCCTGTGAATCACATTGCATCCTCACAAAACATAAAATGGAAATTAAGCGTCTGAAGCTGTAATCTGACTTAAATACTTTTGTAAAACAGTTTTTTTCTTTCTTCTAATCAGGTTTAGATACATTTTGGCTCCAATGATCTCTAACGGCTTTCCTTATTATTGTACTTTGGTGTGACATTAACAAAATCATTCATCAATCAATCATGAAAAAAGGTAAAACTTCAAGATAATACAGTGAAGAGAATACTACAAGTACTATTATCCATTCAAAAAGATACAAAAAACAAATACACACAAATTTGACTGAAATTTAAATTTAAAAAATAAAATAATATTTTGTTAATTTGTTTCATGGAAAATATGTTCTCATACATGCTCCATACAAATTTCAATCACTAGATGTAAAGCAAATGTAAAGTGAGGTTGAAAAATGAATAGAAAAACAATATACAAATACATTAGATGTATAAATGCATAGATACACAGAGAGGATCTTTAAACCGGTTCATATATAAAATGTGACAGGGTCTTCAAAGCACATTCAGTTCACCACTGTGGTTGTTAAACTTCCTGCAGTGCGAAGCTAACACTGCTACAGTGACATGCATTTCAACCAGCATCACAACACCCCAGCCCTGCCCACTCCGGCTGCACTATTCACACCAGCAAAGGCTTTTTGGGTCCCAGCGGACACATAGAACAGTGTCATGCTGAGCTTCTTTGATAGAGACAGCACAAGTATGCGGGATGGGATGGAGGGGGTCAGAACATGGGGGGCGAGAGCTGAGGGGAAACAAAACTGACAAAATGCTACATCAAAGTGTGGAGCAGAGCACATAGTCTCATGTGACCCAGTGGTTTGCTCCCTCACAAGCAACCAAACTCACACTCAGCTGACATTTGATTTGCTGTTATGAATATTCTGAGGTGAAATGATTCCTCATTACTGTCCCATAGAGTTGTTTTTTTTATTTTGTGGCTCAACAGGAAAATTACTTCACCTGCTCTGCTCGGGTGAAAAACAACTAAGATCCACAACTCATTAGTCCCACTACACTTGTGATAAAAAAAAAAATAAAAAACAGAATGATTAGGTTGTTTGCATTTAATATTCTGCAATAGAGACTTGTTTGAGCTTAACTTCTGATGAGACACTAAATGTTTTAAAACACAGGGATTTTTTTCTGTCTCAGTGTGAACAGAATAAACTGCCCAACAGGAGGGATTATAATTGTTATTGTATCAATAAATTCATGAATAAAAGTTTGCCTACACATACCATTTGAATTATGACCAAAAAAGATACATGAGTAGCGAGAACAGTGATAAGAAATAATTACTTTATATTAAAGGCCAACATAAGCACCATACATTTCTATCCCTCTGCAAATGCTTGCATCACCTGTCTGACTCTTTCCAGCAGTCTCCACTTGTCAGATGTTCAAGCAATGGTACAAACTAATTGGGCATGAAGGTGACAAACCAAGAGGCATTGTGTACAAACCCTCTGCAACACACACCTGTCATAATGGAGCTAAACTCGACAATATTGTGGGTTGAACATACCTAAGGCTGTGTATCAGAACCTGTCAAAGTGATAAAATTAATAAGCAATTCTCAAATCCCAATCCAAACATCAGACTGATGTCAAACTTTGAGAAACTCCTGTTGAGTTCTCCTTTTTCCTGTACAGTGGTAATCCACTGTAGAATCCGTTGCAGAGGCTCTGCAAAGAACTGAGTTTAATATGAGCCCATGCAGTTCAGCAAAACCTGACCTGACCTCTGTCAGCGACATCCCAGCACTCAGCTGAAGTCCTCCTTCAACAGACTGTGAGAGTCAAAACAGAGGTTATTTAATCAAACATGGAGCCTGGTAATAACTTGTGGAAACCTGTCATCCAAACTTCCTTCCTGTCGCCTTTCCTGTGAATGCGAGATAGTCTTTGTAAATAAAATGGCTGAGGTGTGAATGTCGAGTGTAGATTACTCAGGATTTATGTGTCCCAAACAAAACAATATTGCAGCATCAAATATTCATAGTCATCTGTGATCAGCAATGCATACACTGCCATTGATCCATATGGAAAATGCAGCTGCCAGTAACATAGACCTGATCCATCAGCAGCGGCAGCAGAAATAAGAGGGTGGGATGTGGAGTGCAGGAGAAATTTGCAATCACATGGAGAAAATACATGAATTTCCTGGAGTGGAGTGTGAAGGTGAAAGATGTTGCGCCCACGTGAAATTGGAAGCAGACACAACTCTTACATAAATATGATCCTTAGACAAGTGGCTTTCTCCATCCTGACAGCTTATTTTCTGGGCAGACAGATGAGCGATGTTTCAGTGGGTGTGACAGGAAGAGAGTGGCTGACTGTTTTTTTTTTTTTTTTTTTTTTTTTTCGCCAGATGCTATGAGGACAGGAGAAGCCTTTTTGCAGAGAGAACTGAGATGGAGGGAGAGGATATGTTAAGTGATGGAGAGAGGCTTTCTGATTGAAAGAAATTTTTGGAGGAGAAAGTGTTTTTGAAAAGAAGTTAAGAAAAAATGAGGATGGGACGGGAGAGAGCAACATCACCGCCTGGCTACAAACACCAGGTATCTACCATTTTCTAAAAAGACTACAGATCTGATCCAGATTTCAGCAGCACTGACCTATAGTAAAGGATGACATTGTGTCCCTCACGTACACATTACCAGCAAAGACAATAGGAAAAACCTTTGCAAATATTTCAACAAAACTGTTTTACAATACACACTAGACCTTGACGAATCCATCTCTGCTGGCCTTGAAACAAAGTCCTTAATCTTAATATTAAATCTCATAATCACAGTTACTGTATTAATTCACTTATTGGCCATCTTTAAAAACACTCAAGGTCACCACTTAACAGTAACTAAAAGCATCAAGTCATTTAACAAATTGTTAAAAGCACAATAGATAAATGTTAAAGACAACAGGGCGTCTGCCACACTGAGGGGCAACTAACTGCACAGACTAATCACAGGAGCCAGTCAAGGCAGAAACATTTAATTAGACCAGCTTCAACTTGTGCGCTTTAAGGCATAATTTCAGTGTTCATCTACTCCCTGTAAAAAAAAGAAAATAAAAAGATTCACATCTTGGGTTGAGTGCAGCTCTTTGTCATGGCAGAGTCTTAAAAGTGAGCAGAGGGATTTTGATGTCAATCCAGTTTTTGGAGCCAGGATACAGCAGAACAGGAGAAAATGAGGTGGTCATGGGTTTCTGTATGTTCATGTCAGATAAATAACTGATAAACAACAAGTAAAATAATGAGTGCTGCATGATACTTTTTGCAACTTAAAAGAAGATAAAACAAAGTCAACAACTAACCAGGATACAAGTCATTCTGAGTAAAATGTGGTATTAATGAAGGACGACAGTGCATAATATGTGTACATTTATGTGTAGACAAATAATGGATTTGATGTGGTACCTTTAGGTGCCATGTTACTGTGTTGATAAGGAAGCTTGATGAGATTATTTACTGACTGTGCATGCATCAGGTAACTGCACTGTCTGTGATGATAGGCTGCTCAGTTGACGATTTTCTTTAATCATAGGTTCTATTTACAACGGATAAGTGTTGTAAAAGGTGTTGCTATAATAGTAGATTGTCAGTACTCAAAACAGGTTAACCTGCTTGTTTCCACGACTTCCCCTCTTTGTCTGTGATTATGAAAAACAACCAGTCGGAATAAACAAGAACAATTAACACCAAACACCAGGATTATTTATAAAGCAATGGGTCCTACTCCTGAAAAAAATATTCTACAGTAAAAACACACTGCATAGCGACATTTTAGACATTGTCATTTTGTTCAGTGATAGATAGGGAAAGATCATGGTTATTGCTACTAAAATGTAAAGAGTAATTTGAGTTTTGTGATGTATTGTGACGACTGGTCTGTATCACTCACATTGAATCATCACACTGTATGTGTGATCATATATATATATCAGTTTGCTTCTATCTGAATGCATCAATAACTGATAAAGTTTTGTGGTTTACATTTATACTGTATTGTCTCCCACTTATCCTTATAACACAGAAAAGAAGGAATTATCTGCCAGTGGGGTAAAAATAACCCACTGGCAGATAATTGCTATAAATACTTAATTCTTTTTTCCTGCTCCATCTACTGATTGCCCTGAGATATGTTTAATAACTCCATTTTAGGTGAAGGCAAGAACACACATGATATTATGTGGGTTAAATTAATATGTGTACAATGGGAAAAGAAGGTTTTGTTTTGATTACCCTGCAGTAAAAGGTAATTTTAGAATAATTTCTAGGTTGGATCAGTTACCGTTACATTTGAGGATCCTGGTTAATTGTAGTTTACGTGGAATGTTTTATCTCGTTCAGTGTTCACCTTAACTAGTGATCTAGATTCAGGGAAAGACTGAAGCAATCAATGGACTATCTTCACAGAGCACTTGAATCAATAGGCATTTTGACAGATAGCACTGATCAACTGTCACAGGAAAGAGATCTAATTACTGTATGTACTCAGTTTAAACCTGAACCAGCTGCATATTTGTTACATTAATGTATGTGGATCCTGTGATCTATTCATGCTTTCCTAGAGAAGTAACTGGAGAAAAGATAACATTTAAGGTTTATCAGCTAGCAGCATTTTAATAGGTACAAATTAATGTAGAATAGCCTTTTGCTGTAATAGACAAGAGGCTACTGACGTTTACTTTTCACATTATTGTGATGTTTACTATCTGGATGAGCAATGAGAGTAATTTCAATGCAGGACAAACCAAGCAATCATACATTTTAATAAACGTTTCTGTCAAATGCATGGTTTGAGAAGAATGCCTTTGAAACTGTAGATATGCATCAAGGAAAAATATGACTAAGCCAGCAGCCTAAGCCAGTGTTGCTGAAACAGGAAAAATATGCTGTCAGTAATTTAGAATGTGAACAGTTTGTTAGAATCTGAAAACGATGGCAGCAGAATAATTATTTTTGACAAGTCGATTGATAGACTGTTGGGCTGTTGACAAATTGCAATAACAAAATCCTGTTTCTGTCAGCCACTTTTGTGTATTACCATTTCCTTTTATATGAATAGAACATTTTTAACATAAAAATTGACATTTGAATTGATGCAATCTGTCATTTGTAATATATGTCATATTTCTTTGTCAAATTTAGAGATCTGCAGACATGGCACTTAGATAAAAGAAAAAAAAATAGATGTTCCTGTTTTAAATGGGAATGGTTGATGATATGAATGTCACTGTCATGGCTTTAAGCAAGAGGAATGGACTATACTGTGAAACTACTGGACAGTGGAGACTATTGTCACACAGTGAGCACAGACCAGATCTGCAATAATTCAACATTTCTACACTCTCTTTCATCGTCGGGCAGAGAAGAGAACAGTTTCTATCTGAGGTCAAGACAATCAAGATGATAACTGACTCAACAATAAATGTTGGAAAAAGCAACAGTGATTTCTTCCTAAAACTAGTGAACAAGCAAGTCAACACAACAGAATCTTGTACCAAAATAGAAATGTTAAGGCACAGTTTGAATGTATTCAATGCCCCATACTATAAGAATAATTTAAAATAAAAAAATGTTTCAACAGTTTAGCTTAGTTTCAACTATTCCTCTAGTTCCTCCACAATAAGATAGTCCCTCAATTTTACAATTCAGTAAAAAAATTTCAACCAGTTTCCTGGTCAAAACTGCATAAGAATTGGCATTGGGATAAAAAATTTCAAAACATCACCCACTACTCTGTCGCTTCTTGGTCGAGAAGAACGAGCCTTTGAGGTTACATCGTCCAGCTGCATCAACCAGCCTCCAAAAGAGAAAAATATTACAGGCAAGTGGATGAATTTTATTATTTTTTTCTCCACCTGCCCTGCGTCAGTCTTCTGGTGTTAATTAGTATGGGATAGTGAAGTTCATTATACAGTGCCTTCGGGAGGAGCAGCTTCCTGTTTGTGTTAGTAAGATTTGATTCCTGTGTGTAAAGAGCAAAAATCTAAATCGTGTGTCCATCAGTCTGAGGGTTAAATGTTAAACCACGGTAGAGAGAAACAGTACAATGAATATCTACTTTTTACTTCACAAGAAAGAAAGAATAATGTCAAGAATAATTCATCACAACCTCTGATAGATTCTCTTGGCAGGCACAATATTGTTCTGTAGGAAATATTTCCTTAACACATAAAGCTTTTCATCATTAAATAGAATAAGATGATATTTCCCAGTAAATGAAACAGACAATAAAACATTTGAACATTTCTAAAACGCCTCTGCAAAATAACATCAACACTGACTCACAAAGTGTTCCCATAATGAGGACCTGAGCGCCCCCAAAGGGACAATTAGACGCAATGAGAGGGTTCTGCTGACATGGCTGATCTGTAGAATAATTAACACCCCTGCCCTTTGTGTTGTCCCTGAGGAGAGACCTTCTTCACCACAGTGGTGCAGAAGTCTGCTGGAAACTTTTACACCTTTGTGAAAAACACATGCACTGGAGCTTGTTGTACACGTTCAACAATAGACGCAATAAAGTCACTCAGGATGCACAAGTCACCGTCATAATTGACCTTAAATAATGTGCAATGATATATAATGTACACATAGACACAATGTAGAAAACTGGCTTTGCCAATTTAAAATCATATTTTTAGTTTCAGCAATTTAGTGCTCCTTTAATGCCAAGGAGCACTTTGTGTGTTTGCTTTGTTAATTGGCTCATTTTGTTTAATTCCTCCTGTTGCACTGGTAATTAGAGCTTTTTGATTTGGCCCTATTTCAATTTCATTTATCAAAAAAATAATAAATATATTTGCCATCTGTCCATTCATTTTTGTCCAATCTGCCCCCCGTCTATTACAGCAGCAAATTAACAGAGATCAACATTTGTTAATTACTCAACAGTTGAATTAAATTTGTCTAAAATGTAGGTGTGTACTTTCTAATAAATATGGCAAATACTTGAGAAGGGTCCAAGTTCAGGCTCCATCTCTGTCTGGAGACTTTCCGCCTCCAGTCCAGGCACTTAGGGCTGACTCCATTCCCCAGGCGGTGTTAGTCACCTCTCAGTATGATGTAGAATTCAACTTTGACTAAATAATGAAAAGTACTTTAAAGACCATTAAATTAAGCTTGACTGTTTGAAGGCATAAAAGCTATTTGAACAAGATGTTGGATAATTGAAAAGTCACAAACACAGTACGCCTTTAGCAAAGTTACTCACCTAAATCAGTCAGCACTCTCTTGCCTCTTGAAATGCTTTGAAAAAACTTAACACTGTATGTACGTTGATGCTCCCAGCACCCATTAAATGTTGTTTTACTCATGCAAAAAAATAGAGGCTGTATATAATTCTTGAATTTCTGTTGTGAATCAAATTCCTTTTTTGACAACTATTAAAAGATGCATGTGGGCAAAATATGACTTACACCTGGTTCTGTAAACAAAAATTACTGTCAGAAATATTCCTCCCAATACAAAACTTGTCACAATTCTCAATTTGTCCATCATTTCATTTTTTTGTTGAACACAAAAAAATCTTTTCTCTGCCACTGGATAAAAGCAGGATGAATGTTAGAGTTTTAAAATAGAGGAAATCTTCTCTTTGAGTAATAGTTAGTGTCAGCCACAAGAATAGGCCAGAATGGTATGATAATGTGCATAACAGAAAAGAACAGCCTCTGTTCCCCCAGGTACCCAATGACTCCTTGTCAATTTAGCAAATTACATTTCCATTATTTTCTTTTCATTCCACTTATTAGAATAGTTGCGAAATTAATGAGGGATATACCCGCAGTACAAATTTGCCGTGAAGCTCTTTTTTTTTTTCTTCTTGGCTAATCACATTCCTTTTGAAGGATGGAGTGAGAGACAGGAGGAAGAGGAGGGAGAGATGCAGAGGCAGGGTGTGTGTGTTGGGGAGGGGTTGCAAAGGGGTGAGTTAAAAGGACCCTTGGCAGCAGCTTTAAGAGTCATAGATAAAAGTGAGGGGGTAATGTGACGAGGCTGAGCAGGTGAGGAGCACTGAGATCAGCCTAGAGGAGAGATAATTACACAGAAGCACAGGGATTACCATGATTCTAGATGAAGTGGAAAAGCCACGCAAAGCATATTATTATGATGGGAGGAAGTAGAACTAGACCTGTATATAATTTATCCTCTGTGGCAATATGAGAGGGGTGGATTGAAAACGTATTTATCCCTGGAGGTGTTTAAGGTATTTAGTCCTAAATAACAACTAGGGAGACATCAAAGGGTGTTAGCACACAGACAGAACTCCAACTTCACTGAATATCATGATTGCTGCAAGATCAATAAACAGGTCTATTATACAGTGACATTAATTCTGTACCCAATGTATGTTTTGTATTATGAAAATAAGAATACATATATATTTTTAGTGGTTATTTTTTTTTTTTTTTTACAAGTATTGCTATTCAGGGTTATGACTATTAATCAGGTCCAGCTCTACAGAATGCTGACAGATCAAAAATTCATACATAATGAAAAATAAATACAGGAGTGCATATGCAATCTGTATTAAAATATTCATGTATGATTTAGTTCAGAATCCCGGTGGTGGTGGTTTCTCATTTTAAGAGTGAAAAGCCAAGATGCCACAGTGATATGACACTGTGAAACATGGTTTTGCTCAAAGAAGTGAACAAACTTTCACACTTGTGTTACACTTTCAGGGTGAGGTTACATTTACATGTCATGCTATTTTTAGCCACACAGCCTCTACCTAAATTGTACAGTAGAGCATTAATGTCTCTTTACACATTTCTGCCAGCTGTGTTTTTGTCAGCATGTAATTAGCCATACTAGGTGGGGAAATTAGTCTCCGAGGACTATGCTCTATTCATGCCCTGGCATGATGTAACATAGGCTTGTCACACAGACTATGTACATGTACCACATACCCACAATTGAAATAATGATATAGATCTAATTATTATAACTGTGCATTTTTTTTAATGTGATCTTACCTGTTTGTCCTCATACTTAAATTTAACTCTTTCTTAACATTTCCTATATCAGTGTTATGTTTTTTTCACAATTAAAGGATAAAATTAAGTAAATTAACTAAACCTAACCTAAATAAAATTAACCCCCCTTACTAAGAGGATTGTTACTGGTGAAAACTGCACTGATGAGGCCCCAAACACTTGATATGTATTGTCAGAAATATACGTGAATTTGAATTATTTAGATTTGATTACTTAAGTAACTGCATTAAAAGTTGAATTTGACCTCTAATTTGAATTCATATGGTTTCACTTGA
This sequence comes from Polydactylus sextarius, assembly GCA_016801845.1. Taxonomy (NCBI): domain Eukaryota; kingdom Metazoa; phylum Chordata; class Actinopteri; family Polynemidae; genus Polydactylus; species Polydactylus sextarius. The sequence goes on from CM028906.1 coordinate 19,941,784, forward strand.
AAACATAATACTGAATATCTGAGTCTGATTAGAATAATTTGAAATTGAATGTGTTAGTTTTGGCACTGCACTCCATAAAAACTTGGAACTTAATATAGTGTTATACAACTGAATTTGTGTGCTCTCAACCTGTATTTGAATCCAACTCTCTATACACTTCCACATTTGGTTCTTGTAATTCAAATTCAGTTTCTAGTGACACATATTTCAGCCCACAGAAATGTGCTGCAGATATTCATGACTCCCAGAGGATGCATTTTTAATGAGTAGAGAGAAAACCTGCTCCTCTGACCCTTACCTATGCCTCTCAACCAAGTCGTAATTTTCTTTTTCTTCACAAGAAAAAGCTAAATGTAACTGTAGTTTCAGTCTGAGTTGAAGTGAAGTTGACTGTGGATGAGTCATCTCTTTGTTGAGGGCCTGTGGGCAGATGGGACAAAACACAGGTGTCAGGAGAGCACAGTGGTGTTTTCAAGCCAAAGCTGATAGGAACCCACAGTGAAGCCAATGAAGGCTGATGGTTGAAAATGCTGATTCTCCACCATGTGACTTAATGATTCCCACAGCACCAGCAACAAGAGGGAAAGTGTCAATGGATGTTACTATTAAGTTTATATTACCTGCGTTATCAGCAAAGGTCAATTAGTGGAGAAAAGCTTTAATAATATTTCACATTGACAAAACATTACAGGAGACCTATTATGCTTATTTCCAACTCTATTTTAATTGCAGGACTCTACTCAAGTAGCTTTCTGTGATTCAAAAAAAAAAAAAAACACAAAAAATCTTTATTTATCTCAAGCTCCCTATTATACCACATGTCAGTTGAGCCTCACGGTGAAAAACATAATATTAGCTCAGTTCTCCTTTAAAGGCAATTTTCTTCGGATTTGCTGAATGTCTAGAAGCTGCAGAGAAGCAATGCAACCACTACCCATGATCAACACCTCTTCTTCTTGAAATCAAACTGTAAACTTCTATCTTTAGACAGATTCAAATACAGACACAAATATAAAAGCACACACTTATCACTCTTACGCAACAAACCAGTGTTGCCGAATTCAAGTCCTTTCAAAAGGAAAAGCCCTCCACTTTTCCATTTATTTGCCATCCCATCATTCAGTTGCTTTCATTTTTCTTTTCCTAACGAAAATATTTTAATGTATGGTTGCTTCAGACAGTGAGCTCTGACTTCTGACATCTCTGCTCTGTCAAAAAAAAAAAAAAAAAAAAGCTGCAGTTTGAGAAATCTACAGGATTTTTCCTGGACTATGATTGCAAACCTTTTCTTTCTTTCTTTCTTTCTTTCTTTCTTTCTTTATTTCTTTCTTTTTGACTGGATGGGTGGGTTAATTTCCTGCACCACTCCAGCACTGTGTCAGTCTCTCTGTTATGTTCTCGTAGCCTCACACTGAAACATCACCTTTTTCCTGCTAACAGAAGTGTGGAGAAAGTATTTTCACAGCGGATTTCATACAGAGTGGTGGATCTGTCATCAGTAAATCTTTTTTGTTGAACCAAAAGTCCTGGGTTTCATCACAGCTTCACAAGCTGAAGATCTTTGCCCGAACCCAGGTTCGGTTGGGTTTGTGCTTTATTTTTATCCTTTTACCCGGGCTTGTGCTCTGGCTTACACAGTAAATGAGTGGTCAGATGATTGGTTTCAATTAACGCGAGACAGATGCTAAAATTAATGCTGAGGAGGTTAAATAACTAAATTATATTTAAAAAAATATGCATGACTCATTCTTGACAAAAGGCAAAAGAGGTGATTGCTCACATTTGAGTAATTTCAAGATGCAAAATGGGTTCAGGCTTTTAAAAAGCTGTCAATCAAAACATACTTGTTGGGCTCTTAAGGCCCGATTACAGCTCTACATCACAACTTTTATCTCAAGTTTTTTTTTTACTTTTTTTTTGACAGTGTTGTGTGTTTTGTGGCAAAAAGAAAGCCTAAATAAACAAATTAATTACATATACAACTCGGATTTCAGGTTTTTATCAGAGACAAGTTGTTTACTTCATAATGCAACAGATAAATTCACACAACAATGTCTGTGCATAGTTCAATCATTGAGTACATTACAATTATTCTGAAGAAAAAATAAAAACAGTGTCATCACAGCTTGAAAAATCTTATGATCATAAAAAAAATCACATATGTCGCTGTATGTTAATCAAACATGTGACACACACATTGTGGTAAACTTCCACATAATCAGAATCAATTCGTACCCCACGGTTTGTCTCACTTCACTTTGTGTAAAATGACACACATTTGTCTCAACCTTTGTAACAACATATGGAAAATCCGAAGCCATATTTGTTCATTTCATTACAAAATATATATAACAGAGAGTAACAACAGTGATGAAGGGAGTGAAGCACACGTGTATCGATGAAGGAGAGTTTAGCTGTGTCTCTGTTCGAGAGCTGCATCTTTCATCAGCTGCGTACTTCAGAGATTCGTGATTAGCCCGTTTCATTTCGGGGGCTGCTCAAAATGTGGCTTAGAAATCAAGCTGCGTTCGTTGGATCCTTCACAGCTCAATGTATCCTAAGATTAATTTTGTGCAGGTGAAATTTCAACTAGTAGAAGCAGTTTTTAAATGTAATGAATTAGATTTTATTCGCAATATATAGAACACACAGTGAATTCTATTAATGGCGGCAAACTTTTAGGAGCTGTTGTTCACCAGGACCAACCTTCTCATTTAAAGGCTGTTGGTTTGGCTTTGGTTGATATAGAGTCTTAAAACCTTTGTGATAAACTTTTGTTGACCAGCTCTTCTGAAAAATGCAGGCATTGCACTGGAATGCAGTTCACATGTGTGGCTGTTATAACAGAAGAAAGCCCAAACCATAGTGAAAAAGCTGTGGGTGCCATGAGGACAGCCTGAGGCTGCCCAGCGAGAGTGCACAGTGAGAGAGCAGACCTTTTGTGCTTTTGGCTCCTCCTTCTTCTCAGGTGCTGGTGATTGCTGTGATGACCTACCCAGACTCCTACTAGAAGAGAACAGCTCAGAGCAGGAGGAGGTGGGGTTAGGGTTGCATCCAGCAGTGTTTTCACTTCTTGTAGCAGATTTTTCTGTTTTGTGTGGAACAATATTATTTAAATGTAACCTACAAGTAAAAACAAGGTCTGTGTAAAGAACTAATCAACCCAACCACTGACATTTCCTTTCTCTTACAAACACGTGCAGCACTTAAGTGTGCCAGTACTCACTGGCTGATTTAGAAATCCTAAAAATGATATTTCAGATGGTGTTGTTTTATTTATGATGGGATATACTGCTGACAGTAACAAAACTATAAACTTGTTTTATAAATACATTTTAAATCACACTGAAAGAAAGATATTAAGATATATTGCAAGTTAGTATTGGAAGTTTACGCTGAAAGGCAGGAGAGCATGAGGCACCGTGAAACACACCGTTCAAGGTCTCAATAAAGGTTATGCATCAGGCACAGTGTAGTGTAGTGTATGCATAAACAAAAGCTCCATGTCCTGTGAAATATTGTGAAATATTTTGATTCCAAAAAAGTCACTAAAGTCCTGAGATCTCCATCCTAAATGGAGTTCACAAGGTGGATAAATATGCTTTCATTTTTCATCCTGTGTCTTGCCAAGGAGAGCATCTTCCATTTGCTAAGGTCTTTGCCAATAAAGACAGAAATTTGATATCTTAAGATAACAGAAATGATATTACCCAGAAGCCATAACTGAGTCCTGTCAGAAAGTAGATGGAGTGAATGATTGCCCTCAGTTATGCAAGAGCTGATTTATCCCATTAGGCTTTGGTGTAGGCGCAAGCCCAGAGCTTGTGCCACCGAGGCTCACTAGCGGTTATTGCCTGACATGAAAATTCTTCTTCAAGCGTAAAGTGTCAGAAAGTAGGATTGATGGTTCTGCTCATTATTGCTTCTGCATTTTGGGATGAGAAAGGTAATATTAGCTTGGAAAAAATATGAATTGCAAAGCCGTGTGATTGATATTACTGGGGGTTTGTGTCAGTTGAGACTTGAACTAAAATAAATGAAAGGATACTAAAATAAACTGAAAAGAAAGAAGCACATGAAAGAGAAAAAAACATGTAACATAAAACAGAATACATATGGGTAACATAACTCATATTTTATTTCAGTAATCAGCAAGAAAAAAATATAACCCCCTTTAACAGCTGTCACACATGCACATGTTGAACAAATTGTAGTAATACATACAGCTCTCAGGAGAGTCATGACCAAGTTAACTGCTTGATGTTGTCCGTCCTCTGTGGCTTTCAATTATATTTTACAGAGCTACTTTTAAAAAGTGACGTTAAAAAGAGAAATCTGCTTCTCTTGTACTGAACAATGTGATGTGCTGCAGGTGAAGGATAAGAAAAGGTCCCAGACGAGACCTATACTCCCACAAACCAAAAATAATAAAATTAAGAATAAAAACTGTCAGCTATGACTCATAATAATGTAGAAGTGGACCTAGAGTTATTGTTGCTGTCTGACTTCCCACTTCATATCAGATACTATATACGCTGGCATGAAGTGACTTCTGTGAAAAAAGGATTCAAGGACTCTGCAACAACAAAGGTAAGTACAGTCAACTTGTGTCATTATTTCTGAATTGCTGCTGACTTCTTTAGTATTTTTCTTTTTTTCTTTTTTTGTCATTGTGGTTCATTGTAATAGGGTGATGGCAGACATCTACTGCAGACATCTGCAGCCTTCCCCAAATCAGACTGAAACAATTTGGATGTCGAGATCCTGCTAAGAGAAACAACATGTGACCCTTTCAATAAGTTAAATTAGACTGAGGTCCAGGTACCATGAGTGTGTTTTAAAACCATTTATAATAATATTTGCCACATGTCTACATTCTACAAAATCATGTACAGACTCCAGTTATGGTGCTGAATAAGAAACAGATTAGATTAGCGATCAGGGGGAAGGTTGAAGACTAAAGCAGTTATAATAAATCCAGACCCTCTTGAAAGAAAATGTCTTTAGTAAGTTCACAAACACAATCAAAGTTTTTACAGAGGAGGATGTTCACACTCATATGGTCTATAAAAAAGCCTGAGTACTGCCAGTGTGATATAAGATACATCTACATGGAATGTTTTGAATAAAATCTGGTTAATAGCAACATATATACATTACTTTTTTAATTCCTGACAAAAGAAAAAGTACCAAGTTTGAAATGTAACTACTACTACTACTCAGTATTAACAACCACATATGGGGACTAACAGAGTAAATACCTTCTGGTGGCTGGGTTTTTTAAATCATAACATCATCACTAGTGTTGACATTGTTTCAGACACCGTTGGAGCCACATGCTGTCTACCAATCAAAGACAACAAAGACAGATGGGAGGTAGAAGGAAGCCCCAGGGGAAAAGGCCTTATGTCTCAGTTTCACTGCGACAATGGAGCACGTGCGCTCGGTATTGTTGCTTTTGTTCACTCACACACTGTGCATCAGCTGACCAGGGAGCTATTCCACATCCTGTCTCAGAGCTATTGATCTTGAGTTACAGGGCCTCACAGTATTTTAACGGATGAAGGGGTTTCCTTGACAATCTTCTGTTGAGAGTGGGGCCCCTGGCGACCCCGACGTCTGCTGCCTGCATCATTCAAAAAGGAACAGGAAAGTGATGCTTACATTTCCACCAATCACATCATGACATCATGAGTATTTGGTTGTTTTAACCAATCAAATATCTTTGTATCAATTGAAGTTTTTTTTTTTTTCCTTTTTTAAACAACTTAAAACCATTTCTGTTATTAATTACCTGGATTACCTTAACTGGATTATAAGGGAGGCTGACGATAAAGATGATGTAAAAACTAAAAATAATGTACTGTCTGGTAATTTGAGTACAAGTTTTATAAAGTGATTTCTCTAACAAAAGTGAAAAGAAGATAAACTGAAAATAATAACACCATTTAATATCATTGTACAAATACAATGAGATGTGTTTTTGCAACATCAGCTTTATCTTTATCTTTATCTTTAGATAGACCCACATTTATCTAAAGATAGACGCACTTCTAAAATTTTGTTTCAGTTATTTATTTTGTGTCTATTTTAACAAAGACAGTTGTGCTGAGTAAGTAATTGTTTAACACTTAAATGGCTTGAACTCAAAAATTCAATTTTAAACCTTTTGGTACATTTAAGGAATACTTCATGATAACAGCACACACAACAATAATATTGAGTGAAACATTGAAAATCTCTCTAAAAACAGTTAAAATTTGACTAAAGCTGCTAGTTTACATTTGAAAATCAAATTTTTTGTCTTAAATCTATCGGCCTCTCCCTATTGTCCTTGGCAGTTGTCAGTGTAATTAAATGTAACTTCCTCAACTGAAAATGTATGGAAGATTTTAATAGAGAGGCAGCTGGGTTACAGAGCAATAAAAACAGCTTAGGCACTGAGGAAGTTGATGAAGGAAATCTCTCTGAATAAAAGGGGTTGGACTGTTGGACTGCTATTTCTATTCTATTGTCGACCATCTGTAAGTGTGCCTCATACACACACATACAACTTTTGGGCACGAGCCAGAAGGTGGTGTCAATAGACTTGTTGGGGGATGGGCAGTTTCTACCGTTGAAAGTAATTATTTTCTAAGGGGTTGCTGCATGGTCTTTGTCAAGGAGGGAGTTGAGTGTTGAATGGTCAAATAAGGAAATGGAATTTCTGTCCGTTGGTCGAGGAGAAAGTGTTGTTGTAGGGATTTGACAGATGTGACTTCAGAAAGTTTTGGAAAACGAAAGTGAAACAGGGAATTAGGGGATTAACGGTATTTTCTAACTGGCTCTAACTGCTATGTACTACTTCATTTTTAGATGTTGACCTAGTGTCTTTGTGTGTGTGGTGAGAGAGATAAGATAAACATTATTTTCAATTCAAAACTTTCATTAAAAATGATAGAACCAAGTAAAATTTGTGAGTAAAAAAAGATTTTCCGAGACCAGTCGATACAAGTAGAAACACCAACTGTCATCACAATTGAATTCAAACAATGCTAAATCCTGATTGGTGCTCAAAAGTGACATCACCCTTTCCCCAGCTGAACACAATCATGGATTTATTAACAAAACTGAATAGAGCTGCCACTCAGCTGTGGTGCCTATTTGTATTATAAAAAAAGAAAAAAAAAATCTAAGACACCAGCATACAAGGCTCAAAATAAGACTTTTTTCATTCCTACTATAATTTTCATTTCATACTCTGTGTAATGTTTAGTGGCTGACTGGACATGTACAGGCTTATATAAATTTAAAAAAAAAAAAAAAAACTTAACAGAAATACTTGTGTTTGTGTAAAATCGAAATGCTTATAAAAAGAGGCTGATTTACTGAAAAGCAAAAAAGGTGCCCTTTTAGCTATTGTTTGTCCATAAGCTTGAAGTTTGCACAGCAGCACAGTGAAATTAGCATGTAAAAGAATTGGGATGGACAAGCCAAACCTTCCCCACTGGCTTTATGAATGTATATCATTCCCACTGCTACATGACAAGGTTACAAGGGTCTGAATGTGCACACACTCAATCTTGTACCATTCAGTGGGGGTGCAGTGGGCAAGACCAAGGCAACTAAGCCTGACTGACCTCAAACAATACCACAGACAGTGAAGCCCTGATGCGTTTGTATGTTATTCAGGGACCCAGAGAGTCATGCAAGATGCTTGCTCCTCTCCTTTCTGAGAGCCACTGGAACTTCAAAGTAATGAATGTTCCTTTCAAGACTACAGAGGTAAGCCAGTCACCTGATTGCTCCAGTTGCAGTGGTGCTTTCAGTGTATGTCAAAAAGGCATACACATGTTCACTGGGCCTGGGTGCAAAATGTGCAGAAATATCTTTTCTTGGAAGCCAGGAGATATCTAGAAGAGAACATTTCCTCTTCACCCCTATTTGGAAATACCAAAATTGCTGACTCAAGCTACAGATTCCAAATCTCATAGGAGAAACATAAAGTGAGCCAGATCATTCAGCCTGGTAAAAGCTGCAGAGTTGTTGCCACTATCTTAACTGGTTGGCCCTATTGCTAGCCATCTACAGTTTTTTTCACACCTACCAAGTAATAACCTCTAAGTTGTTGCCCTTTAGGTTGCCACTAAAAAAAAAAAATTTTAATGATTCATCTTGACCAAAATTGGTTGTCATATGTGTTTCATCCTGTTTTAACTTTCCGATCATGACTTTCCATTCTCTCTGTTTCTATTTTCATCATTAAAGACTGGCTGCTGGCATCAGAGAGACACCCTTCATTATCTCCCATGACAATTGACATTATAAACATCATAAACATCATATTTTCTTATATGCTGATGACACTGTTTTATTCATCTCCAAACTGTAATGCCCCACCTTCATACTGTGATTGCCTCTCTCTAACACCCTCTTATGTTTTTATCTCTCTGTAACCTTCAGCCATTTCCTAGGCTGTCAGCTGGTTGGCTACATCTTGAGTGGGTGGAGCTGGATGGTATAAAAGGGTGGCCATCTTGGAGTCTCTCTCTCTTTTGTTCAGGGCAGCTATGTGCCATTCAGTTTGTTTTGAGTTGTTCTGAGTTCTTGTGTTCCTTTATATACCACTCATACACACACTTGCTCTACACCAGTGATAAGCACCATTCACAGAGTCTAGGTTGTATTATATTTTTATTAAATAAATGTTTTGTTACACTACGTTAGTGTGTGGACTCTCTTCCTTTTGGAGAAGCAGATTCGTAACAAATGGGGGCTCATCCGGTGTCTTGGATCCTTGGTTTTGTATTAAATATTTGGTAATGTTTGGTAGGGCTATACAGCTAGAGGGTATGGAAATCCTTCTGTTATGGTGAGTACAGACTCTAGTGATTGGCATTGTGTTTGCATTTTTGTAGCTGTAGCCTGAATTGTGAAATAATATGGGAGAGAGAGTCCAACACACCGGGATGGTAGTGTAAGTGGTTCAGATTAGTGTGGATTGGGGTTCAGGTCTCCCAGTTGATCATACCAGTAAAGTGGTAGCTACCTGCACTGAGAAACTGTTCCTTTATTTTGTGTTTCCCTTGATCTGGTGCAATATTAAAACCACTCTTGTTTGTGGAACTACTTTCAAACTAGGTATCAGAATGACATCCATTTCTGGATCCATTGCTTGTTTTAGTTATTATTATTTTTTCTATTTTTTTTTTTTTTTTTTTGTGCAGTAGTGTGGCCAGAGCATTTTGCTGAGGGTGACTGTCAAGGTAGGTCACCAGCTTGCTGGTTGCCTGTGTGTTTAAATCTCCCACTGCTGCTATTCCATGAAGACTAGGCTTGAGTCAGCTAGCCAGTTGTGGGTTAGGTAGACAGCTAGGGGAAAGGATGTTCCACATGGTGGCTGTTGTGCTGGACTGAAAAGGAAAAAGTGTGGCAGTTTCTCTCAGTGACAGGGGAGCTAGTGAGGTTTAGAGCAGGTAACCTTTGTGGGGTCTTGGGATATTTTTGAATTTTGGGTCACCAGTCAGTGGGGTACAGTGGTTTGCATAGTGTCTGCTGTGGAAGGATTTGTGAAGGATCCAAGTGATGATTGACTGGAGGCTTTCACTAAGGATCAGTTGATAAAAGTAGCAGAGCATTATCAATTTGAAATCCCTAGTCAGCAGAGGTGGAAATGTCTTTACAAAGTAATGGCTTCAGAAAGTAAGTCCTGCCATGTTTTGGTGCTACCTTTGCACTTAACACAGGTGATTTCACTAATTAGCTGATCAACCTGGCTGAAGAGTTGTGCTAATTAGAATCAGATGGTTCATGTGAATGGTTGGAGCAGGAATGTGGCAGGACTTTTACTTTCTGAAACCAGACACTTCCACCTCTGCTAGTCAGGGGTGTAAGGACCACATTTTTGTTGTAGTCAACAAAGGTTGATTCAGCTGGGGGTTTTGGTTTCTGAGGTAACAGAAATGGACAGACAGGATGTAGTTTCTCCCCAGGTTGTTTTTTTCTGGCCAACTGTGCAGGATATAGCTGGGGAAAGTTTGACTTTTGAACAACAGGAGTTGTTAATGTTGAAGCATAAGCATGAGTTGGAGTGTGAGGAATGGGCTTTGGAATGACATCGTATAGTTCGGGCACAAGAACAAGCTCTTAAAATAGAAAAGCTAAAATTGGAATGCTACAAGCTGGAGTTGTTCAAGGAGGGTAAGATCCTTGATCCCTCAGCAGTGACACCAGGGGATACTGTTGGGAGCAGTACCTCACGTTTTGATGTCTCTGGTTGTATACGGTTGGTTCCAAAGTTTTCAGAGAAGGATTCAGACACATTTTTTTTGCTTTTTGAGAGGTTGGCTAAAAACAAGTGGAGTGATTCTGAGCAGACCTTGCTGCTGCAATATGTGTTAACTGGGAAGGCACAAGAAGCTTATTTAAAGCTTCTGAGAAGCTCCTTTGTCTACAACAGATAGTGAAAACTTTCAAAAAGTAAAAAGTGCAGTGCTAAAGACATATGAACTAGTACCTGAGACATATCGACAGAAGTTCAGAGGTGCCAGAAAATATGACAAACAGACCTATGTAGAGTTTACACTTGAGCTGCCCACTTTTTTTGGTAAATGGAGGTTGGCATCTGAGGTGCATACATTTGAACAGTTGTGTGAGCTATTATTGTTGGAGCAGTTCCATGACACTCTTTCTGAGCATATAGCTATATATCTGATTGAAATAAAAGCTAAAACTTTGAAGCAGCAGCCATTGCAGATGAGTGTGCATTGACACATAAAGTACGAGGTAACTGACATAGAGAGATGGTTTTTGGTCATCAGAAGGGTTTGGGAAGCGAGTTCCTACCTTTTAAAGTCAGGTAACAGTGGCAGCAAGTTGGATCCAAGTCGGGTTTGTAACTATGGTCTGGTAAAGGTCACTGGAAAGCTGAAACCAGGCCAGTGCTGAAATCAAAACAGAAATCACAACAAGGTTACTGTCATTTAAAACCTGTAGCCTGGATGCTATTTCTGTAGTTCATCAACACACAAAGTCTAACGTGGTAGATGTTCTTGTCTCCCAGGTTGCTGAGCCTGCACCTTCTCCTGTGGAACTGCCTGGCCTTTCCCAGGGGGTGTCATCTGAAACTGATGTGTCCTGTGAAATTGATCCAGGTTATGCCCCATTTGTATGCAGTGGCTTTGTATCTTTAGCAGGGTCTGATGAGAAAACTCCTGTCAAGATTTTAAGAGATTCCTTTGGACTCTTTCATTCTGTCATCAGTGCGGCCGTTCTCATCAGACAGACACAAGAAATTTTGTGTTGGTTAGAGGTATGGGTTTGACTTTGGTCCCTGCTGCTTTGTATAAGGTAGTTTTGTGTCCTGATCTGGTTAAGGGTGAAGTTGTTTTGGGAGTATGGCCTGCTCTCTCAGTTGAAGGGGTGCAAATTATTCTGGGAAACGAGTTAGCTGGGGGCCACATCTGGACAGATTGACAACATTCCCTGGTGGTTACGTATACTCTGTCTGTGAATAAAGCTAAGATTGAAGACAAGAGCCATTCACAGGTTTTTTCAGCATATGCTGTTACCAGGGCTCAGGCTTGTCTGAACAAAAATAAATTGGAAGAGAAAAGGTTCCTCTGAATGTTATGTTACCATTGTCTGCTTTTTCCTTCTCTGCGTCTTGCTCTGACCTGATACAGGAGCAGCAGAACGATCCTACTCTGGTTGAAGTATTTCAGCAGGTACATCCCATTAAAGAGATGGAAAGTGTGGCACACGGATACTTCCTGAAAGAGGGCATGTTGGTGAGAAAATGGCTGCCTCACAGTCATCGGTTTGTTGCTGAGGCTAGGTTTCAGATTGTGGTTCCAACAAAGCTGAGAGATGGGATTTTGAGAACAGCTCATGACATTGTAGCTGGGCATTTGGGAGTTAAAAAGACCTATGATGAAATTTTCTGTTACTTTTATTGGCCCCACATGAAAAAAACATTTAAGCTTACATCAAAACCTGTCACAATTGTCAGCTCACAGGAAAACCATATCAGTCAATAAAACCTGCTCCATTGCATCCCATACCACCAGCAGGTCAGTATTTTGAGCATTTGCAGATTGACTGTGTGGGCCCTCTGCCCAAGTCTAAAACTGGTAGCATGTATCTTTTTGCTGTCATGTGTCAAACTACTAGATACCCTGGTGCTTATCCTCTGCGAAACATTACTACAAAGTCTATTTTGAAAGCTTTAACCCAGTTTTTTTCTGTCTTTGGCATTCCAAAGGTCATTCAAAGTGATTAGGGAACAGATTTTACATCTGACCTGTTTGAAAAGATGTCAAAGAAACTTTGTATCACCCATGTCCGGTCCACTGCTTATCATCCAGAAAGCCATGGAGGTATTGAGAGATTCCATCAGACACTAAAGTTGCTTATGCACTCTTATTGTACCAAGTTGGGTCATGACTGGGAGGAGGGTTTGCCCTGGTTGCTGTTAGCTGCTTGAGAGGTGACCCAGGAGAGTACAGATTTTAGCCCAAATTACCTTGTGTTTGGTCAAATGGTTCATGATCCATTAGCAGTGTTACATGCTGATTGGAAGCAGGCTCCTCCACCTACAAACTTGACAGATTATGTAAATGGTTTTAAAAGACGTTTGTATGAGGTAGGAAAATTGGCAAAAATAAATCTTGAAAATTCTCAGGTAAAAATGAAGAGACTGTATGATTGCTGAGCTGAAGTGCATATCTTAAGTCCAGTTGATCAGGTCCTGGCACTCCTTCCAGTTGTGGGTTCTCCTTTTCCTTTTCTCCTTTCAAAGTTTTCAGGCCCCTACTCTGTTTTTCACCAGGTTTCAGACCTGAACTACTTGATTTCTACACCTGATCGGAGAAGGTCCACTCAGTTGTGCCATATAAACATGTTAAAACCTTATTTTCTTCGTTCCACTACAGAACAGACTGGAATAGAAATGAAGCTGGTGGCCTTGGTGGCTTCTTTGAGCGTAGTGTCTTTGTCGTTGGAGAAAGAAGATGGTGAGGAGCCAGTTCTTACTCCGCACGACTGTGATGCGAGGCCGATAAAAAAATTCTGAGTCATTAAAGGACCTGGATAGGTTGTTGGACCATTAGGCTGACATGAAAAAAAGAACAGTCTGATCTAATTTTATCATTTCCTTTCAGTTTTCAGACACTCCAACAAAACACATCTAATAGAGTATGATATTGACATAGGAGATGCTGAACCAGTATGACAAAAGTTTTATCGGGTCTCTCAGGAAAAACGTGCTCAATTGGAGTCAGAGGTGAATTTAATGTTAGAACACAACATTGTAGAGCCTTCGTGTTCTACCTGGGGCTCCCCATGTGTGTTAGTAAGCAAACCAGAACAAACTGATTTTGCACAGACTTTTGCGAAGTGAATAATGTCACCAAGCCAGACTCTTTTCCACTTCCTCGCATCGAGGATTGCATTGATCAGGTGGGCTCTGCTAAATGTGTAAGCAAGTTTGATCTGTTGAAGATCAGGTGCCCCTGTCCGAATGGGCTCGAGCCATTGCAGCATTCATAACACCTTCAAGCCTGTACTCCTACAGTCATGCCATTTGGTTTGCACAATCCACCAGCAACTTTTCAGCAGTTGATGAACAAGGTTGGCAGTGTTGGGGGATGCGCAGTGTATTCAGATGATGTTGTCATTTATAGTGAGACTACTGAGGTATATATTTATAGTGAGGAGCATGTACACCACATCAGAGCTTTGTTTGATTGTCTTGCTTAAGTCAATCTCACTGTAAATCTGGCTAAATGCAAATTTGCCCAAGGGAAAGTGACATATTTTGGGAATATTGTTGGCCAGGGTCAGGTTCACCAAGTGAGAGCAAAAGATCTAAAAAGAACTCTGCACTTTTTAAGCATGGATGGATACTATCAAGGGTTTTGTAAGAAATAGTGGCCCCAGTAATAGTGTCAGTAGTGGCCACTCTTACTCATCTGTTGAGTTCAAAGGTCATGTTTGATTGGTCCCCTCAGTGTCAACATGCTTTTGAAAATGTAAAAGGTCTTATTTCCTCAATTACTGCTTTGGCAGCTCCACGTCTTAGTGAACAGTTTCAGCTGATGAGGAAGTGGATGGTGATGGTAACAGACTGAGTGTGCCATCTTGGAGTCTCTTTCTCTTTTTTGTTCAGGGCTGCCATGTGCCATTCAGTTTGTTTTGAGTTGTTCTGAGTTTGTTCCTTTATTTAGCACTCATACACACATTTGCTCTACACCACTGATAAGCACCATTCATACAGTCTACATTGTGTTATGTTTTAGTTGAATAAATGTTTTGTTGCACTACGTTAGTGTGTGGACTCTTCTCCTTTTGTTGCAAATCTTTGAGCCAGGTTCGTAACAATACATTATCAAATCAGACAAGACTGGATGAATGGCAGAGTGTACAGTGGTTTACTATGACTTATTTACAACTCGCTCCTTTTAAAAAAAGTTTGTAATAATTTGAACATCTTGGCTTGATTAACAAAAAGTCCAGATGATCACCCATGATAGAACTGGTAAAACTAAATTGAGCAAGGTAAATGTAATATTGACTTCTTGGAAAAATCCTTCAAATCTCACAAGTTGAGAAGATTAAGGCAATCAAGATGATTGTACCATTACATTTTCTTCATCTTTTTTAGTCAATTCCATGTTTTATTGCTCAGTCTTACTTGCACCTGGATTTGATTATTATACTCAATATGAACTGTAAAGCATTAGAATAAGAAAAAAAAAAACCTTTAAGTCTTAAGTTAAAGGATGCAGTTGGTAACCTACCAAAATTTAGAATGAATTAGGCTGCTCACTTTACTTTTGTAGTGAAAAAATGCCTCTTTCTACCACAGACTTCTTTCCAGCAATGTTAGGTATTAAGGTATAGTTCAATCAGGAGAGACTAACAAGTGTGGAATTATGAAAGGAATTTTACTGACAGCACAAAAAGAGTCTTTGGCGTTGAACTGTGAAGGCAATGCATGGGACAGAAGATCTTGCATGGGATGATCTTTCCTCTCCAGGGCCTAGACACTGGTGGTGGTGGAGAGGAAGCTAGAGGATGAATGTGCCATGAAGAAGTCTTCGAAACAGTGGCTTGACTGAAGGGAGACAGGTTAAGGTGCTGAAGGGGAGGTGGTGGGCCTTGCCAATGCATGATGCTAAAATCACAACTGAATAAGAGTAGAGAGAAATGATACTTTTCAATCTTTGTGGCTTGAGATTGGTTGAAAATGCAATATCAGGTGATGATTGGATAAAGACAGGGCTAGCAGGTATGTAATGCGGATGCCCAGTGGGTGGTAGTGAGTGTGTGCAAACATAGTCTTCCTGATTGAATTTTTAAGATCCATAACAACTACTTTGTCAAAGTAGACATTATTTAATGCAGCTTTAGAAACCTGATCTACTCTGCTGCCATTTTTGGAGCAACCACCTTATGTATTCTATCTGTTGCCAATAAGTATGGAAAAATGGTTGATTTTAACTGAACTCTGTCCTCAAGTATGATTTGTGGTTTGGAGAAAGAACAAATACACCACATCTGGAGAGACTGATATTTTATAATGAAGATCGAGGAGGGTGTTCGATAAGATCTGGGACCAACATTTTCTCAGGGTAAGGATTAATGTGTTGTGTTTAATGTGAAAAACCTTGCTGTGTATCTTTATTTTAAATTTCTTTTATTCTTTGTTGGCCATTGTTATTATATAGGTTGTATTATGTTTGTTAGTGACTTTTCCCATTCTTTGGTTTGTTTGGTCTTAAAAATAATAAACACATATTTAGAGAAAATATCTGGAAGATCTGTGTAGGGGTAACGCTAGGGCAATACACTTGGCTTTCAAAATATTGAAATTGGTTCACTTCCTGGCTTTATCCTGGTTTCATCAAACACAACCAAAGGCTTTTGTGGGATTATGTCCTTGTTGCTGCTCTAGTGACTGGTTGCTCAGGGTGCCTGCATTGAGGGGGGATTCAGAGTTCAGGGGGGAATAGGATGAACATCTGAATTGTTATGCCCTCAAGGTGAAAGTTCTTGTTGCCAGATGAAAAGAAGCAGTTGGCAGCACAGTATATGTCGGGGAGGAAATGTCACAATATACTCCAGCTGTGGTTCAGAAGAATTAGATGTTTCAAAAAGTAAAAATGTAGGGGAGTCAACAAAAAGAAAAAAAAAAAAAGATTCTTCTGAATTGTGTAAACAGTGTCCACTGTGTGATGTTGACTGGTACTTGTGCAGCCCACTCACACACACATTATTTCATAAAATCCTGGAACGAATTGCAAATTATAATCAAGGTAAACATGATAGATGAAGTATTCCAAAATACAGAAGTTGAGATATTAACTTCCTGCATACCACCAATAACTCAAGGGCTTGTTGCCAATTAAAGCTGTGTTAATAACTAAATTATAGCTGTGGTATCTGAAGTCACTTTTCCAACAAGAGGAGAAAAGTCCATGGCCTAATTTACCAGCAAGAAGGACAGTAATGCCAATTAATTCAATTAAACTCAAATGAAAGATTGCTGAAAATTTCTTTTGACAAACATTTACATTCTAACTTATTGGTTTTACAGTGTAAAAATGCTGATTGGTATATTAGTATTGTGTTTGACATGTTAACACATTATTCATTCATTCCTTCATTTTCAAGGTTCTGCTCAGAGTTAGTGAAGATGGAACAGTTCAGTAATTCAATATACATTAAATGGTATATTTTTAAGAAACTTAAATCCCTTAAAAAGCAAATTAGAAATTACAGCAGATACACCATGAAATTTATATGAAATAGTTTTTCTTTTGGCCACATGTACAGATTAATATCAGTAATTTATTGCTGTACATTTGCAAGAGATTGTAAACTATCCTTTTGTATTGGATATACATAGACACGTCATCAGGACAGTGTAGTTCTGGTTCCCGCTGATAGCACACAATCATTTTGAATCATCAAAAACAGAAAGTGCTGCTACACTGCACTGCTCTCTGTAGGCTGGTATTTTAAAGCATGTTGTACCTCTGGCCACTCCCAATCACTGATGTCAAAGCCATTAAAACCTGATTGAAAACACCTGCATACATTATTAGATATTATTTGGGTACACTTGTGTGCTGAATGGGATGCATCTCAGGCTTTTTCAATACCTGTTATTATACAAATTTTTCAGCAAAAATTCAGATGGCCGAGTAAACCAGGATCAACCCAGTACATTTCACTGCCATTAGCCACCCTGCTCAATAATCAGCTTCATTTGCTGAGAAAACAAACTGGGGCCAGATGGTGGTACTGATGAGTGTTCATCGATCTGGGGTCCCACTTGCATACTTGCTTAATTTTGGAAATGGAGGGGATGGCCCACTGAAGGGTGAGGGAGGGAAACTCTGGGGCAGATGTGACTTCTTTCCTCTATGCTAAACACAACTCTCAAAATGTGAGTGGTATAAGAGCTTTGGAGCAGCCCTCCTGTATTTCAAAGAGCTACATTAGTGAGTCTATATTCACCTCAATCTATCTGGGTATTTTTGTAAGTGTAGCCACTTAGAAGTTAGCGTAGTTAGAATTGTAGCACATTGTGGAATACCACTTCTGATTGAGATATCACACCAATATTTTAAGACTCTGTGCACTTTGGTCCACTGAAACATGAAAATAATATTTAATAGTCTCAAAGTCGTATTTGATAAGTCACATCTGATAATATAAGTAATGTTTGATGAGTACTTATTTCTCAGGTGGCAAAGATTGATCCCACATCTAATCTGATAATGTTATAATTCAAATAACATTTAACCTATAGTCTGATTATGTTTCTCTTGTCACTTATGTTTTACTCATGTTTGCAAGATTTTCTGTATTTTCATTTTTATTAAGATAAATATTACTGCAATTCTTCACACAGTAGTAAATGTAATTATTTCAACAAAATACAAGTTTAATTTTAACAAAGCATGTTTCATAATTTAGTTATTATCTTAGCACAGTAATACCACAGAATAGATCTTAATATTTAAATCTTTTTTTCGCTTTCATGTTTCAATAGATACTGAAGATTTCAGAATTAAAAGTGAGCAGCAATTTCATCTGGATTTGACCCATGTGACCCTCCCTCTTAGGCTGAGATATTAGTCTCTCATTCCTGTGAGAGAGAACAGGGAGCTTATTAAAAACAACCCTTCATTACCATAAGACATAGCAAAGCACTTGGCTTCCTAATCTTTGGGAGGCTCCAGATGAATATCTATCAATGACCCATACGTTGTTATGGACAGTGCAGCAGATTGCAGCATTTGCCTTGAGAAAGGAAATGGGTTGCTGCTGTTGATTTTTAGCTTGTGTTTTGGACAAATAACTATTGTCTCTGTGAAATCGTGTTTAGTCATGCTATGATTCTCCTTTATTGGCAGGGACATGGTTGTTGAATATTGGTGGCTGTGAGTGGAGGAGGCAAAACAGATAGAGGAGACAAACAGATGGTGTTAGGATCAGGGCTGCACATATTTAGTTAAAGCTAACAAAAACAAGAGTGCATAAATGTTTTGGAGATAGAAGGAAATATTAACCTGTTCACTGAGCTAATTTTCCAATATGAAAAATCTGATCATGGTATTGGACTCAGATGAAAACCAAATGACTGGAGGCATGCATGACGTGAATCCATGCCAGAGTATGACAAATGCAGCAAGGCAATTTGAGATGCTTTCTGAATACCAATTGATCTGGATACAATGTGATGGTGAGTGCTGTCTAGAGGAGCCTGGCTTCAGCTCTACCGGTAGCAAGAGACCATGAAACAGATTGAGCTGATTATGCTGCTGATTGTGTTAGCAGGAAGAGAGACAAGCAGAACTGATAGCAATGCAGGAAGATGCCCTGTCTTCTTAATGAACAACTGACTTATTGGCTGGACACGCAAGTAGAGGGAACTGTTATGTTGACATAAGCTGCTTATTTTAATGGTATGACCTAGATGCCTGAGCTTACAGTGAGGTATTATTCAAAATGTAACTGGATGTCAATAAAGCACTTCTGTCCATAAGATTCTAATTATTTTATAAAACATCTGTGAATACATTTTAGCCCTTAAATATGTGTGTGTTTTGACAAATATTCCTCCATTCTCATAATCAATGACAAGGACTTACTGCTTCTGTAATTTATATGCAGCTACAAATTGAAATGATACTGCCTCCATCCATCCATCCATCCATCCATCCATCCATCCATCCATCCATCCATCCATCTATTTTCTACCCCTTTATCTCGCACAGAGACAAGGGGTGGGGGAACTTGAGCCTACCCCAGCTACTTACAAGCGAAGACAGAGTACAACATGGACGTTTGCCAGCTCGTCACAGGGCCACATATACAGGCAGACAACCATTCACAATCACATCCACACTTATGGGCAATTTAGTATGCTCAATTCACCAATCCCCAATGATGTGATGGATGTAAATGCAAATGGTTCTTCGTCTATGAGTGTTGTTCGTCTATATATGGCCCTACAACTAACTGGGCCATACATAGGCTGGCCACATATCCAGTGTGACCTTCACCCGTAAGCAGCCAGGATAGCCTCCAGTCCCCCCACAACCCCGAGTATGGGATAAAGGGGTAGAAAATGGACGGATGGTGTGTTTCATACATAGACAGCTATAACTGCTGAATGACTGAAATATAAATTAGTTAGCAAACCTGTCAATCCAAGTCTTAGTGCAAAGTGTTTTCTGTTAAATCTGTGCTCATTATATTCTAGCACCATTTTAGGTTTTATATTCTTGAGTCCTCATCATCCAAAAATGTATCAACCTGCATAGCAACTGACCCAGTACTGCACCATCATGTTCTGTGATGCGGTAAAATAGCATAAAGGAACCTTTCCATCCTTTTCATTTATAGGATCAGTGACATGAAATGAGGCGGGGAAATGTATTACCTGTTAATATCTGCATAGTGTGGAAAAATCAGTTAAAATTTGAGGGAAAAATATCAGAAAACAATGATTTACAATAACTATGACACTGAAAAAAACAAAACTCTGTATGAATAATAAATGACTCTGCATAAGGACATATTAAACAGGTTTTAATATGATGTTTGGTCCCTGAAGAAATAAGATATTGATCTCACATCTGTCTCAGGGATGAATAGTTTAGTTGGGTGTCTACGACTGACTTGACTCTCACAGTTTGTACTTGGGTGAAAAATACTGTAAACATGTATTTTTTCCAAACCAAACATTTTAAATCAACTCAATGAGCTTTTGTTATACTAAAAGAACATTACAGACACAACAAAGTATGAAAGAGCTCAGTTTAGCAATAAATAAATATGCAGTGTTGAACCAGTGTCTTTTGTGTGATAGTTCATTTACATCAGCAACTTGTTCTTCTTCTCTAATCATAATTGTAAAAATCACAGTCCTTTGAAAAGAACTAAAAACTAAATCTTTTTCAGAGAATATTTTCAGGCACACTACCAACTTTCCATATTTCCTGTTCACTTACAGTACAGATTGGCAGTGAATTAAGACACCTAGGAGCCTGTTAAATATATTTTTCACCATAAAATGAACACACACCTGCTGGAGTTCACCCATGAGTGAGTTTCTGAACAAGAAAATATTACTGAGTGCTGAGAAGAGATTCTGTTGCCAAAGTTTCCTAAATGTAAAATAACTGGAATGTAGCTTCATGATATTGTGTGGAGCCAAAGCTTTTGAAGGAAAAACTGGTGATGACATTATGCTTTTCTTTCTGATGTCAACCTGAATGTGTTTGGAATCTAATCAGAGTAAAATATGTTTCTATATGTGTTCCAGCTTAAACAATTATCATTATATACAAATGAATACGCAGAAGTCTGAGTAAAACTCCCTGTGTTGACCCTGGCAAATCTGATTTTCAAAGAAGAACAATGTCTCCCATTTATACGCTGTTGTTTTCCTCTATACAGCCTCTTGTCATAAAGTACCACATGTAAGTTGGTGACTATACAAGTTGTGAACTGCTTTTAATCTATTTATTTTAGGGCTCCTACGCTGATGTGGATTGCTGCAGAATCAGACATAGGCAATAGAAAGGCTAAGGCTTCGAAAGAGATACAGAGTTTTTCCTGTTCTTCTTCTTCTCCAAGCATTAATGGCTGGAGCATTCCTATTACCTGCTCTGAGCCCTGAAGATGGGATTCCTGTGGTGCAGGCCGGGAGCTGCTCTGCTGCGCTGCATTGTGATGAGTTCTCCACTGATGTTTTCCTGCTTTCACTCCTCTCAACTCTGCCAATTCTACTTTTCTCTTCTGCCTGTCTTCAACCACGGTATAGTCGCTCTCTCGCTATGTCTGGTACTTTTGTGCTTCTTTTTTCTATTCTCTTACTGAATTTATGTGCACTCTCTTTGGATATTTTCTTCTTATGCGTGTGTCTGTGTGTGTTTTTATGCTAGATCTTATCTTACTGTTCTTATGACCACCCTCTTTCTATTGATGCCAATAATATATGAGAACCTGCAGGAAAAATTGAATATCTTTACATTTTCGCATGGCCTATGAATAAAGATATGAGACCTTCTTATCTGCCCAGTGAATACATTTTCTTTATGGGTCATCATTTAATGTAGCTAGTCAACAGTCTATATGTAATGATGTAATCTCATAGTAGATGCTCTCAAGAAAAAGAAAATGTTCAAATATATAAAATGCATATTTTTCTCCAAGAAAAATCTGCTAATCTTAGAGCCAAACCTACTTAAATAATGATTTATACTTTCAATCAGCAAAATGTCTGAAACAGACTTACAGTCATTATGATGGCAAAAGCAGCAAAATTCATAAATTATATTCATTACATGTTGTGTGTCAAAACTATATGAAAGTGTCAGCTTCACAGAGTGAGACAGAAATTGCATGATCTTAGGTTTACTTCAGTTTCTTACCTTATTTTTAACTTCTATCCCCTCCCCATTTCTCCCTTTCTACTAATTCTTCTCTGTGTTGTCACTCCACGTCCTACTATCAGACACCATCATTGTCTCATCTGTTCGTATTCCCTTGGGAACCCTGTTTGTCTCCTTATTCCCTCTACATTCTCCTGCCCTATCCTCTCCTCCTACTTTCTCTTTCTTCCCCATGAGTCTCTTGTCACTTCCTGTGCTCCCAGTGGTACAACTTGGAACAAACAACCCGCAGACAGCAATGCAATATGGACAGAGTTAAAACGAACACAGACACAGGAGGATCTAGAACATTGCATTGACAATTAAGTGCTTCAGCAGTAGATGCAGAGATGTGTCTACAACATGCTCCTAATTAAAACTTAGTGGAAGAGCCAATGAGGAATGTGTGCATATATATGTGCTGTGTGTATCTTTGTGTGTGTCTCCTCATGCATTTAAAGTATGTGTTCCACAGATGGACTTGATAAAGCTAAGATGAAGTCCATATTCCCCAACCAACTCCTCACTGCTTCCCCAGACTCCTACTCCTCCTACTTCCACAATCATCCTTGGGGTATGTCTGACATGGGAGCCTCTTTTGTTTTGGGGTTGATGGGAAACGATATCATCCCCATCTGAGCCTGCATGAAGAAGTCTGGGTCTCTCATCACAGAACTGGCTGCCTGACAGCTCATCCATTCAAGCCGGCCCCACTAGGCTTTGCTTCAGTGCTCGTTGCTTTAACTGGGCCTCCATAACAAAACCTCTTCGCTGTGTTGACTGTGGAAAGCAAAAGGGCATGGAGCTGAAACTGGCCAAGCTTTATGGTGCTGTGGCCTCGGGGGCTGCGAGGTGGTCGAAATGGAAGGAGTTGAAGAGGAAAGGCTCAGAGAGTGAGACATGGAAAATGAAGTAAGGCAGAATGAAGAGAGATGTTACAGTCAATAAGCAACCTAATACAGTAGTGGTGGGCAGACGAGGCATTCCTCTTCTCAGTCCCAGGTGGTTAACACAGCAAGCCATTTTTCAAGTTAAAAGAAGGATTTGGGTTAGATATGGAGGCCCATGAGAGTCAATGTGGCATTTGCACTATGAATTTGGTACCTGCTGAAATAAGATAAAAGGGAGGGGGAGGGGGTACAATAAAACAAATAATCATTTCTGGATTCATACACAGACAGATGTCTGTACAAGTTTTAAAGACTTTTATAAATAGTTGAAAAGTGGATTTATCCACGTGTCTAATCACATCAATTGTTCATTAAATGTTGATACACCAGTGGTGGATATGTTGTAGGAGTAGTTTAAAACACTGGAAAGACATTAAAATTTATAAAACTGTTTAAAAAAATAAATAAATAAATAAAGTGATACCAAAGAAAGAAAACAAAGTGAAGACAAGTTGAATCAAAGTGAAA
This sequence comes from Polydactylus sextarius, assembly GCA_016801845.1. Taxonomy (NCBI): domain Eukaryota; kingdom Metazoa; phylum Chordata; class Actinopteri; family Polynemidae; genus Polydactylus; species Polydactylus sextarius. Next base: position 19,965,134 of record CM028906.1, read on the forward strand.
TTGTTCTTTCCATGACTGAAAAATGTTATGTGTCTCAGTTTGGTCAGAGACAAGGACAGAATATCAAACAACAATATAAATACACCTTCAATGAGAAGAATATGGGCATAAGACACCATCTTAATCACTTAGACCTAGATACTGAAGAGCTCAACCAAAATAGCTCTGAGTTCCGCCCCGCTTATTCCCTCACGTCTGAGTGGGTGCACCATTGCTGAATAACCTCCTCCACACTCTGATGGTGGCCAGCTTCTACTACAGATGGAGGGAAATTGGATGGATAGAAAAAGAAATAGAAATAGGACAAACTAGGCCTGAAGCAAATAAAACAGAAGTGGGAATCAATTTTATCATCCAATTATCATTTTGGCCTGACCCCTGTGCACTCAATATCACTAGTTTCAATAATAGATTTAAAAGTGCTTTTCCTACATCCTAATTAGAATTACCACACAGATGTGAAGATGGACATCTTATTAAACCACATTCAGTATGTGTTCATTTTATAGACTGTACCATAGTGGAGTCTGACGTGCCCATACACAAACACATATTCGTGTGAATTAAAATTTAAATTAACCCTAACACTTTTTTTTTTTTTTACTGTCATTGTACAATTTCTATTGTAACTTCTATTTCTTCAAGAAAAATGGAAAAAATAGACTCAACATGAAGCCCATCAGTGAATTAGTATGATTAATCATAGCATGCTGAGAAAACGTCCCGCTGCCGTTCGCCAGGAACTATCACAAGTATGAGAATGATTCCCTAAGATGAAATGCTTACTATTGTGGAAGAAAAGTCATTTTGTCTGAATGTGCAGACAATCTGGTGCCAAAAGAGTTATGCTGATATGATCCTCACACAGCAATCTGCATAACTTGTTTGTTAGATTAAATGCTACCTAACATCGTGGAGCATCACCAGCCCATCTTGACTTATTTTAATCTCCAGATGCAAGAAGTAGTTAGGGGAAAGTGTAGGAGAGCATTCATCAAACTGTCACAGAATCAAATTTTCAAAAAAACATATCCTTTGGAGAAGTGCTGGCACAGCGTAGCAAGTCCTGTAAGAATTAATTGTACATATATAACTAATGCAGTGTGTGACACTGGTGGGCCTAAGTTACCTGCAATGATATCACATTTTTCAGGTTCACATCAAATCACTATCAATACTGAGCAGTTTATGTATATTTTTCTGTTATCTGAGGTGAAAACTCAAGAAATACAAGACAGGGTGCAGCAATGCGGTTTAGGATATAAATTCAACATGTTCATTGTCCAATTTATTGAGCTGGCAACTAGTCTTAAAACAGATTTTTAAAAAGTGTGTCATGAGAATAATGGTTATGTAACATATAACTGGCATTTAATACATTTACATAAATTTGAACTATATATATTCAGTATTTATATATGAACTTTAAACTGTGTAGAGCAAAATCAATTATATTTATACATGTATTTATTTATATATTTATATATACTTACATTTCCTACCTGTCTTTAGATGAACAATGTGAAAACTACATGCTCAGTATGGTGTTATATGATACTGATAGTGATGTAAATATTTCTTATCGTCAATGATGTGAAATTTTCACAGTAAATTTTCAGCAGACAGTGGTTTGTTGCTTGCCAACACTGGTAAACATGAAAATGTTTGTTGGGGAAATTGTATCCTGAAAGATGAGAAACTCACAGGTTAGGTTCAGTTTGAAATTATAGATAGATTAGATGATTTTACAAAAACCTTCAAAGTATAGAAAAGATCTTGAACATATTAAATTTACAGATACATCATATATCTTTCAGAAACAGGTCACATTTTGCACCAGTAATTTTGATTATTGTGGTATGAAAAGTAATGAGAACTCCATGTGAGGTAATTCTGCCCATTTGCAGATATTGGCTTTTCAGACTCCAAAGGCATTGTGTGATATCTGATGTACCACACATAGTAGTATTTCATTTCCCTGTAGCACAATGTGCAGACATCGGGCATGTTTGAATAGCAGGGGTTACTAAACTTTAGCCTTCATGAACTATCTGTGAACCGTGTGGGCCTATTTATGTGCCCTGTGTGTGCCGCTGTCTCTCCTGGACACTCCAGTGGCAGCCAACAATAACCTCTGCCAGCGTGTCACAGACCTGAGCTGCTTTCAGGATAATGGACAAATTATGCAAGGAACTGAACAAATACAATAGATGCACCAGCTCCTTCTTAACTCCCTCCTTCTTCCTTTTCTTCTTGTGATGCAGATGTGATTCCGGTTCTGAACACTGACAAAAATTGATTTCCCATGTTCAAATCTATAATTGTCATGCATAATCTACAGTGGAGAATTGCACTTTGATTTAATAAACATTGGGACCTTTTGAACAGCGAAGGATGAACTCAATTCCTCGAGGCTGTAATCACTCTACCCTCAGACTTCCAAGACATGAAAGACGAAGCACATTCATGGTGCAATCACAAAAGCAATGAGACCCATTACCAACTTTGTTAGTTGCCTCACTCTATTAGAAGATGGAAAAAAAATCCAACAGAGCAACTCTTCTCTCAGTTATGAATAAAGTGGGATTTCCCACACAATTATTCATTCATTCTGCAACAAACCCATTCATTTTACTGAAACAATAAGGTTATGTCCAAATATATTTGGCATTTTAGTTGATATGAAATGCATGTGAAAGTTTAAGTGAAAGTTTAAGTTGTCCTCTTATCCTAGTCACATTACTCATTATTTACCTGACATGCATGGCAACAAGTGTAAACATTAATAATCATACTACTGGCTGATCTTCAGTGTGTGAGAATGTCCACATATTATCACCATTTTAGTTATCCTAACATTTGATGATTAGAATTAAACACAAAGGTAGTTAGGCATAAACTAAAAACACTGAACAAAATGAAATATTAACCTAATTTATGTATCTATCTAAAAGCCATATGCTGCTCCTGTGGCTAAAACATGGTCAAGACTCCTTTCTTCAACTATCAAAAAAAGTTTTTACAAGACACCAATATTAAGAACATTACCACACAGTCAGATTATCTGCCTTTTTGTAGCTAAATTTAAGGTGATGCTGATATTAAAGGTCTTGCCATCTAGATTTTCACTAATTCTTCACAGTTTGTGTCAAACTTCAGTAACTCTCAAAGAACAAACACTTTAAAAAATCACAGCAATTAAACACATTGTGGACACTAGTCTTGTTTTCCTCAAACACTTTCAATATGAGGCAACATCTTCTTGCAGCCTACACACAATTATGGATGACATACACTGGTTAAAATGTCTAAAGTGTTAACAGGATGGAACTGACAGCTACATCCTGCACAGCCAGTAAAAGTGGTGGCAAAGGTTGCCTTTATTTATATATGTATTTGAACTGATTATGTTGGCTGCCTTCTCCAACTTCCATTGCATTAGTGGGGGTGGGATGTGTTTCAGCTACTGGGTTGGATGGTGACATTTCCACCACTAGAATTGATGTAATTATTTTAAGTGTGCCATGGGAGACACTGAGCACAGACGCAGGCCAGCACAATGTGTCTGAGGTTAGTAATAAAACTCAAAGTAATTGTAACAGTTTCTGTAGAGACTGGTAGTAATCCATATGGGAGCCCTGCAGAGATTAAAGATTTTGACCTCAGTGTGGACCCCTGTAAGGAGTCTGGACCAGCAAAGTTTCATTTAGCTGGATAAATGACACTGGAAAGAAACTGGTTCAAGCGAAAGTGATGACTTTTATTTTTCTACTTCTTTGTAAAAGCCCATTTTAGTCTGTGTTTTTAACTTTGTCTTTTTCAGAATATGAATTTTAATTTAACCCTTTTATTGTGAACAAATCATAATATAGAAATATTTGAGCAGATGAAGAAACATAAATTAGACCATGTAGTACGTTGTTCTCATTTAAAATACATAACAGTAATTTTACTTAATAATTGAAAAATCTGGAACATGATTGTATCTAATGAAAAAAATATACTTACACTTCTTCAGCTCAGATTCAGGACATGAGAGGGTATGAGTTTCTCCAGCTAAAAATAAGCAATTGTTTGACTTTAGCCAAACATAAGGAATATAACTGATTCCTTGACCATTGCTTGTCACTGAAGTTCATGCACCAAATTGCTGAAAACTGCCACAAAGACATTTAAAAAAGTGAAAGGCATTTTGTCTAAAGATGTAACCACTCAGCTGTGGTTTGTGCTTGCTTGTTCAGCAAACTGAAAAAATCCAATATGTTCTCTTTTTTTAGAACAAATGATTTTATTCAATATAATGGATGTCGTCTTTGTTTCAGTTTAAACCACCACCACAGACTTCTACACTATTAAAATCATTGAGGTTTAATGAACTCAGCAAAAAAAGTTCTGTATAATAATTGCAGATAATCTTATTGATCATGTAAGGCAACAACACTCCATTAGTAGAATGATAGTGCACCTGGACTGGGCTAACACACATGATGAAAGCTGTCTGACCTACACTCTATGTTGATAAATTACCTGTGAGTGTGCGTGAGTCTGCTTTGTTTTCTTCATTTGTGGGACAACAATAGAAATAACCAGATCCCTCTTACTCCCTGTTTCTCTCTATTTCACTCCTGCACGATTACACAGTTTTGAATATACTTTTCACCAACCTAGTGAATTTTCTGGTCTTGGGCAAAGACTTGCATACATGCACATGATGGACACGGTGGATGAGGTCATGATTTGTTGCACACTCATCTTGCAGACATCTGGCACATGAAAGACCCAGAAGGTGGTCAGCTCAAAGAAAATATCGGCAAAATGGAAAAAGACCAAGAAACACACAGAAAAACAGAAAAAGAGAGAGGATGAGGCAAAGACTAAATACATCCATGCTCTAAAACTATGTTGGATGCCCTGTATGTTTGTGCACTGTTATAAATATAAGCAATTCAGTAAAATTGGATTTTTGCATTTTATGCATCAGTCAATGAATATATAAGGTTTACACACTGGATGTCATCCTGAAATCATCTAAAATATGTAGTGTCTGTAATGAGAGAAGAAATCCAAAGGTGCATAGCAACTCATTCTGACATGTTAGTCAGAAGAGGATTACATAAGAATGTCATAATTGTAGATGGCTGTAATGAGCACATAATTACAAGAACAGTGCCACTCAATGTCTCTGTTATCAAACCGGTTCTGATTAAGGCCAAGATACTGATGTCATCCAGCAGTCCGATGTCTTGATGAGAAGATCTTCAGTGCCCAGTCTGAAACAATCACTCCCACACAGGTTCTCTTTGGAGTAGTGAGACAAGGCCTTTTGTGAGAAAGAGAAATTATATATTATACAATGAGCTCAATAAATATTCAGACAGTGATAAATTAAAGCTCCATACTTGCATTTTACATATGAAACAATATATCTGCTGGCCTAAGTGCACTCATTCTGTTGTAATAAGGAGGAGGGTGTGGTTAGGTTTCATTTTGTTTTCAGTACAACCAAACTATGACAGGATACAGAATGGTACAACTGGAAAATAAAAGGCTGAAGTAGACTGAATACCCTGCTAGATTAGAAATACATTATCCACACACAGAAATGGAGAAATTCAGTAATGACCCATCACATCAGCTCCTTTTATTCACTTGAAAAGCAGCAGACAATTTTATTATGGACAGGAAGAGGATTCTGAGCCAGTTTCTTGTGAAAAGAAAACCAAAGTAAACAAGGAACAAAGATACAATTCTTCTCATGCTGCAAGGAGAAGAGCAGAAGAGATCTTTATTTACCATATATTCAATACAGAACACACTAACTTCTCAGCACCATGATTTCTATGTTCAATGTACAGGTGTTGGTAATGTATTTCCAGTTAGGTTAATAACTACTGTAATGTTTCCCCTAACATATACTGCTAGATCCCATTATGATATTGACAACACACATATTCCTAGAAAAGGACAGAAAGGGGGAGTGTTGTGATTCTGAATAGATATGACACCAGTTCGGCTATGTAATTGTGTTTTTCTTTTTATATAATATAATCTAAATAGTTTCTCAATGTAAAGAAACATACATTCAGTAACTGTCTTTCTTTGCCTCTTTTACACTTAAAATACCAAACTGAGAGCATTACATCACTTTCTTCTTGGTCAATTTCAGGCATTGACAGGAGATCAATAAGACATCCTGTTCTGCTCTCGTGGTGTTTGGAGATCATGTCAGGATGGAGTGATGAATGGCAGGAGAACAGGCTCAGCAGTAGAGAAAAATGAGCTGGACAGGGAACAGGGGGTCAACCAGGTTAATGATGTTGGCCGTGATTATTTGCAGGTGTGAATGATCTAAGATTAATCATTTAGAAGCAATGCTTGAATGACAGGGGGTGAGAAATGGCAATGATCAAACTGGTGGAAACGTTCATGGGCTCTGTGGAACCTCACTGAGTTGGAACAACAAGATGAAATAAGGGAAAATAGTGCAGCTCTCCTCTCTCTCTTTCCCGTGTCATTCAGGATAAACATCAGGAAATGCACTTTTTGACTATGTAGGGATTTGAGACCTTTGTTTTGTGACCTTTCTGTCCTTAGTTCATAATATATTAATTATATGGTCAGGAACTTCATGTAATAATAAATGATCTCTAGTGGGATCTCTTGTAGGACTGGCCATAACAGTTTTATTGAATAAGAAAAAATTAAATTGTGCTGTTGTGGTCCACACCACACAGCATTATTTTACTCCACTTCCCCTGCAGATGTAAATGAATGACCTACTTAAGATGTAAAATCGAATTCTTAATTCTCAGATGTGATCTTAAAACATGTTTTTCTGTCCACTAACCATCATGTCATTCAACAAGCATGTTACATCAACACCATTTGTTAAATTTGAAAGATCAGCTGCCTGCAAGTGATTAAAAGAATCAATATACTTCACATGAATGCAAAGTCACTCTTACACTGAGCTAAAAACATCATTTCAAGGACATTTGTGGCATTATCTTAATTGTACAAACAGATGTATGTACATATTGTGTTTCTAAAAAAAAAAAACGTGATGTGACTGACACGTCAAACTGAGTGTCCCAAATGAACCAAAGCGAATTACTGAAGGCTCCGACAAGAGAAGATACATATATGTTTTTACTTGAGAGTCCCAGAAAGCAGCTGATATAGATTTATTGACTCTGTTTAAAATGCATCTGCACGTACATTCAAACCCAGATGTCTGTGTGGCGTAATCAGTAGCACTGCTCTGGGAATACTGTTGCAACAAGAAGAATATGTGGGTACAGTTCCAGTGGAAAAGACTCTGATATTGCAATCTGCCTGTGAATATATGTATTTTTATATAGATGGATAAATATATGTGAGGACACAAGGATGTATATACTAATACACCCACTCATATAGATGCATATAATATGCAACCACAATTTTAGCATCTAGCATTTCCCATGATACTCTTCAAAATACTGTAGTGATATTTAAAGCAACATCTGGAATTTAATGCAATGCAGAGCTTATTCATCATTTGTGGACACACTGCCCATAAGTGTCATGGGGTAAGAATGTAAATCGCTATCACCATAGATGTATCAGATTAGACGCATAACGTCATTTGCCAGTATTGCAGATGCTGCTTTATTGTGCAGTATTTAAAATCTTGTAATTTAATGATTATGACAAGGTCCATTTTCATAAGGCACACATTTAATTACTAATAGAAAGCCATAGTTTTTCTGCCAGTGGCCTGTCATTGTGGTAAAAGCACACAGCACAAGGCTTAAGCTAATCAATGCAGTGACCTCCCACAGAGCTGTTTATGTCTTATGCATCTGACACATAATCAATTGATAAAAGTAGAATCAGAGTTGAACCAATCAGATGTTTCATTAAGGGTTGCAAGCAATTCATATATGAGCTGCACGAATGAGCAGCATACTTAAAAATGATTGAAAGTAAACTGACGCAGGGAACAACACAAATGCCAAACCCAGTGTACCACCGTGCAGGTTAGCAGCGATGGTAACTGTGGAGGTGATGAGACAGTTCAGTGTATAACTGAGATTATACTATCAAAGCATCACAAAACCCATACAGATACAGGGAGACCACGCAGCATTAACCACTCCACCACCATGTAGCCTGTTCCAACTTTGTGATGAACAAAATCAAATAAAATGTAATCACAACTTTGTGGGTACAAATGCGGTCAGGGACTTTAGTTGCATGCTATTCCTCTCCCTGTTGCTTTTCAGAACTGTAATAGATCAGATATGTGATTATACAGTGCAAAAAAAATAAACTACAGCAGTGCAAACTGGCAAAATTTAGATCAGATTTGGTGTCTACTATCTAACAAAGACAGTTTTTCTTATAATAAAGGGTCAATTTAGTATGATTAGAATAGATAAATGGTTAGACTATTGCTTAGCAGTGCTGTTTTGTGAGCACCTGAAATCAAGTATTGAATGCAATAGCTAGTTATTTAACAAAATACTTGACTACACTAATAATTAAATGACTTTATCATCCACAATAAGCATCATCCACACTATGATTTCACATTATTCTACATAAAAACACAACATGACTAAATATAAATTCAGCCCAAAGTTAGACAATAATTGTTGCCACAATATTACATCTTGCAATTCTACACTGTATACTTAATTTTCTTTTATAAGTTTCTCTCATGGGGAATCCTGCCTGAACTGTCCTCCAGACTACACAACTTGTTGATGTCCTGCTTTTAAAGCGAAGGAGAGCAGCTGATTTAATTGGCCATGATTGATGATAGCTCCTACCACACCCAACGACAATTTATGTCTCTAAATCCAACCCCTTTTACAACAGTGCTGTTGCACTTCGACTTTGTCCATTGATCCAGTCACAAAATTAACAAAAATCCTTTGTCATGGCCAAGTGAGCCTTTATTTGCAGGGCTCCTCTAATTTTAAAAGTCCTTCTGGTTTTAAAATAGATCTGGGTCTGAAATGGCTGAACTCCCAGAACAAGAAGACATCACCCACACACCCAGTGTAATAGCTAACAATAATAATGAGGTAATAGGCAGTCTCATTAATTTCACTACAGGTTGCATGTGATGTGAAACAGTATATCCTTCAGAGGACCTGAGATATTTCAGAACTGCACTCAGACAAGGTCACAAAGTGAAATAAGGGATCAGCTGGTCTGAATGTGCACCTGCCCTGAGAATCCAACATCTCAGCACTCTGTTGCTCTGAATAACTTGTGCCAACAGGCACACCCAGGCTGTATTTGTGCTAGTTCTACATCCAGAGGCACAGTTTGACACTGGGTGGGATTAGGAGGAATACATAATCAGCAGGCGTGGTAGGAGTTGACATAAGCCTTGACCTATTAATTCACTTGTTTTCATTCCCAATAAAAGCAGTGCATTCAGCAAAGCAGTTGCATTACATCTCTTTTCTCAATACTTGCACACTAAATTAATGAGTTTGGTAGGTGATAACACACTTGGCTTATTTGTTTTTACAGTCCAAGGTGAAGGCTAGGAAAAAGTATACCACATTAAAGTGGCTTTAATGTTTCTTAGAGCCTTTAAGCATTCACATTGGTTGGTGGACTCCAAAAATGACCATGCTTTGTAAGAACTGAATCCACAGCCTCTAGACTTCTTGCAGCTTCTAACCTCTTGAGCTATTCACCCAGAGATGCCTGAAGAGCCATGTTTAGAAAACTTGAGAAGTCTAGTAAGCTTTGTAACAACTGAAACCTGGACATTCACATGTTGAAGGTTCCTACTACCTGAGCCGTATGGTCAGACAGGTGCAAGGTTTTTCCTCTTTTTACCTAAACTTTTTAAAAATGTTATTAACTAAAAATTCCTTTTTATCTGGGTGGCTTTTTTCCTTGTTTTTCCTTATTTATTTTTCTGTTAACTTTTTTATTTTCTGTTAATCTATTTTGATAATGTTTATGCTGTCATCTACAGGGACAAATAAGAATAATCTATTCTATTCTATTCACCTAAAAACCATTGCAAATGATGTCCTCAAAAGTCCAAGACATGCCTCAAAACATCTGGAGCTTGTTTTTGCATCATGCTGTGTGTATCTTCCTTGACATTGTTACATACACATACACATCATGTGTGTCTGATGTACAGAGTGTTGACTTGCTGGTCAAATTACAGCGTATAGAAGATTTAAGTTTTTTTCATTTAATTCTGAGTTCATACATGATAGTTCTCAGACAAGGCAGATATTCTTGTGTTTTTGTATATCGATATATCTCACGTTTTAGATATAAAAAAGCAGGTAATTTACAGGAAATTACCTGCTAAATTACAATTGTGTTTACAATGTACATGTACAATGTACATGCACAATGGATCAAACCACATTAAGCACTATCATAGGGGAACATCAGGCAGGATTCACTTTTCAACAAGGTAAAACTTTACCAAAGATGTTTCAAGGTTACATTTTAAATATTAAACTGTCAGTCAATCAGAATTAGTTTGACATTCTGGGGAGAGATGTTGATCACAGGAACAAAACATGATTTAGTCATTGAGGTCAGGGTTAGTTTTGCAACCTCTGTATCAATTTCTCAAACAAGAAAAAAATCTGTAAAACATTGCGAAGCCCCTGGCAGAATGGCTGTCAAGCAAATCCTCACATCATAAATAAATTTTTAAAAAGGAATGCCATCTCCCTGGAAGACAGAGATATATCACGTAAATTACATCATGTTGAGAAAATGATTGTGACATTATTCATGATTATAATTGGTCTAATCCTAAAAGATGATTGGACTGATTTATGCCAAAAATACACTTCACACACACATTGCTTCAGTTTTCATGGATCGTAGTATTCTGCTATTTTTGTTCAGTCTCTTTATGAGCATGACAGAAATGTCCTTGATGCCAAACAATTCAAATGATTTCTGTTCTTTGGTAATTTCACACTTAGAGTGTGAAATGTACCAAAGAAGCATTCTAAACTAAATTGTGAATCAGTATTCTGTCAAATTCAAGATGTATAGAATACAATATATGTACTGTATATAGGTTTATGCCCTCACCCTGTTTTTTTTTTTTTTTTTTTTAGTAGTTGAGAATGACAGGTATTTGCAAATATGATATTATATCAGTATTATAAAATAACAGCAGCTTGCAAATAATGTTACTCCCACAGAGTCACAGAGTAGTCAGTTTCTGACACAAAGTGCAAGATTTTAAACAAAATACAAAACTTCACCATCTTTTTCAACTTAAGTTATCTCTGTGTCACCAAGTTTCTTCCAATAAATTGGTTTTAAATTTCTGATGTTCCCCTTTCACACAATAGGACATTCCTAAAAAGGTGAGTGCCCTTTCTCAGCATAGGGTCCCACAAAGTAGAAATAAACAATTTTCTAAAGTGTTCCTTTAAAGGGTATTACATACAAAACCAAAATGGAGGACAACAAAATGAAAGTTTGCCCAGTTGGCCTCAAAAATGCAGTTCTGAGAAGAGAAGAGTTGCAAGGACATCTTACAAAGGACAAAAAATTAAATTTTCTTTGATAATGTTCAGTATGAATTACAATAAGGTTTCTTGATGGACATTAAAAAGTCAAGCTAAAAACCTCTCTCTGTCCATGGAAATCTAGAGGTCAAGGAAGCTTTAAAATGAAATATTACCTTAAAACACATCACAATATAAAACATTCTAATTCATTCCAGTGGGAGTGCCAGGGTTACGGGCAGGCTCACAATCCCTCCCCTCCTCCTCCCCACTCTAACTAATGAGAAGCTATAAATGAGGAAGCTTGGATAGTGTTTATCTATGTGGCTCTGAGGGGGCCAAGGTGCCCTCACACACAGCAGTGTGTAAAGAGGGTGACTGCTGGGCATAATACTTCACACATCAGCTGCCTCTCACATATGGCTGTCCTCGCTTGGCCCTGGCTCCTGCCCCATCTGCCTTCCCACCTCAGTCCACAAAGTTTGTTTTTCCAACCAGTGACTGGCTGCTTCTGAGTCTTTATTGTGTTGTCACATTGGCCTCAACACTAGCCATTCTATTATCCCATTCCCTCTTCATTGTCATGTGTACATAACAAATTTGCCCTTCTCTGCTCAATACAAGGCCAGTCACCCTCCTAACCCCGTAACCTTCCTTCCATCCTTCCTCCCCTGGATCCCTGCCCTCATCCTGCCAAGCTTGGCATAGGGTCACATCTGGAATGGAGAATTATTGCCACCCCGTCCGAGCCCTTCCTTCCATCTATTCACAGATGGCCAGTTGATTTTAAGCCCTCTACTGTACAGTGAAAGCAGCCTGTTGGCATATAGTGGATGGTTAGTGTGGGTGGGAAGCCTGTCAAGTGCTGTAGTGCCTAAATTGTTTATGGAAAACAGATGCAGGGATTATTACTAAACATTTCACGCTTAGAATTTGTACTGAAGTAATGATCTGCTCAGGTGACCATGGGAATTGGCCTGCTGCTTATATTATAACATGCTGATATGTTAGATAACCAAGCTGGACCAGACTAAGATGGTTTGGACTGATGAAGCAGAGTATGACCTGTTTGGCTACAGTCAAGCTTGGAAGAGATGCAATTAAACCTGACATATGCTGCTTTTTTTTTTTCAAACAGTGAGAATTCACTGCTGTGTATTTCTGACCACTTTGTGTTTACTTTTAATTTTTACACTGTTCACCTCTTTTATTGCATTACAAAACTGAATGTTTATGGTGTAACAAAGACCAGAGGCTCCTGTACGTGCCACTGATCTATATGTTGTATGTTACTCTGCACCCAGTATTGATTGTATGGTATGGAAGATGCACTATGCATAGAGTTGTTGCACGAGCAATATTTACAGATAATCTTGGCACTGAAGGAAGGCGGGGGATGATATCAATTTATCTACAGGGTTTTTTATTCATGTAAATATTATCTTGTATTACATTTATTCTTGGTGTTGAATTTATGTAAACATTGTATTGTATTATTCTCTCCTTTATGATAAAAGAGCCTGGGGTATGTATTTTCCAGCCAATTATGTGCATCAAGGATCTTGGAACAGCTGCTGGATGCTCTCAGTTGAAGAAGGTGTTGGTGTTTACACTGGGGTGGTATATGATGATTAAAAAGCAAAAGCCACAAGTGGTAGAATACATACTGTCTTGTTTCACACTTTTTATTATGGAGTTCCAGCTGCTACTGAACATATGGAAATACTGCTATAAGAGTCTAAAAAAATAAATGTCTTGGATGCTGTTAATTCATTGTTGAGTTGGTCTGTGCAATAATGATCTAAAATACATGATTATTTTCCTAATAACACTGCTTCTATATGGTATAGTGGGTATAAGGAAGTAAGAAAACAAGAGTTTTCAAATCAAAAGTTAGATCAAAGTTGGAGTGAAATACTATTTTATAGAAATAAACCAAATAGTTTCATGTTTAGTGTACAAATAGTGTTATAACAGTATAAGCCTGCTTTGGGATTTTGACACCTATAATTTGGCATTGTCTTACTACAGCATTTTTTGTTTTTGCAAGAGGAATTCACTTTAAAACATGCATCACCTGCACCATATGTCTCTTTACACATCTATAGCCAAAAGCTCATTACGAAACTGTTTACAGCTGTTCTTGCTGTAAACAGTTTGGCAAATGCAACCTGCCAATATCAACACACTGTCTAAAGCCAGAGGGGTGATAGCATAGCCAAAGAATGACTTCCTAAATTTGGGCAATCTTTCTATCAGTTGCTTATCTCCTTGGCCAAAGGAATAAAGAAAGACTTCCTTATCTGAAAGACCTGCAACCTTCACAATGTGATGAACTATCATTGTATGTACAAAACCAAAATCAAAATAAATTCGCAGCCCATGTACTGGTCAAACTGGAAGTAATAATTGTTGATCAGGAAGTTACGTCCACAGAGAAATGTATTCAGATGACAATCAGTCATCTGAATACATTTCTCTGTGGACGTAACTTCACTCTGCTACTGAACTACTACTGCACTTTGGTGGCTCTGCTAGCAGTGTGCAATGTGTCATGATGCTTGTGCTTTATTTAGACCGGATAAACGTGAATATGAAAATTGAGCTATTTAACAATTCAGCCTCCTGTCATAACAGTTTAATGTAGAATGTATGGAAGGAAAAAAAGAGGTTTCCCATCATCATAACAAGCTTGTCACAGGTTTCAGCACAATTTGTTTTAACACAACATAACTATGTCTTTGTGGTGCTTTTCCCACAGATATGTGCAGCGCTCTCCTCTCACTCAGTCAGCACTCTGTTAGAGGTCTATTGCACTACACTAGTACTGTAATACAGTCCAGTGCTAAAATTAAAACAAAATAACTCAGGAACTGAGAATAATATCATTCCAACCAGAGAAGGAAAATGATTAACAAATTATTTACAGATTAATTGGTTGTGGTAAAACTAAGCAAATCAAATTCAATATAACAGAAAAAACCTAACATTCAGACTATTGTTCATATGTATACCATGACTTTCTACATAAGTAGCTTAAACTGTCATCTCCATTTTATGTCACTGAGCCATAACGTAACTGCTTTATAACAAAAAATTGGAAGAAATGACTGATTTCTTCCCCAGTTGTTTGCAATGCAGGGAAATCTCCAAAGCGTGCATCGTCTTAAGTAAATTTTCTACACAGCTGTCCTTACTGACATGGCCGGTTTGTGTTGTGTGCCTTATTTCATGCGTGGGGAAAGGGAAACAATCCTGTTATTCTGGCACTTCCTCTACAAAGAGAGGCATTGTGGTACACATGAGATACAGTATATTAATAATAGATTTAAAAACACAAGATGTCAAATGAAGGAAAATATTGCAAAATGGAAGAGCAGTTCAGTTTTTTTCCATTAAGCCACTGCAATTTGATTCATCTAAAGCAGCCTTTTGTGCACTTTAAGCCCAAACTGTTGGCCTGGGGAATTTCTGTCTGAAATCACATTTGGCAAGCTTCCCTTAAACACCTCTCCCCCCGTGATAGCTCTCAGCTGGATGATACTGGAAGCTCAGGTCTATTTATATTTAGCATCAGTGATTATCTAAGTATTACTGGCAGATGTTTTATGATGCAACATGTGTAATGTATTCAAAAGACACAAAAATAGAGGATAATTCTTTAAACACTGGCTTGCACCTTGTTTTGCCCTTGAATTGATTTTCAGTTCTGTGCAGAAGGTAAAAGGTAAAGCAAGTGTTCAATAGATTTGTTAGTTAATGACTCCTGTACCTATAGCCATCCTATGAATGAATGACATGTTTGCTCTGTCTCCATTTAACTGCTTGTTCTTCATTCATGGGGAAGTCAGAGAGACTCTGCTCCTGTGGAGTTGACATAAACAATTACTGTAGCATGTTGCCCAAAGACATTTAAACGAGTTGAGTGCATGTGGCTAAAGAGTCCTGAAACCAGGATCCTGCAGTTGAAGGGTGGTGTCCCTGCTTTAAACCAGCCTGCTGTTTATTTAATGTGATGTGCTGACAAGGACGGCAGCAGGATGTTGAGTTTGTCATGTTTGTATTTCAATCCAGACAAGCTGTGGCCCTTTGCTATATGACGTTATCACGCTATAAAAATGAGAGATGGATTCATTACTTCAGTTAAGGAATGCAACAGCCTGTCTGAGATTCCTGCAGAGAGTGTCTATGCAGTCACTGCAGAGAGGTGTATCAGTCTTTAACTTGGAAACAATGGGATGATTTTGTTTTTCCACAAAAACAAATGAACAAATACAGGAAATCAGCAAGAACCCCATCTCCTGTAAACTACTGTTCCGTACTACAGTAGCAGGAAACAGAACAAGACCTTGATTAAAACATAAATTATTTTTAACAAAAAAAATCAATAGATCATTATGTAGAGTCAATATTAACAAGGTCAAATATTTAGAGACACTGTGATGGGGATGGTCAGTGCTGCTGAAATATTAGAAACCACAATGGGTCTGTTGTTGCTTTTAGTGCAATGACAGACTGGTCTGATAATGCTACTGCTGTTAAATAAGCCAACGACTGCCCCTGGACAGGAGCCGCCTCGCATATGCTCATGATCTATATCTAAACTATGAATCTAGAACGATGAGGAAACCATTAGAAAACTGCTGCTGGGTGAAGCATGTGCAAGTTCAGTGAATTAAATGGCCTTTCATCACAAACAAGGCAGGATGTTGCAGAGGGAAAAAGATGAAACAGGAATAGAAGTAGAGCCAATAAGACAACAAAACAATGTGAGTTATTAGGTCTGTATTGTCAGTGGTGCTCAACACTAATTTAGTGAATAACCTCATCTGGCATCATGAGGCAACCTACCTCTAAACAAAGTGGAGCATTTACAAAACACACTTTGATACTTTTCTACGATTGCTTGCACTTGACTCTAGCTGCATCCTGAAGGTTAGAGAAACAGGATTGTGATTGAAAACTTGCCAGTTCTGGACTGACTACAAAATATAATCTGAGGGAAAACCACTGTTATCCTCTACAGTTTCCATCAAAGTGCAGTTGAGCAAGGCACCAAAACATCAGTTGCTCCAGGCGAGCTGCACAGCTGCCAACAGAGAAAAAGCCATATTGGTGCCGGGCAAGTGTGAGTGTAAAACCCTGAGTGGGTGTCGATTCTCCAGCTTTCAACTGCTGGTTGCAGCTGTTGATTTAAGTAGAAATATCTTCTGCATCAGTTTGCCTTGTTATAGTAAGTCAGTGTTAGAAAATTAGTTACATTAAGAAAAGAAAACACACACACACAACAACAATATCAACAACAACAAAACAACAGAGCTCTTCTTGGAAATGTGTTTTTGAAAATTTACTATAAGCATGAAAGTAAATTTTATTATTCATAACCTCACTTTGCCTCATTTTTTTCTATTATTGTGAAAATGGCAGAAAATGTGAGCTGACTACTGATTAACCTACATTTTGCATTTGAAAGTCACAGCGATTTGTGTTATTACGACTCTGTCAGGCTGATGGAGGTGGGATTGATGGGGCCGCTGAGCTGTTCCTGAACGCTCGTGCTGTAATAGAGGTTACAGTCTTTTTCTCATCAACACCTATGACACTGTGATGAGTGGAGGCTTGTGTAGCGACTGACATCTAAATGCTGAGTCCTGCCGTGCACTTACAGTATATTTAGATAAGAGGCAGCATGTGATGCTGATTTGAGGGAAACAGTGCAATTCATGAAGCATTGCAAGCAAAATATGTTATAAAGCTATATGAAGAGATAGAGGCGGGGAGGAGAGAAAGTTGTGGTAAAGAGTGTGAAGTCAAAAGGAGGGAAGACAAAAATAATGAAAAAGAGATGTGAAATTAGATGGGAGGGGTCATCAGCGGCAGCGTCGTACACAGCTTTATTAGCTTACTAGTGTAGGACAAGCCTTACTTTACACAGCAGCAAGCAGAAGCAAACATGAACATGTCCAGCAAAAACAAGAGCAGAGAGCGCTCATGAAACTCTTGTGGTATCCCAGCAGTGCTTGGCTACCCAATTGACCCTGATGGAACAAAGGGGTAAACAAAACCAGGTGGAGGAAAAGGTTTTGTCTGTAAGAATTGAGAGGTGATGACTGGCATAGCAGTGAGTACCCAGTAGGGAAAATTGGACTTCAGCAGCACATAGGGGAGCTAGATTTGGCCCCAGTGCACATCCAGATGTTTATTTGCCCCATGTTTTTCCTTCTTCTTAAACCTTTAGATTCTCAGTATACATACAGCAACATAATTTACTGTAAAATTGCCACATTGGTTGTTAGCATGTAGGTCAAAAGTTATCTGACTTATTTTATAGAGGAAGCCAATACAGTTTAGCCTTTTCAATGTCATTTTGTTCATCTGCTCTAACATCTGTTCATGAATAAAACACCAAAGAGAGAAACAAACATTAGACTGGTGAGGAAGACCACGATTATCTGCCCTCTTTGTCTAACTCCCCCTCTGTTTTGTTTACATGCTGGATTTGTGATGATGTGACCTCTGTGTTTTTTTGGTAAAGTGACAGATTAAGCCAGTTAATCAAAAGGGACAAGCAGAGGATACACCAGAAGGCATGGCGACATATGGTCATCACAGTCCTGCCATACATTTATCCTCTTTCATCTCTTTCTTTGCCTCTCTCAGTTGAGTTTGGTCTTTTTGCATGAGTGCCTGTATCGCCAGATCTCAGTTCCCAGACATCAGTTGGCAGTTTATCTAACTCCACAGCCCTCTTTCATCACAACAGACCTCCAGCTGTCACAGTAGACGCACTTCGAGCCACCACACTGAGGGGAGAAGAGGTTCAGTCCGACAGAGTTGCTTGCTTCCCCTCCGACACATCAAGCCCTCCTAGGCTGTAGGAAGCAAGAGCGAAGGGAGCTTTTCCTCTCTCCTGTGGCTCACAGTGTGCAAAGCTTGTTATTATCAGTATGAGGGGGTGAGCAAGCACCTCATGTGGCAATAAGGTACTGAATGAATGCATCCTTTTCTTCTTTTATCCCTGTACCTACCCTACAGTGTTTCCCCCTCACTGTGTCTCTCTTTCACCTTACCTCCCCTCTCTCTGCACCTACATCCACACCGCTGACACCAACACAGGTAATTCTGACTAATATGACAAATAAACTCTTATAATCTCAACAAAGTGGTTGCTGCTTTCTTCTGAGCATTCATCTGTGTTAAATCAAAGGTTTTATGCAAATAAAGGTTTTTTACAGGGTCTTAATTTTCATCCAAATAAGCGGCTATATCACAGTGTAAGCTGGACAGCTTTGAACTTAGTAAGTAAACAAGTGTCAGGCTTCATGTTAAAATGCAAACCTTCCAACATTCGACTGTCAAAAGCAGCCTGTTTTTTTTCCTAAATTACACCTTTTCTTCGATGCAACATCTCCTGCCGAGAGGTTTTTTGAAGTTTTTAATCAGGTGTGTCTGGTGTGTGATTCATCTGCTCTTCTACTATGACCTTAAAGAGCTTAGCACAACATCATCATTTCCAGTGTAGAGCCTCACTATATGTGCAAAGCTTTGCGCTGTCAGCTGTGCAGACTAGATAAATAATTTTAGTAAATTCTGCACTTCCACAAGTAAAGACGTCAAAATTTATAGGTCTAGTGCAGTCTGGTTAAACATATACCAACTTTTATCTCCAAATAAGTTTCATACACACTATTTTTCCATGTCTCTAGCTCTTGCTCTGGAAGTACATTACTGTTTTTTTTTCTTTTTCTTTTTATTGGCATGGCAGTAAAAGCATTTAAACATTAACAACAACACATCAGAATATATGGGGCCTGTCAGAGTGAATGCCGTGTTCGGGTGGGAAGCACATTGCAAACACACAGCTGTCTTGTAAGCGAGGATAGGTTCAGTGCAGCAGAAAGACAAAGCGTCACGCTGCAGTATTTATGAACAATTTTAGAGGGGTGGTGCTGAGTGCTCTCCTTTGTACTCGCCACTCTACATATCCTGGCCTACATAACCTATGTGTGACAACAAGCAGTTGTCTGTTGGGTGCTGTCTGCTCTTAAAGGTAAAGGTTTGTTTTCCTCTCACACAGTGATGGAACAGTTGTATCAGTTTAATGCCAAACAGTTGATTCAGTGGGATACAGGTGCACGGTTTGAGCTGCACCACATGTCATTTCACCGAAATCACAAATAAAAAAAAAAAAAAACCTGTTCACCTGTTCCAAAGTGCAACTCATCCATGCAGATATTTTTGGTCGTATTTGACACCTCTGACAGTGAAAATTATACCATCACAATAGAGGTGAATGGAATGAATTGCTACACTCAATGCACTGAGCATAACAGTATAGAAATTAAAACAACTGCATTAATTTCCAGGCAGAGTAGATTATCTTAAGCAGCAGGGATTGTGTTTGACATTTCTTCAAGGATCGTTTTTCCATCAATAATATCATATTAGTAGCCTTAAGAAAGCACCACTAAATGCATTTAGAGAGTGAAATATTTCTAGCCTGTTGTTTTACCACATGACCACATGGCATGGATCATGTGATGGTGATCCACTGGGATATAACAGAAGGAGCAGTGACATCACAGGCCTCTCCATCCAGCACATACTTCACACTGAATTTAGGTCAACACATTTAGATGAGCTGAATACTGGAGAGACCAAATATGTCAACTGGATCTTTTTTCCTCTTATATTTAAAAATAACCACTATTTTATAAATATTTTTGATATAATCTTGCCACTATTGTCATATAATTTACTAGATACTGGATAAATCAGTAAGTAATGCAGATAATGATTTCATCACTGTGAATGTCAGTCCAAAGACAGGCACACCACTTTGTTTTATTAAGTTAGATTCAATCATATTTGCATTATTGAATAACTGGTGTCTATATTCTCTATTTGACATTTTTTAAACACTGGGTGCTTCTTCACATGACCCTGCCAGTCATCAGGCATCAGTTTGTGCCCCACTGATCCTGGATGATGCCATCAGGAATGGATGTGGTCTAGATACCACACAGGCCTCACAGTACCATGCCAGATGCAGCTTTGCCACCCGTGGCACCATCTCAACCTTTTGAAATTTAACGGTTCATGTACATCAGGGCTGAACCATCTGGCCCTGCAAAGACTTTTTGCATGTAAAAATGACTTTGGGGGTGATGAAATGGACAAAAAGAGTGAAACATGCATTGTACATTTTTTTGCTGCACAATAATTATTGTAGATTACATTGCTCATTAATTACCACATTACACACATGTCCTTAGCTGCTCTTCAACCAGCTTTGCCCTGATGAATATATTTTGATATTTCTAACATCTTCCCAAGGCACTAAAATGTGATATCAGTTTCAAATCCTTACATCTATACATCAAAATATGGTTGTTTTGTCAGCACCCTCTGAAATAACCCAAAGACTCAAATGATCTAAAACTACTTATCCAATGTGAGATCATGGGGATGCAGGATGGATCATAAGCATAGCTAAGAGAAGTCAACATGAACTGTCACACTCTTAACTTTCATCTCTTTTTCTACTAAGAAAATCTAGTCACTCAGAAATTCACATAAACATATAACATATAAACAAATGACCAAAGCTGCTGTTTTTCAAGTCTCTCTTTAGGGAAAATGTTTCTATATAAACACTGATATGAAACACAAGTGTGGTCCATGTGGGTTTGGCACCTAGTTGTGAATTGAATGAAATATTTCATCAAATGTTTAATCTGATGAGTAGTCAGTTAATCGGTAACTTGATAAATTAATCAATTAACATCTGCACATGGTTTCCAGGGACAGAATATCTTGAATCATTCAACTGCAACTAGTTTGACCGCTTTCATATCCTTTGATGGACAGTGTGACACCTTATTGTAAACTGGTGTCAGGAACATTGTGTCAGTGGACAGCAGATCTGAGACGGCGCTGTCACTGTCCTTCTGCCACTCAACTGACACTTGAAAACAGGGTGTTCAGATGTTCACTGGGCTGTGATCTGAGCTGTAACACTAGCCCAGATGCACACGCACACACACACACACACACACACACACACACAAACACACATACACTCACGTCACTCTTTGTGATAGTCTGGGTGGTCTGGAGGAAGAGACAGACAAAGGGAGGCAGAAAAAGAGCATTGTATCTGAAGGGGGGAACATTAGAAGGGCATCTCTTATGTTTTCCATTAAGGTAACGGAGATGTGATGGCAACGATGTTGAACCAGATAAGAACAGAAAGAGACGTAAATGGAAATGGAACACTGTTTTTTTCCTGTATAACCTAGGGCTAACACGATTTCACTGTGAATCCAAATGCTCACCATGTAGCAGCCCATCAGTGTTGTGTTGCTGTCACATACGCAACACAAGCATAAATATAATGTGCAGTAAATTCTCGGTTAATATGTAGTGTGCATTTGTGCACTGACCCCTTAAAATGGAGAAAAACAAATGGAAGCTGGAGCCATTGTTGGGCCAATTTCAAATCCTTAAAGATAATTTCGGAGCAGATGGTTAAGTAAATGTCACATAGCATTCAAACAAATCAAACACCCAAACCAGGGAGTCTTTGTGTTATGTGGCACATGTCCCTGGGGAGTGCCTGTTATTTACACCCTCTCATCCTGTTGAGGTTGGTGCTGTGCGGGTGCATCACATTCTCACTTTGTTGTTCATCAGCTTTGGACTGCTTTAACTGTCAGCCGCAGCCCTTTAAATCCCTCAAGGCCCATTCTATTTGCACTAGCCATTAGCCGAGGGAAAGGCCTCTGTCTGTCGCCCAGCTTATTTAGCAACTCTTTGTTTGTTTTTCCATCGCTGAATCCTATTTGATCGTTCCATTCCTCACTCCTCATTCATGTGGACTCCCTTTTTACTGGTATTTCACTGTGCAAGTTTGGGGAATATTTAGGGGTAGGGAGTGCAGATTGTTTAACCATATGCAAACATGGTGTCAGAGGCTTTAGTTGCTTTTGTCGGTTGTGTCTCAGAGTTAATACAGGGTACAATGTCCCTGCACGCTGCTCATAGCTGTGTTCATACTGGAGATCCATAAACTTTGAAAACAAAAGGGCAAAGAGAGAAGCACAGGGCTTTGATTCGACGTTGCCAGTTTCCGTTGCTGTACATAGTATACCATACAAGAGCCTGAAGTTTAGCCAAGACTGAGTGTTTGAAAAGGTGCCAGCAGACAAATGCCTCACAGATTTTCACTGTAGCCAACTGACTCTCAAGGTCAAAGTCATCACCCATCAAAGTGAAGTATTATCCTGGTAGATGCATCTCTGCGCAAGTTCACATTGGAGAGTCAGC
The DNA here is from genome assembly GCA_016801845.1 of Polydactylus sextarius. Classification (NCBI taxonomy): domain Eukaryota; kingdom Metazoa; phylum Chordata; class Actinopteri; family Polynemidae; genus Polydactylus; species Polydactylus sextarius. The sequence goes on from CM028906.1 coordinate 19,987,972, forward strand.
CTAAATTCAGTGCAGGTGATAACAACAACAACAATAGAAAATCAACTTTCACCTCACAGACAATGCTTCTGTACTGTTAAAAGCTCCTCTTCAATACCCAGGTCTTTCACTTCACCTTGGTGACAACATTTCTTTGTTAATTCTATTGATTTTAAAATGTTTATTTATTGTGAGCAGCAGCAGAATAGAAGGAACTGCTAATTTGTTTTTGTAATTTTCTTTTAATAGTTTTTCTGAATAACCTAATTTTCAAACTACATTGTTTTCTCTGGACAGTGAACAAAATTATAATTTATTTAGATGATACAGCATCACTTGTTTTTTTTTTTGTTTTTTTTAAGACACACATGATCTATGGATTTCTGGTTGTGTTGTGATATGTATTTTTTTATTTCTACCACAGTGAACATAAACTGTATGAGGACAGCAGCACCAATGACGTGAAGCAGCAAACAGACAGAAATCCTGGCACTGAATCACATAATTGCTTGGAAATGTCATTTATGTTCTTATTTTAACACAGAGTCAATACAGCAGATAAAGAGCATGAGCTATTAACGTAAATTTAATTATCTGGTCCATTAATTTATTTTTTCTGTCATGAAGCAAAAGCAATTGGTGAGTGTGGGGGTGCATGTGTCTCTTTGTGTATTTGTTTTCATATCTCTGACTGCAAACCTATATGATGAGTATTTGGTTTATTGGGTTGACCTCTAACTGGATGATGAAGAAGAATTTTAACATAAGGATTAAACATAGTCGATGGTAATGCTTAGCTCAGGATATATCCTGAAGAACACAATTAAAATGATATTGTCATGTGGCTCTCTTAATGATGGCATGGCTAATTGATATTAGAGCGAGGGATCAATGGTGCAGCTCTGCAAAAGGAGAACAGCTTCAATAGTAAGAAGTTTATCCCCAAGGTCATATTCTGTTACTGCAATATTGACCTTCCTGTTCCCCTCGACATTCTGTCCAAATCACATCCTGTTGTTATCGTACAGCCATTTAAGTATCTGTCTTCTGTTTCATCCAATACATCCTCACAGCGATGGCTGCTGTGGCAAGTTATCAAAGTCCAACTAGGAAATAACTTGAATGATGGCTATAAAAATAACTGATACCAGTGCTATTATACTTGGCAAACTCATTTTCATTCAACTTTTCAACTCTATAAAGACTTTTGACAAAATTAATGTTCTGACATTTCTGAAACTTTCCATGTGGAAATGAACCAGCTATTGCATGCAAATAACATTTCAGAAATCTAGTTAATACCATGGAACATCTGAGGTAGTAACCTGAGTAATGTAATACATTTGCAAGAAAATCAGAGATTGTTTCCAATGTGAATGGAAACACCAAAAGTGAAAAATTTACTGGTAACAAGAAACAAATTAGGTGAATGAAACTGGTTTAAAAGTCCAGGTGACATTTAGTGAAAGGTCCTCTTAGCTCTTGAGTGTCTTACACATCAGACACTGGATATTTATGAATTGATTCAGCTGTGTCAGTCAGTCCTGCACTTTGCCAGAGGCACTAATCCATGTGATGGAATTCATATGTCTACTTCATATTAAGTTTCCCGTGTTGCTTATTGACCTTTTCATCTAGAATTTTCCCCCACTGATGTGAGCTGGCCCTTTCACAGAAGCTGTCTGGAGCCATTATTTGGCTGCTTTCTATTCTGCTTTGGGTGAGAAACACTCGAGCACTTAACTTGCTGCTTCCCTTGGAGGTGACTGGGAATCAGGGCTTGAACGTGAGAGAAGACCGGCAGTCTGAGGTGTTAGGGTGCATGCACTCACAAGTTTCTCAAATGGCTGAGAGTAATAAATATATGTTTTTGTTGTGAGGTTTTTCTTAAATACTGATCTTGGAGCTGGAATTAGATTTACAGATTTTTAATTATCAGTATCGGAGACGATGAGAGGAAATACCCAGCAGGGGTGACATTCATTGTAGTTACCGCCATCGTAGCATCTCAAGCTGTTGTTTATATCACATACTGTTTATCAGCTGACACAGAGTGACATTTGTCCTCAAAAGAACATACTCCACAGCCTACAGTTGATAGATCAACTCTCATTCAGCCATGAAGGAGTGTGTGTGGACACACATTCACACAGAACATCACAAAAAACTCTGAGCACTGTTGCGCATTCATACTGTCATAAATTGTGATTTTGTTCACCATGATTGCATGAGCCATCATGGCTACTTCTGATCAATGACTCTCTTAAAACACCCACTCAGGTACCGTAGCCATAGATACATTCAAATATCCACCCTCAATGTCTCTCATGTCTTTTATGCAACCACACATACAAACTTTCCCTTTCACACAGTCTCTCTCTCTCTCTCTCTCTCTCTCTCTCTCACACACACACACACACACACACACACACACACACACACATTTCAATTTGCCATTCCTTCTACCACACCACCACAAATGAAAGACGGACCCTTGTCCTCTAACAATAGAATATGATGAATACCTTTTCTTCTTCGATATGAAAAGATCTCCTCTCCATTTGCCTTTTTAGCCCGTTCAATACAGAACAGTGCTTGATTAAATCCCATTAGCACAGTTATTTGGATCAAGGACCTTGATTAAAATGCAAGAATATGATTTTGCGATCTAGTGTTTCTCTGAAATCTCTTAACTCAATTTGCACCTCTTATTTTTCGATGTATTAAACAAACAAACATGTATCAGGTTATCATTTATGTGTATCTGTTACTGACTGATGCTTGATGTCAAGCTAAATGTTTGTAAATCACATGGTTTTTATGTTTAGATTGTGTTTTAGCTCGCACTTGTTTCCATAATGTACTTGTTGCTGCTCTTTACCCACCACACTCTCTCAAATACCATTAATATTTCACACACACACACACACACAAGTTAGTGAGGGACTGTGGTTGAAAGTGACTAACACACACACAAAGACAGGGTATTATTTGCTTGAAGGTTTGCTGTAGGTTTTAAAAAAACTCATACCAAAGGGCTAAATGAAATACTGCTGCAGTAGCTGCTGCAGTTCTAGAAATGCTGTTTTTAACAGCGTACCTCTGCCATCTTTTTAATTAATATCTGCCTTGAGGCAACTAGTTAGATACAAACAGAAAAAAGCCTTGGTGCATACCAATGGTCTGCAAATTGAGTATGGGGTAAAACACTCCCTCTGTGGTCAAAATGAAATTAATTTGATCTATTCGTCCTCAAATAATGAATAATTCCATGGATAATTTCAATTGATGTATTCGAATGAGTTCTTTCTGGCACTGAATTTTTGTCCACATAGAGTGCTAATATTACCATTGCAGTTCATTTGAAAAAACAAGGTGTATTTTGATGGATCTAGAGATGACTCTGGATGAGTTAGCCATCATATTTATTCATCTCAGTTTTATATTTGAATTATTTTATTTTAGTTTTTTTTCTAAGTTTGCTGACTTTTTATCTCTTCAGCACCAACTAAATGTGTGTTATGGGAAGACTTAGTACAATTACAATGCGATGAGTCCTGAATTATTATTGAGACAGACTGCAGACAGACTTTAATCCTTAGACAGCAGTCTGCTGATTGATGCGTGGAGTCACAAAAGCATACAGCCATATGTACTTCTACAATTAAACAGTGATGATGCAATAGTTTCTTGAGATAAATGTAATGGCCTATCATTAGCTTCCATGGTCTGTCATTTTGTATTGGAAAACACTGTAAAAGGACATTAAAACCCCATTTCAAGGAGCTAATACTTTAAGCACCAGTCAGCTCTTAAAAGTTTGTTTACTATTCTTCTTAGGGAACCACATAATACAAGGGAGGTCACATCTGCCACTGTCAGAGTGTTTCACTCTGAGCATCCAGCACCTAATAGCCATAAATTACAAATTAAACAAACCCGATTTGGCAGCGCGAACGGGAAGCAGACAGTATATCTCTCTAACCACAGGCCAGTGTTGAAGACATTTTAAATTGCCCTCTGAATGTGAATCTCGCTGAAGGCTGGAATGCAACATCTTTCCTGAGAAAAATTAGTATACATAATTTCAAGCGCCAATTTATTTGCCTGCTAGCCATTAGAAAAAAAAGAGAAAAAAAACACAGCATGAGCAGTAATCTTTTGTGTGGCGAAAATGTGAACTAATGTGATGAATGAAGAATCCTTTGCCCAAAGCAAGATTTGAAATCAGAGAGTGTGTGTGCGTGTGTGTGTGTGTGTATGCTTGAGTGCTTGCATACGCATATTAGCACCAAAGAAGGCAATTGAAAAAGCCAATTTTTATCTTTTCCAAAGTGTACTGGCACTGTGAAAGTAAACAATGCAATCCTATTTGACAAGGCAAAATTGGCCGTGCAGATGCTTGGGAGGAAAAAAAAGTGGGGTGTGCCAGGGTATCTCCTGGGGTCTGAGAAATTAAATCAAATCCATGACTTGCTATTCCTCAACCAACTCACACAAGGACAAGAGCAAACATTATTAGTAATTGCTTTTTTATTTGATCTTCTCGTTTTTTTTTTTTTTTTTTTTAGATAGATCACAATGAACACAGCCTTTAGACAATAGCAGTTGAAATAATCCATACAAATGAATGTCCCTGGTCTTTTCACCAGTTGCCCGTTGTAGCGTGGAGCCCTATGCTATCAGTGTGGGCTTGAGGGGTGAGGGGGACGACACTGACGAACATTGGGTGCTTGTTTTAACTAACCAAAATGTCATGTCAGTTTTATGTGTGTGTGTAAAGCAGTGGCTGTCTGAGTCTGTGTGCACCTGCATCAGTGTGAGTCAGAGACCAGAGGCGGTTTGCCATATTCAACAAGGACCTGTTCTAATCACTCGGTAAAACCAACAGTCTCAAGTGGGCAAAAATAACCCACTCTAGATTTGAGTAATGCACTGCCAACAATGTTTAATTAGACAATAATGAGAGGCCTTACATTATGTTCAATCTCCAACTATGTGTTGACTTCAGCTGCAGCCACTGCTCTATTAAACAGCAAATAGCCTGAGAGGGGGGCCATGGCTTTAAAGAACACCTCCATCCACTGGACCCAGCTCATTTCCTGCCCACAGTTTGTGAGCGTACAGACAGTGGTAGGGTCACAGGAACACCATTAGAGGGGACAGCACTTAAAATGTGCCTGGATTGTGACAGTAAGTGTTTGTGGCAGCCAGAATCTGACTAAAACACAGAGTCCTGGAGTGACCTCTGCACTTTGTTTTAATTAATGACTGAATGAAAGAGAGTACACAGCAATAGAGCTTTAATGTGAGTTGGAATTAAATCAATAGTACACAGGTAACAGAAATTAGATAAGAAGAAAAGAATTGTTTTGTCAAACAATGAGGGCATGAAAGCGAATCAAGTACATGCGCACACACTCACACACACGCACACACACACATACACACACACAATTTGGAGATTGCTTGATGCAGCATGAAGACAGAGCACAATGAGATAAAAAGAAAATAAACCATGAAGACAAGTGTGGAAGTGTCACATTTGTCTGGGTAGTGTGTTGCCCTCTTTTTCAGCCTTTAACAGGCTATGCATTTAAATAAAAGGCAGTGTGTTGCTGAAGTGCCCGTGTACATGTGTGTGTGTGTGTGTGTGTGTGTTTAGCTGCGTGCACATGCGCACATGTATGAGTATTTTTGTTAGAATCACAGTTGCGGTGCACATTTTAAGTTTTAGTACTGTTTGCTTGGTGTGAATGTCAGACTTGATTTATTTATCCAGATATTTGTGAGAGATGGCAAAAAAAAAATCTAATTTAAAAATAACCATAAATATTTTCCTCTTTTTCCATCAAATCCTCCTAGCCCTCTCTAAAAACATCCTCTGCCATCTCCCAGGAAAAGAGCAAGGAAACTGAAACCAAATTCTTTACAGACGAAAGAACACAGAAAAGGCAACAGTTACTTTGCTCCTCAGAGGCAAGAAAGCAAACAGCTGAAGAGCAAAAAGAAAAAAGGAAGCAAATGGAAATAGAGATACAAAAAAACGATGGTAAGTGGGCTAAAGATACAGTGAAATGGCAGAGTGACAGGTGAATGTCCAAGCATTTACCTTAATTAAGAAAAGTGAGAAGAAGGAGCATAAATACCAGAGGAGTCAGATGTAACATATCTGCAAGATAAAATAACTGTCAAGATTCCAACTTTATACAGTAAATGCACCAGGAGCTTTATGAATGTAAGTCACTGTTCCCTCTCATGGCTGCATCTTATAGAGATTTGGTGATTGCGGTCACATTTTTCCCCAAACACATCTAGTCTAGTAGCCTACTGTTCTGCGTATTTTTACCATCAGAGAATATTAGAAAAAGCACCTCTCGTTAATATTTCAGAGAGTGGCTGAAATGTGCCAAAATTTTCAAAAATAAATGTCTGTATCATTTTTTTTTTTTTTAAGAAAGCCTGAATGTGAAGACACTTGGTTATATAAACCGTCTACCTAAACAGCTAACACATCAAATCCAAAGTAACGTCAGATAGAATTTCAGATGTCAAGTTCCTCTGCAAAGTAGGAGAATTCGAACACGTGTTGAGGAGTACATACAGAAACAACACAGACTGCTGAGAAAGAACCTCTTTTGGTCCTTTATAGAAAATGCACATTCTGGTGGACCAGGGCTTTATAAGCAGTCACAAGCTCCACAGATACAACAAGCTCTCCGCAGAGACAGTAAGGCAGTTTTATGATCACCAAGGAAACCACTCCACTTTCCATATGGCAGGTTTCTTTTTTGGAAAGAAAGTAAAAACATAATGAACACAAAATTCGCATACTAGTTATTGTTAAAGAAAATAGCTGCCCTGTAAAAATCTGCTCAGTAAAAATATTCCAACTGTTATCATGTGGTTGTTGCTTTTTGTTGTTGGTTTTGAATTGTATTCTAGATCAGCTGGCTCATTAAGCTTTCAAGAGTTATTGTATTTGACCCAGCTGGATCTCAGGGTAAAAAGAGGCGACATCTCAAAAGCACTGAAGCCAGCTGCAAAGATGCAGAATAGAGAGGAAAAAAGACCAACAAAAACCCAAACTAAAGCAAACTCACAGAGTTCGACAGCTACTAAGGCAACTTTTGCCAAATACAATATAAGCCCATGTATATTGCAACACAACTATATATTAATTTAATAAAATACACAATATAGCTTTTGTACACATAACAATTTGGCTCAAATGCACAGAAATTGCAGTAAAATCAATAAAAATATGTCAATTTTTTGATGTAAACACATCTAAATTGGATACATTTACACATATAATGATATTATGTATAGTGATAATGTGAAGGGACATTTTCTTGTTCATTTATGTTTTTGGAAATTTTTGTCTTTGAAACGATGGCAGTGTCCTTTGCAGTTCGTTGAGTTAATACCCCGTTCTTCTCTTTAACTCAGGACACTTTTTGCTGAGATTCCTCATTTCTTTTTTTTCTTACAAAATGTATAAATATTTTGTTAATATTTGGACACTATACATGGATTCATACATATAATCATCTATATCATCATATAGATATCATCTTTTCACAGTTGAGGAAAAATGTCCCTTTTTATACAACTCGTGATTGCCTTAAAGCATCGTCACACACATGATAATTCACTGTACACAAGGGACTGAAAGCTGATGATGTACATGTATAAGACAGTTACACAGATGGCCAGTGGTGTGTAAGCATAAGTGTGTATGTGTGTGTGTGTGTCTGCATCAGTGTTTGTGGGTGTGTCAGCATGTGTATATGCATAAAAGTATAGTGCACATGTCTGAATTAGTGTGTGCAGCTACACTGGTCAGCATCATGAACATTTAAATAGAGGCGTGAGATAGACACATCTTACACATGTGGCTACAAATGACAGGTGAAATATGGGTACACTGTTTAATAATTCTCCTTCAGTGGCGCATTTACGCCCCCTCCATTCCCAAGTCCATAACCAACCCCTGTGAACAAACCCCTGATTAACCAATCTCTTCATGTTCAGATACAGGATCCATCACACATTAAACACCTACATTAAAGTCAGAAAAGATAAGGTTGTTTTGTGTATTTTGGTCTTTCACTGTCCCAAATAGATTTGTTTTGTTTTCTGTCTCCTCATCGATTGTCATGTCTGACCATAAATAGTCCTTTTTTTCCATCAGTTTCTATGGCCATCACACATAACAGAAATCCATCTACACACACTTAGATATGTAGGATTTCACGAGAGACCATGAACAACACACTTATGAGCTGGTGGGCACTTAGATAAGAGCTTGCGCGGTGCCAGAGGCATAAGCCTCTGCAATTTGCTTAAGAATCCAAAACAAAAAGGGTTTATAAATTCAGCAGTATTCAGATGTTTGTTACCCAGTTTCTTTTTTGTTGGTAGGGATCTGCACCAAAACTGGTGCCAAATGACTGACGTAGTAAATGTTCCCATTGTCCGTCCAGTGTCGATACTTTTCAACAACAAATACAGTGAAAAGAGCTCCTTTCATAAGAGCTGTTCAACTTTTTCATTTGTTTTGGTGACAGTTTATATGAGAGTTTTTGGAATAGCATCCTATTCCCCTCTCTACCCCCCAACTTCTTTTTGTCGCAGTCACTTCCTGAGCGTGCCAGTAGCCTCACTTCCTCTGCAGTCCTGCAATAGTTTGTCGATGTCTCTCACCACCTGGTCGGCATCCATTCCGTCACGGTTCGCGTCGGTCTCCACCTGCTCCAGGACACACTCCATTTCACCTGTTGCCTCTTGGCTGATCCTGGAACGAGCCTCGGCGAGCACCTTGGCCACCGGGTCTGAGGGAGGCAAAGGTGGGTAGACCCCCTGGTCTCTGGTTTGTTTGGTTGGTGACAGGTACTGACCGTCTGGAGGCCCGTAGTGGCCGGAGCAGGTGGCAGGGGGAGGTTTGCCTTCAGCTCCGTCGGCTGGGCTTTTGACTGCGGAGCATGGAGACGAGGTGGAGCAGCCTTTGGAAGGACTGCTAGAGGCTGAGGGAACCTCCTGCAGAAGTGGGCTAAGGGCACGTTTCGCTTTCAGGTAGGGCTTGACATTGGCGACCAGAATGGTGTGGTCACGCCTCTCTTTCCCAAATGTACAGAAAGTCTTCTTGCCATTGGGGTTGACAGTCTCGTAGGTCTCTGTTTCGGGCACAGTCTCCATTCCCGCTGGCACAAACATATTGTTGCGGTAGTCGATGCCCTCTGCTTGGCTTCCTCCAGTGGGGAACTGGGGCATCCAGCAGCGGTCAGAATGACCCAGTACTCTGCACTCCTCTGTACAATTCACACAATCCTCATCTGCAGACACAAAGAAAGGGGAGGGGAGAGATGGAGGAGAAAATCATACACATGTCAGTGCTGAGCATAGAATAGACCACTTAGTGAGAATGTATGAAAGTGAACTGTACAATGAGTTGGAGGCCAAAGTTGGGAAAGTAGAGCCAATGAAATGATGCATAAAAAAGGAGGAGTGAGTTCAGGATGATCCATTCCAAATCCAAATGCATTTACAAATGCATGCAAACGTGCATGCACGCGCACGCACACGCACAAATTCACCTTTGCAAGGGACTGGGGGACACCTGCTAGCACTTTCCAAAGCTCTGATCAAGGGGATGGCAGAGCATACAGAAGGGATGGAGAGGGAGCAAGAGAAAAACAACAACAGTTGAGGTTTGGCAAAAGCATAGTGCCGTTATCATAAATTCATGTCAGTGGGCTTTGAAGCCCTCCCCAGACAGAGAGACTGTGCCAAATGGCTTGTGCTTCTTCCCTGTGTGTTTGTGCCTGTTTATTTGCAGGATCCTTGTTGTTGTGTGAGCACGCATGTGTGTATAAGTGTGAGTGTGTGTTCCTCTCTTTCATCTCTATTCAGAAGGATGCACACTCTGGCTGATTATGGGAGTGTTCATGCGTCAAATGGATCCAGGACTTGGTTAAAAAATAAATAAATAAAATGTGGAGAACATTTTTTTTTCTTCTCTTCGATGTGAAGTTAAAAAAAGAGCATCTGTTGTCCCACAAATCACACAAGTTTTTATATTCACTGGGGTGAAACCAGGAGAAGACAATGAGAAACATAACTTCAGACATTTGACAGTACAGTTAACTGTAGATGGTCATTTACACCTAACTGTGATAAAAAATATCTCACTACACTGCCTTCACATCTTTCCATTATTTAAAGTATAAACTCGTCAAGGTTCTGATTGGACAAACAGAGAGATGCAATAACACAACAGCATTCAAAACTCCTTCCTGATACAATCCAACGCCTGCTTACACAGGCTTCTAAACAAATGCAGCAGCTAAAGCTTATTTGCATATTGGTTTTGAGAGACGTGATGCATCTCTGCCTGTTTGTGGAGCCAAACGCTGCAGACAAACACCACACTTCTAATTCCTTATAGCAATGCAAAACTTGCTTGTTTGCTAAAAGACAAACTGCAACAGAACAGCTTCAGCTTTCTTTGTTTGGAGGAATTAGATTAGTCTTTTTGTAGGAGCTTAATGCTTCTGTGTCACTGATGTTTGTGTGTCCAAATGTAAGTGTCAACAGCACAAGTGGTGAACAGCTACATTTGAGATGAGTTCAAACATCTGTAATTAACAGACAGTACCTTCCACCTCCACTTGTGGATGTTAATTGTTTAAACATCGATTCCTTGTGATTTATCTTCATCCGCATATACTGAAGATGGTACAGAAAACTCAGTTTTAAATAGGTATAATTTATCTTCCTGTACCAAGCCTGTTGTGGTCTGAAGTATGAAACCAAAGTGTCTGATGAGGGGGTAGGTAGAGAATACAGAGGGATGAGATTTCAAGAAATATGCAATAGAAAATGTTCTGTTCAGGATGAGGCTTCCCAGAGCTGTGCAGCACATCCACTATCGTTCTCAACTAAATGTGAGAAGACAACAACATTACCGCTCAGAGCTGTAAAGCCACCCCATCAATTCCATTATGGTATGCATGGACCTTTACAGCATGGTGAGTGCAGCTTTAAAGACCACAAACTTGGGACTAATACAATCTTTTGTTGATGCAAATGAACAGGCAGAGTGGATGTGCTTGAGTGCACTTGGCTAGGCTGTGTCTACTGTGTTGTGGGTCAGCAGCTTAGGTTCCTGAGAGACTGTCCTCCTAAGCTGCAGAGATGAGCTTAACACTTCACACATGTTTGAAGAAGCCAAACAGTTCTGGCGAAGAGTCTGACATTCCCTGTGTCGAGTCAGTCATCCGAACAGGAAATAAGGTGAGGTGGAAGCAGAATCCAGTTTGAATGGAGATGGACTGCATTTAGATGGTGTGGGAGTGAGCGAGTACATTTGACACGAAACAACTAAAGCAACACGTCAAAGCGCTAAGATCGATGATTTGGTGGAAATCTCGTACATAAATAATACAAACCTGAATGCTCTTTCCAACCAGAGCACACTATTACTGTAATCCATCACGGAGCCACAAAGCATAACCCTTACATGTAACCAAGCCTAACAGCGAGACAACCACTGCCTCTCACATAGCCAGCCAGCTTCCATGTTCGAGACGTACACAATTAACTTGGCCTCTACAATGTCTTCATGCTCTCAAAGGTGATTGTCCATTCACCGTGTGCATATTAAAGCATAAATAATCCATGCAGACATATTTCCCTCTATTTAGTTGGAGGAAACCTATGATAGATTATTAATGTCTAAGCTGCACATTCAACCTTGAGGCGTTCTCCTCATATCTATGGCTAACAATATGACATATGAGAGCAGGGGTGACATTCATCTCTCCCTCTCTCCCCCTCGTCTCTCTCTCTCTCTCTCTCCAGCTTGGCCTCACCAGCTTTCTGCGATGGGCAACAGAAGCCTCCACCAAGGACACATTTGCCTGTGTTGATTTGGCTACCAGGGGTGTGCTCTGTCGCTTCCTCTCCAGTTTCCCTTTCAGCTGTGTGCATGGTCCAAGATAAATTACACTGATAGATACATTATCAATGATGGCCTGAAATGGAGAATTGTCTGTTACATTTTGATCCATCGCTCAGTCAATGATTTGATACGGTACAATGATGAAACACACTAATAATCTGCATTAGTCATTATTTGTGAATATCTGGTAAATCATTATGAAAAAGAATGATATTACTATATGACCATATTAAACATATGCTGTCAAATCATTTCTATGTTTTATGTTAGTACCCAGTAAGTTAATGACCTCACTTTATCATAGGATTATCTCTTCATCTTTGCAGCACCAGAGAAACCAGTTTATGTTTAATCAAAGTATTTCTAACAGGGAAACATTTTATCTTTCAGCTTTCACAACTTTCCAATCTTGGACACTGATATTGTTCAGCTGAAGAAAAATTTGTCCTTAAATCTCATCTTACATTCGAGCCTTGAAAAGGACAGTACATCTTCTGACAACAACAGCCTGAACCAAATGGGAACAAATGGAAAATCCAGGTGACAAGGCAATAATATTCAGCATAGAGGGAAACATCTTCAAATGACAAGAAGAGACTATTTTCAGCTTCAGTTACAAGTGTCATCGAAACTCTGATCGAATTGCCCCATTGCCACAGTTGGTGTTTGTGTCTCTGCAGCTCTGTCACGGGTACTTGACTTGAATCCCTGACTGAAATCAGATGTTTATTACACTTCTATTGCCAACAAAAAGTTTAATTAACACACACTCTTGTATTTGTGAAGCTTTTTTTCTTAAACAGTGAGCAGCAGGAGTTATCTGACTACCTCTGGCAGGGTTAATTGCCTTGCTTTAGGGCAGAACAGCAAGACTGGGTAACAATGAGCTAGATAGGGCAGCTATGTAGCTGACAGTTATCTTTACTGCAGAGAGCACATGAGACAGATATAAAAACAACAAAGCTGCTCAAGAAATCATTTTAACAGACGCAAAAGGACACAGTGCATCAAAAAAAGATTTACCTATTCACAAAGACCCTTAATTCAGCAACATTGCAGAGGGAAGAAGAGGTGAGTGATCCTGATTCATTGTTTTATTTGTCCATATCATATACTGATGTGCCTCCTAACAGCATTCAGGGTGAAACAGGCCAGTGAAAGTCAATAGACAGATGAATGGGTTTGTTAATTACTTTCTGAACCAATGAGTGCCTTATCTCGACTGTGAAAAATCAGTCCCTACATGTGTCTCTTTAAAGTGACTGCTACACTTTTAGAGGTAGTTCTTCTTTCAGAATAAATTATAAATAATTTGAATGAATTATTTCAATCATGACTTCTATTTAAAAGCAAAGTAATGCATCTAAAACACACTGTGTTATGACTGTCTGATGGATTAAAAACAAGAACAGGGCAAACAAGGCAAAAAAAAAAAAAAAAAGACATAACTAGATCTACTGTGCATTATGATTTCATATGTATGTTTGCACATGTTTCTGTATTCATGACAGTCAATCTGCATTATGCCTGTAAAACAGGTGATTTATTTAAATAGAATATAAATAGATAATAGATTTATTTAAACAGAAACTAAACCACAAAAAAACAACATTATTACTAACAGACAGCAAATCCCTCTGAAAAATATGAACATAATAAAATGAATATGGTGAATTATTGTGTACTGTTCTCAATAATGTTAAGGTAATATTTTTCTTTAGTTTAAACACTGAAGTTTAAACACTGATTCACAATGCTGTCTGTTCTCTTTTATGCTTTCTGTTCTCCAAACCTGAGGATCTAGAGCACTGAGCCTTTGTTGTGTAGTTATGTTGAATTTACAAGAGTAGAGAACTATTATTGGTATCTCATTTTTCAAACTACCCTTTTCTAATACTCCTTGAGAAGCACCATGGAAGTGCAGATGCAATGGAAAATATGCAACAAAGAACTGAGGATGGTGTTGCATGTGTCCATTGTAAGGAGAATCTTTGAATTCTCCTTTTATGTGCACGACGTTATGCTTAACAATACACAAGTGTCATTTAAACTCTAATCATCCAGCTTTTATTTCCCTCGGGACAAAAACACCTGTTGGCAGATTCACAGACACCCACTGACATACCATCACCAAATAAGGCCAATTGGACTTCTCTTCTCAGAAATCTCTTAATTCCACAGATTTCCTAAGAACTGATTGTTTCACCATCCAAGTCGACTCCAACAAGGCAGAAAGTTTTTGTGCCAGAAGTTTTCCAGGGTGAGATCTTCCAAACATAGCAACAGGTCAATATCAGACAATGAACTCCAGTGACCTCTGATACAAAGATGAAAACACATTATTCATTTGTCCTCACAACATATACACCCACATACACAATATCTACAATCACAACTTTGCTTGATATGATTCACAACCCAGAGTCTGCAAGAAAATGTCAGGATGGACTGAGGTTGATATTAAAAAACTCCAATAACACAAAGAGGTCAGAAATAAATGTTAAAAGAAAAACAAAAATTTAATACAGGTACTCCCAGTGGAGAACTAAACTGTGTGTCTGCTGTCATCTAAGCGAGTAAGCAGGTACAAACAGCCACATTTTATCGCCTTTTCATATCATGAGTGTTATCAATCTTATGGAAACCTCCTGCAGTCCTCTTAGTATCACAGCAGCAAGTGCTGCAGACTGCTCTCTCATCTCTTTCCAAAATATACAAAAACACTCTTTGTTTTCCTTCTGGAAAAATCTTTTACTAAATTAACACTTAATTATTGAGGGCCATGGGCCACATACAACCACACACATGGATCTCCCACAGTACACACACTGACTGAAGGTAAATGGTCACTGTTGTTGGAATCATATCTCAGTTTAATTTTTTTTAACTTTTAGGGTGGAAGCTTTCAGTATGATGCATGAAGGATGGGCTCCTAAACCTGTAAGTGTAAAAAGTGTGCCTGTGTATCTGTGTGTGTCATAAAGCATGGTGTGATTTCCCTAAACACCCTTTTCTCCCTCCAGACGCCTGCCCCCCTGGCCCTACATGCCCATCCCTCCTCGCTTTATTACCCAGCCCTGTGATTAATGTCCCTCTGTCACACACTGTGCTTCCCGGGGAGGGAGGGAGGAAGTGCAAGAGCTGTACACAACGCGCGCACACACACACACACAATACTACTGTCAACAGACCAACTGCAGCAGTTCACAAATAACATGCAACAAATTAAAAAGCTTCAATCACATAACAATAGAGAAGCTGGAGAATGATTTCACCATCACACACACCTGGACGGACATTAAGCAGCACTGTGAGCTACTTAAGAGGCTGATCTGATTGGACCCATGTTCTGAGAAAATGTGATGTGTGTGTTTGTGTGTTGAGGTTGTGTTATAGTGAATATCCCCCAACCCACCCAAGGTGGACAGGAGGAATGGCAGCTGACAAATTGTGCAGAGCATCTGTGACAGACCATGACTGCACCTGTTCACCTGAGGGAGCTCACAGTGTGTGTTCACGTGTGCATGTGTGTGTGTGTGTTATTGTGTTTTTAATCTCCTCAACTACTGTTATCTAGCCCAGCTGATCCATGCCCCACCACCACCTTCAGCCCACCCTCCAACAAACATACACACTTCCATTCAAAGCCAATCAGGGTAACTAAATATTTGAATTGCACAGATGAGGGAGTCTCCACTGAGTCTCTCTGACTGAGTCTAATGTTTAGTAAATATCTCATGACTCTTCACGTTGCCAGTCTACCACACAACGGCAGGTAAAGATAAAATTTCAAACTTTGAGTCTTGCTGGACTGGAAACAGAGCATACATTGGAAATTTAAGAGATTGTTTTCCAGAAATCAGTCTGTCCTGGGGCTACATCCAAAAACTCAATCAATGAATATGCCATTCATTGTCAAGGCAGATTGTTTGGGTGCCACCGTTTGACTTTACTAAAAAATTATTAAAAAGGATGAGCCCCTTGAGATGAACCATCTCATTTTCAAATATACAGAAAATGCAATCCAGTACAAACAGATCAGCATGAATTCACTCCCCCACACACACAAAGACAAACACTTTTTCATCTCAGAATTCTCCTGCACATATATAAATGAACATGCAGCTACACATTAAAAATAAATTATTCTCCCATTTTAACTGTAATTAGAAGGAAGAAGCAAGTAAAACTGACTGATGATAAGTAACAAAAAGAAGGGTTAAAGCGATGAGATGAAGAGATGTTGGCAGGTTATTTCACTTTAATGAGGCTTTAAATTTAAAGACATTTAAATTCTCTATTTCTTTAAAAATACTAATACTGCTTGGTTTTCTTTAGACAATACAATGACCTATATGGAGTTAAAACTTGTTTGAAGTGAGAGGGATTGTTAAAAAATGCATTTAAAAATAATTAGCAGCCAGTGAACCTGTCCTCCAGATTTAGGTTTTTATATATAATGATTCTGGATTTTATTGGTTCTTAAAGGGCACCTCAAAGCAAATCTACAGAGGCTACTATAAACTATTTAGAATTTATTTTCTTCATAAAAAACACTGCTTATCATGAAATGTCCTCCATTGTGTGTTCTGCTATTCTGCTGTGAATTCAATTTGCTCCACAAAGATCACAATGTTATTTTCCTCATCACTTTAGATATATATCAAGCTAGTTTATTTTCTTTTCTCCTTACACAGTGTCAATATGATGAAAATGAGAACATTAGAATAAGTGCATTACTGCATCTGATACTGTTGATTCTAAAACACTGTGGTTGTGGTAAAGCAGGATGCCCACCACAGTTACAGTTTGTTTTGCAAACATTGTCTTCCAGAGCAATGAAATGCTGTTTTCATGAAACTGCTGTTTTGGTGTAGTCATCACAGTTTGCTGTGGGACCTGCATTTCATGTTGGCTCGCTGCTCTGTTTGAAACCTATCAAGTGTAAAATGGTGTCCATGATGTGATTTAAAATAGTAATTTAGAGTAAACTGCAGTTTTAAATACACTTTGTTTTTTCTGTGCAAAAGCCTCATTATTTAAGAATATTTGACATTTATGTCATCAGCGCACATTAAGAATGATGTATTTAAATAATGTAGCTGTGACTACATTAAAACAACTTCATGATTTTATATAATAAATTGCTGTTTAGTGTTCAATTATTCATTCACAGTTGTATTGTGAGTGTGGTTGTGTGTTGAGGGAATAGCTCTGGATTGCTTTGTGCACTCGGTGGCTTAGCACAAGGAGAAGGATACTTTTCCCCTGTGTAATAGCTTTTATCACAGTGGGAGGCAAAAGAATACCGATGCATAGCAGGAAATGCTTGGCAGCAGCAGTGGGGGTGCCCAGTGACTGGCGATGCCGACACTGAATCAAGGACATATATCTGAGGATCAAACACGTCCTCTCTTCATGCGTTCACTCACAAACTGCAGGCCTCTCCGTCAGCTAATGCCTGGCTAAGTTGTTCAAAGAACACCCAGAGGAGTGAGTATTTATGCATAGGAGAGAGAGAGAGAAAGAGAGAAGGAAAACCCAAGAGGAGGAGGAGAAGCATAAGCTCATATCTAAACAAAAACAAACACACAAAGCATAATCAATGATGAGCAAGCAGAGCTGTGTGCTGTGGGTGGTGAGAAAGGTCTGTGGGTTGTAGAGACAAGGAGCATCTGGATGACCAGGTTGACATTCGTGAACAACACTTTTCCTTTGACACAAAGCAGTGTTGAGTGCCCGAAAATGCACAATGGAGTTCTTATGAATTCAAATATGTCTACAAGTGACCTACCTGGTTATATAAAAGCTGCTGCATGTGCGCACATGTTAGTGTGCATGTGTGTTTGTCTGTTCTTGTCTGAATAGAGAAAAATGGAATGTGCACTTGTGCTCTGTATGTATCAATGTGTCTGCAACTTGAAGACATATTTATTGTTTTGTAATGAACCTCATTTAAAGATACTCCATTACAATATGAAGAGCTTTTTCTAACACTCTATGTGTTTTCATGCTTTAGGCATGTCATTCACAGCTCAGCTCATGTGCTATAATATAATATAATAATCACAATTATCAAAGGTTCCTGAGTTCAATTGTTTGCCATGTTTGGCCTTGAGACAACAGTGTGACAAAAGAGTATAGGGAAAGATCTCACCGTTTGTTATCTATTAATAATCAAGTTTCAGACTAAGGTAAAAACACACACACCCTCAACAAACAGGCTCAACAGTAATGAACGGTCATGGGAACATTTCCAAGGCCAAAAAGTGCTGAGAAAAGCCAAACTGGTGTTTATCTGCAGCCACATCTGTGATGTGTGACAACATTCAACACAAAATTCCCACTGCTCCATTTCAGCAAACCTGTTGAACCAAATCTAAAGTGCTATTCATTCAGGTGCTTTCACTGCTGCAGACAGAAGAACACAGAGGAAAAAAAAGCAATGGAAAGAAGAAACTATTTCTGTGCACTGGTTTACAACCAGTCGAGGAGAATCCTTGTTTTAGCCAATCAAAAGATGAGAACTTCTCTTCCAACCTGACTTACGACTTTGAATAATTCACATTTCCTTTAACTACTCCTTAAGTAGTGTTCTAATGCACACACACACACACACACACATATATATATATATATATATATATATAGACAGACATATATACATATATATACAGACATATATATATATATATATATATATATATATATATATATATATGTGTGTGTGTGTGTGTGTGTGTGTGTGTGTCGGAGGGAAACAGGTCTTGGATCATTCCTGCTGCTATCAAGTTATTTATACCAAACAATTAACAGATAAAAGCTATAACCTGACACGTGACACATGTATGTTGTGAACATATGAAATCTGCACATTTTACACTCAACTCAAATGTCATTATAATGAGAATACAGGAGAATACTGATTATATACACAAATTGAGCAGGAAAATGTAAGAAATAACTATCAACTGATTTTTATCAAAAGTTTTCATGGCAATTAAAGTAAAATTTCTTTGAAGAAAAAGAAAAAACTAATTTGCCTACAGACAAATGAAATGTTGTGTGAAAGCCTCACCTCAGCAGTTTCAACAGTTTCTCCCCCCGCTTGTCTCTGCATGATGTGTAAATACAATTATTTTGCCATAAATAAAACTTAGCTCAGTTCATTGTATTCACTGATGAATAGATGATAAAATTTGCTAAAGCTGGCTAGTGCAAAAAAAAAAAAAAAAATGAGAAGTATATTTATCCACTAACAAAGAGTCACACATGGACACACATACATACAAAACAAAGCATGTGCACATAAGATCCTGTGTTTTACTGATGTAAACACTGTCCTGTGAAGTGATGAGAGCAGCCAACAGTCTAGTGCACGGCCTCTTTTTTAATGCGATTAGGTAGAGCTGTCTGAGGCAGAAATGTTTTCCTGAAGGAACAAAAAGAGACAGAAAGCCACAGGTCAAAAGTATCTTGCTACCTTTACGTGGAGAGACACATGGAGGGTGGCACCAAGGGTGGCAAGGAGACAAGAAGGGGACTTATTAGAAGATGAGGCGAGAAGCGTGGTGAATCAGTGGCTAATCCTCCGTTTCCTCTAAGCCTGTGTAATTAGGACATGGGGGATTGCACCGTGACAGGGGATGCTTCTGGACCGCCTTGCCTTTTTTTCCCCCCTTCTCTTTTGTTTATTTCTTCCCTCTTTAGTTTGGCTTTATGGCAGTTTGTCATCTAAATATAGCACGCCTGTGTGTGTCTTGTCTTTACCGTGTGTGCATCGCAGCATGTTCACTCATAAGCAACATAAACAGACACAGCATGCCGGCACCATGTTTTATTTCCACTCACAACTACTTACTGTTTGCAGATGTGAGTGAGTCTACTCATTTTTTTTTTTTTTTTTTGTTATTTTATTCTTTATTTTGCTGCTTTGGTCGCTGTGTGACACACAGCGATTGTATTTGGGGATATTTGTAGAAGTGGGGTGTCAAATGGACTGTTTCAGTCAAACAACACTTAGTTCACCACAAACACACACACACACACCAAACAAACAAACAAGCAATCCATGTTCAAATGGTGTTCATAAGTGAAGAGCCCTAAGAATGAGAGCACAGTATGGACCAGACACGAGACCAGAGACCAGAAAGGCTGATCAGCATCCTCCTGCCTGTTAATAGCCTTAATCTACTTCCTTCCCCCAGTAGTCGGCAAGGAAACTTGCCTTGGCCTATTTAGAGAGATGGTAAGCGAAATAAAGCAAGAGAAAGGGAAAGTGTGTATGTGTGTGCGTGAGAGAGAGAGTAAGTGAGAGAGAAAGAAAAGGCAGGGGGAAGGGAATTAAAAAAATTAAGCCAAGAGAATCTATGAGTCACCAGCTCATTACTGAAATCCTGTTTCTATCCAAGGAGAAAACAGGTTTAAAACACCCTATTAAAGAAAGAATGAAGGGAAACCTTTTGTTGCTAATTCACAGAGGGTTGTCTTTTGAAGTACTTCACTCCACCATATTTTTACATTTTAACCATGTTACTTTAATGATGCCATTTGCAACAGTAGATTTCTCTCCTAAAAGTGATTGGATTTAGTACAGAACTGTATTTCAGTCCTTATAACAGGTCTAAAAACAACATGAATAAACACATTAGGCATCATGGAGGTTTGGTTCAGACAATCTATACAATAACAAGATCAAACAGACATCACACAATCCTGTCACATTTGCTGAATTAAATCTCTTTCTTTCATTGTTCGTCTCTCTCGCTCTCTCTCTGTCGCTCCCTTTTGAACAAAGGGATTTGAACAACTCAGGGTGTCATGGCTTTGTACAAGTAATCATTCCCATGTGTGCTGCTTTAGCGGGATTATGAAAAGTGCTTCTGATTCTCTGTCTCAACAGGACCATCACTGTAATGTAACAACACATTATACACTATACAGCAGCACAGTATTGTCCTTACTACTGCGTCAAGAGTCTGTGGTATCAAATAACAGAGATTCATTGAACGCTGAGGTTCCAATGATGTTAAGCTCTGAGACAAAATTCACCGAGGTAACCAAATTCATCAGACTTGTGCAAAAATCAGAAAGTAATTTCCGTCAACCTTATGCTTATTTGACAGTCTGCTGCCACCAGCAATACCTTTGTCAAAGTGGCTGAAACTGATCAAATTCAATAAAGGCAGAGGAACGTGTCGAAAGGCTTGACACTCAAACCTAATGTGATCCTGAAAGTGGCCCAAACCTGGAATAATTAATTGGTCATGGCCAGTGGAGACTCTAGGTTATGACAAATGTTTCAGACAAGGGTGAAAAAAAAATCAGAAAATATCAGAAATGCTTGTTTTCACACAAAAAAACATTCATTTTAAATTCTTAATCCTGGAATCTAACTGGGTCGGGTTTGTTAACGTCTGCACACACTCCACCTGCTACGAGAGCCAATCTGTAACACCCAACTCACAAAAACATGTCTTAATCTACCACTCAGCCACTCAGACCTGACTTGAAATACATGTTCTTTTCTTTGTTTTCCTTCTCTCACACATACACAAACATACTCACAGACAAATGATGCATCTTTCAACAGTGAACTTTAACAAAATGGTAGCTTACATGTGTACGCCTATATGTCTTTTTTAGTCTTGCCTAATGCATTATAAATTATAGTCTGGGCGCAGAGAGATGTGTGATAGATGTAGGTTAGGCTACTTTATAGTTCGGTAATGCAGATTATTGACAGGCAGCCATAAAAGCACCTGCACCCTCCACAGTGTTTGAGTGTATGTGTACATTTGAGAGAGAGAGAGACTGAAAGCAAAATAGCAGAAGAGAAGGTGGAAAGTGGACTAGAAATCACAGCCAAGCCTATTGCTTGCAATTCACAAAGAGAGACACTAACACAAAGCCCATTGTACGCTGTGTTCCTGTAAGTTATTAATAACTTAGTCAGGCAGGTTAGGGTCAGGTCGGAGCACTGCTGTGTCCCTTTCTGACCTGACCCGCCTGAACTGCTGCCATTTTATAGTAATCTTACCAGAACTTACCAGAACTTACCCAACCTGCAGGTCAAACCAGAAAACCTGCAGGTTATAGGTTCATTCTGTGCTTCACTTCCTAGCTTGGCAAAGGATGAATAATAAAAATAGAAACACTGATGCAGATTTTTATTCATTTTCAGTCCTACAGAATGGTATAACACCACCAGAATATCAAGTATTTCCCAGTAAGTCAGTGTTAATTCTGTGACGTAAAAGTTAAAATGACACAAGTCAGATGTTTTCCAGGAGTCTGATGTAGATGCTGATATAAATTTTTGCCTATATTTACAACGCTAACCTCCATTAATACTGAAAGGAGAAATAGCTCTTTGTGCTGTACTTGACAAAGATATTGTTTGACGTGTCAAACTACCAAATCAAATATCATTAGCCGCTGTAATAAAACAGTATCTCCCTCAGTCTGACGAGTTGCTAAACAATGTGATACATCTGCCAAAAGATGAGGGAAGAGATGTGAAGATAAACCACCTGTAAATCAACGTAGCAGCACACCACTCTGAATTCATCTCCTCAAACATGTATACATGAGCAATAAGAAAACTGTACACTTTAGTATGTAGGCATTTGATCAATTCTGCCAATGAACAGCAGTGTACCTCCCCTAAGGATATTGGCGGCTGTTGAACAGGGGCTAAGTGGAAAGGTGGAGAAAGGAAGGTTGAGTCGATGGTGTTGGCTTTCTCAGCCCCGGGGCCTAACACATTTAGAGAGCTAACTGACACACTTTGGATGTATTAGCCACAGTGAGCTCTGCCAACCTCTCCTCTATTTCTGCTGCACCTCTTCCACCTTCTCCTATCGCTGTCTGTCTGTCACCGCAATCTCCTCTCCATGCAAGATTCAGGGACATGCTTAAGTTTCAGCAACATTGCTTTAGCATTGATGTTCCTCTGCGCACCAGCCAAATTGGTGTTTGCAGTCTAGACACTGGTTGCTTAAGTCTCTATATGGACAAACATACGCACACACTAACACTCGTCTGTTTATAAGTATGATTAGATTAAAAGAAACTGACGGAAATACAATAACGGTCTATTAGTCTACCCGTCCGGGGGATAATCATTTCAAATAGAAATGTATTTTCCATCTCACTATCTAATTCATACTTTCTGGGCTCCTCCATCTGTTTCACTCCTGTGACTGCTGGGTTATAGGCACAAGGCTTTAAAATAGGCTGGGTTCATGTTCAGGCCACTGCAATAAAAACACAAATAAATCGAAATATATCGCAATAAATACCTCTCAGGCTTGGTTTGAGAGGGAAAAAAAACCCAAAGGCTAGGAGACCCTGGCTCTCTCTAACAAATGTATGCATTGAATTTGAAGGTGAGAAAAACAACTCCCTTCAATTCATGCTGCCCCATTCTATGTGGTGGTTTAAGATTAGGGTCAAAGATTAGAAGGCTTACACAAGATAAGAATGGGATTAAAAGAGCTCAGAGATGTAAAATTACAGATCAGAGAACTGCTGAAAACATACCTGTATTGTAAACAAACTCATAACACGGAAGCCACCTGTCCTGCTGGACAATCCGGGCATCACAGGGGAGAAAAACACAACAACAAAACAATGTATTCCTGACGAGAGAAAGGGAAGTGAATATTATGGAAGCAGCATCCAATATTCCAGAGAGGGATTCAACACACATCAAAGGCTGCCTCTGCAGTAAGTCTGTTAGATTTGGGATTAATGGACTCCAGAGGGGCCTGGACACACACATACAGGCGCACACACACACACACACACACACACACACACACACACACACACACACACACACACACACACAAAATCCACTACCACAATTCCGCCTGATAAGATTCACAACCCAGGCTAGCAAAGCACTGCAGTGCAGAGTATATCTATTCTAGTAACTCTCCACAGTCGACTCTCTACTGCAGTATGATACTGTGCGACAACATGTTGTAAGTCAGTGAAGGAAGTTCGAGTAATTTCAACATTCCCAAACACTGTGGACAACAACAGCTTCAGCTGTTCAGATGCAGGAATCTTTCCATGAAAGCAATAAAAGCTCTTTCCAGTCAGGATTATTAGATTGTTTGCACAAGTTCTTTAGTTTGCTTGTCAAATGACCACGCACATGCCCAGACACACGAATGCATGCATGCATGCACACATGCACCTACAACAGTAAGTTGCCTGCAAGGTCCAATGACTTCATGCAAATTAGAAAAATGCAAATTCAGGTGGTAAGGCTCAGCTGTCCTCTGATGCATTTTGAGGAAAACACGACAAGGTGGAGGAAACTCACAATAAATCTATTTTGTTTAATCTGGACAGACAGACAGAGAGACAGCCTAATCCCAACCCTGACTGTCTTTCCACCCCAGTGCCCAGACTCTCCCCCGTTCTTCCACCCCCACCCCCGCCCCTTGCATCCCCTGCCCTCTGGGCTAAAACCACAGGTGCAGGCAAATGCAAACCACTGGGTGGAAAATGCTCGTTGACAGCATTCTGGTGGGTTTGCGATTGGTCAGTGAACAATGAGGGAGTTTCCTGAACCACTTGTCGTGCTGATGGAACAGCTGGACACCAACACCAGACACGGATCACGGTGGGAAGAGACCATGCGGAACAACAGGGAGCTTAAAACTAAAATGAGATTCAGCAGAGCTTAAGCTTACTGTCATTTCACAAACTGTTTGTGAGTAGACAGAGAAAAGAAAATCACAAAGAAAACAATCAAAGCTAAGTCACTGTTATTTACATGAAACACTCTTTATTTAAATGATGAAATTCTCTATGCTGATGTTTCCTAATAAATAAAATCCACCTGTGTACAGTAGGGTTTATCTAATTTTATAGCCACTTGTAATTTGTGTATATTAATTCATATTTTTGTATAAGTGGTCATGATTTGGCAGCTCAAAGCTGAAAAAGGAGGATAGTGGCAATCACCTGTTGTTCGATATGTCTTGAATTCTGATGCGGTTGCCTGGATACAGCAACAGCAAGAGTGTATTTTCCATCAGTCTGTGTGTACTAATTCACTGGTTCACTCTGCTATTGTCTGCCTCTTTTCTTTTGAGCACCGACACGCAGGCAACACAAGTACGTATGAGCATAAACCCACAGCCACAAGCGAACCCAAATGCAGCTCTCATCCACATGATCATCCTAAGCAGCATTATCACAATCTAGGGAACTAGATAATCCCTGGGCTCAAAACTTCATCCTCTTTGATCCCGACTTGGGAGGGGATGAGAGGAAGCACGGGGGGGACCATCACCCACATCTCCAACTTGTTAATCAAGAGAGATTTTGATCATATCACCTTCAGCGACAGATGGACAACTGTTTTCAAAACATCATCGCAGAACGGGATATTATGCTTTTGAGGAACAACAACAACAAAAGTCTTTCTTAAATCCCACAATGATCTCAGTGACGTTTATTTTCTAAAATTACGCACAGACATTTCAGCTAATATAATGAATTGTCGAGTGTGTTAGAGGTATAGATGTGCTCTGTTGCTAACTAGTGTGAGGAACATACACAGGCTGATCAACAGTCCCTTAAAAACCTGTTAGGGAGAACGTACACATCTGCCAACACATTCAACCAGCTAACTTACCGTGGTCTGAATTTTAATGATGTGTGCGTGTAAACCATAAGAGGAGGTGCAAACAGCCATACAGATGGTATAAATATCCATCATGTTTAGCTGTTTACAAGACAAGCTTTCTAAATCTCCATAACAGATCTTTGTTGTGGTCTGAGGAGGGATGGTGAGGTCAGCTGTTAATCGGCTGCTCATAATTACAGATGCATCTTTGTCTATGAGACTTCAGAGACCTGCTTTGCAAGTAGCGTACTGCAGAGATTACTGCAATGTACAGAAAATTACACAACTGTCATTCATGCATACTGAAGCAGCAATTAAAACTCTTCAGCTGACGTCTAACATGGTCCTAACCACTGCAGGCGTCACATGTTAGCTACATAATGTTTGCAGTTGAATTTTAAGTCTCCAACACATTGAAAATCAGATGAGGCTGTTTTTGCCCGAACCTTCCTCATTTGAATGTTCAAGCTTGTCATTCTTTCAGCTCTTCCATCCTTTGCCAGTAGCCACAAGGCTGTTTTTACCCCTCTGTGGGGCTGCTACCCAGAGAACACAGGCAGCACAGGGACAATAGCAGCCACCCAATTAAAGCTGTGTTGGCCTCGCAATTCCTCAAGGTATTGCCATGTGACAGTTTAATTAACCAAGCCCCTTATCTTAATTTAGCAGGATCAAAAAGTAACAAACTGAGGTTATCAGAGAAAAACACTCCCAGTCACCATCCGCACCTAGTCACCAAGACACACATGCTCCTTCTCAATCTCCGTCAGCATGAGAAAGCTACAGTATGGTGCCACAAGTGGAACAGATTGGATGAAATTCATAAGGCTTCGCTCACATTGCCGTCCACACAGATACCACAACGTACTATTTATGGTGCAAATTCTTTAACACATACAGTGAGGTCCAAAAGTCTGTTCCCACTGGGGAGGTGCACTCAGACTTTTGGACCCCACTGTATTTATTACAGCAGTAGAGGTCGGTCTAATGATAGTCTTTTTATATCGTCACAGGGTGTACAAGTATGCCGCTCAGTGTGTGTGTATCTAGTGTGTAAATACACACATGCTTGAGTCCAGGCGTTTCTTAGCTGGTGTGTGTTTACCTTGACAGATTTTTTTCTCTGAATTTGAACTGGTGGCTCAGTGACTGCAGGGAGTCAGGTACAATGCTACTTAAGTCAATCTCCCACAGAGCCTGCCTGCTGTCCCACCCCTCTTCATTCATCCATCCATCCAGACATGAGCTTTCTTCTCATCATTTTATCACTACTCAACTGGTTGCTATGTTACTGCCTTCCTACACTGCTGTCCATAGACTTTGAATCCACCTATTTGATTTTGTATTGTATTCTAAGCCACACTGCACTTTATACCACTTTATATTTCCTATTTATCTTCTTCTCTGACATTTCTGATCGCCCCATCCACTGTCATCACATAAACCACATTCCTGTCTTTGTTTTAGTGTTGCCTCTTCTTCAAATACTCCATTATCTATAGCACTGCAGGCTGTGGATGAGAGGACATTACTAGTTATGGTTCAACAGAGAAGAAGTCCTGATGCCTTGGACAGGCCGGGCCCATTTATCTCTCTGACTCCTGATGCAGTGTAACATGGGGAAACAATACCCCAGGGCATCGCAAATATTCATTCACATCAGCTGAAGAAACAGCCTGAACAAAAGGGGCCCTTTGCTTCTATCGAACTGATTCAGGGGGATTCTCTGTCTGGGGAAATTTTTACTCTGCATTTCATTTTCACGTGATCAAAGTTGAACAATTTTCCCAGTTTGTATCAGCCGGCACAGAATTGATCAAACAATCTGTCACTCGGTGTTTTTTATAATTAATCATGTCACTGAATTCAATATAATACAACTGAGCACAATATAAACAGCAGAGTGTGATTCAAATCAGAAAAACACAAATAAACCAGCAAGTCAACAACAAATCCACACAAAAGGATATTCATGTAAATGCAGGCAAACAGATGCTGCTTTTCTATTGTGTCCAGCTTTTTAGGATATATTCTCTAACAGTTGCAAAGATGCCTCTTCTACCAAATAACTTAATGTTCAGTTACAAAACACAGTAACACATAGAGATAACATCAACTCAAGACAGGAATTCATTAACAAAACACTGGAGTAGCAAGTGAAACGTATTAGTGATATCAGAGACAAGGTTATGTGAAAATGATATGTGCCATGTGGGATTTCAACTCCCACTATAATGCTTGCAGTCAGCTGAACATCGACACCTGGAATTGAGATGAGAACTGGCTACAATTGTGATTATGTAACAAACTTCCCTATAATAATGACTAACTGTGTTAGTACTGGATTTGATCAAATAATATCATACAATTAGATTAAAAAACAAATATAGTACATTCACTGCAAAGGCATGGAGAGTACTTGTTGTGGACATGCAAATAAAAATATTTATCAATGAATTTGTGTAGTTTGTGAGTCAAGAAACAAAACAATCTTTACTAAACTAGTATTAGTGCTTTGTGGTCGTGTGCCTACACCAGACTCCATCCATGTTTTGTGAGGTCACAATGACCTCTGACTCATCCTTAAGTCCAAATAAAGACATTTGTGCCAAATTTGTAAGAATTGTCTTGAGTCGTGTTCACAAGAATTGGATGGATGGAGTTATGGACAGATGGACAGACAGCTACTATCTGGCATTGAAGCATAAAAACTATGTGCTGTGCAGTTTTTATTTGACTCAGTATCACATTTGATCCACAGAGACTCTCCTGAGCTGAAGAGGTGTTTGACGTTCATTACGGCTGGAGCTGCAAAATCAAAAGTAACAACACAGTGGGAATAATATTCATTCTTTATCAGCAAATATCAACAAAATAAATCAGCATTTTTTTTTTTTTGTTTTGCATGAATAAAGCACCTAACATTACCTGGAGGCAAAACTGTTGCAGTGTTACAGGTCACAGAGTCTGATGGTTCACAGAATGTGGTTGAACACTGGTAGCTACGTCAGAAATGTGTTATTCTTGTTTCCACTGAGTAAAGTGTGGAAACAAGTGTTTGTGGACAGAGAACAGAGGTGTCTATTTCTTCTCAAGTTATCAAAGAAGTTCTTACTTTACTCTGACGGACAGTAAACATGTTTAATATTTAAGTGAGCAACTTGTCTTTCCATCCTTTGCTGATTGTGCATTTTTCAGTTGTTTTCTTCACTTCGGTGATGTGTGTATCCAACTTTAAAGCATTTTATTAAGGTGATCTGTCAAGTTCAGTCACTCAGTCTTGTTAGCAGGAGTTTCACTGAGTCAAACTTGTGTTTGTGTCATCAGTTTTGTTTTTATTTGCTGAAGCCAGAATGAAGGTGCAAACAAGACTATTGTAAAATTGTGACTGAAATATTTGATAAAAGAAACTGAAACTGGATGCAAAATAAATTTGATTAAGACAGTAAACCTTCTGTTTATCTATTATTAATTTTATTTTCACCATTATTAAACCTTTCTTTTGCCCATAAAAACAGCAACTTAACGTAACTAACCAGTTTTTCTAATCCATTTGAATATGTAATGAAGAAAATGAACAGCTTTGTTTCATTTTTTTTCCAGTTTGTGAGCATAAACTGTTTTATTTGATAAACTGTTTAAATAATCATCACATTTGAAAGTTTGAAACAAGTTTTCAGGGCAAATGAATCAGCACTGAAAGAGATGAGACGGATAATGTCACACTGAAAAATGATAGCAGTGAAGTAAAAGAGGCTATCAAAGCATATATAGAAGAGAGTGGTTAATGTCTAGAATTACATCCAAAACACACACACACACACACACACACACACACACACACACACACACAGAAAAGCACGGCTGTCCATGGACAGAGGACAGATGGCCACAGCATGGCTGTGGTCCAGGAAGTGACGATGTTCTGTATCATTATAATCTGCGCCGTAGTATCCTCCCTACTGCTGTGCTGGACAACATGTTTCACCCACTGAGAGCAGAGACTGGAACAGCTCTTCTGCTGCTCTGTCACACATTCTCTTAGAGCGACGCTGTGACAACAAACTAACTTGTATCCTGACTACTCTTTGTTTAACCCTTTCTGCATCAGGTGACAAGTCGGTGCAGCTCAGATTTATTATCCCAAATTGTTTCCTAAATGCAGAAAAAGAAGTGTAGACCAGTCAGGCGAGTCAGGCGGCAGCTTGTCTGTCAGTGTCTATATCTCTAACAAACATAGACACAAGCACAAGGCTCCTGATTTACATTTTAGCTTGTTTGTTGTTTCAGTAAAAGCTCACTTGGTATCATACATGAGCTGAAAAAACTACAGCAGTATCTCCACTCTGTCTGAATCCAGCACCGGGGCTTCTATGTTAAAATATATCAGCATCAAACACCGTGATAACAACCTAATTATGTGTACTGTAATCATAAATTTATCTAAGCTGTTCAATGAGAGGTTAGTGCCTGGAGAGAGAGAAAAAAGAAATAACAAAAACGTCTCAGCCACACAATGTTAATTAATTTCATTTATAGCACAGATGCTACATCTACAAGATTGTTGTTCATGTGATTACAAAGAGAACAACTGGGAGCAGAAACATGTCTGTCGTGATGATGGAGCTGATAAATACACTGGACTTTTTTCTCCTGCAGTTGCTTTGAGGGGAAACGTGTGTGTGTGTGTGTGTGTGTGCAGCGGGACCAGTTTTTTGTTTTGTTTTATCGCTTTTTACACTTAGTTGACTTTCACCAGTGGGAAAACACAACCTGGACAATGATGTAGGTTACTAGTGCGTTTACAGCAAGCAGGCCTGTGTGTATGTGTCAAGTGTAAACATGAAATATGCAAACTAATGAAACCGCCTCAGCCTCAGTTTGTAAATTGTATTACACACAAATGAGCTATTAAAGCAAATTCAAATCCATCTGTAGGTGAAGTCTCAGACGTAAAAAACGACAAACAACAACGAGTTGAACTCAGACTCATAGTTCATCTACAGACCAATGATAATAATAATCGCAGTGATAATAATAATATCACCAAGGTTTTTTTCCAGGACTTGATAGTGGATGAAACTTGAACAATAGGCATGAAGAGTGATTAACTTTAAATCTCCATGACTCTGTGCTAATCCTCATTCTCAGAGCTCCCACAATTTTTAATGGGCCTTGAATAACATTCCCACAGCATTTAATGGCTTTGTGTGTTTTTCACTGTCTAATATGAGTAAGCACGCGCTTGGATTAATACTCTAATGTTCTCATTCCAGAACGGCGTGAGGATCGAGAGCTAGGCAGCTGTGAGCATTTAGACGTACAGGAGGAAACTGCTCTCTCAGAGGAATTTTACTTTTTTTTCCCTGAGATGAGAGGTCCAATCATGTTATGATGAAAGGTTATAATAGTGCTCTGTGAGTGAAATAAGACATATTTTTGCTCATCGCCTCTATAAACATGCCATAATTATTCACAGTGGCTACCAGGGTGAAGGGATAATGTCAGAGATTTATGGCCCAAGTGGTAAGAGTCAGAGATATTCATCAATCCCCTCCAACGCTGTGGTGCCACAGTGCTTGAGATAGGCTTCACTGGCTGAATGAGGATCAGGGGGTGAGCCACCATGCAGGCAGGCGGAGGTTTAGAGGTGGAAATCACAGCCCAGAGCCAGACAGCCCTAAAAACCACACACACTTAGTACCAGAGTGGACATTACCCTTCTTGAACTTCAATCATAACAATGGAATTTAATAAAACTTCATGTATTAAGAAAATAGACTAATCCCTTTAAATCTTCCATAATGAGAGAGAAGAAATCCTAAGACTGTGATATTTCCCCTCCCTTCACCCCACAAGATTTTAGGCTTTCCACAGGATTCCACTAGCTTAGCCGCAAATCGCCTCACTGCTGTGCAGAACCGCCATATCCGCTAAGAATAGAGTGAGCACACGATCTGGGCACATGTGTATGGGCACACAAACACACACACATGCTCACAAATCTTATTTGACTTTGAGTGATGCATCCTGGAGAAGTCCAGATTGCTGATGGTTCTCATTTTCCCCACCAGGAAAGTAGCTGGTGATGTTGTCATGAATCAGGCCAGCCAGGGACAGGCAATGTAGAGCTGAGAAGATGAGGAGCAGGCAAAGATGAAAGGCTCAAAGACAAATCCTCTCTGTCCTATAGCTCACACAAACAGTAAAAAGAAACATGAGCATCTGACCGATGCTTTCAGATCTCGCTTGCTTTTCCAATCTTCTCCCCAAGGCCATGAAGAGACTTTTAGATAGATACACTGAGATGGTTTCAGATTAGAACATCGACTAAAACTTCAAGACAAACTAAAAATTATGCTGATTTTGTATCACGATTGTTGACCAACACAGCAAACAAGCAGTCAAGTAAGGTGGCAGACGAGGAGGAGCTCTGAAGCACATCCAGTCCTGTTCCTGCTGCAGTGAGAGTTTACTAGAGTGATGCACATGCAGCACTTGTCTCCACTGGAACGACAGGGGTGTAAACATACTCCGGTGGCCTCAATTAATCATGTTTAAACAGACAGATGTGGTAATATCACATGAAACCAGGGCTCTGCCATATGGTACCTGTTTGGAGCAATGTTTGTAAACTGACTAATTACAACGCTCTCAAACGAAGCTTCGCTCTCTCGGCAGATGTTTGTCCATTAACCTGCAGAACAATCACTTGAACACTGTATGAGGAAGCACACATTAACAGCAACCTCTCTTCACTGGAGGGTAGACCCTGACTTTATTGTGTATGAGATGTTTAGATAAATGATGAAGGTTTCATTTTGACCTTCTTTGCGCATCTGGTTTATAAAGATTTATTTCATTTCAAGTGATAAATGTGTTGTATTTGTTGTAGTTGTCACAGAAGGAATGGAGCTATTTTCACTCTACTGCGTCTCGATCACATGGCTGAAGAATTTTAAAGGTATAAATAATACATCTACTGTAAACATATGTCACAGGTACACAGACTGTTGATGGTCATAAATTTTCAGCTCTTCATAGAAACAAAACTACTTTTTCATTTTAAGTTAAATGACTGCTGCTTGTCCATCAACAACTCTGACAGTCTTTTACAATGAACAATTTTCAGACCCCCTCTGGTCATCTGTCTAACTTTGGTCATTTTGGTTCTGATCATTTGTCTAACAGCTAACTGCCCACACATCTCAGACTAATCACACACTGGCAGCTTTTACTTTCCGTTTCCACCACAGAACTGGAAGGAACCAAAGAAAATGACACTTTGACCAACCCTCACCACGTGATCTCGGTTTCTGTTCGTTAAGTATGCAATTTAATGTTTTTATACAGTCTTTTTTCCCTTGTTTCAAATATTTTTCATGGATTACACACAATCATCTGAATCGCCTTTGTGTATAAAATTGTGCTGTGCGTCTAAACTTGCCTTTCCTTGATGAATAAAGGCCTAAAATGAGTTTCTCTGTCCACAAGCTGTGGTTGAGTCATGTTCTGGCTGTGCCGCAGCTCCGTCACATCTCCACTTTGGATACACTGCCCACTGGCAATGTTTCTGAAGAAGTGCTTCTTCAAGCAGCCTGTCTTTCAGCAGCCAGATTTTGCGTTGCTTTGTTCATTTGTTTTTGAGATTCAGTTTTGCTGTGTGAACCATCTCTCTCTCTCTCTCTCTATCTATCTCTCGCTTTGTCTCTCTTAATTCAACTAAAAACTTTACATTATAAACAATAAATTATCGCATAAAGGGGAACTCGCACAAAAATGACAGCTATGAAACAAAAATAGACAAACTCATCTCCCAGACTGCAACAAAATATCACCCATCACTAGGGCTTGCAGCTATCGATTAATTTTGTAATCAAGTATTCTATTAATTGTTTCATTAATTAATGGAGTTACCAGGTAAAGTGTTTTGCCTATCTTTTTTTCAATCTTGTCTTTTTTTAAAATACATTGTATCAGTCACTTGATGCACAGTATACAGATACAGCACAGATACAGTTTTGCCTATAAAGTTACAACTGACCACCCATGAAAAAAGCTCTCAATATATTTAATACAGACTGTAGACTGTGAAAGGGGGTAATAAATACAAATATCCCCAGATTACGTAAATATATGTTATTTATTTCAACAATAACTGGCGTAAGTGCACAGTTTGTAAAGAAAAGTGACATACATGTCAATAATGGATTCATAGTGGGTAGATTGTGATGTATTTTGAATAAAAATCCACAACCATTCAAATCACAGATGTAATAGACATCTACCCAGCCCATAAAATGTGTCTGCATTTATCTATCCATGAAATATGAATGATGTTGAATGGAATGGCCTTTTCCAGCAGCAGTGAGATAAAGGTTTATTGAAGGCCAGAGTGAGCAGGATAGAGGTTGCCATGGCTACAAGTGTGAAAAGGGCATCTGATCCGACTTCTGACCAGTCAATTAATCTTGGAATTGCATTTTTTTTAATCAAAGGTTCACTCATGATTCAAAATTAGCTGCAACTAATAAAAAGAAAAGGGGGGAAGACTGAGATTATGGGGACATGTGGGACTTCTGAAAACTACAGTATTACTTGAGGCTTAAGATTAAAACCTCCACAAGGGAAGATGGGTGAATATTCAAAACAGATTAATGTCTGAATATTGTGTTTTCTCTGTCTCACTGTGGACCAGCTGGGAAAAAAACACCATTATTCAACCAAACAACATACAGAGACTTAATTTGTCTTGTGTTTTTTACAGTAGCATAAATAAAGTCACGCCCTCTTTTTGTTTGAGAATGTGGACTCAAAAATCCATTACATAAAATTACTTTTTTAAATATTTATTGAGCTTATTGTTTTGAAAACTGTATTTAATTGAAAATGCTAATTACCAGTATAATAATACTGGTGACATTCATCATCAGCCCTATGTCGAAAGGATTAAATGGGCTTTCATTGTTCCCAGAGGCATTTTCATATAGACGACTTGCAGTTTGTCAGCAGGACTTCCGTATTTGACATGACATGTTCTAGCAGGATAAAAGATGTCAGTAGAAAACTACACCTAATGGCTAAATGACTAAAATGTCAAGTTAACCTGCAGGAAAAAAGAGAAGGATTAACCAGAAAACACTCAAGAGCTCGGCGACGGCTGCAAAGCCTTAATACGTTAACAAAAGTTTAAGATTCATGTACTTCAACTTCAACTTCACTTCAGAAGATGAAACAATAAAAATAAAGAACATATATTCCTGAACACCCACAGTGTAGAAGCACCGTTTGCATATATCATAATTAAACAGATGTCGTGTATATTCAGTATATGTATGTGATTTACCCGGTTGTTGTGTGTGTGTGTGTGTGTGTGTGTGTGTGCACAGAGTTTGCATATGTGAGAGCAACTGACAAAGCATGATCTTTCCCTTATTTCAGCCTTTCACAAGCTGCAGGATGATGTGGGGGTGAGTATCTCTCGTCGTGCCACAAATAACAGGGCTAAGTCAATTTCATCGTCTTCTGCCGCGCTGTCATAGGAGCAGATCTCACGCCGTCTCTCCTCACTGTAACCCAGCTGTCCTTGTAGTACCACATCCTCCTTTCACCTCACCCCATCCCCCGCTTCTCTGTTTCGGCTAACGCCTCCCTTTTAAAACAAGCCAGTAGGTTGTTTGATTATCACACTCCAATCACAGCTAATTAGGATAGGTCAGCTGGTACAGTCAAACAGTATGCAGCCCTCCACACTCTCCCTCCGCCTCTTCCATCATGTCTCTCTCACCATTTCCTTGGACAGCCCTATCAGTGGGTACCATCTCCCTACACTGCTGCCGCCTGTCTGTTCGTGATAGTGACTATGGCAGTTGTCTCCACAGAGGCGAGCGATGTGCTGCCAGCCACTCTGCCAGAGCCAGACAAGTTGGTATCAGCGTCTGCTGCAGGCGCGTTGGAGCATCAATTAATCGCTGTATAAAACTGGCAAAAAAATGCTTTTGATATACTTAAGCTTAATTAATACATTGCTACCAATTTCACAGGCCTAATTAATCAATTTGCGACTGGTCCCTGGTGCGACGATGTCCAGATTATGTTGTCTGGAAGAAAACATTACTGAACATCACAGAAGAAGATGAATTATGAGCATGAAAATAGAGACTTGTATGTTTGCTGTACTAATGTCTATTACCGAGCCAAAAATGAGAAGAAAAGGAAAAAAAGCAAAAGATATACAAATGTGGCTTCAATGTGGGCTACAACCTAGAGACTATAAAGACAAAGAACCAAAACAGGGATGAAGATTGATTGGGACTTGAACTCCATGCTTTGTGCACTTGTAGTTGTGTTTAGACTGAGCCAGTGAATGAGGCTGCAGTGTCCTGGCAGGCGAGCAGAGAGAGCTACAGAGAGTAATTGGGAGGGCTATGCTTGGAGAGGAACAGAGGACTTAAGATGGGATGAAGGAGGGAGGGGGGAGGGGTGAAAAAGAGACCTATGAAGTAGATGCTAAGTGCCGAGATGTGAGGAAAATAAACCCGCAGGAAAACAACCCCTGAGACATTGACCAATGACAAGCTACCGTTTCCTTTTTTTTCCATTTGGTAACCAACATACCTATGCATGTGT
Source organism: Polydactylus sextarius (assembly GCA_016801845.1). Taxonomy (NCBI): domain Eukaryota; kingdom Metazoa; phylum Chordata; class Actinopteri; family Polynemidae; genus Polydactylus; species Polydactylus sextarius. Next base: position 20,024,196 of record CM028906.1, read on the forward strand.
GCATGTGTGTGCATATTGTGCAGACAATGAAGTATATTACCTTTAACAGCTCCTGCCTTAGTTTGGTCTATGCACATATTCTTTTTAAACAAGCCTCATTAATTAACCGTAACATTACAGTAATATATTACTTGTACATGAGTGGGTCTGCGTAAGACAAAGTACAGCAGATGGGGCTACTCTTGAGCTCACCAGGCACAAGGTGAACATCTTGTGATCCATCTTAAACAGCAGGAGGACATAAAATATAAGAGCACACTTGACATTGTAGTTTGAACAGTAAGTGATCACATCATTGTGCTGCCATCTCATGTAAATACTTTTCGAAGGTTCAGCTGAATTTCCTGCAACTTAATAAAGAGACTAATAAAAGACTTGAGGGAATAAAGACACACTGGATCTTCGCCAGAGTGATGTTCACCACGTCTCACTCCTCATCACCGCTCTTGTGCCATGTCTTGGCCTCCTGCCTCCTCCTCCCTCCCCCACAGCTTAGCCAAGCCCACATGTTATTGGCTAAACACAGCCAGCTGCAGTCAGTTAACTGTCTAATCTCACATCAATCGATTTCCCCAAACAAGGATCAGTGGAGAGGTGGAACAAAAGTCATGGAGTGGAGGTGAAAACACAACGGAGGGTGAGAATAAGTGGAAGGGCAGCAAAGACGTGGAAACAAGCGAAGGCAGGTAACAGCCTTTCACTGAGTTTCCACCACAACTGTCTGGGTGTGATTGTGTGCGGGTGTGTGTGTGTGCGTGCGCATGCGTGTGACCGCAAGTGTCTGTGTGTGTTTTCATGTCTCTGGGTCTGTCTGTACGTGTATGGGTGCAGCAAACTCTAGTTTGAGGCCGTCGGATTGAACACAACACGCAGACAGAGCAAATGCACAAGCTGCAGTTGGCGCCCACATCCAGACACCGTGTTGTTCAGACGCAGGTTGTGCTGTCGCCCAACCTACTCCCACTCCCTCCGTCATGTGTGTAGCATGTATAAATGTGATTCTCTCTGTCCCTCATGGACAATTAAATGGGAGCATTTTCAAAATGAGAAACATATGGAGCTTTTTAATTGGCCAATTTCTCTTGCCAACATGTGTGCCGTTTTTTTTTTTTTTCATTCTAAAAAACCAATGAAAAAAACATGCTATCTGTTCAGACATGCATATTGTAGCACAGGGTGTTGCACAAATTGTCATTGTCCTTCCGCAAGGAGTAAAACAGCCCTTCTGTTCCCTGGATTAATGGCATCATTACAAAGAATCCATGTTTGCTGTATTGCACTGTACTTCTGGATCCAGTCACTGACATACATACATCTCATAGCGGGGACTTTTGTGAATTTCTGAGAGAATATCTGTTCTGCAAATCAGGTAATGGCCCACACCAAATTACATGAGTGGCTGAAGCCGCAGGGAGAAATTAACTATACATCCAGTCCCATTATTTCTCTCTGCACCTATGTATAATCTTGGTTCTGTTGTCCCCCCGACCCTGCACTAATCATGCAAGGTGGCTGGGGTAAGGAGCCACTGCAACAACTCATATCTGGGAAGTTATTGTTCTACACATGTCATGTGTAATCTGCCCGACCCACAGCGCTTAGAATAATTATTCATATTTAATCACCACACGACGAAGCTACATCGCTTGCCGCTCACTAAGTCATTTTCCATGTTCCATTATCAAAGTTTCAGAGACAGTGCTCAGGGAAGGGGGACTAAATGGAGAGGCTGAAGTAGTTGGGCTTATAAAAACATAATGGGCTTGTCTGCTTTGATAAACTGAGGACGTGTATAGAATTCACACTCACCCACACCCTCAAACACACACACATACCACGCACACTTTTAAATGAGAAAAGTGCAGAGAACAAAGTAGAGGAAAATAAAGTAGCCAAGTATAAGTTCAGACCGTGAGCGTTCAGGCAAGTCAAGAGCTCAATCGTTAATACAAATAACTGCAGCGCAGAAAAAGGATTGATAGTCGTTTGGTTTAAGTGCGTTTGGCTTGCATGGCATCTTTCTTTTCTCATGCAGTCAAATTTGTCAATGGAGGCTCACCTTGCTCCAGAGGTGGCGGTTTCACACCAGTGGCTTTCAACTTGAGGGCTTCTTTTGCAGACATATCACAGCAGGAGCCTTTGTTGGTGTCCTGGTCGCTGTCTGCCTGGTCGCTGTCTCCATGACCACTGTCTCTAAGGCTCGCTCGCTCCGGGTCTTTAAATGTTGAACTACTAAACAAACAAACAGGAAAAGAGCATTAATGCACAGCGTATGGAGCTGAGCATCGGCACAAGCTTTTTTAGTTTTATTAGTATTATACAATGAAACACGATGACTGCCCTTGAATGCTTAAATAAAACAAGAACAATTATGATAATAGGATTTAGGATGTAGTAAAACGCCTCTAAAAATACCACCATGAATACTGTCTACTAAAGAGACTAAAGATGAAATAAAAAGAGATGATCTTGTGTGTGATTATATTTTATGTATTATAAAAAATAGCACTTGTGACCTTTTTTAAACCTAATTAAATGTACATGCCCTTCCTGTTCCTGTTACAACTGGTGCAATTAATTGTCGGTTCAGCTACTGCTGGTGTAGCATAGTGTTGGGGCTATTGGAGAAAAGAAAACAAAGGTCTGAGATGTAGTGACGGTTATAGATCCAAGCTCTTACCTTTGAACAAACTGTTGTCTGCTACCCATATAATTAGGCTCAGTGGGGAAATTGTCTGTCTGTGGAGAGAAGAGAGAGAAAAAAAGTATGTAGTGGGCTCTACAGAAATGAGTCCTGCTGTGAAACAAGATCTCCTTCTGACATATGATTAATTATGCGGAAAAAAAAGGAAGTAGAGGACAAAGTCTGGGCCAACTGAATTTTGCAGATGTGAGTCTTATATTGTTTAAGTTGGAACATTTCATTAAACACATGAAGACTGATTAGTCATTCAGGAGTAAACCACACAGCTGAACATCAAATCTGGCAGAGATGCTGTGATCAATAAATGTTAGAAGAATAGACTTAGAGAGGAAACTTTGCAGTTGTGTTGAAATGTTAAACAAACATCTAGTTACAATATTACAGCAACAGATATGCACAGAAAAGAAAATACAATTCACTGGTTTCTTTCTAAGATTGCTGACTTTCTGAGCCTCATCTCTTTCCTTTTTTTTTTAATTTTCACACGCAGAGAGTAATTGTTTATCGGGAACTTGGGTTTGTATGTGTTGAACTATGTGCTATATATTTGCTGTGAGGCTACCTGATTGTACACAGGGGGCCTCATGTGGATCAATAGAAAAAGCACAAATACTGATGCACACACGTTTCACACAAACACACACCAACACATACTTACATACAAAAGGCACACTAAAACGCAGTATGGCATGTATGACAAAATACAGCAGTGTAATGGAACAGTGTCACTATACTTCATAAAGTGTACAAACACTCCTCAATCCTCAGCACTATATGCAGCAGTGCATTACACAGTGGATCAATCACACTGGCAATGAAACGTACTCTGTCTCTCCCTGAATCTCGTGCCTCTGTCTTTTTTTAATTATATCATTGTACAGTATGTGAGGGTTTTTAATCATGTCCACTTATATAAAAAGGTCACAAAGATCCACATGTGATTTCTGGCACTTGCAGAAATACCTGTCGACCTCACTAATAATGGAAAAAACTAATGTAAAAGCAATCAAATGTGCAGACGTCCATGAAGAGCACAAGCGGAAAGAAACTAGCGTGTTTGTGTTTTCTTAAAAATTATTAACGGAATACCTCAATCAGTTACATGGAAGTAGAAGTGAGGAAACAAACAACTCGGAGAGGAAAAGCTTTCATACTGTGTTCGAGGTATTCATCACAGTAGCACAAATGATTACCCTATGTAGTGCACAGTGTCTTGAATCGAGAGCAGTAAAATGTCATGTTTAGTGAGTAATGTCTCCTTGTGCCAGGGTTTTTCATATGCACAGCTTGACTCACAGTCGATAGAGTATTTCAATGTCATCTGTGCTCTGCGGTGGCTCAGTATGAAAAAGGGTGTGTGAAGGTCAGACAGGCTACCTCAGTACTTTGACCTTCCATGCTTTTGCCAACACCTTTATCTCTACCTAAACATTCTCTTCCACTTCAGCCTTCACCAAGATTAAAAACAACCCACAGAACAGTGTATATCAAAGGCTGAAATCTGACCACGGAGTAAGAGAAGAATGAATGTTTGAAATCGTTTGGCATTGAAATGATAACAGCTTGAGTTTTTCAGAAAAGGGGTGATGGAAGTCTTTATATTGATGTACCCTTTCTGTACTTTTATGACCAGGGACTCAGCCTTGGACATGCATTTGAAAAACCTCAACTCTGTTAGCACTGAATCTGGGATGAAAGCACATTAACAGAAAATGGCTTTCCTCGATTGTTATATGGTTCAATTTACTTTCTGCAGCTGTGCACATCCAACACACATTTAAATGATCATATCCTTGTATATAGAAGATTCTTTTATTTATTACAATAGTCTAAAAAGTTCATGTTTTTGTCACCCACTGCCATGTTTATTGATTAATTCACTTTAAAAACAAGAATGCTCTACTGTGATTTAGAGTAAAAAAACACTTTGATAGTTTGTTAGAGGAAAATAAACCACCAAACAGTATTTGTGACCGTAGAAGGAAAAAAAAAATAAAACAGGCAGTGACAGTGAAATGAGCACGTGCTTTATATCTGTCCACCGCCTACCCCTCCTACAAGCCAATAAAAAGCACATTACACCACTTCATAGAAACCTCTTTCCTGACAATTAGAGTCTAGGCTGATCTTAAGCCTCCATCTCTTCCTGTCTGTCTATACTACCCATCCCTTTCACTAGAATAGGCCACTTTCCAATTAATGGATCGATAACAGCCAGTATGAGCTGCTTTGTACTTAGCCAGTCCACAGCTGGCTAAGTTTGTCCATAGCCAGAGTCCACAATGAATACAGGATAATTTGAGGGTGGAATGATAAATACTGGCTAGACATGCAGTAATTTTATTATGATTATTATTAGACACGTTATTCTACAGTACATAAATTCATTTATCATCACAAGTTTCATTGAGCATTTTACGTTGAATGCTCGTACTTTCTACCCTCGAATTCTGCCTGGAGTTTCTTGAACTGAACTGAAGTGACCCAGACCGTAGTATCTGTACATTTGGTGTTTAAGGTTTAAAATATGAGTCTCTGACCTTAAAGGTTCACACAAACACTTAACCTATTGAATATAAGATGAGTCCAGTGACTCTGGGTGAGTGTACTTTGTGTACATTTCAGAAGAGGTTAATTTGGATTAGAAGTGTGGACGAAAGTTGCAAAAGCATGTTGTTGAACTGTACTGAATGATGTGCTGTATCACATCTATGTAGCAAGGCCACGAAGGTCAGAGAGACACTGAGCACAGTGAGGCTGAGTAAGTGTAAAAAGCTGCACTCTATTCTGTATTCCCACTGAGGCCCTAAGACTGACCGAGCAGACAGCAGGCCGATTGAGACAAATGGGACAAGCATATTGGAGTGCTATTCTACTCTCAGGTCTTGTTGGTGCATTTTGGGACACTGTTCATTTCTATGGGGCCATGCTTTGTGTGTATCTGACCGTGGGTGTGTGTATACATGTGTTGATATTTTAGGTAGCAATGGTGAACGAGGACAAATTGCAGCTTCTCTTTCACACATCATTGGACAGCTCTGTTTTATTCACAGGAATGATAGTATACCCCTCCTTCTTCCTACCCTGCTAGGTATGATACATGCATTTGTCCTTTACTGTCTCCCAAAAACACAAACAGTGCTCACTTTGTGTGTCTGCCTGTAACTGCATGAGGTTCTGTGTCCAAACGGTGTGAGCACTTCCAAGTCCACCAAAACCTTGTCAGTTCGCCAAAAAGATCTAGACTGCAGTTTTTAATTTGATCAACTATGTCTCTGATATCAGCGTTTATGAGTGTGTGATGTTGTCACCAAGGGAAGTCCACTTTATACTCCTCTTGGAAAACTGTCAAAGTAGCTCAGCAACAGCCAAACAGGAAGAGTGGGTAATGGATGAAAGAGAAAGAAATATAGCTCTGGTTAGTGTAAAGAAAGGTTAGTGTAAAGAAAATACACTGCTGAAGGAAGGTTGAAGGAAAGACGGGTATTAGAGATGAAAACAGAGAACCAAGAGCGAAGCGGCAAAGTGAGAGGAAGATAAAGAAAGTAAGGAAAAAGGGGCGGAGAAACTCAACAATAATTAGACTGCATTGATTACCTAGTGGCTGAGGAGCAATTGTAAGTGATCAAATCTAATTAGGTGGTCCCATGCATCTTCCTGGAGATAACAGACCAATCAATCAATGGGCTTAAGTGAACTTAAAGCCATCACAGTCTACTTCCTGCTAAATATCTTCCACTATCTTCCAAATAACTTGGGAGAGGTCTGATCCAAATGAAATTTAGACAAGTAAGGAGGTGCCACAGACGCTGGTAAATGGAGACTGCACCACACTGAGGTCTTATCAGTCCAGATGGGCACCTTGCTAATGAATCTCGACAGTACTTCATCATTAAGGAGACTTAAAGAAGTTATCTTTCATGGACAAGTTTGGATTTTAAGCTGACTTGTCATTTTTGGGCAGTGGATACTGTGAAGGGTGATTATATGCAGTCAGACTATTTTACAATGTTTCTCTATATTCATATTTAGTGGACAAATATACAGCATGAAGCTACTGTTTCATTATGCTGTGAAGCCGTTGTGTGCCCACTGTGCACCAACCATTCGCCAACCTACGAATGATAAACTGAAAAGAAAAATGAGCTCTGAAATATTCTACTGCTGGTTGCAATTATACCACATGTCAGCAACACTCAAACACTTGTGTAATTCCACCGTGCCCCAGGTGAGATGTGTTTGTGGACAAAGGTAGAAAATAGTATTTAAACTGGTAATTCCCAAGTGTGAACAAGTGCAGCTGCATAAATGACATGAGGCAAGGTTGAAAACGAGCATGCATGCTCAGCAGACCTCTTCATTCATTCAAAAGTTACACCAGTACAGAGAATCACCAGTAGGGGATCACACCTCATATGCTGGATTATTCATTTGAACCCCACAGTTTCTACTGTACTCCTTTAGTTCTGCTGTTGGAGATCTATTCTTTTATTTCCCTAACTGTTTGACAGCATGATTTATGGCCTGCAAGCCAACACACAGCTTTTTAAAATAAATTAAAAGAAATTCTGTGTTTTGTTTTTCTACTTGTACTGAAACAAACCCTGACCCTGAATATCACAAAGCACGTTCAACTGTTTACTTGTAGCATTACAGCCCTCATTATACAAATATGTTTAGATGCATCACCCTCTGTTCTCTGTACCTACGTGATATTAATTTCTGTTGAAGTCTTGACTGGCTTCATATGCTCACAATTGGTCAGACCCAACGGTAGGTAAAAAAAAGCCCTCGCAGCAGAGTTTTGTGCAGAATGATTTGCTTCAGTGAGTCACCTGCATAAACTGTGTTGATTTTCCTCGAAACCACAGTGTTTGTCACCGGTATGGCAGGTTACAGTAACTGTCACATGAATGACTGAGCTTGAACGCCATGTGACTTATGTTTAAAGCTGTGGGATTGTTTGATATAAGCCAATGCAAAACAGAAAAACAGACTTGATGCATGTACAATAAAATGCACCTTTTTCCAGCATTACAAAAAGGTTTCAGGGTTTTTATTTTTTAATTGAAATGTTTGTGAATATTTCAGAAATGTCTGCAGGAAAGGAAGGTAATACCTCAGTGAAGCAAGTGAATACGCTGTGAAATTAGTGCCAGCGAAACAATAATAAATCACTAGAGAATGTATCAGAAAATATCGATTATTTGCCCACTGCTAGTGATCAGTCATTTCAAGTATCTTTCTTACTGACAGTCTCTCTTCTCCTCCCACAGTCTCTAATTGTACTAAGGTCGACTTCAGTACCACAAATCGAATACAACTCAAGCTGAATAAAGTCGCCCACATCTACAAGGGCCATCGTTGCAATCGTCTTGAAATACAGTGATCCCTCGCCATATCGCATTTCACCTCTTGCAGCTTCGATACATTGCGTTTTTTTTTTTTTTTTTTTTTGTGGTTAAATTATATCGTGGAATTCTGTGGCCAACGGGTATTTTTTAGACTTTAATTATTTTTGGGGTAAAATAAGCAATTTCTAGCCTAGAAAATAAATAACAAGCATGGGAAAAGGTTTATAAGAGTGTGGGGAGGGTTTAGAAAGGCTTAAAAATAAAATAAATATATGGTTACTATTTTTGATGAGAGGATTTTCACCATTCACAGGGGGTTCTGAAACCTAACCTGCGCAAGTAGGTGAGGGACCACTGTACTGTGACTGTGGTTTTTACGAAGATATGATGCAGCTTTTTGTAAAATTACTGTTGTTTATTATGAAGCTGGTGACTCCAAAACAACTCAATATTCTTCCTCTCATCTTGTTAATCACTATCTACCATAATTCATGATTCGTAATTAAACGGCATTGCTTTTTATTTTGTATGTTCATGTTCATTTTCAGGGGTATAGGGCTTTCTTCCTACATTAAATTGGCTAAGTAGCACTTCAGAGGATTTTTTCATACAGATGCATAAACAGCATGACCTCTCTCTTGCATATTTACTGCTCATCAGCTAAGATATTCATAATTGATATGCAACCACTCACAATGATTGCTTATTATTTTGGTTGACCATACAGTGTCATCAGAGATGCCTATTAGAAGCCCAGTGGAAGGTAGAGAGTTGTATCAGTAGCACAACTTTTTTTTTTTTTTTTTTTTTTGCATTTTCTTTTTTGTTTCAATTATCCACAATTCCTGGAATAATTGAAATCACAAATAGATGAAAAACAAAAACGGGAGACAGACGTGCAGGGGTGAAAGAAAACTGAGGTGGCTGAGCTCGAATCTGCTCATCAACAGAGAGAGAGACGAGACAAAAACACTTCAAAGCAGATTTTCTTCAACCTGCATGGTCACTGATACTGATACTACTGATTCTTCCTTTTGAAGAAGAATAGTTATACAAATGGCTTCTTTAGTCACATCTTATATAAGGAATAAATAGAAGTGACCAAAGAAGCCATTTGTATAACTATGCTGCATTTTCCCTGAAAGAGTCTGAGAGTGATTATAGTCAAGTGTTGTAGGAAATGCTTTTGTAGAGCACATTTATCCTGCAAAATAATGTTTATCATTTAATCTCAAAGACTAAATTACTATAAAAGAGCATAAAAGGAAAACTAACAGATGATCAGGTGCTGAATAGAAGAGAAAATGTTGGTAAACTCTTTTCTTCACCATCATCTTGAAAATCAACTCGCATAGAGAATAATAAAATGCAAACCTCCTGAGGGCAAATCCTTGACCTTGTCTCACACACTCACAGTCTCCACACACACATGGACATGTAAAAATACCATCATAGGTCCTGGAGATCTCACAGTTGAGCCTAATTTATGATGCATGGAAATCAAATGATGGGCTAAACTAAATCCTGCATGAACAAAACGGCTCTGACGCTTCGTCTTAATAAGCGTAAGGTAATACAGAATAATCTGTTTACCACAAATTACAAAAAATAATATAATTGATTAATTAATGGGATGATTAAACCATTATTGAATGAATCATTCTTATCTAAGTTAAAAGAACATTAGCCATGATGTTGACCAACATTCCCTCAGGTAAAGATTACGATAATCTGACACTTTGGAAACACACGATGGAAAACCGTCAACATCTGTTTTTTTTCTGCTAAATGTGAGTAAAACCAGTTTCAGTGTGACCCATTTTATAATGCATGTGTAGTCAGAAATAAACTCAATTGAATTTGAGATGGTTCTTTAGTCAAAGAATCTTTCAACCTTTGTTATTGACAAAAATTTCCGAAACTAATTCGAGTGATACTGCATCATTAAGTTAAAGACATTGAGGTGTAAGGTGCTGCTTTTACTTTCCTGTACACAATAACAAGTAGTAAGGATGATGGTTTTCATAATCATAGTTTCATGCACTTCACTTTGTCAATACTAAATGCTTGAAGGTAGTTCAATTTGCAATATTTCCCAACCGTACTGAGGAGTTTTATGCTGCAAATTAAGTAATTATAAAGTGATTTTAGTATTGTTTACTATCATCTATTTAATTTCTTCAGTTTGTTAAATGATCAGATTTCCTGCAATAGAGAGAGAGTGATATTCAAGTAGCAAATTAATTTTAGTTTTATAAAATGTGGCATTAACAGGGTTCCTGTAACAAGCTACTAACTAAATTCAAATGAAGTGAATTCATGTGACAGACCCTGGGGTTTATAACTTAGTGAGAGTCTGCCATAATCCTCCTTCATGTCTTTCACTCTGAAGAAGAATAAACCAAATTCCAACCAGCAGACTGCTGCATGTATATTTATTGACATAAACATAATGAACTGGTGTCTGAGATTGTGTGTGTGTTATTCCTGAGCTATTATGAGGTGCATTCACACCTGTTAGCAATGCAATATAATGAGGCAGTCTGTTCAGTTGACTTCACTGGACCAAAAAAAAAATCATTAAACAGGAACGGGACATGATATTAAAAAAAAAAAAAAAAAAAAAAAAAAACTTAAAATCACAGTCAGTTGACACCTAGTTGAAGGAGCAGGTTGTGAACTCGTCTCTATTTTCTAAAAAAGCAGTTTCTCTGATGAAAAGGGCAAGAAACACTCTTCAGTCTAATGTTTCTCCACAAATTACAGACCTCGTTATGTTTGCGATTGTCATGTTACCTTTGTGTGTCAACAATTGTAATTAGTTTTATTTTTAAAAGATTCAACTACACTGACAAGAATCTGGCAGCAGCCAGTTCAGTCTCAGTTGCCATTTCTGAAGCCACTTTTCTGCTCTGCTCTGAAGGGAGGAAGTGGCAACACAAGACAGTGTGTTTGTATTCCTATCAACACAGTCCACATCTGTAGCAGTTTAGCCCCAGGAGTAAATGATGAATGTAGCTTTTGGCATAAACATTTATTTCAACACAAGAAGCCCTAACACAGCAGTTCGCCAACTCTCCTAAAATAGCAGTGCTGTTTTCCCACTCGATATGAGATGCTTTGTGAAGACATTTTACCAAGTGGTGTGTGCATACATCCAGCTGGGTCCAATCTGATCACTGATTAAGGAAAATATGTCAGTAAAAGTGGAATGGAAGAACGAGGACTTTACTTGATGTTAAATTATTTATATGCCTTTGAAAGTATAAGGAACAGAAGACTATGAAGGTGCAGTAGGTGATCTTGGTGCGTAAGCTACTAATCATTCAGTACTTGCTCATCAATAGTTACAACAGCTCTGCCGTTAACTGAAATCTTAAGTCAGCACTGACCTTGCTTCACCCTCATTAGTCCGAAGCCAACTCAGCCCAAAAAATCCAACACTGTTACAGAGGTTACAGGCTTATCATACTGTACAGGCACACACGCCACCATACATAGCAAGCACAGACGTGGTGAGCTTACTGAGTGAGAAGCCTACAAACAGCACTTTATAGCAAATCTTGGGTAAATTTGGTAACACTTGGGTACACCTGGGTAAATTTGCTTGTTCGCTCTCTGGCTGAGTTGAGAAGATTGGTGCCATTCATGCACATTAAATATGAACCTCATGGTAATGACAAGACAAGAAATATCACTGTCTCTGTTCAAGAAATAGTTGGACACAAAACCATTTATAAAACCACCAAAAGATGGTGTTAAAATAAGTTAATCTAAAGGATTTAGAAATGCTGATAAAGGATTCTCCTTTCTCATCATGTCACCAGTCTTTATGCAAAGCTAAGATAACTGATTAATATCAATATCTTCTCATCCAATATTCAGAAAGAAAACAAGTAGGCTAATTAAGCTCAAACCACAAAAACATTTGAGCCATTTAAATTCAGGTACCACGGCTTATCATTTTTTCTACAGTGGCAAATGTAAAAAATTATATTTATATATGGAAAAAAAGCCACAGAGCCACCAGAGTCTGTGAGCCACATGCAGTTTCAGAGCTTTGTTGCTACGAAGAAATTTCCCCAGAATGGAACAATATGATCAAATAAACTGCAATCCAAGAATGAATTTATAAACTTAACACAACAAAAGTCTGCATGCCTCTGTGTGTCTGGTAATAACTAAATGAAAACACTGAGGCCAGCAATTTACTGTGTTTGGAGCCTTCAATATAAAAATGAAATGCTGTCTATTTGTTTCCAGGCTGCTAAAAGCACACGTTTACTACGCTTTCTGATATTATTAACTGATATTATTAAATCCTCTCATCTAGTACAAGTATTTGACTAAAGAAAGAGACATTTTATAATTTAGCAGTGAAACAAACGATCCATAAAATGTTGCCTAGGATGCGGGTTAACAGCATAGAAGCTGAGAGCTTGTGGAGAAAAAAAAACATTAAAGAACAAAATTATTCCGTTTGAATTGATGGAGGAAGGGTAGTTCTGTAGATGAAAGGGTTTTAGATACATCCCCAAAGCCAAGAACAGAGGCCAGATGCAGATATATAAACACACAAACACAGAGCCACTGAATCCACGCACACTCATGTCTAATATAAATATATGCATAAGCGCACACATACACACACCTGGGTCCTCCTTCTGTCTCTATACTCACACATGTATATGGTACACACACATATAGCAGATGGACTACATCTCGTTTCCCTTCAAGGTGACCTATCTACTGTATATGTATTGGGTCAGTGGTGATGAGGTATGTGAGAGAGGGAGGGGCTGAGAGGAGGAGGAGGACTGGAGGACAGGAAGGATACTGTCCATCCACCTGGGGAAAAACCTGACAGAACAGGCTTTAGGATAATGCTCCATTGTCAAAGTGTTGAACGTCAGTTCCTCTCAGGCTCTTTTAAGTGTCTCTATGCTGCATTAAGAATCTGTCAGAGCAGCTTTAGCATTAATCAGCCATCCCACAGAAGAAACAATCACCACATAATCTCAAGCTCTAAACCCTGCTGACCTTCTCTTCAAATGCACAGATAAACTCCCCTTCAAACCTCAGTCAGTGAACGCACACACACACACACACACACACACACACACCAGCGACCACACTGCTAATTTTTTTCCCCACCTCCCCTGTAGTCTATCCAATTGGTTCCTCCCACAGCAGCACCCATGTCTCTCCACCTGGGAGTACATCGAATCAGCATGTCAACGTGACCTCAGCGAGGACGCATTTCAGACAGAGTGAGAGTGTGTGTGTGTGTGTGTGTGTGTGTGATAGAGAGAGAGAGGGAGGCTGCTTTACCCCTGTAATCTGGTGAGGAGAGGGAAAGGGAAAAGAGAGAAGAAGGGCAGAATACACAAGTTTAATTCATCATCTCAGCAGTGTGGAGAGTGTATGAATAGCGAGATCTGTTCAGAGTTATCACTGAGCCAACGCTTCCATCATGGTACTTCATTTATTAAGACTGTGTGCAGATCAATACAGTAGACATATACACTCTGTACTGTTGACAAGATAATCTCATCATTACGAATTTGGCTTGAGTCGTCAGTAACATGAGCAATTGCAAAGCTTATCTGAGATGACAAGAGAAGAGAGAAAGAGAGGGAATCCAAAAAGGAGGAGGGTCAGAGCTCGAATGTGGGAGGTGAAGGCAAGAGAGTGAGTGAGCGAGTGAGCATCAGTTGTTCCCATTTTTTTTTTTTTTACACTAAACAATGCTCAGAGCAACAGATAATGACATACAGCATTTTCAGTACCAAACGGAGCAAAAATCAATAAGAAACAGAGCAAACCAGTGATTGATCTGAATGCTAAAGGCACCAAAAAGATTTTTTTCTAAGACATAAACCCAGTAAGGGACCAATTGAGTACATCTGTATAGTACAATAGAAATAGATGAGTGCAGACAACTATACTGTTTTCAATATGCCATTAACACTCTATTTGGCCTCGGCTACCCCAAAGAGCAAGACACAGCCAAACGTTTGACGACAAATCTTGTGTGCCCACCACTTAGTGGGCCTTTTGTTTAGGCAATAACATCTGAGAATGCCGACTCATTCGCCTCTGTTGCCACAAACACACAACAGCCACTGCAAAACACAGTGGCTGTCAATTCCCATCAGACACACACAGGGTTTTAGACATGGGAGTCAGATTTCAAACTGTGCTGCAGATATAAGCGGGAACAGAAGAGACAGTGGGATCTCTCCTATTACAGTGTTGGACTTTCTCAGACACACTCATATCACACACACAAACATGAAAACATCACTGGCAGTTGTTACTCTGTGAAAAATACTCCTCCAATTGCAAAGTAAATTGTTGTTTCCGCATTAGATAACTGCTACACATTCCAGTCGTTTTATGAAAGAGAAGTCAGTTTTACAACAGCTTGTTTTGACATGTAGTTAGGTAAAATTAGAGCAAATGAGATGGTTTTCATTCTATATCTCTCCAATCAATTAATCACGTTACTGATGGAGCTGAAGAAGTGCTGAACTGTAGATGGCAAGGACGAGGAGAGAGCAATTCAGGGAGAGAAGGATAAATCATTTCTCTTATACTAATGAGATAGAAGGTGAGAACAGATTCACATAACTCATTCTTCGAGCTGCGTGTTGTTTCAACAGCACATGCCTAGAGGGCACAGTGAAGGAAGATGTGGCAGAAATAAAAGCTCTCTCGGGCTGGACCGGTGCCAAGACACAGCAGAGCGAGTTCCACTTTGTTTGACTTTGAGAGTGTTTGATTTACAGCAAGGAGACCCAGCTGCTGGCAGTTCAAAGAATACATCGCCAGGCCATGTACGCCTATGTAGCCTTCTGTGAGCCACTGTGCTTCACAGTACACATTACTATGAGGTCACTTGTATCTATACTCATATCTACAATCATCTATAGCTGCAGCTCAGGCCCCCTGCTGCTGAAAATGTTAAGTCTAAAGACCCCCGGAGGGATCTAAGGACCCTCAGGGGGCGGCGGCCCCTTCGGGGGAGCCCATTTCAGTCTGAGGGAACCAGTAAGACCGGTGCTTCAGAGCGCAGCTGGTGGTGACACAGGTGGACGTATGTATGTGCACATACATACACACAAACCTGGACACATGACAACTGAATCGTAAGATTCCCCTACTGTGAAGGTTATGTTTTGTTCCCTTGTTTTTGTAACTTCTGTCGATGCTATGTTGCATCTTTGTGCCTGAGCTGTTTGAGCACAACGCCAGCAGCATAGAAGTGAACATTTCTGAATCTACTCTGATCCTGCACAGATTTTTTTTCTTTTCAAATTTTCTTGTCAAATTTTTTTTCTCTTTCATCCCCCCCCCGTATAAAATAGCACATATTGACAGAGCAGATATTAAAAAGAAAACACATTACAGTTTGAGCTTTTTCAGGCAAAAAAAATACAGAGATCTAACTGGTGTAGGCGTGCACTCACAATGCAATAAAAATATGGGCAACTCACATTATCAGCAGGGTCAGGGAAACAAGACACTATCAGACAAGAAAACAGCCACGATTAACAAAAAATGACTGGCAACAAAAGCAACAGCAGTAATGCACTCCATAGCCTTGGACAGCAGAAATGAAAAGTAATTACTAAGTCTGATAGGGCCTGATTTGAAACCACTTAAAATGCCAGTCTGCCTATGGAAGGTAAACTGAGCTAAAACAACAGCGCTTGCTACTCAACGCAATGACATGACAAGATGACTAGATATTGTGAAGCTCCACTGTCAGTGAGTTAGATAGAGGGAGTCCTAACCACCCACTTTCCCTTTATCACACACACACACACAGATAATAAGTCAAGAGTGAATGTCTGACCACTGACCATCCACAGTCTGATTATCATGCCCATGTCATATCCAATAGGCTGCTTCCTGTTGAACCACACAAATTACTTTAATGTGTCCGGCCAATCTGACTTCCACCGAGGTCAACTTGCGTTCTCATATCCTGCCTCGTTTTCTGCACTTTAGAAAAAACTAAATTCTTTTGTTGCCCTGTGACTGGACGTCTGTTATAATAACCAAATTATCCAGCACAGCTGAATGCACAACAGCGGGTTTTATAGTTGAAGACCAAAAGGACAATAAAGTGCACAGATACATTATTGTCATCTGTCCATCATTTATGCATATGTGTCTACTCCTCTCTACAGTCCGACTCCACTGGAGCTGATACAAGCTACAAGGGGAAATTGTATATACTCATGGGCATAGTCAGAGTTTATATTTATATTCAATTATTTAACAGAGGGACTTGGATTTTTGAGAACTTTCAATAAATAAAACATTGACTTTCACAGTTGCCTCCAATCTCAAACTAATTTTCTGGCTGTTTATAAAATGTATCTGCACATGAACTATTAATTGAGTTTTCTGACTGAGAGTATGTAATATTTTTTCATAAAATAAAAGTTGAAAGTTTCATCGCCACTAAAGTGCTAAACATGGAGACAAATGTGCTGTGTGACTTCATGTTGCCTCACACTGCAAACAACCCCGGGAAAGTAAATGAATACTCATATTCTGCTTGTATTAGAAAATAAGCTGCCTCTGTTTCCCGCTCGCCCTGTGTTCTCCCCCCTCATGATCACAAATATGTAGTCGGAGACCTCTGATGTTTATCACGACATCTTCCGTTTTCCACTGATTTGTTAAATGTGATGATTTATTAATGAAAGAGGATGCAAATATAGCTGCTGTTTTGTGCCGTGCGTTACACTGCTGCTGTAGCCTTGAAACACACAGACACACTGCTGCTGAAACAAGTGCTTCTCCAAACAGAGGAGAGCAAAAACACTCGTAATGGCATCTAATAAATGAAGCATTCTACGACAGAACTTCTGTGTTTTGGTTTTACATAGATAAAATAATTTACGGTTGCTCCCTGGAGCAACACTCTGTGGTCTGACTTCACTTCCTCTCAGTTGTATCTATCATATGAGTCTGGCGGAGATGAAGAAAAATAAAACTGCTTATTAATAATTCAAAATTTCAGCGTGTAGTGTTATGTACAGTAGCGGCAGGTTAATTTGAGGAAAAAAGAAGATACACCCTGAGGCAAGCTGATCATTTCTTTTATTATTGTGTACTGGCACGTTTAAAATAAAACTAAATATTCCAATGAAGTTGAGTAACACACAAAAGTGCACAAATGTCATTTTTAACTCTGTCTCTCATTCAAATATGCATGTTTGTGCATTTGGCTGCTGAGCTGCTCAATCCTGTCTGCAAGCAGACTTCAGTAAATACAGGTTTACCAAACACATTCCACACAGCTCCTGAGAAAAGTTATCTAAAGACGAAGGGAGAAGCAGAGAAATGAAATAAAGAGCGTTTTTCTATTCATTGCCTCAGTGGCCACTGAAGTGTGGGAGCAATTTCAATACAATATACAGCAGAGGCTTTGATAAGACTTTTGAGTAGAATCCTTAAAAACAGCCCAAGCCAGGTTGCATTCACATCTGCGTGTTTGTGTGTGTGTACATGCAAGCGTGTGTGCGTGTGTTTCTTGGAGGAAGGGTGTTTCAAGGTTCGGACAAATGCAAGATTGTCATGCTCATAAAAGAGAGGGGCTCTGTCACGGAGCCTGCCAGCTAACGGCTTAAATCACATGCCTGGAATACACAATGACGTTATACCCCCCCACCCACACACACACATACAATCTCCCTAAATTATGCAGAGTAAGACCATTCCTGGAAGCATCCATTTTCAACATCTAGTCCAGCCACATTGTTGGATGCACATTCTCAACCTAAACAGATCAAAGCAGTGAAATGTTTATCTCCGACTGTACACACACACACTGCCTAAATGATCACAGTCACACCTCTTAACTGCTTTTTTTTCCAGCATTCTTGAAATTCGTTCAATAGCTTTATAGCTGTCAGTCATTTTAAGAATCCATTCAAAGACCTTGGTTTACCGTAAACTGTTACATGATAAATTTCCCAGTTTTTTTTTTCTAATTTATATGCAGTAAAGCTGTGAGCAAATGTTACATATCAAGGATTCAGTCTTTGCTCTGTGAATTCAATGATCGTCATTCAAAACAATTCCAACACAGTGCTGTCATGCAGGCGATGTCAGGAGAATATTCTACATTTCATGCATTTCTTGTGTATTTACGTGTGACATTTTTCATTAGAGCAGCAGGATTCTCTTTATCAACTGACAATGTCAACTCAGCACAGACTGGAGCCCCTTTTCTCCTTGACACCCTCATCTCAATGCCACCATACACAAGGCAGAATGCCGCCACCTAAAGGCGACTTTTATAGCCTTTCATACTCCCCCTTTGCCTCTGTACCACCTGCACCTTATTAGCACGGATGGGGTCCCACCGAGACAGGATTCTGTTTAATTAGAGTTTGATGGTGAATCAAATTACAACACTCAAAACAAATCAATATGATAAATTATGGGCCATTTAAAAGTAATGACACAGGAATCTTTGAATGTTTAGTAACAATGAGGTGGTGAAGCAGCAGCAGGGAAACTTGTGAACCAGTCAGTGGGCTGTCGCCTGGCACAGCTGCTGAAGCTAAACACAATGTGGGACAAAATCCTAAAATGTATTCAAGACAGAGTGGGCGCAGGCTCTCACTCTTCGGAGTGAATTACTGAAATCCCCTCTTCCTGAACAGTGAGGAATTTTGCAGGAGATTGGTTTTAACCTTGATTCCACACTAAGTAATTCCCTTCAACGCCTTAAGCGGAATTAGGCATCATTACGTATCATCCATCTCCTTATCCCAGGAATTCTCTTTACAAATGAAATGAAGCTCTCCACTGGGCCAGATGCTGGTACAGTAGTGACAATGATAAGGCCACTAGAGCTCTACTGATATGTTCATATTATTCCGCTCTCTCCCAGATAGAAACCAAGCCCCGCATCTGCCAGTGCACCACCATAAAACATCATTAGAGACCAGCAACAGTGTGAAAAGAGACTGGGAGTTCCAGGCAGCTATAGCAGTCCTACTACGTGCAGATGAAGACAGCAGCACTATGGTGCCCTTGTGAAAGTGACTGAACAGTGATATGCTTTCCCACTTTATCCATCTCTTTATTTATTTTTCCTATTCACCCTCTCCTCTTGTGGCAACTGTAGTGACAGATGGGTTGAGAGGCCTTGGGATCGATGGAAGGGGAATTCTGTCTTTGTTTCCTGACATTTTTCCCATAGCCACTCTCCTCTGACTCAGGTTACTCAGTGTCCACACGAACGGAGAGAGAGGAGGCAGAGGCAAGGAGGAGGGAGGAAAGCGATACGCTTCTGTACAGCTTCTGAAGAAACTTAATGCCTCAGGCCAGCTCCCTCTACACAGGTTTCTGTTGAATAATACAATAGAGCACCCTGCACGCCTGATGCGTCGAGGGGACCCACTGTAAACAAGACACTAAGGAATGTGCTGTTGCCACTTTGGCTTGTTTCCGTTTCCACAGTCTGAAGGGAGAAGAGAAAAGAGGTAGACAAAATGAATGTGCAACAGCCTCACACAGTCTAATTTATCATCACTGCATTAGCAGAGAAACAGCCTGCAGAATGGACCAGCAATTATTCGGTTCGTCTGATTAGGAAGCCTCAACCGTCTTTGAGCTGACCCTTGCCCTTTGCAGCTGGCTCATAATAGAAGCAGGGCTGGGACACAGAGAAGGAACAACAGACAGTGGTCTTCTTCCCTGGTGGGAACATGTCACATGTGATCACAGTCATCATCACATCCACATCCAGCGCAAACAGCAGGATAGGGAAGACAGTAGAAGGTCTAATCAGTAGACTAATTGTTACAGTCCATCAAGATATAGCAGAATTCTCCAAATGTACCAAACAGCATCAATGTAGCACTAAAACTGAGGATTCTTGATTATTTCTGGCAAATTATAATAAGAATCTGAATTTTTCACATCAGAAAAAGAGTTCACTTGGCTCCAACTGCCCATTATCCACTGTGTTACATACCACCGTCTTAAGCAGGCCTTAATCCTCGTCTGACACGACAGACTTTTAATAGGTTTAAGGCCAAAGACACAGAGAAGTTATCACGTTAGAGGCTTATACTCCCAAGTACTCTACACAAAGACGTATAAAGTAGCCGTGAAAATAAGTACAATCTACTAATCTGAAGGAATTAAAATCTGTAGAATTAACTCTTTTAAATGAGCTCCAGTCTATGATGATTGACATGAAGATTGACATGGAGAAATATCTGTTATTGTTTGGAGTGACTTTACTCCCATGACATTGTAGTTGCAACTATTACTATGAGAGGTCTATTATAATTTTAATATACAGGTAAGGACATTTTTAAGAAATAATTTACTTATTGGATTGAGACAGGCAAATGTCTATGGGGCAGTTGTGTAGATGGAGGCTCTTGAAACTCTGCCAAAGGCTAAACTCTTTCTACCACAGGAATGAAATGACAGTGATTGAGTGATTTATGAAAAATCTCTACAGGAAAACTGATTTCAAAAGCCTGTCATGACATATTTGAAGCACAACTGATTTGTGTTGATGTCACTGGCTGTGTTGTATGAGAGCACCAGAATGACTGTTTAATCCGTCTAATGCTCAGCCCTCCCTTTCTTCTTTTCTCTCTATGCTCCTGGGCTCCTCTTCCTCTGCCTGTCCTTGTCTTCTTTTTCTTTCATTTTACAAACCAAAGGGCAAACGTTGATATAGGAAATGGGAGCTTTCTAAAAGGTAGTGACGTGAAAACGGTGACATAACAGTGAAGAAGCAGAGTGCGATTTCTCTTACCTGTATGATGGACATGCGGTTAGTAGGTGTGTCTGTAGTGCTGGTGACTGGACCTGTGAAGCTGGTGTGGCATCCCACGTGGCCTTGGGGCACGCTGAGGTTATTGGCAGTGGGTTTGAGGTACATGACCTCAGACCTTGGTGAGCTGAGTGGCAGGCGTGTCTGGTAGTCAAAGTACATGGGAGAGGTGGCCAAGGAAGGGCTGCTTACCACATTCATCACATTCATGGCATCCCGCTCCTCCACCTCGCTCTGCACCAGCATGATGTCGTTCTTGTTAATCTTCTTCTTCTTGCCTTTTCCCAGCTGTGGATGTGAGTACTCTGCAATGCGACAATTATAGGTACGGATCTCCTTGTTTTCCCGCTTGCACTTAATTGCTATGGTCACCATAGCAGCCAAAAGCATGATGGATACAATGCTAAGAGTTACAATGAGAGGCAGGGACATGTCCCAGTTCTGACTGTCCTTAGTGTGTGCCTGTCCATCAGGAGGACGTCCGTTGGAAGCCTTGATAATGAGTCTGGCTGCAGCAGTGAGAGTTGGCTTTCCATGGTCCGATACCCGGATGATCAGCTCCACAATGGGACTCACATCATCCCAGTATGGGTGGGCTGTTCGCACCTCCCCAGTCACTGGATCAACCTCAAAGAGATGCTCCTCATTTCCATCCGAGATCTCATAAGTAAGCCTTCCACTCTCACCATAGTCATTATCCACTGCTCTCACTGTGGTGACAATGTAGCCAACACCAACATTACGTGGCACATGGATCTCAGCTGTGTCGTTCTGGAGTAGAGGCAAAACTATGACAGGGATGTTATCATTGACGTCCAGAACACTGATGCGCACTGTGGCATTGCTCTCCAGGTGTGGAGATCCTGCATCTTTAGCAAGAACCTTAAAGTCAAAATATTTTATTTGCTCATAGTTAAAAGATCTCACAGCATAGATTGCTCCATTAGCAGCGTTCACATTAACGTAGGTGTTAACATCACCCCCACTCACGTTGGAGTTGACTATGCTGTAGTACACTGTGCCGTTCTGGCCAAGGTCTGGGTCATGAGCCAGAACTGAACCAAGGTACTCCCCAGGAATGTTGTTTTCGGGTATTTGAAGAAGATAAACTGACTTGGTAAAACGAGGAACATTGTCATTCTCATCCAGAATCTTTACAGTGAAAGATTTTGTCGAGTTTAGAGGAGGAATGCCATTGTCTTTGGCAACAATAGTGACATTATACTCATCCTGCACCTCTCTGTCCAAAGGCCTGTCTGTCACTACTGTGTAGAAGTTATCGTAGTTCTCTTCAAGTTTAAAAGGGACATTACCCAGCACTCTGCACTGAAGCTGCCCATTTCTGCCCGAATCCTTGTCTGTTGCACGGACGAGAGCAATGACAGTGCCTGGAGGTGCTGCCTCGCTGATGGCTCCCTGTCTCACAGACACAAAGCCTATAGATGGCCAGTTATCATTCCTGTCAAGCACTTTAACAGTGACTTTACAATGGCCTGGGATTGGATTGGGACCTAGATCCTTTGCCTGGACGTCAATCTCAATAACTGGGCTCTCTTCGTAGTCAATTTCACCCTGAATCTTTATGACCCCTGTTCTGGAATCTATTGAAAATAGTTCCCGAATCCTCTCTGGGGCATAGCCACTAAAAGAATAGACTACTTGTCCATTGTTGCCCTCATCAGGATCAGTGGCATTTAAATCAATAAGGACTTTACCAGGGGGTGAATTTTCAGGAATTTCCACAACATATGATGGCTGGTCAAAAACAGGGCTGTTATCATTGGAATCAATAACCTTTACATTTATCTGCATGGTACCTGATCGAGGATATTCCCCCCCATCAGTGGCTGACAAAATTAGTGTGTGATGGCTTCGTTCTTCTCGGTCCAATGGTCTTTGAATGACTAACTCTGGGAATTTTGTCCCATCCCCACGGGATTTTACCTCCAAGGAAAAGAGATTGTAGTCATCGCGGGTTATTTGATAGGTTTTCAGGCCATTTTCTCCTGCATCTGGGTCATGTGCGCTGGTCAGGGGAAAACGTGTCCCTGGCACAGCATTTTCAGAGATGTCAATATCAATCTGGTCTGAAGGGAAAGTGGGTGAGTTGTCGTTAATGTCCTGAATATCTATTTTGATCATGCAGATTTCCTTGTCATTGGCAAAGACTTCCATGGAGAGCTGGCACTTGGGGTTTCTCTTACACAATGTTTCTCTGTCAATGCGCTGCTTCGTGTACAGCAGTCCGCTTTGGGGATCCACGTCAATGAGATGTGGGGCTGAGTTCTCCAGCACCCTGAAGTTGGCTTTCTTACCCTGTCCCTGCCCAACCTGATCGAGTCCGAGTCTGGCATCTTTGGCAATGTTCCCAATCACTGTCCCCGGACCCTGCTCTTCTGGGACAGAGTAATTCAAGTTTTTCAATGTCAGGGCTTGAGCCCATAAGAGGAGGAAAAAGAAAATAGAAAGATACATCCCCACTGTGTAAAAGTTGCTATAATCTGTTTTGTGTTTACACTTCCTGTGACCTGTTGATATTCTGTTCAAATTTGGTATTTCTATTGTTCGGGATCAAAAACAGAGTTCTGTTCATTGTTTCTGGCCTCAGCATTTGTCTTTGTGGTTTGTTGTTGCTCTGTGTCTTTCTTCTTCTGCCTCTTCCAACTATCAGTGGTGTAGAACACCTAATTTATATTCAGCTGAGCGCTCAGACTCATCTGAGCAGTAATCGTGATCCAGTCTCCAAACAGAATAGTCATTGTAAGTGTTCACTCATACCACCTAAGAAAGGGAAAAAAAATACATGTTACAATGTACATGTGTTGACGAGATACACATATAAAAACAGAATAAGCTACATGAGCCTTTCTGCCAGTGAGAAAACACATGCACTGCTGAGCAAAAAATGAAACAGAGCTCATGTGTAATTCATCTCCACAATTATGGGGGAAGCTTGTCAATTAGTTAACCTTGGGAAGACACTCGGCGCAGCCCTGATACACAGGGAAATAATGATTCCTCTCATTTAATGTCTGATGTTATAAACACAAGATGTAGGCTGCAGTTTTTTCATGTCTCTTATGTGCAATGGACACCCTGACCCTAACACGCTTATGGTCCATTCACACATTATGAGAATGCTGACTGAAACTGTAATAGGGCAACTTTAATAATGTGGCAACACTGCAGGCGTACAACTGAAGACGGCCCATTGTGGCAGCTATTTGAATAAGTGTGTATAAAATGAGCCTCTTACAAGCATTAACAAATCCGCATAATCCGGATATTTAAAATGAGCCTTATAAAAATTCAAATATGAGCTGCCAACATCTCAGCACAGCCGTGTAATTCTCTCCACTGCTCCCTCTCTCTGTATCTCTCTCTCCCTGCAACATTCACGGTCCTTGGGAGAAGCTGTTGCATCCGCATGCAAAGGGAAGGTTGTGGAATATTGATAAAAAATAATTTCAAAAAATCTTTGTAGATGAGCAACAAACAGAGCTTTCCCATTACATTAACACAAACGGGTAAAGAAGAAATAAACGTAAACTTACCAAAAAATAAATAAACTGATGTAATAGTCCAAAATGTGTATATAAATGAAAAAGTGAAACAGTCAGTTCAAGGAGGGTTGAGAGTTTCATCCCAGGTACCACCCCGATTTCTCCTTCCTCTCCTCTCTCTTCTCCTTGCAGGAAAAAAATCCACAAGCTTCCGATGCACACGCAGGCTACAGTGCAGCGCAGTGGAAATAAAAAAAAGTGCTCCAGAAAAGTATGACTGTAATGTCAATGAGCTGAAGTCCTCCGCTGTGAGATTAGGATGCAGCGGCTCGCCTTCAGCCTGCAGTGACTCACCGTTCTTCACCAAGGAAAAAACTGTTAACAAGAAATATGAGATGTTGAAGAAGAAGAAGAAAAAGAGAAAAATCCGGACGTGTAAGGAAGGTAGATCCAAAGTGGATGTTTAAAAGGCAATCAGTGTTTTTCCTGCGTCCAAAACAAAGCTGAGTGACTGTTTCCAACGTTGTGGCATTTTGTCCTTGTCCACCGTCCCCGTCAAAGTACAGAGAGACAGACAGAGAGACAGCCGCTGAGGAGGTGGTCAACAGCAGCAACAGCAGCAACAACAACGCCGCATTCTGGCACAACTCTCTCTGTCTGTGTCACAAAAAAGCAGATTTGTTCTTGAATATATACGCACAGTGTTTTTTCTTTAGTATTTGCAGCACGTCTCACAGCCCTCAGCACGTTGAGCGCTTCCTCTCACTGACTGAACTCCGGACACCGCATGGTGCATTAAACATTGTCGCTGCTCCTCTGGCAGCCAATGAATTTGAAGAGGTGGGAGGAGAAGGAGGGATTCAAAAGGCGCTTTGGATACAGACTACAAATGATTGGTGGCTCGCAGTTCACCGGCAGCGCATCTGTTTTTTTCAAAAAGGGCGATCGCACTTCATTGTTTACCAAAAAAAGAAAAGGAAACGGTGCGTCTTGAGCAAACGCGTGCGCGCGTGCCATCAGGATGAAACGGTTGGAAATTTTCAGTTAAGTTATTTATCAAAACACAGACAAGAAGATTTGAATCAGTGAGGCTGAAGCTTTTATTCTGAAATCCATCTATGTATTCATAACAGAGACCAAACGAGAAAAGAACACACATTAGATTTACATATATATTTGTAGTTACTTAAGAATATTAACTTTGATATCTATGACTTGATTATGTTTTGTGTGGAACAACTATCAATCAAGACTTCAGCTCCAACGCTCATAATTTTACTATAATTAATAAATCCCTGTTGAAGCGTCTTCATGTTGCTTCTATGAAACGACTTCGGTTATTACGCAGGTCTGCTATGCCACCTGAGATGCAGTAGTAATTGCGTTAAACATTTCTGCATGTAATTAAAAGTGTTAAGTCCCTAGGAAATGTTATGAAAGAAAATGATGAGAGATTCTGGAGCTGATGGTCGCAGCAGGTATTTGAAGTGGCAGTGAAATTCAGCGTCACGTTTTTCATCATTAAACATCACAATTAGAGCTTGACAAATCTCATTTCATCCTGTATCTAATCTCGTACTTGTGCAGTGACAATAAAGATGTATTTCATTCTGCAGTCTGTCTGCTTTAGTTCCTGTTTTAAAGAAAGACTCCACGAGGATCCGTCTGTTTTTCTCTCCAGCACAGGAAGTGGAGCTAAAATCACTAGTCACTGGACAGACAATTATATGGCAACTACTTTAGTTGACTGATAAAGATAAGGATAAAGTCAATTTTCCAGCAAACGTAACCCATTTCTACTTCTTCACTTGTGAGGATTTTTATTTATCTTAAGTTATGTTAAATCTAAAACCCTTTGTCTTTTGACAAATAATTTGAACAAATCACCTTGGACTTTAGGAAATTTGCAGCCAGTGGTCAGACATCTGGTGCATCAGGGTCATCAAAACAATAAAGTAAACACACAAACAATTAAAAAAAAAAGTCTTTCTAGCCTCTTTCTGTGAAAGTTATACTAGTCACTGAGACACAATGACTCGTTCAGTGTCCATAAAAATATCAAATAGAGTAGATTAGCCTTTATTGTCATTATACTGTGGAGGTACAGTCATGGCCTTTGTCACGTGAGCAGCGGTTTTGTTGGAGCTGGACTTTGCCCTTCATTTGGTATTGCAATTTGAACATGTCAGCTTTGTTCGGTTTAATCTTGTAGTACATCCATGTATAAACATGGGTCTCAACCTCTGTGACTTTGCCACCGACCTTTCTCTGACAGGAGAGAATGACAGGAGTGTCAGAATCATTCGCCAGTCAGATGGCGACTGAAGCTCATTAAGAAACAGCAGGTTTGTACTAATGTCAAGATGCTGATAACTGATGAAGGTAAATGTCACATCACTGTTTCTATCTGCATACTGTGTGTGTGTCTGTGATTCTGTGTCTGTGTGTGTGTCTATGCAAACGTGATCCATACTCTCACACACACACACACATATATATATATATATATATATATATATATATATATATAACTTCCCCTGAAGTCTTGAGTATGATGTGGACATTGCAAAGTTACAGAGAACAAAAAGGTAAAAGGTTAAAAAAAAAGTGATTATCCAAAATTTATTACTAACATGGGTGGAAAATAATTCTAAAATATTTATCTGCTTTATCTGCTTTTGAATGAAGTTGAATTATCTACTACATTGTTCCCATCATAGGTTTTTATAATTTGCCTAAATAACACGTTTTTTTTTTTTTTTTGTTTTGTTTTTTTTTTCTCTCGCCACCTATGAAATGCTACAAACTGAGATTAAACAATGCCTGGAAAATCACCTGCCTTGATGAAATGTCACCATTGCTGCCAGAGATAAACCCAACCATTAGCAGCTTTCTTCATTAGCCCAATTAAATGGCCCTCAGGAAATGTACTGACAGAAAGCGTATTTGGAATAGGCTTCTGGTGAACAGCTGCATTAAAACACTATTTCGTAAATTAAATTTCAATCTAATGGCAATGGCCTTTCTTCAGGTGGTAATAACAGAGTGGAGGCCTCTTCTTACCAAGACTATTTAACCCATTTTTGAATGCTCTTTTCCTACTTTTCTCACACTTTGATTTCACTTCTTCTTCCTTTGAGCAATATAATATGTTGCCCTCATCCACATAAAAAAATTAAGCCATGAAAAGTTGGAATACGTGGATTCTAAGAGTGGGAAAAAAAATAGCCAACTTTTACACACGGAGAGTTTTTCCAGCAGCAAACTGTCACCTTTTTCACTGCTACTGTTTACCTGCCTGTTGTTTGTCTCTCACATAAATTTTTCCATGTTGTTGTCTGTGCCTCTCTTCTTCTTTACACTGTTTAGCTGTTCAGTGTGTAGGAGCGAGAGGGAGTTGTACCATCTTATTGTTTACTTCACTTTGCTGTGGTTCAGCGGTAGAGAAAAGCTGCTTCCCAGCACAGTTTGAGCAACTCTTTGTCTTTGCCTATGATAGTGTGAAAACTGAGACAGTACTACTGATGATATTTTTAAGGAGATGTGTAGATGTGACTCTTTCATTCTGGAAATACTCTCAGTTCTTTGTACTGTACATTAGTTTCCGCATGCATATATAATGTAGTCTGGCTGCACTAAGCTATTAATATTAATCTCTTGCCTACAGTGACCTGCCTGTGACATGCTTTACTTAGTTGCTTCAACCTGTGTTGGATCCAATAAACTGTAAATTAGACAGGTTGATCTTGTGCATTTCAAAAAAAGAAGTTTAAGCTGCAGATCTCACAACTATAGAATTAAACTGAATTACATTACATAGAATAAAACCCAATTGACTTTCACTGTTGCTTGGTTGTTGGACTTTTTCTCTTACTGACCATTTTTCTCCCACACAACAGCAAATGAAGGTTTCATAATACTTCAAATGAACTATTTTATTTAAAGTGTTGTGGAAAGTCTGCCATTACAGAAAAGGACATTGTGACTCTAGAAATGAGGATAATGGTGCACACTTTCATTCAGTCTCTCATCAAAAGCATTCACAGTGTTGTGCTGTATTGTACAGATACAAAAAACACAGAGGTAGT
This sequence comes from Polydactylus sextarius, assembly GCA_016801845.1. NCBI lineage: Eukaryota > Metazoa > Chordata > Actinopteri > Polynemidae > Polydactylus > Polydactylus sextarius. The sequence continues at coordinate 20,052,674 of CM028906.1, forward strand.
TGTGTGGAAGAAAAAAAAGATCTAGAGATGCATGCACTTTGTTTGAGGAATTCATTAACATTGTTTAAACATATAACACCTGCGTTGTGACCACCTCACAGCTGAATGGTTGGAAACCTCAGTCAGTTGTGATTGGATTGGTCCATTCAGAGAGACTGGCAGTGCAGGTTTAACCTGCTTCATTGTGCTGATGATCATGGTCATGAGTTTCCAGTTTGAGCCCTGGGAATCTGTCTATATTTTCAGTTTGCAGCCTCTCCTTTTCTGTCTGTGCGTCTTTTTAAATGTGTCGATATGTTGCTTGTTTTACAGCACATAATGGACAGGATGAACGTGTTTAATGGCCAAGCACAACCTGCATCTGTTTGCATGGCTGTTTCTGTTTGTTTGCCTGTCTGTGTTTGTGTCAACCAAATGTTCACTGTTTACACATCCCAAGAAATATTTCTTGATCAGTGCTCACTGTGTAACTAACTGTGCCTCATCTCAGTCTTCACTGTTGGACTCTGAGCCATAATGAGCTTCTGCAGGTGGAGAACATGAGCACAGATTAGCTCAGTGACAAGACTTCTGTTCAATTTTTTGTGAGATTATTGAGTTGATCTGGTTGTTCAACACAGTGAAAGCCAGAATAACTTGTTTTTTGTTTTTGTATGGATAGCCTTTATTTCTGGATACCTCAAATGGAGTCACTGAGTTGGATGCATCAATTAGATGCAGACTACTCTTGGAATAACACACTTCTTCTCTGACTGTGCATGTGTGAGAGATGAATTGCAATCATCTGTTGGAGCTTCTTCAACTAGTGCTCAGGAAGAGTCAAATCTCATTTGGCCAGCAGAGAGTGGACACAGGAAATTGGTCCAGTGCTAAGAGGGATGCCCGTGGTTGTACACACAGAATAATCACCTGTTACCTGCAAACTGAGACACAGCGATGAGACCAACATCAAGACAAATACAAAACGCTTTATTTATTTATTTAAGTTTCTAAACTTGTACGAGAATAGAGCTGAGCAGTCATTGGTATTGGCACCGACCATTCATGCCTTTGTTTGTTTGTTAATATTATAGTGATTAATTAAAGCAACAGACAGAAGTGTTTATTAAGCAGCATAAAGGGCTTACCAAAGTGACAGAGGAGGCTTGCTGAGAAACAATGCATAGACAATAGCTTTTCATCAACAGTTATTAGCAGGATATTATGCCTTTTTTCCCTATTAGACACCCAATGTAAAACCACTCAGTTTAATAACACATTTCCTCTGTTCTTTGTGCAGTTTGAGTTGTGCAGCAAGGTGCATGAGCATGACAACAAAGGTATTAACAGTGATATTAGCACACCTGCTTCAAATGTTTGCACTCAGAAGACTCAGAGAAATAACAGTTTATGAAATCTGAGTTGAGAGACTTAAACTAGTCGGAGGTTCTAGAGGTTACTTTTGAGTATGTAAAGGTGAAAACTATTCCCTTCTTCCTAATAAAAGACAGTTGTTTCTACTTGTATGTGACACTGACAGTCCATACAAAAGGAAAACACATTGTTTAGTACTGACATCCTTTGAATGGAAAGGTAAAGAATATAACAGGAATACAAAGGCATTTGTAGACTTAAACCTTCACTATACCCATGTGATTGTCATTGTACCTTCTCAATATGAAACCTGCCATCTGCTCAGGTCAGATCGAGCTTGAGTATTGACATATAGATTTGCTTTGTTATTTGAATAATATATCTGATGAATTCAAAATTCAGCACTTTCATAGACTCGCCAATGTTTCCAGTGTCAAAGTATAGGAACCTATCTTTTTATAGGTGAAGTTAGCTTTTGTTTAAAGCACCATCAAACTACTAAATGTAATGTAATACTTAATGAGAACAATAATGTTTTATGACAGTATCAGTTCACCAGAGAGAGAGAGAGAGACATAGTTTTCCTTGGAATGACACTGAATACTGTCTATATCGCACCTGGGAAAAATACAACCAGAGCTGACCTGCAAGGTCCTCAAAGGAAAACAAAATGACCTCCAGAAAATCAATAAAAGGCAACACAGTGTGTCAGTGAGTCTCAAGGCAAACGGCTATTATGAGTCTGTGCTGCCATTTTACTCCACTCAACAGAGGGCAGTGTCTATGTTTAATATAATATAGGCTCCAAAATTTGGAAAAAATGAGCCTCTAGTTTTCTCCTACTCACTTCATGCAACAGGTTAGTCATGTCAGTCAGTCATGATGAGAATCACTTGACTTATTGTGAATGTTTCCAAATAATATCTTCTACCTTCATATCTTTATATTTTGTCACAAGTGTTTAAAGGCAGTAACTTTGGCATGTGAGGAGAGTGTGGTGCTTTTCCATAAATGAATGAATGAAACTATGCTAAGTCACCACACTGACACTTATAGTTGTATAAAAACTAACAGAAATTCCTTCTGTCAGTGCTATCAACCAGCCTATTGTAAGGTCATGTGTTACATTGTCCAAATTCTTGCACTTTAACATAATTTATGGTTCCAGTACAACAGTCAAATGTGTAGCCTCCACTTACTTTATCTGAGTCAGTTTAGCCCTCTATAGTAAAATGCCCACCCATGGACTGTAGAAGCACTTTCAGTAAAATACTTCCAGACTTGCCCCTCTGTTCCATCTAATTCATTCCTTTATATGATAAAAGACAGAAATAAGAACATGGACTACTTTACATCAAAATAGGTCAAAGTGATTTCCTACAGAGGAGATAAAATCATATGGGTCACTGCATTATTTCTGGAAATTCAGAAAGAACAAGTGTTGTAGGATTGTTCAAAAATTACCAACCAATTTTATATAGGTGACCTAGTAGGGTGTCTATATTTGTCTTGCATCGGTTACTGTATGTGGAGGGAGTGGATTTTTTTAATCTCTCTCTCTGTTTCACATCTCATCTCACTTTATCCAGACTTCATAGTCTCTGCTCTGTCTTTACATGGCTGTCTGTCTGTGTTAGCAATCCACGTCTGTCAAGGCGGGACTGGCAAAAACTGCATGATGAAAATAATCACTTCACTTTTTGACTTTATATCTCTTTCACATTTAGCAATAATAACTCTCAGTTATGTCTGGTATCAAATAGCTAATCTTAATTGATCCCAAAATGAATTAATTGTTCTGTTTTGCTCATCAACAGTTCTGAGTAGCACTGTCATTATGACTACAAAAAACTGGGGATTTGAAAACTGGATGTGAGATTTCCTCTTTGGTGTTTGGCATGATTTGGACTCAACTGGGCCAGATCAGTTTGTCTTGTCTAAGACGATTTGAACTCATGGGATAGTTACAGTCTCACCCGCTAAAGCTGAGCGTCTCCCTCCTCCCTCTCCTTCAGCTGCTTCCTCCCTCCTTCTTCCTGCCTGTGCTCGACCGGCCACTCCTCCTTCTATCTTCCTCATCTCCTTCTCCCTCTCTGTGCCCTCTGTCTCAGTCACCCTGTAGCGAACAGGTGTATCTGTCTCTCTCCTGATGAGTTTATTACTCTGAAGTGTCTCCATAGTCCCCTTGGACCCCCTGCCTCCTAATACGCTTAGCCCACACAGCTTATGTCAGCCAGAGTGGGTGGTCTGATAACGCTCCACTTGATCAAGCCATCCACATCAAGGTCCATCTGGTCCACAGTCACTTTGGTCGGTATGTCAGGGAGTAGACACACAGACAAACAGACAAACAGCCGTAACCCCCCCACCAAGACACATACACACATACACACACACACACACACACACACACACACACACACACACAAACACCAACACACCCAGCCATTAAAGGTGATGGGAGTGACACTGCAGCCTGGTACCATGGTGACCAGCTCTCTAGACCTGGGGAATATTTCTTGACATCTTTTTTATTTATTCAGTGAACTTGTATGGAGATTAATGCAGAGTGGCTCTGCTTGGTTCCTTCAACACATCAAGCTGCTGTGCTTTCAAATCCATTACTCACAAAGTGAAATAACTGAAGCCTCTGTTCACTCTCAAAAAGTCTTCACCATCATATTACAGTTTTAAAACAATTGTAAAACTTTAATACATATGAATTGAAATGTGAAAACAACAAATCAAAACACTTAAGAGTAGTGGCAGGACGAGAGATTAAAAATAAAAAATGTGGTTTTTAAAGAGATGATGGCTACTTAGGCCAGCAAACAACAAAGCAGGAAACACACTGAGTAAGTATGTTCTCTGTTTACTTTGAACGCTGTACTGTGGATTTATCATAGCCAGTTGCTTAATGCATCTGAAAAAAGCTGGTGAGTGTGATGAGAGTGAAATTAAAGAGTGAAGGTGAAGGTGATCATTGTGTGTGGGTTCATTTCTATAAACAGCCCCGTTCACATCACACATGGTCACTGGATTCATTGCCACTATAAAAACATTGATTAGAGCAGTTTTAAAGCTGTGTAAAGACGTGTAATACATTATATACATGATACAGCATGATGACAATGTAAGTAATGGAAAAACAGACATATAACTAGGTATATAACTACTAACAGAAGCATCAGCATCACAAGATGCTATTGCACAGACTCAAGGTTCATAATTTGGTATCACTGGCAACAATAAACGTTCTATATTCACAGACAAAGAGACTGATATGACACGTGTCTTGTGTTCATTCATACTCTTCTTCACATAAGAATATAAATAACTGTACAGTAACACATGCATGAACTGATCCTTAGTGGCTCCATGATCTGATCCTGGACAGCAGAGTCGAACTGGGAGGTGATTTGTTTTATGCTTCCTATTCCACCCTCCACCCACCTTTTGCCCTTTGCTTTTCTCTTTCTGGTTCACCTCTGCATTTTTTTTCTCCGTCTTCTCGCAAACGCATGTGCCCCCACCCTGCTACCTTCCCACAAGGAGATATCAAAGGGGTTGAAAGCAAAACAAAAAATCCAACCCATCCCCATAGAGTGGTGCTGTGCCTACGCTTAGATGTGCATCATGCTGAAGTAAGAGTGCAGCACCTGATTCCCTCAGAGCTGCTGTGAGTCTTTGTAGACTCTCACAGCCTTGAAGTATGCATATGGGTTGTGTTCATTATCAGTAGATATACAGAACAGCAGGAGGCAGCCCTCTGACTCTGTGAAGTGCTTACAGGTGTTACTCACAATGATGTTTAACATGCAAAATAACATGTAAGGCATTCGCATTTACAATATTTCCTACACATCAGACTTTATAGTATGTTATTTATCAGAGTCAACACTGCTTGTCTCTTCCATATTATGACTGTACTGAGAAGTAATGTCTTGTTTACACTGAAGTGTTATATTAAATATTGTCTCCATCATTTATTCCCATTTCATATGTTCTAACAGTCCTCATCAATTGTAAAAACTACAGTTTATACTTATAGAATACTTTAATATGTGTCCATGAAAACCACACCTGGTTTTTGTTGCTGTGTCCTTGTAGAACATGCATCATATTTCATACTAAACCAGACCTTTAAAATGTCCTTCTCTCCTTTTCTAGAACTGAAGGAATTTCATCTAAGAGCATTTTAATAAATATGTTTCATTTAAGTGTTTAACCTTTAATGATTCAAGCGTCACAAACAGGACATGTAACAGCTGAAGGGAAGGAACTTGGTGGGAAACACATTAGCACCATCTAGTGGTAGCTGCAGACTGACCTTTCTGTTACATTACATGAGATCACATGTATTTGTTGTTTTTGTTTTACATATGTGAACTAAAACTATCTATCTATCTATCTATCTATCTATCTATCTATCTATCTATCTATCTATCTATCTATCTATCTATCTATCTATCTATCTATCTATCTATCTATCTATCTATCTATCTATCTATCTATCTATCTATCTATCTATCTATCTATCTATCTATCTATCTATCTATCTATCTATCTATCTGTCTGTCTGTCTGTCTGTCTGTCTATCTATCCATCTGTCTGTCTGTCTGTCTGTCTATCTATCTATCTGTCTGTCTGTCTGTCTGTCTATTTGTCTGTCTGTCTGTCTGTCTATCATTTCGTCTGACACGCAGCCATCATGACTTGCAGATTTACTTCTCTGATTAATAGAAATCTCAAGCTACAGCTAATTAATCAGTAATAAAGAATTCTGAATGTCAAGTAAATTATAAATTCACTTCCAGCATGTTCATGTAATTAACTCAAAATGCGTCCTTTTTACCCCCCCCTCCCCCCTCCCAACCAAACCCCCCCACCTCTACCTGTTCGAAAGTGCCAGTGCTTTGTGTTGTATATAATACATCAGCCCATTTGCAAGAGCATTTAGAAACCACTAATCAGTCTCATTCATGTGTGTCACGATCTCATCTTCAAACCATCTAAATCGAATATATCAGTGTGCATAAGCAGCCTGTCTACACACATACCATGTCATCCTCACCCTCTTATCTGTAGAGATTTTCTGATTTGTGTCACTCCTAATGTTGAAGCTGTTTGTTCCCAAGTCTGAAATGGGAGTCAATTCCATTTGAGAGGTGCAGGTTATAATTTGGTTGTGTTTATCAGAGAGAGCAGGACTGCTACCAGCAGACTGAAGTTCAGGAAGGTAAATATGAGTCTGTCTGGACTCATGTTAAACCACAATCTCACTCCCTCTGGGATGTGTTTGGTTTTGTGGCATCCATTTTTAATTGCACATTCACTGTTTAAAGAATTAACTCAGCCAAATAAGTATGTATTAATTAATGTAGGAGACAACATGCCAGATCTTAATGCTTAGAAATCCACATTGCAAAAATCATTTGCCATTTATCTGCACAACAGAGTTAATTATTGCGGATAGAGTGCTGATATGACTCTGATTGTGGTATGGTACAGTCTGGTCTAGTGGGAGATTTACATGTGTTGAATGTCTAATGATACAACTGGTGATACACAGCTTGGTAACTTTGAGAGACAAATCCACTCACATCACATACATATTTAGTATATATGGGATTAAGTTGAACACATGTAAAGTATCACAATTCCTTGTATTTTTTCACTTTTTTCCAGCTTTTTAAGACATAGTGAAGAACAGATTGCTGTGCAGATATGAGCTGTCTTTTTTTCCCAGATAAAAATAAAGACCACCAAATGTCAAGTATATGCTGTAAAGCATTAGCATTTGTTGAAGGGGAAAGTGTCAAGGGTCTTCTACCATTGGTTTTCAGAAGACCCTTGCCACTTTCCATCCATCTGTTTCAACAGATGGATGTTGTCTTTGTTCTAGTTTTATGCAAGTGGAACATATTTCAACAGCATTTTACAGTTCACTGTTTACCCCTGTATATAGGTGTGGTTTAACCTCAGCAGGAGCAATCAGCCAAAGGAAAGTTTTTTCTTGATAGGCAGCGTACCGTTCGAGTCTGGGTATAATCCTGTTTTAATCAGACTAGTAACTGTAAAGTAATGACTGATGTAATTGCAACAGTTACTTTTGGTGCTGAAACACTACACTGCTATTTTTTAAAAATATATATAGATAGACCTGTAGATATATTGTTTACACCGATGTCTCTGTTATTTTGCAGTTTGTTTTGATGCTGGTTAACTGAAGACAAACCACTCTGTGTAAAAGTGTTAATTCATAAGGACAATGTCTCACAGATAATAGTTATTTTAGGATGAAGGAGAAGAGGAAGAGCTTCTGCTGGCAGTGGCATCAGAAATCTTTACCATTTTTGTCTGAATCACTTTAAATCCTTTTTCAACATATTTGATCACTGACCGTCATTGCAATATAGTTCTTCACTTTTCTAATATACAAGATGAAAATAAACAAAGGGAAAAAAAATAGTCCATTAAATCCTTCATTAACAGCAGCAGGACATATATTGAGGATATGTTCAAATGTCCCTGTGGTCTGGTTTATGTTGCAGAAACAAAACAAGCTCAGCCCTCTCCTGGAGGTAGTGACATCACCAACTCACTGTTTATCAGCTTATCTGCATATCAGCTTCTCTGTCTGAAAACACTGGAGCCCTTAGGCATCTTTTTAGTTTCCTTTAACTTGTCACACTTGACGGATGTTTGCATTTGTCCTTGTTGTACTTTTATCCTTGTAACTTTAAGAAATATTTCTGTTTTGTTTCTAACATGATGTTAGTTCTTTGGCATAAATAACTGACCAAATTTATCATGTTTTCTCTAAGTTTGACAGCTGTTGCACTTGTATCTTTGTGCCTAAGTGTGGTCTGTTTTTTTTTCTTTTTGATCTTCACATGATTTTGGGGGTGTGGCACCTGAACATTGACTATGACAACACCCACCAACAGATTAGAAACCATGTTCAATCAGTTGTCCAGTGTCAATCATACACCTTGTTGAGATTGACAGCAGTTGTTTGGATCACTTTGATGATGATGTTGATGAACACACACACACAGACACACACACACACACATTCTTGCATGGATATGAGTCCTACAGTAACATGAATACTATACTTCTTTTGTCATGGTTTTATTTCGTTTCCTGTTTTGTTTCCTTTTTTACTCCTGTCTCAAAGTACTCTCAGACCTATGGTGAACATACTAGAAGCAAGAAAACACAGTAATTTATAGACCCTGCATGTAATTGTAGTCTTTTGCTACGACACAAGGAAGAAGGAGGCATGAAATCACAGCATGATATTTTTTGGGGTCTTATTAGGCACCCACATGGAAACAGCAGGCAACAAAGGGGAAGAGGGGAAGAGAAAGAACATGTATATCACCAGCTGAAAATCAATTATGCTGCAGCTTCTTCCTTGATTGTGTTATTTTAGTTTCAATCTATTGCAACAAGAGTCACGGGGGAATAAATCATGTTTTACTAGATTGGAAACAAGGAGAAATACTGTCACAAATGTGACAGAAAAAGGAGAGGACCCATCATATTTGAAGCAGCTTCAACTGGATTAAATCTGGTCAGTAATAGCATCACACCCACAAAATGTTCTGAGGTAAGTCCAGTTCTTGGTCTGTAAACTTACACAATGAATCCAGAAAAGACTTGGTGGATGGGTAAGATTCACTTACTGAAGAAAATACAAGATTTCATACTCAACAGTCACTTAGAGAGGTGCACATCTGTCATAATCCAGAGGGTAGGATGATTCATTCTTGTTATTTATTCATCTATATTGTATTATCTTAACATTATGTGATTTACATTTTAACGGTGACATGGTGTTACTCCTGTTCACTGCAGCACTCTTCATGGTGCTGATCTTGATGCTGGCTCTGGCTCCGGGGCCGATCCAGGCTGCTTCCTCGCACTGTTGGCAAGGTTGTCACCGCAGGGAAGTTTCAGTCAATAACTTACCATGACTAATAATTTTTCTCCACCTTTTGCCAACATAGACACAGTGTTTTCTTGTTGTTGAGTTTCACATCACCTTGCATGCCTGCTTCTGTCAGAAACTCACTCAGGTTTCTAAAGTGAACTTACAGCAGTTAAGTTGCCTTGTTTGATGTAATGTTTATGTGTTGCCAGTGCTAATGAATTTCATGATCAGTAAGCCACCACTGACAACATGAAAAAGTCTTTGGTTCCTGCATCAGTTCCCTCCTGATTGATCAATAAAGCCTAGATTCACAATGGAGGAAGAATAATAATTTAAGATTAAACTAAAATTGAAAAATAAATATGATACGTTGTTGCTGTCATTTTTCTTGTCAAACCAGACTTTTATAAAGAGCAAGAATCCATGTTGACTTTGCAAAAATCCCAAAACATTTTTTTTTTTTTTTAATATTGATCTTCCTCTTTGCTTCTGCTGGTCGACCACACTGTTCCTTAGCAACTGAAAACACATATTATCCCTCGACAGCACCATTCCCTCACACACTCTCACCCAGCTTCTCTGTTTCCCCAGGTCTTCTGCTAAAGAGGCAGAAAATGAGTCTGGTCTTTGATGTTGGAGCATAATGTGAGCGGCGTCATGACTACTGTATTGCACTGTGGTAATGGGGCTCAGAGCCTAAGGAGGTGAACAAGTGTGACCCTTGACTTTTTAGTCCTTCTTTTCTTTTCTTTAGACTACCACCTACAATCACTAATGCATTTCATTAAAGGTCACTTCCCATTAAAATGAGTCAGTCCTTAAGAGGCTTCAGCTTTACTTCTTTGGTTATTTCACATTAATCCAATGCTGTTTTCATTGTGCTTTTTTCTTTCCTTTGCTCTATTCGAATTAACATTCTTCAAATGAGACCAACACTAAAACAAAGGAGAAAATGCAGTTTTATTTTAAAAAGAAAAGAGAGAGAGAAGAGAGAGAACTGGGTTAAGCCAAGATAATCAATGTGAAAAGTGAAAAGGCATGTCAATGGAATAAAGCTCCAGTTCTGATTCAGGTGAAGATATGGGTTAAAAAGAAGAATCCAAGGTGCCTCGAACATCTGTGAACAAATCACAGATACCACAGATGCTTTTGAGCACAAATCCAGAAATACTTTGCACAGATGGTCTTCTCAAAACCAATCACAGGAAACCTTCAGCTTGGTGCCAATTATTATCATCATACACAGTAAAGTACATACACAGACGTTTCATACTGACTGAGCCAAACTGAAAACATTTCAGAGATGTACTAAAATGAAGCTTAGTGAAAGTTCAGTCAGGAAGACTATCTTTGCACATATTCACTAAGTCAGAATCATCCACTTGGCATCACACACCTGCTAGCCCTGTCTTTATCCAATTATCCCCTGACACGATGGTTTCAACCAATCAATCTCAAGCAACAAAGATTTAAAATTGTCATTTCTTTCTGCTCCCAGTTGTCATTTCAGCATCATGCATAGGCAAGACCCAACACCTCCCCTTCACCACCCTAATCTGGTTGCCAGTCTCCCTCCAGTCAAGCCACTGTTTTGAAGACCTTGTCATGGCACATTCATCCTCTAGCTCCTTCTCCACAAACACCAGTGTCTAGGCCCTGGACAGGAAAGATCATCTAATCAAGATCTTCTGTTCCATGCATCGACTCCACAGTTCCCACATCCTGCCAGGGTCTAAGTGCCAAAACTCTTCTTGTGCTGTCAGTACATTTCATTTGATAATTGCACACTCTCTTGTTAGTCTCTCCTGATTAAACTTAAACTAAGATTATTGATAATGAATATTCCTGTTCATGCTACATGTTTACAGCAATTAGTCATTACATTAACAATTTTAACATTTGTTGAGTAAATCTTACTGATATTATGCACACTTCCTTTACAACAGAAATTCACAATCAGGAAGTCAGGAAACATCATCAGGTTACAATATAAAACCCAAAACAGTTAATAGGGAAGAGGAAACAAAACACAAACTTACTCACAAACTACTCACAACATAATTAAAAACTATTTTTACCCAAAACACAACCTTTTCCTAAGTCTTTTTTACCTATTTCTGCTTAAAACGTAAAAAAAAATAATAATGAATGTTCCACAAGTTTAATCCCCTGTTTATTATTGTAAACATGAGGACAAAGGTTCGTTGTGCAGGGACAGTTATTTTCAGGTGACTCTCCAACAGGTCAAATCACAGGTTAGGGACAAATAATCCACATAGTTGGAAGGTTGTTAGCATAAGAAAACAGAAAAAATGTATTGAGCTCTTCAAACTTTTCTCTGGACTTTGCTTTGTACATGTGTTCTGCTGGATATTTCTACATATTCAGGCTTCTAAAAACTATAATTTGGGAAATAAAACACCATCTCCAACCTGTGAAATGTGGTCACAAGCATCTTACATCTGAGAGGTTGCAACCCAAACCACAGTGTTATAATTAGATTAGAAAAACTGGCTAAAAAGGGAGAAGAAACAGCCAACAAACAATTTATTTATTTTTTAGTATTTGCAATTAAAAAACGGAAAATAAATGAAAATACCACAAACCATGGTGGTTTTACTTTAACTGTGTAACTGCAAAAATGGCTCCAGCTCACAAAGCAACATTTCATCAAACGGTATTTGATCAAATTCAGTACAAACCCTGACGCTGATTTGATGTCTCTTACTCCACAGTCTGTCTATTGTCAGTATTTGGTCTGTTGTGCAGAGGTTTGATCCCCTGGTCTGGCTGCTGCATTGGGTGTTTTCATGTTTATGGTATAAATCTTTATCATTTCTGAGCATGTCAAAGATCCACAAAAGAAGAAAATGAAACAGACAAGCACACACTCTTTAGGCATAGCCCGTACTTAACAGATTCAATACAAGTGCAAACCCAATACACCAATCTAAAGTGAATGGATGTGTATGACAGGGATGAAAACAAGAATGCAGGGTAAATGGGGGCCTCAACTGATTTATAGCATCTCTTCTCACAATAAGAGGCCAGGTGTTTGGATGGCACTAATCCTTGTCTCCCTGTCTCTATCAGCTAGAAGCAGAGGAGCTCTGCAGCAGAGATGGCCTCTTAACCCAGCAACACATCTATTGGATTACTTTAGCTTTTAAAAAGAATTACAGGTGTTATCAAGTTCTGTGCCCATGTTGGTTAGTGATTCATTTTCTTGTACCTGTGACAACGTTTGTTTGATCCATTGTCTCACCAGACACTCTGAACTGAACTGAAATTGACTTGCTTCATGAAATTCAGTGCTTTCAAACTGCAGGTTGACACATATAATACTCCCTGGGGATTTTCGCACAATAGAATTAAGTCAATACAGAACTTAGTGAGAATTTCTACATAAGTTATCCATCACTGCAACAATGTAACCAGTTGGCCAAGTCTGTCTGGAGCTAGGAAATCTCGCTGTTGTTTTCAACTTTTACAAGATATAGAGTTTATCTAAGATGTATATACATTGATCAGTGAAATGGTGTGAAAATGATGTTGATGTTCAAATCAAAAATGATAAAAACATAGCAAATGAAGCAAAATCTATAGCATTTCACTGTCGATTTTGTAGACTTGATATGTTTTATGTTTCCTGAGCAGTAACATCAATAGACAATAGTTTAAAAGCTTTAGGTCTTGTGGGCTTCTCATCTCTTCAAGTCCCTGATTTTGAATACAGTGAACTTTTGGACAGTTTCTATTTGACTGGACCAACAGATACCATATTCATCTAAAGATAATGTGAAGCCTTATTTTTTAGACTTTAGGATATTTCCTAAAATACTAGCTGTTAGCTAGGATACTAGCTGTTGGTTGTTCCAAAAAATGTGTTTTTCAGTTATTATAACTGCTTTTAATTTGGACAATAATTCACCCCATCAGGAATAGGATTTGATTTGAAGGATTATAATGTCTTACTTGTAGTTGAGTCACACAGTCCATATAATGTAGGTGGAAGTGTTCGTGAACACTTTTACTTTTACATTTAGCAGTCATGTGACTAAATTGAAAGGTTTCTGAGAACTGTGACCAGAAAAACGTTCCTGTCACAATGCCTGGGTTGAATTACGGATCCAAAACTGTCTGTCATGAACTCTCGTAGTCCAGCTTTTCTAAAACCACATTTATCTGTTTAACATGTGAGTTACCACAGTCTTTATTAACAGCAGTAATTAATGTGAAACAAATAACACGACATTAAATTCTATATAAGCATGTATGAATATTCAGCTGATTAGACTAATAATGTGTCTACTTGTAATATTGCACATCACTATATGCACACTATAATGCACATCACTGTAAAGAATGATAATTAAAATACATTCAAATCAATCTCATATTCATAGACATCTTTATATTAAGACTTTTAAAATAACCTAATGGATTGAATATCTCCTACTCAGGTTTATAACAATATAAGTTAGGGCTGTGATGAAGAACTCAAACAACTTTTATGCATTAAAGCGTAATGAATACATATGAGCTTTCTCCCTGAGTCCAATGACACCCGAGGAAATAGTGTGGTTTTCTGATGCTACCTTAGACGCAGAGGACCTGACTCTGCAAGGGCAAAGTCAGTAATCCTGTCACATGCTGATTGGTTCGGATACATCTGAATGACAGTGCTCACCTCATCAAGTATAAGTTCATGTTTGTGTGCACTCCTCTCCAGACTGAGTTGCATTCTAACGAAAGCTCAGCGCTCACATTAGCATCCCCCGTGGAGCTCAGTCAGAGACATCTTGGTCATTTGCATGCAGGGCTCACACTTTCTTCCCTGTGCTCAAAACTGACTGACAAATACAAACAGGAAGTAATTTTCCATTGGCACAACATTGTGTACAGACTGACTTCAAATGTCTTCAGTGACTCTGTCTTTAGGTGGTTCTAAAGACAGTCCACAGTCTACTAAACAGTATACTTTTATTGTCATGAACATTGAGGGATTCATACAACATCATCATCAGTTGTAGAATCTACTTATGAAAAAGTTATATAAAGAAAAACAGGATTACTGCCAAATAAAAAAGCAAGAAATCTGTGTCAATTTGAATTAATTAAAAAAATCACAGCTATTTCTGTAAAAAAAAAAAAAAAAAAAAATGTTACAGATATGTAGAATTAGTTGTACATAGGAAGATATAAATGAAATACATAAATAGCCATTGCCTGAGTTGCACATGCAGTACAATACAGTCCGTTGCCTGTTGGTGGTAAAAACACATAAACAGACTGGCATATGAATCTCAGGTAGTAAGTATTTGTAGTTTAAATGTGTCAGATGTAAAAGACATAAAACCATAATGTGATATTAACATCTTATTTCATTTGAATTTCAGTGGTTAGGTAATTTTGTGGAATAAAACTGTCTCCTAAAGCAAAATAGGAAATTAAGTCCTTTTAAAAGAAGAACTGAAGTACAAGTAGCAGCTCAGATTAGCTGATGAAAATGTCCTTTAATTAAATCAAACATTGATGTGGGTCATTAATACATGAATATATTCATAAAGTAAAGTAGCCACAGCCTGTCCAACCGATTTGTTTGCTGATGTCAAGAATCATTTTATTCTGAAAATCCTTTCAGGTGAGCTGCAGACTCTTTGACAGCAGGTCACACTGGGACACTTTGTTCAGAGACAGACTCTACCTACAGGGGTTTATATATTTATTTTCTTCATAATTTATTACATCAAGATATTTATTAATTTTTAAAATGCGTGCAAATAAGAATAAGCGTTGATATTATTTTGGTCCCAGTCAAAGATAGAACTGAACCTGATGCTCTTTGCTTATGTTATATGACTGTTTTTTTTTTTCTTCTTCACTGGGGCTAATTAATTAGTTAGTAGTATTAGTACTGAGCGCACTGTGGGGGCACCGAGTTGTGTTAGGTTTTGTGGTCAGTGTGTTGTAATTGTTATTACTCTACGCCTTTAACTATTATGACCTGTAGATCAGGGCTTGTGCAGTTCATTTAGATGTAATCACACACATTTAATGGAACCTGTTTATTACAGATGTAACAGTAGATATGGTGGCGCTCAGCACTCTAACGGCCTATTTGATGACTGTGTTTAACTAAGGTTAATGTAGCTTTATAATAAGGAGACAGCAGGTCAAACTGGCCACTGGCAAATGATAAATAGCTTCAATTGTATAAAGACTGAAAGTGTATTGTTACTTAACCCGTTGGGTTAATTCGTATTCATATTTAGATATTTTCCTTTATTATTAGTATTAGACCACACAAGTCCACCCAAGTTAAACTGACATGTCATTTACTATAAACAATAAGCCATCGTTTATCTTTATCATTGCTGTTTAGATGCATCTGCTTATTCTCTATCAGCTGTTGCCACAGCAGCCAAAGTTTTTCCACCTTATGTTAGAAGATTTGATAAACTATGCAGCTGGTATTTCCATGTCTCAGTGATGGTTAGCTACAACATTAGCACATTTGCACATGTATGTAGACAATGTAATTCAATGAAGTTACCATGAGTAACCATATGAACATGCAACATGAGTCTGTCAACATGTGAATCAACACTTTATTGTTGTTACACTGATTAATTTTTCGGTTGCGTATCACTTTTGTTCTCAATGTATTGACATTTCAGTAAATTTGCCTGTATAAGAATGAAAGCTTCACCAGACTTGCATCATAATTTCTTTCTAAAAATGAAAAGTTATTGTTTTTCTGGCTTTGTGTCAAAACGGCAACAATCAATCTGTTGTCACATAAGACAAAGAAATGTAGCAAACCCTGTAGCAAATCCAGGTGTTTAAATGATATACCACTTGTTTTAACAATCATGCTTTTATCATTAAAATAAAAATAAAAATATGGATGCATGGATGGATGGATGGATGGATGGATACGTCATCCCAAAGGAAAATTAAGAAATTAGTGCTTTGCAAACTGCATCCCTGGTGATGTGTGGTAGAAGAACATTTTTTTTCCTCTGAACATGTTCTGGTCCAATATAATAGTATTGTCTGCTGCTTCCAGGGTCAAGAAAGAAGTTTCGCTCGGTTCGTGTAACTGCACATCTGTTTGTAATCATCAAATTCATTCTGCATCTGAAGGAGACAGCTGCTCAACATCAGCTGACCTCCACAGTTTTCCTGCAGAAGGACGAATATTTTCCTTGATATTATAATGGTTGCATGTTTCTCCAACTTCAGCAGACTTTGGCCAAGGTGTTTTTTTCCTGTTGGCATGGCCATGTGAGGAATGTGACAACAGCCCATCAGGGTTTAGTTTATATGCGGATCCCATCTTACAGTAAAAAGAGGCTTGTGTCTGAGCAGAAATGAAGTTATTATGTGCATTTCTACAATTTTTATAAGCTGTGACTTGGTGTTAAATATGGATCACTAAGTCCAATATTTAACTGGAAATATTGAGGTATTCACTACTGTTGCTGCTTTATTTGAATTGTTTGTTAGTTTCATTACCACAAAGAGAGTAAATTATCTGCATATTTACCAGTTAAAGCGCCAGTGTCAGGTCAGACGAATATCTATTCATCAGCCTTGTTACTGTGTGTAAGAGGACAATTTATTGTAGCTCTCAGTGGCTGCTGAGTTTCCCTCCTCCTACTTTTCATGCTCCTGCCTCACTGTCCCACTGATACAGTGATTCACACAGATGAAATCCACTCCAGTCCAGATATTGTTGTTGCCCAACTCACGTGTTCAGTGCTGTCTTTTTACTTTAAATCCTTTGTCTTCCAGCTCAGGTTTTGCAGGTGAGATGGCTTCCCACTCTGAAAAGCACAAATCCTAATTTTTCCTCTTCTCCCTCTCTCACTTACACATGCAAACACACCCATCACTGCCAAGACTCAGACAGGTAATTCAAGTGGTACATGTCTACTTGATGTGGTTGTTAAAATTGGTTGTCAGCCATTTGTTAATTGATAGTGATATTGATTGTAATTAACACTGCTGTTGCTAACAAGTTTTGCACTTTTCTGTATTTATCTATATACACTTTCTGTGTTAGCAGCTGCGTGGTGACGGTCAGTGCTTGGACTCCAACCTTCACTGTTGTTAATACCCTCCAGGTGTTGACACTTACAGGTGAACACCTATTTGACATTGTGCAAACAGTTTACTTTTTGGTGCCTTGTAACAGGGTGTTATTCCATAATTATCAGGTGCATGATTATTAATAACTGGCTAATTACCAAATCCGACACCACCACTACAGAACAGCTGGTCAGACTTGAGGATGGACACGCCTTGTTGATTGAAGAGGTCAGAGGAGAAAGGTCAGAGTAGTTGAAGGGAAGAGAAAACTACAGTAACTCAGATAACCACTTTTTACCTCTGCATCTCAGAACACACAACACGTCCAACCTTGAGGTGGATGAGCTACAACAGCACCAGACCACTTCAGGTTCCACTCCTGTCAGACAGGGAGCATAAATCTGAGGCTGCAGTGGGCACCAGCTCTGCAAACCTGGACAGCTGAAGACTGGAAAAACAGAGCCTGGTTTGATGAATCTCAATTTCTCCTGAGAGATGGCAGCATCAGAATTTGGTGGTGTGTTTTTTCCTTAGTACATTTTGGGGGTAGTGTGGAGGCTCACCACAATATTAGTATGGTACAATGAATGAGGTTTGTTTGTTAATGAAAAGCTTATTGAAAATTGCATAAAAAAAATTGAATATGTTTAGTTTCAACTGATTTGTAAACTTTGAGTAAATAATTACATTTGTAGGCACATAACAATTTGAAAATAAAGTTTATGTTTAATAAGTATAGTATGATGTACTGATTGTCTTACAAGTCTGTGCAGGTTGACGTTGGAGAGAGTCTCCTGCATAAATAAAAATAAGTGCTGACATTTTCACCTTGTTACCTTATGTCTTATGTAATCACGTTAGTGTATGTTAATGTACCTATACGACAAAGAAGATGTCATAACCATTTTTATAGATGCTTCTAGCACTTTAGATTGCAAACACATTCACCACAAGAGAAATGCACTTGAAATTAATCAAAAGGTTTTTACTGCTCAGCTGAATGCATTATCCTCTGCACCAAAAGATTTCCAACATAAACAAGAGCAAGCAACAGTGGAGCTCTTTCATCCTCCCTTCTATACCTACGTCTATGTTATAATATCACAATAATCACCATTTAGTATGGTGACATTACCACTGCACATGTTCTGCATCATTCGAGCTAAATTAGATGGATATTTTCAAATATATAGATATAAATATATATCTATATGTAACATTTAAATGGCAGACGTCAATGTGTTTCTTCCCATTCTTCTGTAAGTTTACAGTAATGTATGTGAATTAACATTATACCATTCTAAGTAGTGTGTGGTTATTCACCTTGATTGGTTAAAATTTAGTTAAATAACCCTAAGCTGCTCTCAATTTACAGTAAAGTGCATTGTCATAGAGTTGGACAAACAACAAATTTTCCATTTTTTTTACACATAAAACATTTCTGTGTACGGTTACATACATAATATGATCACAGTTGGTCATAGGATAGAAACAGCCATAAAATGTATATAAAATGTATCAAACTAGGGATCTAACTAACTAACTAACAAAGGGATCAATAAAGTTGTCTGTCTGTCTGTCTGTCTGTCTGTCTATCTAATAAAAGTTGTGATTTGATGTTCATTTACTGATGTGTGGGCAGGTTAGTTTTTGAGTCAACTCTAAATTATGTTCAATTACAACAGATAATCAATGCTGCTGTTAAAATAATGCTAGTCAGCTTGCTGATTATGAAATTGTTAAAAAATAAATGTAAAAAAAAAAAAAAAAAAGCACATTAGTCATCTAGATATATATTGATTAATAAGATCCTATTAATGAGATCCCAAAGCAGCTGCTTCTTCTGAGACATTTGGTGATTTTGTGGGTTTTATATGGGAACCTCACTGTATTAGCAAACATTTTGCTGTGTTTTTAGAGAGTGCTGGTTCTTTTAATTGGAAAATGGGTTAACCTGAATGATACTCCAAAAAGCAGCAGCACCGAGCTCCATGGAGGTATTGAAGTTTAACACTGGTATAATTTTGCTTTTGGCTCATTGCCATCGTTAGGTTATAGCAGCTGCCAACTTCAACATCCGCACCTTCATTAAACAGCTTCTGGATGTGTTGCTGAGACACCACTCCTGTTTGAGAGATACATTCCTGGACAACAACAAAAAGGCAAATGAAAGTGACACTTTTTACAGGTACTACTACACCAGCACCAAACACCTGTGAATGATTTTAAAAGACTAACTTAATGGATGTATATGTTTATGTGCAACTGTTCTGACATAGACGTAAACAACAAACAGCTCCTCCACTACCAACAACCCCCCTCCTCATATTATTCCACCGAGCTTGTGCATGACCTGAATCACAACATTGTACAAGGTGCCTTTATTAAACAGCTTGTTACTCAGTAAGAACAATTAGGGCTGTGCATTACAGAAGTGGTATCCTGGCAACTGCGTATGGCAATACAGAAATAGAAAGAGACAGAGAGGCCCGTACATACTGCCATCACTGATTTGCTAAATTTGACTTCATGACTGTTGATCTACTTATTCATTGTGTACTGATGTTGTCTGCAATAAGGCGAGGATCAAGTAGGTTTGTGGTGAGACTGAGACTGATGGTTTGTTTAAGTTGCAAGCAAAGGCACAACTGTGAGTCCAACCCACAGGCGCTTAATAGAAGCAAACACTGCTACAGGGACTTTGCTACAGAAGATAATTTTGACAGTGGCTGGAGGGCTTTTCACGACTGTTATTTAGTATTCCCACCCACATACACACACACACACACACACACACACACACACACACACACAAGTGCATGTGCACATGCTCGTGCAGACTCTACTTCTTTCTATTTCTATCTTTCAGATGAGCACACTTGCACCCACACAACCACTCAAACACGTAAGACCCACAGAGGCGCACCACCTATCATCTCTGTGCACCTTCCAGGAGGAGATATTGGTTTCTTTTTGATGTGGAGTATGCCTCAGACAATGAAGTGCAATTAGGCTGCGCACACTTTCTGCACCACCATTTAGATTCTGCTCTGCAGCCAGGCGGTTACAAAACATGTATGTTTGCAGATTACAATAAAACAAAGACACATGCACACAAAGACGCCAAGAGAGTTTTTTAATGCCTGTTTTTCAGAGATTATCTGGTAACTAAGAATAATAAACCCTAGTTCACACTACATCAGCTACACCAATGTTTTGACTGCTAACTGAAAAAAAAAAAAAAAATGTCCATTAACATACATAACACTTTTTGCTTTCAGCGAAAAACTACTGTTTGCTCACCATGCCCATGTAATCTAATATGACACATAAATGGATGGCGGTATGTTCATGAAATGGAAGAAGAAATATATGCTAAACAACATTATTTGGTCATTATTTAGATTATTCTTGTGTTCTGACCTTTACCAAAGGGTTAAAATAGATTAAATTTATATTAGGAGGTTAATGGACAATGTCTTTATTGCTAAACTAAATGAAAACACATTAAAAAAGACACCCACAGATGTAATGGTGCACAAGCACTCAACATGTGCACACACACACACACACTCATACACGCCGCTGTTAGATACACATCATTAGCCACAGCAGGTTTTAAAGTGGCAGTTTAGGATGACTTGTCACTCACTCTACTGCCTCCACCTTGCTACATTCAAGGCTGCCAGGCCAGTAACGAGAGGAGCAGCGGCGCCTAGCACTCTATGCTAACAGCTAAGCAGAACATAAGGTGACATTGACACAGTCATTGCGCCAGCTCTGGTCCTGCCCATGACGTCAGTGTCCTTCAAAGAGGGAGCACGCAGGATGTGGGCTAGCTGAATCATGTGATTGGCCATCCGTATCTCTATTTGTCAGAGTCTCAGCTGTAGCGCTACTACCTGTATACTGAGAGGGGAGAGGGTGGGGGTGGAGCGGGGGTGTTGATGTATGAGAACTGCGTACGACAAGTACCGTCCAGAGAGAGAATGAGAGACACAGATAGACAGAAAGAAAGAGAGGGAGAGGGGGAGAGCTGTTGCCTGGTTGCAGCACCTGGAATAGAGTACGGAGGCTTTATACCATCAGTCATGAAGCATCCATAAAGCATGCAGAGATAAGGTTAAACAGCATTTAAAGCACATGGTTATAAATGGCTGACCATGACCTTAAAGTCTCAAGGGAAGGGAGGAAAAAAACAAAAAGAAAGAAGCGGGGAGAAAGGAATGAGGAGTAGAAAGCAGAAGTAATGAATATAAAAAGATAGAAAGGACAAGAAAAGGACAAAAATGAGAGAATATAAAAGTGTGATATAAAAGGATGTAAAAGACATACTGTCCAGAGTGAGGCTTCGTGATAAAGTGAGTGTCAAATAGAAGATATTGTATATAAAGAGGGTTAATAGAGAGCATGAGTGAGAACGGAAAAAGCTAAATGAAAAGGTAGTTGACTGTTTATTTTTGCTTTGTTGGTTCATTTGTGTTGAATTTTCTCTGCACTGAACCATCTCAGGATATTATCCAGCAACTATGAGCAGACTCTGATCCTTTGGCCTTAAAAATCAGACTCTGATCTATTAAGAAAATATGGACATAACACAATTTAAAAAAAATGATTTTCACATAAATGTGGCCCAAACAAAAGAAGACATAATTCTCAAAAAACTTTGATCCTTGAGAACTTCAACCTCAATTAAATGTTATTTGTTTTCAATGGTGTTAACATTCTTTTAAAACCTCAGTGATGACTAATTTTAAACAAATAAACCGCTCAGAATTCCAGCATACTTCTGTTCCACATTTTTTACCTGTGTATGTTGCCGTAGAGTCAAGTACAATGTCAGATCTAATTGAGCTGCAAAGCTGTTTTCACAAACAGTAACAACTGGGGGCGAAGGCTGAGCAGCACCATGCTTGTCAATAAAACCCCATTAAAATGAACACATCATAATTACTGCTTCTATTATCCTTCAGGATCTAGGACAGAGCCGCCCGCTTGTAATTGACTGACTAACTACCCCATATGTGCATGGCCAATAGAAATAATTGTCCTTGTGTGTAGCAGTGACATGTTCACGGAGTCATATCAGAGTTTGCGACTAAAACAATCAATTTCAAGGTGCTCCCAACCAACATATTCCTATTGGCAATTATAGGTTGAGTAGATAGAATGGTGAAAACATTATTAACGAACCGCTGCATGGTAGCAGCAGCACAGCTATGTTTATGGATTTACTCCTTCTGAGATGTCTTTAACAATTAAAGCACCTGTTGTTTGCCTTCACTTGTAGGTTCATCATTACAATAACCTCAGTAAACAATAACAGGTGTTTGAGTTGTTCAAACCAATTATACACAATATCTACGAAAGCAGATCCTTGATGGGACATGCATTTTGATAAACAAGAAAAAAGTGGGTTCTTTCAGATACGGCATTGGCTGCAATCTTGCCTCATCTATAAGCTGCTTGATGGGATTTGACTTATTCAGCATCTTAACTCACAAGCGGTTATGGCTTAGTTGCACCACTCCTCTTTCTACACACACAAACACACAGAGACACACACACACAGAGAGAGAGAGAGAGACATAGACACACAAAAAGAGATTAAGAGACTAATGCTTTTAAAACAAAGTGGAGCTGCCGGTCTGTTGTGAGCTTTGACACTATGCTGTTTTAAATCTGCAGAAATGAAGAGCTTACAGAGGTAAGGATGTAGTAATACTCTCATCTCCTAAAGGAATTAACAGTCCTCATGATGAAGGGGAAAATGAATCTTTGATTAATAGTTTGGATAGTGGTATGCACAGATGTAGATAGCATCTTCCTAATCTCTTCTTCTGATGTGTTACTCCGCCTGTTTTTTTTCACCGTGTGTGTATAGAAAAGCATGAAAAGCCAAAATGGATTGTCCAGCGTTTGAAGATAGATTGTTTTGGAAGCCAGCTGTGAACCTGGGATGATGTCCTGCATAGTTACATACTCAGATCAGACCCCGACACTTGCCAAAAAGATGTAGCCCAATCCCTGTTCATCTTCTGCTTCCAAAAGATTAGATTAAGGTTTCTTGATATTGAGTGCTCTTTCTTTGCTTTGCTTACTTCAAAGTGTTGTCCTCTGTCGTTCTCTCAACCACACATTTCTCTTGTCACATTACTGTTATTCATTCCCCCCCCTTCATTGACCCAGTCTGTATCTTCACACTGTGTTTTTAGACATTTATGTGACATAAATGTTCAATCTTTGTTCAATGTTCTTTCCACTTCTACATGCTTTGGATACTCATTTGATATAATCAAATAAATTCCATGGGAAAAAAGCAGTTTCTTTTCAAACACGCTTTTGAATACACACGAGTAGTTCCCATCATGCTGATGGAATTACTATAATTGTGTCACACTGGTGCCAGCCAAAGGACATTCAAGTTGTCCGCTTTAAACCTTAATTTTGTTCCAGTTATAAAGCTCTTTTCTGAAAGCTACTTTCCTGAAAATGTAACACAGCAAGGATTGAAAATAATTTCTTACTCTTTGCTGTTGGTTTAATTATTGATTTTGCTTAGTCTGATTAATCCTGGTTTGAAGGGTGGCCACACTGCTGTAAACAGAATGACTCATCAATAGTCACTTGTCATCAATAACTTAATAACTCTCACAGGCCTTATGTGCATCTGTTTTATGTTTCCTATGCTTCTTCCTGTTATTCACTGTGCTCTCTTTCTCAGTTCTTCTCTGTTCTCTCTTGCCCTTTCAGGCTCTATTTACAGCACAATTATTACACTGTGTAGACTGTAGATATTATACTCTGTGCAGCTTAAGGCTTACCTCACATAGGTTTTGGGTATTGACCAAATTAATCAGTGAACTCAGGCTAAAAATAAGTGTCATGATTATTTGTTTATGCAGATAAAACTCCAAATATTCAGGTAAATGTTGTTGTCTGTTTCTGGTGAAGGTTTATTTGTTTGCCAGAACATTTACTGTAATTCACTATTGACCATCCAGACACGTGTGTGTGTGCTGCAAAGAAAAGGCTTTGTGTGTATGTGTGTGGTTATATTTGCTTAAGTGTGTATATACTGTAGTTCAGTAAATGGGTGGCCGGCTGATGGAAGCTCATCAACTGAGTGATAATCTAATTACTGTTCCAGACTAAGATAGATGGAGCCATGCAGCAAAACACACATCTTTGTGAGATTCAATTTGCGCAGTAAAAGCGACGCAAATAATTTAGGGCCTTGCAAGAGATATGAATTTTGATGCATGTATATTAGTTATCACAGCTTTCAAATGGGGTCTGTTACATAATTCACAGCATGCCAGCTTGTCGAGACAAACTGAGAGTCTGTCGCAACAAACTGAGAGACAAATTGAGTGCCGTTACTGCAGAATCTGATTAAAAGCAAAGGAGAGAGACATTTTGTGAGTTATTGATGAGTAGTGACAGATGTGATGGCTGCCACTGACGGATACCACTCCCCCACCTCTGCTTTTGTGTTTGGCCTGAGATTTGTTATCCAGTCTCTTTTTTGTTTTTAATAAAAAAAAAAAAAAAAAAGGAGACATCAGACAGTGATTCCCCTAATCACTGAGGGGGGTGGAGGTAAAATCTGATTTGTTAATGCAGTATGAACAAATCAGTGTTGATTTTGGAGATGCACAGAAATGACAGTTTTCTTCAAGAGCTGACAGTATTTTCATAACATCTGACCCTTGGATGAAGATGACTGCGTGTCTTTTTTCTGCAGATACGTCTGCTGAAGGCCTCAGCGGTCTAATAATTGGATTTTTTTTTTTTCAAATAAATTGTAACCCAGTGAGGTCATTTTAATCAATCTTTGTAATTACAAATTACAAATCGTTGTGTGCCAAAGGAGGTTTGTGACATGGTTGTTGTAAAATGGTTCCAAGGCACTGGATCGGTTCCGCACTTTCTTGCTATGGTTGAAAATAAATGCTTTTGAACAGTTTTGAATCTTGTAATTTATAGACTTAACTTGTCAGGTCCTATCCTCTAATTTCTAATTAAATTAGATGTGAATTAAATGAAAATGTTAATATTCTGATATCACAGTTCTCTGGTTGTAAATGTTGTGGTCAATAGACCTGATCAAATGTGTATTTGGAGCCTTTGATGGAGACAAATCTGGAGAAAAATCTGAATAATTTTGCACTGTTAATCTTTATTATTGTTCTTTTGTTTCAAATAAACTCATCTAATTATGATGTTAAACTAAAACTAAAACATTCATAATCAGTTTTAGATATCACCTCATCATATTTTAAGTTTAATCTTTGTAAAGTTAAAAAAAAATAGACAGTCGTGTTGCTTTTTATTAATGTGTTTTGTTTTGATGAACCATTATTCAACACTGAGTTACTTAGAAATCGAGATACAACTCTGTATATGCAGATTTATTTGAAAAGCAATTCCACCTCTTTAAACATTTTTCCATATATCAGGCAACAGTTAAAAGTTGTTTGTGTGTGTGTGTGTGTGTGTGTGTGTGTGTGTGTCACACACACACTAATGATTAATTAAAACTGTGCTAGTTCAGTTCTCCCAGTGAAAACTGTTGAAATATATGTTAATCTATATGTCTTTTATGTAGCATGGTGTAGCGTAGCGTAGTGTAAAGCCGTTGACGAATCACCCATCTGCTCTGTAGAGCCAGCTCCAATTAAGGCTGCCATGGTAGCCATACCAGCGTCTTTTTCCCTAAGTGAGACTCATCCTCAGGCTCGACATACCTCCTGCACCGCAGCCATTCACCCAAAAACTCTAAACTCCTATTGACCGAATGCTTCTGAGCAATTTTGTATTCCTAGCATCAAACATGTGGAAATTATTTGGAGTATTTTCATTCTTTTTTAAGAAAACGTTGGTTCTGTTTTCCTCTGAAACACATTTTTTAATTCATATTGCAATCTGGAGGCACCTCGATTATACTCATGTAGCAAAAAATGTAAGTCTGTTTGCTTAAATAGTAACACGGTGTGAAAGAAAACGTATTTTTAGTGTGAAACATGTAGCATTAATGACGATTTAAAGAAATTTAGTTAATCAGAAATTTAGTCATCCTGTCAACAATATGTCCATTAATTTATATAGTAAAAGAATTTCTACGAAACATTGAACTTCTGATCAAGTGTTGGAAATGTTTTGACATTTAGATGTAGTTCTACAATGGTTGGTGCATGAATTATCAGGTGCTAAAAAAAAAAAGTGAGTAATTAACATTTCTGGGCTTAGAAGAACACATCAATAATTTAATGCCAGGGACATTGAACCACTGTGGGTCATTTTGCAAACTGTCAACTGCTACAACTACACATGATCTATTGTGTGAATTCCTTGTTTTTTTTCTGTCTGCAGACTGTATTATACTCATACTTATATATATATATATATATATATATATATATATATATACACACATATATATATATATACATACATACACATACACAAATAGCCTGTAGTGCAGCTCAGCTAGATGTATAGAGTAGATGGTTACACAACAAGGTACACAAAGACAGGTAGCTGTAATCGATTTTCAGTCGTCAGTTTACACTGGTAACATTTTGTTTGATGCTATGATTTAGAGGAAAAAAGATCTGCCACTAAAGAAACCACTCGAAAACATAATCAGTAAGTAAAAAGGTGCAACATGCAAACGTCAGGTGAGTATAGAAAAGAGTGACGATACAGATTCTTCTTTTTCAAGCTTTTTTTTTTTTTTTTTTGTGTGTGTGTTCACAGTTTCTGTCTCAGTCTGGAACAGCAGCTGTTATTTATCCTACAAAAGGTCTTTTCTTCAAGTTTTCCCCTTTTTTTTTTTACACCTCACTCTGTTTCTGAATTGTCCACCACCCGTCACTTTAATACTGTCATTGGAATCAGCAACATTTTGCAAGTCTTGTTGACAGGCTCAGAGAATATGAATCTGCTGTGGAGACAACTGCTCATCTGCCATCTTTCACATATCTACTGCTCATCCCCTTCTCTTGCTGCTGTTCCATCTCTTCCATTTTGGTGTTGACAGAAGCCCATTTTAGATGGAGTGTCCTTTTGCATCACGCACCTTTCTCATCAGCGAGAACGAGTTTTTTCACATATCCTACAAGGCCCTCTCAATCTCAGATTTATTGTCAGTGTGGAGGCTGAAGTTGACTCCCCACTCCTCCTCCTCCTCTCTGTGATGTATTTTCATTGATGCCCTGACATTCTGGAGTGTAGAGATGAGCTTTTACCATCAATAAAACACACTTTTGTTGGTGTAGACACAGAGGTCGATGAGTGTGTGAAACAAGATGTTGTTTGGAGATTTGAGTAAAGAGATAGTTACTCCCTTCCCTTCTCATGCAGTCGAAGTAGAACTGTATTTAACACTATCTAGTCTGTGCTGTCTACTTCGCAGTTCAACCTAAATGTCTTTCTATGTGTTTTTTTCCTTAAATATTTTAATACTTTGCTTTCAAATCCACTTTGTCAGTCTCCAGTCTGCAGATCCTCTCCTCCCTCACCAACTTCACCCTGTCTCTCATTATCTCTTTACCTCTTTCTCTCGACTTCCTTGTATCCATTTGATGGCTGTGTCCTTCACCTTGCCCTCATCTTGGGAGCAAATCAATAGAAGTTGAGCAAGGCCAAGCATCACGCTTTCAAAGATTTCCTCCTTGCCTTGGATTTGGTTGCATGTGCATGTACAGCTTCATGAACACTGATATATTTGTTGTCTGAGCTAATTCAGGCTCAAAAACAGTTACCCTTTCTAAGTAAAAAAATACTGATAAAATATCCCCCTGTTTCAGGACATTAGCACAGTCATATCATCAAGTTGTTATTCTTTCTTTCTGTTTCATTCTTTTACGTCCACCCATGGACTAGTTTGATTTTGCAAAAACCTTTTAATTGAAACTGAACTCAAGTGTAACTACCTAATAGCTTTGCCACCAAAGGGTGTCTGAAAGACTGACTCATATCTATTAAGCTCTGGTTCATAATTTGTTTAAATAATTGTGCATTTTAAATGATTGAAATCAGCTCTGTATACTCCAGATAATGATGCTAACATAAGGGCACACCTGTTTCAACATATGTAATCCTACAAGATATTAATCTCTAATGGATTCTAATCACCTCTTCTGACAATGTGTTTACTGAGTGGGCACAATTCATCCATTCATCCATACCACTTATGCTTTGAGGGTAACAAGGAGTAAGTCCAAGGAAAAACCCTGGACAGTTCACCAGTCTATAATAGGACTGACATATAGTATATCACATTCACACCTTCAGGCAATTTAGCATCGACAGTAAACCAAAGCTGCTTGTCTTTGGATGCTGCAGTATCTAGAAGAAACTGACAGGTTCAGGTAGAGCAAGAAAAGTCAACAAAAGTGAACTCTACAAAAAAACAGATGGCCTCAAAGTAACTTAGCTTCAATGCAATAATAAAAAATCAGCATGAAACGAATTTATTAAGTTGCTAAGTTACTGTGATTTATAGCCTTTGTGAAGCTAGACTTCATTTCACAAATTTAGTTTCTGCAACAAGATTTAGGTCCTGGAATCAATCACTGAGAACTAATCATGTTCGGTCACATACACATTGGACCCATCAGTAATATATGATAACTTCTGAACCTTAACCACTATTACGCCAGCCTTGGTGTGATAGATCTTGTAAAATGAAACATGACTCAGCAACTGCATGGTCTATTTCTCAAATAAACTCAGAAAATGATTTTGATGGCTAATTTATTTCCACTTTAATCAGAAACAGGTGAATTGAGTGATGCATTTGTCCAAAACGAGAGGAGCAACACTACATGATTCTAAATGTTGTAAACTTTTGTGATATTATCACAAAAGTTTACAACATTTAGCACTGAAGGATGGTTGTAATATTTTTTTTTTCAGATCACTCAAATTTAGTCACAACTATACAGCAGTCCACAGCAATTTAACTTTCATGTGAAGTGCCAACATAACTAAGCTGATAATGAGGCTGATTTATTAAAGCTGCAGTGCAGAACTTTTGTCTCTTCCTTCTGGCTGTGAGAATAGATACACAAACAATTTCCACAGATCCAAGGCAATAATTCATTATTTAGGTACATTAAAAGTAACGGCTTCATACAAATGTTTTATGCCAACAAGTGCAAGAGCAAAAATAAAAACACCTATATAGAACTTCAGGTCTCACTCTTCTTGTAGACCAATGTCTGCAACAGTGCTAATAACAGGACTGTAATTGTTTCACCAAGCACCAAGTTTGTTTTTTCTTTCTTTCTAGATTATACTATTAGTACTTCCAAGTACATTCGCCTGATTCGTCTCCATCACTGTGGTTGCTACATTCTGTAGCTTCAGAAAACTCACTGGTTGACATATAATGCATTGCTAACAGTACGCAGTCATGTAATTACACCACAGACACCATATGTGACAGGATTAGAATTAGAATTGTGTGAACTTGTTTGGTTACAATTTGAATGAAACAGATGTTCATTTATATGGAAAAGTATCACACTCCATGTCTGATAACCTAAACAAATCACTCCTTATTCTATGTGTATTTCTTTAATGCTAATACTGTGGCTTTAACTCAGTCAACAGTGTCAGTAACTATGTAGAGAAGCTATGTGTTGATTTTTATTCAGGTTATAAATATTAATGACACCCACTGACTTTAAGCTCTCAGCTCTGTCATTACAGGAGAAGCTCAGTTGAAGCTAATGTGCATTGTAGACTTATTTCCCCTCAAATAATTTTATGTGAACTTGCTTTAGTTCCATGCATCTGTAATGTACATGCCGTATATGTTGAGAGTATTGAAATTAATATGTGTGTGTATATGTGGTATATCGACGGTGCACTACATACAAGTTTCAAATCTGTCTGCTGAACCTGTTTATTGTGCGTGTTTGTATTGGAGAGTAAAGGCTTAGAAAGTGGGAGTTGCCACAAAAGATGAGTGTGAACATGAGCAGCAGGCCATGGCAGACTTTCAGAGAGGTGCTGTTCCTCCCCCGCACTCTGCCAGAACATTCCTCATTTTCAGACCTAATTGAAAATAAACAGATCCTTTGGGACCTGAGTGCAAATCTGATGGGCTGAGAAGTCCACTACCATTGATAATGTTTAATCTTATTATGCTCTGGATCTGCAGAGAGATTAATTAACCCAATTAGACTTGAGCAAAAAACATACAAAAGTGAGCTCAAGCCTCACTTGTGCATATCAAGTAAACAATTATTATTTGCTCTGATCAGCAGCATACATTTCTGCTGTAAGTCTTTCTATCTTACCTTCCAAAGCCAATAGTGCGAACTATTCTGGCTTCCCGTGACTGATTGCAAGCCTTAGTATTTATATGTACAAGTATATGCATTTAAATACAAGCCTGCACTGCACAGTGCAGATATATGTATACAGGTAAACACAGCTAAAATTATTAAATTCAATATAATATAGTTCTGTTCATGCCTGAACAACAAAGAAGGTTGATTGCTGTGGAAGGTGGTTATAGTGAAACCTCAGAAATTGTTTCACAAATGACTCACAGGAGCATTTTCTGGCCTTGCTAGAGGATGGCTAAAGTTGGCCAAATCAAATCTTTACTCTCTACAGTTTCCCTTTAGCATCTTTCAAATCATTGTTTTGGTTTTATCACCTGCAGTTATACTTTATGGGTTCATTCTCACCCTCAGTTTCAGACATCTGTTGTAAGTGAAAACACTCTAACCCTAATCCAAGTCAAAGAAATAAAGTTTATGATGAATTAAACATTGACAGTTTGTACACATTAGACAAGACACAAACCAAAGCCACATACTTTGTCCATCCAACCGTCCACCACTACCTCATTCCTGAGAATTCAACAGTGTAAAAATGTCGTGCTGCTTCCATCGGTGGTGCTGAAAGTCATTATTCACCAGACTGCAAAAGGTTGCTTGTCATTTTAAGCTTTCGGATGAATGAGCAATGCTCTCATTTTCTTCTGTAGAAGAAAGGCTCATTACAGAGGCACAGTACTGCACAGGCTTATGTATATGAACCACTTAGAGAATTCAGGAGCCTCACTTACAAATAGATCCACAACATCTGAATCAGATACATCCTTCAGCTTCAGATTTCTAGCATATAAAACATCTTACAGTGAAGGTTGCTATCCCTAACCCTAGCCAGTCATGTTGAGGTTATGGTTATAATTACAGTGCATTACCAGTGCATGTGTATAATTCTAACCCTAAACCTAAACGTAATGCTAAGCGAGATAAAATGTTTGTGATTCCTGCAGGAATTGACACCTGTTTCATTTAATGAACATAAGTAAGAGTTTCTTATGACCTCTTCTGCAGAATTTTAAAAAGGAGTGACCTTCCCCTGAGCAAATAAATTTTAATGACACAATAAATTTTGAAATAGTTTTCCAGGCCACAGTGAGCTTTTGGTGTTACGGCTGCTCGATCAATCTACTCAGACTGTGTGAGTTATTTAATGTAACATAAATGTCAGTGACAGAATTATGCAAACAAATTCCCATGAATTTGCCTCTTCTGTGCTGGTTGTCATTCTTATTTTAACTGAATTGAACAACTGAAAATTTCTCAACTATTCTTATTCTTGTACCTTAATCTTGTCATGGTTACTTTCCCAAAACCAATGTCAGGGATTCCAAATGGATGGTAGGCTGTTTTAAAATGGACAGTGTCCCATTTTTCCAGATTACCATTACAAATGTCAGATTTCGTTTTATTGATAAGGGGAAATGATATGAGAAATATATGAGCAGCCACTGCAAACAGTGTCAAAACACTATAATCTGTATTCTCCCTGTCTCTTGATAGGTTTGACAGGATTTGGTTTTCTCATACTGACATCTCCCAGATGATGGATTTGGCATTTGGCATGGCAGCTACAGCCTCAAGGTATGTATAATCTTTATGTATATCATGTATTTGTGTAATTAAAGTGTTCTGGTGTTTTTTTTTTTTTTTTGTTTTTGTTTTTTTGTTTTGTTTTTTGTTTTTTTTGAAAATGTGTGGGCTCTACTTTGCATTTTGATGCACTGATCTACATTGTGGCTTTTCATGGTTTCTGCATCTAGAATCTGATTGACTCAGTTGCCCCAGTTTTTCCTTTCATGGAACCCAAGTGTATAAAATCTGGTGAATGGCCACTATTTTGTGATAAATCTTTGAAAGTGCTTTTTCATACTAAATGTTGACCTAAATGAAAAGAGGCAATGAGATTTGTGTGGGAGGTTTGTTCTTTTTTCTTTTCTTTTTTTTTATAAATTAATTTGTATTGATTTTGAGCCATTCCAGCACCTGCAGGAACATTTGATGCTCATGCCATATGAAGCCTTTTACAAGAAACATTTTTGCATTAACAAAACATGGTTCTGATGTTGTGGACATTACACCCTGGATTTATATTTCAACTTGTTTAATCAGAAGTAGTAAAAATACGGATTTCTGTCTCTGCTTAGAAGGAGGCTGTTTGTGGCATCAAAGAGGTCTGAAAACTTTATTCACCCATCTTATCTCACAGTGTTTTGTATCCAATAGAAAAAATGCCCTTGCCACATAGATATATTCACATAAACATATAACAGTGACCCAACATGAAAAAACAGGCTCCTGAAATTGACACAGATAAAAAAATTCAACATAAAATAAAACTGTGCTTTATTTACTTTTACACATAGGATCTATGATGTAACTGTATTATGTACATATATATAAAGTAAACCAAAAATTATAATTAGTTACAATGTTCTTTCATTTATTTTTTAATATTTTTACTGCAGCCATTGTCACTGTTTTACTCATCATAGTGAAAAAAACCTCCCTTTCAATTAGCACCGTGGGTTTTCATTTCTTTGAGTATGTTGAAAAGGAACAAAGACTTTTTCTCCTGCACCGCTCTGTCTGTCTTTCTGTATGAATAGATATGATGCACATTGTATGTTGTTCTTTACCACTGTGTAGGTGAGGTTACTTAAAGGTTTGTCCGTGTGCCAGAAACTAATGTTATCTTAAGCTCTATTGTGGTGTTGTACCCCATTGTTTCTCATTAATAAGTTAATTAGAAGGCACCACACAGTGGCTATATTGGGTTTTTTTTTTTTTTTAATTGACTCAGTGCCCTTCATCATTTTTATTTTATGACAGAGGTTATATAATATGCAGACCAAAACCCAAGAGATGCTACAGACTCAACCACTTTGAAGTGTATCCAAACATGACACGTTACAGACCAACAGTTGGTCAGACATGTTTAAAAATGCTCTTGAAAATGGACTTTTAAAGGATATGATGTCTGTGTTTTGAGCAACTGGTGAGAAGCACATCGTCTAACTCTGAATTATTTATGTTTTTATTTTAGAAGATTTCACTAAGATTTTGTGAGGGAAGGTGACATTTTGATCAAAACTAAATTATGCAATTTACTTACACAAGTTTTGATAAGTGACCACATTCCAGTTAAACAGGGAAAAAAAAGATAATATCATACACAACTAGTTTTGCAAGAATTTAAATTTTATGTAAAAACACTTTCAGAAAAGATTGATGATAACAAAAAGTCAGACCATTAAATATCAAAGCCCCCTGTCTGGAATGAGTTCTGACAACACTTTGGTTTCTCTTTAAAGTGCAGCCTGAGGCTTCTCCTTAACTCGTTCGGGTAACTACTGATCCCGTTCCAGTGGTCTCATGTTTCAGGATGTGAGTTGAGTGGGTTGTGGTCTTCACACTTCCCTTGCATCATCATCATCATCGTGGTAAATAATTCAACAGTTTGTTTCTAGTTATGAACCTTGTTATTCACTCTCTCTCTCTGTCCCTCACCGTCTCTTTTCTTCTCTGACAGTTTTGTGTTAAAAGAATTTTCTGCTAATTCAGACACCTACAAAGAGGCAGCTCTTCTCTTCTCTACCTGGACATTTAATGCATTTTGTAGCCTTTTTCACACATGCACGCACAGTCCCACTCGCATTAATGCAACCCACATACTGTAGTGGTCTGATACTAGTAGCTAGCAGTCATGATAACAATGATTAATGTGTTCATTCTCTCACATCTACTCTCACTGACTGAGTGCACTGATAATTGCTTGTTGCTGATACAGCCCTTCCCAAAATCTTAAAATGTTGAGATGTACAATCCAAATGACAAAGAGCCTCTGGTCTTTATCTATTAAAAAGAAGAAAAAACAAGTGGAATGAGAACAAGGTTTTAAATTATATCATAAACCCAAAGAAAAAAAAAATCCTTTGTCTTTTGTTCTGATCTCAGGCATCATGAAATGTTTCCAATCTCCAGTACAGAAATCAAAGATGTGAACAGAATAAAATATAACTATGGTTTTATTTTTGATAGTAACAATGAACTGAACACAGAAAATAAGGATCATTATATCTGTGTATTAATTTGCCTGTCGACCACTGAAGTCAACATAAAAATTGGGGTTGTATCAAAACAAAAACTGAAACGTAAAGCAATTAATTACAATTGTGATATAAAGTGGGGGCCTGGATAGCCAAATGGACTGGTGCACCACGCTGGCTTATATATGCTGTGCAGTTGTTCGCCAGCTCGAGTCCCAACCAAGTTGAGCTTTCCTGCATGTCCTCCCCGTTTCCTGTCTCTCTACATTGCCTCTATTATTAAAAGCAACCCCCCCAAAAAAAAAAAATAATAATAATAAAAAAAAAACAATTGTTTCATGTGCATTTTGTATTTCCACATTAAAAATGACTGTGATTGAAATGCCAAACATTCAAACAGAAGTTAAAATATTGAAGTTGAAGACTGTAACCTTTCTTAAATTAATATAAAGAAGAGAAACATGAATGTCATGAAAAATATGTTTTCTCATCGCTTAAGTTTTGACAGCTGCTCTTTTAGATGCAGCATCTTCTTCAGTGGTGGAAAAGTCATTCAACGATTTCCACTGTTTGTTTCGATGCTCTTTCTCTCTCCTAATGCTCACATAATGGCTGTGGATGGAAACATGCATTTGCATTTTCTTTTCTCTTTTCTGTGCCTGTGTGATGCACACTTCTGCATAAGGGCTGAGGTTTTTTATCTATTCTGTGTGTATCACTTGTGTCTGCCCATAACATTCGATGCCATCTCCCTTAAAATTGAGGCCTATGAGAGATAAAGAATGATAATGTTACCAGGTGATGCAAAGTGCTTTAGTGTTTCCTTTGATACTGTTGGTGTTTGAGCTGAATTTTGATGCATTATGCCATTATGGAGCGGGAAGTCTGCTCGTGCAGTTTTGTTCTTTTCTCTTCTGTTCCTGTGCCACTTTATCTTCATCATCTTCCTCTGTATTTTCCATGTGATTAAGTCCCCGGTGGTCATGTGCTTTATAATGCCCTCTAATCACAACCTCCATTGTAGAAAATTCGTCTTGAACTGCCATCTTAATTCCTTTCTGTCCATTGACTTTCAGATGACATTCATCCCTCCAGCTCTCCTCTGGCATCGCCATGGCATGACTGTACAGTGACAAACTGTGTGACTGGGGTAAGACGAGGTTAAATGACTTGCCTCTAAGACAAAGAGTTCATCACTGCATCTGCTGTATAATGAAGGTAAAGGATTGCTGGCCTAGTCACCTCTGGGGAAAGAAAATTAGCACCTTCCAAGCATTCTGCCATTTCAAGGAAAGCAACTTACAATGCATTGTGATCCCTGGAGCCCTTTACATAATATTCTGACAATCTTATGAGGGAGAATATTAGTGTTTGGTTATGAAATTCAAATAAGCCAATGCAGTAAAACTTAGGTAGAGGATATTGATTACAGCAAATAATTGACCAAAGCCCAATGAGCAGAATATAAAATAAGAAATAAAATTATGTCATATTTTATAAAAAAGGGAGTTTTGTCTTATGAAATCTGGCCTAGGAGACGACGGCTGACCTATTTAAGATTAGATCTAATCCAAACAATTTAGCCTCTGGTGTTCCACCACTCTCTCATTACAGTGTAATACACATCATTTATATTGTATTGAAGAAGCCACATTTTTCCCGAAAAAAAAATGTCATCTCGTGAAATAAAGTTAGTGTGGCCTATCCATCATCCCAAGTTCTCTTGCTGTCGTA
Organism: Polydactylus sextarius; assembly: GCA_016801845.1. Taxonomy (NCBI): domain Eukaryota; kingdom Metazoa; phylum Chordata; class Actinopteri; family Polynemidae; genus Polydactylus; species Polydactylus sextarius. The sequence goes on from CM028906.1 coordinate 20,089,204, forward strand.
CAAGTTTGCTAAACTTTTTGAGAAAGTGATGATTACACCTTTAGGTTTGAGAAGCACCCAAAAGGTACTGTGTTTTATTTTTCTCTAACAGTATTATAAAGGTGCGTTTTGATTATTTGTGCTTCATGGTAATGCTTCAGTATTTATAGTGTAGTTTATCGTTTTTGCTGATTAATGAGACCAAACATAAATAAACAGTATGAACTGTACATTCACTATTCTTGTGTGAAGGTATCCACCACACAATACAACAATGGTATCTATTATTCTTTGGCAAATATTAGCTATTATATTATAATTTCAGTTATTTATTTGATAATATTTAAATACTTACATTTTTGTCGCTGTGTCATAAAAACCTATCACCAAGTGCCAAATTTGCTTCAAAGTAACTTGAATCAGCTTTTTTCTAGTGCAAATAATGATCGATTATAATGACATTGTCAAATTTACTAACTTTGAATGACTAAATGCGTCTGACTGGTTGTAGAGAGAATTTAATGAAGCATATGGAGTTTATATTCATACCACTGGCAACAACGCAGGTGTAGGCACAGTCCCTGACAAACATGTCTCTCTAAGGAAGCCAGCATCCCTTGTGCCGACAAACCAACAGTAGTTTAAGGTCAGCTACAATTCAAAGCCTCTCTGATGTTCACTGGTATGAGAGATCATGGCTGTAAGTGGACATAAAACAGAAACCTCTCTTGAGGCTTAGCAGCACGATGGAGCAATATTTTGTCCATGGCTCAGGGAATTTATGAACAGTATAAGGAATATATATATACAGACTTTATACAAATATATATATATATATTTGTATAAAGTCTGTGTAAAGGCCTTTTGCATCACAATTTTCTCAACAACAAATTGTAAATCTCACTAATTAAACGTCTGGAAAATAACAGTGACAAACACACTCGTTGAAATAAGCTATTATTGCATCAGTATCAGTGTTCTCCATTACTACTGTTAAATTAATGGGTCTTGAGATGGTCGAGTCATTTAAAAAAATAGGACCCTATGGGACCATATCCCTGTAATTTACTACTTTTGCAAGCAAGTGAGGGTGGCATCAGACATGACACTTCTTTTTCATGAGCAAATGCTAAGTGCCACAAGGGCACGGAGAACAAGAGTGCAACGAGTGTTACATGGGTCTCATTACACAGGGCAACACAATATTTGACAGCCTAATTCAGTAGTGTAGCTAGTGTAGATGTAAGAGGAATACTCACAAAAGCTAAACAGACACCAAAGAGAGAGTTTCAACTCCCTTCCCCCATAACCCTGAAATGTGTCATGGGGAAAAGGAAAAGCATCCATCCTGGCATATATGAAGAAACAGGCATTATTGATTTCTTAAGAGGAACAGAGTTGAGACTTTTATTTATCAAAAGTTAGTACAAGTTGAACTTGGTGCCCTGTGTTTTTAAGCTTTCGCCCAAAGCTCTTTGTTAACTGTATTTGTGTTTCCAGAAACAGGCAGTTTATTTCAAAGCGATACACGTTAGCTACAAGCCCACCCTGAGCAAAATCCCTCACTGTCAGAAAGCGTCTGAAAACCTGGAACTTCCCTCTTTTTTTCTCTGAGCTTAAGAAAGCGACTGGTCAAAATGTTAAATCATTTTGTCCCAACTTTGGCACCTGAATGGATTTCCACTGTTTTCCCTCTGTCTCTTTGACAATGTGCCTGGGGACACTTTTACTTTTCTTTAGTGGTCATTATTTGTCTGTGGACATCATAAAAGACCATGAATAAGTGTAATAATAATGCTTTGCTTTAGATAGACCATTATATTTCATATTACAATAAATATGAGATACATTCATAGCTTCATTTGCTACCAGCTGTTGTTACTAAAAGTTCGCTATTAGTCAGAGGCACTCAAAGTTAATTTATTCACCAGACGTTTGTATCCTGAACTTCATTACTCTCTTTCAATAGCAGATAATTTTGTTAATTTTGTTTCTGTCCTTGTAGTTTGTGACATGAACACTGAAGATGAATAAAATGCTAAGACCGAAAATTATGACATTTTACTAGTATGGTATGTTTTAATGTAAGGTCCACAGTAAAGTGAATGTTTCAGGGCAGACAACCTCCTGGATCCAAACTGTGGGAACTGATTAGAAGCAAAAAAAAGGTTTTAGTAAATAAAAAAAAAAAACGTCTGTCACATTACGCTATAAAGAAGTCTCACATTATTAATCTGTGTGAGTGTTTGTAGCCTGCAAATTAAATGTATGACTTACTTAGCCTGCATGCTAGTCAGGCGCTGTAAAATCTGTCACATTGGCATGCTATGTACACCTGACTAAACTTGAATTGTCATCGCTTCTCAGTGTGTTTTACTATGAAGAAAATAAATAAATAAAACATGTGACATGAAAGAAGATAAAGATGACAATTTAACAGGATTTATTTCAATCAGTCATATCCCTTGAGTTAAGTCAACAAGTCTGTATAATAATAAGTGTTGGAGTATAATTACTTGGAGAAGAATTGACTTGAGAGTTAATCTATCAAGGTGGATGCTTCATTTGTTGTTCTTTAGTGTTCCTCTAGATATGTTTTTTTCAATTGTGCACAGAATCATTTTAACCAGAAGCCTTTTTGAAGTATTGAAGGTGACTCCCAGAATTGATGTGTGAATGGGATCATTGTCGCAAATAAACAGCTGTGGTACGTTACGTCCTTTCTCATTTGAACCTCTGTCTTCGGAAGCTTTTGTTGGTGAACATCCAGGGAAAAGCAGTGAGGAGCAAATGTTTATTAGTCTCAGCATGGTGAATTGTGCTGTTCAGTTTTCCTCTAATGAGGACACTAAATATTAAAAGACTGGATACAACCAGTACAGCAGGTTCCTTGTTCATGTTGCAGCCAGTTTTGAATGTTTATGATGAATTAAATCAGGTCATAGTTTCTCTTATAATTAAAGTTAATCAGAGAGATGAACTATAAACTCAACATAACTCGTTTATCAAAGTGCTCCTGTTTCGATATTGTATATCTGGAGATAAATCACATTTAAAATGATTACAGGAAAATGCTTTATTTATTAGCCATCTGGACAGAAAGAAATATTTATGTGTCAGCTTGATGAATCCTTCACAAAATATAGAGCAATTAACAATTAATGTTTAAGTTAACGTTAAGTACATTCTGTGCTTTAAGTTAGAGTATGACTAGTTTGCATCTTGACTAAAGAATATGTATTTTTAATACTTTAAATAATGTTTCAGCTACATTTATAGTTCCGGGTTATTATTGAGTCAAACTTCCAGGGGCCTATCATTAAACCAGGACTAATTTCAAACCACATATTAAATGATTTACTGTATGGATAGAAACTGAAGATTAAAAAATAATTCAAAATCAATTTGACTCCATCCCAGACCACTTTGTTCACACAGACCAACTGACCACTAGCTTTAAAATCTAGTCCTATTATGTTTGTAATAGTTACAGAGGGAAACAATACCCAGATGACTCTTTTACTTTCTCTAAACTGCAAAAAGACTAATTGAATTTAATAACTTACTGTAAAATCAAACATCCTGACAGTTACAGCTGGTTTAATTTTTTTACTTTGTATCTTTTAGCTTTGCTTCAATATTTGTTAAAAAAAAAAATACTGAAAAAACAGTTTGTGAACGTGGGTTAAAAGTTACACAGGCTGAGAAGAGTCTTTACCTTTATCTAACTAATTGGAAACAATTTAGCTTTTGATTATGTATGGATGAGGCTACAATTATAAAGTGAAATATAACCTAAGGGTCCAGACGAATCACAGACAGACTTATTGGCTCTGGACTCTGCAGACACAAGCACAGCAACTTTCCAGCAGCATAACTTAAGACCAAACAGAGTTAACTGAGACTGCCTCCACTTTTATAAATAAAACATTGAGTGTTGTGGTTGAGTGGTTGTGTGTTGGAGAGACATGATTGATTATCATTTCATAAAAGGTTAGCTTAATTTAGAATGTAAGACAGTCTTACTGACAAATGTCACTGGAGGACCTTCACACATGGTGCAGTGACAGCACTTCATCCCATGGCACAGACATGCTCACTACAGTCATTCATAGTCTCCTCACACAACAAACTTCAATAAAAGGTTGTCTCTTAGTATTTACATTATTTATGCATGGGCTGTCACCTCTGAGGTCCAGATTGTTTTTCAGGCCCTCAGGCCACAACCAAAGGATTTCATTCATTTCAGCTTAAGGTGCAGTGGTGATAAAGTTCCACTATAACACACCTATATCTTAGCTTGTCAATGTTTCATGGCCAATATAAATGGAGCCAGGTGGTTTATTGCATATCCTGATTTTGAAATAAGAATAAGAATTTAAAAAATGAAATATCTATCCAGTCATCCTTTGCTTGTGTAACTGGATTGTTTAACCAAGAGCAATTACTTTGTATATTCATTAGTTGAGGGATTGTTTTATGAATAAAGAGCTGAAGTGAGCTGAATAAAAAACTAATTAGCCTACATAATCAGAGGTTACCTTTCAACAGACAGATACTGTAGAGCAGATTTTTCTACTGATGCTTCATTTTCTGGAAACAACATACAGTATGTACTATCTTTCTAACTTTATGTATAAAAATAGTATAAATGTGAGTTTTTACAGTCAGGTAATAGTTGAGTTCAAAAGCTGTGTGATTAGCACCAATGTTAAAAAACTGAATAAAAAAGCTAGAAGAAAATGTGATGTTGAGATCATTTTGTAAACTATATGACGTCAGTTTTCAGTTTTAACATGTAAATTGCCAGGTCAGTGGTGGTTTTAGATTTTTCAGATGTTCTGGAGAAAAGTGAGACAGTTCACTTCAGTCTTGCCTTTCATGCAGAGTCTGTTGATACAGACATGTTCCTTTCCATCTTTTAGGCATACATCAGCATTTCCTGCTGTCATTTCAGTTTTGGTGAGAGCACATTGTTCAGTCACCGTCTCTTCAAATAGTTTCTGCTTTGACTCAATTGACTCTCCACCCATCTTTCTTCCAGTGGGAGCTTTCTGTGGTGCTCAGGTCTCTTACCATCTCTTGTGAGCCATTTGACACTATTGAAGTGATTTCCCTTAAGTTGTTCTCTTTGAAGAGAGCCATATTGCTATCTTTGACTTTCACGTAGCATGTAAGTGCCAGTCTACAGAAGCTATTTGGATGTTGAAAACTGCTGCATTTTGCCAGAGCTCTTTATTTATTCAGGGAGCCATGCTCTAATCAGACATTGCAGGTTTCTTGTGGTCTTGAGGACTCTGCTGGGCCATTGGGTTTTGTCCCCATTAGCTGAGTAAAGCTTAAGGTGTGTTGGGTTTCCACAGTGCAAAAAGGGGACTGGACCCTTTTAATTTTTCAAGTGTCTTGCTGCTTTGGTGTGACGGAGGTTATATGGGTGTTTTTCTGGTGTGACAGTCTCGGCTGTCATGTTTGTTACCACTGTGCCACACAGGTGGGAGTTGGGACTGGAAAGGCTGCTACTATCTCCCACCTGAGTCTACAATGGTAGATGAGGTTGGTGCATGGTATGAAACAGTAGAGTTTGGTCGACAGAAGTGTTAAATCTGTAAGAACAGATTAACTCCACCTCTTTATTTTAGCATAAATGATATTGAAAGCTAAGACTGAGTGGGCACATTCATTGCCTCTGAGGGCTTGTTATGTATGTTTAGTGCAACCACCTTCTCTTTCTCCTGTGGAGACAGTCGAGTGTTGTGTGTTCACTGTGTCTTGTCCAACTGTGCTGAGTGTGTCCCATCTGCCTTTTCATCCCCAGTGCTGTGTGGTCGTCAAAGGCTGGTCGGCTCCTGTGTCATCAGGTTCATGGCCATTTCTGGCCATGCTGGTGTCACAACAGGGGATCGCAGCAGAATCCATTAGAGGGAAACAGTTTGAAACCAATTGAAGGTGACACGTTGAAATCCTAGTTCTATGCAAACAGGCAAATCCCTCTAAGCTCAAACCTGCTGGAGTTGCATACTTTGAAGATGCTGTTCAGATGTAGTTGGCAGTAGGCGACACCCTGAATATACAAGTATTGCCACGGTAGCAGAGCTTCTTGTAGAATCTGTAAAGGAGGGTTCACCCGTGCACATGTACACAGTCACCTCATAAAAAAGAAATTCTGTTTTTGTTATTTACCCTCATTTGTTATAAATAAATAGTTCATGCTACACCACAGGACTACAAGCTGCAGGCAGCAGCCACATACAACGCTCTATGGACTTAACTTTGCAATAAAGAAAAATAACATGTTATAGAGGGAATTTCACAAAGAAACATAATTGAGAACATTTACAATCTCATAGGACGAAATATCTGCACACATGATTATTCAACAAAGACATGTAGCTATATAAAAACTCTGACATTATTGTCTCATTTCTTTACACATTGTTCTTTCATTACTTCCCAAACCAGCAGAATAGACACTGTTTAATGTGTCCCTCCGTCTGTGAAGCTCCCAGAGGCACAAGGAGATCACAGAGGCCATCACTTATTATTTGGCAAAAGACAGGGTTCTCATCAATGCCATGCACAATGGGGGTTTAAAGAAAATGATTAATACCTTTAACAAATGTTATATAATCCCCTCTTCAATTGTTTCTCAAAAGTGCTGCTGCGTGTTCAGTGTACCAAATGTGGAGGAAGAATTCCAACAGATCTGAGGAAAGCAGAGTATTTTTTCTACAACTGAGCCTTATATGAGCCTTACAGTTCATTATATCAGTGGTGACTTAACAATGAGAAGTCTGCAAACTGCATTTTTCTCCCCCAAGAGCACACTGGAGAGGCTATTGCACAGGGACTGAGGGAGGTTTTGGCATGGATTGTGCAAGAGGAAAAGATGGTCTGCATTAATGGATTGGACATTAGTTGGACTAACACTGGGATGGCAGCTTTCCTTATTGTTTCAGCAAGACAAGTGCTTTGGACATAGGGGAGGCACAATGTAATTTAGACTTACAGTTATTTTTTTAATGCTTTTGTGAAAACAAAGAATACACTTCTATGTAGGTCAATTCAGAATATGTATACGATAATTTTATAGTTGTACTTACAATAATTCACTCCTCTCCACAATCTCATTAAAATTATATATTGAGGAAAGATTCTTGATACAGATGTCCATGATCCATGCTCATGTATTGTGTATCAATATGTCTGAGATGTCAAAGGTCAGATTGGTTGAATATATACACCTCTTGAATATTGTATGTTTCACAGATCAGCTTCTCAACTACAAGCAAGTTTGAGAAAAGGTTTTGAACATGCAGTTAACAAGCCACTTTAAAACACTTAATTACTGTTGATGCAAGCATGTGAGAGAACAGTCTAGTGAAGCATCATTACAGACTTGCTTTAAATGGGTAAGGTATTATCTCTGCCACTTGTGTTCATACGAATTCAAGCAAATACAACTGGGCATCCTGGAATTTGGTACTGACGTGTCTCCCCCTTCCAACTTCCCATGTTTTGCCATAAATAAGGCATAAATACACCTGGGATGGTAGCTAATTAGATGCAGCTCTGACAGGTGAATGCAAAATTGTATATGGGGAATACGCAAGGGGAAGCACTGGGAGAGACCAGAAAATAGAAACAAGTGTGGCTGCCTCGACAACTATGACACTTCTGCAAGAGCAAGCTAGCAACACAACTTCAGTAAAGTTCTGAAATAACCTCAGTCCAGTGGCCACAAAACTTCAAGACTTGTCTTCAGCAGACAAAAGACACATTTAATGACATGTTTCTCAGGCAGCTGATGGGTTAGCGCTGATGGCTATATCTTGAAGTGATGGGCAAACGTGTAACACCAGTTATTTGTGGCTTTGTTGGGATTCATATTTATACATTTCTGCATAATGTGCAGTAACATAAACAAAAAGTAAGACTGTAAATTGAGTTCTGGTGGAGTGGTTTTTAAAAATGCTGAAAATGAACTTCTACCAGCAGCAGCCGAAATACTGATATTTCTTTTTAAAAGCAGTAAAAAAGATATAACCCACCACTCACAGAATCAGGACAGCACTGTATTTATTTCACTTTAGTCAAAAAAGTTTGGAGATGAATAGTAAAACTTCCATTGGCAGGGACACAATTTTCAAGATTTCTGTGTCCAAGCCAATTTAACTTTTACCAGACTTAGTAATATAGTCTAAGGATCACTTTCAAAGCATGTGTGTATACATGCTATGTGTGTGTGTGTGTGTGTGTGCATTCAAGTACACTAATATTGGAAGCTGCTCTTTTTGGAAAGCTGCCAATAGAGAAGCAGCCAACACAGCACAGGGAAGATGGAGACACGAACAAAGTAAACAGGGAGCATACACTGGAGACAACAATGATGCCCAAGCAGTTTTAGGACATACACTGAACTATTCAAATGCACAAATAAAATCATATACTCACGTGCAAACATCCCCCTTCCAAACAAACAAATGTGCCCATACGCTCTTGTTGTTTCTTTTACACATAGAGGCAGAGAATTTCTTCCGCTGCTGTTTTTTCAAGGAGCACAGACTTTGATCTTCAGCTACTTTATCTTTTGAAGTGTGCGACTCTGCTGTCAGTCAGAAACACACAAGCAATAGCAATTCAGGTGAAAAAGATGAGTGTGATTTGATGGATCATTGGGACAGTGATAAACGAAAGCAACGAACCACTTGGAATGACACCGATTAAAATGATCCCAACATGTGTGAATAACAGCAAACAAACAGTCGTGATTGCAATTATAACCACACCTGCCAACCTTTAAATGGATTTGTGACGTTCCTGAGGAACCCAAGAGCAGACAGCACTCAACAGATGGATATGAGATCAGCAGATTTACAGAGACTAAGGATCACAAACTGATGGGTGCATATCTACTTAGAGAACACTCATTGATCAGAGGCAAATGTCAAGCAGTTAGATTTGACAGTCTGGCAATGAGAGTGTCTGTGACCAGAAAGTATTAAGACCAAAGCTGATCAGTCATTGAGCTGCAGGTGCGAGGATGAACAGTCTCACGAGGAAATAGACAAATTCATCTACCTGCAAATGAAAGTACACAGACGATCAGAAAAAGGGCAGTGACAAGCCAAGCAGAGGCTGATGCTGGCCCGACTGGATCCAGACTGAATGGGAATAAAAATCAAAATAGAGGAGGAGGATATGGTGAAGGATTTAAAATGAAAATTCTATGCTCCTTTCCAAACTACCTACTGCCAAGGAGACAGCCCAGTTAATAATTGAACATGTATTCTTCACCTATTGACTCTCCATAGACGTCATCTTTGACCAAGGTCTATGTACCTGGGTTTTGAAAGCTTTTTGTTTGGTTATGTGCTCTCCCAGGAACCAAACCAGGACAAGAAATGTGACCAGACATCCTCACTTTTGGGAACAACTCCAGGCTACCTGTCCTGCTTCTACCGTTGTGTTTCCCTCAGATGAATGACATTGGTTGTGGTTTAAACTACAGCAGTTCAACAAATGTAGCATTCAGTTTTCAAGTTTGTCCACATCCACATAGAAATTCACAAATAGCACCTTTAAAAAGAAAAATGCTGTTGCAATTACTCTCTCTTATTGGCTGGCACATGTTGGTATCTCCTGGTACAGAGTAAAAGAATGATATATTTCTTTAAACCTACTTTACTGCATAATTTCTGAATAAATTGGGAAATGAGGGGGAACGAAGCAGCCGACATGCACAGGATATGTCACAGGGTTATAGGTTAGTTTTCTTTCCATCTTCCTCAATTTTCAGAGTCACCATTGATTACATCCCTCCTTAGCAACACATCCTGCTCCTTCAATTGGTGCTTGAGCATCCTCTTTTCTCTCTCCTCAGCACCTAATAATGTTGCTGTGACAGTTTACTGTTTGATTTCTATGAATTGCTTCACAATGACTGACAGTTTGACGGGACCTGTAATTGGCTGCTGGGTCTGTTCAGTCACCAAGTAAATAATAGGGCTGGTGATGGGAGAGTGCCGGCTTTTATGTCTATTCATTATGAGAACAAACATTTGTATTACACAGACATTCTCTTTATTAAGCTTCATTTGGTTTTATTTTGTGTTTGTTTTTTGCAATTTTTTGAGATTGGCCATTGAACTGTTGGCATAACAATTTGTTTTCCTGTGAGTCTGGGAAAATAATTTGTGATCTGCCACAGAGCATCACTATGAATTTATGCAAAAGATCAATAAGCACAAGCGTTACAAATATGGCATTTTTCAAATTGATTTATAGAATATGTAATGGTTACATAATTTAATTAAAAAAAAAAAAGTGCATAGGAAAAAACCATGAGCAGGAAAAATACTAACAAAGGTTAGTCGAGCTGATGGTGAGTGTAAAATCATTATTGTTATATGTTTGCAGTGATTCTGTTCTGATACTGTGTTCTACTTCGTGAACCTGAAAGTTGGCCACTAACTTGTGAAATTAACAGCAAAAGATCACTCATTATTGTGAATGAAATAACTCAAGAAAACCTTGAAGGAATCCTTTTTTTCCACAGACATTGAGAATAAATTGTTTGTATTTTTGCTGCAAAAGGTCAAAGGCCAAGGTCAATATTGCCTCACAATACATTTATTTTGCCTCATGAACATAATATTGCATGGATGCTGTGAAAGAATCGATTCAATTTTGGCACAAATGTTAATTCGGACTCCAGTTTAAACTGATTAGATTTTAGTTGTTGAAGATTAAAACATTTGATTTTGGCCCTGTGATATCGTAAGACTGCCTTGAGCAAAGATTTTCACATTTTGTGCACACACTTTTAATCTCAGAGATGAACTGGTTACATTTTGTTGGTCAAAGGTCAAACAGTGACCTCAGATTTTTGTAAATATGTTAAATCAAGGACTCCAAAAAAGAATTTAAGTATGAACTGAGCATGAATTTGATGAATGATATTCAAGGACACTGACATCACACATAGTTTTTGACAGTAAGATGGTAATTGTTGTGATTGCAGTGTCTTACACCTCAGCAATAACAGCCATGGCATTATTTGCAGATGAAAAACTATTTAATAACCACTGCATTGCTCAAATACGAAACCGTTTCTGTTGCGATGTATTACAGCTTGATGATAATCACATTTGTCTTGTTATATGTTTATGGTTTGAATAAAGCAATCAGTTGCTATCTGAATAATCAAAAAAATGCGGGAATTGCGAAAAGGTGATTAACAATGTGTAGTATATTCGATTTTACTTAAACTGATTTGTTTTCCAATAACCTTCAGCCTTTGTGTCAGTAAAGATTGTGAGATAAAGTGATATTTCTTATCTAAAATAAGATTAGAAATAGGTTTGCACAATGTAGCACAAAAAAGCTGCTTTTCACATAGTCATCATTCAGGTAATCAACAATTAACATCAGTGGTTTCATGTATTGTACTCGCTGCCAAAAAGCTGAGACCTGGAAACATACCCAACATAAAGTGAACAAAAAAATGAATAATATGATGATAGAAGCAGAGAAGACACACAGAGACCTGCCTCTCTTTAGAGACACACACGTACATGAATACCAATGGGCCATATGTGATGATTGAATTTTATGGATAAGTTTATGCTTTCAAAGGGGGAATTCTTGCCTTTCAGACCTTTCTTTGAAACCTTTTTTTAAGAATATTCTTATTATTGTAGAGTAAAACACACTTTAATTGCATGGTTAATCAAAAGCCACATTTTTCCTCCGCTAAACAGTATGGGATGCAGCACAGGAAGTGTGTGGATGATATAGAATATTAATAACAGATTGGGATGAAAGTGTGAGAAGCGGATCCAATTTCATGGATGTATCACTCTAAAAATGTTGGGGCATGTCTGGCTGATCATTCTCTATTATTGGACTGCTTTTGAGCTGAAAGAAAATGACTGTGTTTCTAATAAACTTAAATGTGGATTAGACACACCACACTGGATCATATTGTGTTGGTTTTTGTATGAAATAATGAAAGTGTAATCATTCACAGAGAAAGAATGTAAACAGAGAAACTGACTTTGAGAAGTGTTTCTTAGCACAAGTAGAATAACTTACAAGATCATGTCGTGTGTCTGATAATGTAACCATTTCTCCTTTACGTTGAGGAAATACTGGAGCGTAAAGTTCCACAGGGAGATGGCTCACACTGTGTTCAAAGTCACACTTCTCACATCTATTGTTATTCATTTTACAAGTAAAGGAGGCGACATTAACTATTATGTCAGGTCATCAAATCTTCCATCACCTCTTGTAATGGTCCCATATTATCATCTCAATCACTCAAAGTGCTGTGAAAATGGAATTACTTCAGGTAATGCCTGAAAACCCTTTCTCCATCCAAGTCTGCACTTCAACACCAGTGTGTGGCATTTTGACAAATAAAGTTACTGTAGCTTCAGTTGTTTCTTTGAAGGTAGAATACTATACCAGACAATGAAATCCATGGACTTCATTCATTTCTCCTCATATTGTATGATGCATTTCAACATTTTAAAAACTGAAATGAGTTCTGTTGCTTCTCGGCTGGCACTGTAACGCATGTGACAGCTTGGTATAGCATTGACTTCACTATAGCACTATGTGTCTGCCAGCTAGTTTGGATGTGATGCATTGTTTCTGTAATAAATCTTCGGGCTTTATTTTCCCCAAGTTGCCATCTATTGCATCCTTTATGTGTTTCTGGCTGTTAACTTTACTTAATCTTTAACACTTCTCTGATTTTTGTTATTTTTCCTTTTGGATTCATATTTTTGAGATGTTGCATATTAGATATTTCAGCTTAAGAGCTCTCTATACATCTGCTGCACATACACTTTCACATACTTTGGTTTCACACAACCTGATGAATGTAATGAAATGTAATATTCCTTCACCCCTTGGCTTTGGCTCTGCTAAACTCTCTATGATAGTTCAACAGCTAATTGTTAACTGATGAAGTGACTCATCACAGCCACTAATGCAATGATGTTTTTTTAAATTTATTTGTTAAATGACAGAAATGTACAGTGATGTTATAACAAAACATAGACACATACAGTATCATATCAAACAACACTGAGACTGTAAAAACATTCATACAATCACCTTACGTTGATAAGTTTTCCTTCCATGACTTTGTCTTTGCAAACTGGGTTATGAAGCCCTGAAAAAACAACTCTCTCAGCAGCTTTGTCTCAGCGGGCATCAAAGCGAGTGCCAAAAGCACTTTCTTACTTTCAAATATACTTGGTTAATATTTTATTTGTTTGATTTGAAATTGACCTCTCTCCTTCACATTTTGATACAGGTAAACAGACTAGTAATTGAACCACTTCCATCATGTGGTTTTGAATTTCTTTTCACTTTGTTGTACCTTTTCAGAAAAAAAATGTGCAGTGTCCCTGCAGCTTCGCTTTTTCTGCATTCATGGCCAAAAAGAAAATTCACACAGATAAAAATGGTAAAAGTTGTAGAGGACATGTGGAGGTTGGAAAGGAAATGTATTTACGTTCTTACGTTTAAGTTCTTTTAAAAATGAAAGACAAAGGCAAAGAGCAGCATCATTACATGTTTTTTTTTCTATTCATGTTATTTTTGTTTGTCAGCAGGTTGCCAACAGGGCGGAAAGACCGACTGACTAATCGCTTTGTAATCCCAAAGGGTTTCCTGTCTGAATATGTAATTTTTGGTGGTAAGCGGATGTGCAGTTACAAAATTAACTGTTCCACACTAATTAAATTCAAGTGTATATTGAATGTTTAGGGGTAAGTATAATTAAAGGAGCAAAATCTACTTAAAGTCATGCAAGTTAAATAAGTGCAATTAAACCAAAGAAATTAATGTATTGATCTGATTCCCTATTTGTTTTAAGACCATCACTATATGAGTGTAACATTCAGACTAGGTTTCAGATTCCTTTAATCTTTTCATAATATGATATATTAACATTAATATTCCCATAGTAATACAGGATGTTTAGTTGTAATTTAAATCATCAGCATCTGTTTGTCTGTCCCTAAATGGATGAATCTGATGACACAGATGTCATACCAATGCTTCACTTCACAATCAAAAAGCAAAACAACTTTTTCGTGTTGTAACACTTTTGTAACATGAACAATGTCTATGAAATTTTGTCCACTTTCTGTCTCTCTTTTTATGCAAATTAAAGATTTGTCTTCTTCCTTCAACCCATGTGTTTGGCTCGTCACGGCTGACTCATTCAATTATCTGACTCACCAAGCCACTCAGTCTCCAACTGTGCTCAGGGCGTGGGCCAATTTCTAGACACACATTATAGTATCTCTATACCAATATATCCATGTGTATATTTTCATATATCTCAGTACACGCACGCGCACACACACACACACACACACACACACACACACACATATATGTGTGTGTGTGTGTGTGTGTGTGTGTGCGTGTGTGTCCAGTGGATATATAAAGCTGTGCTGTATATGATCCAAAACCCTTCTCTTTCTGTGTGATGTTAATTCGCGTAAACAAGGCATCTGTCTCTGTTGCCAAAAATAGAACAATATGATAGTTCACATGACCACTACGTCCTGCTGTACTGAGACACACATGCATGCACTTTTAAATAAAAAGACGTGTGCGTGTGTGTGTTTGTGTGTGTGCAACGACACAAGGATGCACAACCTGTGATGCCATTTTTAGAATAACATCAAGCTGTCCTGCCTGTTGGCAACTCTCAGTGTTGAAGTGGAGGTGAAGAAGGTGAGTCATTTTGTTGAAATCATTATCGTGGCCATTCAATTTACTAAGTGCGGTCATGACCATATAGAGCTCTTCAGATGTTGAAATGTCTTGAAATTAAAACCAATATCTCCTTCTATCACGAGAGCTTTAAGCTGATGTCAGAATTTTCATAAGCTTTTTTCATTTTCAGCTGTTATTAATATGATGATCAAAGTCACAGGATGAACAGTATTGGACGTTAGATTGGCTTCTGCTCAGTTTCAGGACAATGAACCAGAACTGAGTTATCGCTCCATTGCTCCAGTCAGCAGCTGTGGGTGAAAAGCAGAGCAACATCCTCAGTGTCCTTGAGTTGTTAGCTATTGTTCTTTTTATCTTCATGTGCAAACTGTTTGTTGGCTGATGAATTACAGCACCAGCATGGAGTCCATTGTGTGGATGTTAACTTAACTGAATGACTATAAAGATGAATATTTGTTGACATGGAGTAAATGTACATTGTCCTTCTCTGTTACTTTTTATTTTTAGCATCTTAACCGTTATGCATCAAACTTTGGTTAAATGGACCCCATTCATTTCATGATATGTCCAGCACTTTAAACCACCAGTCACATTTACACACATTCACACAGTGTTTTATCAAAATAGAATCACACCCTGATGGTACATCACAAGAAGCAGCATGGGGCTAAATATCTCCTGCCCAAGGACATTTCAGCATGTGGCCTGGGATCGAACAACGATCTTTCAGGGTTCTTTGGGCAGTGAGTCTCTCTAGCTCATGAACCACAGTTATACAACTGATTTGCCCAGCTACCTGAGGTTGTGCATCCATTAATACACAAATAATTAAATGTAATGTGCATAATGTGCAAGAAACATGCTTCATTTAATTATTACAGTAAGAAAGAAGACCAAAATATTTAATATTTTCTCCAAAGAAAAAGCCAACAGAGCTCATCTGCAGTCAGGAAATAAGATATTGGTAGAGACGTAGAGCAGGAGCCTCAAGCTTCCTCTGTATATATATGTGTATGTAAAGTCTGCATAGTTCAATTTCACTTTAATAGGCATATATTTGATTGCCTTGTGGTTATATTGAAACTCTACTTGAAACTTGTAGAAGTTCCATAGTTGTTATTTTTCTTTGAGTTTTTGGGAATCATACAACTTTGCCTCTTTAGAAAAGAGTGTCATTCTGACAATAAGTTATGCGTTTCTGCTGCAGATTCAGAAAAGAATGATGGTGATGAAGGTCCCTTATATTGCAGCCATGTGCTAAAATCAAGTCAAATCAATCAAATCAAGTTCATTTTTTTCCTCATTAATGTACACACACGTCCATATTGACAAAAAAACACAGAATTGTAGACATTTTTGCAAATGTATTAAAGAACAAAAACTGAAATGTCACACGGTAAGTTTTTAGACTCTTTACTCAGTGTTGAGTAGAAGTACCCTTTTGAGCTAATTCAGGCAAGAGTCTTCTTGGGAATGATGCAAAGTTTTTCACACATGGATTTGGGGGTCCTCTGCCATTGCTCCTGCAGATTCTCTCCAGTTCTGCCATGTTGGATGGTGAACATTGGTGAACAACCATTTTCAGGTCTCTGCAGAGATGCTCAATTGGGTTTAAGTCAGGACTCTGGCTGGGCTATTCAAGAACAGTTACAGAGTTGTTCTGAAGCCACACTTTAATTATTTTAGCTGTGTGTTTAGGGCCATTGTCTTGTTGAAAGGTGAACCTTCGCTCCAGTCTGATGCCCTTAGCACTCTGGAAAAGGTTTTCTTCAAGGATATCTCTGTACTTGGCTGCATTCATCTTTCCTTCAATTGTAACCAGTCATCTTGTCCCTGTGGCTGAAAAACATCCCCACAGCCTGATGCTGCCACCGCCTTGCTTCACTGTTGGGATTGTATTGGGCGGGTGATGAGTAGTGCCTGATTTTCTCCACATATATCACTTATAATTAAAGCCTAAAAGTTCAATCTGGGTCTCATCAGATCAGAGAATCTTATTTCTCATAGTCTGGGATTCCTTCATGTGTTTTTTGGCAAACACTATGCAGGCTTTTACATGTCTTGCACTGAGGAGAGGCTTCCATTGGGCCACTCTGCCATAAAGCCTCAATTGGTGGAGAGCTGCAGTGATGGTTGACTCCCTACCGCATCGCTGGAGCTCAGACACAGTAATCTTTGGGCTCTTCTTTACCTCTCTCACCAAGGCTCTTCTCTCCCAATTGCTGTTTGGCAGGACAGCCAGCTCTAGGAAGAGTTCTAGTCAGCCTAAACTCCTTCCATTTAAGGATTATGGTTGCCACTGCTCTTAGGAACCTTAAGTGCAGCTTAAGTGAGCAACACCGTCTTATATAGACAGGTGTGTACCTTTCCTAATCAAGTCCAATCACTTTGATTAAACACAGATGGACTGTGATGAAGGTGTAGAACCATCCCAAGGATGATCAGAAGAAATGGACAGCACCTGAGTTAAATACAAGTATCACAGCAAAGGTTCTGAATACTTATGGCCAAGTAACATTTCAGTTTTTCTTTTTTAATGAATTTGTAAAAGTGTCTACATTTCTGTGTTTTTCTGTCAAATTGGGGTGATGTATGTATATCGATGAGGGAAAAAAATCAACACAAATGGCTGCAATGTAACAAAAAGTGAAAAATTTAAGGGGGTCTGAAAACTTTCTGTACCAACTTAACTGTACCAACTTTATAAATGTATCTGCTTTGATTTATGCTGATATTTCCTGCTGCTTCATGTCAACGCAGCTTCTCTCAGACACTGATTACAGGCTTTGTTGTTTGACCAGACCCTCATAGCATGAGTTTTTAAATGAAAAATATTTCCACTAACTTTTAAAAACAGGAATATAAGATAGAATACAATGTTAATAACTGAAGTAGAGCTACGCAGAGTACTACGTGGAGAGACATAGATCTGCAGACTTTACGCCACTTCTACATTAATCAGTGCTCCCCATGGCCACCCCAGTCAAACACATCTGTATACATCACTGACAAATGAATAAATAAGTCACACACACAGTGATTGTGCTTTTCTACACACTTCACTTTCAAGAGTTTCCTCTTATTTTATTAATTCTAACCCTCTGTTGCTACCCTCATAAGGATGATATACAGCCAAGGGATCAGCCCGATGAAACACGAGATTGTCTGCCGCTGTCTGTAATTAACATGAGCAGGTACACACAAAAAGCGTACAGATCTGACAGTATTCGCCTTGAATGGGCTGTGAGGGCCCAGGGACACCATTACCCTAACTGATGAGGGCTATTTCTCATTCCTGGCCAGTCACTTCACAGCCATTAGTGTGTGCATTATCGACCTGTGGAGAGGTCTTTGTGCACACGGGGAAACACCTGCAGGTCAAACCATCCCACCTCCCCTTCCCCTCCACACTCCTCTCTAACCCTCATCAGCAGGCATGAGATCAGGGAGAGAGAATAAGAGGTGTGTTCCCTGAGCGTGAGATGGAGCGACAAAACAGAGAGTGAGATAGTGAATGTTCCAATGTAATATATGGAGTGTGGGTGTGAATAGATGTTCAGCATGCATTGGAGTGCATTGCACTAGTGAAAGGGGAGAAAGGCAAGAGCAAGAATGATGGAGGTGGTAACACAGCTTAACCTCTCTGTTTTTAATGGATTTTTTTCCTTTAAATTACTAATAGTTTTAGTGGAAGTGGATCTTACTGGACAAAATGAACCATGCTATTTATATCTACCACAATAGAGTCTGCTTAAAAGACAAGGTTGACAATATTCAATGTTTTTTATTGTCAACAATCCCATGAAAAGATCAAAACCAGATGTGTATCAGTCTGTTTCTGACACTTTCTGACGTCCTGACCCTGTTCCCATTTGTCTTTACTGAAAACATTAATCTGTAAAAATGAGTCACAAATACAAAGTTTTGTTTTTAAAAAGGCCAAATCATTTCCTAAAACAGATGGGCCCTGCACTTTGGAGCAAACTGTTTAGAAAACACAGGGACAAATTTGTTGGGAACTATTTCCAGATAGGATTTGGTGCTCTAGTGAGTTTTTAATGGCAGCAGCAGGGTGTGTGTGTGATTGATTCAAAACGAACACACGTTTATCGGAATGAAGGGAGGCGTCACACACTACTGTAATAGTGTGGCTCATTAATGTGTTTTTAATAGTTTTTGGACAATAATGGCAAAGAGGAATAAGATAAATCAAGCTTTGGCTCCACAGGCAATTATTGTTATTGTCATCAATTCATTGTTGTTTTTGTTTTTTTGCTGATTTAAGAGAATATAGAATATCACCAGATTTATCAATTAAATTGCTCCACTACAAATCAGTCTCATCCAATTAGGTCTAATGTGATTACATCTCATGATCACCTTAACCTATGAGTTTCTGGCCAATTGTTTTTATATTCGTTTAATTTAACTTGTCCATTGTGTATAAGACTCAGGTATAAGACTTCAGGTTTTTGCTTTTCCCTCCTCTTCTATGCTTCTTCCCTCCTCTTCCTTCCCTGCGTTCATCAGTTGAGGCAAACTGTTGAAGCTGAGAGGGTGTCTAGCTGTCATTTAACAGAAGTTGCCCTCTGTACACACAGTCAACTAGCCTCCTCTGGTGTGGCCTCATCTCCTTCTCCACTGTCATTTTAACTGACAAGTGACCTAAAAACTCACCTTGGAACCGCTCAAATCGCCCTGTTTATACAAGTGCCAGAAAGGCCACCGTGAAAAACGCCTGACAAGAGACACCACACACAAGTTTCAACAGCCCCGAGCTGTTTGTCTTAACAATCCCTGGGAGCCACTTCGTCAGATTCAAGTTCTCTTCAGCTAAGTAGAGTGGTGAAGGCCTGAAGCTAATCTCATGACTGATGCATCTTCTCAGGCTCTGGTCAGAAAGTATTTATACATGATTGAAACTGTGAAGCCTCAGACTTGTGACTGCAATCAATTGTCTGCTTTATAGTTACATAAAATATGTTTAAACATGTAGTAAATGTTCAGCTTTTCAGCAGCTGATATTCATCTGTGTGAGTGTGCTTTAACACAAAAAGGCTGTGAATGTTCACGTAACATCAAAGCCAACTTCTCATTGCCATGTTAAGCTGCTACCTCTTTTGAAGGGAAAGAGCTAATGTAGTTGCGCTGCTGTGTGCATGCATGTGTGTGTGGTTTCCTCTATGGAGGCATCCAAAGAAGAAAACTGTCCTTCAGCCAACCACCACTGAACCTTTATTCAACCCTTTTTCAACCTACATCACGATTATAGTCTAATACATGTGAATTAATCTTAACTGTGCACATTTCCACCTGTCCTCCTCTCTTGTTATACTTGGTAGCAAAAGGAGTAAAGACACGTGTTAGCCCTTGTTACAGGCCTAGTATCTATTCTTTGTGTGAGCAGATCAAAGCATTAATGCTAGACAGGTAGAAGAGCTGAATGAAATGCTAATGCTAATCCTATTAACATTCCAGGCATGCAGAATGGCTTGCTAATGGCTGGCACTATGGGTTGGATGGGAGTCATCTTATTTAGAGAGATCGAACTGAAGGCATTCATCAGAGCGTTGATATCATCACACATTATATGAACAGCTGCATATATTTTTCATAGGGTTGACATTGTAGGGAGATGCAAGTGTGGCGCCACATAAATCAAACTGACAATACAATGGACCTGAAATGGATCAGGGTAAGACAAAGAGGATGCAAGGAGGAGCATGCATATTCCTTTGCACTCCCACACACACACACACACACACACACACACACAAACACACACACGCACAGTCTCTTTTCTCTTTTCATAGCTAAATGCAAATGTTCCGCTTCTTCCATGGTTCATTTATCCAGTATGTAATTAGTCCATTCTATTTCATAAATCAGTGACTGAAGAATCTTTCACTGGCCTTTGACAACCGCAAGTTCTTGTTTCATAGAAAATGAAAGTTTTATGACCTTGCAGTGGGATAAAAAAAATAAATAAATGATACATTTATAAATAAATGTTACCGTGGTTGATTTCAGAATAAATAGTCAGTTTTAGTCAGTTTAATAATAATCATTTTGATGATTGTACTGTATGATACTTTTAGAGTGATGGAAGTACCTAAAAACCTTTCAACTAAATCTGACAAAGGCCGACACACATTAACATCTTAGTCACAGATTACATTTTTTTAACATTCTGCTGGTTGAAAGGCCTTTGCTGTAATTAACAATGGATATAGCATGAATACAGCAAGTCTTGCTATAAAGATAAATCTCCACCAACACTATGGCTTGTGTTTGGCCTACATGTTGAGATTTTATAAAAGATGAGACAAACTATCAAGGCTCCAGAGTTACTCAGTTGTTTGTGGTCTTCGTCAAATCTAAAGTTGCAGTCTTTTAATTTTAAAGGGAGATTCTGAATGAATGAACTTCAAAAACTTAAATTAGGCATTTCAAATGAATCGTGTCTTTTTGTGTAATTCATGCAAATGAGGAAAAAGGTTTGGCTGAATTATTCACTTAACTGCTAAGTTTTTTTATTATTATTATTGAAGAAAAAAAGAGTAGCTGTTAAAGCTGTCAGATGAGGTTTAGCCGTGAAATGTACATGGAAAGTCTGATATTTGGTGAAATAGATTCACATCCTGCTCATTTTATAAAGGTCCTGGATATAGTGGTTAATCCTCTGTCACTTTATCACAATTATGTATGTGCAGCACACATGCAAATCAATACACTCGTCAGCGTGGATGCCCGCAGTATACTGGAAGATGTATCAAATGTATTCCTTTCATAGGAACTTTGCCAGACTCCTAAAATAATTTTATCCTCTGAACCAACCAGTCTCAATAGATTTCAAGTCAAGGACACTTATTGTGGAAATTCTCTTCCAGGGCTGTGCTGCTGTACATTTCCAAGAACAATCTATATCATTCACTGTCTTCGGCCAGAGAGCAGGGATTTATATAAAGAACAGGCAGACAGGCAGAGAGAAAATAGATGGCATTTTATTTCCTGCAGGGAGAGAGATAGAGTGTGAGAGTGAGAGAGAGGGAGAACAAGATGGAGGGAGTATGGAGTACAGTATGTCTTCTGTCTCCTATTAGTTGGAAAACACTTTTGGTGCAGAGGTCATTATTTAGTCTTGTGATCTGGATAGCCAGTGCTGCAGAGGCCTAATGAAAAGTGCCTTAAACCCCTTCCCCATGTGTCACTTTTTGTTAGACAATATGATGGATGGTCCATTTTACAGCCTATTTCATCTGCTGTGCTGTTCTAAACTGTATTTTCAGGGTACTTTTACTTGAAACATCCATTTTTGTGTGACATGGTTATTCATCAGGGAGGTGGCTCAAAGGCACCAAAGCTTTCAGGAAGGTGGGGAGAGAGGTACCAGTCCCATCACACCCCAAAACCATCTTCCTCACTCTTGGTTGTTCTTATTTTATCCTCCTTAAAAACACTTAAAATATGCAGAGACTCAGTAGGCAGGATACTGTACTTGGCCCCAGCAGAGGTAACCTTAAATCCTCCAATCTTAACTCTGCTCATGGTGCGCCAGGGAGGCATTATGGGATAGACAACCAACAAATATTCAGCATTTGTCATTTCTTTCTTTAAAAAAAAGACAGGAAGAGGAAAAATGATCAGCCATGCCATCTCTCTCCTGATTCAATCACAGCAGCCCAGACAGCCTTTTCTTCCTGTTCATAAACTAGTCCCTCTCACATTGTGACACTTTGAAGGGAGGTCTGGGTAATGAGCAGACCTAGGGGGGGATGTGGATAGCTAGTCAGCCTCCAGTCCTTCAGGTCACACTAACACAGAGAAGGAACATTAAAAACGAGCCCAGGGACCTCGAGGGGGGTTTATGTGGTTATAAGGTCTCATCTGTGTCTGGTTGTGAAAATTATGGCTGTAATTTCCATTCTGCCTGATAAATGGCATCTACAATTTTTACTTGGGTGATTGCCTTCCATAAATCTCCTCAGATTAAACAGTGTACTCTGTACTGATAGCACTTAAAAAGCAATCTCCTTCTCTAATGGCATCCTGTGTGCTGTAGTTCATAAGGTACAGTAGACTCAAAATAGTCAAATGGGCACTCATTCACCTTACACTATTTCATTCTGATGAACTAACTTTTGTCTCCAAACTACACTTGATATTACATATTCAATCTCAGCCAGATTCAGGCTCACCGTTTGGAGATGAGTTGCCTTTGAGAAATCCTTTGCGGTGTGAGGCCTCTCCAATGTATTTGATTCATTTCATATGTAGCTGCTCAGCCAGACACAAAAACCACCCACGTCTAAACCACCAGCTCACTCCCTGTGCAGCATTCTACTGTACCAAACCAGTGTCCTGCCCCATGGGTAGGACATGTCATCCAAGGCCATGGTTGACGCATCGCTCTAGGGCATTCACACATCTGGACCCCCTTGCTCAGCCCCCTGCTACTTCCTACGGGCTTGAATCGCCCTCACGTAGGCCTTTTGGACATCACTGTGTCGTAGCAGCTGGGGACTACACATGTTTTTTCTCCTACCCTGTCAGCAAAAGGTCAGGGTCCTACAGAACCAATTGGCCCTCACACACATGAGGGACATGCACACATTTTAACACCATTCTCTATAAAACTCCTTGCTGTTACATTTATGTAAATATGAAAGCTGCAAATACTGTATGTGCCGGAAACACCTGTGTTCTGAGCACTAATTGCAGCAGAACTGTGTCAAAAGGGGCTTCCTTACAATGTAGTATGTGTGTGTGTGTTTGTTACACACTCATACACACACAAAGACACACACCCGTATATTGTTTTTCTATCTCTGTGTTCCCAGTTGGGATCTGGACACTATAGCACCACAGGGGAGATGTTGACCCTGTTTGAGAAGAGTAATCCGTGCATCTGTCTGCAACACTACTGCATCAGCAGAAAGCTCGCCACAAGGTTTATATCCAGCGAGGCGGTATGAGGTCTGTATGCAGAATGGTCTTTTCCCAGACAGACAGTGCATCACTAAAGTTAAGAGCCTCACAGCATCAGCAAGGAGGCAGGATGACAACATCCCAGCATGTTATACATGCAAACATGTTTTAGGGTTTTAAAGAAAAATTGAGAGAGAAAGCATTCGTAGGTTTATAGAAAGCTTTGGATTTACTGTATTTGCTTTATGATTTCAAGAAATATTAAAACAAGTGGTTATTAAGTTTGTTAAAATAGTAGAATATTTGTGAATGCACTGCATGCCTGATGTGTCTGAAAGACATCTGGAGTGACGCCATTAACAGGTACCAAGAGCGCTTATTGTAACAACAGCTGGTAGATTTACAATGATGGATCTTTTTAGATAGTCAAGCTTTTCTGGCCCGATACTCCAGAGGTATGAAGTGCATCAGTGGTTTGAAGAAAAGAAAGAATGAATGAAAGACAGATGGGCAGAGAGAGAAAAGACACAAAACATAATTCTTTAATTCTTCAACAGTCTTTAGATATCTCTGTCCAGTGATTTTCTGATGGATAAGGTCGTTCATTGATCCAGCACTAGATTCATTAAAAGGCAGCTGAGTAATACTGACAAGAAAAGTATGAGGACTGAAAGTTGATATAATTTCATTGTCAAACACATCACAGATTTATCTTTATCTACCTTCACAAATATAGGTCATCTCAGGAAGAGGAATTGTTATATATTTTATACATTTGTTCTTTAAAATTGTTATGCAATGCCATTTAAAATTAAATACTCAAAAGTGTGAAGACTTAATCATAAGCTACTGTGTCTACACATTCAATACATGATGACATAGTAAATGCAGAACAATTAACGCTTTATTTGATACTTCTGTGAGATGGTGGGGATGATATTAAAAACACATCACATTGTTTCCTCCACTGCAATGAATCATTCAGTTATACCATCGCCTGTGGTTCAAAGGGTGCTTTGGAAATACACATGGAGACATCAGGTCATAATACAATTTGCAGACAGGCTGCCCCTGAGCGTAATGGAATCGTGTCACTCAGAGGGAGTAAAATTGGAATTAATTCAATTTGTCACATTGACAATTCAGACTTTGATTAAAAAGGACTCAGTGACAATGGCTTTGGTTTAAATGTGTTTTATTAAAAACGGTCGAGTTTGTTTGTTTGTCAGTGTTCTGGGGTTTTATTGACTAAAATTTAGACTCAGCAACATCTTTGCATGAGTTTTCGGTAAACAACTATGAGGTGCTAATGCTGCTGTCGTGCTGTGGGTTGAATGTTAGTAGAATACAAACTATTCAAAATGATCTGCACTTGCTTTTAGTGTGTCTAAAAAAAAACAAAAGCTCAACAAATAAAGGGAACAATTACAGATAATGAACTTACCCAAAATCGAAGCTGTTACGCAGCAGCTTGAGTTCATTACAACCAGTACAGAAGTTTGACAATGTAGGTAGGAGTTCGTAGAATGCCTTTGTTTATCTCTGAAGCCAATACAGAGTAAGGCTCCTGGATTTCCTCTCTTGCCACTGCTCCACTCCCTCCCCTTTGGTCCTGTGAATAACCTCCAATCATTTACAATAAGGCCTCCTCAGAGTGCTTAGTAATATGATGATGCTGTATTTCTAAAACTAGGTGGTATAAAACAATAGCACCATGTAAAAAATGGAGAAGGAGAGCCTTAACAGAGGCTCTATTCAACCATACATCACAGTGTAGATGCAGGGCAGGGAAATATGCTGACATCAGGCCTCTATCTACCTTTCTTACCCTCTATGGACACTTCATAAAACAAACGGTGGGTGTAAATTTAGAGGATGCAGCCGTAAACAATAGGCCACTAGGAAAAGTTTAGAGAGTTCAGCTCGGATAACAGTTTAGCCAAGAGAACCTGCTGATGATGAATAGGTTTGTTTGTCACCTTTCTTCCCTCTCTGGGGAACAATGATATGGATTACAGAGGGAGAGAGGAAGGGGATGCATGTGAGGGGGTTCTAAATACAACCATATTACAGACAGAAGAGAAAATAGCTGGTCCATGAAGCTTTAACATTCCCTGTAATGTGACATGTCAGATTTTGTTTTAAAACATCCTAGGTGGGAGCTTGTCATTGGCAGTCGTGTCAATTCCCGAGTCTGTATTTTAGCCAAAGCTCCACACAGTAAATCAGATGATGCAGAAGACTGAGTGAAAAATCCCTTATAGCGGGTACATCTATATCTATCTATCTATCTATCTATCTATCTATCTATCTATCTATCTATCTATCTATCTATCTATCTATCTATCTATCTATCTATCTATCTATCTATCTATATAGCTATATATATATATATATATATATGTGTGTGTGTGTGTGTGTGTGTGTGTATACACACACACACACTCACTCACTACTCACACAAAAACACACACACGCACACACAACCTAGGAGTTTATAATAGCCTTATGAGCACATAGCTCTAACAATGTACATAGATAACAAACAAGGTCCCCAGAGATGTGAAATGCACTGTTCATTCAGTTCAGAACACAGCACAACTTAACAAATAATGCATCAGTGTTGTGTTTCTGCAAAAAGAATTATTGTGTGTAATGTAGGTGCATTTGAGTGAGAGTGGGAAAGAAAACGAGATAGAGGGAGAGAGAGGGAGGGAGAAAGAGTGAGAGAGAGAGCAAGTGAGACAGAGAGAGGAGAAGCATGTCTGCAAGTGTGCTGTATCTTTTTAGAGTACCTCAGGGGAAATGTGGTGTTTTAGATAATGACAGGTCCCTTGTATTTGCTGATACCTGGCTCTGAATTATGCCATGAACAAAACCTCATCACCATTCTCAGCTTGGCTGTTGTCATCTATCAGCAGCACACACTCTGAATAGGTAAACAGAGTCACTGGAAGGCTGTAAAGTATACAAAAATCAGGTGTGATGCTGATGATAGTGGTCTGTGTGTGTGTGTGTGTGTGTGTGTGTGTGTGTGTGTGTTATGTGTATGCACACTCACACGCTCATGGATGCCTTGCAATTTTACTGATTCTGCCTGAAGATCACACTTTTGTAAAATTACATTATTCTGTATTTTACTGTTATCATGGGCAGAGCAGAGGAGAATACAGACATATGCAGCCAGAGTCTGTCAAACTGAAAAATGAAACATTATTATCTGTAACTCACAATGAAAGACTGTGACAAGTTTTGTTTCAGTGAAACAAGTCCGTTATTGATTAAAGCTACAAAAGACTTTGGGTCTCCATAAATGGTCTGAAACAGGTTGTGGCAGCTGCGTTTTATTAGTAGCTCTGATAGTTTATTTGTTGACCTGATCAAAATATGATTATAGCATCATTCAAAACAGCATGGCCTTCCTAAATAATATTCATGAGTAAGAATATTCATTCAAAAGGTAAATTGCAGGAAGTTCTGGGTGCCATTGTATGAACAACCACATAGTCCTCATCAGTAAAATGTCTGGTTGTTGTCATGGTCAAATCTGTCAATAAAGCTGTGCAGTATGAATGAAATGGATCACTGAATGATAGCTGGTGGCTGTAAATTTGAAACAATAAAAACTCCATAGATTTTGTGGAGGTTTATCAGAGGGTATAGACCCACTGAAAGGTGCAATCTTCTCACGTAAATCTAAGAAGTGGAGTGGAAATAAACTTGGGATGCTTGTCCTCATGATGGATGAGGGTTCTGTCATGGAAAGGGCATACTTCACTGTTGTTCCGCTGACTGCTGTTATGAGAAGCATATCTATTGCGAAAGAGCAAATGTGCCTTGTCCTCCAAGAAACTTGAGAGTAGAATTGCAATGTGTTATGGAGGCCATGGTCAGGTCCGAGTACACACTTCAGGAAAAAAAAGAGAAAAGAAAAATCAAGTTCCTTGTTTGGTAACAACAGAGGAAGGGCAAGCTCGCTTGCAAATCCTGGCTCAGATCTAAGAGAAGCTCTTTGCTCTGTCTTTCTGCGTTAGGATCAAGTGCATGCTTGGAGAAAGGATCGGCAATGAGATCCAGGAGTCACAACCTTGCCCTTTGCGGTTTGTGGACTGATCGTGAGAAAGGCTTCTGCACTGACTTAAAAAAAGGACAAATTGAGAGACACTTGGGGAGATATGAACCTTAAAAACACAGTGCCCTGAAGACTCAACAAAAAAAAAAAAAAACAGAACTGTAAAAATCAGCTTCACTCACTCTTTCACACTTTCTGTGACACACACCCAAACAAACACACACCACCTTTTGTAAAAGGCCCAAAGCTTTTTTTTTTTTTATTTCAGCTAAGTTACTGCTGAAGGAGTGTAAGGTAAATAATGAATGCATGTTTTAACAGACACACTGTGGAGCACAGTGGAAAATGGATGTTTTATCTAAACACTGTCCTCTGCATATCTTTGCATTAAAGCTGCTAAACGCATCTGAATTAGATTTCTGGGCATTTAAAGAAAACTAATAGAATAGAAAATTACTCAGAGCCATGGGAGGATTAAAGGTGTGATTTTGCAACAGCAGCAAACCATAAGACACTAAATAAAATGTAATCTCATAGTCCCATTAGAGAGTGCAGCTGCACACACACAAATACACACAGAGAAATATATATTAAAGCATCTTATCAGTGGGTCATCTGTTCATAGGGTTATACCATTACCTTGGGCAGTAATACATTCTCTCTCATGCACATTGGAAAAGTCATAGTCACTGGTTTCCCCAGAGTTTCACTGATGCATCTCTCTGCATGTGCACAGATATACACACTGCACCAACTCAGCTGTGCTATTAAATGCATTTTCATACAACTAAAATTAATAAATGTTAAAAAAAATAGAGTGTGGTGCCCCCATTTTACATCTCTTATTAAAGTAATGAGGAAATATAGACTCCACATGTTTTGTATTTGTATATTAAAATGTAAAACATTTTCATGCTGTGTAATTTTACCACTCTAGATACTTTATATTTCCTAGAGACAGAGATGAAAGCATTGACCAACCACATACCTGGAAAAACAAAGACAAATATAAACTAAACATCATCTTGCACCTGTAAACTGCACTGGTACCTTTTGAATGGTGCCGAGTAACGGTGGCCCTTCACTGAACCTAATTGCCAACCGCCAACAAACACCATCACTTCCCCTGACATTTTCATTATGAGGAATCCATTCAGTGGTGATTCTGCACCTGCATGTCAACAAAGCTGCTTTGACGCACCAGATTTGTCAAAGTAATGGAGGCAACGTCCAGTGAAGGTCAGTAATGTCACATGGTGATGAACACTAAGAGGAAGGAGGGCGGAGACTACAGGCGGCTGTCAGGTGACTACATTAAACAGAGGCCGAGGTTGGCGGAGGGACACGGCACATCGAGGGATAATGGGAGGAAGAGGGGAAACAGGAGGCAACAGCGTGAATGATGCATGGCGGCTGCTGAGATTATGAAAAGCAGATACACTGTAAAGACAGAGAGGGGACAGGGAGCGAGAGGGGGTGTAGAGGTGACGTGAGGGGGGGGTGCTCGTGGAAAATTATGAACCTGGATTTATATGATTCCTATCTGACATTTTTAAAATTGAATTAAATTATTCACATGATTCTGGATGCCACTTTTGGCCTGATGCTACTAAAATATATTAAAAAGACAGAAATTACAACAGTTTTGCCAGGTGGCATGTAAAATCTTTAATGTCCAGCGTTTCAGCACTACACTGCCCAATTAGAAGCCTATGATAAACTAGCTCACAAAAATCATACTGGTGCAGTAATTATGGATGTGTGTGCATGTAAGTGTAGTTTATGCACATATCCATCTTTGTCTGCTTAAATAAAGCGTATGGATTTCGATTCTCCAGGCAATATAGCTGTTGCTGTATTTGCCAAGAAAAGCCAAATGTCTGGAAATTTAGATGAATAGCTCATTTTAAGCCACGTTTGTGGAGATGGACTGACAGAAGGGGAGAGTAGCCATCGGAAAGGGCCTGGCTAGGATTCATAATGACCCCAGGCCAGATTACCAGCCATCTGTACACTGCCAGAGATATCTACAGACTGCTCCAGTGGCGGTTGGAGGAAACATGGAGGAAGGAAGAATGGAAGAGTGACCTTTGGGTGAACGAGTGAAGAGACAAGGCTCATAGGACAGACAGAGCATGTGAGACGGACAGAGGCAAAAAAAGAGAGAGAGGTGACTGACAATGATAGATGGAGACCCTCACAATCTGGAGGAAACGGAAGGGAGCATGACTTACCCCAAGCCATGTCCTTCAGTATATCACTTATGCCTGCTTGGCACAGCCCAAGGCTTGGAGGAAGAGGAAAGGTGAAGGAGTCTGTCAGTTCCATCTTTTCACAGGTGCTTGGAGACAAGCCATTTGTCAAAGTTTGTCATTGGCTCTGAGGTTATCTTGCCTCTCTGATAGAAGATGATAGGAGGAACATCAGACCTGTATATGTGTGCGCTTGTGTGTGTGAATGACAGGGAGGCGTGTGGAAGTGGGGGAGTGGTGGAGGCGGGGAAGGGAGTTTCATTTGGTCCTTATATATAAAACATCTATCACCCATCAGACGTGTAGGTGTCACCTAACCAGGCAAATCTAATGATGTGATCCTGCGGAAGTGAGGAGGAGGAAAATCGATCTGGAAAAGTTGTGACTGAAGTTTAACAGAATTCTGCTTCACAAGAACGACGAGGCTGCATCAGTCATTCAGAGACAACATTTTTATCTTAATAAACACTGCTCTGCAGCCTCACAAGAGAATAACATAAAAAAAAATGTTGTTCTGCTAATGAACATCAGAAACTGACAAACTGTCAAACAGATTCTTTTAAAGTTGGTTATTTTATTTTATTTTCAGGTGAAGCAGAAATGTGGCAAAGCAAAGTTTTGTTTGCACCATTTGCATCAACACCAGGAGCTTTGCCATTGGCAAGTGTTAGTGTAAAAAAAAAAGTGGCCTGTCACTCTAAACCACTGATGTGGTTTTATGTAGATGTCAGAGCCTTCTGACCGCACAGGCTGTAGAAGGGTGATGTCCCCTGGAATGGTTAGTAACACCAAAGCTGTCCAAACACATTTCACAGTCACGCTTTAGCTTCTCTGACATGGCATGACAACGAGAGGCATCTGACATCTCCTCAGCATTTGCTGTAGATGTCGAACACGGCCGAGTACAAGACTATGACTGATAACTGGCACTGCTGCTGCAAACCCAACTTCCTGCTGGCAGTCAGTCCTGCTTTTACTAACATAATTCAGCCCAGTTTTAAAGAGACCAGTTCTTTTACTGCAAAAGTCTTCACAATCCTCATGTGTTGTGTCTGTCTGTGATTTTAATTTCACACATTTTAAGTACAACTTTGCTTTTTGATATCATTAATATTTTTGCTAAAAGAAGCACACATTGTAAAATTATCACTCAGATGTTCTATTAAAGCAGAACAGAGAAGTGAACATATGGATAGCAGACTCCTACAGACACTTGGGAAGATGATTACAGAAATATGATGCAATATTTCCGCTGTCTCCAACATGGCACGGTGCCTGAGAACAGGTTGGCTTCTATTCTCCAAAATAAAATAATAAAAACTACAATGACCTTGAATTAGCTGGGGCTGGCTCTCTGGCACAGCCGACATGAAGTCTAAAATTACTGCTGGGGGGTCAGCGAGGGCCCCCGTCGAGGGAACGGAGAACCACAGGCCTTGTTTTGCTTTGCCAGTGAGGTGGAGGAGAAACAGTCAGTGACAGATGAGTGAAAGATAAAGAGTGTGACTCTGTGGCGCTTCGTTCTTTGCATTTCCTCTCACCAGGTTGTCCAGGATGAAAAGCCAAGGTCACACTGAACGACTGCCACAAACATTAATCCTGGAAACTGAGAACAGTAAAATCTCAGCACAATCTCATTTCTTTTATGGAAACAGAAAACTATCTTCCTGACCACTCACTGTTAATTAAAAAATATACAGTATGAGGTCCGGCCGTTACGCTCTGAAGTAAAGAATATTACAAATTTTGCGGTGGTCACAGGATAGATTGAAATATAAAGCAGTGACAGAAAAATAGAAAAACAAGTTTGCTTTTATGCAAATGAATAAGACATTTAAAAAAATGCTGAATTTATTTCAGTATTGTTTCTCTAAAAACTACTATCACAAACACAGAATAGCATTTAATATGGTTTCCTGAGGACATTTAGTTCACTATCCAATATATATTATTGAATGAGGTTGATATTAGCAAAATCCCAGAGGATATTTTCTAAATCTTTAGAATTATTTATTTCTTTCTAAATAAATGAATGAGTAAAGTAACATCAGTGAAACTCTGTGTTTTAATTCTAGCTCCTCTCCAGTCTTTACACAGGAGAAAGTTGAGATACAGATCAGTCTGAAATATTTATAAACAAAAAAAAGACAAAAGATTTTTTATGTGTAACATGTTGTACACTAAAGAGGATCTGGGTTTAAGTTTAGTTGGGTTAAGTGGGCATAGTTTTGGCAGAAATTCATAGTAGCCTACGGAAATATTCTCCACTATCTCAATAAGTGCCTTCTCCACAACATGGACTGAACTCAACATGCTAAAGTTAAAGTTAACTAGATTTTTTCATCTCTAAAATGGTCCATTATATTTATGTACAGTGTACAATTATATCTGTGTCCACAGAATCTGAAGAATCTAGCTAAAAAGCTACTGGAGCTACTGGAGCAACTGCTGGAGTAATATTTGCTGCTTATGTGTTGTTCAATTGTTTAGCTCAAATACCATGCCACTTGTATCTATAACTTGTCACCAGACATATTAAATGCTAAATTACATATTTATCACTCAGAGAGCAGATCACAGGTCACAGAAATACAATCAATATGAACAAACATGACAGCATGAAAAACAACCTTTTTTTTTCAAGGTGCCAACAAGGACAGTCCAGCAACGACACTTGACCCCATGATGGTTTCCACAAAATCACATGACCTGCTCCAACATTCACTCCAAAGCCTTTTTACTGCCTGTCCTATCTCAACACGCCTCATTGAAAGATTGCGAGCTTAACCTATCATCGAGTCCATCACCTCTGACATCAGTGACCGTACAGAACAGCTGAGGTACGGCTGAATTTCAGCACATAAATGAATAGAGGGTGGAAGGGCATTTGGCTCTAAATGGCGTCCGTCTGGATGATCACAGGGTAAATGAGTATGACTGGCCCTTTGCCAAACGTCTTATTAATTAATAATGACAGTGGAAACACCAGTGCACACACCCAAAGACACAGTCACATGTTGCAGCATTTTCCTTTGGGTAGAGAAGCACAAAAATGTAAGAAGAGCCAAAGACTCCTGGGGCAACGTGTGATATAAACAACTGATTGCAGTTGCTGAAGCTGTCATCGAGATCTTAAATGTTTCTCATCCAGTTTCTCTCAAAAGGTGCAATAATTCATATAAAAGAAAAGGTGATATTGGAGTGTCACAGTGGCTTCAATAAAATCACAGCCCCCTGAAGCTATCTGCAGTCTATCTCCATTATAGTGAAGCACTCCCATGAACTCTGTCTGTGTTGATATCACCTTTCATGAAAAAGTCTTTCCTCATTGTCTCTTTTCATTTTTGCTTATTAATTGTTAATAGAGGCCCCAACACTCAGCTGGTGATAGATATTCACAGAGATAAATAAAAGCAGATGCAAAGTTTGAATCAAAATAACACACATTCTATGTATTTTCTGTTATTGTTGATTAAATCAGCTGGATTTAACAATGCTTCGGGGGATATGAGGATGATAAGAGGAGCTAAAGATTTATGCTGATTACCAAGGAGTCTCACTCATTAAATAAACTATGTTGACCACAAGGAACAGGGGGATATTATGAGCATATTGATATCATGTTAAGTGTGAGACCCTTAAGTCATCCTATCTGCTTGAATGAAGCTCCATTTTTCATACCTGGGTAAATAAAGTATTGGCAGGTATCTTACTTTGAGTTGTGAAATTGAGTTTGACTCAAAGACGATTGGCTTTTTCCACAGTCACCCGACCCGACCCCCCCACTACCTCTCTCCTTCACACAAACAAAGCAGTCTCTATCTTTCCATTCATTGTTCAGTAAATATATGTATGATAATGCATTCAAAATTAATTGCTATTTGAACTCAAGATTTTGATGTGTTTAATAGAACATTTGTGTCTTGTTTAACTTTTAACATGACATGTCATGATTGTAAAATAATGTTTAACATACTTTTGTCTTGGCTACAGATATTTAACAAAAACTATATATATATATACACATTAATTTAAATTGTAATCTGTATTGGGTTTTCTTTTATTTGTATAAGTGGCAGGATGAGGTTAAGTCGAGACTCTGTTTTAAGTCATTACGATGATTTATTCTTGCATCTTCCACTTGCTCAGACTAGATCAGAGCTACAGTATTTGGGCATCATATACTATTATCTGAAGTTCAATGATAAAAGCAAACAGCCAAGTTTCCCAGAATAACCACTCGGTGCTGACGTGTCCTGATGTGAAATCCTCTCCAACATTAATTCAACATCATCTGTCCTGTGTGGTTTATTTTAGTTTTGTATATTTCGGTTTCTGTCAACTGCGAGAGCTGGCAGGAAGAAAACATTACACCCTTGATTTTGTGATTCCTGTGGTTTACATTGGGAGTCATATGTTGATAATGCACTCGGTGAGAAGATTAGATATCTCTCTCTCTATCATTGGTCTTTGTAATGATCATCTGCTCACCTGACTCTGCTACTTATCCCAGTGTTTTGATTATAATTCTCTGTGGGGAGAAACCTTCCTCCGCTGCTTTTTGTATTTAACACCCAACCTGACATGTTGTAACAGTCACTGCAGTTTGTTGATGCTTGACCCTGTACTCCCCTGTGCACACAGGGTCAGTTTCCAGTCTGTGTTTGTCTCCTGAGTCCTGCTGCTTTATGATGCTGCCCTGCCTATGAATGTGGGTCCAGGTGACAGGTCCACCATCATGTTAGCACATTGAATCCACAGCTAATGTTCCTAATCTTTTTAGTGCCAATTTTGATTTGATTTTGCAACTACTCCAACAGATTTTGTTGGATGAATTCAAAGCTAGTTTTCATGTTTCTCAAGATTATTGCAATGAAATGGTTGAGTGGCCAATGTCAAGTATGTGCTAATGTGCTGGGGAAAAAGCTGTGACAATTACAATTACAATTCATCTTTTTTATTATAGAAAACACTGGACTGGTTTTCAGAATAAGACCAACATATTTTGTGTGATTATATCAATTTCATGTTTTTGGGCTGTCCAAGAAAAAAAAAATTACCTTCAGATGTTTACATTTAAGTGACATTTCCCCCTAGCAGCTGCAATTATTATGACAGTCATGACAAATGAATGTCTACAATATTTTATTAACTATATTTCCTTATATCAAACCCTGTAGTAGAATGTATGTTTGAGCGGATGAAGAGAAGACGTGTCGCACCAAGAGTAAAGAAAATTTTCCACTTATTTTAAGGCTGCCAGCAGGTTACAAACATAACATATAACAAACAAAACACTGACTAAACAAAAGAAATAAGGGATAATACCCAAAACTGCTAGGCCAGGCTGTTCATACAGCAGAATACCAACCTCTCACAGCAGAGAAGAAACCCGACTGAGGTGCTTGCCCAGTTTAAATACTGACCGCCTACACCATTTCCACAGTACAATCAATCAAATCTTAAACAATACATTTCAACCTGTTTGACATTTTTGCACTATACATTACTGACCCACATCCATGCACCCTCAGTATCACCATGTTAAACAACAGAAATACCAAAAAAAAAAGAAAAATTCATACAACCTCCTGTCACAATAAGCGCCTCTGAATGAGAGCGCGCTCTGAACACAGAAAGATGTCCCTCCTCCCTTACCTCGGTTTACTCCCCAGCCCCTGGAAGACAGGTGCACAAGCAGGTAAGGAGACTGCTATCGCTAGAAAATCAGATTTCACAAGAAATCAGTGTGCACTTTGAACCCT
Organism: Polydactylus sextarius; assembly: GCA_016801845.1. Taxonomy (NCBI): domain Eukaryota; kingdom Metazoa; phylum Chordata; class Actinopteri; family Polynemidae; genus Polydactylus; species Polydactylus sextarius. Next base: position 20,124,963 of record CM028906.1, read on the forward strand.
GAATCTTACTGATATTTTTGTGCATATCAATAAATTTATGTTCCATATAATAATTAAAATACACTCATGATATCAAACATTAAATATCAAGTCAAATATTTCATTTGTCATGACTACCATAACCACATACCCACCTACCACAGAAAAGTATTATTCTTATTGTCCATAATTAATGAAAAAGAGACCTTTCCTCAACTGAAATCCCTTTGCAATGACCACATTAGACCCCCCCATTGTTCTCTATGAGGGAGAAACCCGCTGAACATGTGGCGACGGGCATTCTGTCACAAACCCTGACATAGTCTACATCCTTAAAGTCTGGCTAATTTATAGCTAAAACCTAAAAAGGATCAGATCAGTTAAATGATAATCAACATGTCCAAAATATTGTCTCACAGACTCCAACGAAGACACTCATTTAACAAACTTATATCTGACATTATGGCTTAGATACAATGAAATGTAATTTCACTGACCAACTGTGGAGTGACAAACACTGCTTCAGTCTCATCACCTAGTTTGTATCTCACAGTTAAGGTGTAATGGCCAAAGTGCTCTGTCCTTTGCTACACAGCAGGAATTGTTATGTTCAGTCAATGGCCTGACGCACTGAAATTGCTGCAAACTGCAGTCCAAATTGAATTAGTCAAAGACCCATCTTACAACTTAATCAGATACACTTTCAGACCACTAATTAAGAAGAATAATTACATATGCCTGTCCCCTGTGGGGCAGAGTACTCCAAAGCATCTGTTTTAGAGGAACTATTATTAATTATGGTGGCCAAGGACTAAAATGATTATAGCTTTCTGAATTGTCATGTCAAGTGTGGCGTGACTGAGGAAATAATTGTTTTGATTTGCTCTGCTGCGTTCAAAATCTCACATCATTCTGATAAACAATCCTCGAATGTCAAGGTATAATTGTCTTCTTAAAGTTTCCCCTAAAAAGTGTTTCTTAAATTGAGCGGAAAAGTTTCTGTCCTTTCCCCCGTCTGCTTTTCTCTGCTCGTTGTTTTAACTCACTAATCCCCATCTGCATTACACAACTGTGACAAAGGCTGATCCACACTGAATTCCTAAAAAGGCTGAGTTAACCTCTGCTGGATCGTGGGAGCTGGAAGGTAGCACTTGATCAATATCAGGTGCCTTGACAATATTTAAGCAAGTGAAGAGGGGCAATGGCCCTTTGTGAACACTGGGATCTCATTCTCTTCAAGCATTATTAAAGGCACTTCTTGACTGATTCAATGAACAAAGTGGAAGGAGCTCAAACATGGCTTTACCAAGGAACCACATTTTACTAATTCTTGTGAAGTAGTTTCACTTCAAGAAGAGGAAAAAAAAAAAATTCATATTGATTTATATAGCTGATGTGACAGATAAAATCTGGTTCTTATATTTACTGGATGAAAGGGTTATTGAGTCTATCAATATTTCCGACGTGAAAATTTCTGGATGGAAACAAGGCTATACACTGTACACTGAAATAAACTAATGCTCTTTGAGTGTGTGTCAGTTCAAGTGTACCCTGTTAATCTGGCAAGGTATGAGTACTGTGTGATTGCCAGAAATGTCAGTCCCAAGAGCGGCCATTAAAGCTCCGTCTTTTTTTCCTGTATATGCCTCCTGCAGCAAAGTTATCATTATCAAACTGTTTCCTAATGCTTTACTTTTCATGCTTCTCTCTCCCAGCAAACACCTGTCCTCCTTGACACCAAGCAAATTAAATTTTATACAACTTGTCTACTAAGAAAAAGAAGATTGAATAAGTTGAGCAATGTGTCCTGGTGTGAGGTGATCTTTGCATAGTAACACATAAAAGATGCACAGGTCACATTAAGGTCACATGTAAATGATTTCTGTGAAGAATTACATTGGTAATGTAACAAGACACAACACAGACATTCTTTTCTCATCACACATAATTGCTTCAGGCATATTCTCTGTAATACGCTCATAAGATTAAGACACACAGAATGAATGTGTCATCTGCAATTCAGAAAAAGACAGACATTTTCTTTATTAAGCATGACGACATAAGTCACCAAAGTTGAGTCACTCTGCAAAGCATTCTCAAATGTACAAACTTGCAATTCGGCATTTCATATCTATTACACTCCTTCACTCCTTCCCGTTTTTTTTTTTTTTTTTTTTTTTTTACATATTCAGCTCAATATGTCTCTACCTGTAAGCAGTGAAGGGAGAGGAAATGCAATGTGTTACAAAAGTACGAAGTAAAAAACAGATAACCATCAGTGCTTCACCGATGACACATCGGTACGGGTACTGTAGATACAAGAATCCCCTTCCTGCTCCTAAGTGTCACTCCCTATATACCTCCATCAGAGCAAAGAGCGATCAATAGAGTCACACAGATAAGAGCTCTCCTCATCTGATAAGACTCTTGAAAAAAAATCAGGGGTTTTACCTAAATGTTAATCACTGATTAAAGCCACTTACAATGAGTCCTTAGATACACTGGAGATAATATTGTGTTGCTATGTATTGTTTGCCTGTACCTTTATTGTATTGTGGATGCCTTGATTTCCCCCCTCAACAGGAAAGCTGTAATTAAAGGATAAAAGAGGCATGATTTTTTTTTTTTTTTTTTAAATCTGCAATCTGCAATCAATCATTTATTCCAAATCAGTATTTAACCCACCCCGAATACAAATATTAACAAAGGCACAAAAAAGTATGATATTATAGAGACCAAATTATAACCAGTACATACTGACAACTGAAAAGAAAATGACACTATATTTCATTGTGTCCAGAACGGCAACTGCCATTTTGTTAAACTGCCAAAGCAAGGAAGTATTTGGCAGAAATTTAACTTTCAACCAAAAAATAGGAATGAAGTAAATCTAAAACATAAGGCAGAATGTCACTTTCTTTCAGTTGCTCATTTTCTTTGGCACCATCTTTAGTCTATAAGTGGACAAGGAAATACTTGTTAATCACAGAACTGTTATTGTTATGTCTTTTTAAAAAGCAACATTCAATTATGCATCGACAACTCTAGAAACAGCCATTTGGATCAGTTGTTTACTTCATTAAATGTCTTTTCCAGCCACTAAAACTTTTGATAAGATGTCAAAAGGTTTTTCAATCGAGTACCACCCCCACCACAGCCCAGTCCATTTTCCTGACAAATACATATCATTTCAATAACTACGTAATTGCAAGCCACAAAAATCAATAAACACACTATACAAGAAGGGATGCCACACAGGGCTTTTATTCATTTTTATAAAAAAAAATCAATAGACTCTCTTAAAGGGATGAAGAGAAATTACTTCATTACAGCAAATTCCAGTATTCAAGGCAAAATGAATACACGGAGGTTAAAAGCAGTGGTAACCACACACATGTGGCAACTATTCATCAAGATATCACGTCAAGAAATGTCAGAGCAGAAGAAGAAAACAAACCACTATTCACTGCATACACAATGTGTTTTTCTAATTTTTTTGTGCATGTCCAATTATTTGTGGGTGTCTGCAAATAAGACAGAATGGTCCTGGAAAATGTATGCACGGTACTTTGGGAGGTTTTAAGTGGTTTAAAGTGAATTTATAACTGGAGGTCACCAAACTGTGTCCACCCAGAGAAAGAACTCATGTCAGTGATAATAAATCGAGCGGGGGAATCTCATTACATTCAACCCTGTCACTGGATCTCAGCCTCTATACAGTATAGTTATAATAAAACAGTGACAGACTGTGTATAATGTTTAAAGTCAAGTTAATACACTGGCAAAAGATAAAAGTTCATGGTCAAGTGCTTTCATTCCTCCTCTTACGTAATCTAAAATGCTCCATTTACACCATCTGTCTGTCAGAGAAACCACAACTGTGAACATTGTTAAGATGCAAAAGCACGTATGCTTTTGTTATAAATGTGATATTTATACTTTACAGCATGGATAATGACATTTGCTCTGCTGTTTAGGGTATTTTCACAACAGTTTGGATTGCCTCTCATCAAACACACAGACAGCATTACCCATTTAACCCAACAGACTTATGGGTAGCATTTCAGCACCCGAGCATCAAGTAAACTCAACAATACATCACGTTATTAAAGTATTGCATTTATCAATGAACTATGCTTTGCATTGTGCAATGAGTCATAGGTAATCGTTTTAGCCCGAGCAGATGCTAATAAGGAGATGTGTATGTTGTTTTGCCAATAACTGACACCCCTGAACTAAACTATCCATGCCCCATAAAACATGAACCAATCACAGCCACATTTATCTTTTTAATCATCATCATCCCTTTGCCAAATGTACACAGTAACGAAATGTTCATGTTTTTCCATTTTCCCCTTCTCAGTCCAAAGATGCCAAATTGTCTGTGTCGCCCATCTGTGTGTATCTTTTCTGAGGGTCATCACAGCAAGCAGAGAGATGCAATGTTTTACAGAAAAGGTTTCAGTGGCAAGAAAAAATGTGGTGTTACCACACTTCTACGACGTTAAGACACTTTGCTGCTAACATGCAGTGAGATACGATGGTGATTAAACCAAATTCATAGCACCCAATTTTTGATGTCAACATTGACTAGACACTGTTGACAGCCTCATGAAAACAGGTGGATAATATATTGCCACGAATAAAGCTGAAGCAGTGTGAAAGGTTGTTATTAGAATGAACTGACCAACACAGAGTATCTGAATGTTTCTATACAACTAGATTATAACTTGTTGGAGCCTGACATCAAATTTAAATATTATTAATATTGTCACATTTCATTGTGAAAGGTTTGGTTTTGGACAGGAATTTTAGTTCTATGACTAAACAGTACTTCTTTAAGTTGTCCAACCTTATAAAACTGTTGAATCTGCATGGACTTAAGTCTAAAAAAATTGCTTGAATAAGAATGAGCCTATTCAACTTAATGACGGCTGTCACTAGCAATGGAGCTCCTCATAGAGCCCCAATGAGTTGGTAAAATTAAAGTTTAGATTCTGATAACATACTGACGACATACTGTCTGAACTGCAACAGTTTGGTCACCACAGTTAATTTTAAATGGCTCTTCACTCAGTGTATAGTCCCTGCAGTGGTGTTCTTGACATAAACTGCAATGCACACTCCTTAGCTCTCAGGTGGGTGATGGCAGCACTGATAAATGTTCTTCCCAGGATGCTACCTGATGATAAGGATGACTTGATGCAGCTTGGAGGACCAAATGACACCCTATTGTCTGTCTGCAGAGCAGTGGTGCAAAAACTTGTATTGTTCTGCTTCTCTGATCAACGAGACTCGACTCGATTTTTTTGCTTTTGTCAAAGAGTCTCTCATACAAAGAGTCTTCAAGGTACAGTTTCTGATTCAAAAGTAAAACATGAGCAAAAACACCATCAGAATTCAAGAAAAAGGATGTAGAAGCTGATAACACTTTCATATTGACTGACGGAACAACTGAATATAAGTTATATTGTTACAACTACATAGTTTTTGCCTGTAGACCATCCTCCATTTGTGGGAAATATTCAATTTCTCATACATACATGGTTGTTGAGGCTGTGGATCCTTGCCCTTGAATTACTATACTGAATACTTTTCATTCCAGCAAGTGTAATTCTGACAATTTCACAATGACAAGCCAGTCTCACCTCTCTTTAGAAAACATTTTAGAAAGATCACAAGAAAATACAATAGTTGTAGGAGTTTTAGTAGAGGAAATTCACATGAGATTTACCTTGCTATTTCATACCAGAACATCATTTACATTGGTTTATAGACTGTCCTTTATGTTAGAAAGTGAAAATAAGCAAGCAGAGATTTCAGTGGATAAACATGTAGTCATCCACAACAATGATGTTTATTATAGTTGTTGTTTCGACAGAGATCTTTACATGACCTCATTCAAGCATCTTAGTTGGTTGACCTCAACCTAAGATTATTTTCCATAATCAAATCACCCTAAAGTTAACCATGTTGTTATCATATACAGAGAGCTATGTCACTAAGACTGATTTTCAATTTTCATGTTTGTTTAGAACAAAACCAATTAATCTTAAGATTCAAGTCCAGAGTTCAACCCAGGTCACTGTGCTCATCAAACTCTTTTGCTGCTGCACCGGAGAAACATTCCTCTTTTTTTCTTTTGTTGAGTCATTTATTGTCTTTCTGATCTGTACTTGCTGTGTTGTTTATTCTGTTAATTAAGTCAGAATCTCCGGCCCTGAAAAACAAGAGATCAGACTTTGTAACATCTTCCTTCGAAAGTTAAAAAAGAATTACCAAAATACAATTTCTACTGTTCATATTCTTTATATACTCACAAATGTATTTGTCCTTCTGCTTTTTGTAATCTTTTCATCAGCTTCAGAAGTACCAGTACCATCTGTTGTCTCTGAGGCTGAGGGACAATGGATGGGAAGAGAGTCCTCAGAGCCAGTTTTTTTTTCCTCCTCCATAGTCTGACTGCTGTCTCACATCTCAACAATTCTACTAAGTTTTAAGCTTTAAATTAGATAAAAATAACTTTTAATCACTTCCCTTATTTCATGAGGAATTTACATCACCATGCTGTAATTAAACCAGAGCATATTAGATGATACTATTTTTCATTAACAATTACCTTGCATATTAGAACCACTGTGGGCAATAGAGAAACCAGTTGAAGCATTTTGGTGATTTTTATAGGCCACCTTATTGCATTTTTTTTATTTTGTTATGCCTTAGGCTCTTCATACTTTGGCTAAGTGCCTCTAGTTTGACAAAAGAAGTAAAGGAAGTTTTTTGGTTGGTTTTCATTGTCTGTACTTGATCCATGTGTATAAACAACAGTTCACATACTAGGGGCAGAGATTTATGAAGTTTTATTGACAAACTCAATCAACTGTTTCCATTTACTTGTCAGCATCATGCACGCATAGCACCAAATTTGTCCTTCTACAGTTATGGAAAAGTAGTTATCATCATCTGTGCTTAAATTGTGTAAATTTTGGTCTAATATGTATCTGTGCCAAGGTTTGTTTGTTTGGTTATTTGTCAGCAGGATTACACAGAAGTACTAATCCGATTTACACTAAACTTAGTGGAGCCATGAGCCAGGGAAGAAACCATTACAATTTGAGGCAAATCCACATGAAGGGGTGGATAGAGGATTTTTACACTGAGATCTTTTACTACAATTGTCAATTTATTAGGAAATTAGACATAACCCCCCAAAAAAAAACTGCATATTTATGGTGCTAAGATCCATCACTTTCTATCATTTGGTGCATCACCAGATAATAATCTCGATCCAATGTGTAGTTTGTTTGTCCTTGTAAGTGATATGCATCCTGTTGGGAAAAACAGTCACAGATTGAACCAACTTCCAGACAAATGAAAATAATTCCAATACCATGTTTTACAAATTTAACTGAATACTCAAATTACTCAAATGACCTGTTCCTTTGCACTTGTGTTATTGCAGTAACTGACATTTGCCAAAATGTTCCAGTGGTTAAATGCAAGAAAGAAGTCTAAGAACCTTTAACTTAAGCACAGTTTTCTAACAAGTCCAGTGGTACACATAAAAGTTAAGTTTAAGTTAAGTGCTGTGGATGACATGAACTAGAAATGCCTCACAAACTACCTCGAGCAACTTTGTGCCCATGATAGAGTTGAAATTAAAGAGAATATCAAAGCTTTGGCGGTGCAGCAGAACTGTTCCTACCCACCACTGGGACAGACAGACACGCACACACAAACGAGAAAGAGATGAATGATCCTCACAGGATTCACTCCCACATGTACTGGGCGAAGTAGAGGGGGGTGCAACAGTGGGAGGTAACAGTACAGCAGAGTGTAAAATCCTTTGGTATCATAAACACTCTACTACACCTGGCTGGGACATTTTTCAGGGAAATTATGACATCTGGTTCATTAGAACATATTATTCAGTAAAAAATGCAGTTTTGATGGCACCTGTTGCAGCAATTTACCTACCTCTATTTTCAAATGTATCCATCAAGTGTGACATCTCTTCTCCACATGCTTCATGAATAATGACATTTTTCACTCCTGTGTGGTGCGGATTAGTTGCAAAATGTCATCCATTTTCTTATGTGTAATAGGCTGTTTTTTTTTTTTTTTTGTTTTTTTTTTTGTCTAGAATGTACATGTTTGTTTCACTTGGTTGCTTTGGAGATGAAAGACCAAAGCAGTGCCAGCATACTGGGGGGGAAAGTCTCTGCTCTTCTCAGCAGAGAAATGGGAAGAGAAAAGTTTTTTTTTCTTCATTTTTCACATTGAGTGACTCAATTTCACGCTCCATTGGCATATCTGGGGTGACGCGCCATGAAATCAGTCCAATTCTGGGATTTCAGAGGAACAGTATTTTGAAACCTCCTGAGATATGTGGCCATATTACTTTCTCCACCTCTGGACAGATTACACTATTATGTGACAGTTGCAAAGGTAAAACTGTGGTGATGGTATGTTCCCTCAGTTGATAAACTGGTTTCTAACAGTACTCTGAACAGAAACTATTGAACAAATCAGAAATGATTCAACTAAAGGCATCAATTCATTTTGTAACTTAGACTTATTTTTTCACATTGAAAGCTGAGAACAGACAAATGAAAAACAGAAAAAAAAAATCCAACACACTGCAGCTTGGTTGTGCACCTGGTTATCGACTACCTTAAAGGGCCAGTGTGGATATTGTAAGATTCAGAGGATTCTATAGGTGGTGTTTATTCTTTTCTATATTTTCTTTATACATTATCACCCAGAAGGAGTCCTTCATTTCTATATGTGGCACAGAACAGGCAATCCACTGGCTTTAGACAGACCCTGTCACATTTTCACATACAACCACTGTAGAGTATGTTTATCTACATGCTTGGAAAGACCAGTGTGTGGAGGGTTAATTGTGTGGTTGTATTCTGTAAACTCACCTGCAGTGAAAAAGGTTTCATGTTATGAGTACACTTTTGATTGAAAGTAAACCCTGTCCATGCTTGACCTCATCATTCTGGTAGACGTATTTAGGTCATCGAGTCAATTAATATTCATTTACAGGCGTTACAAGCATTTGACCTTAATGTCTAATTGCATTTATTACGATAAACCATTATGACCACAGTTATGATAAACATACACTCAACTGCTAAAGTGCAAGTGTATTATTCTGTATACATAGCAAAAAAATTAATGCTGCATGATACACAGCAGCTTTGCAATAAATCAGGAAGTTTAGGATGTTCAGAGTTTGAAGTTTGTATTACAGTCCAGGTGTTATATCCCATTACTTTGAAGTATTTCTAATATTTTTCTCATATTTCTAATATTCTCCTTTTAGGTGAATAAGAGTAACATTTTGTTTCTTGTTGCTTTTACAAGAGCTTCTCAGAAACTGGACTCAGTTTCAGGCAGAGTCACTTTCTAGGAAATGAGTAACTGGAGCTAAACAGGAGAAGGTCGGCAGGCAGCGGGGGGGACAGGCTGTAGACTAGGAGTGGGCACACTGCTGGGAACGACTGTAGGCAACTGAAGAGTTCAAACTTAAGACGACTGAATACCAGCTGGGGGTAAACCACATGAGAAGACTGGGGGGTGACAGAAGAAAGCAAGCAGGAGACTGGTGGACTATGGCAGCATCTTCACATGAACAGAGGCAGTGAAATGATGTAAAACACAGAGAACAATGATGAAAAAAAAATTATGAAAAAATGAAATGATGTAAAACAGAGAGAAAAGCAATGAGAGTGTTTTAAATGCTTTAAGTCCTTTTTTCAGGACAGCAAGACAAATGACAAGAGGTTGGTTGAAGTCACTGTCTTAAATACTCTGCAACGTCTGGGTAGCAATCGATGAGATGCAGAGCAGCTGTGACTGGTACAAACAAGAAGTGAACTAGGCATGACAAGCTATGATATAATAACCTCAGCTTCAACTGTGTAGTTGCTCAGTAAGCTGCTGAGAGGAAGCATAAATGCTATAAAGTGATGATGTATGTAAATACCTACTTAGACAAATCAACAGCCTTCAGTTGTTATGTTAACTTATGTTATAAAATCCTCTACTAGACATGAAAATGTATCTCTCTACATCATAGCTGTAGTTTAAAATGCAAATAAAGCTGTGTGAAACGAACATATCTTTTGAAGGTAATTCTCCCTGAATTGTATGTGTATACTTTAAGATTAAAGATTAAAGGCCTGTGGCTTTTGAGTTAAGACACTTTAATACAATACTAAAAATGTATGCTTAATGATAAAGTAAATATGGTTAGCAGAACATATATTGAAAGATTAAACTATCAGTCATAACAGAAACACTCCCTTTGCTTTTAACCTCACAATCTTGCTGCACAGATGTAACCACAAAGAGTGTTTAGATTTTTTTACATTTAAACTCACAGTGATCAGTCCCATCTGTATCACTCTGGGAGCAAGTATTTAGAATCCTACTCAGGGATGTCGCTTCTCTTTCGATTCCAAACCCTCGTCCCTGGAGATTAAGAGGAGGGTGATCAGCTGGCATTGCAGTCCTCTCTCTAACCTTATCTGTCCTTGTCGGAGCTGTGACAAACTGGCTGGCTTTTAGGTGAAAGAAAGGAATTGGATGTATATTTTTCAAGATGACACGCTGTAGAGATTTGTTTCATCTCATGAAAAAACAAATTCACTATGACTAAAATTCAGCATGGGAGATTTTATTCTCAAAAGACTTTTACAAAAATATTAATAGTTTATATCACTACTTTGAATGCAGATGCGTTTCAGCATGTCCATTACTTTAATCTGTCATGTTAAAACCACTTATTATCTATTTTGTATCTAATTGTTTTCCATTACTGTCTTCCACATAATTATCTGCTGAAATTCAGAACTAGTAAGAATGCTATACTATATCCATAGGCACATTTACAGTGCAACCACATAGGTAATGTCTTTTGATACTTACAGGTTGGCGTTGGCTGCATAATAATGTAATATGTCATGGAATAATTCAAGTCAAGGACATAACATTGAGTCTCGTGACACCAAAATTTGAATGAACAGAAAAAGAAAGCACAATGGTGGATTCAAATGTATGAGAACCCTAACCCCACACTCACAGGTTTTGTAGTAGTCTACTGAAGAAAGAATTTACTAAGTTTGTCCCAAGCACATATAGAGTGTCAAAAGTCAACAGTAGCAACTTGATGTGCAACTTTCATCATGTCACATCTATTTCTGCACACACAAATATCACTTCTGCATATGTGTTAATGTCTATTAAGAGAAAGTAAACCACTAACTACTAGTAAAATACAAATTTATCTCTTTCTTTGCTACGTTGCTCAGAATGTAAATGTGTGGGTGTAGTGTAAAATGTGTGTTTAGGTGATACAGTACGTTCATTCACATATATTTAAATGTGATTTTAAGGTTCACATTTGAAAGGCTACTTTTGTGATATTCACGTTTCGATATTTCATACTCAATTCATTTATTTAGTGTATTTTAAAATCATTTTGTTTTCATATTCATCAGTAAATCAGTAAAAACATATTACTTACTTTGCTACAATGAAGTGGATATTGTGCTGTTTATTCACTGTGTCCAATTTTTAATCATAGTGACAATTAAAATACATACGCTTAAGCATGACCTGCTTATACCTTGTTTTTAACAATCAGATACGGCATTAAATTAAATGGATTTTTTAAGTGTTACAATAGGCCAAGTGGTGAACAGTTTCTTAGTGTAGGAGAGTGGGAGAGAAATAAGCAGCTAAATGTTGGAAAAAGCTATTGTTACATTAATATGTATTTGATTGTATCAACTCAATCTCAGAGTTGCTCACAGGGGTGAAAGGGCTTGACCATAAAAACCACAGCAGCTATGGTGTAGCTGTCAAAAGCATATACCACCATCCTAAAATAATTAAAATTGACTGCAGAAGTATTTTATCAGCCTTAAAGAGGTTGATCCGAACCGTTTAGTAAATCTGTACATATTTTTAAACCCATCAACTTGACAGGAACTTGCGTTGCCTTGGTCAAGAGGGGTTGCCAAAGTTCAAACAGCCCACAGGAAAAACTCTGCATGTACATGGACAATCCACAGCAGACAGCGAAGTGAAGAGCAAACGGTGCAGTTAAAGTCAACAAAGTCAGGGATGATTTATTTTAGCAGACTGTGCCAAGCTTTTTGACATTGGCTTTGACTTCTAATGAAACATTATGTTGCTCTCTTCTCACTAATGATTAATGCAAAATTAATTTCAAGATCTTTTTGTGCTTTGGAAAAGTATGGTTTTTCCCATTTTTCTGCAATCATATAACCAAAGTGGATGTTCCTTTGCAAATATTCCAGAGAACAGAAGAGGAAACTTCATTAGCCTCAATGGAAGTCACTTTGTTTGTCTTCCTTGTTAGAACAAAGAAACAAGACTACCGTGCATGTAACAGAAAATTATCTAATTTTGGAAATCATAGAAATGGTGGAAATTCAGTTTTGATGGAGGTTTCATGGATTCTGAGATATCATTGTCTCTGATTATACTTTTATGATCTGAGGGGGCATACTTAGAAGCTGATAATCCACTTTCTCTCCTGCTGATTGCCTTAAATTTACATATCCTTAGAGCAGTTAAATGTTTAACATTATTTCCTTGTTCTTCTTTGACCAGGGATATTTTAAGGTTCTCTGAGGCTTCCCATTCTCACTGTGATTCAAAAAACTGGTCTGCATAGATTTTAAAACAGATTTTAGCAGTAAATGTGATTCAGCCAGCATGTATATATTATATACTAAGGATCAGTCTGCCTGTTAACCAGTTGCTCAAGCACCTGTCTGTGTTGTTAGAAAATGTAATATACAGCGGTACCTTGACTTACTGTGCGTTCACACCGAAAGCGACCAGAGCAAACAAGTTGCAGAAGACGCTGAAGACACTTCGCTGTCAATAAATTTTGAATTCGCTCAATTCGCTCACCACGTGATGCCATTTAACTTGTCAATTAAAGGAGGCGCACTCGTCCGATGTCAGAATCTCAGCTAAAACCTCACATCCAACCACAAACACAGCTAAAGCTACAAACGATTAAAAAAAAGCAAATAAACAAACTCCACAACATGCAAACAAAAAAAAAAACGAGAACCCCCCCTCTTCACACGGCACTTTATAAACAAATGATGTCTCTGCTGTGATGACTGTATTTACTGTACACACACACACATACACACACAAGACGCACTGTGAATAAAATGATACTAATAATAGAAAAATAATGATGACAATAATTGTAATTAATGATAATATGATAATAGGGTAATGTAATAAATTGTGCCTGTAATAACGTAATAAAAGTGTCCGACTCCTACAGAAAGTTACATGTTTGGTCAATAAAAAGAGAATAAAACGCCTAAAAACACTGAATTCTGAAAAATATAATAATGAGCAAATAAAATGCTCTCCCGCTTAAAACTACATAACATTTATTGGCTAGAGCGGTAGTATAATAAGAAAATGAAATGCATTCCCGCTTAAAACAAGCAAAACTGCGCTCTATAAATACTTGCACTTATCACTTCTGTGTCATCATCTTAACATGATGTGATCTCTATAGAAGAACAGACTTGGGTCAGAGATAACGTGGAAGTCTGCCACAGCAGCAACGAGCTTTTCCGTCACCATCTCTAGACCACCTGGGAACTAGGAACTTAAATTATGTGGATTGTTCCCTTGAACCCACCTGACTGTGAGACGTTGGTAAATCTAAACGTTCTGATTGGGTTTCACTGAATTCGCCGAAACGCGTCATAGCTCATTACTATAAAGTTAACTGGATTTTAACTCTTTTTCACTCTGGTCACTCAAGATGCTTCGCTGCTGGCGAATTCACTCTTTCCATTGAGAAATAATGACTTCCGGTGCTCTGGTAGCTCTGGTCACTTTCAATGTGAATGCACCATTATGAGTGTCCCAAGATGGGAACCGTCTCTCAGCTGATTTTTTGAGTTGAGAGCTAGAAATTGAGTTGAGAGGGTTACGAGCCAGCTTCAGATACCCCACTACTATTTGGTGCAGCAAACACCAGCAGCTCATGTCTCACATTCAAATAGGCCATTTTTGGCCCATTTGGAGCTGATTTTTCACTCATTCGACTGTTTTTGGGATTGGGCGGAGTTTCGGCATAATCGTTTCTTGTACTTTACCTTTCCCTTGTTTCTTATGAAATAACACTAAAATACGGATTAACTGCAGAAGTTAAACCATAGATTAAAAGGCAAAACATTTGCATTTTGGACACTGTCAAAGGAATTAGATGTTCAGTGCTAATGCTTTTAGTGCTTTGACCTTTATTTTAATCCACAGATATCATATCATTGTTATCCATTATTCATTTCATCCACAGATTTTCAGGTTACAAAATGATATACAGTGATCCCTCGCCATATCACGCTCACGACTTTGATACATTGTGATTTTTTTTTCTAGTATATGCAAATTTATATTGTGGGATTATTCATTATATCACAGGATTCTACAATCTACAGGTATTTTCATTTTTTTTAAATTTTAATTATTTTTGCAGTAAAAAAATCTATTTTTAAAATTTCTAGCCTAAAAAATAAATAACAGGTATGGCAAAAGGTCATAAAAGTGTGGGGAGGTTTTATAAAGACTTATAAAACAAATATATGTTTAGTACTTTGTGGATTTTTACCTCTCGCGGGGACCTAACCCCTGCGATAGGCGAAGGACCACTGTAGCTCCAAAACACCAGTTTTAAACCATTCTGATCTCATATGGGGGATTTTCCACTGAAGGTATTCAGTTTCAAATGTCAGCAAGGTGAAAATGGACCCCCTCTTTTTAGGAAATTTTAGTCAGACATTGAACGATGAGCTCCACATTTCCTCTTTCTCTGGGAAACGTCTAATGTGATGAAGATGAATATGATCAAATTCAATTACAGTGTGTAGTCATTACGTATTGCAGTGTCGTGATATATTTCTATGAGTCAAGCCACGGTGAATATGAAGCTTTTAGAATGATGATTACCATCCATGTTATATTTTAACGATAACGTCAGACCAAAGGAAAAGAGAACTGACGAACTTAAAAAGAGTTGGCATCCACAAATCAAAAAAAATTATACTTTTGATGTCCATTTTCTTTTGATGACTACATCCACAGAAATCCAAATCTATCCTAACTTTAAACTTAACTTTTTAAATTAACTTTAACTTAACTTTTTAAATTAAATTAAATTATCTTACATTTTAGGCATTAGAATGTACTGGACAGAGGGAAATATAAACAACCCTTACTTGATTACATAAAATGCAGCATGTGAGCAGCACAGTTATATAATAGCATTAGATAATTAAGCGTACCTGCTATCATGTTCATGCTTGATTCCAAAGAGTTTATCACCATATGTTCTGCACAAATGACTGAATACTCTCAGTTTTCCCACCAACATATCACACTTCACATCCTGGATTTCTGCACCTCATCATACTGTTCTTAATGCAAAATGTGTCAAATTCTGCTGATGATGTTTTAACGCCTCTCATCATTTAACTTTGACTATCATGTCATTATGTGACAGTCTGAAACCGTAAACCTACTGTGTTTTTTTCTGTTTAGTTTTAAAGCAGGAAGTTGGGTGAGTTAACAAGTGTGATATGTAGATTCGACATAAAACCTTGCACATACTTTGCATTGCCTGTGGAAGCATGTTGATTTGTTTTAACAGAGCATTGCAAAAAATGTTTTATTTTTGATCCTTTTTTTTTTTTTTTGACCTGATTATAACTGAGTGACAACAATATTGAATTATTCATGCATTGCACTCCCACATAGTAAACCTTTAACCAGAGCTGAGCTTGTGTTCACTTGTTTGAATATCAGTAACATCAGTGACTGCACTGCTCATTAATAGTGACTGCAAATGGGTTGATAAAGTAAAATGTTGAAGATTCATTAATTTGGTCGTAGCTTTTGATTATATTACCAGCCTTGTGATATTTAGCAATTGCAGTTAAGTATATTTAATAAGACGTGAACAAGAGCTCAAGAGATCACCAAAAGGACATGGTGTGTTCACTAACACTGAGATATAACAGATAAAATGAACAAGTGAGTTACACACGTGAATTCCTGCCTTGTTACTGGCTGATCCACATAAAGTGTGTGAGGCCCCTCCATGTGTGTGTGTGTGTGTGTGTGTGTGTGTGTGTGTGTGCGTCTTGGAACGCAGGCAGTCATTAAATAATCATCTTGTGTCTGACTTTGTTTAAGTCAGACATGGAGAGCTTTTTTGTCCTTCGTGACATTTTGATCTCTGCTTTGTCATTAAGTGAGGGGATGTGATGAAATTTACATAGCCCTAATTCTTAAGCCTGCTGACAACATATTTTTTCAGTGACAGCCATCTTTAATATTTAGAAGAGTACTTCCCAATGCCCTTCAACTGTGCCTGCAGTATTAATGTATCCTTAATGGGAGAGGTTCCATAAATGAGCCTCAAATGGAGCTAGACATTTTAATGCTTGCTAAAATGGCTGTTATTTCCACACTTAGCCATAATAGTCTTTATTGCATATTTAATAAAGTGTAGGCTCATATTAATTGTTTAGCAGCCAAGGACTTCATTAAGTGGTTGTGATGTTCCGGCTGGGTTTTCCCAGTCCTCAGCAATCCCTTTGTCCCTTCTCATCTATTCTAGTTATGTACAGCACAACACTGATTAGATTAATGCATTTTTATGACTTTTTTCCATTCAGTCTCAGTAGTGCCTTTGTGTGTGAGTTGGTTAGAAGCATTCAAGGAAAGTTGTTATTGTTTCTAGTTAATAGCCTTAATTTTTAACTAATCACAACATTCATTTGTTTTTATGTCAATTTGTAAGCAAGACAAGTAAGACATGCTCATGATGATTAAATCATGAGGGCCATGTTTGAGCTCCTTAGTAACACCAACACACTATGAGTGTGTCAAGCTGTTTGACCTCCACATATACAGGGTTAGCAGTGAACTGGTTGTTTGCCAAAACTCTCACCAATAGAGAATCCAACAGAGAAACCAAAAGAAAATTGACTCATATGTAATGATACAAATATGAGTAAATCAATACTGAGAAATCAAATGAAATTTGAAAAATCTGATAAACAGCCTCCACAATAACATCAGACGTGATCATATCTTTCTCTGCAAACACATGAATTAATACATTTTCTAAGAACGACAATAACTGACTGCATCACTTTCAGTCAACTGTTTAAAATTAAATATTGAAGCACTGAATTTTTTAACAGCAAGATTGGTATGGATTATAGCCATCACCAGAATCTTAAACCACTGTGAACTTTAGATTAAATTCTGTTTCTAATTGAGTGATGTGAAGGTCAACATAACCATTACAAGGTTAATAATGTTACTGTCTCTAAAAGTATATTATTATTATTGTACTATAAGACGTTTCAATGGAAAACAAATATATTGGTTATGAATATTTCCCTCATGTTCAGAATAAAATTGTTATTAATGTGAGGATGATAATACAAAAACATAATCTGATCACAATTATATTTTCTACCAAATGGAATTCGTGTGAGACAGCTTTGTAAAGCTGAGAGACAGTTGGATGATAAATCACTCAACCATAACTTACCTCTTTCACATTACAAAAGGTCATTTGATCCATTGCTGGTATAAAATATTGATTAATTAACTGATTGATTGATTGATTAGCTACTTAAAAAAGCAGAAAGCTTGCCATGTATATTTACATCTGTGCCAGATGTGTGACATAAAGGTCGTGATGACAAGGCATCACAGCAAAATGAGTGACTTGTTATCCCCCTTAAAAAACACATTAGCCACTCTTGTTACATTCCCAGCTTCTCAATCATATTAGCTACTTGGCCTCATCAGCATTGTGTTTAAATATGACGATATAAATTGTTGATGATAATCAGTGTGCTTGTAATCCGGCTCTTTGAATGCTTGCAGCTGGGGAAATTAATTCCAGTCAACTGACATTTCTGCAAAGCTCTCCATCACTTTGTATCCTTGCGTTGCTGTTACTATTTCCCCAAGAGACTGCATAAATAAGAAGCTATTCAACCCTGCTACAGTGTATTACTACAGTAAACACCAGTTTTATCCAGTCTTAAATTAAATTGAATTGTCTTGATTTGCCATCCGTCCACAGGCATTGATGCCACAAAAGATTATCTTCACATTATTATAATCGAGTACCAACATAAGATTACAATTAATAACACTTCAGTGAATATAAATCTGAAAAGAGTTTAGATGAAATTGGTTTTTCTAGAAAATTAATTACTGACATTTTTTATGATAAATAAAATAAATAAATAAATTGGAATTTTCTTTCAAAAGCAGAGCACATTTTGTCAAGGAAATTAACACAAAGCTGTAATTCCAGAAAAATTTGTTAGAAACATTTGATCACATAAAAGAATGATTTGGCCTGAATGGCACTGTTATTGGAGTAACAAAATGAAAAGACAGTTTTGCTTTTAAACAATCAAACTTTCATAAGACCATCATTTTGGACTCATTAGGGGTCAGTTGAAAATAGTTGTGAGCCACAATTCTTGACTTTTGAACTTGGTTCAAAGACATTAAAGTGCTTTGCACTGTGGTTTGACAACATCACACTCATAAGGACAAACTGATCTTTGTCCCCTTTCACCATTTACTTCCCTGAATAGACTTGAGCTAATTGGAGATCATTATTGTGATGGTATGATGTGTTAGATGGTGTGGACCTTTTTAAAGACCTAAAGGGGCATTTGTAGAAAAGAGAAAAGATGTTTTACAGCCACAGACACACACATAAAACACAGATGATTGTTATTTATATAGTGATTGTTGAAAGAATACAGATACTGGTCTGTATATTTCAGGTTGTTTTGTATAGCTTTACCAACAAAAATCAAAGATGCCATCGCTCTCTTTTAACCAGAATAGGTGGTTTCAGTGAAGACAAAGCTAAACTATGTCTTCCTGTGGGTGCACTAAATCCAAAGTTGATAAACACTTGAGTTAGCACCCCTGTGATTCAGCACACAGTCTAATGTACTAAGTTTGATAAGTGAAGGGCAAAGCCACCCTCATGCATTTTCATCAGCAGCCCCTGGACAAGGCTCAGACACACATTTCAATACCTCAGAGAGCCCTTACACAACAGATAGGCAGACTGTAGCTGTAATGTACATCCCAGAACAGCCATTATTGGAAAGAGGTTGTGAGGATGTCGTATTGAGGAGACAGTTAAAATGGTTTAATGAGAACTTGGATACTTGCTTAAAAAATTTACGATAAAGGATAAACTTAGAGCGTCCGTCGATAGACAAGCCTCAGCAAAGACTAAATAGAACACCTAAATTTGGATTAAGGAGCAAATATACCAGTGTGTGTTTGTGTGTGTTTTCTGCACATACACAGTACTTCACTAGAGCCTTGTAATAGGGGTCAATATCTTGACTCGTTCCCTACGTAAGGCTTGTCTGAACCCTCCAACGCATTGTCTATCTCAGCAACCTTTCCCTGACAGCAGAGAATGCCAGCTATAAATACAACCGGCCAGGAGCATGACAGTATATCCCAGATCAAATATACAAATGTGTTTTATGGAAGTCAGCAACCAGTCATCCATAACTGAAGTTGAGTGAGTATAACTTTTGCATGAAGGTTGTTTCAAGGAAGCTTGTTAAGCTCAGAAAATGCATGGCAAACCATTTGCCTCCCATTTCCTTTCTGTCCTTTTCCTTCAAATTGTTTTGAAAAAAGTAAATATTGCATTCAAAAGAAACAAATCATGTTGTGAATGCAACCGTGAACAAAGATGTTTTTTAAGGCATGGTGCCTCATGTCCTAGTAGTTAACTGTCCCTTCTGATTTGCTGTGTGCACCAGAGGAAGTAAAATGTCCCAGTCTACCCAAGACTGCAAGTTAATATGATGATAGAAACCATTTTCACAATTATTAAATAATTGACAATTAGTTACTCCAGATGCTATGAAAATTCTATAATTTAAATTCAAATTTAATACTCACAGGTCACTTATCAGTCAACAGCAACGATCCATATGGGATAACTGTACAGTAGCATTAGAGGTTAGAAGGACAGGGCTGGCTAACTTAGGGTTGTGCGCTTTGAAAAGTGGCGTATCGGTCAGAATACAGTAATGAGGTTTAAGCTGTCATCAGACATAAGTTACTGTTTAGTTTACTGAGTTTTGTTGTTAGTCTGAAAACAGCAATAGTACTGCAATCCTAAACCTTAAACTACATGAACTATAGTTGATTTTATAACAGTAGGCAGCTGTAGTGAAGAAAAGAGTTTTTTTTTATAATCTTCCCATGTGGTGAGGCCTGGTAGACCTTTGCAGGGAAGTGACCAGAGGCAATTTCTATAACAGCTTCAGTCTCTTCAACATGCCCTGTTTAGTTCAAGCTTTATCAAAAATTTTCACTGTCACAAATTTAAGATGATTATGACCAGAACTTTTATTTATTTCATTCAGTATTCAAAGGATGTCATTATACACAAAGGCTGAACACGACTGACCAACTGAATTCAAAATTATCTTGTCAAAAGCTCAGCTGTCTTTAAATGTAGTATATGTCACATTGTTCTGCTCCTCAGCAAAGAATAAGCCACATTCCTAGATACCGTCATACAACACTTTTTTGACCATCTTACACTCAATATCTTGCCCAAAGGCGCTTTAATATAGAGCCAGACCTCCAACCATCTACCCACTCTTCCTCATGCACCACAGCTGCCCCATTTAACAAAACAGTCTCACACAAAACCTGCATTACTGCAGCCAGTGCTCCTAAAAAGGTCATCCTTTTAATAGTTGTGTCTGCATAAGACCCCAAGACAGTTGAACTTCTCCAATCGGGACAGCTGGTCTTTTTTGACTGAGCTATCTATCTTTTTCTGGGACAGAGCTGTGGTCTTCCAGTTGGGACTGCTTATATTCATCCAGACCATGTCACAGTCAGGTACAAACCACTGCATTTCTCCTGAGGAATCTAAGTCTTATTGTGCTAAAAGGACAGCATCATCTGCAAATAGTATTAATCGACTGTAAAGTCACAAAACCTGAATCTTGATATTTGAGTCCATTCATGTCATAAACTTGAGAGGAAAGGAGTAGCACTCCTGCAAGCCTTTAACACTTCATCCACAGGAAAATATCTGTATTTTCTCCTTATGAATCTGCTGTTCCTTCTCCAAGCAGAGACGGGGGTAAGCAATACTATTTCAAGGTTGAAACACACCCTCTGGCCCCTGCCTCTAAAAATGAGGGCACTTTTCATATAGGGCAGGTCTACACTATACTCTTTATAGTATTATTTACAGAGAACCAACATTCCCTCATAAGCAAGCACTTGTAGACGGTTACAAAAAAAAAATCCCCTTTAAAAGGAGGAAACCTTGAATAGACCCAGTCTCTGGGTAAATGTTCTTTATATCTACATATTATTGGAGAGGTCTGTCAGTTTTTTCAAATCGACATTATCCATTGACAAGCAAACAAGTTTGTTCATCAGGATAAATACCTAATGAACTTAATGTCTTTTCAGAAAAAAAATAATTCAGCAAAATTGTTCTAGTTTCTATAGTACAATATACTCCAAAGTAATCAACCAATTAAAATGAGAATGACATTTTTTTTTTATGCAAATAGGCACTTTAAATTATAACTAATTATTTTGCACCTATCTTCATTTGCTTGTGAAGCATGTATATGCAACAACACATATCTGTTTTTATTTGTAAGAAACTAGAAGCCAAACACAACAGAGGTAAGCCATACATGCAGTAGAAGATGTTGAAGTGTAATTTCTGACACTGTATGAAACAAAAATACAGTAAACCATTTTGTCATCGAATGTGAATATGGTTTAATGCTTTGTGATATCTTTAATTAATCTTTACTGAAGCTTAAAATCAATACAGTGTTTCATGAACTGATGCTTTAATTTGTCACCACTTCACTTACAACTGAATTCAGATCTATTTGGTGAAATATATTGTATTATATTAATGAATGAATTACATTTTCAATTATTAAAAGTATAGTACGTAACACAGTTACATTAGTTACATTTAAAATGCAATGATAATTATCGTACTACATGTGGGATGTGACATTTACATGGATTTTACCATAAGGTTCTTTTTATACCTGTACATATGATTGTGATGTTCTCTGACTCCCTTCACATAAAGCACTTTATTACTTCCAATGGGAAATTGTGATGTAACGGCAGCCAACTCATATAAATCACAATGCTATTCACCTCCCCCTTCAGTTCAGGTGGTTGGGTGTAAGAATGTGGAGCTAGATGGGCCTGGCCTAGCAGCAGACAGTGGGCAGTAGGCAGTGACAACTGTAATGTTTTACCCACCCTCCTCACTCACAATTCACTGCCAGCAAGTACTGTTTGCATTGGTATAATAGTAAAAAAAAAAAAAAAAATACCTAATGTACTAATGATTTTTAGGGCCCTTGTCAATCACAGGCCATTAGATCTCCTCCACCCCCACCGCTGCTGGTCTCTGCCCGCTGGATGTTATTACCCGAAAAGGAAAATGGGAAAATAAGTGATAATGAATTTATCTTGCTCACTGCAGACATACAACACAATGCAACTCACAATACTGTGTATCATTTATCATCATCATTTTCAGTCCATGAAATGACTCAAGTGAAATATGTTACTTGTAGGTGGCAGAGATTGGTCAGAAACCTGAATGAGGTGTTAACAGGACATAGTATTTATTCTTCTTTTTGGGCAGTGAGCATATTGAGTTTCACAGACAGGCTGAGATTTTACCTGTGTTTGAGTAATAATTACATGCCACAAACTCTTCCAAAAACTCAATCTAATCAGGGTACTAATGGCTCACATATTTGTTAACAGCAATCGCACTACAGTTTCCTCCGTAAATTTAGCAGACTATCAGTGGGTGTAGAAGATTTGGCAGCAAATTACATTATGATGCAGGGACTGTGCCCATGTGCTGGGCTCACATATCAACACACACACATGCACGCGTTAGGAGCATGTTACACTCTGCAGAGCAACACTGATGGAGAGCCTGTTTGTTTCCCATCTGTCTCTCCCTTTCACTCTACTGAGCTGTTCTCTGTCTTTTCTGCTGGTGGAATTTCACTCAGTCTTAATTGATTTGTAACTGTGCCTTTGCCGTTTTGATAACCCTGGCACAAAAACACAAATATGTGTTGATGCAACACAACTTTTTTCCTGTAATTATTGGACAAGTCTGTGCTGAAAGAGTTGGAAACTCTCACAACAACCAAAATCATCAAGATCTTTTTAATCTGACAACACCATAGCTTTACTATGGTGTGGGTGTCAAAATGAAGCAATATTTTCACTGGAGGTGAATCAATTTGAAAGGAACACACCAATGGTGTCAGTTCCAGTAAGACCCAAGATTTGTCTTCTTTGGCTTTGTTGGTGATTCAGGCTCAGCATATGTTTTTCCTAATAACGGTCATCACTTTGTGTTTTTGGATAAAGACACCATTTTAAACCAAGTCAAGCATTTTCAATAAGTTTATTGATATTGATCATTTCTTCATTCAAACTAATGGATACAATAAGACAGTTAGCTTGCTTGGTTGTATGCTAGCTGTGCAGGACACATTAACAATTCAAACCATGCCACTATAGCTGAAGGATAAGAGTAAAAACATTTTTCCAGAGTTACAATTCCCTTGTACAGGAGAATAACATTTAAATTTAAAATGTCAAGCTTTCCCTTGTAGGCCTCCTTCTATTGCATGAATTGATTGTTATTGATCATGACTGATGTCCATTGTTCAGCTCACAAATGTAATTTCCATCTTCTGTTTAGCATTTAGAAGAGAGACGTGACAAACATTTAAAACAGCATATTTCTGTCTTTCTTGTTTATTTCCTTGTTTTTGATGAACAGAGATGCCGGTTTCAGTGACCTCTACATTCTGTTTTATTCTATAAACTAAACTATGTCCCAGCAACTGCACATTAGTCACTCGGTTGTTGCCCCAGTTGAAGCCAATTACACCTGATCCTGCATCCTGCAATCCAGCACACGCACAAATCCATGTTCTGGGCTGCTGTCTGTGGGAGGATGTATTTCAGCTGCATCTGGCGGTTCGTGTGCACCAGCCCATGAAAAGGTCAGTATGCAGCTAATTTACTGGTGTGTAACTAATTTACAGTACTAATTTTTAGTCTCATCAGATGTTCATTGTGGGTTGATAGATGAAATAAATACTCTAACCTCACTGATAATGTTATAGCAGCACTAATACGCTCAGTAAATCAAACGATTGTCTGTGAAAGACTATTAAAGACATAATTCAGAGAACTTTTTATCTGTATATTCTCTACGTTTATCAGTGTGAGAATCAAACATGTCTCTGTTATTGCTGTAATTTATGTGACTTGTATGTCACTATAAATAACATATCTAGACAGTGATGCTTTTAAAGAGGAAGTGGACACAATAATGTGATCATCAAACATAAAACTCAATATCACATGACTGAGATCCAACATGGGTTGGGTCAAGGAAAAGCCAACAGTCTTGGTTATGTGCATCAATATGTCTAAAACTGGATAAATGGGAGGTAACCCACCATCAGCTCTGATCATCTGGTGTATTGGAATCTTAATAGGAGAAAGCATTTCAATGCATAGCACAGAGGTGAATCATGAATTGCATAAACAAGATGTATGCTGGTCATTTTAGCCACAGCCACTAGTTAATTTGTGGCACATCGTGCTGCTGTCAACGTTGGCGTTTTCTTTCTGCTCGGTTTAGTCAACCACATTTTGGATTGGACTGAATCACCCTTGGGTCTATTCATTTTGTGACTGGCTGTCCCTGGGCCTCTTTCAGATCAGTCTCCCTTTTTTGCAAGATAATTTATGCAAGTCAGGATGGATGGCTCTGTTTCTGAACTGATCCAACATTTAGGAGCTTTAGTCGACCACTAGTCTGCATGCAATGCAATGGATTAAATTCTGTAACAAAAAGAAAACTTATGTGAAGCTGAAAATGTTGCTTCAAGTGCATATTAATCATCAACACCATTTCATTGTCATTGCATAGAAATTAATCGGTCTAACAACATTCACCATTGGACATTTAAAGACCCTCCATTGTACAACAGACTTTTTGACCCTAATATATATATATATATATATATATATAAACAAAACAAATTTCATTCCCACAATAAAAGCCTAGGAACTGGGTTTATCTGCTAAATTTAGTGTTAGCCTTGTTCTGACATTTAAGTTGAATATAGTTTGGCTTGAATGTGGCTCTAAGAGTTTTAATTCCCAAGGAACTCATGAGTGTAAAAAACTGACCTACTTCAGAAAACAGAAAAACAGTGTCACACTGTGTCATTATTTTAATGCTGATGTTAAAATATGAATAACTACAGGACAAAAAAAAGCAATGTTTAAATCACCACAATTGTAGAAAATACATTCGTCCACCTGCACAATAAAATAAAAAATGTTCTTTCTGGTAAAGAAAAATTACACACATAATCTAAAAACATTTTTCTTCTCCTTCACTGTGGGAGAGTTTTAGACTATTGTCATATGTCATTTGTTGTAAAGCATGTACGAGCATCATCACCTTTACCCACACTTGGGCTCAAATGTAAAGTTATACACATAGCCAGTGGTTAGATTTTACAGCGGAAGATGCAGTCTACCATCATTGAAATGGAACATTTTCTCAAAATGTTCCATTTTTATATTAAATGAGGCTGACACATTGCCCAAGGTGAGTGTTGTCTGATGGCAGTAAGAGGTTTCCTCTGCCAAGTTTCACTTAGATGTGATCAGTAATGGTCCATGCCTGTTCTTCAGAAAAGAACATTACTTTTCATCCTTAATACCCCTGTTGTTGACATAAGTAATGAAACTACGGTTGGATTAATACCTAATATGTTATTCTCATTTGACTGTGTAGAGATAGTCATCAATGGGGTCAAATAAATGTCACAGATCTCTATTCTAAACATTTGTGTTTTATTTTTGCCTGAGGGGATGTGAAGCCAAGGGAGAAAACAAACTTTCAGGGTTGGTGAGTTAAAGTTACTGTGATAATGTCCTTCAACTTGTTCTTCATCCATGCATGAATACATTTTATGATAATGGGCCTTAATACAATGTCCCTATTTCAGACAAATATTTCACCGTGTCTTGCAGTTTGTTATTTGATCACATGTGTTAAGAAGATCTGAAGTGTGACGCTTGTCTTACCCCTGAATGTCGTAAATGTGCCTGTGACACTAAATCATGTTCAACCTGAACAGTGAAACACGAGCGGCTTCACGGATCTTGTGAAGGACCAATGAAACCGACAAGTACATTCATTGCCATTTAGTTCCGGTGAGGTGCACAGCAATGTTCAGGGTGAAGAGATGTGTGTGTGTGTGTGTGTGTGTGTGTTTTTAATTTAAGCCAAGAGAGAACCTGAAGTTTTAGGTGTTGGAGATCATACTCAGCTCTGCATCTGCTGATTGAGGGATCGATCAAAAATAAAATTAGATTAAAGAAATGATGGGTGGCTAAAGTTTCATGGAAATGAGATGAAGCAATGAGGTTTAAAATATTTTGTCAAATATAGCAGAAAATATACTATCAACCATACACTAACTCTACACTATCAACTGTAGTTCAGTGGTTCAGTTACAAAAGCTGTTATGTTTCTTTTTGGTTTGTTTTGTTTTTTTTTTTTTTCAAAATGTCTGGAAATAGTACTTTGTCTGCATTGTCCAACAGTCTACTGTTGGTTAGGTAGTAATATGTGTGTGTATTTGTGTGTGTGTGTGTAGAAGCAAAGGGTCAGGGTCACACTCCAAATCACTGCGAACCCGGAGGGAACAAACTGAGCCTGTTAGAAATAGTGCAGAGACAAGCTTAACCTATTTTTAATAGTCCCTCCCTCTCCATCATTCCCTTCCCAGACCTGTTGTCTGTAACAGAAGGCTGCTGTTTTGAAGGTTAAAATACTATCAATAAACTGACATTGAAGTCCACATTGTTATTTCAAGAGTTGACACTATAGCATTCAAAATGTGCAGTGAACTTGTCTGAGCAACTAAACGTGAGAGGATTTATAACAAGTCAACATAACCTCAGTTTAAAGAGAATACTAATAAATAATACTGAAGGGTATTTAATAATTAAAAGTTAGCAAGTCATACTAGATTCATCCAAGTTACCTTCAAGGTAATGAAAAGTTTATGGTGGCAAAACAGAGCAATACTTTCCATTTAACTGCTCATAAACAACAGGTCATTTAAGAAATGAATATGCAGTGGAACTGACAGCTGCAAATTATCTCTGTTTCTTGATGCCGGAATAATAATTTTACACTACATTACAGCAGGTATTTACAATTCAGAGATGGAGGGTGCATACTTAACTACATCAATTAAGGAAATAGTTGTGGAGATGTCAGATACTCCACTGAAGCAAATCTGTAGCAGGCGGGAACGTGCCATGTGTTGTATTATGGCACCAGCTGCACCGGCTTCCCAATGGGAAATAGTTTTGATGTTTTTCATAACTGCCACTCTTCCGCTTCATCGGGATCCCTTTTTGACAGGTAAACATGTGGTGATGCACACCTCAAGTGAGGGACATTGCACAGGTTGAAGAAAGACTGACAGACTTGGCTTTAGTGCTGACAGCAACAAAGGTAAAAGAAAAACTGTAAAATTTTTACATGATTTTACTCTTTAGTTTTTCTCTGTACATCTCAACACTTTACTGCTGAGAACTGGTTTGTTTTAGTTTAGCTTTAGGTTGAACTTTACAAACAGCATAAAAATATCATAGGCTTATATCATATTCTGTGCTGTCTTACCAACAAATAATACTGTAGCTCTATTTATATAATTATTTATGACACGTATATGTATTTGCAAAGAACAACACATTTTAACGTAATCTTAAAATTACCTGAATTTCATACAGAAACTATGCAAAACCACTACAAATAGACACAGCATCATATATAAAACATCTAAAGAATAATTCTCAATCATATGAAATATTTTTAGCAGACAGAATTGTCATGTAATGAGAAATGAATAAGAAACGTCTTGTTATTGTTGGCTTTTAATTAGAAATGAGACAGTATGTTACACTGAGTATCTTTGGAAAATATAACTTCTTATGTGGCAGCTGTTACATTGAACGGTATCTGTGCGAACAGGTGAAAAGGAACTATAATCCTTACAAAGACAAAACAGAAACTTTGTAGCAGGACTGGACTGTGAGGACAGTCGCCTGTTTGTGACAGAGGCATTTCAGCTGCGGTGGGAGAGAAACAGCAACGATGGAAGAAGTGAGACATGGAAGGCAACGAGTGTTAAGGGGCATCATAATAAGTGAGAGGTGGGAGCGAGGGAAGTGTCAGAAGGTTGAAAGGACTGTGAATGGAAGCGCTGCTTGTCCTGTCATTTCAACACGCTCTCTGAGGACATCATTGTTTCCGGAAGCTTCAGGTTCCCCCCGCCGCCAGTACAAGACGTCCTCTCTGCGGCCGTCCCTGCTAACAGTCGCCATCAGTCACACTGGCTCAGAAACCATTCGCCTCCAATCTCACCACTGCTGTGAAGGCAACTGCTCGAGCTTGTCTCACAAATCTGCTCCTCCGTGTGCTCGGCAAGCAAACACATATATTTACACTGCGCCAAAATAACACACTCTCATACACACCACACAAAGAGACACACACAGGATTCTTCCGTCACCAAAAAGCACTCCTACTGAATTTGTCGCTCTCTTGCTTTTTATATCCTTCTCTCTATGTAGCTGGCTGCTGGATCCACCTCATGTCCTCCATGTTTCCTAGACTTACTGTCTTCATCTGCACATTAAAAGCTCACTGTGCCACATATCCTCACGCTTACTACTGGATAGAAACTACTTCATGAAACATTTGAGAGATTTGGGTCTCATAAAAACACAGAGTTGAGAATGTATTGTTTCTTTGTTGTAAGTTTACACACACCAATTAAATTAAACTTTATTAGTGCAGCACCAGATCACACAATACATTTATCTCACAGCAATCTCACCACAATTACATTATATGTTACACAGTTTCACACAGATTCACAGCCTCCTCCTCGCTGTAGCTCCTGACCTCTCTCCTCCGTCTGTTGTGTCGACCTCTGCCCTTTGCTGCTAATCTGTTTTTTGTCTGTGTGCAACTCAGATGCCTGGTGGTGGGGCAGGGCTCGTCGGTGCCAGCTGGTAACACATGGACTCTGTGTTTCCAGTCGTTAAAGCTCTGGCTGCTTCTGGCACAAACACACTCTCTCCTTCTCCATCACTACAGGCACCAGCTCTTACTTCTTTAGTGTTTTTTTTCTCATATACCTCACAGAACTCATACACACTGTCATAAACATCCCACTGATTTGATTGACAATCACACCATATGCGTTGTTGTGCTTTTATTGTGTATGACCGTTTATTTAACCACTGACAACTTCTGTCAAAGCTTTATGAGACAAAGTTTTGAGACTGTGCTGCCTACGTACATCACACATCAGGTCAAAACACATTTAGATACATAACTCCTCTCCACATCCTCCACATAAGTTATGTGACATAACTTACCAAAAGGATGCATGAGAACCTGAGTTATTGGTAAGTTTGACCTTTAAACTGTGTTGTGTTTGAGTTAGAGCCAAAATTACATATCAGCTTCATTTTATTTATCTTATTTGAATATTTTCATGCTCTGTCCATCAACAAACCTTATGAATCAACGATATAGTATTTTTCAAGTAGTTAAAAATAATAGCCATTGTAAGGGGTTAATATTTACTGAATTATTAACACAACAGTCTCTAAATCAACACATTTCTTTCATTCCCTGTTTGCAGCTCTGCTGTATAGATTGTAAACAGAGCATTACAGAGTGTGTTTGACGTGCCTGTGGCTAGAACAGCCTCCGTCAAAAATGTGCCTGTTGAACTCATCTCCCTCTCTCTCTCTTTCTCTCTCCCTCAGCTGCTATTATTTATTCAGTTTGTTTGGCGGGACTCAGTAGCCGCGGCAGCCCCGGCCTGGCAGACCTATCGAACTGTGGCATAATAGATGTAATACATCAATGCGTTTGAGCTGAGAGCCTTTAATTAGGCCTTCCTGCTTGTTTCATCAATTCCCCCATGCCCTCCTGAGATTTGGGGAAGGGGTGGGGGGTAGGGGGTGATACAGAGAGGCCTCACACTGCATGCGAATCACTACACCTCCAACTCTCCACCTCACCCATTCCTCTGCCTCCTTATTCGGCGCTTTGTCCCTGAAAATTGGAAGCCCCCAGCTGCCTGCACTCTTCCCTCTCCAGCCCACTGCCACCCATGTCTGCAGGGTCAGGCACCATAAAATGCTAATCCTCACCTGAGTGTCAATAATTAAAAACATGTCACCCTTCAGGATTTGCGGCTGTCTCTCGTAGAGCTGCAGAGATATCCAGACGAAAAAAAAAAAAAAAAACAATTCAGAGAATGTAAGTTCATTTGTCTGTGCTGTGTATCTGAGTGTGTGTGTGTGTGTGTGTGTGTTGGTGTGCAGCCATGACCTTGCTCTCCAGGTGCTTTTGAAATGTGTCATGTTAAATAAACACCAAGCAGGACCCAGTGATGACCAGCGGCACAACTGCAAACACAGACCAATCTCCAGCTGGTTTTGCCATTTTCTGTTTACCATTTCTCGCCATTCACATTTCACATGAATCATAGCAACAACATCTGACATTTACCACAAGTTAAAATATGACCACACTAGACCACATAACTGAGGGGCCACTGCCACTGGAGGCAGAAGCTGATCTATGTGAACGACTGCTCTTCTGCTTTCACTGCTGAACACCACACCATTGATTTCATTCACACATATTATCGATCACTTTAGTTTCAGATTGGAATTCAATATATATATATATATATATATATATATATATAGTATGTGAACCCTTTGGTATTTCATGGTCTGAATAAATTTGTGATAAAAATGAGATAAAATGCGATCTGTTCTTAATCTAAGTCTAAGGTTATTGAGAAATTGTTATGTGTCTAAAATAATAACATAAGACATGTCTTTACTGAAAACAACCAAAAAAAAAACCCATAGTGCTTGTGGAAAAAGTATGTGAACCCCTGAGTTAATGACCTCAAAAAAGCTAACTGGAGTCAGGCTTTAGAACACCTGGAGTCACATTAAGATAGTGAGCCTGGAGGTGTGGACTACAGCTACTTTGACTGATAAAACCCCTAAAACTTTTGGAGTTTGCCCTGCACAAGAAAAACACATTTATGTGAACCATGCCTCAACAAAAAGAGCTTTTAGAGGATCTACAACCAAGAACTGTTGATTTACATAAAGCTGGCAAGGGCTACAAAGTTATTTCACATTTTTAAGACTTTAGAAATTCACCAGTCTACACTTAGGCAAATAATCTAAAGATGGAGACACTTTGGGACTCTTGCTACACTACCAAGAAGTGGGCGCATCAAACGACACCAAGAGCACAATGAAGAGTCATCAGTGAGGTAAAGGAACAACCCTGAATGACGGCCAAAGATTGGAAAGGCATCATTGGAACTGGCCAACATCTCTGTTCATGAGTCTACAATACGTACAACATTGAACAAGTAGAATATCTTTCTTTGTGGTGCAGAATACCATGAAGATGGTCACTGCTTACTAAAAGAACGTTGCTGCATGCCTTAAGTTTGCAAAAGAGCACACTGACACTCCACAGTATTGGTAAAATGTTTTTAGGACTGATAAAACTAAGACTGAACAATTTGGAGAGAACACACAGCACTCTACCTGGCATAGAAAGGGTACGGCATAGAATCATGAAAACATCAACCCAGCCATAAAGTATGGTGGAGGAAACATGATTTGGTTTGCTTTGTTGCATCATGGCCTGGCCAGCTTGGAATCATTGAGGGGAAGATTAATTATAAGTATATCAGACAGTTCTTCAGGATAATGTGAGACTGTCTTAGCCTGGGTCTTCCCATACTGCCTGTGACACTACATTGAATTTGGTATTCAAGTCAGTCTGGCCAACCTGCATATTCTCTGCTCTTCCCGATCTTGAAAACTCAGGAACCAATGAAAATGAGCTTTTACACCAGTGTGAGTTTTAATGACACACAGGTTAAGCAACCTCGAACACATTTATTTACAGCCAACATGGCAGCCATGGAGGAGCAGTAATTGTTTGATTCAGCTGTATCTGCTGTTTTAAAAGATAAACCAGTTATTAATTCTAAAAGTTCACTTACTTTTTCCACAGTCATTTTAAATGTTGAATTAGTGTGTTCAATAAAGACAGGAAAGATCATAATTTTTTGAGTTATTATTTTAGACACATATTTGTCAATATCCTTGATGACAAATTTATTCTCATTCCGTCTGTACCCATGTACCCAAGTAAGTAAATCAAGGTTCCCACTGAGCCATGGCCCATTTGGTACCACCATCCTTATGGCAAACAGAAAGAATAAAGATTAATAATAAATGATATTTTTATACGATTTACCATTTCCTTCTGCGCCTCTTCCCCACACTTTGCGCAAATGCAGTTTTTTTACATTCATAGTTAAGGTGGACATAAGGGAAAAACATCTGCTTGTCCACATAACTGTATTTACATTATATAATTGTAATAATTACATTATGTTTTATGCACGTTATTTTGTTCTGTTACAATATATGTTGTCACCCAAAATTGTCTAGCATTTAAACAGTCCATAGTGCAAAACGGGTTACGGACCACTGCTCTAGATGGCTTAAAGTACATAACTAGGGTTCATATTTACAGTGACAGATTTTATCAATGACTGAATTAGGAAAGAATTAAATGCACTGACTGTTTCAAGACAGTACATACTGGTTTGCATATGATGATAACTTTTTTCATTAAATGACTGAAAAGATTTGATTCAGTGATGAAAAAACACCTTTACCATGGAGATCAAGCGCTCTGTCCCACGCTTGGTGGTCTTGCATGGAGACTCATATTATGTCAAGGAGCCCACACACAGCAAGGACTGAATATACTGAACCAGCTCTGGGAATGAAGGCTAAACAGACGAGGAGATGTATTGGTAAAGATGCAGATCAGAGGACATGACTGAAACTAAAATAAATGGCAGTTGAGTTGGCAAATGAAAGAACAAGCTCTCAAGTGTGTTTTCTGATTCCTGCTCCATCATCATAAAGTTTGTGTTGTGACAATAATAAACAGCAGACATGAAGTGTGAGAAAGTTTTCTGAGCGACATTAATGTAACAGCCCTTTAGTCCCATTGGATGCATATCTCCAGTGAACTGCAAACATAAATGCATAAAGTTGATTTAGGAGTTAGAAAGATGCATTTGGCATGGGCTTCATAATGAACAACAGATGGCATCATTCTGTTATCCATCTTGTCAAAAATGCAAAGTATTTGGGGGGAAGAAACAAAACAAATTACAAAGTGCATCCATATAAAAAACACATGCACACAGAGAAATGACAATGGCAATGGTTTGTAAATATTGTATAGTAAATACTGTATAGTACCTTCACTCCACATGATGAACTGCCCGCAGTCTGTTAATTCCACAGAAGCTAATCCCTTCAGTCTTTTGCTAATATATCCATTACATGAGTGATGCTCCCATAAGCCAGCCCTAGTCAGTAAATAATTCTGGTTAATTAAAGACAAGACATCCATCTTTGCCTTGGCTTTGTGTGCAGACTCTGCGAAAGCCATGTTCTATTAATAAAACAGTGGTTATCACCACTGTTGATGTACTTTCAAACCTGTTAATTAGACCGTAGATTTTCAATGGAAATTAACAGCCAATAATTCATTGGAAAGGGGGAAATGACACTTTATTTCCTTGATGACATACCCATCGGGAGTCACATCAGCAATGAATATCTGTGTTAAACAGACACATTTAAGCAAAATAGGATTGTTTTATTCATTTATATGTTCATGTAAGCCACTAATTATTTGCCAGTTATAAAAACCACACATTAATTTAGTATTAGAATACTGAGAACTGAAAAGCCATTCTTATTGTGTGCACACTACTTTATATGAGGCAGCCACCACTTCTCACATTATGAAATAAATTGTTTTCACACATTTTCTTCATAACGTTTATCAGTTTAAAAAGAGACATTTTAAATGACACAAGATTTTTGTTTACATGTGAGAGAGGGTTTGTTAGCAGATACTTGACCATTAGTGATCTCTCATGTCTCTCAAATTTCCATATAATTTTCAAAATTGGGAAATTACACTCAAGAGGTGGCAGCCAGTATTTTGATTTTCCTATTAAAAAGCAAATTAATTTCATATGCCACAAAATGT
Organism: Polydactylus sextarius; assembly: GCA_016801845.1. Taxonomy (NCBI): domain Eukaryota; kingdom Metazoa; phylum Chordata; class Actinopteri; family Polynemidae; genus Polydactylus; species Polydactylus sextarius. Next base: position 20,159,419 of record CM028906.1, read on the forward strand.
TGATACTTTAACCAGCATTAGCTCGTTCCCCTGTATACCAGGACCAAATTTATAATGTCCCCAGGGCTTTAATCCAAATATGATTACATTTATCTTGTTAGATAATTAGGTGTGCAAAACACATCAAGTTTTTCTGCCACTCTCAACAGCAAATTAAAAAAAAAAATCTATCTAAAATCTATCTATCTATACAGTGTGTGGGTTGTAATATGTTCATGTGTATTGCTGCAGAAAGTGTAGTGCGTAACATCTTAAGTATATGAAAGTTTTTGTTAGTTTAGACAGTTGTCTATTTCCTGGAAGCAATTTGTAACAGTGCAGTAACAATTTATTCTTAACAAAACTAACCTCTTGACAATACAGCCAATAGTTGGTGAGAAATTGTCCATATGTCTCAGCACAGTCAGTTGTTGATAAGTCACTAATTTACCAGCATTTCAGGCCCCCTGTGATAGCACATTCAGCTGAACCCTCAACCAATCAACTGATCAGTACAAGTCATTGATTTGATAGAAAGCACCAACCTGTCTGATAATAAATGCAGCATCAGCCTGTTTTCACCTACAACAACAGGAGCCTGGTGTTTAATTAAGATAATTATCATATGTGAGTGAACAATGACAATATTTTCACAGATTCTATCCAACTCTGCCAACTGCTCCATAATGTACATTTATATTTAATGTACAATTGTGTACAATTGTGTACATAATGTTCATCCATAATATTGAAGGTACCCCAAAAAAAGCTGAGAAGTTTTATATGCATCCATTAAAATCAAAATTACTTTAAACGTAGACTTGAGCAGAACTGGGACACAAAAAGAATGAATTATTACAAAACAACCTCTCATTGTGACAGCAATCAGAAATCTGCAGTCTGTAAAATGCACATGCATTATCTGTGCACATTATTTTCTCACACTGACAACAGTCTCCACAGGGAAGATGGTGGTAATGAAGTTTGGATAGGAAGTCTTTGTAATAGTTCTAAAAATATATGGAATAATTAGAAAGCAATTCTGTTTCACCTCTAATTTAATCTCCAAACAGACACTTCAACATAATTATGATTGTGATAAAATATATTCTGTTCAAACTGATCTCTAAGAAAAAGTGTAGAAACTGATTTTCCAACATATTAGGAAAGCTGGTCTGTTTCAGTAGAAAATCTTTCTAGTGTAAAAGATGGAAAAGAATAATGAAAAACATATTGAATATTAGACGAAAGAAGTTGGAACATAGTGGATATCACTTAAAAAACAGGAAAATGCTGCCAAGTAAAAACTACTCCTCGAATCCAACTCAACTGGAGTTAATTTCACTTGGAGTTTCTGTTATTTTGATCTATATGTTTAAATTACATCTTGTATAGAGTCACACTGTCCATTCAAAAACAAATGAAGATTTGTCAAAAAGTTACATAACTTAGTTAACAGACAAATAGTCTGCGGTCCTTTGAGAGTTTGAAACTTGATGGCAAGTAAATCAGAACTGAGTTTGTCTGAGTTTGTTGGTACATTTTCTATAATTTACTGTTTCTGGTGTTTATCCCACGTAAAGAAAAATATGAAAAAAGGTTTTGTACAAAAAGAGTTCAGGATTATATGGCTCATTTCAGCTGTGATTGTTCACATTTTCTGAATCAAGCAAAGGCAAAGATGTAAATAGATATTTAAAAAGAAGAAGAAGAAAGTATTTTGCTTGCTGTGAATATGCCACAATTTTCTTAAGTCTAAAGAATCACAGACTCTGACTTACACGGAGAAAAACAACTAAATATTGTAAACTATTCATTGAAAAAGAACTTGAACTTTGAAGTTTTTACATCACCACAACTATAAATGTAGGTCATATTAGTGTGGATGCCAGTTTGGAGAATTTTCAGCTCTTTTTATACATCAATCATATTCATATTAACCAGTTTGAGTTTCTTCTTGTTCTAATGGAATCTTGTTTGTATTTGCTTTTTGATGACAAAACACTGAGTTCCCTCCTGTGCTATTAAATGGTTTTGTAAGTTCTTTGGTGGCACAGATAAACTGAAACCAGTGTTGTTGCATAGAAATAAGACACACCTTTGCAGGAGATTTGTCTTCATTATTTGAGCTACTCCTCTACATAATTAGATTATTCATATTACTGCTGTTTTGTTGTGCAAACAATCAAAACAGCTTTATCTCTGCGAGATGTAGAAGTTTTGTAATAGACTGTCTGTTGAAATTAATTATTATTGTGCAATTACTCTGCAATTCCACTGCATATATGGTAATAAAGAGCAGAAATCCACACAGCTCTGGAACAGTCTAAGCACAAAGGTAATGTGTATAATGGGGCTATTGTATTGGATTGTGTTGCTTTTGTGTGTTCATTCCCCTTTTGTTTCCAATATTTCATATCCTCAAGATGAGAAGTATAGTTCACCATGGGAATAAAAATGTGCGTGTCTATTTAACACAATAAAGAGGAGGCTAAAAGACTTGCAGCCTTTTTCCTAATGAGCCTTGTAAGACCTCATGCTGTTTGATGTCTAGGACCGTTTCATCCAGCTCAGACACTGTCTTCATTGCCCTCTAACCCTCTCTGTCCAAGGAGGCGACTGGCAGGCTGGCACCCCTCTGCCCTGTGCCTGCCACCCACCAGGCCTGACCATGTTCTCCACTTCATTTACCTTATGCTTGGCTACTCTGCCAGACATGGGCTAGAGGCCAAAACACAAACAGATATGCACCTGCAAGGTAGTATCCTTTGGGATTAAAGCAGGCAGTTAATTTTGTTTGCGTTTTGACAGGGTGTTTTTAATTTTACCTGTCAGCGTAGGTTTGTTCAGGTGTTCTCTATGGACCTCTGTCGAGTGTGACCTATCATCGCCATATGGTCACAATTCCCACCGCTCACCACTGATAGACCTGCTAGCGCTAAAAGAGTCATTTAACCTGTATTGATGCTGGTGAAAACAAAACTGTTTCTTTATCGAGTCTGCATTGTTTTATTCTCAATGGTTTCCCATTTAAATGAAATTTCACACAAACTTGTAACAAATAGGAAAACAATTTGTGTTAATGTCCTATGTTTTTTGTGTTTTTATAATAGATATATTTATTGGTTTTGGTTTTTAAGGGACAAACATTAAACAATGAAACATAAAAGAACCTAATTATACAAAAAACACTCACTCTAATGAAAAACAGCCATGATAAATCTAAATGATTAGATACACATAAGAAAATGATGATAGCCCAGGGAGGTATGAGTCTGAAAACGTCTTTCTGCAAAGTCTATCTACTCCCTTTCTGTTCCTGTGTAATTCAAGACAGGCTTCCAAACTCCAAACTACACAACACTGAAAGTTTGTCCTTGAGCCAGTCGGGCTTCCACAGGGATGAGCTTTATTATACTTTGCAACCACTGTGAGGCCTTGGGGAGGTTTGTCAGAGATCCACTGAAGTACGATGTACCTTCTGGCACCAAATACAAGAACATCAAGCAGTTTTGACATATGGGGTTTAAAGTGAGCTGCAGAAACTAATCAACGGAAACAAGACAGAGGTTTTTCTTTGCAAATTTTTGCCTAGATTTATAAAAAAAAAAAAAAAAAAGAATCATTTTATAGTGTAGCACTGGTATAATTGAGTTCATGAATAATTTTGAGTTGCAACAACCCAACTTTGTTCAGGGACAAACAACCACATGAGCTCAACTAAACAACCCAGTCACCATTTTAAATGACTATGCCCAAGTGAGTTTCCTTAAGATGACCCATGCTTGTCTGTTGGGGGTCACAGAGCTTTGTAAAAAATATGTCTGTAAAGTTTCAGAGCTTAGGATTTTGCTAAATCTGTTCTTGAGGAAGCAGTTAAATCAAATCCAATGTAACCTAACTGCTGAGAAGACAAAGCTACAGATCTGCAAGCACCAAAAAAGAATGTGACTTATGGGAAGGTCATACAGCTCCTTGAGCTGGTTAAAAGATTTAACAGTACCATCAGCCACTAAGTCCTCTATAGCAGAGATACTATTCCCTGACCACAAAAGAAACATGCAGTCCTTGAAACCAGGGGGGAAATCTGGATTTAAATGAACAGGAATAAGGCGAGAGAGAGCAAATCCTCCCGAGTCCTTGTCTTCCTAATAGTTCTTCATACCTTTAGTGTGTTCAGGCAAAGTAAATTGCCCTTTGCATTGTCTGAAACCCACTTGACCATTGAGTTTTGTTTAGTATTTTTGACGTGCTCACAGTTGTCTCCTCCTGAGACGTCTCTGATCACAAAGTTAAATCTAAGATGAAAACTGCTTGATTTTTTTTTTTTTTTGTGTACACACACACACACACAGTGAACAGACAGTGAACTTAGGCATTTTGGCAACTTCTCACTTCAAATGCTTTAGATTTTTTTTAGGATTTTATGGAAAAAGGGGGTTTTAATAGTAAAATACATAAAAAACCAAAGAGAGAAACTACAATAATAAAAAAAACTATGACTATGAAACTATAACTTGACATAATTGCTTGATATAAATGCTTTCATCAGATGTATATTGCATATTAGGAACAAAAGGTATTACAAAGAAGCATTCATCTCTAGCTTCAGTGTCATTGACAAAACACACTATGAATGTGAAGCATTTCCATATCATATACAGATGAAAATCATTTCAATTTTCGAAATAACAAATCTAATTTTATTTCATTTGTGTTAACAGATTTAACTGTTCATTCTAACAATATGTTGTGTATGTAAAATGTAAATGTTATGTAAAATGTATTTCTCATTTTCACCTCACGCAATTTGTGTAGACACAACACCCCTCTTTCACATGTTTATTGTGAAATAATGATAAATTCTGAGCAGCTACCGACTCTCCACCACTGATTATCACTTATGCTGTTGCAACAAAAACATCACGGCTGTAGCTATAGACTTGCTTAAATTTGTTTAGAATTTAAGGCGCTAAATTTTTTGCTGGTGATTATCACAAAATCACTCAAACACTAAAGTGACGACATTAATGGATGTGGTTATTCAGCAATAAAGGTGTGATGCGCTGTTGTCTGATTATTTTCAACACTGACAAAATAAAGTCACCTCTCACATACAGAACATAAGGTGACACCTGAATGTTATGTAGGGGATAATGGTTTTGCTACAGACAGCTCTGACCTCAGGCTTTCTCTTCTACTAAATGAACGCACCAGTATTTAACTGTAGCTAAAGGCAGCAACAGTGAAACTTACACAGCATTTGACCTACAGAGCATCTGAGCTGATGTTAATAATGTAACCAAAGTCGAGGAGGAAAAAAGCAAATTAGCTTCTCAGTTAGAACCAAGCAAATTTGATTTCAGATGTGTCTGACATTTGCGTACATCTGGACATTGCTATATCAATATTCAACTAACAGTATGAGGAGCAAAGAGAGGACACCAGAAATAACATTAGCCAGGATGAAGCTGCCTGCGGGTCTGAGGAACAGCTGCACAGGGAAGGAGAGATGACATGCAGCCAAAAGTAAAAAGCAAAAAGACATGTTGAGGAATAAAGGGAGTCAGCAATAAAGACTGTGTATGTTTGTGTGATAGAGGAAGGGCAAGAGTGTGTGTATGTGTATGCACGTGTATATACACTACATAGTGTTACATAATGGAAGAAGTATAATAATATTGTGTATCAGAGTGCAGCTCTAGTCTGTGTTGTTAATAATGAGAGCTATCAGTAAATGACTCTTGCTCTGCCAAAAGAAAAAATTGTCTGGATTTTAAAACTCTTTGTCCATCATTGTGCTGCTGAACATCCCAAACAGACATTTTGAAAACCAAGAATTACATTGTGTGATTATCCAAAGTAAAAGATTTAAATTAGACTAATTTTATTTGATTATATTCCGTTTTGTTGGTATATATGTCCACAATAGAAGTAGGAATGTACCCTCCATGTTTTTGGAAGACTAACACTGCTAACAGTGGATGGAGCTAACACTATCTTCACACATACAGATTCAAAAAGCTGGAGCAGAAATAGCAGCTATTCAGTCTCTGAATGAGACCTGGCTTTGCAGCTCCATTCACACCTCGTCCCTGTTGTCTCACAAAGGGACACATGGTAACAAGTGCAAAGAGCTCACTCCTGCTCACCTGTTACATGACGAAGTCAACCTCCTAACATTCACTTAAAGAATAATAAAACGTCAACAATCTTCCTACTTATTATGCACAAAATAAAGTGTATAACCCCATTAAATAACATTAGACAGGAAGGGACAGGATCTGTTCATAGTCACACTGACATAATACCATCAACATTACACTGAATTTAGAAACTAAATGCTAATCTAAATACCTAGAATTACTGTTTTCCTAAATTATCAACAATTACATGTTTAAAAGAATGTCGTATGCAACAAGAAGTTTTCAAAAATGTCATGTTTAATAAAGATATTTTCAGAACATGCAGGCTGTATCTGCAGAGTGAATGTTGTTTCCAAACTGTTGGTGGGAAATTAGAGGCAGAACAGAGGTAGTTTTTAAGAAATGGATCAAAGCTCCAAAATTCACTACAGCTGCTAGTTTCATGGCAGCTCAGGAGTTAGTAAGGCGTGGAAAGCCATTCACGGACGGTGATTCATGAAAGAATTGTTCATTAAACTATCAAAGCAGATGTTCTCAGACTTCAAAAATAAAACCTGCAATGAGAAGTGTGATGTGAATGATATTGAGTAGATGCAGGTATGTAAATGAAAGACACGGTTGAATTGATAAAAATGAAAGGTCAAACATGTTCATGAGGCTGTTGTGAAACATTTAATCATACATTGTCATATGATAAGAGTCTCTATAGATGAAAATTATTGAGCTCCACTGGACCACTAACTATGGGTGACTACTGTTGTTAATGGACATTATCAAATGCAAACTGAGCGTAAGTATCTCGGACACCTGAGCTCAGAAAAAACAAATGAATTTAAGTAAATATTATCTGAGGTTATTGATGATATGAGAGGTCATCATACAGGAAAGTTCAGTGAAGTTGTCTTATGGGTCTTTCACACAAGTTTGAGACTTCAGCAGCTCTAAAAAACAACTCTTCTATTCTCTGTATAATTTGCAATGGACCTAAATTAATCCAAAATTAGTAGCTGTAAATGATGTCAGCAGCTGTTGTCAACTAAGTGTGCCTCAAGTGTAGCATCATAAATAAACTTGATGCAGCATGTAGAAATAAGATGACATGGTAGTTTAGTGGAGGAGTGACAAAGAGCTAAAATGCGAAATCTGTTCTTAAATTTTACCTGGTGAATTTTCTTTCTGGGGTTTTGTGATCTGTGCCGCATGTCAAGGGTTTGGCGGACTCATGATATATTTATTTAAGTTCTTAGCTGCATGAAGAATGAATAAAATAGATTTATACGTACAAATATTCTCACTACTCCTACATCTGTCAACTTCCTTAAATCCAGATGAAGCCTGTTTTGAAACCTTTTTTAAAACATTCTTCACTACAGGCCAGCACTGTCTGTCTAACATCTCCTTTTTAAACAAAGTATAACATTTTCAGAAATTACACACATTACCATACTTCACTGACCAGTAACGGCTAAGAAAAAACATTTCTACAGAAAAAAATAGCTCTCACGGTGTACTATAACACTGGCTGAAGTCACCACCTATATAACCATGTAATTTATTGATAAATATATAAGTCATAATACAATAATGATGTACTATAAAAATAATCAAATTATGTCTATCCACAGCAACAAGTGACAGACTTGATGTCTGTCTTTCGGTGGATTACAAAGATTTGCAGCTTCACATCCTCTTAGATATGATGTGAAGACAACAAAAGCTCAGTCCTTAAATCTATAGGTAACCAAGAGCATTCTGGGTACTACAAGTGCTCAACATATCATTAACAGAAACACAAAGATGGCTTAAGATGCATCCAAGCATTAGCTAGTATAGAGAACAAAACCAGTTCTGTTGAGAAAGTATTCCCGATTACCAACAAACCATTTTCATATTACTATATGATTGCACATAGGATACCTTTCATGTAATTAAACTCCTTGCACTTGATGAATGTGACAGTTGTAACCTCCTCCCAATTACAATAATAAAGTAAATTTCCATTAATCTGAGGAAGGGAGGTTGTGACTGTCGTCTTCACTGTTGACTTCCCTGGTCGTCTCCTCCAGAGAAAGTACAAACTGTCACTGAAAATGGAAATGCACTTTCCATCAAGTTGCTATAGTGATGCGTCTTCTCATATCCAGCTCTTCATCAGCTGCAACAGAGAAGTCATCATCTCCGAAAATGAGAGAATCAAGTGCAAATCAAAATGAACGTCAGAGAGGCTGAATCTGGCAACAAGTTCAGCTGTTTCCTGATGATTCTTGGTGAAGAAAACAATGAAACTGAGTCATTTTGGGCCAAAGCTGATTTGCATCTCTTTGCAGATCTGGAAATTTAGTCATGTATCTAACCATCTGAGGTGTGGAACATTATTCTCTTGACTGCAAGACACATATGCACATGTTTGATTATATTGTGTGTGTGTGTGTATTCCAAAATATTCATATATATATATATATATATATATATATATATATATATATATTCCAAAATATTCCATGACATTCACTTTTCTGCTGTAGTGTTATTCATGAGATGATCAGGATGACTGAAACAGATAATTTTTGTAGTTTTACTCAGTACAATAATGTGTAACACTAAACCAATTATTTACTCATCTAAATCATCCTCATTAAGATTCTCACCTTACTTTTATGATTTAGTGAAAGTGTATAAAAAAAGACTCTTTTACATAAACATGAATTTCATTTATGAAGCTGAAGAATAAAGTGTTAGCAACCTTCATCATAGCCACTTTCATCATTTTCACATTTTCGTCAACATTATCATCACCCTCTTTTTGATCAGATTGTTATTGGGAAAAGTAACTTTCCTTGAAGGATTTTAACTGAATTGAGTTTTCCACCATCTGAAGTGGCATGTATACATCTGTATTTGTAGACCAGCCAGTAGGGACACACCCTATAGAAAGCCCTATAATTGACCAAAAACCCTCTCTCACTCCCTATATTTTCAAAAGCCTGAACCAAGAACCAAGAGGAGGTACAGCATTACAAGATACCTGAAAAATGTAAAATAATAAATTTTTGCCATCACTACCTTAAAGCTCCTTCTTGAGGAGTCACAATTTATTCATGCACCTTTCACCTGTCACTCATCAGTCTTGTGCATGGATCCTAATAATTCAGCGTTTCCCTGGTCAAGTTAAAGGCATCCATTTCCATTACTATTTTCTTTGCACCTGAACTTGTAGGTCCCTCATAGAGCTAAATACGAGTTGGTCCTATCTGAAGCACAGTTGACTCAAAATGGTGCTAAATGGCTAAAATGTAGTGATTTTGGTGTAAAGTCTAAGATTCAAATCTGCCCCACCAGAGCTCTGGTTACTAGCTGTAGGAAACATGGGTCTATAAAGTGGTTTCTCTCCGACAGATAACTGCTTGAGCCCCTTCACATAGATGACTCTATCCAGTGTCACACACTCTCATGCATTGTGATGACTTTCGCAAGGCCAAAACCTCTACACCGCTTCAGTCGACAGTCCTGCTTATGCCTTCACCATCTTGATGCATTCGCCGACAGGGAGGAATCACGAGCGAAGGCGCCGCTGTCCAGCCCTGTGGCACCTGAAATCCAGCGTGAACCAGCAGTTAATCCACTCCACCCACTGATCCTCTTCCAAAGACTTTGATTGTGGGCTCATCAGTGGTCTGACATGCATGACTTCCTCCAGCTCTGACTTACTGTTATCTAAGCACAGTCTTGGACGGTGGTTTTAGCCTCTTTACACCGGCTTCCAATTCATTTCAGAATTGATTTGACTTACAAGGTAATACATAGTCCTCAGCGTATCTCAGATCTTTTATCCTTGTACAACCCTGTAAGAGAGACAGAGCTTTTCAAATAACAGCCCCTGAAATGCACAAATACGTCAGACTGGGTCAGTGGCTTCTTTTAAATACAAATTGAAATGTAAATTTCTCAAACCACTTTTCCTGATTTCAGCTAATACTTTTCTATTCTACCTATTCTTCTTCTGTTCATGGGTTCATCTGCTACTTTTATTCTCTTTGCAATTGCGGTTTTGCAATTAACGCTCTTTCAGAAAGCATTTGCTGCTGCAGTTTAGTTGTCTAGTAACATATTTTTTAGGCACGGTTGCTGTAGAACATTAAATTTATAGACCACAAAAAATTCACATCCCTATTCAAATAGTTATGACTTGAATTTGATGAAAAGGCAATTCAGAGAATATCCAACACAAGTCTACAAGTCAGTGCATGGGGCAAACAGAGGAGCAAACCAAGTGGGACAAGAACTAAACAAAACAATTGACCTTGTTAATGTTAAATTAGTAAACACAATAATAAGACTGCAGAAATCCCAGAGCAGACGGAAAGCACAAAAAACAAATGATCTTTTCATTCTTCTCTTCATTGTTATCTCTATATTTTTATCTTTTCTAAATCTCATCTTCAAAGCTTCTCATCTGGTCTCAAAGGTGGAAAAAAATCTCAGTCGCTCACTTTTCCAAAATAGCTCAACATCACAACTGTAAAACAAGTATTTGGAAGACAAATCCACGTACAAAGATTTTATGAGCTTCGTCAAATATGTTGTTTTACATTACAAACTACCTGAACAAGATACACTTTACATACAAGTTTTAAGTAACGTGTATATGTATATACACTTGCTCAACCAGGTTTTATTTACAGCTTATTTATAGTTGAGTATTAAAGAGAGTTAAAACATACCTCTACATGCTAGCATTTAACTAGCTCTGCTGTACTTTTCTTATTGAATTTTATCTCTAGTTTTCTTTGTTTTTACTCCATTTTAAATATTTATTGTATTTCTTTCTATTTTCTTTCTATTTGTATTTTCTTTCTATTGTTTTTAGAATTCTCACTGTAAAGCACTTTGATCTTCATTGTTTGTATAAAAGTTGCCATACAAATAAAGTTATTATTATTATTATTATTGTTATATTTATTGAACCTTTGAATGAGGGACTGAAATATTGAAAATGTATATTTTCTGTCTCCAGACATACTTAAGCTTTCAGTCTTCAAGAATTAATTTGGCCTGTTTTGATAAGTGATAATATTGATTGATAAGCGCAGGGAAAACTTGTGGCATTAAAACACTGTGCACATACTTAAAGGTGTTTACTATCCTTTACCTTAGTAGCGTCTTTTGAAAATTCTCTGCAAGGTCACCCATGAAATGATATTCATCCTTTTCCTACAGAAGAGCTCATTCTAATCTTGGCATTGGACATAAAATGTGTGTGACAGCACGCACATTTTATTTTGCACTGAGCATAAAAATGGGCTTTTCACATATCACATCACTTCTTTCTGTAAATCTGCATTGACAACTCGAAAGCACATAAACATGTGCCCACACAGCCTCACTTCATCAAAGTATAATGTACTCACACACACTTGAACACATACAGCAGCCTCCCCCTCACCTGCTCACACATGAGCGCAATTAAAAAGACACTATTACTGGCACGCCTACTGTAACAAAACCAGGCAGCAGTGCACTTCACTGACTTCACCACAGCAATGCTCTGAGTCACAATGCTTGACAAATCACTCTTTATCTACCCTGTGGTTTCTCTGCTCCATCACCACAAAATATTCTCATCACTGTATGGTATGTTGTGTTCAATGTCGACATCCCCAACAACAAAATAAGTCTTGAATATAATTTACCTACTTAGGCTGATGTTGATGTGCTTTTTTTGGCCAAACATTATAAGAAATGCAGGCAATGAATGGTGTTATTTATATTTAGCTCTTTAGCTCTGTCATTTGTACTTGCCCGACAGAGGATATTGATTTCATCCTCTTCTGTTTTTTTTTTCCTTTGTAAAGAGACTAATCAATATTTTATTCTTAACAATAGCTCAAATTGAGTGTATGCACAAGGGGTCACTTGTAGATATGATTCCACAAACTGTTGTCACCTTTTATTCCCCTTTCCTTTTTCTCCCGTATCCCAATCAGTTCGGCCACAGCTCAAACGCAGTAACTCACCTTTCACTAATTCCCAAAGTTGTTGAGACATTATTTTTCCCTCTGAGCTTTTCGATACATTTAATACAAGTTATTCTTTGTATCTTGTGACACGTCTTCTCCACTTACCTTGTTCTTCCTCTGCCAATTCACCTCACTTGTCTGCCATCTTCATCTAGCCAGTTAACCACTTCCTCGCCACATGCCTTACTGGCCTCCATGTCTCAGTTAGGCCTTTCTGCAGCCAGCTGACACTCAGTCTGCCTTCAACCTGCAACACAGTGGATAAAACTCCTCTTTATTCGCCACTCGTCACCCATGTCTTTCACACTACACCACATTATTTGCTGCATGTGTTAATTTCTCTTTCATTTGCCATTATTATCCCAAGTTTATTGGTTCTCTTGCCAATAAATGATGTCAAAGACAAAGTAAATGTACATCCACAGGTTGGGTTCAGTTTCCTTTCTGTTGCTGATTTCAATCTTTATCTGTTTTTAATTGTTTTTGTTCTTTGGTAACACTTACAATTGTTTGTTCCTTTGCTCAGACCCACCATGCAGGACGAATGTTTAAAAAATGGCCGCGGTGCATTTCCTGGTTTTTATGCTATTGGGGATGTCATCAGTGACATCACTGGGTTAAACCATGTGGACAGGGTTTTATTTCCTGTAGTGAATTGTCTTTACTTCAGTTGGGTGTTCAAAAGTATTGTGTTGAGATTAGTCTTGTAAGAGATTGTTTAGAAATGTAAATTAGGTTTTAAAAGAGACTAATTTTTCAGACTCTCAGTCAAAAGTCAAGAGTCTGAGAGTCTGAAAAATTAGATTTTCTTTGTATGAATGTTACAGTGTGAATCAACCTGCTTTGTGTTGTAGTTTTTACCTGGGGAAGATCTTAATTTCTTACACAGGTAGTTGGATATTTTTTGGCTCCAAAATTCCAAAAATGACCATGCCACCAAAGATATGTGTCATTTGTTTGCTTGACTTTGCCCCTAAATTCACACATATAAGATGTGAGGTTAAGAAGTTCCTTCTCCTATCTACCATCTTCCATAACACATGGAACAATCTATTGTACAAATGATCATGATGGAGGCAGCGATGCAAAAACGCAAAAGAAATTTTCTGATACCGACAACATCAATGTATATTCCAACCTATATGAGGCCTGTTGTAGCAGCAAATCAACAGTGAGGTGAAATGAGAGCAGGGCAGACAGCACCAGGAGGATATCTTTGTGGAGGGGAGGCTTTGGGAGATACACAAGGAAGACAATGTATATTCTGTTGTATATACTGAATCTGTGGGTGTGTTTTGCAGGGAAAGTTCTTCACCCCTTAAAAGGTATAAGATGTAATCAGCATAGGACATTTGCATAGAGGGGAAGGGGCAGCAGTCATCTGAGTAAGATGCAGACACAGACCAAGCAGACACGCTGAGAGGATTACTCTTTTTCTAATAAACGAGCAAGAAGTCATCAAGCATTACATATCCAGCAGTCATGCAAAACTAAAGTTATTGAAGAAATTAGAGATGATACATGGAACCTCCAACCTAGTGTTCACAGGTATTTGACAGATTCCAAGAATCTGATGAATAAAAGGAGGCTTTTGACAACTTCTTTTTTCAAAACATTGCTTTTTAAACCAGGTGCAGCAAATTACAGTTCGAAGGTGGTGATATACTGGGATTATGCAATGAGTCATAGGTTTGGTACAGCCAACATAAACTGAAAAGGCACAGTGTGTGTTTTCTGTAGACTGGCCAAGTTTGTGCTGCACTCTCTAACATACATACATCTGCCCCTCAGAGTCCGTTTTAAAATAAGCCGTTCTTAGGTATGCTATGCCCCTTTGGGCCTGACACAACATTCAACTCTTACTTGAAGGATTATGCACATGGTACATTTCAAAAAGGACTAAATAAAGCACAAGAGACATACAGTTATGTAAAAACTTCAGTTAGCAAGCTTCACTGAACATAACTCTAGCTTCTGCAGTTATAAAAAAGATATTAACTATTACTAAACGGCTACTGCAATACAAACAAAAGTAGGCCTTTAAATGTAGTTGAAGCATTGCAAGTTTGACACAGCAGGTTATTTTTTTCACTTGATACCTTGCTGTTTTATCTTTGTCCACCGGTTGTTCATTGCAATGTTTACTTGACAGAGGTTGACAGGATGTCAGTGTTGTGTTTACAGGCTTATTCTGCTGTTAATGTGAGTTTAAATGAGCAGTTACTGTATCTGCTGTATCCTCAATTTGTGAGGCAGCTACACAATCGTTCACATCTTCAATGTGGCTAACTGTTTGAAGTTTTCCCTGTGGAGTAGATACTGTAGAGGAGCTCTTTTAACAGTCAAGTAGAAAGGAACTGTAGCCAGTTTGTGTTGATCTACAATTCAACAGCTTGAGTATAAGATGTGGACGGCTGCATTGTGGTGGTTTAAACATCCTATATGATCATTTTTACAGCACTTACAGGAACAATAAGCCTTAATCTACTCTTTAAAAAAAAGACCTTGGATAGCTTTCAAAGTATATGCAAGCAGTGACACAGTTTGAAAAAAAATTCCTGGCTCCAATCAAATTTAGAGCATTGCAAATTGATAAACTGTGACAGCGAGTTATATAACGTACTGTGGCAAATCTGAGTCAGTTAATGTGATCCCTCCTGCCTGACCCAGTCGCTTAGGGACCGCACTTTTTCTTGACATACTGTAACAAAAATTTGCATGAAATCCAAATGGGTGCAGGGGGAAATGAGATTCATGACAGAGAGTGATGGAGATGCACAACAACACTGAGAAACTGTGAGGCATCCTCACTCACCAGCCTGTAACCTCATAAACACATCATATAAATTTGACTATAGTCTACAAAATGTTTCCTTTTTCATAAGATCCATATGTTACACAAGTATCAAGATTTAAAGGTTTAATCTATTGTAATTCTAGAGACTATGTAAGTTCTCCACTGTCATGAAATCCATCTACCCACAAATCAGAAGTCCTTGCTTTTGTGTTGTAAACATCACAGTTTTTCATTACACCCTCCTCAGTCCCACTCTGTGTTGCAAGGTTAACACTCAGACCAGGTAAGAGGCTGAGGAAATACTGTACGAGCTTTGAAGGCCGTCAAGGGCACCTCTGGCACTACATGTTGTGATGGATAAACAACCACGCATACAGGAAGATTGCCCTCCAGGCGGCAAGTGATTCATAGACTGAACCAAACCAACAGATGACTTTAAACCTGGCATCCTCTGTTGCTTCATATGATTTTCAGCTGTGGCACTTTGCTGCCTCTTAAGCTGCAGGCTGCATAAAGTCAACTGGCTGGTTTTGATGGTACAGTTAACATTTTGTGAACGTGTTAAAGGTACAATCCAAGGCACAAAAGTTGAAAAAGCACAAAAATTGGCAACAGATAAAATAGAAAAACTCCTTTAGACATATTTTTTCTTTTCTTATTGCAGTCTTGCTGTTCACATCCATTTCAGGGTGATTTGTGAGTAGTTTTATCCTCACTCCAAAACCAGTGTTGTTACCTAGAGCTGCATTGAGGAAAACAGGAAATAAGAAAAGTGTATGGTTTTTATGCTTTTAAATGTCTTAGGCATTAATAGGCAGAAATAGAAGGAAAATAAGGATTTACTTCTAACAAAACAAGAAGACCTCACAAATTTCAGTTCCCCCAGTTTAACAAATGTAAGCAAAGAGGCTATACATCAGCTAACAACTGAAGACAAGTGAAGTCTAAATCATCACATCAAATACATTGTACTGCAAAAACCAGGCTGACTGCCACTGAGGAAATGACTTTTGTTTTACTGTATAGTGCGACAGCGAACAATTAACATGCATGTCACAATCTATTTCATTATTCCAGCAATGGTTGATAAAAAAATTATGCAAGAAGCACTTCCCGGTGTCAGCAGAGACTTCTTTATATCCCTATCTTTGTTCCTCTCAGTGTTTCAGTGTCCTACATGTGTGACAGAACTGTAACACAGACCTTGGGAGCAGTTGAATAGGGTTGTGTGAACATGTGTCAGTGGATTCTCTAATGGGAACACCACGCTCCTAATATACAGTCCATCTGTAGCTTGCACAATGAATAACAGCAGCTCTTTGCAATATTGACTCCTCCCTGCTCCCCCATTTTAATGATTATGCCTTTGTCCTTTGTGGTAAAAAGTCCTGTAGGAAACATTCCATTACTGCATTACAGTGGGAGGGGAGGCTGCGGAGCACGAGGCTGCCTCTCCTGTCACATCAGCTCTTTATTATTCATTAGGATCTCTTTCTTTTCCCCGCGTAAAAGGACCTTGATAAGCTATGTTTATTCATACACTAACCTTTTTAAATATTTCCAAGAGCTCTCCAACAAAGACCTACCTGGCATACCTAATACCTAATCTTTGTTTCATTATTCAGTCCTCATGCTCTCACTTGAGATGCAATACATGAGATGTGCCTCCACATTTCTTCTTTGTCTCTCAATTTTGCTGTCTCGCTCCCGTCTTTGCTCTTGTCCCTGTCCCTCGCCAGTGCAATCATTTCATTATTTAGTTTTTTTTCTTTTTTTTTTGTCTTTTTTAATGTATTGTATTAGTTCTTTCTTCTCTCCCTCTCCTCCCCCTTCTGTCTGTCCTCTTTTCCTCTGCCTTTCTCTCATTCAGAAGTCCTTGCAGACTGATCCCTGAGGGCAGACTACTGATTAGTGCACTCATCCCCCTCTCTTTCTCTCTCTCTCTCCACCTCTACCTCACCTGCCCACAGTTGTATATATGTGTGTGTGTGTGTGTGTGTGTGTGTGTGTGTGTGTGTGTGTGTGTGTGTGTGTGTGTGTGTATATATATATATATATATATATATATATATATTTAATACTTATTTATATTATTTATTAGACTGAAGTTAATGTTGCAGTATGGTGCAGACAGCTTTATAAAAAATAAGACATGCAGTGCCAGTGTAACTTCACAAGAAATGCCACAAAACTGATAAATCAGTCCTGTCAAATTATGGCACATTTTATAGTTAGGACTTCGGAATGAAATTTAAATCTGATGATCTTGACTAATATTTGTAGATTTTGTTACATTCATTACAACAGATTTTCCTTCACATTGCAAAGTATCTCTGTCCCCTGAGGCTTCAAACTTTGCTTTTCATCTGAAGAAATAGTTTTGAACATTTTGGGAAAGATATGTTTTTTTTTTTCTTTTTGATTGATGAGTAGGTCGATATCACTCCCACAGCCAACAGATACTTAGTGTAGCAAAAACAGAAGACACAAGGGGAAATAATGGTTAGCTATAGCTGTGTCCTAAGTGAAGAGAAAAACCTCACAGTGCCTCTAAAACGACTAATTAACACTAGTGTTTCCTCCACTCCACTGTCCAAGACAAGAACCCCCACCAGACCAGAAATATCTATTTACACACCAAATATCCAATCCTCTGGAAATCAGTGATCTTTTACCAAGAGTTTCTCTAGT
Source organism: Polydactylus sextarius (assembly GCA_016801845.1). Classification (NCBI taxonomy): domain Eukaryota; kingdom Metazoa; phylum Chordata; class Actinopteri; family Polynemidae; genus Polydactylus; species Polydactylus sextarius. The sequence goes on from CM028906.1 coordinate 20,177,049, forward strand.
TTCTTGGTGTTTCTCCAAAGGAATAATGTGTCTTCTTTCTTGTGGATCATATCATGTCAAGGTCAGAGGTTTGGCATTGTTCCAACTGAGCTTTCATTCTTTTATCAATAACTTAACTTTATAGATATTTTATCTTGGAAGCATGACCTTCAGTATTTGGATTAAGCTCATAAAAAATAAAGTTGTGTAAGTCTACAGATGCGTTATTTCAATACATCAGATACACAGGCTTCTTTAATCAACGTTTAGTGATTTAGTGGCATAAATTAAATGTGTGTGTGTGTGTGTGTGTGTGTGTGTGTGTGTGTGTGTGAAGAGAGAGAGGAGGGAGAGGAGGGATAATTCAAGGGGAAACAATGAACACCGTATATCTTGTTTTGTTTAATCTGTATAAAAACAGCATAAAAACCCTCCTGTGTAATTGGATGTTCATTGTGCCACCAAGGCCCTGGAGTCTTTGTTGAGGCAACAAGAAATCAGGAAGTTATACTGTGGTCAGCCAATAACGAGTCTCCTACAGTTATATGTTTGTTAAAACACTAAATAATACACAAAACTATAGATTAGTGACAGTGTACTTGTCTCTGACAAGGCCAAACAATCCCGAGGAACCAGATTGTTATTATCAACACCTAAATTATTAGCCTATACGTCAGTTTATGAGAAGCTGATAAAATGTTGAAAACTGCAAGCATCTCACAATGTTAAGTTGAGTTATGTTGTTTTGATTTGTCTATAAATTTTACCGGTCACAGGGATTAAGAGCACTCCCTACTGATGTGAAATAAAATAATACCATACTGACCCGAATATAAGACAATCTTTTTCAAGACCCATTTTTGGAAAAATTAGTGATAAAGCACATATCCTGTAGTAGCAAATATGCATCTAGGAGTAGTTTTTTGTTTTGTTTTTTTTTTTTTTTTGTATCACTATTTGTTGTGGATTTTTTTCCTTTAATGATAGTGGAGGAGGAAAGCACACGCGGGGAAGCTTCTCTAGATGGGGATTCGAACTTGCGAACAGCTGCACGGCATATATGAGCCGCTACGCCCCTAGGAGCAGGACAATTATCACTGGCCAAGTTTTGAAACTGAGGAGACTCACTATTTTCTAGTGAGTCTCCGTGTCGCAGTCGCATCTCTCTACACTCTCTACACACACCACTGACTCTCTCGGTCACTGGTGTGTGCGACTGAGAAGAAGCTCTGACTCATTTGGGGAGAAGACATTTCACGCCACATGTTGGTTTAGTAGACCCCCAGGTCTCTAGATCCCGAATATAAGACAACTGACTTTTCCCAACTTTTTCTAGGGAAAAAATACCATCTTATATTCAGGTCAATACTTTAATAAAAAACAATATAAAAGTTTCAAACTGAACTCAAAGCTTCACGTCTACATCAATGCACCTAAATACAACAAATTGAGTAAAATTTAAAAAATGACTTGTCACTTTTATCACTAAATAATTTAACTAGTTTTATGAGTCAAGCTTTTGTTCAATGTTGACTTTTGAAGTGGTGCGTTTGTTTGGATTCATCCATCAGGAATTATTTTTGGGGAAATTCAATGTGAGACTTATCTTTGAACATCTTAATTAAGCTACTGTCTAAGTTTCACTGAGCCCGAACCTTTCTCTCCCCTTTTCTACAGGTTTTAAATTGTTAGCACATAAAATAATGTTCCTGTCCAGCTCCATTTGTCTTCTATAAGTGGCTCAGCAAACCTTGCTCTGTTCCTCTATTATACCTACACCGCTTGGGTAGATACAGTTAGCATGAGCAGACATGTTCCTTTTTCTCCGTGCCCACATCTGCCAGTCTGTCAGCCACCCGTGTTACTTGGCAGGATTTCACTGGCTGCAGTGAGCGCTGTAGCAGCACCACTGGCGCCGTCAGCCGACTGCTAAGAGATGGGCCAGCTGTAAGCTCAGATACTGATGTACAAACACAGGCGCTGGTCCCAGTTAACACAGGTGATCTGTTAGGTATCTAGAGCAGCAAGTTTCCAAGACAAACAGGGCTCAAATCCAAGAGAGGAGATGTACAGCACATATTCAATATATAGTTCAAACCTGCATCTCATCAACCTTATTACAACTGATTTAACTTTTATTACTGTAATATTTAATGCAATAACTAAAGAATTCCCTGACACATTCATATTATTTCATAACCCAGTTATCCATAGATGCTACTCAGTTTATCATCAGACTGACTTCTGCAGGGGTAAAAAGAAAAAAAAAAGTGTTTAAACAGCATGGTTTAATTACAGGATTGATTTCTGAATTACTGGGAAGTCTGTCCCCATGAACACCATAATATAAAGGAGGGGTTGTCTGGACTGACTGAAGGACAAACATTTACTGCTGGGATTAAAAATGGTACAACATGAGGAGAACAGTCCACACACCAAGCAACAGAAAATATTTGTTTTAGCTGACAGCTATCGAGTATATCAGGAAATGTTTATTAGTTAATTAGTAATTACTAATGCACCAGCAACAACACTTTCCAATTATTCTGTCCAGGTTACTTTATTTTCCATTTCTGTTTTACTAGGTAACTCTTGCACACTGTCAGCCTCATGGTGCTGTCAATCTCTATATAGATCTGCCGGTTTGTTTTCCCTTCTCACTCCCATTCTTCCTTCAGATGAAATGTCACATCCTCTCCACTGAGCATCAATCCACTCGGCGCAATCTGCCCCAAAGTTAGCGATGCCAAATCCATGACGGCCTCACTCAATCCACATTTTCCACCCAATGGAATTTGAGGACACATAAAGCAAACCTTGCTTGGATATGCACATTCCAACTCAGACTCATCAATCAGGCCTCGTGGGAGCTGCCGTGCTCCAGATTGGTTTTTAGCTTTCCAGTGAATTGATTGAGAAAAAGAAACTTAAAGTAATGTGTTTGCCAATAAGTTGCCACACCGGCTTGATTTGAAATGGCATTAGGCATCGTGACTGCCTCCACCTGCGATTACTAAGGTTTTTTGATGCTGTGTTGGAGCACTCCTGCTTCTCTATTGGCCACACAAACTATCAAACTGTGGTAAAGTACCCTTCGATATTACCTGCTACCTACCATGAGAAATAGTCGTTTGCGTGAGGCAGGAAAATGAGTGAAAGTGAGGGTAAGTAGGTGGGGGTGTCAGAATGAGTGGAGAGAGTGAAATCTCAGCAGTGAGAGTGGAAATCTGAAGGGGAGAGAAGAAAGAGCTGCAATTCAAATGCTGCAATCTGACAGAATAATTTATTGAGTTTCTGCAGCTTGGTAAAGAGTTTCTGATAAATGGAGCAAGTCACACTGAACTGTTATCAAAAAATGAGAAGGGAGTCATAGCAATTGAGAAAATACATAGCGAAAATCTGAACTACATCCTTCAATTTGTTATTTAATGATGACAGATTTTGAAGTGCTGGGACATTGTTGTCTCTTCATCTACTGCTTGAAACAGATGTGATTGGGAATTTGTTCTGAAAAAAAAAAGTATTTTTCTGCAATTTATAAATCAACACCAAACTCAAAATAATCAGAACATTTATTGAATTTAAAGATAAAAGCAAAGTTAATGTTCATTATAAGAAATAAACAAATACCACATAACGATATGGGATCAGGCATATGTAAGCACGAACCATTCATAAAGGGGTTTCTACATACACATGAATAAACGGAATATTTAGGTCGTTATGATTGAGAGGAAAGTTCAACCTCAAAAACATTAAAGAGAATGAGTTTAGTTGAGAATCTCAAAACTTATTTAATGCTCTGCACATACACTCACATCAGCTGAAACTTATTTTTAAGGACTTAACAATGAAAAGAAAACTTGAATAACATCTGTCTTTGTTACAATCATGTGGGAATTTTAATTGAGTTGTCTTTGTTATGTCACACATTCAAAAAATTGGAGACGCTTCCTCCGCACACTATGTTGTGTCTATTACACTGAATTACATTTACTTCTGTACACAAACTTATTATAGATGTATTTATTTGGGTACATGCTCCTTTTTTACTTCCCAATTATTAGCATTTTGTGACCCAGTCTACATAACTAACTAATTCACAAAAATAAGATGTTTCACATGTCACACATACCACAGCTGAAATAGACAAAAATTGTCTCTGTGCTCTATATGTGGAGCTCAGTTTAACTCAGGAAGTACTGATTACTGTGGGCTTGGAGCTTAAACTTGTAAAGAAGAATCAATTGCAGACTTAATTAGGAGCTGTCTGTGCTTTTTCTAGTTAATATTTAAAGAGGTTTGGTCTGTGAGTTGGCTGCTTCCCTTGGACAACTTTGTGTCCTCTAGAAAGACACACAAGGTCCTATATAGTAGTTTAGTAGTAGCATCCTGTAGTACGTACACATTGCACACTGCAGCAATAAGGTTTGTATCATCCTGAAGTTAGTGAGGTAGTCTATTGCTTTGATCAGCCTGGAAATAGAGCATTTCTATGTTAATATTTTCTAACCAAATAAAAAAAGAGAGAGAGCGAGAAGGACAAATCTTTCTAAATCACTGGATGTTCCAGTTCATTTTCACAGGCTATTGATTTTGTTTTAAACCACAATAATACACAGAAGTTTTGGGAACTCAGACAGCGATTCACAGAAAAGCCAAGATGAAAACTCAATCCCCTTATTAGGTCTCCAATACAGGAACATGACATTTTGAGCCTGGTTTCAGCTCAAACACTTTTTGATTTAACAAACTACGAATCCGACATTGCAGCACCAAGATTAGAGCAGAATGTCATCTGCTGTCGAATTCTTATGTGCATGCCAAGTATTAAGATATTTACAGTTCGTCATTATAAGATTCCCTGACAGGTTTTTGTCACTGCATGTCCTCGGAGATTTTTGCTGCTGGCGTGATGGAAATATGTTCACAAAAGACATGTTTCCAACGGAGCGCTGTAAGAACTGCTCTAAACCTTCTGTCTGTTTACAAACACCACCTCTGGTAGCAAATGTGCTAAAGCCAAATGATGAACACCATGAACCTCATGTATAATGTGCTATAAGGTCAATTACTGCATTAGCAAATGGATATAACACCAGGAGCCGTCTAGCTTGATATGGTTGAAAGTAAGGTTATATGACAGCAAATAAAACAGTGATTTGCAAACGTGATTGCTTTGCTTCGTAAACAGTTTCGATGGTCCTAGTGCAGCAGAGACAAGTTCCCTGATTGCTTATTGATCATGAATGAGATCAGCTCAAGGTTACAAAGGTCAGTCAAACAGTCTGCCAGATGCGGCACAAATCTGTTATTAATGCTCAACCATGTTCATCAGCAACAGCTGTTATTGATTTCTGTAAAGCATTTTTTAACTCTAGTTTTCAACTCGCTTTTTATTATTGCTGCCATACACTTCCATATTGGATTAAATGACTGGGCGTCATTGAGTCGATGAGGTCACTTATAGTGATTAACCTGCAAAGAGTTATGACTGTGGATCTTTAAGCTTCCTTTAGGACATTGTTTTGGTTTCCCAGCTTTTTGTTAGCATTAAGAATCTATATATCGTTATAAGTATACAATAAAATTATGTTTGGTAACTTTCAGATATCTCTCTAGATATTCATCCTCAGGGAAAGAATCAAAACCTTCAAACAGAATGAAAGAACATGTGCATGTACGCACAGCGATCGCCACAGTGTAGCTTGAGGATTTTATATTACAGATGTAACATGCAGTTCAATGTTGTTTTCATTCTCAGCCAGTAGTTATTTTTTGAGGGGGAAAAAGCTCTAAAAACCCGCTGCAAGTTAGCGTCCAACACCAAACAACAGCAAACCAGTTAAAGTTGGGGTCGAGACGGTGAACACACTGGAACATTTAGCAGCAAAGGAGCCAAGTATTTTTTCTCTGGAGTTGGTGAAAAGGAGACCAGAGCCAGAAACAGAGTCAATATTGGACTTACAGTTGCCAGATGGACACAGACACCTCCAAATGAATGCTGATATTTCTCCTTATCTGCTTTAAAGTTTGTACAGTCAGCACTTTGTCTCGTCTCTGGTGTGGAATGTTTAGTTGCCTTAAATTGAGCTAATTGCTTCCTCCTTTGAGTTGCCAGTGCTAAGTGCTGGTTAATGGGCTGAAGATCTTGTCAAGCCTCTTTAAATCCATCTCGTGCCTGCAAGCTCAGGCCTGTGGATATGCTATGATATATTTTTATTAATGTCTTTTTCATATAGGTACGATATTGTTTTCTTTTTTTTAAAGGAACATTTTATCAGTGTGAGGATGTCTCTGTAATAGGACAAATTAATTTCATTCTAAAGTTTCCATACATGCTTAAACTATTGATTTAATAAGAGAGAGACACATAGAGGGAGGAAGTATATGAAAGAGACGATATGTCTGTCTGAGATGGGATGTAAGGTTCAGAATAGGAGTAGGCATGTACATATCATGTAGCTTTTCATGAGAATTAGAGGAGACATTCGGCAGTCCTCTGTTATAATCTATAGGTTCTTTGAGGAAAGGGGGATGAGCAGAGGATTGTAAACCATATTTCAAAGGAGCTGAGGAAGATAAAACTTCTCAACATTCCTTTGCGCTCCTCAGTTCCCCAGCTGTGTGCATCAATCATTCTCTAATATTCTCAGCATGTCTTCAGGGTCTCTCTGTTCAGGCCCCGGAGCCCAGCTTATGGCATCCTTTAGATCTTTCTCTCTTTTATGTGAATGCACACTCCAACTTCAACATTTCCGACCAGCATTAAGATTTAGGGTTGTCTTTGGCATGCAGAGTTGGGCTGAGGTTTCTTTTCTGCGTGATGATGTGAAAATGTTCCACAAATTTAAGAGGTCAGTGGCCAAAATGAGCTGCATCAAGAAGGAGCTGGGATTAAACTGGAGAAGTCAAATGTCTCCCATAATGTAATGCTTTGCTTTATCTATTTGAAGAAAATGTTTGACATAGTGGTCAAATTCAGGGTATTCAAGGTAGAGAGACATCTTTGTTTTAACCATCATAGGACTTGATTGGATACTATTCTATATTTATAATAGTTAAAGACTGGACACACATAGAGAATCAATATAAGCTGTAGTAATTAAGTAAGGCAGGCATATCGTTTGTTTTGTGAACATTACCCTTATTTATTTTCTTGGAAAATAAATAAAAATGTGGCAAAGCTTCAAAGCTTAAAAAAGACCAACCTCACTGAGTAAGTACTGGCCGACTTTGTCAAAAGATCAAAAAATGTAGCACATCTTCTGAGGACAGAAGAACAATGTGCTGGGAAAAAAAAATTTCTTCAGGAAAAACATGTATCAGTGCTATTTTCTCTGAAGACGTGCCACTAGACGTTTTTTGATCCTTTGACAAAGCTGCCAGTGTTTCATCCAAATTGTTCGTCCTGTATGTGATTGCTAAGAAGCTAAATAACTGGCACAAATTTTTAACTTGGATTTACATTTGCTTCAAATTCAGTCGTGACAGTAGTGTGTTGTTGTTTTATGTTTTGTTAAAATTTAAAACCTTTAAAATATCAACCTTTTTTTATTCTCAGAAGCACCAGGGGATTCAAAATCAGTTTACCGAGCAAAACATGAATGTAAACAACATGCAGCATTACAATACAATTTAACTGCTCAAACCAAGACTCCCATGAGGAAAGCTTGTATCTTAGCAGACGGCTATTTTTAAGCTGTTTTTCATGCAGGGAAATCCAGACATGAGGATCTAAATCTTTCAACACCGCAGGCTTGGCAAGCGTGAAAAACTGAGCAAGATTAAGGTGTTTGACAGTATTTTGCTGCATCAGCTCAGCCCCTTTGTTTGTTTGTTTATTTGTTTGTTATTTCAGCTACCTTTCTCAGTTTGCATGTTGTGCTCACACCCCTCACTTTGTTGGAGCTGCACGGCCACCAGAGGAGGTGCAAGCTGACAAATGAGGGAGGAAGACACAGCGTGAGGTCATGGCGAGGTAGCGAGCTACCGCTCGCTGGGTAAATAAATAAGCCATAGTGCTGTCAGCAGTGCCGAATATTCATCACAATAATAGCCACCTTGGGGTTGGTTAAATGTTCCAAGGAAACATCAAGGTCAGTGTGCGTGCCCTAATAACATAATAAAGTTCAGAAAATGTTTGATTTGCATCTCATGCTGAAAAACAGCAACTAAGGCTCAGTGAGAAAACTTGTTGTGGAGAAATTAGATAATTTCAAGATAATTAATATCTTTTATCTGTGGTGTGTCCTTGGACTGTTCACCTCTGTTTTAAGTAAATGTTGCCATCTCTTACGCTGGTATACGCACAGTTTTACACTGAGGGTCATAACAATGAATCAGTGAAAGTGTCAGTAAAGTTATTGATCCCATCCACTCGGCAGCACCTTTCACAGCTTTGCAGCTTACATAACAGCAACAAAGAAAGACTCTGAAGAGAATCTTAAAAGGTATTCAGACAGCGAAAACATCCTTCTGCCGAATATTCATGTTGCTTATGTCACACATGCCATCATTCAAAGCTTGAAAGAACATGTACAACTTCTCCCAGGTGTTGTGTTTTTCTGTGTCCTTGACTAGTTCACTGTTTAAACAGCCCACAGAGACTTAGCACGGGGGTGAAGGACAATACTCACTTAGATTATTTATGATAATATGCACCTGAAGCACAGTTAGGGTATACTAAATGTACTTAAGGGATATTATTCACCTGAAGCGCATTCTTAATAATGCTGTGTAACACAATGCAGTGGCTGTTTATATACATGCAGTATGTAGTTACATCTCTCTACAGTTGATATTGGGGTTGCACGGGTTGTTACGCACATGATCTGACTAGAAGCTCTCTCATAAATGATTCATAATAGTGAGATAATGAAATTTTTATCTGTTTATTTTTCAATTATCAGCCACTGAGACTCGTTTGAATGTTTGTTTAGGTAAACGTTTTCTTATCAGTGCTTAATTCTGAAATGTTCAGAAAACAAAACTCAAATTAAATCTTTGGTCCATGACCCTGGTGACATTTTCAGGGTTTAATACCAGAGATTTTTTTGTAAGAGTTTATTAAATAGAAGTGCTATTTTGGTTAGTGAGGGAAATGTTTCTATTGCCACTAGCCTGAAAGACATTTTATCAATTCAGCTTTTTTGAAATACTACGATTCCCATCGACATGGTTTGTCCAGGTGGAAAAAACAACAGGTAATTTATCAAAATTTTAATAGGTTGAATTTTAAATTTGGAAATGCAGTGGAGGTTTTGAGTTACAGCAGCAAGGGCAGTTATTAATACATCAAGTAATTAGCGGGCTCCAAAGTGTTAGGAATGAAAGTAATTGCATTGGACCTCTTTTCCACCTTGGCTCTCTCTTAAATTTTATAGAAATGGAAATTCCATCATGACCTTTTAACCTTGTGCATTATTCAGGTGAGCAGTATACCCACTATTTCGCTCACAATATAGCCCAGGGCCCAGGTTTTTAGCATGTGTTGAAACCTCTGCAAGGCTCGGGAGAGTCAAGCCTGGGATTTATTACCCTTCACACACCCTTTTGCCTTCTTGAAAAATACCTCCCTTTGGATTAAATGTTAAAGACTAAGGCACTCACATTTTGTAAGGAAACTAAATTAACCTACGTACCCTAAAGCTCTATTCCTCTCCCTCACACTAAAAGCCAAAAAGTGCGTAAAGCATAATGTCGATGATACAGATGGAGTATTTATGTGGGCGGTTTCAAAGCAACTCTACTCTCCAACTGCTCTAATACAAGAGTCTGTAGAGTATAAGTGTATGCATACAGTTTGCATAATAAATCGATTGTGCATTATTTAGTAATCACAGTTATGCTTTATAACTAATATTATATTATGGTCTGTGTGTGGTTGGCTGTGTAGATGTATGTATCCACGCAGATGTCCAGCAATAAGGCACCAATTTGATTTGATTTAATTGTCTGATTTCCTTTTATTGATGCCATTACAAAAGACAGAACATCCATAATGTGATGTTATCGTTAACCAATTTACCTCTTTCCTCTGTGCACACACATACAATACCAACAAATTTTTAACTACACAGTTCTTCTCACTGACTTAAAAAACTGTAAGTGGTATGCTTTTAAGAAGGTAGTAGAGTGCAGCTCATCAGGCTTGAATAATAAATTCTTTACCAGTCCTTATGGATAACATCAAGGGACTACTGTTCACTGCCGGTATATCTACAGCGCACTCTTACAGTAAATCACCCAAGCTTCATTTATGCAGCACACAATGTCAGCTTTGATATATAGTCTTGTGTCACCTGACATGAAGCTAAACACTCTATTTAAAGGCTTTTGTGGAGTTTTCTTGAAAACAAAAGAAAGTTGTATGTGTATTTGGTGTTCGTAACTAAAATGGAATAGAGGATCAAACAAACAGCTGAATGTATTTTATCCGTCAGAAAACATTTTTTAAAAAACATGTTAAATCATTCATGGTGTATATCTATGTTTGTTGGCTTACAGAGTTCCTCTCCCTATATTTTGTTGCTTTCTTGCTGCATTTTCTTTCCCTTAGGTTTGAGATCACTTTAGAGATGAGGTGGGAGATGGGATGAATTGTTGAGGTGAGTTATCGTCTTAGTGAAACCTGCTCCGGTGTGTGTCCTGGTCCTGATGGATCAGACTTTGCAGCTTTGTGAAAACTTCCTGATGAGGGAGTCAGGTTTTTCTGATGTATCCACCAATATTCAGTCAACCCACTTCCTGTCTCCAGCATTGCTCAAAACACTCACAAACACATGGTCCTTGAGTTCCACTCTGTGTTGGTTTGGATCCTGCATGATGTACAGTCCTCTGGATGATCCTGTAAAAGTGTGTGTGAAATCTGGAAGAAATAGTGGAATTTCAGAAGGAAGAACTTCCTCTAGACAATTCTCTTTTGTTGACCTTAGATGTGTGTCTTTCATGTTAGGTCACTAGTTATGGTGGTACCCAGAAAATGAACAGACTCCACAACCTTTTTGGTGATGGGTGGTGGATGTGACATCCATGACCATCTCCACCATAATGAAACTGACCTCCATTTTGTTTTCTGTACAACAAGCTGCCATTTGGGACATTTAGGACTTTGCTAATAATCTCTTATCAGCCAGCTTGACCAGCTTGTTGGAGCTTTGCAGTTAGTGCTATTATTGTTGATCCACAAAAAGTCCAGAAGGAAGTCAGTGATGGGCAGGAAGGACAGGATTTCATGACTACATATGTCAGCCCAACATGTCTGTGGTCAGTCAGTCAGGAAGATGAAGGCGTCCACAGCTAATGGACCAGGGTTCCTGAGATGGGCTTATGATCTTAAAGTGGTGGGGATGGTGTAGAAAATGAGACATTGGTGAGTGTGATGGGGAACCTCTCAAACATATTGAAGTTTTTCAAGTTTGCTAGCTGATCCAAGGGATAAGATGACTGCAGGGCTTTTCCTATTGTAGTTTGTGATTGTCTTGAGTCTGGTCCAGAAAGCTGCAGGCCTCTGAGTGCTTGAGTCACACTCCAACTTGGCTTTGGGCTCCTTCTTGGCAGATCCGACGGTCTGCTTGAGGCTTCACATGTTGCTAGACTAGCAGCAGGTAATATGCATTGTGTTGCCCATGTGCTTGTATGGGTATTTGTTCACACTACAAAAACAAAAAAAAAATAAGGACTCAAAACTTTGTTCTGTGCTTGTACAGATCAAAAGCTCAGCTGGAGTCAACCAGATCTGTAAAAAAAATATTCCACACATTCTGTTTGTGCCAATAATTAATTTTGACCCAGATTCTGTTTTAAGTATTGGCACTTTGTATAAAGCATCAGATGTTACCTTGTTATTAAACACTTATTTGAGTCCTCTCTGGTCTGAAAGTTTACTGTGCAATAAGACAAACAAACAAAAAAAGTCACATTTTTCAGGTTTAGTATAGAGGTTTTTCTTAAAACTCAGTTAAATAACATTTTTCTTTTATCACTGCCTAAAGAAACAACACGGTGATTATTGTAGCACAATATGTTCAATGCTTTATTTTTATTCATGTGCAATCATTAAGTGTTACTTGTTCAGGAAATAAGTGCTGTTAATGTAAAACATCATAGCAAGATCAGCATGGAGCTGCAACACTGGGGGTGAGAAACCTGGTGTAATGTTTGCAGCCACAGTGGGGTGTGATTCCAGCAAGGCTCTGTTCACAGGCTCACACCTGCAGTTTTGCCAGGGGTGCCAAACAGTTTTAATAGAAAGGAAAACAGAAAACTGTCATTCACAGCACAGACTTAAATACAACTTGGTGGACAGATACAACATTTGCTCAATCTACCAAGCCACAGCTAAATGCAACATATTAAGATTCTGTTTCATATATTGTATGTTTGTGTCCATCTTTGATGTTGTCTCAACACTAAGCTGCTGATAGCTTCAAAGAATGAATAAAACATCTAACAGCATGTTTGGTCATGTGTTTTCTTGGTTTTTCCTTCTTTTGTTACCCAAAAAGGCAGTTTGGGGAGCAGCTATATTTACCATATCTCTCATGTTTTGAAGTTATTGGTACACAAGCCTAGGGACAAACACAAAGCAATCCCATTTTTCATTCAGACAAGAACTGCTTGGCCTTTGTTCTGGCTTTATGAAATCCCCTCAGTGCTCAATTGTATTGAACATCTTAGTTTACAGAAAACAGGCTGACATCTTGAACCTAATAATTGACTCTGATAACAAGCTAGACTTGAATTCATTTATTGATGTAGGATGTTAATGCACTAGACATATGTGTCACACTTTGACAGGAACCCACATATCTAAAAATTGAGATCAAGGTATAAAAATATCCCCTTTGTGGCCTGTTAAAAGCATTGTTGTTCCACTGTTAAGCTGGTACTAGAGGTAGCAGTGGTAACACAGAGCCAATGTGTAAAAAGGAGAGCCAGTGGGACAGATACCGACTGATGCAGACTATGCCCTGTCACACATCACATCTCTGATTCCAGAAAGAAAACATGATGTTTAAAATCACACAAGGGGCAGTGTTACACCTAAAAAAAAAAGTAAACAAGCAATAGTTGTTTAACGAGGGATCTTCTTATCTACAATCCATTACAATGTCTGTGTAAATGGGATGACTAAAGACGACTCCATCTCTGCCCGAATGGGGCAGCCTACTCAGTGATTTATTTGTACTGGACAACTTTTTTTTCTGAGAAAATCCAAAGGTTGTGACATTTATTCTCACTCGAGTACCTTGCCTTAATGCCTCTCTTCCTGTACCCTACAGCTCCAACAGTGTGCAGCACCAGCGAACACTGACTTTGAAATGAGGTTCACTAGTACAGTGTTTCACAACCTTTATTGAGCCACGGCACATGTTTTACATTTGAAAAATCCCGCAGCATACCACCAAACAAAAATGTCACAAAAAGTATATATATAATAAAATACTTTTTTAATTAGTAAATTAAGTAAAATTGAACGATTCCCACGGCACACTTGATGATCTCGTGTCACAGCACAGTGGTTGGGAATCATTGCACTAGTGTCAACAAATGACTGTTTCATAGCACAAAACAAGAATATAAGTTACTTTGTTGATTTTATGGGGATAATATTTTAGCAATACTTTTCCCACTAGTCATCTGTGTCTATAAGATATGAGTTTAGGATTATGGTTGTCTGAACTTACAAACATGCCTGAACCTTTGTCAACACAATGTGGACAATGATGTCACATTCACTTTTGTTTTATTAAAGAAAGTAACTGGATGCTGTCTGCAGATCTCCTAAGGGCCACTTGTGTCATTGACAATAAATGTTTTCTAAATATTAACCTAAATGTGTCTAATTGTTGTCTAGTTATTCAAGTTTTCCATGCTGAGCCGTTAAACAACTGTTTTGACAAAAAAATACACTATTTGATTTGACATCAGATGTTTAGTTATAAAGGAAACAAATCACAACAAAGCAGACTTGATGAATGACATTGAATGCAACCTTTTTTTTTTTTTTTTTTTTTTGCTTTTTCAAATGTTAACACCTGTGCACCATGAGACACATGAATAATTCACAGCAGTTCATTGAGCATACTGACAAAATAATACCAGACATATCTAGTCAATTCAAAGAATTCAGGCTTTAAAAATTATTTAAAAATTACATGTCAATAGATGAAACATAAATTCATTTAATACATGCAAAAAATACAATTCTCATTGAAATTAGTTCAGATTATCATCATTTGCCTCTGTTTCCAGAGGGGAATGCAAACTGTTGAATTATTTATCTGTTTAATTTATTCATTTGTTTTTTATCAGCTGGGTCCCGTGGAGTCATTGCTTCTCTATAAGTAATTTTTGATGAGAGTTCGTTGGGGAAAAATAAGAATGAAATAATAGATCTAATAATATCAGCTCGTTGAAAGTAACTGCTTCATACTGCAACACACCAAGTGATTATTACACAAATTGTGTTCCCAGTATTTTAATGTAACATGTATCTTAAGTGTCACCTATAAAGAATATCAGTTCAGACTCAGTCGGGATTCGAACCAGCAAACAACTGCGCAGCATATATTCCTCAACCATTCGGCTACTCAGGCACTCTTGTCAATTCAGTTCTTAAGCTGCCTGGTGTTTTTGTCAAAAAGCTGTAACGTGAGGTTGTTTCTTGTCTGCTGAATCTGTGTGACGATGCTTAACTGTTGAATCTGGATTATCATGTGATATCTGATGAGATTTTTTTTTTTTCAACAAGTGCAGCAGCGTGCTCCAGGGGCGCAGCACACAGCAAGGATAAAGGGGGTGGGGGATTGGGGGTGGGAGGTGGGGGGGGGGGTGGCCAACGTATGCAGAGATGACAGGAAGTGAGCAATGTGAGGATGGTGCTTACCTGTTGAATCTGGGTATATGATACGTGAGGAGATGATTAGGTCTCAAGTGGGCACACACCTGGCAACCTGCCTTTCAGCTTTTCAAAACACTCACATCGCTACCTTGAAACTGACAAAGCAGACATAACTCAGTAAGTATCTAATACACTAGGAGGGAGGGTATGCAGGTGTAGAGCTACTGAACTGCTACAATGTTCCTCACAGTGAAAAAATAGAATATTCATTCAGTCACTAAAGTATATGGCACATAAGATCAAATGAAAACAAACTGAAAAGACACAGTTCAGACTGACTCACATTCACCTTATAAATTGCTAGTAGCTGACATTTTGCTCTGAGACAGAGTGAATTTAATTTTTTTTTTCCCACCAAGCTAAAGTTATAGTTAGTTTTCATCCATCATTCATCCTCGTGATTGTTTCCTTATATGTGATGCATTTGCAAAGAAACACAACAAAGCAAAGCCTGTTAACATGTGTCAGATTGTGCTGCCCGCATAATAACGACTCCAAGAAATTAAAGCTTAGCAACGTTTTCATCATTGGTTCCTGTCGATGGATGGTTTGACTGTAGCTTCTTTCACCGAGCAGCAGTAAATTAAATCACTCAACATACAAACCACACATGTTCATTAGTCTTTACTGCTTCATGCCAAGATAATTACAACCCACAACATCCACGTGCTTCACCATCGCACTCATTTTAATCACATCATCATGTTGCACCTTTTTCTTCTGCATCAGTTTGATTACAGCTGCCGCCAACGTTATTATCTCAACGAATCACTCCAACATTAAACGATCTGCATTAATTCACATTTACTTTGCAATGTTTCTGAAAATTCTTATTCTCTTATCTGTTGCCTTGGCTCAGCTTCTATATATTTATATTTTCTACAAGATTTTCTACAACAGTTCAATTGTGAAGATTTTTTGGATTTTGTACATTTTAGTTGAATTGTTTTCTCATAATATTTGTTTTTTAGCCAAAAACAATAATCTGTTGCATGTTGAAAAAAAAATTGATAATAAAAACAAAATTAGTTTCAATTCTAAAAGAAAAAAAAAAGCCACCATTATCATGTTAACAGCTTCTCTCTCATAAAAAAAGAAGGGCTAAAAATATTATTCCAGTAAGCTACAGTTTACTGAGGTGTTCTGTGTTTATATTATATGCAGGTGACATTTTAATTTTGATGTTCCCACATTCAGACATAAACAAATCAAGTTCACAAATGAAAGTGAGTTTAGTTATTATTTATTATGTAATGGTTCTCATGAATGAGAAAAATATGAGCTTTACACATTGGCACAAAGCTTAATTGCTGTTTTTCTGTTCAGTTTCAAAGGTAATTATTTTTTAGGACAGAACAACTGGAACTATAATTCAAATAAGAATAGGGCAAAAAGAAAGAAAAAAAAACAGAGACAGTCTCTGAGCACAAAGTTGAATGAATACTTGCTTTGCTTTCCCAAGATTAAAAAACACTCAGTTAAGTCTTGATTGATTGGTTTCTAGTGACTCAGTATTACTATTCAATTATATGTAGTTGCCAGTTTATTGAGTGAACCTGCTCATTCTGTACCTTATATCCTTCACATAATGTTTCAGCTCTTATTTACTATTTGATAATGATGATTAGATAATGATTATGATGAATTTATGTCCAACAAAGCTGCTTTTGTTTTCCTTTTTTGTCATAAGTCTAATTACATGTGAATACTGATTCAAACTTGACCATCACCTGTGTGGGAAGTAACACCACAAAACAAATGAATAATAAGTACATTTTCTGCTGTCCACAGTAATTTGACTTACTGAGAGCCCTTCAAAAATAGCACACACCCAACCAAACAAACAAATAAACAAACCATCTAATAAATGAATGACCACAGTTTTTATTGAGTGTTCAATTGAGCAGCAATAACGTCTCAATTTGTATTTATCCTCTCAAGAAAGGATGTAAGGGCAGGCAGGTTTCAGCCCACAGCTTCAATTAGCCAGCTATACAATTCAAGATTGCAAAGGCAGCGAGTTGAAGGTGGACTGAACTGCATGGAGAACAAGGGGTAGAAGAAAAGAAAAGAGTTTTTTTTTTTCTTCCTCTCTATGTCTGAACAAGAAATACTCTGTGTAAAATCAATTTGAGCAAAGTGAATTAAACAGGTGACAGACAGCTGGAGAGAACAGAAGTAACATTCAGGTGTTACAAGATTCACGTCAATTCATCCACATAAATTTTGCAAATTACCCCTTGTGGTATCTCACCTCCACGTTTGAGTTTGAGAACGAAAGAAAGAAAGAAAGAAAGAAAGAAAGAAAGAAAGAAAGAAAGAAAGAAAGAAAGAAAGAAAGAACACTTTCATTTCTTTTGGTAAAGTCGAGAATCAAGGTTGTTGGTTTGTTCCTTAGTCGCCTAATACTTTATTCCTGCAAACATATGTCACTGTTGTTTTTCACATCAAAAAACTAATTTGAAGCCAATGTTTGCACTGACATCTGTTTATGGACCAGTCTTTCCTTAAGCTTCAGTGCTGCATCTTTAAGACGATGGACGCTGTAGTACCTTGCCATCAGAGACAGGATGGGGCTACTTCAACTTTTCTTCAGTCGAAAAAAGAATTGAAGATAGAAACAGCAACAAACCAAACAGCCTGAGGCAAAGTTTAGCAATTATGTTGCTTTCTAACACCAGAGACAAGTTGTCTTCTTGGGAAATTTCTTAGTAAAAAGTTACAAATAGCAACTTTAACTTAAAGTTGCAACTTTAAGTTGCAACCGCCCGGTCAGGTGGTCACACCCTCAGTGATGTTTAACAGAAAGGTTAAAGTTTTACAAAATCTGCTGACAGAGTTTATCTCTGCAGCTCATTGATATTCACTTGGAATATTATCTTTGCATTGTTGTTTTGTCCCAAATCACAGCTGACAGAACTTAAACTACAAACAAAAACAAAATTATGATGCATATTAAACAAATCAGCAGCAGGAATGAGGCCCAAAATGTCTATAAGCAGAATTTAGAGCAAACATTGCCTCCTAATGTTGACTAATAAGTGTCACAGTTTAAGAATCAATTATCTACAATAATTACAATCACATTTGTTTTAGTTATTAAAAGATGCAACCAACGGATCTGTTGCTAAAAATGGCTTTTCTGTGTTGTGTGGTGGGAGGAGGATGTAATTTAGGCAGTCGAGTTGATTCATTTTTGAAAGATGACTCTAGTCCCCTCAAGAGGAATGCAGCCAGGGTATATAAGTGATATCTGCTCCATGGTTAATTCAGTGCGATTTTCCAAGCACAAGGTCACTCATTGTCAGGATCTGACAGAGGCCCATTCAGAAGAATGAGATGAGCTCAGAGAGCTTTCTCATTCTGAGGCCGCAGCTCTCGACTCATAATTATCTGGATGGCGCAGGCCTGCGTGACATTGTCAAGGAATACAAAGCTGTAATCTCTGCCTGGTTCTTCTGTAATGAATTAATGCCATTGGCGGTGAAACAGCGATGCATCACGGGCACAGATAGATTTCATTTTACAGAGTTATCAGTGCTTCCATCATGGGAATGGCTCCACCAACACTGACTATTTAGAGTGGACTGACCTTTTCACCACTAAGGTCTTTGCATCTGGTGAATAGTCAACCTTTCATTCAAATCCACAGGAGAACTGTCAAAGTTTCTCAGACAAATTTAAAGGCTTTTACATACTTGGAATTATGATGAGTTTGCTGCAAATTCAACTGATATGCAAATTCACATGGTAAGCAAACAATGTCTTCAGCTTCACTGCAAAAAACTGCCCCATCAGATCTATCTAAAAACCTTGAAACAAGCTAATATGGCTCTGGTGTAATAATCATGAACATGCTTGAAAGCCCATGTGGATTGGCATCCATCAGTCAGACCACCACATCATTAAAAACTCATATTTGCTGAACACTGTAGTAAAATCAGTAATGATAAAATAATCTCTGTCTGGTGGCTGATCTTTTTACAAGGCCAAACACACAACACTTCCACTGTTAGATACATGTTAACTGAAGTAATAAAACATCCACACAGAGAAGGAGACACAAACTCTCTACTCCTTGAACACAAACTCCTCTGGATATACGCTAAAGGCTCTAAAGGCCCTAATGAGGATTTTGACATTAAACCTGTTTATGGCTGAATAACCTGTGTCATATCTCTAGTTCAGTTTATGTGCAGTATATCTGCATTACTTTATCTTTCCCTATAATAGTACATAAGTAGACAGAGTTGTCAAGTAGTTTTACACTTTATGAGCATCTGACTAATATCGTTTGTATCATCTTTTAGGTCTCAAAACGCATCACACTGCCTCCACCATATCATCTTCTTTCATTGCTCTGCTTTGCTATAAATTGCTATATGTATATATATATATATATATACATATAGCAATTTGAGCTACAGTAGCTTCTCTGTTGGATAAGCCTGCTTTTGCGTCCCATGCAAGACAATTAGCCCTGGCCACCAGTGACTATATTGCCAGTTCTTCTGTCTCTCCTTTGGTTGGTACTGACCACTGCAGACACTGCAGGAAACAATGAAACAAGGAACAAGAAGCTGCTCATTTAGAAATGCTCTGACATGAAGACATCGCAATTTGGCTCTTGTCAAAGTTGCTCATATCTTTACACTTACCCATTTTTTCACCTGTCAGTTGTCATAACATTATGGCGGAACATTTTGTAAATATGCATTGTGGGTATTCAAAATGGTGACTCTATTTAGCAGTGATCTGAGAAGCTGTGTCCTTAAAAAAAATCCCTCCCTCCCCTGAAATCCCTCAACAGGAGGCACTGTGGCTGTGTACAGCTGATATATCTCCTCAACTATTTGATGCTTGCAATTTTGTACAGATAACCATGTTCGCCAGACATTGTCTCTGATCGACTCCTCCTGTTTCATCGGTCATGTTTCAGTGTTTGAGCCTGAATGTTTTTGTAAAGTCGTGTTTTCTGCAGAATAACGTTTCTGAAGAATCTGGCTCTTGACTGTTGCTGCAGACAACAGAGACTTTGATCTGGATATTTCTTCTTTTCACACAGAGAAATCCACAATAACAACAACAACAACAACAAAACACACACAACTTCTCTTTCTATAATTCTTTGGCTGAAAAATGTGAAAAGCTGTCACACTTGCACATAAATATACAATTGCAGCTTGACAGCTTCTGTTTTTAGTTATGAAAACCAGACAGCAGGGGACACAAATCAAATGTAGCCAATCTCTGCTGTAACAGGAATATCATTACCAGTCCCTGTTATAAACTCTGGGCTATACTAAACACACTGTGAGTGTATGTAATGCATGAGGAGTCATACTGTTTTGTTTACTGAGTCAACTCAGCTGCTGGCTTCAAACCTCTATGACATTTGTGGGCTTTCGGCAGGAGATTTACAATTGTGCTTATCTCCCATGTGATGAGTTGGACCAAACAAGTGGCCGACATATGGAGTAAATCTATCTTTAGATGTTTCACCAGTTATAATGTGAGATGATTGGAATATTGTCACCTTCAAAAGCGCAATGGGTTCCTGGAGAATTAAGGTCAGAAATAAAGAATAAAATACACAACAGCTTTACAACAGAAGCAAAGAAAATTAATAATGTTTTGGATCAAAGACCTGTTTTTAATCCTTTATAGTCAATGTATCTTAGTTTCCATTACAGAAGTCTTCACCTCTGTGTTGTTTCCTTATGACTTTTTCCTTCAAGTCTCAAGAGCTGCTGTGGGATTAAAAAAAGCAACAGTTAAAATTAAAATTAACTGATTTAGCCAGTACATCTTAACCTATAAGAGATGATATGTAGTTGATGATTTGTTCAGCATCAGACACAACTTCTACACAACTTATAAAGTGACTTGTAATATAAGCTTACGTATGGATATTTAGTTTAACAGAATTAGGTGGATTGGCAGCTTTAACAAGGATTTAACAGAAAAACAAGCCTGAAAATTATTTCAGATAAAGAGATTAGGATTATAAGTATCTAATCACATTAATCCAAACTGTTACAACTGAATAAATACAATTATTTGTGCCATTTGTGCCACCAGTATCTGTATAGCAATAGAAAGTCTAGTCATAAAACACTGACATTTTCTTGATATGACTCCAGTCCTTGAGAGCATCATGTGGTTCACAACAGATGACCAAACTCATGTAACATGCTGGTGAGAACATATCGTCCCCTCCCTCCACTGTCTTCTCTGGAAATTATCCATGTTGGTGTCATTTTACTCATAAAACTGACTCATTCAACCACCACATGGGAATAAAATACAATATCAAAGAGGTACTGCTGTGTTCTACTGTCACTGTCATATACATGTGGATCAGTCAGACCACCATCTTTAAAAACTGGTATTTACTGAACACTAGTAAAGTCACAAACAATGAAACAATCTGAGCCTGGTGGCTGAACATTTTTATGAGGCCAAACACACTTCCACTCTTAGATACGTGTTAACTGAGGCAATAAAACATCCCCGCAGAGAGGGAGACATAAACTCTGTGCTCCTCAAACACAAGCTTCTCTGGATATACACACTGGGTACTTTAGCCTCTAAAAGCCTTAGAGAGGATTTTGATATTAAACCTTTTTGTGGCTGAATATCTTATGTCTCCAACAGTAACAGTATCACTGGAGAATTTCACAAGCACCTCTACCATATACCTTTATTCTTCTCAGGTTCATTATCCCAATATTTTTTTGATTTGTAACTACTGCCACACGCCACATAGAAACTCTCATTAGGACAGTAGCAGATATTTTACTGTACTTTCCCAAATATTCAGCATTTTATAAAGTGCGTCACATGGCATTTCTATTATCTTATTTAGCTATTTTAGCTACAACATCTTTTACTACTTATAGAATTGTAGAAAAAATTTGTGTTATTTCATGCAGAGTGGTGATCTAATAGATAGGATGTTTTCTTTAAACTAAGTTATTGAGCAACACAAACCGCCTCCAACTACCCCATGAGCAAATGCACAAACTGACACATATCAGTCATTTGCCACTTTATCTAGACAAATGACATATGTACATTTTCAGAAAAGTCTTACGATCCTACGAACCAACTACAGATTTTGCATTTAAGTGCACAGCGGTGCTCGCTCAGTTTTCTCTTTGTGCTTCTACCTAATAATTACCTTGAAGCAGTGTTTGGCCCAAAATTCATTATCAGAGCCAAAGAAATTATAATGTTGCTTATTCATAAATTGCATTTGTTACTTTTGGATGTCCTGCTGCTCATGTTTTTACCCACAGTGTTACCTTATTTTTCCTTATGATACCAGATAAGTAGACAGGTATATTGATTATTTGAGTACAATCTATTGGGGCCATGATTTGTGTAGACTCTCTAAGATATATAACCTGTGTATATAGTTAATGCAACATGTATTTTATTACTATTGGCACACTCTATTAATCAGTAGCCTGAAGAGTCTTGTCCTCGAAACATCACAACAGTAAATATCCTTCAGCAGGAGATATTTACAGTGCAGGTTTATTTATTTTCAACCACTGCCAAATGTTTTTTGATCCAGAACTAATCCTGTTGGATACTGAGAGACACGTGCCTTTTTAAAATGTTTTTGTGAGGTTCCCAACCAGAACCTTTTTTTTTTTTTTTTTTTTTTTTTTTTTTTAGATGAGATGTAGAGACACAGACAGAGAACAGAAAACAGACAATGACCATGTTGAGAGGTGTTGAGTAGGAGTTGTTGAGCAACTGCTTGAATTACAAATGTGATGTCCCTGCAGGTGTGGATGAAAGTATTAGAAAAAGGTTTCAAAATAGTCTGTTCATTTTGTGTGTGTGTGTGTGTGTGTGTGTGTGTGTTGACAGTGATCATCTAAGCTGCGTATCAGTGGTTCTTGTGATTACTGAATAAAACACCCTTTTCCATGTATAACTGTTTCGTTCTAATTCATTACAAGAAGAATATTGGCTCTATATTTTTTTTACTTTCATTACTTTAAACCATTAAATCGATTCATTTCATCATTTAAACAAAAGCATAAGACATTGGGCTTAAAACTATGACAGCACTCATGGAAATCAACTCCATTGTGCACGACGCTCAACCATTTTACTGGCAGCTGACTGAGTCAGTGGTTGAAAGTAACAGTTTCCACTCTATTTTTGCTATGAGAACCACAACAGCAACATCATTTGCTACACAGACAATATATAATGACAACAATGATGAAAATATTTTCATACTTACTGGGACACAGATGATGTTCAAATCTAATGTAAAACATCACAGCTCAGAAAATTCTCTCTGGAATTAAGGTTAAAAAAAAAGTGTGTGAAACCCAATGCACATGTGGATTACATGTCCATAATTCATCTTGCCTGCAGAATGAGGCTAAAGTTTCACTCTTGTTAACATTAACAGGTTGTTGGTGTTTGTTTGTTTGTGGTGTCTTATTGTTTTTGCAGTACCAACATTGGCCACCAGGACAACTGAATAGCAAGAGTTCAGAGTTCATACAAAGAGTTCAGGAAATAGTTCATACAAAGAGTTCAGGCAATAGTTTATACAAAGGACCATTAACTTGCAGGCAATGACAGTAACACTTCAAAAGGTATTTATAATATTGTAATTCTTCATACACACAACAAATGACAGAGGTAGTTGTGCGTAAAAAGTGTTTGTGAGATAAATCGAAACCATTGTCTTTGACTTCTTAGGAATTAGGATTTAGGACTTAAGAATTTGTGATATATATATATATATATATATATATATAAGTGATATCTATAAGTGATGCCATTACTCAGTGTACCATGTCCAGTTTATGACACTGGATCTGTATCAGATACTAAAAATACAAGCAATAATCACCAAACAACCAACTGCAGTAACTTTACATGATCCTACAATGCATTTTGATTTCATAATAAATAAGTGCCTCATACCTTCCTAAACTGTTGTTCCCAAATGACTGCTTATTTATTTTTGCTTACATTGGTGGACACACAACACTTTCTAAAAACTGAAGTATGCAGTAACTTTACTAAACCCCTCCGGCTCCTTGTGTCTGACACCATCTTTCTAATGTATAATTCATATGGGAAGATGTTCAGGGGACGCAACTGTGGTAATTAAGTTGTATAAATGACAAGGTCATTAACAAAGTTTATATGGTAATGCTGTGCCCCAAAAGAAGATGGGCAGCAGGACCTGTCGTGTTGTGGATGCTGACCTCAGCAGACTGCCCAACAGGGGCTGACAAGGCTTCCAGTGTTGCATTAGTAAGGGAAATGTAAAACAGCAATACAGAGGTATTTACATAGACAACACCTAGTCATAAGGACTTAGATTGTGATCTCTGATTTATTTATTCAAAATTGTTCAGCAAATTTAAAAATGATATTCTATCTTTTCTGTATGAATGTGATAACTTTAATATGTTTTACCTTATTTATTTTTCCCTTTCTATTCATCTTCCTATATTTTCATCTTTGCCTGCAATTTAGACAAACACAATTAAACAGACAATAGAAAACCTGTAGAATACATAACTGCTGTTATCAGACGAATCTGAGCTTTAGACAATGAAATAGTAGAATCTGAAATTGCCCACAACACAAACAGCAACCTTTTTTGTTGGTGTAAAACTGGAAAAGGTGCTATTTCACATCCTTTGTGATCACAACAACATGAGGGTGTCCACTTGGCAAACAATGGTCTGCTGCACAAACAAACCTCAGCAGAAAGAAGGCGCTGTCGCTGTGCAGCTCAGAACAAGGCACTTTTTCCTGGATAATGATGATTGCACCCTTAATTCACAGGTCTTGTTCCCCCATCCCTTTCCTTCTCCCTGGCACTGATGGCCTTGCTTTGACAAATCTAAAGCAACAGAGGGGCGACAGAAGAGCAGATACTGCAGTTAAGTGGATGTAAGTCAACCTGCCAATGAAGGGCGTCCCTTAATTGCAGCACTTGTGCAACAAATCAACATAAATGGCCCTGGAAATGTGGCCTTGAAAATCAAAGTGGTCTTGTTGAATCACACCTCTAACCACAGGATTTATAAATGAAGGTTCAAGACGTACAATTAGCTCAATGTAATTTTGATACTAATGCTTTGAAACACAGACTGAATCACATGTGATGGTAAAACATGGAGATCATCTAGATAAACCAGTTCAAAATGTGTGACTCAGTGATTCACTTTGCTAATTTCTTCTCCTCCTTCGCTTTTTTCTCTTTTCTTGTTTCCATATAACGTTGAGTCAGTTTGTCCACTATGAAAATATGCACGTGTTCCCAGACAAACCTGCTGAGTTGTATCCATCCCTGCCTTTGTTTTCAGTTAATGTAACAAAATGAGACAATAATGAAGACTAATGGCTCACCTCATTCAGTTAAATATGAAATTCATTTTGATTACGCTCCTGCTTTACAAAGATTTTATAATCTCCCCTCAAATTAGCCATCACCTGTAATGTTTCTAATAATGAAAATATCAGTCACATCTTTGTTGTGTAAACTGGGTTAAGTGTGAATTATAACTCCTCTTGAACTGTTTTATGCTGAAGGAAAAAAAAAAAACATCAGAAAGGTTTTATTTTTCTCACCTCATTTGTGGTGTTTACCTCAGCAGCTTCATTGATTTTGAGATGTTCTGTCAAACTGAACAACTGACAGCACATGAGCTCTATTAAACAACTGCACACAAATTACAACTCACTCACTCATTCTGTGGCATTATGTTCACACTTTTAGTGAATGCTAATTACTGGTATATCCTTTTTGTCAGATTTGATGCTAAAGCCTCCACAATTCCAGCGTCCCTACTGACAACTTCTACACAATTTAGAGAGAGATGGAGTGAGATGTACATGGTGGGAGATGCAGAGAGGAGGACAGTAATGTGGAACACACACCAATGAGCACAGCTTCAGCTAACATTTATAGGACACTGCATTGACTTTTATTTACTGGGGATAGAACTCCAAAAATGAAGTCTGCCTAATTAGGATCAAGCTTTGGTTTTATTATAGACTACCAGTCCCAACAAGGTCACTGTTTATACCTGAAATGATCTCAAAGAGGCAACGGAAGTCACCCATTTGTCAACATGTTTGATGAGTCACCATCTACACATGACATCTCAGCCTGCATTAGTTGCAAACAATGACAGGGACCAAACTAAATTAGTTTGAAATATGTCTTTCTTGTCAGTGTGTAAGTACAATAATGGCTGCTGCTGCTGCTTAAAAACAGAAACATATTGTCATCCTTTTGTTTATTTATTTTTTTGTGCCATTATGCCTGCAGTCCTTCAGAAAGTAGATTTTATAAAGAATAAAAGCCAATGAACAATTTGATCAACTTCTCTTCTGCACTGGTCAAAGCAGAAGAGCCAAGTATTTTCTCCCTGAAGCTGCATAAAATTAAAGATCATCTTAATTGCACATTAATATTCCACCTGCGAACTTCATCCGGGCTGATTTTAACAACCTGGTCTTTAATCTGTCAGTTCATGGAGATATAGTCAATAAAAATGTAAATAATTCTTCATGTACTTCCACATCTTCATGTTTTTGACATGTCACGACTTCACAGTGTCACTGAAGTGGCCTCTGAGGACAAAACAGTTGTTTTGATTTATAATATGTGGTCAGTTCATCCAAATAATGCAGGTTTGGAAACTTTTTTTGCAGATGTGATGGACTTGATATTAGCAGCTGCACATCCAGTACCTAAAAAGATGATGGTTAATGTTTGGTATCATTCTGGTGAGAACATTTTTACTTGAATGATTTGGAGTTGAAAGTTTGTTTCAGCCTCTGACACTTTTTTCTTTTTTCTTGAAACTTCTGATCTTTTGGGATTTTCAAGCAAAGACCTTCCTCAGAAAGAACCAACACAAAGTCTCCATTTACTCAGTTAACCACTTTTTTTTCTTTTTTTACAACTGTTGTTGGCAGAAAAACACCTCGGAGCGACACCTTGAGCTGAGACGTTATTGAGAGCGTGATGATGAGTTTCCCTATCGGCCGTCGCTCTTTCCAAATGAATTGGCACAAATCGCTACAACTGCGTCATCACAGGGGCATTTAGTGTGATGCTGCCAGCTCAGCACCTTTACTGCAGAAAGCACCTAGCAACAACCTTTAGGACACACCTAAACTAACCAACAGATAAGAGTTGATGGAATGCAAATACACAGTAACATAATTATATGCTAATTAGAATATTGCAGCTCCACAACAGTTTGAACATAAACCTGTATATACAGTCCAGCAACACACTTTGCTCTGATTATATGTATATTCTCGATTGGATAATAAGCATATATGTTATCATCATTATGAGTTTTCTCACATGAAGAGGTCTGTTTGTTTGTAAATGTGCTCTTACTGTATGTATGTGGTTTAATGTTTGTGTTTTCTTTCTTAGATATAGGATGTTGTTGGCAAACCAATTCCAACAACAAACAGATGATTGAACATGTTATCTGCATGTCACCTTGCAAATATCAGATGTTTCATGGTTTTCACATGTATTCATGTATTCATATATATATATATATATATATATATATATATATATATATATATATATATATATATATATATATATGTGTGTGTGTGTGTGTGTGTGTGTGTGTGTGTGTGTGTGTGTGTGTGTGTGTCAGTGTTCAGTTTAAAATAAAATCAATACAACAACCAAAAATTCATGTCAGTCACAGTTGGGAAGGAAAAGCCAAATGTAGACACTTGGCAACCGGCTGCTGTTGAAACATACGGGCAAAGAGCTTTGTGAAACTACTGTCAAGGCAACAGAGGAGCTAAAACAACAACGGTGACAGTGGAGACAGGGGTTTAAATACACAGGGATAATGAGACAACAGGCAGAGGGTGAAGCAGGGGAGTGTGTGAGCTGATGAAGGAACTCACAGCAGGTTTACAAAACAGGATAACAGACTGATGTTGTGCGGCGGACACTGAGAGAAGACTGGAACAGCACGACACAGGCAGAGTACAGACATGTAAAGGATATGTGTTTGTTGAAGTCTGACTTCAGATTTTTGATTTTAATGTTTGTTCTGAACTGGTACAAACATCATCAGCTGATTTTATTTTGAACGGCCACAGCAACATGTTCATTTCAATTTACTGTCACTAATTAAGACCTGATGTTGTGCTGTGTAAAGTTTTATTACACAATATGTCCCCAGACTAAATGGACACTCTGATGGGTCGTCAGAGCCGTTAAGAAATGTTCAGACTTTCCATTTGAAGATATTTTGAGAGATATTTGGCTGTGGTTTGTTTTCGATTATGTTTTGGGTTTTGAGGGAAGAACTTGTTGTTGTTGTTGTTGTTGTTGTTGTTGTTGTTGTTGTTGTTGTTGTGCTTTTAGAAGGCCAGATTTGTCATGCTTATGTAGAAAAAAAAAGTGAAGGAAAATGTCACCGCTACTTTCTAGCATTTGAAAATGTGTCTCTCTTGCATCGTGTTGGTAGTTGGCCCGTAATTACTGATTTTTATTTATTTTTTTTTTTTTTTTTTTTTTTTTTTTGCACAGAGTGGTAATTTCAGTTTGAAATACAGGGTAGTAGGCAGACAAGTGCTCTATACTTATACCAAATGGATGCTGAAGTCTACAATAAAAGACAAGAGGCCAAATCAGTTACTGACTCAAAGTAAGATATGGTGTAATCTTGCAGATTTCATTAACATAAGGAAATTGTGCACATTGAAAAAATGGAGCAGAGGAACAAACCAAGCAAACAGAGCAGGAGTCACACTGACAGAGGAAAGATGTGTCTTACAGTGTACTTTATATTCCTGAAGCTCTTCCTATAGGCTGATAATAAGGGGAGAGTTCATTACTAAAAGCTACTCTGCAGACTCAGATGGCTAACTGACTGCAGATGGTAAACAGTGTTTCTCCTCGTATTACTTCCAGATATAAAGTTATTATTAGGAGCGAGCATGAAAAGCAGAATTTCTCCTCACACTCTTTGTGTTTATCTACGTATGTTTAACTGAAAACTAAATTATGACTCATGCACTGTAAAAGTGCAAGGAGCAATGAAAAATATAGAAATCCTCTGTTGTTAAGGATACAAGCACACGACACACATAAAGCGTAAAGTCTTTTTATGTGGACTCAGACTCCGCGCTTGTAAAATATTGCCATATCAATTAAAAGCATGATTTGTAGATGCATATCTAATGAAAATTTTCTAAACAGCCACTCCTTTGGGCTTTTGGAAATGTCCTCATGGTGAGAGGGTCACAAGAGGCAATGAGACAGAGAGAGAGAAAGACAGACAGGCAGAGAGAGAAAGAGAGAGATGATGATGATGATGATGAGCATCTGTGCAACAAAGCAAACCTCCACAGGAGACATCCTGTCCCCTAGTGGACATCTGGGGTCACTTTTTCCACATTATGTTGAGGAGCAGTATCCACTCTGCACACTCTGAACACGCACCACAAAGAGACATATAATTTATTGCAGCCTGTGCACATTTACATCTACGTGTTGTCATTCTGTACAAACTGACATTTCACTTTCCAGTGGAATTTGTCATCTATTCAGTAGCTGACGTGTATTTATGGTACATCCTTTTCTTTATAAATCAAAACTGAACGACAAAAGAATAAGAGGCCATGGATAATACCTCAGTGAATTTAGAGGTTGAGGAGAGTGGACGTATTATGTAGTGAGATGACAGAGGTGTGGCTGTCGTAGGAATGAAATCTCACTGTCCCTACAAAGGGAAAATGCAAAGCAAAATATGTCAAATGTTTCTGTTTAGGTTGAATTTTGTTTGTTTATTTGATATTTACATGGTGACAAACTGGGAATTTAACACTTCAAACAACACTTAACCTCAATTTTCACAAACTGCCGACTGCATTTGAAGCAGCAAAAACATTAAATCTTCTCTATACACTGAATAAAGGATTAACATTCTTAATCCTCAACATAAACTGTATGTACAGAAGTAGCTTTAGTCCAAACTACTGAATAATTCATAAGTGTCTGGCATTGTCTTCACTGATGGATATTTCCCAGTTAGAAACACAACTGAGCCAATCACAGATTTATGGGTGGGATTAAGAACAAGGACGTCATCTCCGTTTGCCAAAACTTCACTGTTCCAAACAAAAACGAGCTCCGCCAACACAGTAATGTTTTTTCTAGATTGGATAACAAGCATATATGTAATGATCATCATTTTTTTCTCCCATGGAACGGTTTGTTTGTAAGATGTTAGATGTAAAGGCTTAATTTTTAAAGGTACAAAACACAATGATTCTTCATTTCAGATTATCATACACTAATTAAATCATAATGACAACAGTTATTAAATTCCATTTCTGTAAACATACCCCCCTGGTTTCTATAACTGGTCATTTAAAGATGATCCAAACAGACGATCAAACCACGATGTAGATGCAGTCAGTCACGAGTACAGCAGCAGTAGCAAAGTCAGATATTTCTCCAACGCTGATGAAAAACATGAAAGTAACTGT
This sequence comes from Polydactylus sextarius, assembly GCA_016801845.1. Classification (NCBI taxonomy): domain Eukaryota; kingdom Metazoa; phylum Chordata; class Actinopteri; family Polynemidae; genus Polydactylus; species Polydactylus sextarius. The sequence continues at coordinate 20,207,488 of CM028906.1, forward strand.
TCCCAGCAAATGTAACTGGCAGCTTCTGTGTCAACTAAAATCTCTGTTGATGGAATAATGTTACAGCAACGTTGACTTTGTAGCCATTTTGCATCAGGTTTGTTGACACTTTGATACAGCGTGTCTCTTGTCACCAGATATTTTATCTGTCAGAAACAGCTCATATCTCCGAGTAGAAATTCAAAGTAGGACATTGATGTGAACGGTTTCAGTTTCCAGGCGTCACGTCTTCTGTAAAAAAAAAAAAAAAAAATCAAGTAATGTGTTAATGAATTAATGGAAACTATAACTATTACCTGAGGTGTAATATCAGTTTTAGTTTTAATTATTTTCACACCTGATGCTGCACTACACTAACATTTGTCAAAGGTTTGTGTTTGTACTGATGTACAGTGTGCAGGGTGACATTTAATTTGTTTGAATTGGGAAAATCAATGTGTGGACAGTCCATGTGTGATGGAAAGCTCTGGTGGTGAAGTATATCTAAAGATGGAATCTGTCATTTTTGTTTTTTCTGTCTTTATCCTTTGTGTTCTTAACCCAACTCATCAATAAGTTTAACTAAGACTTTGACCTGAAATAACTGTTGTTGTTCTCTTTGTGCTTGTTCTTGTTTTTTATTATTGATAAAAAACATATTAATATTTAATTCCAAACATAAAGAATAAGAAATGCAGCTACAGTAATGACGACTATTTTGATCCAGCTCATGTTCTCATCTGAACTGCATATCTAATTATTGAGTGTGAGAGAGAGCCAAAGCAGTTCAGTCGACTAATTCTGTTTAATCTCTCTCTTATAGCTCTAATAACAAAACCATCAGTCTGCTGTCTGAATTACACTATTTACCTGCAATTGGTCGGTTAAGATGTGTTCAGACTCTGTTTTCAGACTTTCAGAGTCATTTGCTGCATGTTTTTCTGCCTTTTAAGTTTGTCTTTAAATGTCACTTTCACGTAAGTAGTTTACAGTTCTTATGAGCTCTTATTTGGACATATATGGACAAACTGAACAACTCAGTTGGATAAACATCTTTAAGTTTGATGATAGTTTTTTTGTTTGTTTGTTTGTTTCGGTTACCGTTGCCATTTTGCAGTTATTTAATGGTCAGCACTGTTGGCTCGAAGAAATACATTGATCACATGTCACTGTGACGCATCATCTATTATTTTGCTCTTATAGGTCACTTCAAGTCAATCCACTTTTAATTATTTAGTCCAAAATTACAAATTTGTCTCAGAGGGATTTACAGTCAAGTGAATGGAGGAATGAGGGGAATGGGGGAAAATTAAGAAATAACAGCATTTCTATATATAAAAATGTGATCACAAGAAAAAAAAACAAGGTAAAGAACATTACCTACACCATTAATGCTAAACAAAAAGTGACAAAAGATGCTAACAGGAGGCTACAGCAGGATATAAAGACACATACATACATTAACAGCATTTTAAATAAACTTGCTGCTGCTTAATCTCCATCTTTGCCTTCTCTCCTCATTTTTTTCCTTTTACTCTCTTATGAGGAGGAGTGTGACCACTGTGTATTTTTTTTTTATTATTATTTTTAATGTTTATAAAGAATTAATGTGGCCTTTTTTGCTTTCTTCTAACTGTCTCATTAGCTATGAAATTAATCTAATTAGTTGTACAAAAGTCAGACAAAGAGAATATTCACTGTGTCCCATCCTTTCTCCAAAATGTAAATTTTTAGAATAAATACTTTGGCTCCGGGCAGCACGGTGGTGCAGGGGTTATTGCTGTTGCCTCACAGCAAGAAGGTCCTGGGTTTGACTTCCAGGTCGGACGCAGGGCGCAGGGTCTTTCTGTGTGGAGTTTTTTCTCCCCGTGTCTGCGTGAGTTTCCTCCGGGAGCACCGGTTCCCACAACCAACAACATGTATGCAATGGAGATAGGAGATTAGAGATAGCTATGAATTGAGCATACTAAATTGCCCATAATTGTGGAAGTGAGTGTGAATGATTGTCTGGCTCTATATGTGGCAGCCCTACGAGAAGCTGGCGACCATCCTGCCTCCCTGCCTTTCGCCAGTAAGCAGCTGGGATAGGCTCCTGCCTATCTCCAGTCTCCTATGGATACATCAACTCAAAGCAATAAGTCCAAATTAGCAACTAAATTATCTTCACATTTGTAAACTCTCACAACCCTCAAATAATGAAATGGCTCTCCAAAGCGAAAAAATGTCAGAGCAGTTTTACAAATAAGAGGAGCAAGATACGAAGGCAGTGGATTAAGGCCAAATGACTTCCTTAAACAAAATGAGTCGCTATAACAGCAGCAGGTGGTCTCCGTTACACAAACACACACAATCAGTCTCAGTTACACACACACGAACACACACAATCAGTCTCAGTTGCATGATATCGCTGCAGGAAGTCAGTGTTTGAAACCAAACAATTTTTGAAACACATTCTCATTGCTAATAATTACACAAAAAACTGCCAGAATTACAGCAGACCAACACATTTTTTCTCACAATTTACGCAGATAAAATGGGCGATTGAACGAAAACAGAGGAGATATTTTCCAGTATTGCTGATATGACCCACTCACAAAGGTTCACATACCTGTTGTGAAAGCTGCATAAATATTTGAGTAAAACTTTTATGCCGAAAGAATCTATGTGTCTGTATTCACTATGAATCAAAAATGATGAGAGAACACACACTCTCACATTCACTTTATAAAATGCAATTGCCTGTTTCTCCGTAGATTATAATAAGCGTGTTAGTCGGGATGGAAGTGGTGGTAAATAAGCTTCTTGCAAACTCATTTGTCTTCTCAGGCATTTTCCTGATTTTAAAACTTTCTGTTTTTGTTGTTTTCTACCTTTTAATTTCTGTGACTGTTATCCACGCTCGCAGCACGGCTCCAGGGTAAAAACTGTCAGTCCAACACTTTGATTCACACTGAAATATTTTTTCACAAATGTTATTTGGTTACAAATGGTACAAATATTCACTGTCCCCAGAGGATGAAACTAAAAATAATTACTTCGTTGATTGTTTTTAAATCTGGCGCTACCATCAGTTCAATTTTTTTTTCAATTTTATGTTGAACTTTGTAATTTCTACTTCTTTTGCACGATAATATCACATGATCTTGTATGTAAATACTGTCTACACATTGAGCTTTTCATCTATCATTTAACATTTCAGTTGGCAGGAGTTAGTCGTTAAAGAAACAATGCAGCATGAAATTGCTGTGCAAATGCACAGCAATAATAATAACATGCAAAATGACTTGATGTGATATCTATTCTCCATTTGGTGACACAAAATTGCATCAATAGATATGAAATCATGAATGAATGAATCCCATGACATAATATTTAGCATTTCTAAATGCTGTTGTAATAGATCTTTGTATTTTTTGGGCTGGATCACATTGATTACACATGAGATTTACTGAGATTTTGACTTATTTTCTTTTACCTTTTACAAAAATATCACAGCTACTTTACCGCAAACACACTTTTTTTTCTGAAATTATTCAGGTGAAATACAAATATTACAGATATTTGGTTACAAGAGAATCCATATTTACTTGCAACACCTTGTGATTCCAATGACAAACATCAGCGACTGTGCACCGCTGTTCCTGATAGGAACAAGTGTCTCTTACGCATTTAAATGTGACAGATGAAACCATACATTCAAAAAGTCTTGGAAGAAGCAGATACTTTCATCCAGAGATCCAAGATGTTCTGTATTCTCTCCAGAATTTCAACCCCCATGTAGATCGCCTACAACCCTATCAAATAATATAAATAATACATGAGAAGTAAACTCCATCAATTTGTTGTTGTCATGGATATCTAGAGAGCATCCTGTTTCTGTTTTGTTTCTGTTTTCTGTTTTACCTCAGGCTATGGTAAGCACACTTGTCAGTGTTCCCTGGGATCTCCTTCTGCTCCCTGTGTGTGTGTGTGTGTGTGTGTGTGTGTGTGTGTGTGTGTGTGTGTACGGCCATGTTAGATTCATCATCTTTTTACTTTTTTTTGCATGTTTTTTGTGTGTAAGCACATGGGTGTGGTGGTTTCCATTATGTACGTTATGTATGGATGTTGATATCTTTTGAATAAACATGAACAATAAAAACTGTATGTGAAACTCCCACACTTGTACTTTTACACTGTACACGTTCTGCATATTTCTACGATGTAGAAATATGCAGAATAAAATAAGAGGAGATTAGCGTAAGAAATCTACATAACTAAGGCATGGTAATAATCCTTTATACATTAAAAGTCAAACTGCAACATACTTTCAGTTGCAGTTAAACCCAAACGAGTGGTTGTATTCAAAAGGGAAAATAGTTATTGTGGCTCATTCCAGCAATTTACTGCACTTTCACAATGAAAAAGATAAACAGCACCAAAGGAACTGTGACAGCATTTCTATTGCCACAGTTTTCATCCCTGGCAAGTGCTCTAACACACTGGCTCCACATATTGTAGAATCTTTCCTCATTTATGAGGAGATGGAGAAGGATCTGCAGAGATGTGAAAACAAGCCCAGACTTGCCAATGAGTATTCCACTCACAGCTTCCTGACCTTGAGGTGAGCTTATCCCTGGCTAGTGTGCAAAGCTGCATGAATTATAATATCCACCTATAGGTCCGGCCCCAGCCTCTGCCCTGACCAAACAGCAGCAGGGGCCTCGTAAAGCTTCTGCTTGCATGAGACCAGTATGAGCTTTTCACCACATCACTCCGGTCTCTGAAGGATGAAGTCCTTGTCAGTCGAGACACGGCGAAGCACAATACAAAGCAAAACACGAGGATTATCGCAGACCTGGTGGTAATTTTACACCTCAGGTTGCTCTTAATGCTACAGTAATTTGTTTAGATCCAAAATGTTGACTTCAATTTACATTATCTACAGTAGTTGTGCAGATTTATGGGCTTGCTAAAATTCAGTTACTGTCATTTACTGTATCTGAAATCACAGTAAGAAAATCTTACTGTAAGTTAAGTCTGTTGTTGATAAATAACTTATTTTAATACTGTGGTTGTATTTGAGTCATATTGTGACATAAAATCTGTCGAAGTCAAAATATTTTTTAAACAATCTGCCTCTATAATTCTTGACTATTATTATGTAACTGAGAAAAATCCACTGCAGTTAGAAACAAATAAAATATTTGTTTGTGTTCAGGGATTTTCAGATTACTGACATTTCATACTACATGTAGTGAAAGAGTGAAACACTTCTCGGTTAATTGAATTACTTCTTCTCTCCGAACTTGAGGCGCGAGTGAGCAGCAGCCGGAGTAGCACAGATACCCCTGTCCTCACAGATCTGCATAGATTACCACAGGATTGTGCCGATGCTCGGGGGGTTCACAACTTTCATTGGCAATGTGCATAAATGAATGTGGAGCCAGATTGTAACAGGAGTGTCATGATCATGGAATTCACATCGGCCTCTTTTTGCACATTACTGAAGAGAACGAAACCAAATGGTTGTCTCGTAAAATGATGTCATTTTACTTTATCAATATATCCCCTTGCTGAATTTTTTTAATATTGCTGTAATATTTTTATATATTACTTCAGATATTTCTTCATTTAGCTTAACCATTATTCTGATCCATTGTCTCAGGCTGCACTTCAGACCCTAATTATTGGTGTATATCTCCACCTCTGCAGCTGTAATTGCATCATTGAATTTCACATAGTTTAATGCATATTAACATTAGTAAATCAGCCGTTAAACATTAATATTTTACCACATTGATAAACATCGACTGCACATTTATGTCCCATATTACAAATTGTGCGTTTGTCTGTGGACTGTTTCCATTTATTTATTCTTCCCGCTTCCTTCCTTTGGGCTGCTCCACCCACCTCCACCTCTAGTATCACCTTTCGTCTTCTTGCTCACGTCCTCTTAGTCAAACACAGTTTTAGCTTAATGCTCGGTATCGCACACGCTGACCGCAGACCACAAATTGCATGAATAATGTAACTCAGTACATAATGTGGACTTTGATCAATTATAGGCCATTTGCAAAAGCAGTAGCATCTTTAAGTAAGTGTTCTCACTCACCTCACCACACGTATTCACTCAATGTGTCATGTCACATGCAGCTGTAAACAGACTCTTCTGTTCCACATGATGCTTTTAAGAAGAATATTGGTTTAATTCATTTGTTCATTTTACCTTTTTACGGTTGCATCTGTATTGTGTGTATGATGTGACTGTTTTTCAAAGAGTTCAGATAATGAATTTGATCTCTTTGGTCACAAAACAGGAAGAAAGAAAGGAAGCAGAGAAAAGTTTAATGAAAAGGAGAAAGGGCAATAGATAAATTTTGATGAATGCCATATTTTAAATTATGCTGCAGTGAATAATAACGGCCATTTCCCTTATACTTCGCAAAATCTCTCATTCTCTTCCGCTCTCTCTCTCTCAATCTGTCTCTTTCTCTCCTCAATGTCCATCTGTCTTTGCTCCTCAGCTTCCTGCCTCTTTTCCTGCAACCTCCCCCTCACACACACACTTGTTCTGCCTTATCTTTATTCCCAGACAAGGTGCCCTGTTTGAGCTGTCATTATAACCACTTTGAATAGCCCAGCTTCTCACGAACGAGGAAAGACATGCTGTGCCCAATCACACAACACTTTTCTTCCTGTCCAGCAGATGCATGTCATATTTCATTCTGGGTGAGGTGGTATGCATTGAAGGATTTGACTCTAAAATCCTGGAGTGACTGGTTGCAGCTCAAGAGAGGGTCTTTTCTTTTACTGATAAATGCTCCCAGACTGCCTAACTGAGCTAGTTTTCAACTTTTAGGGACAGGATGGAGGAACCAGTCCTCCAACATAAAGTTTCACTTATTTGTGAAAAGGCAGGTTGTAATTTATATGTAGAGGTGTTTAATGAATCATAACCACATGTTGGCACTCGCTTACTGCCACTTGAAACAACAACAGGCAGCTTGACAGAAATATGCGCTAAACCATATTTACTTGAAGAGCAGAACCAAACAGAATCATTATGGTCACTTTATGTAGTTGAGTAGCTCAAGTCCTGCCTCTTTAAAAATCGGAAAACCACAAAAGCAAAAATAAACAGTGTAGAAAAAGGATAATTGAAATACTGTGGTAAACTAGTGGTGTTACATTCAAAGTCAGAGTTGAGACACTGAAGGACTAAATTCATCGAGATCAACACAATATCTGTCACTGGTCTGAGAGAAGGGATGAATCAGGGAACAGAGAGATAAGAGAAAAGAGAAAAAAAGATACGAAAATCCAAAACCTACAAACAAAAGTATAAAAAGGGCAAGGCTGAGGCAATCCAAAAAAAAAAAAAACATAAAAAAAGAAAGAAGCATCACACAGGCAAGGTCAAAAGCACGGTCAGGATCAAAACAGACAGACAAAGAACAGAGCGCTGGAAACCTAAAGGCGCGCGGCTCAAAGACAATGTGGCAGAGACGGAGTAGAAACAGACTGATGTATATCCTGGGGAGCTAATGAGAGGACTGGGAACAGGTGAGCGCAGAGGAGGAGCAGGTCAGAGGAGAGTAATGATGTGAAATGCAGGCAGGTGGGAATAGCAGGGTCTGAGATGACAAAAGAATTAGAGCATATGTGAGGGAATCACAGTAATTCATCTAAAACTGGGAAGCGTAGCATCATTAGCATAGTAACATGTGCTAATGCAGCACTAACTCAGTGTCAAAGGTCAAAAAACGTGGCTGATCATTACAAATCGGCTAAACCAAAACACTGATATATTTATACATCAGCATATGCAGCTTTTAAACCATAATATTATATATGATATAATTCAAATACATGAAAATACACTTTACAAAGTCCTTATATGACGGTTGACCCCTCTCATCACTGTCTTCCCCATTGCTCTCTGAGACTATAAAGACAAAATGTTAAAAAAGGACAAATGAGCAGAATGAAAGTAAAACAAACCATGACATGCTTCAAGTCCAAGCAAGTTAAAAGGTCGTGTTCAATTAACTTAAAAAATTGCACATTTTAAAACCAGCATCTGTCTCTCTAAGTAGTTTGATGAGTAACAGGCATTAACATTTAAAAAGGCCATCATCTGCCATAGATAATTGTACAGCGAGAAGAGATGTATGGAAGTCTGACAATCACAATTTTAAATAAAAGCACAGATTGAACATTTTAAAAGTTTCTCAAAGCTACAGAGTCTGACCTGATGATGGCATAAAACACCAAAGAAATACTCAAAGTAGGAGCTGGTTTCTAAGTAGTTTTTTTTTTTTTTTTTTTTTTTTGTTAAATTCAAGTCTGGATTATGGAAAAAAGCAGATCAGTGAAGCAGTTTCATTGCTACTTGTAACAAATGTTACAGAACATTTTATGTTAGACCCAGATGCAGATCAGAGTAGAATTACGTCTGAGCCTGATGCAGTTAAAGGATTAAACGCAAGCAAGAAAAAAGAGCAGATGAAAAGCAAAACAGTCGTGGTTATGGAGGATACTGACCGAACTGATGAGGCCTGGAGGAAGGAAGGAAGAGACAGGAGGGAGAGAAAGGAGGCTGCAACTGAGATAACAGAACAGTGGTGGTGTCAATGCTGCAGAGAAACTGGACTGACTGAAAACACAGGCAATAAACCCAAAAAAAACAAGGTAACAAGACCCGACACTTTAAAGGTACACACACAACTGGAAAACTGACAGAGGCCAAAAACAGACTCATTTGATTAGATCACACTAGGTGTAACGTTAGTTGTAGACTAATCAGTGAGGTCACATTAGCAGGATATGGACATGAGGCTGATTTATTTCTGTTTCTGTTCAGCTGTTAGTGCTGCTTGTAGTTCTGATCATTGACGACAGGGTGATACGATAAATCTTGCAGATGTTGACCTGTCCTGCCCCATAACTGTAATTAAGCATTAAACTGAGACTGAATTACCAAAAAAACTAGTTAAATAGATAGTTGAAAAACACAGTGAACAAAACAATACACTGCAAGTTAAGTTATTAAAACTAATTAACACTATTTATCAGAACAAGCTCTTTTTTGGGATGGATGATTATTTTTAGAAGGCCGTTGCCCCACCTGCTCTTATGAACCAAACACACCTGATCCCTTGTCAAAATCATGAATATCTTGTTACAACTTTACCACAATATTTAGTTTCTACAGTTGAATCAATTCTCAAAAACTGTGACTTCACATCCTCACATTTGTAAATCAATATTTAACACCTGATATGTATTTATGAGAGCCCACCTGTGAGGAGGAGGAGTAGGAGGAGAGCTGACAAAAGTCAAGGTAAAAACTTCTCTGACTCCGACACACATTACCGTTGCCTGTGGAGCTGCAGATTTTCCATTATACACAGTGTTATTCATTGATTCAGGACACTGGGCAGCTGGTCAATGTTCATTCATTCATGTGTCTGAATGCAAACCACATTCGGTGCAGGTTCAGTGAAGTACTTTCCTGTAAATTGGTTTGCTCACTGGTGGCAACACCTAGTCTAATTGCTAGCATTAATGCTAATTAAGTTCAAATGAAGTTCACTCCTGATGGTGTGTATTTCAAGTACAGTGAGCGAGGACACGCCTGCATTCAGCCTGATGGAGCTTGTGCACTCAGCAAAATGTGCTTTCACATTCGAGCTGTTCGATTCGGATGAAATGAACTTTCCCATTTTGTTTGTGGTCTGAAACAGACCAATGATGGGTAATAGATAAGTGAAGTCATAATTATTTAAGTGGTATTCATTAAAGTTCACATTTATCAATTGTTTTTTTGTTTTTTTTATCCAAACAAGGTAAAATCCAAAATCCAAAACCCACAGTGTATCAAGACCATGTCTTCAAAGATAAGTGTCTTAACCTTCGGTTCATTCAATCTGACACAAGTGCCACCAGATTTTTAGGTGCAAGAAATAACACATAAGAGCACAGCAAATGACAATTTCCTCGTTGTTTACGTGAAAGAGCCAGAGGTGGAGTAAAAGAGCATATTAGATGAGTAAGAACTCTCTCAAGCCAGAGTGTGACACCAACTGAATCAGTTCGAGTAACTCGCTCCACCATTGAGATAAAGTACAGGATTGAGAGTTTGGCAGGTAGAGGAGCTGTCGCTCATTTGCAGGTTGTAGCGAATGAGAATGAGTCTAAAACGCGAACAAGGGAATTTTACTGCTGTTACTGAACACACTGTAGGCAAGCATTAACAATTTTAATTTGATGCGAGCAGGAAGTCAACAGAGACTAATGAAAAGCTCAGTGGCATGAACTGTCAAGACGTGCTGCCACATTTTGCACAATATGCACAGGTTTAATAAATCCTGCTGATTTATAACAAGCACAGTCGACTCCTTTGCACTTTTTTTGGTTCATTAAGTCCATTAACGGTGAGTGTCTACAGTAAAACAGTGAAATTACTGGTTGTTTCTTGTCCTGTTAATCATATATTCAAAACATACACAAGTGAAATTATGAACAATGTTAAGACCAAACATTGATAGAAACTGTGCCTGAATCAGAATTTTTCCTGGTCTTAAAATCTTTGCACATTGTTTGTGATATGAACACATCAAAACTGTCATACTCAGAAAAAAAACAAACCCGTGCATCCCGCATGGTTGAGTTTTGAAACTCTAGCACGACGCAGAGTTTCTCTCCCGCTGGGCTGCTGACAGCAACGTCAGCCCAACAATCAGTCACACTGAACGGCAGTGGGGGAGTTTCTATCGAGGTCGACTTCACAAGAAGATAAGTCGACTTCATGGACGTTAGCGGGAGGTTGGGGTTGGATGGAGGGGTCAACAAAACACAGAGCCTTGACACAGAAGAAGGCTGTTTGTTTCCTATTTGAAACCACCAGTTGTCAATGTTTCTTTTATCTTTGGCCTTTCAACAACCTTAACTGTGTGGATCTTGTTGTAACCATGACAACGACCGTCCTCTAACCTTAAGGAAATCCTTATTTCAAGTCAAACCATGTTCGATTCCTAAACCTAGCCAAGCAGTTGTTGTTCCTACATCTTAACGAACTATCATCCATCCATCAGCTCCATATGTATAATGTTTTGCATCTGCCACAGAAAAAATAAACAATTTCAATTCACTGTCTCATGTAGCATTTTGATGTTTTACACAGAGGTTGACGTAACAAAGTAAATGTACTTGAGCACTGCATTTAAGTAAAGTTTTTGATTATCTGTACTTCATTTGAACAGGGTTTTTTTCCTTTTGGAAACTTATGATTTGTTATGATTTTTACCCCTTTTCTATTCTGAAATGTGTTTTTTATTCATTTATTTATTTATTTGTTTTGGCAGGTGACCGCCTATCAATAATCAGTAGGGTTACATCACATCTGTAGAATGTAGCTAATATGTTATTGCAATAACAAATGATTGGAATCTTTTCTTTTTCTTTTGATATCAGATTATGACAGTTCTGTCTTTTTTGTTGTTGTTGTTTATATCTTGCTTTAAACATTGTTGCTGTAGAGAAGTCTAGAGGTGTAGACATGGCTTTTAAGCAGGTTGGAATGTCAATTTTATTTTCTGAGCAAATTGCATTTACAGTTATTCTACTGTCTTCCTGATTAACATACACATACATGTACACACACACTGTCAGGGCTGTGTCACAACACTACCGTGTTGTTTTGTGGGGGTGTGTAGCATTACAGTTCTTCTTTTAAAAAATAAAAAGAATAAACATATAAACAAATGACTGGTTTTCTTTGTCAGTTGGGCTGTGTTTTATTCTGTAACATTGAACCAATTCTACCAACAATGTGGTGAAAGAAAATGTACTTTTAATACTTAAGTATTTTCAAAAGCACGTACTTCAGTACAACTTTCACTTGTATCAGAATAACATTTGGCCAGTGGTATCTGTACTTTTGGGTACTTTGTCCACCTCTGTTGTTCCTACATATTAAATCAATGGATCCATGTGTGTATTTTCTTTACATTTTACTAAAGAAAATTCACTGCTACATTTAGCATTCGCTCTTTTAAAAACATATACATTTACACATACACTGTCCTGGACATGAGTCAAGGTATCCAGTGTTCTAAGATTAATGATAAGTGGCGTAATGTGTGAAACATCGTCTCTGCTCATGATCTTTACGCCCACACTCAATAAGCCACACCACCTCCATCTAACTGGTGGTGCTCTGGACCATTATTGCCAGCTGATGAATTAACATAAAAGCCTGGTTACTTCCTAACAACATCAATCCAGGAGCCTCCCACCCCCTTCCTCCTTCTGTGACAGCTCTCACCCATTTATATAAAACAGACACTCTTAAAAAGAGATGCTTATAGACCAGATGAATGCACAGAAGGCACAAACAGACAGACATTCATAATTAACTCTGGGGGGCTATATAAGTGTGATTTGTTTCTAGTTAAAATGCTCAAATAGGGAGAAAGAGAAGAGGCCTGAGAGACCATGACTACATAAGTGTGAATAACTTAAAACTAAAGTGAACATGGTTTGAATGTTAAATACAGATCCGACTCAGCTTATGACACATAACTTATATCCTGCTTTAAACATAAAGCTTTTAGGAGCAATAGTAAATTATATGTGACAAAACACAAATGTTAACCAAATCCAGAGGCAACTATTAGAGGGAAAACTCACAAAATTTGTCTTCATTTAATCAAAGCATTATTTACTGCAACCCAGGATATTTGTATGTGTTTGCAGCTGTTTGCTTTAAATCTAAAAGAAACTTTTAGATGGTGAAGTTTAGCATCAGTTTTTTGTCCTTTACCCACGTTTTACCAATGTTAACTTTTGTTTCTTTTACTGAAGTTAGCATGCTAACCAGCTAGATCGCAATGGTGGGTTATCATAAGATCGTACTACATCTTTACAAGTTGTGTAGGAGTATGGCGCTCAGTATCATGAAAACACTGATTTGTTCCAATTTTGAGAAAGATTGTAGTGATTCAAAGAGCAAAGTTAAAACTTGAATTATTCTACTAAATTAATTCTGGTTGTTAACTTTGTCAAACGAGGGAGATGCAACAGATGCATCCTGATCCGATTTTAATTGTTTCTATTAATGAGACAATTTGGTTTCTGCTTCATTACCATTTAATTTTAAGTGAATAAAAATTATTGTTGAATGTTTATTTTATTGTTGTTATTACACAAATGCTTATTGTTTAAGTTTAATTATCACTTATTTCTTCAGTCCCCTTTCAATCCACTGCATCTTCTTTGCAGAGGAAAAACCGACAAAGACACTGAAAGACAAAACCCAGTCCAGACTCTGAGTAGACAGGAAGCCAGTGGCAATGACTGACAGTTTGTATTTTATCTGCAATTGTCTGGCTGTTTTGTTTTCTGCGTATTAAGCAGGTGAACTAAAACAAAACCCCAGACATTTAGCACATTTTTTAAAACAAGCCAGAAAAACGAAAATGACAATAACTGTGATGGCTTCGTCAGACTTGTTTTGGATGTTTATACCAATAACTCAAAGTATATAACAATATAGACACTTTAATTGTCTATGTCGTGAAAGCAAACACATTCCGTAATTCATGGAAGTTTAAGTTAGTTTGTAGTTTTTAAAGTAAAACTCAGACCGTGACAGAGTTTCCTGCTACATGGTACGAACACAGTATGACATTTTAATGTAGGAAATATGCTGCTTTCCCTTCAGGCTTTACTCTTTGGTGCAGAGTTGTTTTCTGAATCACTGTTACTGAGCTCTGAGGAGAAGAGATGAAGAAGATTTCATTTATGTCTCATCACCACAGACAAGAGTCCTGTAGGCGTTTCATCTGCTCTGTGCAAGCCACCGTCCAGTGACTCAAGAGACAAATATCTGGCAAGTCTGCAAGAATTTAAACAGATTTTATTAATCATCACTAATCATGTTAACAATTAGAAATTATTTGTTGAATGTAGTTTGTTTTTATTTTCTTGACAAGCCTATAAAAGATATAGATGCAAAAGTTTTAGCAAAAAATGACTTGATTATTGTTTTACCTTTAAAAAAAAAAAAGTTTAATCATGAGGTTCCCAAAAAATAAAGTTTGCTCCTCACATTTCCATTATGTCAGCAAAGGATAAATTAATCTAGCAACACTTTACCCCAGGTCCCTGAGCCGTTACAGCATATACAGTATATACACCTCCCGTTGGAGACTTTCTGGGCACGTCCAACTGGTCAGGGAAGTCTCCAAACACATAGGTGATACAATATATATCTCATCTAGTCAGGAACACTGCCAGGTCCCTCAGGAAAACACTGCTGAGGAGAGGGACACCTGTTCTACCTCACTTGCTGAACATTTATAAACACTTAAAATGTCATTGTAGTTATGTGAAAATACAATAAGGTGAGTTGTAGAGCTGAGTTGTAGAGTTTGAGTGCTTTCAAGCTAAATAGGAAAATAGGGTTGTTAAATAGGGAAATTTAAAGTAAATACTGTGAATGGAACTACCACTTCAGTCAATTAAAATACCTAAGTCAATGTCGAGGACATAGATGAAAAAAATGATGTAAACAATTCCTGTGTAGGAAAAGCCCAATCTCAGACTTGAGGTGACACAGGCAGAAAGTAGTTAACATTTGTTCAAACCTCACTATATATGTGTGTGTGTTTTTTACAACTGCTTTTTTTGTTTTTGTTTTGTTCTTTAGAGATTTCATAAGTCAGTAAATCGAGCAACAAAGGCACAACACTACACTCGCTTTACACGCCCCATTTGACGTGTTTATCACTCAGTCATTCACATTTGCGTTTCTAAAGCTGGCATTGCTGTTGAAGTCTAGAAAGGTTCAGATGATAAAGCAAAATACATGTTGTTAAAATGACAAAATATTTGTTTACCAACCCAATCATCCTGTTACATGTAGTAAAAATCCACTGACAAGTAATGTTATAGTTTTAAAGCTAATGTGATGCTGGTGTCAGATACAAGGTCAGTTCAGTGACTGAACACATGACAAGAACATGAGCGGGCAAAGTGGCCAATGATCGCAGCCTTGGATGCTTGATTTTCATAATGGGTCATTCATCAGTTGTAATTTGCTAAGATAATCTTCCCATTTAGTTCTGTGAGGGAAAAAATTAACCTAGCCAATTCAAACTGATGAATGAAGCCATTATCAATGTAATGGTAAATTAAGAGGTCAAGCTGAGGTGGCAGTTCGGGGAACCACAACCCTCCCATAAAGGAAAAGTGTCAACATTCATAGCATGATTTGTCGCCTTCATCAGGAGTTATTTATTATACCTAAACTCATTAATAAAGGTCAAGTAGAGAATTGTTCTATGGAACAAAGTATTTCGTATCCAAAGGCCTTGATGGATTTGATTATTATTCAAGGAGGGAGGTTGGTAACAGGAAGTAAAGCTGTGTCTGAAGTATTACAATGTGTGGTTTAAATTACACAAGGATACTGAAATAAAACACAAAAGACCAGAGACTGTACAAAAAAAAAAAAAAAAAAACAACAATCTGACAAAAAAAATTCACTCATGTTGTATATGCAGACTGGATTAAAGACCCTGTGGACCCACACGTCTTTGTTTTTTCAGATATTCTCACTAATTAGACTTCTGTTGTGGTTAAAGTTGGCTGACCTACTATATGCTGCAAATTATGGGAGGTCACCAAAGCTAATGAACTATTAAGTGCCCGGCACAGTGAAATGTATTTGTGTCCTCATGAAACAGGTGGTGCTGGAGCCTAATAATAATATTTGTTTATTGAAACCAGCTCTGAGGGAAAAACGAAAATGAAAAATAAATGCATAATAAGGTCATGAACACACTGTGTATGTTGCATGTAAGTAACAATGGTATACTAATGACTTATCATGCAGATTTGTCTCTGCACATTTGTTTTGTTTCCGTGACAGTGGTCGTGAGATATCACAGAGCAAAAAAAGAAGCAAAAAATGGAATGAAAAAACCTCTAGTCACTAAAATCAAATCAGTCCCTGTCTGAGTACAAACAAATGTCTGTGACAAAACTCATGAAACTCTTCTCAGACTTTCTTGATATAATGTTTCACTACCAAAATGAAATAACTTCATCTGACTTCAGTACATTTTGTGCACCATTTGAAGACATTTGCTCATGGGGGTCTTGATGTATCACATCCACACGGCCAACATCATGTTTTGTGAGGTCACAGTGAACTTTTACCTATGACCTTTTCAACACAAAAATTTTAATCAGTTCATCCTTGATTATAAGTGAATATTTCTCATGATTCCCATAAGACATCACATTGCATTGATCAAACAATGTGTTTTGTGAGGTCACACACCTCGACCTTTAGCCACCACAATCTAATCAGTTCCTGCTCGAGTACAAATGAATGTGACAAATGTTGTGAAATTCCTCTCAGATTTTCCTGATATAACCTGTTAATAACAACATAAGGACACCATGGCCTTGACATTTGACAGCCTAACTGTAATCAGTTCATCTTCGAGTCCGGGAACATTTCTGTGCACAATTTAAAGACATTTGCTCAAAGGGGTCATGAGATGTCACATCCAAAAGCCCAAAAACATGTTTTGTAAGGTACCAGTAACTTTGACCTTTGATCTTGACATTCAACTTTGAGTCACCAAAATCCAATCAGCTCATCCTTCAGTCCAACTGCACGTGTGTACAAAATTTGAAAGGACTCTCTCAGCCACAGCTGTTGTTGGTATTCTTGCGGCGGATAGCATGACTTGTCAAACACCGGTGTGATTAATAACATTAATAATGGTTGCATCCAGGTTTACTGTGCCAGTTCCAGATACCTGATATACCCAGTGTACATGTTTGCTCACTGGAGTGTTTTACTGGGACACATAAATAGAACAGAGCCGTTATTAATGCCACCAGTTACACCTGTGTTTTTCCTATCATGACAAAGAGAGTAAAGAGTATATTGTGAGCAAGGTCTTTATGATTCCACCATCAGGAACTTCAGGCCCGTGGATGGATGATTTCAAGTTACTTCAGCTTGTAATATAATCATTTAAAAGTGCTATCTTGGTTTAAAAGATGAATGTGTTTTGTAAGTATGTTTTAAGGAGGATAATGTGACAGGAGAACCAGGTGCTTCTCGTTACACAGTCAGATTCAGACTCAGACTGTCGGGATTTATTAAGCGATAAAAACCAGCTTGCTGTACATTTTCTTGTGACTAATGATTATGCTCCTGCCATGGTTTCCTATCACAGTTTGTAGTGCAGGTTATTTGTTATGTGGAATGAATTTCTGCACTTATGCATAATTATCCTGAAAGCCATAAACCGTGGGATACTGGTTGTGCCACTTAAAGCATGATCTTCCCACGTAATAGCAAGACCACGCTGTGCTTGACTGTATGAGCTGGTTTAAACTCACTGTGACTACATGGTTAATTTTTATATCTCTGACAAAAGCAAGAAAAAAAAAGGAAAACAAAAGGCATATTCGATATACTCTTTCTTCACAAGCTTTCAAGAAAATGTTATTTATAGACTGGATATAAAATGGAATTGTTTATAATAATTTTTGCACTTGAGCCCTAAGCTGCAAAAAAGTCTTAAAACTGCATAAGCAGTGTAGAGAGTAAACCCAGTGTTATCCCAGCTAAAACCAGAGAGAGGCTGTAGATAAGCAGTAAAATGGAGCAGACTCTGCCACATGCTCTGTGGAAAATAGGCTATAGGCTTCACGCATCATGGACCTCAGCTTATACATCATCTCTATGTGATCATGTTGCAGTCTACTGTCTGGTCGATATGTTATATTAACATGTCCCAAGTACAAAACCCACTAAAAGAGGCTGAGAGACTTTAAATAGGACAACAGCACACACTTACCTTGTTTGAACCGAGCCGTTATTTATTTTAAATTCACCATGTGAAAAGCAACAACAGTACAGCACAAAATAAGGTCATCATGTGTCCTGCTGATCTTCCGACCTGAGCTGCCATTCTCAAGAGTAAACACTCATAATCAGTGAACCATCGTCATTGACCTGAGCTGCTCCAGCATAACAAAGGCACTTCCTCTGCTTGCTTGTACAGACTAGGGCTATTGATCCTGACAAACAACCCATCCAGGATGCGCTGCAGTCTTTCAACACATCTCTTCTCTTGTCTCACTTCTAAGTTACCTCGATCAACACATCCCTCCTTTGCGTTGCAATGCAAACACTCGGCGGAGTTTACCTTCAATGAGCGGAGCCATAACAACTCACCAAGTGTTTGTTCAAGCAGAAGGTGGGGGAGAAGTGCGGGTGGGAGAAGTGGAGGAGAAAGGCGCTGATGATAAATCACCAGTGAGGACGATGTGAAGCTGACAGTATTACATCCTTGGACTGTTCCTCAGTAGGCAAGGTTAGGCTGTCTATCGGTGGGCTGCTGCTCCCCCTGAGCCTGCAGGAAAGGCAAAATTAGGCAATTACAGGCAAATAAATCTTGTATCCCCTGACAGCAGCTTTCAGAGTCTGAGTGTATAATGGTGTTAAGAATCAGATGGAGTGCCTCTGTGCACAGGACTTAGGCGTACATGATGTACTCCACACACTATGAAGAAAGCTCCTTTTCTGTTTCTGTTTCTGTTATGAAGAGCTGCTGCTGCTGCTCTCTACTCTCAAAACTGCAGAGCAATAAAAAACAAAATAACATGGACTGAATTTTGGAAGGAAAACATATGGGATCTTAATATAATTCATGGTTATGGATAGTTAATTGTGTGATGCTGCAGTGTTGTTGTTTTTGTCTTGTGGCTGCTGGGGTACATTTGGCGATTAAAATGTGTTGTCTGTTTTCACTTGGATCAACAGGTTTTAGCTCTGAGGGCGTCGTCTCTTAATATATAATTTATTAATCATTAACTAATATATAAAAATAGCTGAAGTGGATGAATTGAACAGCCCTGCAGGTTGGTTTTATACTGATGGAGGCAGCCGGAGACATTTTTAGACCATGTTGTGATGATTTTAAAGTCTATCTGTACACTTCTGCAATGAGTGCTGTTTCTGTTTTGTTACATGACATTGGTTGTGTGTGTTTTTCTCTGTTTGTTTTGCATGGAGAAGGACATGCATTCACTAAACCAATATGGCTGTGTAGCCGTCGCACAAGTTGATATTCACTGCATGAAATCACACCTCAGTGCTCCTGACTTTACCAGCAGACGAAGTGAGGCTGGAAATAGTAAAGATACATTTAATGATAGTGAAACAGAGGTATAGTTAGTATTCATGAAGAGACACGCCACTCCGACGCCCGCTCTGCCACGGAGAGAGAGACATGGCTGGCCAAACACAGCAGCTTGAGGTAAATGCACAGAGGTAGTTTATAATGTTTGGGAGCCATAAACATTCTGCCCTTGGCTCTTCCCTAGCAGACGGACCGTGGAGAATTTTACTACTGCCATAAAGCATGTTCATCTTCTGCCTCTCTACTTGCTTCCTCTCAGTTCAAAAGCACACAGAAACACACGCATACACAAACACAAACACACTCTCTCACACACACACACACACACGCCCATCCCTGTCATATTTCACAAACATCTTGTGAATTAAAATGAAGCAAACAGGAAAAACCTCCTGTGAACACACTGGTCTACGTGTCTCCTCACTCATGCGCCACATGTTCATTCGGTAGCAAACCAAAACAACTGGGCAAGGATTCACCTTCAACTGATTTATTTTATTTTTATCTTTGGAATGAATCAAATTAAAGCAAATGATCAGACTAGAATGAGGAGGATCCAATAATACCTGTAATGGGATTCAATACAGAGACTCTGTAATAAGAACAAGGTGTCTGAAGCCTATAGCACTTTTTGTTTTAAGAAACTGTGTCAGAGGTTGATTTAATGCTGTTGTTTCAAAAAAGACAGGGTGAACTGGAGGTTAGAACATCTCAGGATGTAAAGTATAGTAGCACTTCATATATTCTTAAAGGAAATGATCAGATAGATAGGAAAGCTGATTTGAAGTTTATTTATATATAAATTATTCATATATCCGAGAAAAACGAGCAAAAACAAAACATACAAGAACGATCCTCAGTCCATATCAACACATACAACATACAGCATACGTGATATAGCTGCAGTTTTCTGTGTGGCAAATATAGGAGATTGAATTTTAATATTCAATATGTAAACAACTGCATACACACACACACCCAGATGCTCTTGTGTAGAAAAAATGCCCCAGAGGAAATAAGGTCATATAAAAGTTCTTTGATTTAAAAAAGGAGTTTCCATGTCTGGAGAGCCGCATGGTTATGGCGCACCACGTTGGTCTTGCAGCTGTTCAACGGTTCAAGTTGAACTTTCCTGTATGTCTTTCCTCCCTGTTTCCTGTCTCTCTACACTGTCTCTATTATGAAAGGCAAAAATCCCCAAAAAATAATATTTAAAAAAAAAAAAACAGTTTCCAAAAGTAATTTAAAATACTGATTTTGCAAATCTGATATTATCAGACAGGTCGTTCCAGAGGTGAACTTGAGGAAAGTGTAAAGAAAAGAAATGAATAAATTAAAGTACTCGCATGTTTTCGGGAATATAAATTTTTTTAGCATCAGATCTAAACTCATGTCTTTGACCCATGGCAACCTCGGTTTCAAATCCCCCAAGAGTTAACAAGGTTAAGTGTCTTTTCTATAATTTTATTGGATGAATGTACGTACGCAACTTCAGTGTGCCATGAATCATCAGAAATATTTAAACCTTTCACCAGAAAAGACCAAAATAAACAAACAAAGACAAATTAAAAAGGTTGTATATGAGCAGCAACACTGAGCTGTGCAGCAGCGCTCAGGTCAATGAGTAGCCACACAAGGACGTGCTGCACCATCAGTTACTTTTCTGTTGAATACACCATGTGTTTTTCCAAACTTTTAATTTGCAATGTTCATATTTCTAACATTCTTCCTGTGACAGATTTTATTAGACAGTCAACAACAATTCAATCAATAAGGATTTCTTTTTCTATCACCTTGTGCACAAACAAGGGGTATATATATATATATATATATATATATATAGAGAGAGAGAGAGAGAGAGAGAGAGAGAGAGAGATGATCTGGATGAGATGAGTTTGACGTGACACTGAATGTGAAAACTGACGGAGAACAGTGGCAGAGGAGAATGGATTTCAAATTCAACAGCAACAGTACGACTGGTTGTTTGAGACTGAGGCAAAATCTGATCAATTTAACACAAAATGGATGGAGATGTAAAAAAAAAAAAACAGATGCTACGTTTCTAGGATGAGGTTGAGGTTTGGTTCGGGTGTGATCCTGCACTAAACACTGATGTTTATCTGATATATGTGCAATAAATTCTGTATTTAGTACCCTTTAATTTATTGATAGTTTAATTTTTGACCATTTTCTGTTTGCTCCTTGTGATGTTGCTTTTATAACCGACGTGTGGCTCAATGTGACTCATCTACAGGTGAGTCACACTGATAACAGAGCTGATTATATACTTCTATAATGACTATAAAAATCTTTCCTAATTTCCTCCAATTACATATAATGATATAAAGAGTTTGCGTTGCAGAATGAGGCTTATATAAAAAAAAAAAAAAACAGCATATTAATCTTTCCATGGCAGATTTTTTTTCAATTTCTTACAAATTACTCTGCTAATTTGTTTTATTTGATTTATTGTAGTAAACACTCTTTTGCCTGTAGGTTGGATGCTTATTACAAGTCATTTTGGAACAAGGCGAGATCCACCAAATGAATGCAGTCTAATTCATTTAAGTGTTTTATATGGTTAAATTAAAGCCTTGATGATGAGGCTTTAAGTTTCTATTTTGAGGAAAGTTTTTCCGCAAGGGACTTGAAAACCTATGGGAATCAGAAAGATGCAATGATAAATCAACTTTGTTTCAGTTGTTTCAGTTAAGACTTTCTGAGATCTGGTTCAGCTTTCGTCATCATCAGCAGATCTTTACTGAACATCCAGGGTCAAACGAAATGTAACTTTGCCAAAAATACACATGAACCTTTCCCTGTCAGTAAAACTACAGTCAAAACTACATCCATGGGTGTTTTTGACTTGTTCTCTGCAACTGAAAATGTTTTCACTACTTTTCAGAGACGTGACCAAGAGCCAATATGTTCACATAACACATGCAGGTCAAGTCCAGATCCCTGTGGGACACATATGTTTAACTGTAGAGACACAGATCTGTTCTACACATCATCCCGTGTTCTGCGGAGTGGGACAAGCACCAGACCCTCGAGTGCAACAGCTCTCCAGAAGATCTAGGAGGACCGTGTGGTCATCGGTGTCAACTGTAGGGCAGATGTTAGATGAGGCTCTACAGCAATTATTAAATCATTTACTACCATGATGAGTGCAATGTCAGCATCTGAAATCAAACATCAAAAGGAAGAGGACAGATGGGCTGCGAGTTAGCGAGCAAATACTGTTTCCAACAACGTTGACATAAAAAGACAAAGTAAAAACTGGTTTATTATTTCTATTGTAGCTGAATCAGGGTCTGGACTTTTAGCAAATGGTGTCTCGTATTTGTGAACAATAACAGAGTTTAGTGATATTTACATCTAATATACATTGTTTGAGTAAAATGAGCAAATTCTTAAATGTCTTTGACCTGACATCGTGTGTTTACTTCTAATCTTCATTAACACAATAATAGCAACCAAAAAGAAAAAATAATAATTATAGTTATATCCAACATTCTTATAAAGCCCTTGGTTCCCTGTTTTTGCTCAGCTGCAGGTGAAAAGCTGTCATCTTCGAAGATGCTGACTGGTCAAACTGAGATGGACAGTTGTGTTATAAAACCCAGTCTCAGCAGTTGTGAGCGGCTTTAGTCACCAGAAGTTAAAATGAAAATGACCCTGAATGATCCCTCCAAATTTCAGATGGGGCTGCCTCTACAGGAGCAAAAGCAGAAAATGTAGCACAGAGAAAGAAGAATGATGTGTGAACATTTAAAAAGGAAAAAGGTCAATTAATTAGTTTATCAATCCATCAGAGAACAATATAAAAACTGTAATAATAAAATATATTTGTTTGTCTGACAGGTTCGTTTCACATCCACAAACAGATCAGGATGTTCATTTCTATTTTGAAAGAAATAATTTGAATAAATAAACAACAACTCTCTGTCGATACAAGTTTCTGCTCAGTGGTATAAGACTCAGTTCACTCACGTCTTTATTTGATTTTTTTTCTATTGCTTTATAAAAGATTAGTCAACAGTTGCAATCAGGCTCACAGCGTGAAACAAACCACTTCTGGGTCCATGCAACGTCCTTGATGAACAAAGTATCACTGATGACATGTTGCTTTTAAATAATGGGGATAAATAGGGCTTGTTACAAAGCCACTGATTTAACAGTAAAAAGTTAGTGAAACTGGTCTGTGCTTTGTTACTGATAGCATCAAATTTTTTTAAATCACCTGCACACAAATTATGAGATTTATTTTTTGCGGCTAAAGATGCTCACCGGCTCTCAGACAAATAACTGGTTTGCTCTTTTTAAATGAACCCAGTCTGAAGTCAGTCTAATTTTAAAGAGTGCACTTTCAGCCAAACATTGCAGCCCTCAGTCTGATAAGAGTGATTGGCTGCATCCTATCACACAGTCAAAAGTTACATTGTGGCCGGTGGCCATTGGTGTCTATGTTTGTAGCTGCCTCTGAAGCTCGATCTGTTGCTCTGCACAGACATCCAAAAGTGACGTGTATATGAACTAATTACTGATTAAAGGAGTTTCTGTTACAGAAACATAGAAATATCAGTGTTTGACCTTTTTAAAGACCAATTTACTTCTCATTACACTTTCTTAAAATCTAAAAAATCATCTTACATGCTGGATTATCAACAGAGTTTTTCATGCAGAACTGAAGCAAGTAAATCTTTACTATGGGTTTAAAAAAAAAAAAAAAAAAGAAAAGTGTGGCATTTAGCATGTGTGGGAAGGCCGTATTTGGGCTGTAAAAAGCATCAGCTCATCAGTTGGAAAGCTGACGGAAGCAGCAGGTGTGTGCCTGTTGCTAAGCAGCACCAGAAAAATTAAAAGGCGCAGATGAAGACAAGGCCTGAATAACATTTTGAAAATAACACTTTTTGCATCACATTTTAAAGACGAGACGAAGATGGAGGAGAAGTCGACCAATGTAAAGCTTTAAAACGGTTCAGTCGTTTCACAGAGGAAACACAGATCTATAGTCTAACAATTAACACTGTTGATCCTCTGACAGTCGCAGGAGACTGCAGCTGATCACAGCCTTTAACCTTGAATCACATTGGGCTCATGTAGAAAACAAACATTTCACTTTCATATTCACACAAAAATTTAAAGTCACCAAATAATCAAAAGGTCTGTAGACGGGAAAACCAAGTGAAACCAAAACCTCCTTAACCAGTGAGAATCACTCTCAAACCACGTAATCAAAGCAGAGAAACAACATGAAAATATTAAGGTGTGACCACTGATTATATCTCAGCAAAGCATTTTAAAACTATTGAGTCTTTCCAGAAATATAAAAGCAAAATCTATCATTATATAACAACTGACAATAAAGATAAAGATTTATAGATATTTATTTTTTAATGACATCAAAGCTTTCCTTTGCTTGTTTCCGCTTTCATATTATGAATAAGTCTCACTTGTCATAATCAAACAAACAAAATTGAATATGTCACAATTCATTCTGACAATACTGAGCAAGACAGAGAGCTCAAATTGACATGTCTTTTTTTATATATATATCAACATCACTGATTAACAACAATAAAACTTAAAATTGGAAAATAGAGAAAATCTCTTGATTAATTATTTACTAAGAGTTGTGTGTGTGTGTGTGTGTGTGTGTGTGTGTGTGTGTGTGTGTGTGTAGTTTGAACACATTTTGATTGACAGTGACCAAACAACACACGAACACTTACACATTTTGATGTGGCTAAATGCAGATTGGTGCATGAGAGTACATGACATTTCATTGGCTCTGATCCATTTGGCCGTGTCAGCATGACGCTTGTTATGTAGCAGCAAGAACTCAGTTGGATGGACGTACATGAGGCAGATGAGGCAGCGGATGCACTGTTGAATCTCTTATCAAGTGACAATCAAACTATAATTTAATCTTTTCACAGATTTAAAGTGTTGGCAATGACACCTGACTATCTTTCCTAATTTGATTCAGCCACTGTCATTTATTGTTTACAATGCTGTTGAACATTTTGTTCTGTTTCTTTTTTTTTTTTTTTTTCCCTGAATGGAAAGCTTTGTGCCAGTCACGTTCTTGGAGCCAAGCCCTCTTCAAACTCATGAGAAAACACAGACAAAAAAAAATAAATGCATAAATCTCTCATGTGGAGCAAACACAACTGTTGCAACTTTGGCAGAAATTTAATGTAGCCCCCTTTTCACAGAAAGACACAGATTGAGAAAATAAGGTTTTTCAGGGCCAAATAAAATGTTTGCGTCTTGGAGAAATCTACTCTCTTGTTTTTCCTTGTTAAAGCTCATTAGTATTTGTTTGTGTGAACTGAAAAGCTGCGTATATGAGTCGAAACACAAGATTTCCAACACTTAATGGCAAAGCGGTCTCAGATTTTGGACCCAAAACAGCCCTGATTTATCAAGGCATCAGCTTCACTAAACCTCAGTGTGTTTGGACATATGGTTATTTTCTTTCAGCAATGTGTTAAAGAGCTGTGATAATAGATGACTGTGATCACAAACTGCAGGTTTACTTGTGGTATCTAGAGTCTCCACGAGCAGATTGAAAGGTGGAGCCTACAGTTATCAGGTTTCTCTCTCCCAGTTTGAGTCCAGGAGGCAGACACCTTTTCTATTTTTAAGGTTAGACTGAAAACTTTCCTTTATAGAGGATTATAGTTAGGGGTGATTCAGGCATGTCATGGTTCAGCTGCTATAGGATAAGGTTGCTGGGGATAATTCTATGATGCTCTGTGTGTCTTCTCTCAGTCCGTCACCCTCCATCTCTATAGAGTATAATATAATATATATATATATATATATATCATTAACATATATTTACTCTCCCCCATAGATTAGATTAATTAGTAGATTCATTTTCACACACATCAATGAATTGTGGCTGCGTATGACCCCATCACCTATTTAGTGGTTTTTCTTCATTGTGAGTAAGTAAATGAAATGTATTTCTAAAGTATATTCTAACATAGTTTACACTGACCACGTGCTCTACATAGTGTACAAAATCAAAGACACAAGATAATAGACATCAGAGAACTAAGAAAGCCTGTGAATACAACTGAGTTTTAAGCCTAGATTTAAAAACAGAGAGAGAAGGGACATTTCTAATGTCAAGTGGCAACTGACAACTGCAAAGTCTCCTTTTTGACTGAGCCAAGATCGGGGGATATGGAGAAGGCCTTTACTGCAGGGTCTCAGAGACCTGGAAGATGACTGGTGATGTATCAGGTCAGAGATGTAGTTTAGAGCCAGAACACTAAAAGCTTTTAAAACCATCAACAGGATTTGGGTTTGTTGAACCACTTTAGTAAAGGTCTAAACTGCACACGTGCAACACACCAAAAGAGCTGCAGTCGACAGCCGTCTTCTGATCATAACAAGGTGTTAGGAGGTCGTTCTCTTCAGTAATTTGTTCATCACTAACTCTACTTTCTCAGGCAGGTGATAAGTAGGACACATAGCTTTGGAGAGCACCAACAACCAGCAGCCTTGACTATGTTTGTACCTGACCAGACTAGAAAGCAAATCAGAAGGGCTTCTATCATAACTGAAAAACTATGTATACAGTCACAGCAACTCTACGACCGAGTGTTTTTCATCTCCCTTTGGTCATTTAGTTAAAAACTCCAGTCTCGTTAAGTATGACAATCAACCTGGGCCCAACTCTAGAAACAGTAGATTAAAGTTCAGCATTGAATTTTGCACTAAAATTAGTAGTTTGCACCACAGAAAAGCAAACCAACTATGGATTGACATGTTCAGTACCAAACAAGGTGTGTTGCACTTTTTGAAATCCCTTTTGTTATGTTTTGACCTTCATGGCCACCATGATTTGACAACAGTAACACCAATAGATTGTTAATTAATCAAACAATCACCAAAGTTAGGAAAATAAGATATTTTTAAAGATTTAAGGAGACTTGAGGGGACTTTATCCTTTAGGGGATGAATGTAGCCATGTGGTATATTCAGGAAATAATACCAGGACAAATATATACAGCTCAGCTCAGCCTCTCAGAGAATTACTGGATGCTCAGCATGCACCCAGGGGCATAGCAGTTTGACTGACATCTCTGAGTGAGCCAGAGAAGTTGCTCTGGGGTCTTGTTTCCGAGATAAAGTGAAGCCTGTACATGTTGTGTTAGTTCATCCTTGCACCAGATTAGCATGTTCTCTTTTTCAAAGTCACACGGATACCTTCGAGTTATAGTGTCCCATGTACGCTGATGAAATCTGACTGCAATTATGTTTAATCGCCACGTCGCAGGTTTTTTTTTTTTTTTTTTTTTTTTTTTTTAATGTCATCTAAAAAAAATGAAATCATTTGGGGATGTTGAGCATTTGAGAATAAACTCAAATACACAGAGAAAGATCCACATACTCAGCGCATACAATTCCCACAAGAACTACATTTCATGAATTTGGCTTTGATTTGCATTTGAGGCATAATGTCTAACTTTCAGTATCAGTGCAGATCTGAATTTTGTGAAATTAGCATTGTGCGTTAGAACAATGCAGGAGGCTTTTTAAGTCATAAATGACACAATGAAGTGTGATCCACAGTCCAATCCAGCTTGAATAATTAATGCACTTAAAGCAGTGACGTTCAGTGACTCAATGCAGTTCAGCTATTTCATACACCAACCAGAAAAACCCTGACCACACAGAAACACACCTTTTCATGATCACAGCAGAAAATCCCTAAAATTCAGAGGCTGCCTGTCTCATGATTTCATGCCGCTTTCCTTTACTCTTGCATCTTGCTGTTTTCTCCCTACACATCTTCACCTTCCTCCTTCCTGGTTGAAGGGATATTTGGATTATTCCTTCAAAATGACAGTAAACACATCAAATGTGCAGAACAGAGGAAAAATATCTTTACCCACTTCAATGTATTTAACCTTTACTGGCTCATAGTCAGACCTTATGGGAAAAACTGAGGACTTTGTTGAGTCAGACGAAACGTAGGATCTTGGCCTCAGTGTTTATTTACTGACAAAAAAAAAACTAAAGTGCACAAACTTTGCACTGCTACATTCAGTTTTCTCTTTCACACAGAGCTATATCTGTGCCGTTCATGTAACAATATGCTCCCAAAGTGCCCAAGCTTAATGCAGATTTTAAACAAAGATGATAAATCACACTGTAATTTACTCATTTACTTGCTGCTGCTGCTGCTTCTTCTTCTTCTTAACACTTACAAGACTGAGTCAAGGGCAGTTTGACAAACTCTGGCTTTAGCTGCTTGTCTGTCAAAGATCCAAGGATTATATTCAATGCAAAAGCTAAAAAAAAAAAATGTCAATCAGACATAGTAACACCTACCAAAATGACAGAAATCGTGGTATTACAGTTGTAGTTTATCTCCCAGAAACAATAAGCTACTTCAAACAGGCATCAGAGTCTTTAGGGACTGAATAAGAGAGATTAGATGTGAGATATAAAAAGAAATATCAATTTCATGTTTGTGTTACTGTAATTTATGTGTGTATTTAGGTCAAGTGCTGTGTAATTAATATCTGACTCCAGTGTATGTTAATCAAACACAATGATACCTGGTTAAGTATCTCAAGCCTCATTGTGAGCAGATTAACAAACCCCACAGAGAACGAGTCATCCAGCAGTGTTGTCACTGAACATTATATGTGATTTTGCAGAAATGTCCAACATCATTGTTCTTTTCAGGTGAAAGGGTTTGATAGCTGTGATGCTGCAGCGGCCACAAATCAAATGATGCAGATCAAATTAAATCTGGATGATTATTATAGCTACAGTGGCTACTGTTAGCATCTCATTCATATGAAGTGATGATACTTAAATGACAGTTCAATGTTAAAGATGGACTCACATCACAACTGAATAGCATGCGGTAGCTGCAATTTTACAGCAAAAACAACACATACACACGCACACACTTGCACACACACTTGCACACATACATACACGGAGGAGCAGGGGAGAAGCCAGCAGCAATAAATGTAGTTGAAGTGAACAGCAGATGACTATCAGTGCCACATCCCACAATCCCTTTCTTCCTGCTGGTCGTCTTCTTTCCAACACATCGCGCTCAACTTGAAGGAATATTGCTTTTTCTGATATCTCACAACATGTGACCTCACACACAAACACACTCACTTCACCATCTACAAATCCAAAACATACACAGAAACACACACATTCACAAACACACACACTTTTCCCTAATGACTTAAAGAGATATCCACCCGTCATATCAAATATGCTGTGTTTCCTCACTGAGTTCCTTGTCTTGTTTCAAAAATCCAACACTGGGTTCATTTTGTCATCAGTCATTAGAGAATCAAATCAGAGATCAATGCATCATGGTGCGTTAATAAACGTCGGCAGCAATAGAAACTGGCTAAGGGGCATAATCATGATTATATAATGTTCCCGCTCAACAAGAATTATTGTTACGACACTGACTCCGTTTCCTTTCTTTGATCAAACTTAAAGACCAAACTGGACTGAAACGGAAGGAGCAGAAGATGAATGTATTGAAGCTGATGCAGCAACTAAGAGAATGAATTGATCTTTATTGCTGTTGCTGTGTTTGATGGTCACAGTGGAGATGGAGCAAAGCCACATAATGGTAAAAACATAGAAGCAAGGAGATGGATAGTATCTCATCTAACAATAAATCTTTAAAGGATTGTTTTGATTTATTGCACTCAAAAACTTTGGCTTAATATTTATGTATTTTACCTGCAGATAAGATGTTTTTTTGCACAAAAACAGAAAAGTACTAATAAATCCCACATGGTTAGAAATAACAACAAACAAACCAACACTTTAGCCAGATTACAACCAAATTGACCTCACAAAGGTGAAACTGTAAGACCCTAAAAATGGCAGTAAAAAATGGAAGTAATCCTTCATTTTACAAAAAAAAACTACAACAATTACTATGAAGGTGCAGTAGGTTAAAGAACCACAGAGTTTGTCTACAAACAGAAATGAATGTTTACAAACGGCAGTTTGGGTGATAATCATTTTGCTCCTCGAAATAAATTTAAAGATTTCAGGATTTTGTGAAAACTAGTCTGATTTTGATAATTGAACAACAGAAAACGAAAGACAATAGTGTTAAATTCATGGTTCAAAGTGCTTTTGCCAGAAAACATCTAACTTCTACTACTAATCGCTAGGATGTCTGACTATTAGTTTTTGCCGAGAACCGTAAACCTTGCACATGAACCTTTTGGCAACTTTGTGAGTTGTCAAAACTCTTGATGAAACTCTGAAGAAAATTTTGGTTTCCCCCTTAGTGTCTTTCTCTAAACATGAACCATTCATTCATCCTGACTGATGCCTCCAGCGGCCTTTATTTGAATAAACATGTCTACAGCAAATCATGTTTCATAAAGTATCATTCATAAGGTGACTGACTTTACACCCTCTGACATGGTAACAGACAGAGGTGTGGACTCGACTTGAGGCATAAATCTGATGAGTTAAGACTAAAGCCAGAGGGGGAAAATCAGTGTCCTGCTGCTGATATTCAACTTTAACAGAAAAACAGTTTTAAAAAGTCTCAAATTATTTGTTAAAAGCAGAATATTTTGGCTAATTCTATAATCAGTGTTTTTCATTGACATCGATTTGTACCGGGGGTAAAAGCTGCCGCTCATGACACTAATGCAAAGCATTTTATCATCTTTACCCTCACATTCGGCAACGGCATGCAGCTGTTTTCAGCAGAAAAAAAAGAGATAGCGAGATACTTTACAACAAGCTGCAAAACGTAACAGACAGATCAAATCAGATCAAATTTTGTTTCAGGCTCCAGAAAGATTTTGGCATTGAGTTTATGTTCAGATTAAACCTTGGCTGAACCTGAATTAAATATAAATGACTTTAAGATGAAGGTGCTAGGTTTACGCCCTCTGACACAGTAACAGTCAGAGATGTGGACATTTTGAGTCACGTGACTTGGACTTGGCATAAAAACTGATGATTTTAGACTAGAAAGGGGGAAAAAAATAAGCGAAGATTTGCCAGTGACTCATGACTTTAT
This sequence comes from Polydactylus sextarius, assembly GCA_016801845.1. Taxonomy (NCBI): domain Eukaryota; kingdom Metazoa; phylum Chordata; class Actinopteri; family Polynemidae; genus Polydactylus; species Polydactylus sextarius. The sequence goes on from CM028906.1 coordinate 20,238,754, forward strand.
TTGGACTTGAGGCATTTGATTTAAAAATACCGTGAGAGCTTACAGCAAAATATGGTACATTTATGTCACAAACCAATTAATTTCCTGGTTTCTAAATCTGCAGATCACTTCTCCTGATAGCATGTGAGGCAGTTTAGTAAATGACAGCGTTTACTAACTTTAGCTACAACCTGAGTTAATAACCTGAGTTACTCTTCTCCTCCTACTCTCTGCATGTACATCAGTTACACGCTGGGTTTTCCACCATCACTATAAGTGGTGCCTGTGGTACATGTTGCTCTATTTCAACTGAAAGTAGCAGCAGAACAACAACAAACCTGTTCGAGCATCTCAAACACAAACATGCAGCATGTGGTTTGTTGTCCCAAAAAACCTTTATGTCAACAATAATGTAAAAACTCCAAGTTTAGAACTTGGAGTTTTAACTTGCAAACTAACGACTTGTTCCTCGTTTGGCAACAGCTGCAGCAAAACATTGTAAAATATCTGTTTCCCTGTTTTATTCACTCCCTGATGGAGTGTAGTGCCGCGTTCCTGTCATATCTCACCTGCACTACCCATTTATACACAGTGTCAACCAGGAGTAAATTTTCATAAAGCTTATCTTCCACTATATTATACATAATGAATAAAAGGGGAGTGTGCAGGATGTGCAGCAGACACTGATAAACGTGATCAATCCCCTGAAACGACTCCTCTCAGTGTATTTTAAGACTATCGAGGGTTTATGTTCGGTCCCATTAAACTGAGCCCACTGTTAGTGATTTGACCTTCACTTCCTCTGTCACGAGCTGCGAATCCAGAGTTAAAGTGACATCTAGCTGGCGTTCGGTGGCAGCAGCTGAGGAAGAGCTTTAGACGCATGCATGAGAAAGGGATATTAAACGGGAGGAGCACGGAGTGTGACTGACAGCTCCTCCGCTCTTCTTGTTTCCTCCTCCTCTTCGTAGCTCAGCTTCTCCTAGTTGTTTTCTGTCATCTGACAGTTATCTGCACAACAGGAAGCTTTCTACCAAGGAGGTTATTATTAAATTGCCTTATTTTTCTTTTCTTTTTTTTAAACCGTCAGATGCTCTGGTGTACAGTTTCATAATATACCTGTGCATGTTCATACAATCTAGCAAGAAAAAAGGAAAGAAATTATTCAAATGGATATGGGAAGTAGATCAAAACCAGGGAAGGTCTAAAATTATAAGCCAGTTGTTTTTTTTTTTTTTCTGTGAACATTTCATAAGCGGTTACTCTCTCGCTCTCTCAGTTACTCTGAGGGAAACACTTAGCATTTTATTTTAGAAATTTAGATCTGCTGATTGAAATTCAGCTGCTTCATATTGATTTATTCAGCAACAGCTGGTCACAGACAGGGATGTGACGGAGAATAAAACACTTTAAATCTTTTTAACTTCTTTATAACCTTCTAAGTGTATGTGTATTTTCTTTATTTATGGCAAAGATCACTCAGTTTCAAAGTGTCAGTTATGAAACAAACATTTTTACGAGTTTAAAACATAAAAGTTTCTGAAAAAGACCATAACACATCCACCTGCCAGCAGAGTGTGGTGTTTTTACATAATATAAGGGGGAAAAAATCAGGTTTCATGTACTGTTCAAACTATTATTGGCAACACTGAGTATTTCTCTGCCACTAACCAGTTGATGTATTTGTATCGAGTTGTCACAGTCATCTCATAAAGTTTACTTTACACAACTGAGCTCCTGTTAAAGTAATCATATCGACACCGCGAAAAGAAGCAACCTAAGTTTGTTTCCATCAAAGTATCAAGCAGTTATGGTGATTTCATGCCACTACAGAACTATGAAAGGGACAAAATATATTTAACAACACTCGACGCCCCTCGAAATGAACTTAGGATGATCCACTTCACAATGGAGAAGTCAGGTAATTCTTTGGTTATAAATCGATGCTATTGTTGTGTTTATGAACATGCCGTTGATGTGGTTGATTATGTGACTATACAGTTGTGTTTATTGCCACTTACAGGCCCAATGAGGTGTTTGTTATCCCGTGTTGGACACAATAATGATCAAAAGTTATTTTTTTAATAATCAAATCACCAGCTCAATGTATGTGATTTGAGTTTACAGTGCAGATGATCTTCAAATGTTTATGAAACAGTTTATTCTGTTGGTTTTAGAATGAGCCATCAGAAAAATTAGCTCTCTGGTCTAAATACTAAATGAATGTTGTGTGAATGTGTCAAATAAGTTTCACTAAATTTTAAGTTGAACATAAATTTAAGGCAGACCAAAGTCTTTCTAGAGTCCAAAATCAGAATTTGATCTGATTTGATTTCTCCTTTGTGTTTTCCAGCTTTGTGAAAACTTTTTAGAGCTTCTTCTGCTGGAAACAGCCACTTGCTGCAGCTGAACAGAAATCTAAAGATGCTAAACACTTATGAGTGACAGCTTTTACACTCAATGCGAGTATGTGAGTCAATGAAAAATACTAATTATAGCCACTTTTAGAGTGATATTATTTGTTTTTGAGCTGAATATTTTCAGACTTTTTCTGCCTTTTCTTTCTTGAAAAGTGGAATCTGATGAACATTTGTATTGTTATCAAAAATGAGCAAGAATGAACATTTGCATTGTTATCTAAGATAGTCAAAATCAGAAAAGAAAGAAAGTTCGATGTTCAGTTTTAAAATCATATTTCTGTGAGTGATAGAAACATTTTCTTGTTTAGTTTCCATCTGTGTGAGTGAGACTATGTGTTGACATGCATGCACATGGATTTTTACAAGTGTGTGTGTGAGCTTGTGTGTAAATGATGACATCACTTGCATGCAAGGTTTTCTACACACACCTCTATTTGGCCCGGCACAAAGGCATACACACATCAAAGAGCCAGGGTTGGGATCAAACACAGCGGGTGCAGGTAGGTGGTGGATGTACACAACTCTCTGCATGGCTCCACTCCCTTCATCTATTGCTCTTTTCAAGTCAACGCTCGCAGGAAGCACATTCACTGCAACACTTGAATCTTAATGTGAATAAATGAGCTCAAATCAAATAAAATTGTGGCTCAAATAAATCAGATGTTGGAACCCGGGTGTAAAGCGATACTTGACCTTGTGCCTTGGGTCATAAAAATCATTTGATTGATCTGGAGATTCAATCATTTTGATTGAATCTCCAGATCTGTGGACCTTCAAAGCCGACAGCTTTTGAAAATACTCTCCTCTACAACCACAACAGTATTTATCCACTGTTCACATCTGAAATGGTAATTGAAGCAAAGCTAATGCCACACAACTGTTGTTTAGCAGTAAATTATCCACATCTGGCCCTTAGCCATCACTTTAATAATAGATAAATCCAAATCTGAGGCAACACTGAGTGAAGTGATTTCTAAGAACCTGGATGAAGTGGCCACTTACAAACTCCCACTTCAAGTCTGTTGCTGGAAATCCCTGTGGCTGCTCCGCTGCCCAAGTCACACAGTCCTTCAACTTTCTTCTTTATTCTTAGTTTGACTTGCGTCCCTTTGGGAGCTGAAGGTCAGAGGCAGCAGGGTTAGCATCTCCTCCACCTCTTCCTCTCCTCACTCTCCTGTCTCCTCACTTCACCCATGGGATGTGAGGAGGGTGAGAGAGGGTCACACAACTCAAACGCATGGACAACTCCATGTCCATTTGCAAAGACCAAGGGTTTGTTCACATCGAAATCTATTTTCAGTCTCAGCTGAACTTTTGTAGACAGGTATCAATAATGTAACAGATGAATCGCTACAGTAATGTTGTTAAAAATGGACCAAATTAAATCTTTAACAAGAGATGTTTTTGTTGTTTCTGATATTTTGGTCAGTTAAAAACTCAGTGTTTCTTCTAACTGCACATGCATCTATAAAAATGCAATATACTGTGAAAATACAATTGTGTTTCATTTTTTATGTAATTTGCATTGACTTTTATTATATGAATTACACTTACCTGTTATACTAAATTGTATTATCACGTTTTAGAGAAAGATTTGTTGAAAGTTAAGAAGTTTACAGTCGTAGCTTCATAACCAAGTAACATTAATCACTGTTAACCTGATAATATTCATAAAAGTCTCATCCCAACGCGGCACATTCATCCAGATTCATCTCCTCACTTTCTGTCTGCATCTTATTAAATGACTAATGGAAAGTGATTGATGACAAAATTCCTTGTGATTAAAAAGAGCTGTGACAGAGATGGTTACGTTGGAAGAAGAGTAGAGAAATGTCACCGTGATGCTATTAATGGCTTATTTTCAAATCACCTCCGTGATTTACAGGATTACAAATAATTTAATATGCCAGGCCAGTAACGTTGTTGTAATAAGCCATCTAAAACAATTTATTGGATGTTGTCTCACAATAATTCACGAGGGTCATGTATGTTTTATGAACAATCAATCAAACTCAAAGACCAGCAGGCTGGATAATGAGGAACTATTGAGAAGAATGAGGCAACACCATTCTCCACAAAATACCTTCAACATAGTACACGCCTATGAAGGTGTGTGTACATCTGAATCACACAGAAAGACAAAGTGCATATACGTGTGTCTCTTTCTTAAGGTAAAGTGCTTTTTTTTACATATAAATGAATATCTGTTACATTCAAAGCAACATGTTCACACAGTTCTGATTAAATCTATCAGCGCCGAATGAATCTGAGTTTTAAATCTGGTCGACATTCACGCGATGCGCACCAGTACGTCCATGCACCGATCAGCCACAAGATTAAAACCACCTCTCTAATATTGTGAAGGTCCCAGATGTGCTGCCAAAGCAGCTCTGACCCACTGAGGCGTGGACACAAGGCCTCTGGGGACATCCTGTGGTGCCTGACACCTGGACACCAGTACATCCTATGGGTTCTGGAGGTTGCAGGGTGGAGCCTCCATAGATCCGACGCGTCCCGGTGCATCTCACAGATTCTGAGTCAGTTAAAGATCTAGAGAGATTTGGAGGCCAGGTCGATACGTAATTGGCTCTTTGTCTTGTTACTCCAGTAATTTATTAGCAGGTTTTAAAGTGTGGGTTCTCCCACCAGGGGGCGCTGATGCCACTGGGGAGTGAATGTTTGGACTGCAGCTTTGATTAGGTTAAGTAGTCATGCTAACATGTAGATGAATGGCAGAGCTCAACACTGCATGGTAATGAGATGATTAATGTTACTCACTTCACCCATCAGTGGTTTTAATGTTGCAGCTGATCGACCATGTTTAGTAGAGTAGTTTATCCTGTTAGCATGATGCTAACTTTCTATTAATTAGCACTAAACATGTAGTAGAACTGAGGCTGAGTTTTGCAGGTATGTGGTCATGTATTAAGCTGACAGATGAATTAAAAGTTTGACCTGATGGTGGAGCTAGATGAAGGGTAGAGCGTAGGGTAAAATATATATGTGGTATATTTACCAGAAAGTAATTGAAGACCTGAGGAGGAGTGAAGTGGCTCGAAGGCAGCAGGGTCCAGTGATACTGTAGAAAATAATAATAGATAGTAAATAATAAGAGATAATTACCGAATGAAATGCAACAATTATTATTCACCCAGATCCTGAAAGTGTTAATCAGATGTCATTCAAAACTCAAAATCACAAAAGGAGTCGGCAGAGTAACTGAAGATTCATCGTCTAAACTTCCTCATCAAGGATTTTCAAAATAATGGCCCAACAGACTGATATTTCCGTTCCTTACTCTCATATGTGCATTATCACATTTCAAACAATGATCTAAATGTGAAGACTTGACTTTTTAATCTTTTTTTTCTAATTCATTTCAGTAATCCAAGAAGCCAAGACCTATTTTTATTGAAAAGTGTCTAAGAAGGGTTTGAGTTACGGTTACATTTGTTTTCCAGTGAACTCTATTTCTGTTACATGCCATTTGTTCCTCTCCAGTCTTGTACATGAAGCACTAATCTTCCCCAGGGGACATGCAGTGACTTGCTCTATTACCTGCCCATTATTGGGCAAGCTTCCAGATGTATGTGACCATGCTGTAGGTAGAGCTAATCCTGTAATGACACAGACAGTTAATTGATTGCAGTCTGATCTCTATCCAAGGCTCTCGCAAGGTGGAAAATGGCTTGTGAGAAGAGAGAACTTAACCTTCTCCGGGTGAATTGATTGAGAGCGGGACAGAGGAGGAAATACTCCAACTCCATCCAGGCTCTGGTGGGGATAAGTCGCCAAGGACAATAACTGACGTGACATTTTGTCCACAGCGGTTTTGAGGTTTTGTTCTGTCATTTCATTTAAAGTCATGAAGTGCAGCAAAGAAACACTCTCGTCCTGCCACAGGACACAATGTGTGATTCACACAATGTATGATTTCACTGTTTTACATTAATTTCCAGCTGCACATGGCAACAAAGATGATGCAACACTTTGCAATGCTGCTGCCTTAAAGTAATAAACCTTATCCCTCATCTTTTAAACCCAAACTATGCTCCAGTTTGACATCAACAAATTTCTAACAGTAACGTGAATCACTCAGCTGGGGTTCGTCCTGAGGTGATCAGCTCTGACACGAGGGAATGTCATCTGTCACGTGAAGGCTCAATTTGCAAGAACACTGTTTAAAACCATAAATTTTAAGCAATTAAATATTTAATAAGAGCAGAAATAAAGACATCGGGGCTGATTTGTTAAGAAAAAGCTGCATCAAGAACATGAGGCTGCATGGATCCAACAAAATTTCACTCAAACATAAACTATCATCAGGTTTTAGGAGAGTTTGTCCCAGCTGCTGTTACATTTAAGACTCCACGGTTCTTGAAATGAACTGGGTCACACAGTTTGTCCGAACATGTCCAAAGGCAAAGTGTTGTTATCAGCTTCGATTGCTCGTAGCTGCAGCCGAAAAAAACAGCTACAGGTTATAAAAACTGTTTCCCGCAGTTTGGAAAAGGTGTTTGGAGACGAGTTGTAGAGTCTGACATGCACTTCTCCTGAAAGCAAACTGACATGTTCAACATGACGATTGGAAGAACATGTTTTTAACTGAAGCATCATGAGACCAGTTCCCCAGAACATCCATTTTCTCTCTCTCGACTGAAACGTATTTTCAGTCTAGGCACAATCGGAGCTGCTTAGTGACCATCTGTGTAACACTATTAGGAAACATTTTTGCTGTGTGATTTGCGTAATGACGACCACCTACAGCTATTCCTTAAATAAGTGTGATGTTTCAGCGGGAGAAAATGTGTTTTATGCAAAAGAAGCTTGTTCCACTGAATCATCACAAGAAATAAGAGAGAAAAAAAAGATGCATTTCTTTAGTAGATTTAACATTTAAACTAATAAATGTATGTGCATTTAAATCTGCCAGTGCATCTGTAACTACAACTGGCCCCAACCTCATTTTTCCAAATGTTTTTTCAGCCAGTAGATATTCCCGCAGCTGTGTGCTGTGATTAATAACAGCTCTGTGAAGAGTTACCTCAGGAATAACTGATAAGGGGTGTTGGTTTATTCCAATGTAAACTGGGAGGGTTCAATTAAAGCTGAACCGAGTGTCCCTACGTTGCCATGGTGCAATGAACATGATTGACAGACGGGTGTGCAGGAGAAAGGTTAGAGGGGCTTTGGAGGTAGTGTTGGAATTATGGGATGGAGGCGGTGGTGGTGGCGGCAGCAAACACAGATCACGCTCCAGATCGCACTATGCCATCCATACCAATAGACTGATGCAGAGACATCGCCATACAAATCTCCAATTCAGTAAATTCACTGCACACACAGATGTATTTGCAGACATAACACAAATCAACACAAAGGAGCAAAATGTGTTGCCTTTTCCGCCGCTCTTTTTTCCGCACATCAGGAACACATTTGCACAAACATGGACATAGGCATGCACGGGCACACACAGGCCACATCGCAGGTTACAGTCCTCCTGGTTTTTACACAGCAGCTGGGCAGCGTCATTATCATCTGTGAACTGTGACTCAGGCTGACACCGTCTGGATGGTCAGCCATGATGGGGTGGCATGCTGCGACAAGCTCGCGGTGTACGAGAAAAGACAACTGCAGGGCGTGATGGAGGTTGTTTTATTTTTATTTATTTATTTATTTATTTCTGAGGAAAAACAAGGACAGACCCGGACACAACATAAACAGAATGGTGTGAAGACTTATAGACGGACGTTTGCTGCCAAGAAGAGTGAGGAAAACAGATACAAAAGTTACAAAAGAGGCAGAAGAGGAAGAAGAATAGAGAAACCATGGCAAAGCTACAGAGAGAAAGACACCGAGTAGAAAAAAGGTAGAGGAGTTTATTTTTTATTTGAATAAAAAGCCCAGCATCAGGATGAGCTGAATACTGAGCCACTGTCTTGTCATCATGTCCCTTTTTCCTCCCAAAACAACCTGTTTGATGTATGCGCAGTAATACGGTGAACAGCGGGGGTCTCCACAGCATCAAAGAGAATTAAACCACACACTGGCCCATTACTGCGTTCTTATAACTCTGTGTGTGTGTATGTTTGTGTGTGTGCATAATGGCAACTGAATGCATGTGTGTGTGTGCGTGTGCGAGTATATGCACGAAGAACATCACGTCGCTTGATTATATCCCTTTGCCGCGTTGTGACAATTATCAACCAGCAGGTGTTCTTAGCGTGATGTGTCTCAACTACCAATCACAACTAGTCCCCTGTCTGTTGTTCCATCATTAAGTGCAACAGTGGAAGTAATAACAATGAACCAAGACAGAGACGACCAGAACGGGGATGACATTTGTTTTGTGTGAGGCTCCGTCGTGGCTGCTGCGTTCACGCATCAGCAAACACGCTCGGCTCTGTGGTGGCGGCGAGGAGGAGGATGAAGAGGAGGAGGTGGTGGTGGCGGTGGTGGTGGTGTAGGAACAGCAAGAGAAAAAAGAAAGTCACTTATATCCAGACTGTGTTGATGGATGGTCCACTCACTATGGCTCAGAGCTACATGAATAAACATACAGGCCTGGGATTCACTGCACACACTACAAATGTAAACCTTCGTTAATGTAATGAGAAATATAAAATAAAATCTGATTTTGTCTTCCGCTTAAAGAAGATTCAGTTTGAGCCGAATCGTTAATGTGATATTTTGATGGGCTTAGGTTTGAACCATGGATTTTTTCTCCCCTGGCTGTAAACAAATTGAACAACAAGTGACTACACCTTGTTCCCATTATTAAAGCCAAGATTATATTGTCAAATGTACATTTTTGCACTTTACACAAGACAGATTAGGTACAAAATATATGTAATCGACATTTCTGCACAAACTTCTCCTCTCCAACCTCTTTCCAGTAAATTGCAGCAGTGCTCCGTGAAATATGGACATTAATTTTCATTCATAATTATGAGAAATAGATTTTCTGGTTTAACTTCTCTCCGTCTCCCCGAGGCAAGGCCCACACTGAAACCCAATCTTGTTCCAGTATTGGCCGACAGTTCAAGGCTGTCGTTACACTGGACAGCTTGAGCGGATTAGTGTTTGAATGTGAAGCATTGTTGAAAAATGAGCGAGCGTGTGTGGTCATATTTTTGGGGAGGGAATAAATATTAGTAAAATCTTCAGAGACAACAGATCACATGACTGCGCTAGTTGTTCCATTTTCGAAAGCAGGTGCAGTATATTATTGCATTTTTCTGTCACATGGGGGCAGTAGAAGTTTGTCACAATATATTGGTGTCGTTTGTTAACAATAGCTATGACTAAATGTTGTTATTAGCCAAAAACCAAACAAGACGATGACAAGACGTCCCTGTTGTTTAACAGAAATGAGGACAAGACATATGAAATAAACATGTGAAATAACATATGAGACTAAAATGAGTTTTAAGAATAAAACCTGTGTCTTATTTTCACTGATGTAAAAAAAAAAAAGGAAATGAAACAGACTGACCTGTTCCATTTTCATGCCATATCAGAGCTGCACCAGTCTGAAGCACACACTTAGCACAGTGTGGAGCACAGTTCACAACAACAGTGTGAAGCTTGATACAAAAAATTGACTCAAATGCAGCGATCGCCAGGACTCAGGAAATCAGAAAAGGAAACTTTCATTGAAGTGAACTATGAGGCAGGTGAACATCTGCATAAATAAAACCATGATAAATGAAACAACAACTCCACAATAACAGATCCAACATGTCAGACGGAGAAACAAAGACGTGCACTGGGAAAACAGTGAAGCAGGAGGCCAGGTGGCTGATGGGTAATGAGGAACAGGTGGAAGAAAACCAAAACAACGGCAGGGAGTAAAACTAAGTGAAATGAGAGTAAATGAAAAATAAAACAGGAAATAACACAAACATTTTTGCAAACACTCCTTGCATCAGATAATGATAAAATGATCAAGTTGGACAAAATAGAAAAACAAATGTTTTTTTGCAACAGTAGACTGACAGAAATGTTCAATATAATCTGTTATAATGCAATTTTTATTTTATGCTAAATATCTGACAAAATAAACCATATTTGAAAATCTATATCAGCAAACAGCTGCTTTTCTACACATCAAACTGACACAGATCATCATTGTTATTCATTTGAAGTTGTGTTTCTTAACAGCTGATGAATAGAAGTTAATATTTACTCCGGTTGAAGCTTTGTTTTGGTCTTCACTAACTCCAGGGAAATATCCGGCTCATTAGCAACTAAATGCTCCGGTGTGTTTACCAGCTAGTCGCTAATATTTTCTGTCAGAGCGGCTGGTGCTGAGCAGGTAGCACGCAGTGAGTTTTTATAGCTATTAAAAAAAAAAATCAGCTACAAGTGGAAACAACAAGGAAGAGAGCAGTGATGATGAACACGAGGTAAATGAGGTAAAAGATGTTGAAAAGCTTATAGAGACGAAGGCGAACCACCAGGTGTAGGAGCTTTGTGACCCACCGTTGTGCTAAATAATGTTACTGTCTGTTTTATTACGACACACAAACCTAAAATAAGACATCATGCATTTCTCAAGCCACCCCCTGTAGAGGCAGTGGAGCATAGTGTTGGTTCAGGCAGAGCAGTGGGGCTTGCATTAGTTGACTGGCATCAGCTGCTTCATTCAGCAGCTGTGTGGCTGCATACTGACGAGTAACATCCAGTCATTTCCCTCCAGCGTCAGCAGCAGCAGCAAAGTGGCCATTATAACAGAAATGCTCTGCTGCTACATACGTCTCACCTCCAACACCCTAACTGTGGCGTTGATCATTAAACTAAGAATTAAGAAAAATCTAACTGATTAAAATGATCGCAATATATTTGTTTGATCGTCATGTTGCAGCCCAGCTCCTCAAAAGGTGAAGCAACATAAAAACAATCAGGTGGAACAATTTAAGCAGAAGTTACAGATTTTAACAGATGATGTTTTGGTAAAAACAAAACATCATCTGTTAAAATCCCTGAAAGAGAACAAAAACTTTCACGGATGTTCCTCAAAACAATGAAACGAATATAACCAGAGGACTCTAAGGCTACATCCACATGTGGCAGGTTATTTTAAAAACATTTTTTTATGTGTTTTGGTCTTTAGGCCATACGTGAAAAGCATTTTTAAAGATTATTGATATAAGGACTAATGATTGATCTCTCCTAAAACAGAAATGTGATGAGTGTAATCTAACTAACCTTGACCCAGTCTCCAGAAACATGAGTGTCTCAGTCACAATAGCAAAACATGAACTACAAGTTACCATCAACACGTAGTCACAGAGTCGAGGGACAAAAAACACAGCCGCCATGACGGTCAGATGAGCGCCATGTTTAAACAGGTTGCAGCCTCTTGATTGGAGCCTGAGGCAACTAGGACTGAAGCAATAGTCCAATCAGTCAGTGGAGGAGTGGAGTGTAGATGCAGGTACTAATCCTGTTTGGGAGCTCACACATACTTACTTACTAACATGCTAACTTATCACAGTCAAAATTATTAACAGAGGAGAGAGGCTCAATCTACCATCAGTCATAGTTGCATTCTTAGTCTTGATTATTGTACTAACTATAAACACAAACTTTCAGCAAAATATTTAACATACAAATGGTTTTTAAAGTATTGTTGTTGGGATAGTGACGAGAAAAAAACAGACTTTTGCAGAATCTAAAGCATCCAAATGCTAATTAGCACCTTTAGCTGCTTGCAGTGATCAGACTGGGTGATGTGTGTTTGCTGTGGATACTGTTATAGATCCTGTTACACTGTTGGGCTATTTTAGAGCTATGTGTTGACAGAGAAATATCTGCTAATTAATGCATGAATTATCTTAATTATGACCTCATTAGCACACCTGATTATGTTTAATATATCATGGTGATTATAGAGGGACATGCTGCTTTGCTTATTAAGACAGTGGGAGAGCTGAGAGAGAGACAGGAAGCAGGGGAGACAGAGGGACACAGCTCGGCAGGGTTCATGTCCCATGTCGGCAGGATTATCAGTGTTCAAGCTCCAGCGGAGGATGAAGATGCTTACACCTGGTTAGTCTCACTGAACCTGGATCATTATTAAAAGATTGATTCTTTTGGTCTAAAATAACACGTTTTCTAACCTAAATCTGGTTGAGTTAGTCACGCAAATCATTGTCAGTTTATTTCTTGGTGTTTTGACATATAAAAAGTAATTTTTTACAAAACTGCGCATTTACCACCATCATGTCTGACACTCCACACTCACAGATTGTTATCTTAGCGGGCTCATCTGAGGTAGTGGACACTTTTCCACCAGATTAGTCACATTTTATTCTCAGTGTGAAACAGTGGGTCAGCCAGTTCTCTGGTGCCACAGTTTGTAGGCTGCATAAACCAGATCAGAGCTCGGGATGTTGGACATTTACTCAAACATGTTTACTTCCAAAAAGCATGAATATTGACAATCTAATGCAGCTCTTCATTGTAACATCCCTCTAGAGGCACACACATCCTGCAATTTAAATGAGCGTAAACAGTAGGTATAGTATAAGATAAGATGTAGTGACGTCTTCAGTGACACAGTGGAAAAGGTTTGTTTCATTTTATGTGGAAAAAACTATTTGTCATTGCTTTGACTTGAAAAAACAAACAGCAGGCACTGACGTTAAAGTCAAAAGTTTTGTCAACTCATCCATCCTCCTCCTCCTCCTCTACACTTGAAGGCTTTGACACTTGATGCTTTCTCTGAAAAGACTGGCACTGTCTCACAAAACTCAATAAAACAATAAAAATGTAACCGAGGTTTGTAATAAGAACTGTTCCCCAAACAGCAACAAATCTCCTCTTGACATCATGAACGATAATAAACCCAGTGTTGAGAATTGGTTTGAAACAGGAAACTTCCAACATTGTAGTGATTTTAACCTTCACAGCCTCCTAACATCACCTGACTTTCTCCATCTAATAATCTCCGTGATATAATATAATAATCTCAGTGCATAATTATACAGTTTTAGGTTTAAAAGGGGGGAAAATCACTTAGCTTTAAGTGATTGTTCTTGCTCTGTTACAAGAAAGTCCCCTCTTTCTGTTTTTAAGAGTAATGTGTTTAATGCTGCGTATGGCTAATGCAACATTACACAGTGTTCATGGTGAAAGGATCAGCCCCACCTCTTAACTAAATATTGATCTTATCTGTGCAATTTAGCACCGACTCTCTTCCTTGCAACTCGCATCCCTGGAGGATAAGCAATACAGCCTCATCATATACACCGACACACACACACACACACACAGTGGAGGGAGGTGTGTATGTATGTGCAGAGGGTCACACTCGAATACATGACTAATAGACTGTCGACATAGATAAATGACTTTTTAAGTAACAGAAAATTGCTCCATGTTCCATTCGCTGAACTGTAGTTTCCTCCTTTCTCTCTATCTGTCTTCCTCCTTTCTTTCCTTTCTCTTCATAGTCCTCCACTCGTCTGTTCTCCTCATTGCTGCTTCCGACTCATCACGTCTCCCTCCTCACGCCCATCTTCGTCTCCACATCCCTGCACAACTGACTCCTTTCTTTTCAGCTACTTCCCTCTCTTCTGTACTTCTCACTTCTTCACCTCTGTTCTCAAAGCAACAAGTAGCCCTCCTCCTTCTACTTCCTCTCTTTATGAATTTGAAGGAAGAGACAAAAAAAAAAAAGATCTTGGACTGCACAATAGTGGAATTATGCAAATCAATCTACCCAGTGACAATAGATTAGAGCAGGCTCTCTCTCAGCTGACAGAGAGGGTTTACAATGAGCTCTCGCAGTCACTTTAAACGATTCTTGTCTCACAAATCAGAATCACATTCACCGTGATATTCCTGTTCACCTGTTGACTTGTGTCCAGTCTGGATATTTGAGTAGCTGCTGTATCAGTGCTCTGTGTAAATAGACATGACATCTCATAAGAGATACAATGGTTCAACCTCTGCACTGAATAAGGAGACCTTATTATTATTATTACAAGTTGACGCTGTGTGTGGGGGGATGTGATAAATTACATTTTGATGAGTAGAGTTAACCTGTTTTTCTCCTGTCAAGGTAATAACCCACACATCTCTGTCCCTCTTATATGTCGGCAGGTTTTCTAATCTAATTTACATCTTTTTACGTTCACGATACCTGGGTAGTAATCTGTGACCAATTCATGTTTGTCTTATAACAATGTATCAAAGCAACGTTTTAGTGAAGTAGGATCAGATCAGTGTTTCCTGGATATAATTGCAAATCGACAGCCTTTTCATAAAAAATTCCCCCAAAAATTGATTAAAAAAATTATTACTCTTTGTTACAAACATTGCAAGCTCAGCAGAGGCTGTTGACAATGCTAGCACCTCTATTATTTTAAAATATGTCTTTGTGACAAACACACAGCTGCTCAATTTCCATCATGTTACAAACCACACATGGATATTGTTTATGTACCTGTTTTTCCATTGTGAGGAAAATATGGAAATATGGAGAAACAGTCATCAACAAACACTACAGTGCATTTAATATTTACACATTTAGACCATGGGCCATCCAAAACATCTGGGTGAGGTTTGTGAAACTATCATCTCTGTGTCTTTATGGAGACTCACTGGACTTCACTGTGGTTCTGCTTTGAGCTAACGTCAAGATACTAACTTGGTCACAATGATGATGCTAAACATAAAAAAGTAAAGCTGAGTCTGCAGATGTCATTAGTATTCCAGCAAAAAAAAAAAAACAATATTTCAGTCATATCTTGGTGCTAGAGGAAAGGTTAAAGTGTCATCAACGTTAATGTAGTTTATCCTGAGGGGATGTGACGTGATTTCAATCAAATCCACGAACGATGAAAAGAGTCATTAGGATTCATCCTCTGAGGACCATTATTGTTGCTACAAAATTTCATGTCAATGCATCGAACGGGTACTGAGATATTTCAGTCATGTTACTAACCACACATGGATATTGTTGTGTTATTGCAATGTGAGAAAATATGGAGAAACAGTCAACGACAACGCTATGGTGCATATTATGTGTGAACATTTACACTTTGGTCCAACTGAAACGTGGTTTGTGACGCTAAATTTTTACACGTTGTCTGTGCATGTTTAATGGACACTTTAAAAATAATGTGGCCGTGATGACGATGCTAAACACAAAACAGTGCATCTGTGGCTGCAGATGTCATCAGTCAAAAAATAATATTTTAATCGCTTGTTGGCGCTGGAGGGGGTCATCAGCTTCATCTTCATCTGTGCTAGATGAAGAGTCAGGGGATCGTCAAAGTTATTAGGATTCATCCTCTGGGGATCATTAATGT
Source organism: Polydactylus sextarius (assembly GCA_016801845.1). Classification (NCBI taxonomy): domain Eukaryota; kingdom Metazoa; phylum Chordata; class Actinopteri; family Polynemidae; genus Polydactylus; species Polydactylus sextarius. The sequence continues at coordinate 20,254,475 of CM028906.1, forward strand.
TGTAACAAAATTTCATAACAAAGCATCGAACAGTTACTGGGATATTTCATTCTGGATCGACCTTCCCATCACCAAGAAAAACATCCAGAGATGTTTGATAAACAGCCAAAGAGGAAAAGGTTGAAATAAACAAAACACGATTGTGTTATAAAGTAAAACATAATCAAATAAAGACATAAGGGCAAAAGAGGAAATGGCCTTTTGCTCGTTCGTGCTTGATTTGCTCTAAAGATCAATTTTGTCTACATAACCGATTCTATTAAATCGTGTTGAGTTGACACAAAAATATTTGGCGTTCAAACACAAGTGTTTTGCAGAAGCTGAATCTCTCGTGTCTCAGTGTGTACGGTACATGTGCTCTGTTTTGTGTACTTGTATTAATGGCAGATACATTGCAATGTTTTTACAGTATTTCTCTCACCGACGTGCCGGTGTGATCAGTGTGTGTTCTTGTATCTTGTCAGGAGCTTCAAAGCCTCCTGACAGCAGGTTGTGGTGTCATGACGCAGTGCACGCTGTGAGCCCCGAGGTGCACACGTTCATGAAATCTAAAAAAAAAAAAGAACAACAAACAAGATTAGCACCATTCTTTGAATGATAAAGAAACTCCTTTGTGGAAGAACGCAGGGACACTGCAGGCTGTGTTGACGGAAAAAACACAAATACAGGAGGCGCAACACAAGAGAGAAACATGTGTTTGTATGTGAGAGGAGGAAGTAGAGAGGTGAGATAAGAGGAAGCTGAAGGAGTTAACATTTGTTCTTTGCACTGCATTCGCATGTCTGCCCACCCAACCCCCCATCCGCTTCAGTGAAGGCCTGATAGAGAGCAGATTTCATAACAGCCTAATAACGCCCTCCAAGAGGTCTCAAGATACAGCTATTCTATCTCTGCAAGAGCCGCCATCATCTTTACCTCCACAATCCAGGCCTGTCAACACGCGTCAACCCCTACAACCTCTGAGCCGCCTGATATTGACAATAAAACAGGAGGCAGGATCAGTGGGTTGGCGGGAATGAGCACACACGCATGTATGTTTTTTGAGTGTTGGTGAAAAGGTCCAAGAGTGGACACTGGATGTTACTACACCACCCGGAGGAGAAGAGGAAGATGAAGAAGAAGGGGATGACGTCTACGGTGTTGAACCTGGCAGCTCTGCTCACTCACAGCGGGGATGAAGACAGGAAGATGGAGATGAATACAAAGAAGCAGCCACACATGAAGAAATGTATAATGATTCTCGTTGTCACAGCCATGACTTCGGGACAGCTCTTGTTACTCTCAGTGAGCTGCTGCTGCTGCTGCAGGAGGAGGAGAAGATGGAGAATTGTAAGCCTTGTCATGCATCATAAATGTAATACCATATGGGAATGTAGCTCTCACACATAGGAGAGAATAGGAAATTTGTGCATCACATAAAAGAGAATGAATCGCCTTTTACGAGGTGACAAAGGACATATCGCGTGGCAGCGCCCATAAACATACGCATGTTTCTCTTATGAGTTTTCCTGGGATTTTGAGGGAAGGGCTGTACAGAATGAGGGAGGAGGATTAAAAGGCAGATGAGCACAGACACTATTTATACTGAAAAGGCTCGAGAAGGAAGAGGATGAGGAGAGGAAGTGGAAATGGAAATAGATGAGAATGAGATGATGTGATGTGGGATCTGAATGTGAACAAAGACGAGGTTGAAGGTGTTGGGTAAAAATAATCATGTATAGGACGCTTGTTGCTGATACATACAAGATCAGCATGCAAACCAATTCACTCACCCCTGCACCACAACGGTTCTTTGGTGGCAATCTCATAGATGCTTTTTTTTCCCTTCTCTCCTAAAATTTGCTGCAGTCATATCAAACAAAAAGTGGATCTTGAGTTTTCATCTCACCGTCTCTGGGGGATCTCTGGGTGGGATTGTTAAACCAGACAGTATCAACAGATCTTTGGGGTCACAGCATTCAGAAACCTTCATTTGTTGGTGCCACCATCTCCTTGGTAACAATAAAGGACAATCTGTGTGTGTGAATCAGCTCTGGAACCCTGCACCTCGAGGTGAGGACCCCATCATCATCTCCGTTCACTGCACAACTCTGCCGAGGGAGCAGCAAAGCTTAAGACATCATGCCCAGATTTGGCAACGCTTACTTTCTGTATATCTGGCTTTTTTTTTTTCCTTCTGTCCTCTCCCTGTGACTTAGCAGCATCTGCAGTGAGACTGATCAATAGATCACACCAACAAGAGGTCTTGAGGCCAATTAGGCCGGGCAAGCTGGGCCAAGGCCAAGCTGGTGTCAGACTACATGTCAATACTGAAGCTTGTCTGCCCTTAGGAATAATGGATAAGGAATAAAGGCAGATAGATATATGTGTGTGTGTGCGCGTCTGTCTCTGAGTGTGTGTGTGTGTGTGTGTGAACCCTGTGCTGCTGTAGTTACTGATTTACATTAAATGACCATCAGCCCATCCTCGAAAACTTCTAGCACATCTTAAACTCTCACACCCCATTTTCAGTAAAAGCCTTGTCTCTCAGCGTCGTCTCTGCTGCTCCATACCAAATAGAGTGGATGAGTGTGATGAAGGGCTGCTGCTCATGAAATGTCACTGTCCTGGCTCCATGCACGATACTTCAGCACCCTCTGTTGGTTTATTGCATGAAAATATCCTTCATGCATCACACTTTGCCCTCAAATGATTTTAAATCGTCGCCTGTACTCGATGTATTAGAATATTCGTTTAATTTTCCCCCTTGCCTTCAGCGAAAAAAAAAAAAAAAAAATCACTCAGGTTTGCCCAATCCTGAAATATAATTTATCTGTGTCTGATACGCATCTTGGATTAATCATGAAGGTGAATTCATTAACCTTAATTGCAAGGTTTATGTGGTGAAAGGGCAAAGAGTGGTGAGGGGTTCATAGAAGGGGAGATACGATCCAATTCATTCAGTATTGATTTGCAAAAGACCTCTGGCCAAGCAATAACTGAGAACCTCACACACACACACACACCTTCACACACTCTCTATGTGACAATCAAGTTAATTAAAGTAGTTGAACAATCAGGTACTCTGAGTAAAGACAGAATTAGTCACCCTCAGGCCTAGCACTTTAAATCTTAATCAGAAGTACACTAATTAAACTTCATTTCAACACCCTTCTCGAAAAATATAAAATTTTGCCATCGTGTGTGTGTGTGTGTGTGTGTGTGTGTGAGAGAGAGAGAGAGAGAGAGAGAGAGAGAGAGGGGGGTATATATACAGTGTTGTAATTACAAACAACACAAGTTGTGATGAGAACCACGTGTTTTAAAGTGTTTAAAAGTTTAGTTTGTGAGGGATTTTACCACCAGATGGTGAAAAAAAAAAAGAAGGTTAGAAAATAATAAATATGCCACAGGAAATTATACTCCTGGATTATTTTTCAAAGCTTGACAAACCAGTTATGTCACAGCAATTTGTGCTCCGGGCAAATGTTTGGTGCAGCTTTAGCATCTAAACTTCCGTGCGTGTCTGTGCAGGTCGAGCTCAGCGATAACCTCTCGACCTGAGGTGATGAATCGTGCAAAACTCAAACGCTGCGACATGAAATCACTCATTTGTTCCAGTTTTTTTCCGTGGATTGAAAACATTGGATGGTCGACGGCAGAAGCTTTTCCAAGAATGAAGATTTTTTTTTTTTTCCTGCCACGTAATGACTTCAGCAGCAACTTGCTTCTCTCTCATCCCGTGAATAGTGAGGAGAAGGTAGCTGGGAGCAGGAGGATTGGAAAAAAAATGAGAGGAATGTGCAACTCCATTCCTCAGAAATTATTTCACCTTGTACGTGACCTCACTACCTGGAAAGAATCCAGCAAATAGACAGAGCCTGTAGTGGCCCTTTTCTTTTTCTCTCTTATCAGTGGCTGTAAAGTTTTACAGCACTTGTAGTCTTAGTGGTGTAAGTTTCACCAACCACACCTCGACTGCTGTTGCGCGGTCTTTTCTCTCTCTCTGTCTGTTTTCTGGATACTTTTCTCAGAAGTGACACAAGATGGGTCAAAATAAAGATCAGGAGTGACATTTGGAACAAAAGCCAGGTAAGCTTGTTTCAACTGAAACACACCTAGCCAGAGAAAACAACAGCCAGTAATTCACAGGAGCTTAGAGCGAATTTAAATATGTTTCTGATTGTAGTTTAACGTTCTGTTGTTGAGGTTAAACATTAACTTTATCACAAATAAAAGTCTAAATGTTGCCTTTGGTGTGACTATGAATCTATTAAACATGGAGTATGAGGTAAAGGGACAGAGTAATGCAAGGTAATCACTGACGCAGCAAAACTGTTGACATTTCATGATGTCGTGTAAAAACAATTCGCTTAAACGGCTGTCAGTCACCGAGCACTGCAGGCTTCTATGTTTGCCATGTCAGCACTCTCAAGGACTTTCATCCCACACATGGAGCTTTCCACTGAGACGGAGGCGTGTTTTAATACGTGAACAAACAAAACTTCAACACCAGTCATTTTTTTGTTTTTTGTTGGAACAGTTTTTAAGATCCGATATCATTGTTTAAAAAACAGCAGAGTCCCAGATTTATTTTAATTCATTGCAACCGAATCACTGGAGTCGAACGTTAAGGCGAAGTTAGAGTACAACTTTGACACGTGAATTTGTCCTGTTGACACGATCGACCTTTGACGTGACGAACGGCGCTTGAACGGAACAAGTTGCATTTAATTTATATTATTCTCACAAGCCGTTAAAAGGACACTGTGACTTTCAAAGACAAAAAATTTCTCATCACGTAATAAATGTTTCCTGGGTGAGTGCAAACCCATAAAGTTATTGTTAAAATGTGATTTGTACATGTAAAACATGTATTTACATCACTACACACGGCCTTTGACAGATGTGAACCAGCTCCTGGAGGCAAACATGATACATATGATATTTCTCTCGCTCCACAGGTCAAGAGAAATGACCTGTGAGTGTCCAGAATGTACTGGCAACTTAGCACAGAAGCTCCCTGACCTGACATTTGTATCAAATAATAATAATAATGAAAAAAACTAATGTTAGCAAGCTGCATTCACAACATGATCATATGAGAAAACATACTAATAGTTGGATATTAGCTATATGCGCTGCATTAATGCATAAAATTCATATTGGAAATGAGTAAAATATCAACAGTGAACCATAAAATACTGTGTCAACATAGAATTTAATTGTTTTTTTTTTTTTTTTTTTTTTAATCACAGATGTCAGATTAACTGTTTTTCACTGGGAACATTATAATCACAACAAAAACAACAACACATTTTCCATCCAAATCCGTCAGTCTGCTGCGATCAGCTTCAACTGAAACACAGTCAAACACAGTCTCATGTTTCACTAAAAGCAAAATGTTCATTAGTAGGATTATCTAATTATCTGTTAGCTGCTGCTGCTTTCTGGTCAGAAATGAGACAAAAGTCTGTGGATGATAAACAGTGAAACTGCAGCGGCAAACTAGTTATAATGCAGAAGAGTTCAGACTGTTACTGAGCACAAAAACAACTTGTGTTGACATCATCATGAGATTCTAGTCATTTTGGGTCATTTTCTTTCCTCTACTTGGTGCACGTCTCGTCTTCTACTGTCTTACTAAATTATTATTTCACCATTCACTGATTATAAGGAATTCGACATAGGTGATTTCTCCATCCTCTTGTCGAGGGAAGAAAAAGATGTGAGGGAGCTCAATGAGGAGGGAGCTGAAGGAAAACAGAAACCAAAAGCAAAAACACACATATCACTTAGCACACGTACACACACACAGCTACAGCCATTTCAGGGTCTCAGCTGTGACACACAGATCTCTGCCATTTCTTTCTCTTCACAGGCCAGAAGGTTGTTTTTTTCTGTGAAAGCTGCATGTTTCTACCAGTGTTGTCATGGGGTCTCAAGAAGAAAAGTTACCCTCAGGTAATGCCGTGTGTGTGTGTGTGTGTGTGTGTGTGTGTTTCTCCCTTACCCACCTGCAGGGTTTCGGTTTTTTCTCTGTTAATGAATCACTCAGAAACAATGACCATGTTCATTCAGCTCATGATAACGTTCCCAACTGTTAATGTCTGACGCGGGACAATGCATGTGACTGACTAAACATTTGATAAACGTGGATTTAGTCGCTTATTTGACTGAAATACAGATTGTATTTTATAAATATGGGTTTTTTTAGTACATTGTTTTGTTTTTCCATTATTATTACTTATGTTGCTAACATCGCAGCTCTGTTACACCCAACCAAGCTGCTTCATCTCCTGCAGTATTTTGTCTTCTTCCTCATCACACTCTGAGACATTGTCTTAGTGGGTGTGAGACTCCCAGGGCCATCAGGCAAATTGATCTTTGTTTCATCCTGGATCGCAGCCCTGACGCTCTGTAATCCTTCGTCTTCCTTGTGGATTTCTCCTCTGTGTCATCACATCGGTGGCATCCATGTTCCTCCTGTGGTCACATCATTACTCCAGCTGGGTGTGTGATGGCTGGTTGGACACGCCGGTGGTTTCTCAGCACCCTTCGTTCCCGCTGGACATATTTTACCGTGACTGACCCCTTTTCATTCTCATCAGTCATGAAGTCTCCATCTCTTTGTCGCTGTAAAGCCACATCAGTCGCTGGAGAGTCAGAGGCTCATTCTCCACATGTAGAGACTAAACCAGCCCCAAATATCTCAACTGACCAAACGAACAGTGGCAGTTATTTGCTTGATTTTTTTTTTCTAATTTATTTCAGTAACCAGTCTGTGCTCTTAGCATCTTCCTGATATTAATGCAAACATTCATTGGGATATAAATGCCAGTCATCAAGAAAAACAGGTTTGGTGGTTTGATGTATCAGTTGTTTGTCAAATTATCTTCCATTTTTAGTGTGAGTGAGGTTTAATATCAAGTATCAAGACTCAACTAAATGTGTGTGAATGTAAAGTGGAGATGAGTTAACAATGCCACTTTTTTCCTTTCAGATGATATTTATGCATATGCTCTGTCAAAGAGTCTGACAAAAGTTTCATCACCTGCAACTGTAGGACTCTACTCCTCATGCGAGAATCGAATTAATATGATTTTGCAGAAAATTGAAGGTGAGTAAACGGTTTGTTTGAGCTTCTGCTTCAGTATGTTGTCATTTTACCTGCTGCACGACTCGTTGCATCTAAAATATTTTGTGTGTCATGTTCAGCGAACATCTCCACACAAACGGCTGGCTGCCTGCCCCATAACTACTCTAACAAAAATCAGCCCAGGCTCCAAAAACTTCACACAAATAAAAAGTGCACTTCCCATGCACCAAAATAATAACAGATATTGTTCCAGCCAATCATCGACACAAATGGCTTTGTGCTCGGCACATGAAGTGTGGGGAGGACGGGAGAGGAGTTTGTTTGAGTTGAGTGAGCTGTGATCACCAGCACGTCTGTATTGAGTATATTTAGTAAACTTGACAACAACAAAATATTTAGCCCAGGCCAGAAAAGGCAGTTTCTGCCATGTTTCCTGAGGGCTAAGTGGGAGGGGCAAACTAGTGCTCTGTTTTGTCTTGTTTTGTTTTGGTACTAATTAAAACAAAGTGTGACATCACAAAAAAAAAAAATCATTTACTGCAGCTTTAATCAACAACTTAAAGCCATGTGATGATGTCCAGTCAGGGTGGGGACTACAGGATGTAGCACCTTGAAAATTAAATTTTTATTTCAATAATCACTGAAAAATGGCAAATGCAGGTGACAAGATGACAATATCGTGGTGTAGCTAAACAAAACTCCAACAGAAGATCAGAACAAACCAACCAGAAGTCCATTAAAAACCAAAGTGTCTTTAACTAAATACGAAACTAAAACAACAACAACGGTAACACAAAAAACATAGAGAACTTATGTTATTTATGCCTATGCTCTGTTCAAGAGCCTGACAAGTTTCATCACCTACAACAAATTGATAATTTTGCAGCAATCGAAGGTGAGTAAACTGTTTGTTTGAGCCTTAAAGCCATGTGACACTGTCGAGACAGGGTGGAAACTACAGGATGTAGGGCCTTGAAAATTACAATTTAATTGTAATTTAATTTCAATAATCACTGAACAACACCCAGAACCCAAATACTGGCAACAGCATGACGATAACGGGGAGGAGTTAAACAAAACTCAAAAAGAAGAGCAGAACAATCCAACTCAAAACACTGAGATCAAAAATGAAAAACCACAACCAACCAGGAGTTCAGTAAAAGCAAAAGCAAACAGTGTTTGCACAAAAATACAAGTAAAAAACATTTTTTTAAAAAACTTACAGGAAATGAAGTGGGAAATGAAGACATGATGTAGATGAACCAACAAGTAACACTGGAGAAAAGGAGGCAGCAGGACACAGGTGAAACACATTAGGCCACATTTGATCAGGTGATCAAACAGGAAGGAAAATACAGGAAGTAGAACATGAGACAAACACTTCAAAGTAAAACAGGAAATAATGCTAATATTAATAATGATAATAACAAATAATGCCCCCCCCCCCTTCAAAAAAAAAAAATGACCATGACATGATCACTGCAAACAAAATTGTTGAATGCAAACAGACACAATACAGTGATATAAATTATATATTTCTGTGCAACTTGATTTTACTAAAGGAAATATAAGTTGCAAATGTAAATGCATGTTTTTACTTCTAGAGACACACACACAAAACAAATAATATATCTAGAGACTTCACTTTGTGAAGTATGTGAGGATATGTTTGAACTCAATCATCAAAGTACAAGTTTTATTTTATTTCACTTCATATATGCAGTGATACTAAACAGGTTGAATGGAACATGTGCAGTTGAAGCGAATACCTTTAACAGAAAAGGCATGTTTTATCTTGTTTCTATCCATTATCTTGAAGGTTTAGCAGTTCAGGGTCGTCACAGTGATTTTTTTTAAAAAAAGCTTAGATGGACAGTTTTCCACATGTTGGCTCAGGTTGAACCAACATGTGCCAACAAATGAATGAGGATTTTTGGAGAAACATCAGGATGATTGTTTTCACAAGATCAAGTTTTGGGCTTGGTGCCAACCTTAAGCTTCAGGGCGTTTTATTAGTTGGTGTAAGTCAAATATGTAAAATGTTTACTTTACATTGTTTATCCTTATATTTTGTCTCCTCAGAGCAAACGGAAAAAGAAACTATGAACATTGAGAAGGAACACACGAAAGCAAAACCTCGCTCAGTTAAACCTTCAGCTTCAGATTTTCTAGCGCTCATTGGTCGACTGCTCTTCTTCAGACCCATTTGGACAGAGGAGAATCAGCAGTATCACAACGTCAGGTTCATTTATGTTCATTTTAGCGCCTGGCATTTCGCAGGAAGCGACTTGCTATGGGCTGGACTAGTCATACGACTGTTTCAGTCCATGCAGTGGAGCTTTGGGAAACTGCAGCTCGCTCTTTATCGTGTGGCTCAATATGATGAAGAAGAAGAAGTACAGAAGAAGGTTTGTGAAGTATTTTCACTTTAATCTCTGTGCTCAAAATGTCAATTGCGTAATGTGGAAGGCTGCAATTACCATGTGTATTTTAACATTCATGTTGGGTGAAAGGTCAGGTTAAAGAAATCGATTATAAAATGCTGCAGACTGATTTCAACTGAAGGCTAATTATATGTCAAAAACCAGCAGCACTTCAGGGATTTCAGAATTTTCAGCTTAGAAAACAGATGGCGTTGCTAACTACTTCAGCATTTTGCATGTCCAACATGGTGGTGATGTCTAATCTGTCTCTTTTTTTGTTCTTTTGTTTTATTTTTTTACAACATTTTCAGATCATAGTGAAGGGTCCAAATCATTGGAGGTCCAAGAAGATTTGCTGCCTACCTCTGTGGCTGCTCGTCCTGCTGATTGTCGCATTACCGATTATTGTTATTGTATTTCTACTGATATTCAGACATCCCAAAACTGAGGTGATACAAGACGAATCAGGCAAAGAAGTGAATGAACAACATGGGCAGGTTTCTGTGTTGGAGGGCCTGGCCATTGCTGTGTTGGGAGTCCCTGCAGCAAGTGCGCTGAGGTTCATCTTCCAGTTGGTGAAGAACCTCATCTCCAGTCAAGACGTAAACATCAGGAAAGGGATGGACAACGAGCAGGTCAGCAAAAAACTGGGCTTCATGAACGAGGTGAGGAAAGAAATGTGGTTCATGAGTCGCTTTATCCAGTTTATGGAGATTTTTGAGAGGAGGAGGATTCGAGTTGTTCTAAAGATCACAAATCTGGATCGGTGCAGCCCCAAGAAAATCGTTGCCGTTCTGGACGCCATTAATATTCTTCTGTCAGATGAAGAGAGTCCGTTTATTTCCATTCTGGCTGTAAATCCAGATGTTCTTGTGCAGAAAGTGAACTTTGCAGATGGTTGCTTCTGTAAAGAAGACAGAGCATATGGATTTCTAAACCGCATTGTAACTCTGGCCTTCACTGTCCCACCACTGTGTAATAAATCAAAGCAAAGTTTACTCAACAGCATCACTGTAAATTCAAAATGTGATAAAAGTGAAACTGGAGACTCCACGAGGACGTCTGAGTTGGATATGGTAGAAATGGTGTTAGTAGATAGGAAAAGTGCTGAACCACAAGAATCAGAACGACTAATTACCACTAATACTCCACTCAATGTAAATGAAGAGGAAGTAGAAGAGTTGGTCAAAAACATCAGGATAAACAAAAATATCAACAAGTACATGTTGGACGATGTGATGTCCATGAGGAGGGTGATCAACTCTTTTCGAGTCACTGTGATCATCATGAAGGCCTCGCAAACCAGTCTTCCTCAACCAGAGTACATCGCAGCATGGGTTGTTTTAGCCAATCAGTGGCCATGTCGTCTCAGCTGGATCATCCAATGTGCAGAAGACGCTCAGCAAAGAGCAGACATAGACCATAAGAAAATGGCCATCGTTGACGGCTCAAAGATGCTATGGGAGGTTTTCAGCGAGTCCAGAGCTGAGCTGTATGTGATGAGCTCTCAGATCGAGGAGCTTCTCGAGCAGGATGGAGATCCTGAGCTGTTTGAGATATTTCTCACCAAAGATTTCCTGTTCACCATAAACCATCTGAAGATTTTTAAAAAAGCAACAGTGAACCTAGATTATACGATTAAAAAGGAGCTGGCTCAGATCAGAGGGACCTCCAGGCTCAGAGACACTGGCTGGATGAGGGACCTCGCTCCTCTGCCCACCGCAACCATCATCAACATGGAGACTGAGGACATTTGTAATGAGGTAGGAAACTGTTTGGCTTCTGAACTAAAAGATTTCTGTCTTTGGAGTTGTGCAAACTTCTGTGTTTAAAATAATAATTACATTTTCTTCTTGTTTCCAGTTGAACAGGATGAAATTCCCCAGTAAGTATATCGATAAAGTGAGAGATAACAACCTGAATGGTTCAGCGCTGCTGTTTGGTGATGCAGATGAACTTAAAAATCTCCTCGATATGACTTATGGCGAGTGGGCGACTTTTAAACTGCACTTCCTGGGTTTACCGTTGCATCTTCAGCCACACCACAAGACAAACATGCCGCTGATGCCCTCTCACTCTTACAACAGGATCTTGAGAGTCCCCCACGATTATTCACCGCATACCAGTCAGCCACAACTCCAAGTAGAAAACTGAGAGGAAGGGCAAATTACTACCTTGGTCTTGTCTAAATTTAAAAAAAAAAATACACCCACTGACATTTTAAAAGTGCAGATTAACTTAAATAACTTAATTAGTTATTCAACAACATTCATTTTATTGTAAACTAGTTCTGTGTGAAAACATAGTTGTCAAGACCGGTTACGTCTTTTCTCAATGTTTCCATTTTTCTGTGACCTCTCCTTCATTAACAAAGTGCTTTCTGTGAGATAGCTGAAGCAGAACAAACCTCAGCATCCATAAAAATTCTGGCTCACACTGAACCATCTGTGCCACCGTGCTCCACGTCTCATTCTGGCTGATGGCAACGTCTCGTCATCTCGGCTAAAATATAAAACACAGCTCAGACGTCTTCATGATCAAATCACTTCCTACTTCTCATCTGCTGATGATGAGCAACTCAGACACGACGCCAAAATGATGCAGTCGGATTTTATTTCAAATGAGTATGGGTGCAGTTTTCTCCAACGATCATGAGACTTTCTGCCTTAGATGTCTACTGCTCCAGCTTAGTTTTTTATGATATAGTAGAGGAGACAAGGGGATGGTTGTAACAGTATCACTTTTACCAGTAAGGGATAAAATTAGAGGCATATGATCAATTTCATGTGTAACCACTCCCTCCCTGACCTTACATTTGAATTTACATGTCTGTGTGAAGAAGTGTGCAGGTTTTATAGCCAAAAACAACACATTTCAGGTCAGAAATTAATCATTTGGACCAAGTCTGTATTTTGATTAGTACTGATTAAAGAGCAGGTTCTTTTCTTTGTCATTTCATCAATGCCAATTTCAAGCCAAGGTGCTGGTACATCTAGCTAATCAATGGCTGACATGAGTTGCTTGTGACCTTCTGCTGAAGGTTTCCACTCACATGCTTTCACAGGTATTATCGCAATATGTTCTTTAAACTTATGTACCAGTAGATGCATATTTTGTTGTAGACAAATGAGGTTACTTTTTTTTTAACATTTGAATGAACCATTAATATTCTACAAGTTATAGGAGCTGAGACAAAAAGTGTAACAATCATCCCCGGTCTCCGCTAACTGGAAAATGACCAATGAGCTTTAACAGTCACATGAAGTTTCCTCCTCATGCATCATGTTAACGGTGACAACTGTGGTGTTACTGAAGACGTCCAGTCGTGTTTTCCACCGGAGACGTTTTGACATGTGACAGTCGGAAATGCACAGGTGTAAAAAATCTTAAAATGATTGATGGCTGAATTTTTGAGCTGCTGCAGTTTCAAGATTCGTGTTCAGTCACTGTCACACTGTCACAAATAGAACCATTGTTTATGTTATTAATAATATTTCAGCTGTTTCCACTTTGACAGAAAGTCACAGCGTCGTCTGTGAAAAAAAAAGCCTGTTATGAGCCAACATGTACTTTTTTGTTATAAGGTGGCAAACAGATCATTTAAATGTGTATTTTTAGATATTAGGCCTATATGATCGATTCAAACTGTGACATGGACATAGTAAGTTTACTGCATGTTCTAGTTGCCGTGAAGTGACACAAAACTGCCTGTATGACTGTAGATTTAGACTTTTACTTATTGTATTGTTTGTAACTTTATTTTGGAATGAAAGTGTTGTAAAGTGTACGATGCATGTTTTCAAATTTCAACTCTTTACTAAAAATAAAGTATTAAAGAATATTAACCGTTATGAATGTCTGAACGAACCTAACCTTTCAAGGTATATCTGATATGTCATGAACTGAAATGCACCGTGTTGTGTTCAAAGCAAAACTTTATTGATCAGTTATCAGAAAACCAAACACTGTACATGCTGCGTAATTGGTAATTTCATGCAAATCAAATGTAAACGCAAAACCATTCTGTAATAAAAATTGATGATGCACACAAATATATATATATATATATATATATATATATATATATATATACACACACACACACACACACACACACACACACACATACATACATATATATTTCTTTGTGTCACTACTTGTTTATTTTTATATCAATCCAGAGCCACATATCGTTAGTGATATTCTAACATCAAAGCAGGTTCATGTTAAATAATCAGCACAAGGTTCATTTCATCCTGATTCCTTTGAACAGTTTCCCCTCAGAAAGTTGGAAAATGTTAATTTGGCTAAAAATATCACTCTGAAAAACCTCAGGCATTTTGATTACAAGCAATAAAACAACACGGATGTGACACACACGCACACTGAAAAAACTGAAAACACGCACAGTACAGTACAAACTCAAAGTGGAAACATCAGGTTATTTTAAAGGATAAGGCTGATTTTATAGTCTTTTTGATCTTTGATAATGTACCAACTAATGTCACATTTTGTCTGTTGGAGAACATTGGGATTAAAGGGGTACATGGCAAAAAAAAAGAAAAGAAAAGATAAAACATCGACCTGTTGAATATTCATCGGCCGCACCAGAAGCAAACTACTCAAATGTATTTTATATTTCTAGACATGGATTCATTAACACTTAATGTTTCGTAGATGAGACTTATTTTCAGAGAGAAGAAACGTCGTTGAAATATTCTAAAGAACAGAACAGCGGCTGCTTCGTAATTATTCACAGCGAAGTACGAACGCTCAAAGGTGAAAAGTCTAATAAAACTCTGCTTTCAGTAGATACTTTGTCTCATTAAGAGAAACTACACTAAGGCATAACTGTATCATAATTATATGCAGGTTATATTTGAACCATTATTTGCATTTTAAGACACATAGTTCATATATTTAAAAGGTACAAGTGTTAATCTATCTTTTTAAATTCATGAAGGTTTTCAACATTTAACAGTTAATAATTATAATTAAAGTAAAAATCAGAATAAACTTGGACGTCACATTTGTTGGTTAGGAAAGAATAAGAAATTTGGATAATTTAGGAATGTATAAAAACATTTGTGTGAATATATATATATATATATATATATATATTTAAAAAAAAGTAAGAAGAAAAATAAAAACAAACATCAGCTCACAGACACATTAACGACAAGACCACAGTGGTATATTTCTCTTTTTTCCCTGATTTACACTTTCAGTATTGATGTTCTGGTGTAACGTTAGGCTCTTGCATTATAAAGCAGCACTTTATCCTGGATTTTATTATTAATATTTTTTTTTTCATCATCACAGACATAGCATGAGTACAGTACTACCAGGTTGTTTGGCCTCAAGCAGCTCACTTGCGCGCCAGAGACTCAGCCAGTTTCTTGAGCCTTTTCTTCAGCTCCAGAGGAAACTTCTCATAACACTTTTTACACACGGGCTTCATGTCAAACTCAACAAACTTGTTTCTGTAAAAAAAAAAAAAAAAAAAAAAAAGGAAAGAGAGCAAGTAAATATCAAATGTGTATATTAACCTTACCAGATTTCTTATTGTGGATGTAAACCTAAACTTCCTTGTTTAAATAAATGTTTTAATATCAATAAAAAAACACAAAACTGCTGAATCTTTGGTTTTACTCCAGAAAATAAATAAAATAAATCATGCAGCACCATTAAAGGCGTAAATAAGGAACAGCAAAACAGGAAAAAAAACAAGACAGAGTATGTAAATACCGAGTATCTGTAAAGTTTCTGTCCCATCTGAATAACTGTAAATAATAATAATGTAACTGTATGTTTGAATCCACTGAAATTACCCTGCAGCTTTGCTCTTTGTTCTAATATAAGAAAACGCTCAAGTGTGTGTAAACTCCAGTTTCTTATTCGCATAAATTAAACCAAAGTCATGTTTAATATTAATAAACAACACAAAACAAACTGCTGAGTCTTGGTTTTGCTCCAGAAAATAAATTAAATATAATAAAACCATGCAGAACTGTCAAAGGAGTAAATAAGTCACAGGGAAAAAAAAAAGGAAAGACGGAGCGTGTTGACACTAAATATCTGTCTTGAAAAATTAAGCTCAGATTTCTGTGCCACTTTCATATTTGCTGTTTCAATAATGTTTGAATCCACTGAAATTATCCTGCAGCTTTGCAGCTTATTGTAAAATAAGAAATGACTTATCTTATTCAAACAAAGACAATAAAGCTGGATCTAAACTTAAGGTTCTGTTTTGCATAAATTGAGCCGAACTTGACACAAAACAAACTGCTGAGTTTTGGTTTGACTCCAGTAAATAAATGAGAATTAATGATATCGTGCAGAACTGTCAAAGGAGTAAATAAGGAAGACAACGGGAGGGAAAAAAAGACAAGAAAGGAAGTCAGAGAAAGCACCAACCAACAGTTGGTGGTGGCGAGTTGTAAAGAATAATAACTCTACAGACACACAGCAGGTTTTTTCTTGCGGTCTTTGGCAACGCGCTCACGTCGAGCCAGGCGGCGTTTCAGCTCTTCAGGCATGCGCTCATAGCAGTGCTTGCACACTGGCCTCAGGTCAATTTCAACAAACTTATCTCTGAGTTACCATAGACGCAGCAAGTGAAGCATGTAAGAGGAGAAATTGGAGGAAAAAAGGGGGAGTGAGAGGGAGGGAGGGTGAGGAAAAGAGCCAAAGGAGGGAGAAGTGTAAAGACAGGATGAGTAAAGAAGCAGATTTAAGGAAGACTAAGAACAAGAACAAGAGACAAAGTTGAGTCAGCTGGTCGTATTATTATTGTTATTCACGACTGGTTAGAGACAGAAGATGCTAACGAGCGTCGTCTCTTACTTCAGGGTGAGTTTGGTGTTGCAGGTGGAGCAGGAGAAGCAGCTGACGCACCAGGCCTTGTTGAGAGCAGACACCACTGGGTGGGGCAGAGAGAAAACAGTAAAATTATTAACACTCAACTGCTGTGTTTTCTGTGTGAAATGACTAAAAACACTGAGCTTTCTAACACTGATACTCACCGTCGCCTTCGATCACACGGTTGCAGTGATAACACACGTCACCAAAGAGCTAAATAAAAGAGGGAAAAGGAAGGATGTTATGAGCGAAGTGATAATGGGTTCGTCACTGTTTTAAAAGCTTTGTGAACTTGATGATGTATGTTATGTTCCAGGAAGCCATTATTTATTTTCTTACCTGGTTGTAATGAGTCTCACAATAAGCCAAACCCTTTCTCTCATAATGGCGATGACCGAGGAATGGCTTCTCACATTTGGCACAGACAAAATGCTGTAAAAGAAAACAAATTGAATGTTTCTTTACTTCACTACTCTAAAAACATGAGTAATACATGAATATATTCACCCACGTAAAAATGTTTATAAAGCTACAGTTTGTGCTATGCTACAGACCTGTGAAGAAATATTCACTTACTCCTCCTGAACGGTAGAAAAACGACTGCTATGTTTCTATTGCCTTCCAGACAATGGTTATGAAGTAATTGGTTACAAAATTAATTCCAGTTAAATGACGTCTTTAGCCTTAAATTGACTGTTATTCACTGCTGATAGTTTTGAGCTTTGTGGAGAATAAAATTCAACCACCTTCAGATAGATGAGCGAACAAACCTGATCTGCTGCGCCTCAGGAAAAACCACCTTCTTTCTTTTACTTTAATTTTAATCATCATCATTATTATTATTATTATTTAAACACTGGATCACATCTCTCCTTCTGCCTCAAGTTAACTCATTTACAGAGTGTTGCTTCTGAAGTGGTTTATGTAATGAATTTAATTTTCCTGTGCATAAGTAATGGTAAGTAAATGTGAAATTCATTGAAAATGAAGTGAAAAGCAGCAACACGTAGAATATCAGCTAGAAAAATGCAGTCAGACTATTATTAAGGCTTATCTGAGCAAGATTTTAAATATTAATCTAGAGTTAGTGGAGTAATGGCAACAGGGGAAGATAATTAAATCACACTCCCTGTGTGTGTGTGTGTGTGTGTGTGTGTGTGTGTGTGTGTGTGTGTGTGTGTGTGTGTGTATTTTAATCTGAGTGTCTGTTTTGTTTTGGTCGTATCCCTCCCCCTCAACTTGCGGACCCTCCACATGTTTCTTTCTGGCTCTAACAGCTGCAATGTTGTTCAGTTGCTGTTCTCATTTGTGCTTTGCAACACTTTGCTGACAAAACAAAGAGAAGAGGGGGACGAGTGGCTGAAGGGAGAGCAGAGGTGCAGCTGATGAAGAGTTTGTTTTAGTCCAAGTGCTGGTGGTCTAGTGCGACATCTAGTGGCAGTGACTCAAATATATAAATAAAACATGAAATGCATCTTTTCTCTCATTTCACTTGCAACTTACAAAATAATATTTATAAAAACACATGTGATAATCATTTAAGTTCTGCATGAACTTATGACTTATTCTTAAAATATTCCTCATAAGTTTCATCATTTTGTTTTTTCATTTTGTGCAACTCTCTCTAGGAATTTAGATCTGTCAAGTGGCTAAATTAGATGTCATGACTAGTTTAGATCAGTTAAAAATCTGTTCTATAAAAACTTAAAATACTGATTCTTACTGATTTTAAAAAAACAACAACAACAACAAAAATCATCAACAGAGTTTGCACAGTCATTAAGTAAACTCCTTCAGGTGGGAAAAAACCTCAGGATGACAAACATCAACTTGTTTTTAATAAAAAAAAAAAACAGGTATGCAAAGCTGCATTATTGCAGCTGCTGTATTGTTAAATCAAGTTGTTTCTTGCTTACAAACCTCCACATGCCACTGCTTGCCCATAGCATTCACAACCCGACCCTCGATCGGTCTCCTGCAGGCGCCACAGATCGGTACACCCATCTTATCGTGACAAGGCAAACAGAAGAGCTCC
Organism: Polydactylus sextarius; assembly: GCA_016801845.1. NCBI lineage: Eukaryota > Metazoa > Chordata > Actinopteri > Polynemidae > Polydactylus > Polydactylus sextarius. The sequence goes on from CM028906.1 coordinate 20,272,872, forward strand.
CCCTTCAGCTCCCTGGCATCTGCTGTCAGCTCCTTCCTGTGTTTGGAAACAGAGGTTATACATATTTTTTTTCCTTGTCAGATACATTCTGAAAGTAAAAGTCTCTTTATTTCTGTGTTAAACAGTGCAATGAAGTGTTGCACTGACCCACAGTTGTTGCAGTTGAAGTGGTCTGGGTGATAGGGATCATTCTTAAAGATCAGCGGCTGCTCTTCGATGATGGCGTGACACTTCTGGCAGATGTACTTCCCGAGACCACGGGCTTTCTCACGGTTGTGGCACGGGCGACAAAGATGCCTGAGGAAAACAGAGGAGGAGGAAATTCAAAGGTGTCAAGACAGAGTGTGCAGCCTCAGCCTACAGCTGCTCAAGTTTCCAATATTCATCAAAAGGCAGCAGTGAGTGAGTGAGTCAACGGCTTGATGTGTGTGTAACCACCTGTTTTACAGGCTGTCACAGTGTTATATTAAGACTGTAATAAGACGGGATACTCGCCTGCCAGCGTTTTTGACAAACCCCACGTCTGCAAGCACAGCCTGGCAAATGTCACAGCAGAAGCAGTCGGGGTGCCAACTATTGTTCATGGCCTTAATGACACGGCCGATGATGAACTCGCCTGCGGGAAATCAGAAGTGAGAGGTGAGATGGAGGCAAGTCCAAATCTGACTCCTTGAAAATTTGAGACAAGGACTGGACCTTTTTTTTTATACAGTAGTTTATAATGAGCTCTGCTTTATGGAGTCCTAATATTACTACAGTGTTTTCAATAGTGTTCTCAAAGTGACACTTGAATGCTGAATACACTTCAATTGTTCATTTAATTTAATCAGCACATGTCTGACTCACTCAAGCAGTATTTAAATAAAAGCTTACATGGCACTAAAACACATTGTGGGTGATCTAAACACAACTGGGATGTTTTTAAACGATGGTGGTAATAGACTTAAAGTGCTTGATGATGCACTTGGGGATGTTTACATCCACATTATAAAGCGTAACACAAGCATTCACAAACTGGAAAAACGCAAGAACAACAGTTCAGGAAACAACATGTTAATGTGAATATTTAAAACAAATATCAAGTGATTTCCCAAACATCAAAGCAGCATTTTCAAATGAAATACCACAAGAAACAACCCCCTTCGTTCACCATATGGCGAAGTGCAACCACCAATGTGATCTATCTCAATTACAGCAACATATAGTCTGGATATAACTTAACATGAGACATTTAATTACTTATTTATTCTTTATTTAAATCCCCCATGTGCAGAGCGCAGAGGATAAGGTTGTTACAGAAGAGGAGGCTAACATTAGCACGAAGAAAAGTGCACGAGCCAAGTGGTCGGAAGTATGGGAGCACTTTATATTGAAGCCTTCAAAAAACAGAGTATTTCTATATGTTACTTTGTTTTTTTTTTTAAGTAGTTTTTAAAATATCAAAATCAAAACGGTCATAGATATATTTGAGGATAATTATCTGAAATAAGGTCAGAGAGACGCTGGTGTATAACGTGATGTTGTGGATTTGTTGAATTATTCGATACAGTCATTCAGAGACTGTTTATTGTAAGTGAATCCTTCATTTCTTCTACTGAGTTGTTTGAAACAACTTTTAAAACATTTTTTTTTTCTAATTAAATAAAATGCTGGAAATAATGATTTTCTTCTCCTTTTTATCAAATTAATTGGAAAAAATAACTGATCATTAGTTGCAGCCTTAAACAAGACACTCACCACACTGGTGACAGCACGGAGCAAATAGCATTTGGAAATCATGTTCACAATATTTTCTTCCTTCAAACTGTGAAAAGACAAGAAACAATGTTGTTTATATCAAAAAAACACCAGGAAAACCATCACAATGTTTTATAAAATGACATCTGTCGTCCACTACCTCATAGAAAAGTCCCTCTGGAAACTGCTGGAAACACTGAGCACAGACGAAGCACTGCTCATGGTACAGCTCTCCATTACTGTTGACGATCTTCTCCGTCGCAGCGAAGCCGCTCTTACATCTCTCGCAGGCTGCGTTGGCCAGGGCATTCGCAATGCTGCAATGCATGAGACGAGCAAATACATATTAGTGCATCAGTTCCCCAGAGTCGAGAGCAAAGCTGACAAATAACCGGGATGAAAGATCCGAACCAATGTTTATCATTTCTCACATAACTCCTGCAGATCTCGTTTCTGCAGCTGTCAGCACACAGAATAGAAATAATGTGTGAATCAGTTGAGGAACTCAGTAACACTCACTCACTGCACCGCCAACACCTAATTTGGTCAAGAAATAGAAGTAGTGAATCCTTGCTGAGACAGTACAGACTATCTTCTATCAGTGACTATCTATGAGTGTATATATATATATATATATATATATGTGTGTGTGTGTGTGTGTGTGTGTGTGTGTGTTGTGTGTGTGTATAAAACACTGAAAACACTACAGCTATAACTATTATTTAATTAAGCTTATTTATGTCAGTCAGTCATTAGTCATGACATAACATTTGTGAGTTTTGATGCAAATATTTCAAACATTTACTGGTTAAAACTTCTCGCTTGCGATGATTTGCTGCTATTCTTCTTTGTCCTTTAATATTTTCCTTAAAAAACTTAATATTTTTGAGTATCTATACAAGGAATAATACGAATGCCTAATATATGGACTATGGGAAGTTATGAATGACATCTATCTTTATTATCTAAAAATTTATGGTCAAATTGAGGCAAATTAATCAACAGATTAGTTAATCTTGAAGATTATAGTTAATTTCATCCATAATAGACACAACATTATTAAAACACCCACTAATAACTGATCTCAAACAACATATTATGAATATGTATGTGAAAACTACAACCTTATATTAGTATTTGACTTCATCTCGGGTCAATTTTGATTTCCTGGTGAACATAAATGTGTTTAAATTACGTTTCAGATTGAATTGAAATAACTCAACCACACCTTATAAATGTATTTAAAGTTACTGTATCATTTTCCTCACTAGTAGCATAGTGTTAGTTTCACTCTATTAGTGACTTAATTCAAATAATTCAAGTAAATCTAAAAGCTTGTGAAGGATTTGTAATGTTTAATGGTGGTTAATAATTATAATTTGTATTAGTTTGTTATATTATTAAACTAAAATAGAAGTTAGAGCTAGCTAGCTAGCATGCTAACCGAACCGTTAGCTCTCACATAGGAAAGACTGTGAACGTTATTTCGCTTATTTGGGTCAATTGTTATTGATAAATTAACGTTAAACATCGTTGTCAAGAACTTCTATGTGTGTTTCTAGTCATATTTATGTAATTCTGCTTAAAATGAGCCCTCTATCACCAGGTAGCGGGGAGCTTACTTTACCCCAGTAGTTACGTTGGCAAGCTAACTCTCCGTTAGCATTAGCATTAGCATTAGCTTAAACCTCTGGGGCTAACTGACATGACACCTGAAGAAGTTAATGTATTTGTCTTTATTCGAGATATTCAGTCAAAAAAAAAAATCTTACCTGCCCGTCATCCCTGCCACCCCCAGCATCACCTCTCACCACGAAAGATGTGAACCTGGCGCTAATTTTCTGACGCAAACTGTTGCGCTAATTCCTGCGGTCTGAACGACCAAAGTTTTCTGCAGCTACAGACTCGTCCGGGGGCCGCGGTCTCCTCCCAGCGGAGCCGCCCATGAGCTGCGGAGGTCGGTCCACCCACGCGGGGAGGGACCGCGGAGGAATCAAATCATCATAAATTCATAAATCAATAGATTCATAAATCAGACGCACAAACTGAGACTGAAGAGAGTCTGAAGTCTGAAGAGAGGAAAACTGCATTATAGACATAAATATAATAGAAAAACATATAATACATCTGATATACAGCATGCCACGTGTATACATGTTTTTGAGGACATACATGTTGATATTATATTGTTCCCTAAGTAATCAATTATTTGTGTGTGTGTAAAAATGTATGTATAAATTATGTCCATTTATCTAAACATATATATGTATATCTATGGTCATGTATCAGATGTGATGGGTCAATGAAATAAAACTTAAAAACACAAGTTTCATCATTAATTTATTCATCAAACTTTCACCTTTAACAACTGAAAATGTGCATTGATGCAACAGTTGTGTAAAACTAACATCAGCTGTGTGTCGAGTGAATGAGTTTAACTTGTATCTGTAATGAAGAAGGGTCAGGAACAAGAATAGGAAGCTGTAAAACTTCTTGAAATAATGGAGGAGTAATGTGAATTTGAGCCTTGAACAGTGAGCTTTTATTTTAAGCTTGTGAGGGGAAAAAAATCACTATTTGTCCTTTTAAATCTCTAAAACCTAAAATTTTAATGAGCAGTGGATGTAACAAGAGACAGAGCTCAGTTTATGTCTTCTATCTGATTTCACTTAATGTCCTTATGTTTACAGTTGTTTATATACTTTCTTGGAAAGCGCTTTGCTCCAAGGTAAAGTGAGCATAAATAACATTTACTTACATTGTGTTTTTCTCTGTACTGATTCAATTTACCCACAGGGGAATGTTTAAAGCTTCATCCAACAATGTTAAACTCATTCACATTGTACAATTAAAACACGGTGACCTCGGTGATAAGCATGAAATCAACTGTATAAGAGTTTGTTGGTAAAAAATCAATAATATGATGGTAAATAAATGTTGTAATGGTGATGAAATAAAGGGAAAGTTTATCTCAAACCGTGTTGCAGCTCTTTTTTTTTTTTAGTTTTCCTCATCAAGCCCTATTAAAAGGCTACTCTGATGTTTATACATTAACTGATAAACTGGATCACAGACTGTGTTTGTGCTGCTCTGCTGTGTCAGCAGAGCAGCAGGGGTTCAGTGGACATGGGATCCAGCTGAGGCTTAATAGTAAAAACAAGAAAAAGGAAAAAAAAAAAAAAAAGGTGTCAAAGTAAGCTTTTACTTCACTAATTACATTTTACTGAGGTTAAAGAGAAAAGAACAAAAACAACATGCTGCACTAAGACGGACATTACCACCATCCTTGGCTGTAATTAGCGTTTATTGCTAATTAGCAGAGGTGATAAAGTCGAGTGTTAGCATTTAACATAAACCATCTCTGAGCCTCTAAATAATCTCACACAGCTACAAAGTAAACGTCCTGTTGATCGAACTCGTCTCATTTTAGGAAAAGGTTTTACTGTTTTGTACAAACGCACTGATCTAAACGAAACTAATTCATGTCTGATGACTAATTTACGGAGCCTGAGAGAGGCCACGGAAAGGCCTTTTTTCTTAATTGATAACACATTTTAATAAAACATGCCTTTTCTCACAACATTTTTACATTTTTATTAAGCCGTTGCCACACTTAAATTGTGAGAAATAAAACACTTAGAATGAATATCTATTAAGTCATACTGGGAAATAGGATTAACTGGTTCACAATAATCTCTTTATATGACTTCTTATATAATTTTGACCCTTGATTTTCAGTGTATTTAATATAATGTTTAGAATACAGGGGCACTCCCATTTTTTTTTTTTTTAATTTGGAGTCTGTATTCTAGTCATTATATCAAGATATTAGCAATATTTGATTTTCATAACAAAGCTCTAACATAACACTGAGTATGTAGGTAACAAGGTAACGTAAAGAACATTTATGAACCAGTTAATCTTATTTCCCAATTTTACCTCCTAGATATTCATTATGAGCATTTTATTTTTACATAATTTAAGTGTGGGAATGATTTAAAGCTGAAACTGTTTTTGTGACTGATTTATTAAATGTTGAATTAAAACAACACTGTTGTTTTTACAGTTTAAGACAAAGACAAAGTTTTCAAACAAGCGTTTTTTTGTTGTTTTTTTTTAATGTGGCTATGAATTTTTACTTAAATATGACATGTCTTTGGGGGAAAGCACGACAGGTTACCTTCCAATAAATCTCTGATGCAATGCAGTTTTTTTGTAGCTAAAATAAAAACAACACACAGTCACTGTACACTATAAAAAACTGCAGCCCTTACTGAATACAATGCAGTCAATATGAACCAGTAAATGGCGTGTTTTTATAAATACACAATAAACTATTAAAGGATAAATTCCACCTTCAAGCGTCGTTTGAGCCTCAGAAGCAGAAAACATAAAATTAAGACATGAAGAAAGATTTTTTTTTTCTTTTCAATCAACAAAATACACAAAAAAACATTTAAAACCTGTAAAACAATAAACATAAAGATTTACAGGTTGCATCCTTAATAAACCGTCGCCCCTCAGACGACGTTTCAACACGTTATTTTCTTTCACTTTGTTGCAATAAAACAATAGTGACACATAAATATTTCATTCTTACACGTCCTGTCAAACATTCAGATACATCAGCATTCAACTGCCGCAGTAACTCATTAAAACCATCATGCGAATAAGTGCTATGTGATACGGGGCAAATAATTTAAATTGTATGAAAATGTTATCATTTTAGAGCAGCCAGTCTGTTTCTCTGTGATAACAACTGCAGCCCAGTGATAGCATTTAAATATTCAATAATAATAATAATAATTATAATTATAATTATACTTGATAATAGTTATATACATTTAATTTAGAAGTTTGTGTTTATGAATTGATAAAAATTCAAAATACAGGCCTATTCTCTGTTAAACTTGGAACAAAAATCTGATTTTGTTCACACATTAAAAGACATTTCAGTCAATTTGTGAGTTCCCAATAACAAGACCATTCTATTTTTAACATTAAATATATTTACCTCTAAAATATATGATTCACAAATGCTAAGTCAGAATATATCTTTCTTGAGTTTACTCCACAAGTGATTGTCCTGTCGAGCAGGTTTGCTTTCCCCACCCTCCACCAATTTAATTAATCAATTTCAGACCCCACATCGTTTCTAAAAATAGAAAATAACTCGATGAAAAGCAAATCAACAACCGACAGTGACTGAGTGTCAGATTTCCTGACCCGACTGTGTGTTAATGTCGCTGTAGCTCATGTTTGTGACCTTCATTCGAGTCAAAGTGCATCAGTAAAATTCAGTAAATGTAAATATATAGAACTATGACATCAACTGTTAATAAGTTCACACTTTGATATTTACAAATACAATGGGAGGAAAGTGTCAGACAATGCAGAAATAAAGCTACTGCACAAGTACATTCTCTCTCTATCTCTCTCTCTCGTTTGCTCTTTCTCTCTTGCCATATATATATATATATATATATATATATATATATATAAATATGTATGTATATATATATGTATATATTTATGTATATAGATATACAGACTAATATGATTATGGTCAAAGTCACTTGAGAGCACCACCTTCACAAATAGCTGTCCCCAGAATAAAAGGAAATAAAAGTGTCTCTGTCTAGGTCAAACCAGAGGACGTAGACGGACACAGAGCTGTTTTCTAAATGAGATGCAGTGACTCAAAAACACATTCAAAGATATTAAACAGATTAAAATGACGACAGACAAAAGCCAAACAGAAACAAATGCCGTGACTGTCCCTTTAAAATGAAATGTTTCTTCTTCTTCTTCTTCTTCTTCTTCTTCTTCTACAGTCACGACGTGTTGTTACTTGGTTTGAAACAAAAACACAAAAACAAAAGAAAATTGAAAATCCTTCCACAAAAACTTGTGTGTTGGGAATTCAGGTGATTTGAACTGAATAACAACAAAACATCAACATATTAGCTTATAATGGTGATCATCCACATCTAATGTGCTCTAACTACCTCAACGCCATTTGTTCACTGTCCTTATTATTAAAGTTATTTGATTTTTTTTCCAGGAATCTGTCTGAACGTGATGCAGAAGATGATGAAAAACTCCCAAAATTTGTCATTAATTCCCATGAATATTTCCAAAACACTACACAGAACAAATCTGAAAAAAAGTTCAGACAAGAAGGTGCTAGATCTTATTAGTGAGGAGACAAACTAATTTAGAAATAGATTCATATATAAATATAATCATTTTATACATGGAGCAGAGTGGTGAAGTTGGATTAAATGAAAATAATTTGATTTATTGAATTAAAAATCAAAGAGATGTGATTTTTTTTGTGCTAAACTCACAAACCTACAACTTCCTCCTTCGTTCTACCAGGTCGGCATCATGTCTGGGAACCAGACACGACCCAAATGCTTGGACACCTCCCAGTGGATGTCGTCCAGCCCGTAGCGGTGATCTGGGACCAGCACTTCCTCCATGATGGATAGCTGCGTCAGTCTGTCGCCGCACATCTTCACAAACTCCACGAAGGCGCTGCAGGAAACTTCACACTCTCCCAAACCGATGGCGGACAGCTGCGTGCAGCGTTGGGCGATCCGGATCAGCTCCTCGTCCAGCGGCCGCAGCCCGTTGGCGCAGACGACGAGCTCGACGAGTCTCGGACAGGTGAGCCCGACGCGGCCCAACACGTCTTTACTGACGGAGCGGCCGAAGTACAGGTGCGTGACAGGGATCTCGTCGCGGAAGAAAGGACCGAACTCGTCCTCGTAGAGGAAGAAATACATGACCAGATTAAACTTGGGAGAGTGGCGCACCATAGCGTCCCAGCTGCTCTTCTTGATGGTGTGGAACTGTTGGCCCGGGTTCTCGCTGACCACGTCGATGCGAAGGTGCTCGAGGTGAACGTGCTTCTCCGATGACAAGGCGATGAGGAGCTCGTCGCTCAACAAATGGTAGTTTAGAGCCAATTCTCTCAGACCGTGACACTGATCCGCCACGCACAGGATGCCTGAGACACAGGAAACAGTGAATTAGAAAACTAATATTTATATTGTAGACAAAAATATGAAGCAACTAAGTGAAGGTTTGGGGAAAAAAAAGAAAGTCTCTTCCAACAAAAACATGACGAAGCTGCTCTTCTGAAAGCCCTGTCAGGATTAAAGGCAGATGTCTGGCAGTGGTTTGCAAAAGTATGAGCAATGTGTGATGCACAAACTAGAGGTAAAATATTGTGGAAATATCACAAATATCCGAAACCATTTAACCAAAACATCACCAAGGAATGCTTTCAGTCTTATCAGATATCAGCAACATTAATCTTTTCATCTTTTAAACTTTTCAATTTGCAGCGTTAGTTTTGTGAAACTCTCTTCTCCTTATTATATTCAAGAAAGACCGGTATTAAAATTGAAATATCTCTAAATGAATCAATATCTCATCAAATCGTAAAGTGAATCAAATCAGCCACAGAAGCGACTGTAGCCGCCATCCATGTGGAGTCAATGACTTGCAGAAATTGCGCAAGGAAAGAAAAAAAAATATCTAGTTTTACTGATCCGGATATATTATTTTTCACACTAACACGACATGTACAGCATCAAATTCTTGATTTAAGTATCGACACAGACCAATACCTGCTGATGAGGTGACTGTTTAAAAACAAAGTTTATATTTATGAAGGTCAAACCATTAACTGTAAAATACAAAAATATAACTGCTGAAAAATGATATTATATTATATTACATATTAATATTTTAGGTTAAATAACAAACTTATCTTCGTCAAGGTTTAGGATCATTACGTGAAATTGCCCTTTGATCTTTTAAACATAAAATGTCATTACTTCACTATTTTATCACTTTGAGCTTCTAGCCAGTAAAAACATGTTCTATGAGGTCACAATGACCTTTAACCACCAAAATCTAATTAGTTTCATCAATATCATGTAAATGAGGTGTTTTTATCTATTCATTACAATTTCCTCTAAGTTAAGTTGCAGAATCTCCAGCTTTAATTGTTCTCGATCAATCAAAATGTCATCAGTTATTAATCATCCACATCCACGACATCCATCCTTCCTCCTGTGGTCTATAGTACCTGCAGGTGAAACGTGAGGGCAGCTGCTCATCTTCAGCAGTTTGAGTGTGTCGCTGTTATTCGCCACCAGGACTTTAAGCGAAGGATCATCCACCGGAGTGTCGTCGATCTTCAGGGACGACAGAGATTTGGAGTTTACGAAAACTACCGTCAGCGCTGAGATGAAGTGAGACTGAAAAAAAACAGAAGACAGAAACATTAAGTCATTTCTCTTCATCTTCAGTAAACACTGTTTTCTTTTAGACCTTATGTTGGTTATATTTTCCAAAGACATGCAGAAGCAGCTGGAGACGCTGTTTAATTCCACTACATATTTCCATAACTTCCTTCTCCCGCGGCCACAAATATCTGTCATCTATCACATCCTCCTCGTATGAATTTAAGAGCATTTTTGTGCAGGTGTTGTTCAGAAGTGGCTGACAACTCGGGAGACGTTAAATTACAGATCTTCTCACAGGCATTTGACATCAATCAGAGATCACAGCGGCATGTTAGTGCTCGCTGCATTCAGCACAGAAATAATTGTCTTACTTTGGGCAGCTCCATGAAACTGGGTCTGGCTGTGGAAATGAGTCCCAGTGTTTTCAGAGAACAATTGACGAGCTGAGAGAGGATGTCACACGCCGCCTCGGCTGATTCCCTGCTGCTGTCCACCTGAACGCCACCGAGAGGAGGATGAAAAAAAAAAAAAAAAAAAAACAGTGAGACTGAGATTTGAACAGAACGGAAGAATTCACTTCATTTTACACTTCATCACTTTAACAACTGTAACCACGCGACCTCCTCTCCATCAGCTCGCACCTTGAAGCTGACATACTGCAGATGGTTGGAGTGCCTTTTGATTATCTGTTTGATGAGGTCTGGGTGCGTGGCCTTCAGGTAGGAGCTAGCCGGCTGGTTCAACTCAAACTCAAAGCAGCGCCACAGCTCCGGCATGTGAAACGCCTGGTTCCAGCCTCGACAGACCTGTGGCGAGAATTACGAGATGAAAAACAGATCGACTTCTCTCAGACACCAAACTGAAAAAAAAACAACCTAACAACAAACCATTAAAGTGCTTTTAGATTAAATTTTGAGAAATGTCAAAATTATTCATGTAATAGCCAAAAGCAAACTGAAAACTCTTTCACGCTGAGTCTCATTTGCAGTAAATATTATTTTCCAATGCCTGAGGCCAAAAAGTGCCTTTTGAATCCTTGAGTAAACCTTTAATTTATCTCTTCCACACAAATACGACGAGTGCTACTCCAGATATAAGTGTATGATTGTGTTTTTATCTTATCCTGATTCTTAATTAAAAGCCCGTATGACTAGTTTATCTGTGACTGAAAAAATAAACAGTTTTGATATGTCTTATACTTTTAATATTTCATTCAAAAAACATTATTCCTTTTCTCTTTTTTTTTCTTCTAAACATTTTTTGATAATTACCTAAATTGACTAGATCAGTATTTTAATATATATTAAAATACTAATATATATATATATATATATATAGAGAGAGAGAGAGAGAAAATAAATATATATATATATATATATATATATATATATATATTTTCTTTGCGTGTGTATGTCTGTAAGCACACACAGACAGACAGACACACACACACAGTGATATCTGGGGGAGTTCAGGGAGGCCATGGAGGAGGACTTTTGTTCGGCCCCTGCAGCAATGCGTGAACAACGGGGACAGTGGCTCTGGAATGACAGACCAGGGTGGTGGTTCCCATCTTTATAAAGAGGGATCAGATGGTGTGTTCCAGTTAAAGAGGAATCACGCTCCTCGGCCTCCCTGGGAAAGTCTACACCAGGGTACTAGAGAGGAGAGTCCGGCCGATTGTCGAACCTCAGATTCAGGAGGAACAATGTGGTTTTCGCCCTGGTTGTAGAACAACAGACCAGCTCTATACCCTGAGGTGGGTGCATGGACGTTTGTCTAATCTGTCCACATGTGCTTTGTGGATCTGGAGAAGGCTTACAACCGTGTCCCTCAGGGTGTCCTTTCTGGGGGTGCTCTGGGAGTATGGGGTGGGTGGCCCTCTGCTGAGGGCCATCCGGTCTCTGTACTGTTAAAGCTTGGTCCCTATTGCCCGTAGTAAGTCTTCTCCAGGGCTGCCCTTTGTCACCAGTCTTATTCATAATTTCTATGGACAGGATTTCTAGGCACAGCCAAGGGACGGAGGGTGTCATGTTCGATGGCCTCAGAATCCTGTCTCCCGTCTGCTTTTTGCGGATGACGTGACCTTCGCGCGCACTGGGGTGGTTTGCAACTGAGTATGAAGCAGAGTTGCTGCCTCAAGTGGAGGAGTTCATGTATCTCATGGTCTTGTTCACAGGCGATGGGAAATCAGAGCAAGAGATGGACAGATGGAATCGAGTGACGCGGACGCTGCTCTGGCCTGCTGTGGTGAAGAGGGAGCTGAGCTGTAAAGCAGGGCTTTCAATTTACCCGTCCATCTACATTCCTACCCTCCCCTATGGTCTCAAGGTAGACTGTGACCGTAGTGACCGAAACAACAAGATCGCGTGTACAAGCGGCCAAAATGATTTTCCTCTGCAGGGTGGCCAGACTCAGCCTGAAAGATAGGGTGAGGTGTTCAGACATGCGGGAAGGACTTGAAGTAGAGCTGCTGCTCCTCCACATCGAGAGAGGTGGCCAATTGAGGTGGCTTGGGCATCTAATTAGGATGCCCCCTGAATGCCTCCCAAGGGAGGTGTTCTGGACATGCCCACCCAGGAAGAGGCCCTGGGGGAGACCCAGGATACGCTGGTGAGACTATGTCTTGAGACTGGCCTGGGAACACCCCGGGGTCCCCCCGGAGGAGTTAGTGGAAGTGGCTGTGGAGAGGAGGGTCTGGGCCTCCCTCCTGAAACTGCTGCCCCCGCAACCCGGACCCTCCGGATAAAGCAGGAGAAAATTAAATGAAACGAAACGATATTTTGTGATAATTACCTAAATTTATATGGTCAATCTTCTCAATCATCATTTATACTCAGTCTAATATAAATAAATATGGGACACAGAAATGAGACAAACTAGAGGAGCCGCACGTTTTAACAACACATTTATGCATATGTGATAGATCGATAGATAGATGACTATATTGATCCCTTTGGGAGGTCCCCTCAGGGAAATTAAACGTGCATATATGTATATGTGTGTGTGTGTTAATAGTGTGTGTTTCTCAGCAAAATATCCAGACACAAGAATCATGAGATTCATCATCTGCCTTCACACACGCTTCATTACATGAGTCAGCTGAGAGTGTGAAATGAAGTGTAGATGTGGCAAAAACATCATTAAAACCTAATTTTTTATTAAGTTACAGATTCATTTTAGTTTTAGTGCTTGTGCACACAAACCAAACATGCAAAAGCATAGATATTTATTTTAGTGTTTATGTTTTTGCTCTCGTAGGAGTGTTTGAGAGTACAACCTTTTTAGTTTTAGTTGAGTTGTTTTGCACAGTTTTTTTTTTTAATGTTCAAACATTTTATCAACAACTTAGGAATATAAAGTTAATGGTGCATGAATCTAAAATAAGAAAACAAAGGTTTAGTCACACACAAGTGTATTTTCTGTGATGAATGGAGTCTTTGTACGAACTGAGATGATGAATAATGTGAACTCAGTGCTGCTGCCAGTGGATTTAAGTGATATTGCAACAACAATGAGTTTTATAATGCCTTGTTATTTGAGCTGTGTTGAATGAAATCTCTAAATCTAAAGTAATCAGTGAGTTGTTACAACACTGTCCACTCTGTGTAAAGGCAGATATGGACAGATGTTTATGATGTTGGTACCTGGGAGGCGTAAGCTCTGTCGAGCAGCGGCAGATATTGGAAGATGTGGAGCAGGATCTCTTGAGGCAGACACTCCCATCGGGCGCCGTCCTCCTCTGAATCTTTGTCCATTCGCCGTTTACAGGTTCGTTTGAGAGTCTGTCGAGACGCAGCGCTGGTGCCGCCGCCGTCCTCCTGCTCGTTCCCCTGGAGAGCTCGTTTCATCCTGAGAGAACAGACGAGGTTGTCACAGAGTTTATTAAGTTGACACAGAAATAATCGCCTGATTAGCACAAGACGGGACATGTCCAAGTCTGATTCATACTGGAACTACAGCTGGTTATAAAGATACAAACATGAATAAACTTGTACACTAATTTAACTATTTAATCTATTATTACTATTTTATTATTATTATTATTATCATAATCTATTATTTCTGGACTGATAGAAAATCAAAGAAAAAATAAAGTGGAGCAACAACTCTTCATATCTGTGACTTTAACCACGGAAAAAAAGGTATTTTTATTTAATTTAAATTTTTATCAGTAGGTTATTTTATCAGTATTTGCTGCAGGTAAATCGGTAAAATTATTTAAGAGAAGAAGGTTTAAAAAGCTTTAAATGAACAAGTTGGATAAGTTTTTTTCCATAGATTATGAGATTTAAATACATCTATGTTTATTTTTAAGTTCACAAAAATGATAGCGCCACTGTCGTGTATTTACAGGCTGTATACTCAATAATACTTAACATATCAGCATTAGTTGATTAAATAGATCAATACAATCTATCAAATTAAGTATTTGCTATTTATAATGTTAGTTATTTCACTAAATTCATGCAATTCATGCCTGTTGTTTATGCTCATTTATGGTTATTTCATCAATATTGTTTAATATGGTAGGATGCAAATAAATCAGTGCACGATTATTTAATAGTATAAACTTAAAAAATCTGATTTTCTATAAATATGTTTGCAGAAATGCTATATTTTGGAGGATGTTGCTGCAGAAAGTGTCCATGACCAGGTGTTGGTCCTGTCAGACATGGAGGACACGCCTCCCTCTGCCAACACCACGATCTGATCCACACAAAGTTAGCTCCGCTCGCAATCAAACTATAATTTATTGCACATTTGTGCTCATAAATGGCGCAATTTAATTGCGGTTTAATAATTATTTTTACATGTCAGACCCACATCAACCAACCAGACGGAGTTAGCTTTAGCCGAACCGACCGTTGCTTCTTGCTAACGACTTGTCGAACAAGTTAGTAGTTAAATGTTAAGTTCTGAGTTAAAAACGGTTTATTTACACATTAACTTTGACACTTTAAGATTAAATCAAAAACAAAGTCTCTTTTCTTACCTGGATTTCACCTTGGCCCGATGTTTTTGTAGAGAAAGACGATCAGTCAACGTCAACCGGGACCGACACAAGCAAACTGCGTACGAGCTGCCCGACCGATCAAACACATTGGACCATAAAACGGAGCGGAGAGTCCGGACGGCAGCTCACGATGACTACGACTTAATAAAGCGACGTTTTTAATTAATGGACGAAGTCTGTTCGTGTTCGTAGCGTCTGACCTAGTTTCAGCTCACAATTCTGCTGCTCCGGTAGTTTGTCTGTCAGATAAAAATGGCGTTTGTGTTGTTGTGTCGAGCAGGGCGAGTGAACTGAACTGTAGTGACTGCGGCCGACCGACAGGGGGAGACAGTTCACCCTGAGAGAGGTAATAATAATAATAACAACAACAACAACAACAACAACAACAACAACAACAACAACAATAATAATAATAATAATAATAATAATAATAATAATAACAATAACAATAACAATAACAATAATAATAATGATAATAATAATAATAATAGGAAGAATAAATAATTAAAATACAATACTTTAAAACGTTTATTTAATCATTTTAAATTCAGCTGAGCTAATTTTCACAAATATTTTCTAATTAAGATTTAAACAGTTAAAGGGGAAGTTCCAGTTGCATTTCACTGCTGAGGTACCACAACAGCAATAATGATAAAATAATAATGATAATAAAATTAATAATATAATAATAAAATAATTATTCATAGAAAATGCATGCTGAATGATTTACATTATGATCTGCAAGTATTATTTACCTGCTAAAACACCATAAGTAGGACCACATATCGTTCAACAGCAGCATATAAATGCTGATAAAGATTTACCTAACCACATCACATTGTTATAAATTACACCAGTGTTCCAGTGTTATAATATATATATATATATATATATATATATATATTTACACATTTTTAAAACATATTATGTGTTAAATATGACACATGTATCAGGCAGATTTACATATCAAGCTGTTTTCTCTCCGATGCCACATCAACCCAGGTTATTATTGTCATTTTAATATGACGACTGTAGAGTAGAGAGGAAATTTAATTTCCAAAGCTGTAACGTTGATAGTGGTGAAGTTTCCCGGTGAGTTAATGTTCTGATCCCAACAATAACATCACTTGTAATTACAGCACAGTTCACGCAGTTTTTTTTTTTTTTGTTTCACAGATGTAATGCCTTCTTCCACCACAGACAATGCCGTCCCAGGGGTTTAAGCAGCTGTCGCTTCCAACAACGTCTGGAGGCACAATGGCAACACAGTCCTGTCCGGCCTGGTCTTCATCCCAGGACGATATCGTGTTGTTTGGCTCCATGGACCTCCAGTAACTGAGGTCTGGTGTCCTTCATCATGTCCTGTAGGCCAAACCACGCAGGGTGGAAGTTCACCTGGGTTGATCCTATGCAAACTTGTAAGTCAAGTTGGTCGTCCAGAGTCAGAACCACTACCAGGTCACCACCTAGCTTCTGACACATGAGCAAGCATCTTCCCACTCCTCTGCTTTGTCAGAGAGGAGCAAGCAGCGCGAGGCGTGTTCAACCCAGCCAGTCATGCAGCGTGTGCACTCCAGGGTGTTTCTATCGCACAACCTCCAGAGGAAGCCAGGCTGTCGGAGAACAGGATTGAATGCTGCTTTTGATTTTCTACAACCAGCTGTGTGGTGGCTTGTTGACCTTGGACAAGTTGCTGGAGCTGCTGCTTGTTTTATATTGACAAAAAAGTTCATCACATGCATCGACTTGTTCACCTCTTTCAGATTATCCACAAGGCTGTAAATTGTGTTCAGGAGCAAGTTGTTTCTTTGTTTGCAGAATGCAGCTGTGTTTTGTTTTTTTTTATGTGCAGCACATCCTTCAAGAACACCCTCAGTTTTGTGTTTTCACCTCGCAGCAGAGTGAGGTTGAACAGTGTCATGTTTATCAGCACCTTCAGTTTGTTGTTGGCATTTTTCAGACGGGTCAGTTTTCGATGCATGGACTGCATGACTTGTTTTAGCTGTGTGTCTTGAAACTGAAGCTGCTTTGTTAAGTTTTTTACAGCCACTTCTGAATAATGCAGCAGCTCCACAGCAACATGGTATTTATTATTCTGACTGACGAGGACGCTGGCGGCGGCGGCGCCTAAAATTACAATCAAAGCTGCTACTAAAATGACAGGCCACCAGAAGCGAAGTCCGGTCATGAATCTGACCGCTTCATCTTGAACTTCTAGCAGATCCTTGTCAGACTTGGCACATGGGAAACTAATAAAACACAAAAAGGACATTTTAGTTACAAATTGTGAAATAAAATAATTATAGTATCTTCCCAAAATCCACATTATCACATTCACATAATTCACTTCTTATCAGCAATTGTGACCATTTTCTGACCCCTCTGGTTCCTGTGAACAATCAAACCCGTGTCCATTTCCATAATTATTATTCACATTTATTGTTATTATTTATAAATGATCGTGCAAAATACAATGATTTACTCTTTACTTTCAATATATATTTCATATTTTTTCAAATATTGGACATTTTATTAACCTTTTTTCTTATTAAAATGACTCGAGGAAAAACTACTTCCACATACTTTCGGCTAGAAACTTAATTTAAGTCTGAAACTTTTAACTTGTGCAAATCAGTTACATTTTTGTTTTACTGTGTAAGTTTGGTGCGTTTATACTTAGTTTAGTTTCCATGGAAACGTTGTTGTTGTTCAACATCTTTCTAGGTATTTCATGTAAACCTTAAAAATTAAAATACAAACTTTAGATATTGGATGGCTTGTGTATATATATATATATATATATATATATATATATATATATATATATATATATATATATATATATATATATATATATATATATATGAAAAAAATGTAACTATTATCTACTCTTTCTTTTCCTACAGACACACGATTAAATTAAAAAACAAGTAAGGCTTTTTTGATGAGCAGCTCTGTGTTGTTATTTCTTTACCTGACTTGAATCTGCGCTTTATCCACCGTTTCTTCTTCTTCATTTATCATCTTGTCTCTTTTCTACATGAAACAAAATCTTTGTGAACATTTCACACATAAACGCTGCGTTTCGCCCCGTTTTTGACCTCGGTTTCCATGGCAACCTCTCGGCGGCACCGTGGCGAGATCACGCTGCTATTTTCACGCGAGATTTCGAGATGTTTACGGAAGTATTTATTTTATTCATGATTTTAATTATTGTTAATGTTATGTGAGATGTGAACACACTTAGATAATGAGCTAAATATCTAAATAAATAATAAAATATCTTCAGTTATTTTATTCATCATTTACTTAAATAAACAGTTGTCTGTCTTTTTTCTGTTCTTTTTATACTAAATTTAACAATAATTACTTTACTTAATGCCATTTACTGGAATAATCTGTAACTGATTTTCTCTCTATGTTTTTCTATCTTTTATTATTGAAATATCATTATTATTACCATAATTATTTTCTGAGGTATTGTTTTGGACATTTTCTTTCATTTCTTTCATTTATCTCATTGTACTCAGATTGACTTCCTAGGGGGTCCCTGTTATAGATTTAATCATTTCTCCCTGGCAGCCTGAGACCTAATGGAAAGCTGACAATGATTATTTGTTGAATCAATTAGTAATTTAAGAGCAAAATAGTTTTATTTGATTGAAAAATGTTTTTGAGCAAAGGTGAAATATTCACTGGCACTAGCACCACAAACTGAACAATCAAATAAATATCAAAGAAAATAATTAAAAAAAGGTTTTTTGATCATGAAAATAATTGTGTGGAGCTGCTTGTTCCTCCGTGATGAATTAATGCAACCTGAGGTTAATTAAAATCGAGTGTTAATTTATTTTAAATCGTTACAGTTTGATCAAACTCAATTTTAAAACAGCAGACAAATATAAACTAAATCAATTAGTCTGACAATGTGTGTTGATACAGTTTCATGTTTATTAAAATGGGACGGATTTACAGTTTATACTCCATCCACGTTGGCATTGATTAAGAAAGCAACAAACAGTACAAATGCAGTATATACATACCAGTATACATATATTTATAAAATACAATAGTGTTTTTTTTTTTTTGTTTTCACACAACTGTATTGTATTTTTGTATTACCATTATTATTACTTGATGTCATTTGTTAGGATTTGTTAGCAAGCTACACAGAAAGGACAGAAAGAAGCTGTGCAGAAGCTGTGAACTTCTGCCATGATAAACAAGTCACTCCACATCAGTATCTACAATAATCAGATGTCCGTGTTAGAAAAATAGTCCATGTTTGCACAAAGTCCCCGACAGAAACGAGTTGCAGCTGCAGAAGCTAAAGCATCAACAGCACAGGCACCAGAGAAACGAGCGAAACCCACAACAGTGATGTGTCTTAGTTGGTCGGACATTCGAATAGGAGTTAAAAAATAAACTCTTATCTATTTATTTATTTATTTGGGTGGGTGGGGAGGCACAGTTTTCTGTTCTTTTTAACAAATATTACTCTTCTTAGAATCTCAGAAGCTTAATTTGGGAACCTGGTTTGATATCTGAAAGTTTGTTGCGTATAAAGGACGAAGATCTTCAGAGAGTCAGACATTTCTAAAACACTACACCGATGAGTAAAGATACATCAACTTTACAAAACCATCCTCAGGTTTTTTTTTTTGTTGTTGTTGTTGTTGTTTTGTCTTATTCCTCTATTATGAAAATTCATGCAACTTCTTCCTTCCTGGATAAAACAGTTTTTCAAAGTAAAATAGTTTGACATTTTTCACCGCAAGCAGCCGAATACGTCCCTGATTTTGACTCTTTTCAAACACATGACGCACCTACCATTAGTTATTCCTGTCTGGGAAAAACATTTATGAGGTCGAAGCTGCACTTTATTATCATCTGACACATACACGATGTTTGGAAAGCACTAAAAGGACAAAGCAGCGCTCAGCGATGACATGTCGGTAAAGAATGTTAGAGCTTCATTATGATAGAAAAGGGTCGACTTCCATTTCTGTGAGAGGCGTCAGGATTAAAAGGTTAAAGCCATAACTCCAGCACTCGGGGTGGAGACAGCTGTGAAAGCTGAGATGCATCAAGTCTTATGTTCTTGGGCCGTCCATGTCACAGATGATAAAGGTTTTGTCTTCACACATTTTCATTCGGATGCAGAATAAAAGCATATTCATCCACATGAAGCCCTTAATCTTAATCTGGAGGTTTCACGCTAGAGCTGTTCACTGTCACAGTGTAGATGAGGAATATTTGAGGAAAAATATTTAATAACACAGTTTTAATGACTGTCAATGCATTTCCTTTTAACCAAGGACGAGGTTTGTGTTGATGGATGGTGGAGAAGACGGACTGAAAGGTTTGTTATTTAAAGGGTTTATTCAGAGGTTTGAGTGGACTGATGGTGAAGAAAACCACAAAATAATTTAAAAAAGGATCGACCTGAAACATCTGAAACACTATACATTAGTGCCATCTTGTGGTCAGACACTATTTTACACCTTAAAACAGAAACTGATGATGTTCCAAACACTAGTAAAGAAAATAAACTAATCATTTCATGGTATTCTTCCCTCCTCTCTGTCAGACCTGAGCCGAATTTCATTTTAGGATGAAAAACAATCTTTACATTATAAGACTTTCCTTAATTTTTGTTTTGTTTTCACACAAGCAGCTAAATCACTGTAAAGACTCAAGACAAACAAACGAAGTGGATCCACGTTGGCAGACAGGCAGTAAAGATGCCTCTTGATTTATTACTTCACATTATCTCATGATACTTTACATATCAGCCCCTTTAACCCGAGCCATAACATTTGCCGTCATGATTTACTGATATATTATAAGTAAAATTTATTAGATTTAAGATTGTTTTGGATCTGATTGATCCTGAACGTCAGTAACAGAACATTGAGAATCTAAAAAGTTTTGGATCAAATTGTCGCCGGTGAGTTACTGACTGAAATATCGCGACTGTAACATCTGTTGTTGTTGTGGTTGAAGGGAAAAAGCAGCAGTGAGACCAGATCTCAACAAGTTAAGAGTTAAGACATTAAAGACTCGGCTTCTCCTCATCAGTTCTCATGAGTCTTTCACATTAAAGCCTGACATTTCATTAAACAAGTTAGGACAATATTAATACATTAACCTACATGAGTTGATCAGACCAGAACCGTGAGAGTGGTAATACTATTCATGCTTGTAAGAAATAAAATGTTGTAATTCAGTTTAAACGTTGTGTGGTTTGTTTTTCAAGCAGTTTGTCAAAGTCAGGTTTAAAACTGTACGAGCAAAGACGAGGACAGTCACAGTACTGAATCCACAGAAAACAACAGGAGCCTGTCTTTAATGATTAAAACGGCAGGGTGACTTAGCGGTTTTTGTTGTTACTTCTAGAAAAGTGCAGTGTGAAGGTGTAACTGCAGCAGCAGGAATAAATAGCTGATCTGTTTCTCCCTCACACTCACACAGGTTTCTTTGTGTTTCTCATTAACACCACAGCATTTCTACTATGGCAAAGTGTGTTCTGTGCTTTTTTTCTTTTCTTTTCTTTTTAAAACCAAAATCTCAGCACGTGCTGCTTCAGTTTGTTGCCTCCGATCACAGATCACGAGCGTCAGTCATCGAGTCTCACGTGTGGTTACTGTTATTAGTTAACAGTCTCTTTGTGGGAGAGTCTCTTACTCTCTGGGCGACGCAGTGAGTGTGGACAGGAACTCCACCGGGCAGAGACACCACGTCAGGCTCACTGAAGGTGTTGTGGCAAAGATGGCAGCCTTTCTTTTCAGACACAAAGATGGGTTTCTTACGTTCTTTCAACTGGCGGAAAAAAAAACAAAACATAAAACAGAAGAGATGCAATGAGTCGAAGCAGAAATAAGAACCAATGTAGCAACATAAAATTTTATGAGACACGTATTGACATTTTCTTATTGGAAGGATAAAATACATGATTTATTGCATAAATAGCTGTTTATCTTTGAAAAAAGAAGAGATTTAAATGAAAATGTAAACAGTAAAACAAGCTAAATGTTTGCAAATTATTAGATCATTTATCAGTGACAAAAAAATTACAGATTCATTTTTGTCAACTGACAAAGCCGGAATAGGAATTGTTCATTATTTAATTGGTTTGTTGAGGATTAATTGTATTATCTGAAATAACTTTTCAGACTTTTTCAGTCACTGATATTTTAACTCACTTGTGTTGCCTTTTAAATGACAAATCTAGTCACAAAAAGTCATTAATCTGATAAATAAATACAGCAGCTGTTCGTTTATTGAACTAATTTGCTACAATAAAAAGCACCGAGTCTCATTTTTGGAAAAACGACAAAAATCATTTATCGGTGACGAGAAAAGTTAGTGATTAATTTCGGTCGAAATGACTCATCGTTGAATCTGAGTGAACAATTAATTGTAATTGCATTATTCAGGATTAACTGTATTGTCTGTAATGTAACTTTCATGTCATTTCAAAATTAAGGTCACTGTCATTATTAACCCTTTGTTAATTTAATGCTGCACCGACTTAAAAAACTAATTTAGTCACGAAAAGTCATTCATCTAATAAATAAATGCAGCACTTGTTTCTCAGAAATTTGACAACATCAAATCTTAATCTTATAAGATACATATCTTATGAGACATTTTACATTGGATGGATAAAATACATATTTCACTCCCAATTAGGTGTCAAACTTTAAGAATTTAGAGTTTAAATCAAATCATAATCATGTTATTAAATTATAACCACTAATAAGTATTAGTATTTAGTTATAAAGGCTATAAGATATTAAAAAGCCTAAAAGGTCTCACATTTGTGAAGCTAAATATTTGTTTTTCATTTGGTAAAATGACAAGAATCATTCATTATTCCCAAAAAAAAAAAGGTACAGATTAATTACTGTTGACAAATCAGTGGACTGATTCATCTTTGAAGCGGAATAAAGAATTGTTCATTATTTAATTGGTTTATTTAAGATGAATTGTAACTTTTATAATAGTTAAAAATAAGGAAGTAATTTCTATCACTCTTATCATTACCCCTTGTAGAACTAACGCTTCCTTGCCTTTTCAATGACAAATTTAGTCTAATTTTTCTATGATGTCGCGTGTTTCTCACCCTGTCGTGCAGCAGTTGAAGGTTTTCAGAGTGGGCAAGACCCAGAGCGATCTGCGTGGTGCGGCGTGCGTGCATACTCGCCCTGACGGCTCGGCCCAGAAACGGCTTCAGCAGCTGCAGTGACCAGCCTTCAGGTAGCATGTGAAGGACACGGACAGCGTCGAACACCTCGCCGTGTCGATTTAAGAGGTCGACTGCTGCCATTTCCAGGTCTCCACTGCTTCCTCCTCCTCCTGCTGCTGCCGCTGTGGGTGTCTTTCCGGGCGGATTCCCGTCCAGATAAACACCGAGAAGCAGGTGAAACAGCTGCTGGCGATAAGCTGAATCCCGACTCGACGAGGCCCATATACAGAAGGCCTCAGCGGACGCAAAGTCTCTGAGCCTGTGCACTAATATGTGCAGCGCTTTATCATGCTCCTCCAGTTTTCCATGTAGTGTTGCTCGCTCTAGCAGCAGTTGTTCACAGTTCTCCATCTTACCTAAATACAAAACATCAACACTTAAAACCATCGCTGTAACACCTGATGAGATACACATCATTACATCATCACGATCAGATCCGTCTCACCTAAAACAAACTGTACACGGTACAGGTTGGACTCCCTGAGCAGAGCTTGCAGCCGCTCTCTGGCTCTGGTGAGCTGCTCCTCGTCTGGTGGCGACTGCGAAAGCAGCGACAAAACCTTCTCCAGGTACAACACAGCGAGGTGTGTGTGGAACTTCTCTTTCTGTAGCCACAAATCAAAATAAACGTTTATTAAGAAATGCACTTGGATGGGGGAAAAAAAACAGCAGCTAAATCCTCCAAAATAGTTAGATTAGAATAATAAATGTATCTTTGCAGCATTTTCTAATTATCTTAACCTGAAAATTTAAGGATTAGTCTCTAACTTGCACCACAAAAAAACATAAAAAAAAGGAAAACTGTATCTTATGTTGGATCCAAAAGTAAAGTGTCACTGAAACATAATGTAGAGGTAACAATGTTAGTTCTGCCGTACAAGAGAAACTATATAAACTATATCAAACTGTGCTGCTTAAATAAAGTTTCTTTTTCTAACTTTTTTTTTTTAATCTTTTCATCCATTTTCTCAAGCATTTTTGAGACACTGCAAGTTCTTCTTCTGGGAGGATAGAGAGGATAGACATAAATACACATTAAATTGAACCTAAATCACCTGTAGAGGGAAAAGTGTTGGTCTTGCTTCACACAAGGGAAGAAGCTCTTATTTCTCAACTATTGCTGTGCAGCATCACTGTCACTAAAGCAAAGTGTAGCATAAAAAGGATTTTTATGTTGCAGGATTTCTGGGACGATTGGGGGCATAAATACACTTTAAATTGAACCTAATTCACCAAACTCACTAGCCAGAGTCATAGGAGGAAGTTTGGTGTTCACCACGGAGATGGTCATGTGTTTCTCAAGTGACCAGCTTCATGTCAACATTTTTGTATTAAGAGTGTGGTAAACAGTGAGAAACTGCTGCGGTCCATAGAAATGTATTGATGGTTAATAATAGAATCCAGTAATTTAGAGAACTGATACTGCAGGGAAATTTCTTTATTGTGTTGGTCAAGGAAGCTTGACCAACCGTTCATTTTCTGTCACATGTTTTATTAACAGCTGATAATTGTACCTGTATCCTCCTCTCCAACACCAGATGCTCCAGGTAGAGAAGCAGCGCCTGGTTGTGGTTTCCCAGGTAAGAGATGACTTCATCAGGCTTCAGCTGCGACTGATCCTTACTGATGGACCTCTTGGTGAAGATGTGAACACCAATCTACAAACACAAATATCAGGAAATGATGTTAAGAACTGATGTGAGAAAACTAAGAATACTTTTTCTCTTTACACTACATGAATGAAGCTGAGGGAGAGAAATACAACTTGTATACTTGAAGAAATTCCTTTTTTGTGGTCGTTTAAACAAGTAAAAAGTGACCTACGTTGGGATCCTTCCTCAAAGCCCAGTCTGCATATTTCCAAACAAGGTCCAGATTAGAGCAGAAGCAGAGAAAGTCCACGATGTACTCGTAGAGGTCCGATCTTGTCGAGTCTTGCAGTTCCCCATCAACCACACGGATCCACAACTGTCAGAAAACAGTTTCAGTACTACTACTGCTACTGGTTTCATTACATGTCACTGACACCGTGTTTGTGCTGTTTCTGATAACAGTGAATTAAACGTACCTGAAGCGCTGCTGAATCTTGACCGTTACAACGATACAGCAGCCCTAGTGCAAAATATCTAAGAGGAGAGGATGAAAGACGACTGAGTGAAGTGAAACAAAAGCCTCTAATGATTCTATTTTTATACAAGGTAATTAAACTGGACATTGTATTAAAACTTCACCCTGGTGGCAATTAACATCAAGGGGCAAGAAAATGTATTTACCCAACAAAACCTCAACATCCCAGAGGTAAAATGCCAATTTTCAGTCCATAAATTACTGCATTTAAAATTAGAATAATCCCCAGTGTGGAGGAGAGTGTTAATTTGTCCTTTAATTACCACAGTTTTAATTGTGATATGAAATAACCTGAGTGCGGCTAGTAATTTATTCTATTAACTCTTTATAAAGCTGCATAAACACACTGTGCAGCCGTCGACTGAGTTTTACTGTACTGTCTGCGTTTATTCGAATGACAGCACTTCTACACGTATTAATGATTCGTTTACATAC
This sequence comes from Polydactylus sextarius, assembly GCA_016801845.1. NCBI lineage: Eukaryota > Metazoa > Chordata > Actinopteri > Polynemidae > Polydactylus > Polydactylus sextarius. Next base: position 20,298,700 of record CM028906.1, read on the forward strand.
TTGTGATATTTCTCCAGCCACGGGACGCAATCTGTCAGCAGGCAGGAATTATCTGAGGCCAGCAGGTCCAGAAGACTCTCATGATCCTGTTCAGCGTAAAGCTTCAACAGAGCCGTGTCCACATCCTCTCTGCAGCCGTTTGCCACCTCTGTGCTTCGTACCTGTGTGTGAAAATAAAAAAAATGTAAATAAAAACTTTTCTTTCGGTGTTTATGTGTAAATCAAATTATCTCTATTTACCTCTCCCAAATAACTGATAAGGAACTTCTTGCATCGCAGCACTTTCTCCTGGTCGCCCTGAGCCAGGTGGTTGAGATCTGCGAACTCGTGCAGCGGAGGGTGGCAACGCGTGAACGTGGAGGACGCCGGCAGCAGCAGCGGGTAGAGAGAGATGAGCTCCCGCACGTCCAGCTGACCTCTCCTGAAAATACACAACAGTCACGAAAATAAAAAACTGCTTTTGAGAGATGCAATAAACAAGTGCACAGCAAAACAAAATACACAGAAATAACATAAAAAATATGTTTTTAGGTTCCTTAAATGCATTGAGATGCACATCAGAGAGAAATCTTTAAAAGACAACAAACCCAACGTTCCTCTGCCCCAACAATAAACGTTCAAACAGGAACGAAACCATATCCTCTTCTGCAGATACATCTATACATTTATTAAGTTTCCCACCAAGTTATGTAACTAAAATCAGTAATTTTGTCAATTTAAGGAAAAGCTCCTGAAGTCTTAAAAGTTAAAGAGCAAAAACTTAAATAATTATGAAATAAATGGCTAAAGGAGCTAATAAGGTTAATAATTGATCTTTAAGGTGCAACAGTTTAAGCAAAAAATAATACTGAAGGAGAAAGTTTTAATCAAACGCTGCAGTATTTATTTACTAACAGATATTTAGAGATGAGATGGTTAAAACTGAATAATTGCATCTCATGACCAAACAAAGAAACAACAAGCTGTTAAACAAAAATGATGAAATGATCAAATTCTGACTCAGACTCTTACCTGAAGTGTTCTTTTGCTTCTAGAAACTGAAGTTGTCCAAACTGTATGAACCCTGCCTGTTGGAGGATCCTTTTGTGCAAAATCTGTAAGCGAAGAAAGAGACAATATATGAGACAAACTCTGAATAATGTTGAAGATTTATCATACTATTACTGATTTCTATGATACAGTAATACTAGTAGTAGTTTCACTATATGGCCTATTACTTGTAAAACATCATCTCTTTAACAACTTCAGCTACAAAAAAAAAAAAAAATACAAACATCACCTGGTACTTGTCTTTGGGAATATTTCTCTGTGCTCCCTCTGTGAGGGTCAAAGCCTCCTCCACCCTGTGACTGGTCAGTAAATCCTGGATCTGTCTCTCCAGCGGCAGAGGAACCAGGACATAAACTGCTTTAGTGGACGCTAGGATCACTTTCCCTAAAAACACACACACACACACTGTATCACATGTGACCTGCTGATAAACAATCAAGAGTCTGTTTAGTTTTAATCCAGTATCTTACAAAGTGACCTTTCATTATTAGAAATGATTGCAGTCAAAGCTGAGGGAACAAAAAGCACATCAGAGCTGTGTAACTATCCAGAGCCAACCATCTTTCTGCCGCTTGTTGTTTTACTATTTTTCTTTTCAACAATGAACTGAAAAATGTTTTGTAGTAAAAGCTTTGCAATGCTTCATATTGCATTAATAGTCAGGACCTTAATGAACAACGGCACAAAGCTTTCAGCTACTTTACGCTAAAAAGTTTTGGTTTTTCACGCTAGCGGAGCAACGACTCTTTCTATCTCTGGACAAATTAATCACAGTAACAATAAGTGTTTCTCATTAAACCATTCTAACCATTAAACTCAATCGGATGATCACTCCGAATTTATTGTATTAAATGTGTGGTTTAATCGGATGACATTATGTGACGATACCTTCGAAGTCCTGCAGAATGTGTCCGTCCCTGAATGAAAGGGTTTGTTTCAGCTGTTGGTCCAACATGCTGTGGATGGTGATGAAGTTCTCATCTAAGGCCACCACATACGGAAAACACACAGCAGCACCGATCACGCTCTCTGACCAGTTGACTGGAGCTCGCTGCGACGCTCCTTCTGCATTAGCAAACATTCCTACACGGAGGGTGGAGAGTCAATATTTGACAATTTCTATGCAAAAAATATGACAGAAATATTATACACTGCCTCCAAAACTTACAGATTCCCACTGAAAAATAAGCAGAAGACTGAGCGAAAATCACTTTTAAATAAATTAATTGTCCTTTTTGGACCATTCAGAACATTAACAAGAGAGAGATGTTAGTTGTAGTTATTGAGCAGATATGAAACTGTTGGAAATCAAATTTCACAATCAAATTTAAAAACAACTGAAAATGCTTTTCCAGGACACAACAAATCATATTTAAAGCTATGTAAAATGCAATTGAATACCTTATTTCCATAAAAAATGAATAATAATAAAAAAAAAAAAAAAAAATCACAGGGAGGACAGCATATATATTTAATCTATTTGACATCTTTTTCAGGTGCATAGGACCATATTTTCTAACATTAAACTGAATCAATCAACAGCAATCAATTTTTTCAATGATTTATAGAAATTAATATTGATTGATTGGTTCTAATCAATCTAATTCTAATTTGTTATCATTTGAGTTTAGGATATTTTAACATATTTACATTATATTTGATAATTTTCTTCTAGTTCCTCAGAATCTGGCATCAAGAACTAGATGTTTAAGATTTTTAAAAACAGATTCCCATGTTTTTGTACTGACTCACCCAGACCACCAGGTGCTGCTAAGAGGAACTCCTCCCTGCCGATCCTCTTCACGATGGGTCTCCTCTCCTCACTGTTGTAGGGGAACAGGTCCTGCGAGGCTCCTGTGTTGTAGTTCAGGATCATGTATTGTGTCGTCAGAGCCAAACACAAGAAGTAACCGTCGAGGCTGACAGCACACGGCTGCTCCGGAGTGGACACCTCTTTGACCAGCTGGACTCTGTCCTCATACACCATGTAAATCTGCACCGTCCGCCGCTTCGAGGAGAGGACACCCATCTCCACGTAGAACGGGTCGCTGTTCACCGGGTTCTCGTTGATGCAGAACGCCGTCACGCCTCTGATCTTGGCTCCACCTCCTGCGGCCGAGGGCTTCGTCTCCAACGTCACCATGTCGACGAGGAACACAACTCCATCGCAAAGCACGATGAGACGCTCCAGAGCAGACGCAGCTCGCAGCTCAGCGACCGGCTTCTTCAGGCCCAGATATTTGTGCAACAGCTTCTGAGCTGAGTAACCAAGTTTCCCTTTAGAGGAAGTAACCTCGTCCAGCAGGAAGTGGTGGATGAAACAGTCATTGGTGCCCACATACAGGTGCTTTCCACAACATTCAATGCACTCGATGTTGATGCGAGCTTTGTCGCCCATGAGGAGATCTCGCTCCACAGCGGGGACCAGCTCAAAAGCCTTCACACTCATCTCAGCCCAGGCATCGACACTGGATAAGACGAAACAGACGGGCATCAACACAACTACAGACAAATTAAAATAATCAATACAAGAGCGTTTTCCAAAACATTGTCAAGTGATAAATTATTAATTCACTGATAATATCATGGGATAGACCGTGGCATGGGTGTGTCACTCATTCACAACAAACTCACTCAGACTTTTGCTGCTTTATGACTGATTTACCACTAAATAACACTTTACATTGGCTTGAATTAAGTTTTGGAGAATTGACATGACATTTCTCACTATATTCTGACACTTTACAGCCCAAATAAGAAGACTTGTTAGCAGCTGTACACAATAAAAGCACATAGAAGTTAGTTTATGCTCAGTTAGGATCAATCTAGTTTTGCTTTTGGCTGCAGAAAGTCGACACTTGAGTGGACCATTCAGTCCCAGAGGACGACATGGAAGCAATACCAGTGAAATTTGATCAACTTAAATTCTGGGCATCATATTATGATATTTTACTTTAAACAAAAAATTACAGTCTGTTTGACATGATAGATAACAGTAAAATATGTTTCTGTATTAGTCATACTATATGACTCAGCACAGAGTGTGTTAAATATTTACTATAAACATAGAAAAGTACTGGATGTTAATATCTTATATGTTCTAACACAAATAACTAGTGTATGACGTGTTTTGCTTGCTTCTTAATTTTCCTCTATATGCTCTGTGCACCTAAAATAAAAGTACTTCAGACTAACTTTTATGGTCACAAGTATAACTAATTATATCCGAATAAGTTGTGTCTCTCCACAGCAATAAATATCAACAGCCATCTTCACTGTCTCTTCTGGTTCAGTAACTTTATTTCTTTCCCTTCCAATATGTTTTCAACTTGTTTGCAATTTAATGTGTAAAGACTTGAAGTCAAGTGGGTCCTTCTTCCTAATCAATGTTCATGTTGGGCATTTAAAAATACAAATGTGTTAATTAATGTAAAGTTTGCTTTCATATAAGTGCTTAATTAGCTAATACTGACTATTTATAAGCATTAAAATATCATCTTGCCTGCCGCATAATAGTGTTATTAACATATCATTAACAGCTCTGTAAATAAATTATCTGACTTGAAACGCTGCTTCAGTGGAAATAGCTAATGACGTTAGCGCTAGCTAGCTTCTCAAACCTACAAGGGCTAACGACAGTAACAACACAAAGTTCACCTGTTAACAGTGACCGTGTGAATGTGGAATAAATAGTCTGAAGAGTAGATAATTCATATGGGAAAAGTCGTGGTCGTTTTTTAATTGATTAAAGGAGTTATGGGCCAGCTTTCAGAGCTAGCTAACGTTAGCTTACAGAGCCTGTTCAAAGATGCCAATGCTAGCTAAGATACATTTCCAGTGCGGCTATAAATAAATCGACGGTACAAATAGGACGTATTGTTGTATTATAACATTACAGAGGTGTCTGTCAGAAGAAAAACAGCGTCTATCTCCCAACCGGCCTCATCTCCCTGATGAGATGATGCTCTACGGACCAGCTCCCTGGTTAGTTTCTCCGGGAGCTGTTAGCATACCTACCGCCGCAGACAGCGCTCAGAACGACGGGCGGGATCACCACAAACAGGCGAACCTCACAACTCCAAAAACAGCAGCCACGACTTATAGTTAACCTGTAACATTAAAACATCCATGATGCCTCAGGTCAGCGTCGTGCTGACAAGCAGAAATTATGACTTGAATGGCAACGTTGGGTCCTTCCTTGTCCCGTATAAAACACCGCCCATTTGCACTGAACTCCTGCTGGCTGCAGGTGATGCCAGGCTGCGTTTAAGATTCTCGATGTTTGGTTACGTTTTCTCAACAGATCTCAAATCGACTTCACTTTCATAAAACACTAATTTCATGACACTGGACAGAGGCATAAAACATTCAAGAATAACTACCAGCAAAATCTGGAAGGAAATTTTGTACAACCAGAACAAAGAACTGGAACTTGAACAGCGCCTGGTTTTCTATAAACAGGACATTTATGCAAAAGAGCTGTCAAAATTCATTAACTCACTGAAACCGAAGCTTTTCAAATCTCCTGACTGCCTGGGTGTAACTATAAAGTTTCAACGTATACAACATAACATATTAACAGTACTGATAATTATTTTCTCAGAAAATTAAAAAAATTAACGCTATAGAACCATGAAATCCAACCCGCTCTTGAACGTAACTCCGTCGCTTTTCACCCAGGATGCACCTGTCCAACTGAACTGTCTGAGAAAAGCCATTTTGTTGTGCTAGCTAGCTATGTGCTAAAGCAAGCCACCAAAATATGGGTCTGTTATATCAACGCTAAATATGTCGCCTTTCTGTTTTTGTTTACAGTCTCAAAACATACTAACTGAACTCGTTAAAATTCGTAAGTAGTCAAGACTGGCATGGACTAGCTTACGAAGCTAAAGTTGTTGTGGAGAGGACGAGAACTGGTAGCTGAAGTGTGCTGCAGTTTCATATAACACACTGTTAGCTTGTTTATGTAGCTGATCGTAGTTATGTTTTCTGATTGTTTAACCTCACATTAGTATTTGTTTTTGTGTGAATGTGTTTTTAAATAGTCTGCACCTATCTGTGCTGTCAACCAAAGACGACTATTTCAACGAAGAGGCGGGTTTGGTGACAGTTAAAAGAGAAACAACCGACAGAAACAAACCACAGCAGTAACTTAGCAAAACACTTGGACCATACAGCGTTAAGCCAAAGCGCTAATCTGATAATGGCAGAGGACACACGACAGGACAAGAGAGCCAGTTTCTCTGCTCTAACGGAGCACAGCACCAACGGGATGGCCAGGACCTCGGCTGTGGCCTCGGGCAAAAGTGGCGCTTCCAAGAAGTTAGTGATCAAAAATTTCAAAGGTATTGAAACTGATCGATTTCACCTATTTATCTCATTTAACAGCAGATTATGTAACTTAACTTTTAGGTCATACTGTAAAAAGTTTAACTGTCTACATAACAGTTTATCTAACCTGGCTGCTCTAATTAGCATCTGTTTGCTTCACACAGGTTTATTTTGTAATAACACATGATCACATCCCTCAGTGATGCAGTTGTGTTGATTGGTGCATTGATTTTTATGGGCATTAATGACTTTATTAACTTCTCACCACTTTTAGTTTTTGCACATGAGATCAACAGGCAAAAATCTGATTTCACTCTCTGAATGATTTATTATTTATTTATTATTATTTGTTAATTTAAAATTTATCACATTTTCCCACGGACAAACTATATAATCCCTTACCTCCGACCCAATATGACCAGCACAGGTGATTATATGTGATCCTGACTAGTGTTGGTTTAGATAAAGCCCAGATTAAACCAGTGAAAAACAAAAGAGGCAACAAAAACAGACACAAAAACAAATGACTGTACAGAAATGCAGCAAATAATATAGAATAATATAAGCCACAAAGGCACATATCTGTATAGAAAGATAAATCAAAAACTGCTACATGAAGCAGAAGGCAGTCATGTCAAACACAGCCCAAGAATAGAACTGGATGTTATGAAAAAAAAAGGTGTGAGAATCAGTTCCTCTATAACAAGAAAATGTGATACTTCATCTACAACTTGGGTGGAGCCTAGATATGGTGTTTATAACCATATAAGATAACATGTGTGAAATTATTATTATTATTATTATTATTAGACTTTTTATTTATTCTACACATTAACAAAACGTGTGAACGGTTACCATAATATACCATAATGTCTGTGAAAAAACAGGAAAAAAAATGTTTTTACTTCTTTATTTATTTACTCAACCGAGGGTCCAAAGTGTGCAGTTTTATTACATGTTCAGGTGTTAGTGCGCTGTTGGTTATCCCAGTGAACAATACTGCCATGTGTCGCAGTTGGTGTGAAATTTGTTGTTTTAAAAGTTTTTTGACAAAAGCATATTTTCATTATTGGACAATTATCAGCTGGAGCTGTTTAATATATCAAAATATATTTGATCTAAATTCTAAAATTTCTTTATTCATGATTAAGTTCCTGTTAGCTTGTACACCAGTTTGTGTATTACTTGAGCATAAACATTGTTGCTGAATATTTTGAAACAGATCGGCCAAAACTAGCAGAGAACTACACTGAGGACACGTGGCTGAAGCTACGAGATGCAGTTGGCGCCATCCAGAACAGCACCTCCATCAAATACAACCTGGAGGAGCTCTATCAGGTTTGTTGTCTGGACTTTAAACATGTAGATAGATTGTTTTTAATTGTGTAGCAGAAATGTATTGCAGAATCATGTAAAATGTGTTAAAATTGAATGTTGTGCTTGTAATTTTGAGATAAATTCCCCAAAACACCTGTTAGCTTCTTAAAAACTGAGAAATTACTTCACTCTGTTGCTGTTTGTAACCGTGAACAACCTGTGTATTTTATGTTTTTTGTTTGTTTTTGTTTCCTCTTCATGTCTTCTCTGAAACACTTGAAGGCGGTGGAGAACCTGTGTTCGTATAAAGTCTCCCCGACACTGTACAAGCAGCTGAGGCAGGTCTGTGAAGATCACGTCCAGGCTCAGATCCATCAGTTCAGAGAATATCCTTCATTTACTGAGCTAGTGTCTGTTGACATAATTCAGGTGATGTTACGGTGTTTTCTCGCAAGGTGTCATCATATCTGTCACATCTGTCAGTTGTGCTCTATATTTCCATATTATACACAATAGGATTTTAATGAGCAGTGGCAGTTTATTAGTATATAGTGCATATTAGTGCATATATTAGTATATATTTACTTTATGTTTTGGCTTTAGCACAAAATTTTTCTAATGCAGGAAGTGAAAGCAGAGTGTTCATACTTCCCTCCTTTAATGTCTGATCATATACTTTTTATTTTAATGAGCAAGTAAAAGATGTTTTGCCTTAACAAGGAGCTCACAGAGTCTTTGGACAACCTTTCCTTCCTGAAGCGAATGAATCGCTGCTGGCAGGATCACTGCAGACAAACTGTAAGGTTTGATATTTATCAAATAGCAACACTTCACTTGAGTTAGTTGTAATTCTACTAATAAGAAAACATGTTTTTGTTTTTCTCTTTACAGATAATGATCCGAAGTATCTTTCTCTTCCTGGATCGTACCTACGTTCTGCAGAATTCCCTTCTCCCCTCCATCTGGTAAAATCACAGTTTATTGTAATTCTTTTGTTTGTTGATGATTTTGTTTGTTTCTATGAGGCTGATATGATGTTTTATTTTGCAGGGACACTGGGTTGGAGCTGTTTCGTACTCACATCGTGAGTGACAGCGCCGTTCAGAAGCGAACGGTGGATGGTATTTTGGAGCAGATTGAACTAGAGCGAAACGGGGAGACGGTGGATCGTAGTTTGCTCAGGAGCCTCCTGGGCATGTTGTCCGACCTGCAGGTACCTCAGCGCCCGTTCAACACAGTAAAAAAGTACATAGACTAAACACGTGTCATTGTTTTTAACCCCCTGATTGTCAAATTTTTGTTCAGGTTTACAAAGATTCCTTCGAAGAGAGATTTCTGATCGAGACCAATCGACTGTACGCAGCAGAGGGACAACGGCTGATGCAGGAGAGAGATGTGAGTGAAGTTTAAAATTATGATTCACATGATGCGTAGGACATCATCATCATCATCTTCTAACTGATAAATATGTTTACTTTGTGTCCAGGTGCCTGAATATTTGCACCATGTGGCTCGTCGGTTAGAAGAGGAGAATGATCGTATCGTCAGCTACCTCGACCAGAGCACACAGTCAGTATTTTAATTTCATTTTCAGCTGAACTTTTAAAAATGTTCATTGATGTTCAATTGTTTTGCAGATGTATACAACTGTGTCAAAACAGTTATGAAGAAAAGAGTTATAAAGAAAAAAGGAAGTAATCATTGATATATTGCTGCATCTAACAGCTTATAAAACCTAAGACAACAGCCACAGAAATATATGAATAAATAATAGTTAGTGGTCTAACTGACCGAAAATGAAAGGAATAGACCCCATATTTCCCCTTGGGGGACATTTATATTTATTTATTATAAATATAAATATTATATATATATTGTCTGATTTTCTCCAATTTAAGAACAAGTTTTGCGTGTTTGTTTAGTTTTTTCACTCATTACTTCGCAGGAAACCACTTATTAGCTGTGTTGAGAAGCAACTTTTAGGAGAACATATGACTGCAATACTACAAAAAGGTACGTATGTATTAAATTAGTGGTCAAATTTTAATCCAACTTGTTTACTTTATCTGTCCTGAGGCTGTGAAATAGTTATGATAAATATTTTTCTGTATATAAAATACAGGTCTGAGCACCCTGCTGGATGAGAACCGTGTGACTGAGCTCGCCCTCCTCTACCAGCTCTTCAGTAAAGTGAAGGGAGGCCTCCCCACACTGCTGCAGTTCTGGAGGGATTACATCAAGGTAAACACAAGAAAACAGGGAACAAAAAACGTCTCCAAATCCTTTTATGTCTGAGAAAAGCATGGTCACGATCTTATAAACCATCTCTGGTCTCAGTCTTTTGGTGGAGAGATTGTCTGTACTCCGGAGAAAGACAAGGACATGGTGCAGGACCTTTTGGACTTTAAGGACAAGATGGACAACGTGGCGCAGAGCTGCTTCGCTCGTAACGAGGGGTTCATCAACGCAATGAAGGAGGCATTCGAGACTTTCATCAACAAGAGGCCGAACAAACCTGCTGAACTTATCGGTAAAATAACCACAGAAATGACGAACAGGAAATCATTTTACACATCACATTATTATTATTGTTGTGTTTTTAATTAATTTATCTTTCTTGTTTCCCATTTAGCTAAATATGTGGACTCTAAGTTAAGAGCAGGGAACAAAGAGGCGACGGAGGAGGAGCTTGAGAGAATCCTGGACAAGATAATGATCATCTTTCGTTTCATACACGGTTAGTAACACTGTCACTGTTAGATTTCTCAGTTAATATATGTAACAGACAATTATGCAGCTTCTTAGTCTTTGTTGATCTATGATTATTTTTTTTCCTCCAGGAAAAGACGTGTTTGAGGCTTTTTACAAGAAGGACTTGGCCAAACGTCTGCTGGTTGGCAAGAGCGCCTCTGTTGATGCTGAGAAGTCTATGCTCTCCAAACTTAAACATGGTGATTATTTAGTTTGATGTCTAAAACCTTTCATTCAGCAATTAATCAAAATCCTTGTCAGAGTTATCAATCTATGCGTGAAGTTTCTGAGAGTTTTGGAAGATAAAACCTTTTACAAGTCGTATAAAGTGTTTTTCCACGTCAAAATGAAATCTGATACCATAATACGGTCTGCTGTGGGTGTAAATGTGTCAATGTGAGGTGTGAGAACAACTGTGAAATAAGAGGTTTTGACTTCCTGCAGAGTGCGGGGCAGCGTTTACCAGTAAACTTGAGGGGATGTTCAAGGACATGGAGCTGTCGAAAGACATTATGATCCAGTTCAAACAGGTAATATACGTCTAAATATACAGGTGTAGCTTTAAAAAAAAAAAAAACAACTGTACTGTGTCATTACGAGTATATTTATATATTTTTACACAGTATATACAGAACCAAAGTGAGCCCAGCAACATTGAACTAACAGTCAACATCCTCACAATGGGATACTGGCCTTCATACACACCGATGGAGGTCCACCTGCCCTCAGAGGTGAGTGTGCCTGCTGGCGTGATGTCTTGCCAATTGTTTGATTCTTTGATTTTTGTGGCTTATTTCATTAAGAATCTTGTTTCTTTTTGTTTTGTTAGATGGTAAAACTTCAGGAAGTTTTCAAGCTCTTCTACCTGGGAAAACACAGCGGCAGGAAGCTGCAGTGGCAGCCGACGCTGGGTCACGCCGTCCTGAAGGCGGAGTTTAAAGAGGTAAGGACGGGACGAAGAAAAGTGATGTAGTTTGCGAAAACATCTGAACTGCTCTTACACTCCCAACTTTGTCCTTCAGGGTAAGAAAGAGCTGCAGGTGTCGTTGTTCCAGACGTTGGTGCTACTGATGTTCAACGAGGGAGAAGAGTTCAGCGTGGAGGACATTCGCACCGCCACCGGCATAGGTGACACTGAGCTTTTATTCAGTCCCTCCAGGCCTTTAGGCCATTTTTTTAGATTGTTGCAGCCTAATTTGCCTGATTTGATGGCAACTGTTCTAAAAAATTGCAATGAAAGTTGTAGTGTTTTTAGTTATTTTGTTGTAATAAAGTTGTGGGAGCAAGTCAGTTTTTTTATTTTTTTCCCCTGTTTAATTATACCATTCCCTACAGAATACACAGAGATTGGTTGAATTTGCATTAACAGTTGCAATTGCAACATCACAAAATCCTGGATTGTCTGAGAGATACTTTCTCTTTCACGCTATCAATCTCGAATCTATCAATCTTGTTTTATACAGAGGAGGGAGAGCTGAGACGTACGCTGCAGTCGCTGGCATGTGGAAAAGCTCGTGTCCTCAATAAAAACCCTCGAGGGAAAGACGTGGAGGATGGAGACCGTTTCAATTTCAACAACGACTTTAAACACAAACTGTTTCGCATCAAGATCAACCAGATCCAAATGAAGGAGACGGTAAAAACATCAGGACGTTTCCTTCTTTCTTTCACAACCAGGGCTAATGTTTACAGTGTAACATATATTTCTCTTTGCAGGTGGAGGAGCAGGTGAGCACCACAGAACGAGTGTTTCAAGACCGACAGTATCAGATCGACGCAGCCGTGGTTCGCATCATGAAGATGAGGAAGACGCTCAGCCACAATCTGCTGGTGTCGGAGCTCTACAACCAGCTGAAGTTCCCCGTCAAGGTGACGCAGCTTAAGTTTATTTTTACATTCAACACACACATACTGAATGCTCATTATCATCATCTTTATCTTCGTCTCAACAGCCGGGCGACCTGAAGAAGCGGATCGAGTCGCTCATAGACAGAGACTACATGGAGCGAGACAAGGAGACTCCAAACCAGTACCATTACGTTGCCTGAGGGGGGCTCCACTGTCACCGCCATGCTTTCCTCACAGCAAGCGTACAGCTGGCCTCTCCCCCCCAACTAAAAAAAAAAAAAAAACAAACAAAAAAAACAACAGCATTTCAGCCCTTCAGCCACCTGATCCTCTGGTGCCCATCTATCCCTCCATCCAGATCACATAGAGCTCCAGAGAGACAAGAAAGACTCTGAGGTTGGAGCTAGAGGAGTGGCTGAGGTTGTTGATTGGTTGGTTTATGTGACTTACAGATCCGCTAATGCAAAACTCAACTGAAAATAACTAGCACTTTCCTCTTGTTTTTGTTTTGATTTTCTTCATTGGGATTGGGATTTGTTTTTCTCCATCACATCATTCTAAAAAAAATAAAAAATAAGAATCACTTATTTTCTACTATAGTTGGTTTGTCTTGCGTTTTAAGATTTTTTGTTTTGTTTTTATTTTACGTTTTTTGTTCAAGGTGTTCTCTTTACAAATGGCTGCATAAACTGCTGAGTGTAAAGCTGATCGGGTGGTTGCTTGATTTGGCACAAAAACAGCTGTTGAAGACAAAAAGAGAAAAAAGACTTTTGAGTGGATGAAGTGGCCCCGAGGGACTGAATCACAGGAGTCATTTGTAACACAGATGCTAAATGATGTGCAGGCAAGCCACTTGGGTCTGTCTTTGGGTATCTTGTATGTTTTGACCAAAATGTCCAATGTCATGTGCTGACATGTGTTTTTGTAGATCAGATTGTATTCTATGTACGAGTGAGAAAAGTGAACCTGAATAAATGGATATTTAATGATTCAGTGACGATAAAATAATGATTTGTAGATAACCAGACAGTCGTATTATTTTTGTTTGGTTTTTTTGTTTTGTTGTTTTTTGTTTTGTTTTTTTTCACATTTTGAGCAAAGAAGAAATAAGGATATTGTGGACAAATGAGTCACAATGACTTTTGTCTGTTGTGGTTTAGGCATCAAAATATACTGAAACTACTCAGACCAGAAAGTAAGAAAGTGTTTTTTTTTCCTTTTGGTTTTGTCATTTTCAGTAATAATTGTCACTTTTATAGCTCTGTGACATACAGGATTTAAACGTCTTAACTTACAGTAAGATGGAGCGGTAAAACCCAATGTTACTTCTCAATACTTTAACTATCAGCGGGGAATGTACAGCTCATGTGTGATTAAGAAACCGATCATAGACAGATATTTCAACAAGAGCACAACTGAGCCACTGTTTTCTTTCAACCACTTGTTGAGAATCACTTTATTTAACATGGCTTTGGTTTTTGTGCATTAATCCTTATCATAAGTGGTTTCTGCTCAGTGACTTCACTATAATAACCCTCTATAATCCTTCACTATAATTGAACGTCGTCGCTGACACAGTCTGATCACATCACACGCTTCAGAGACATTCTCACTCCCCTGAGGAAGTTTGTCTTCTGCTTTTCTTTACATATCACACTAATGCATGAACATCACAGTCATCAAATGTGTTAATCAATGTCTAACCCTTTTTAACTGATGCCTCTCTTATATATCTGATTGCAAATATCACTTATATGTCTTTTCCTATTAATGTGCTGCTCAGTTGAGCAGAAGTTCCTATTATTTGTGCACGAGCATGAAGTGAACCTGCACCTTCGACTGATCCCTTTAACAAGAAGTCTGTAGTTGTCTGACAATGTAATCTCAATTTTAAGTCAAGAAAAATGCATGTCTTTTGTTAAAAAGCATGTTTTAGTGTTTGCAAAGGAGAATGTAGCAGGGGTCCGCTAAGTCTTGAACAGCAGCATTAAAGCGGCCTCTGCGTTCCTTCGAGGGTTTTTGCACTCCCTCGTGAATTGATGAAGGTGTCAGCTGACTACCCACAACCCATGCACTTGCAGCGGTGCAGCACCAAAGGGTTTAATTGTGTGTGTGGACTCTCACATGCCACATTCCCATACAACAACCTAACAAACCACATGTTGTGCTCCAGATTTTACATTTAATACACTTTATAATTCATCTAGTATACACTTAATATACATTGAATAATTTCAGGTATGTGGTGTTCAAGTGTGCACTCGTAAATCACCCCTACAGATAGATTTATAGATACTTTACCAGGGACAATATTGTGTCAAAGCGGCAGTATGCAAATAAATTGCAGTATAACAAAAATAACAACTGAGAAATACACACACATCAAGTTACATACTAAAATATTGACAGTTTATTTGAGTGAAAAGTGTCAGGAAGCTAAGAAAATGAGTATATCTCATACAGTTGCTTTTGATTTACAAACTCGCGCGTGATTTCGGGCAAAACGAGATTTCGTCTACGTTCTAATATATACATTTGTAAGTACTATTGTCTACGGTGTGCTAAGTTAAGTAAGTGTTTAAACACTAAAGCAAATTCACAGCAACGCAGAAAACGTGTCGTCTCTTCCGCTACTGTGTATTTCTGACATTTTTCTGTGGTTTTTTTTTATATATAGTTTTATTGACCGCCCTCGGTGGACAGAGTTCACGCGGGGAGCGGGAGGGGGGGCTCACGTGACTGCTGAGTTCTAAAAGCTCCCAGTTCACATGACGACACATGGTTTATTCACATACAGACAGAGAAGCTACGCATTTTCTCTCCTGGGGAAATACTTAATTAACATTAAATAACTCCATTGTTTTTATCTGCACACAGCAGATACACGTAAACAACCGCGGCGCCTCAGTTTTATCGGCAGGTCCGACGAGTCAAGTGCAGTTTAATTTCAGTATTTGCGTCGTTAAAACCACCTGCGCCTGAAGCAGCAGCGACTCTACAACGCTCCTCCAGGTTTGTTTCTTTCTACCGGCACGGACAGTGATCCCCGCGGCGATCTGTGTGTATAACCTGGGTCTGACCTGAACCATGAAACACTCCGGAATTTCGGCCGCGCTCATCATCGCCTGGTTCTCAGTTTTAGGTGAGTTTTAGTTTTAGTTTTTTTTTTTTCTGCGTATTTTAAGCTTAACTGTCGCCGTTTTGCTGCGGCCATTAATTAAACCGACCGTTGGTAAATGGAACGTTACGTTATCTTGCTATAACGGTTATCGACTAGCTTAACAGGCTGTCGATTAATTAATTTAGGCGTAATCAATGTTTTTTTTTTTTTTTTTTAGAAACGACCAAAACCTATAAAAAATGTTGTGAATAGTGAATTACAACTGTATTTTCAGATGAAAAACACCTGCAAAGACAAATTGATAATCAAAATAATTATCCGCCAATCAACTAATCAATTAATCGCCTATTAGTTTCAGCTCTGGTGATTTTACTTTAGTAAAAGTACTTTTCTTGAGTATATACTTCATATTTCTACCTCCTGACAATGTAGGAGAAGATATTGTACTTTTTAGATTCACTTATTTACTTAACTATTTAAACAAAAACATATATTTTAAGATTTATCGTGCTTAACGATATTAGAGAAGGATAGAAAATTGTTCCAATTCTTCTTTTTATTTGATTATTTTGATGTCGTTGATGTTTTGATGTAATTTATCATTTTAACTGGTTGACTGCTGCACTCGCTAAACAATCAATTGAATCACTTAATTGAATTAACTTTGTTTAAAATAATCATTTATCACAGTCCTATTTAAATTAACTTCACAACCTTCTGCAATACAACAATAACATGTGCATAAGTAATAGTAATGTATTATAAAAAATATGCCAATGCAGTTACAGGGATGCATTTTTTTATTTGTACCACTATGGCTGGTTTTCATTTCAGGCAGTTTCACTTTTACGTTTTACTATTTTACAACATGTACATATATGGTATTAGCACTTTGACACTTTTTAGCAACTGTTTATGATCAGATTGCTGCACTGAAGAAACAAAATTATCAGATTAATCAATAATAACAATAACATTTATAATCTTTCCAAATCTCATACTAAGCTTTCCCATATGTTAACCTGCTTAGGATGTAGAAATAAGCTATAAACATCCATGTAATGATTTATTATATGAATATAACAGTGTAGGCTGCCTCCTGGTGTAAGTCAATAAAAAGTGTAAACTAACTTATAGCCTATATCCCTCCAGTTTTGACCAGCGGATAAGTGCACTGTCCAAAGTCCAAAATTCAAAGACCAACCGACCTCCTGTAGTTTTGTTAAAACAGACGAGAGAAGTGCCTCGACTTTATTTTATTCTACTCTATCCTATTCTGACGTAATTCCCTGTTTTGTTAATGTTTTGCAGCAGCAGATTGGGCTCTTTGTTGTGTCATTTGAGAGCTTCATGTGACCGATGTGTTGGCTTTGTGTTGCGTACACCCCAGCGGCGACTGACAATGTTAGTTTATGATCAGTTTAATCATCCTCATCACACAGAGGCCACCTGGCTCGCTGACACAGGAAAACAGACCTGTAGAGATACAGCGTTTATCTCTAAATGATCATTATAAAATATATACCTGTGTTACTGTAGTTTTTTTTATTTTTAATGCTTTCTCCACATCAGCTGTCTAACATTACTGTCTGTAGTTTCATACTTTGTACACAGCTGCTTTCACCTTCTGATCAGATTGCAGTGTTGCATAAACTGTCCGTCGGGTGTTTACAGGCTGAACAGAGAGGTGACACCTGGGTCAGGTTTCAGCAAAAGAAGTAGAAGGATGGTGATGTGTGGTGGACAGAGTTTGGGGAACAGTGTGCTTTCCATCAGGACCTGTTGATTTTAATTAATATAGAGAGGTAAAGATGGAGAGGAAGTGAGACAACAGAAAGAGGAAAGACATCTGTAATAAGTGAATCATGAAATAAATACCAGTAAGAGTGCCCTGCAAACAGAATACAGAAGTAGAATAAGACTGTCTGTGACGATGGAAAATCCACACAAAGAGGAAAAGTCTTCCTCAAACTGTCTCAACCTCTTTGTAGTCATTCTGGAAGTAACTAGATAAAGTCCTGTGTTGCATTACTGTGTTGTAAAACATGTGAGGACGGAACAGCCACAACATTTGTCAGTTTCCAGGTTATAAAAGTATTAATAGCTACAATAGCTACACGTTGGCTGAGCTGGTGAATGTTACTCAGTAATCCTGCCACATTTAGTCCTAACAAGTCTGTTGACTTTGTTTCAGTTCAATAAACCAGTATGAACAAAACCAACGTCTGAAACTGACTCATCTACATTCAGCAACAACTGCTGACAGTGTCATTAATTATTATTTTATTGGTTTTCCTGCCTGAACACATCTAAATGTTTGTGATAAAAAAAGACAAACATGTTCTCTGTGGGAGAGAGATGTGTTTTCATTTGTCATGTTTAACTCTCTGTGTCCCTCTGGTGGTGCTATGTGTGAACTGCTCAAGTGTGTGTGATCATGTAACATAAATATTATATACATGTAACATAAAATATTTCATCTTGTCTCTTTTAACATTTATTCAACCAGACAAGTCAAATAAAAGCTAGATCATTTGTTCTTATTCTATCTCTACTGTTAAGTAAAACAAACTGACATTATCATCAGGTCACACTGCCGTTTTAATTGTCACAATATATAACAGAATCTGTGAAACTTAAATATTTTTCCAGTATATCTTCAGTCTGTTTTTAACACGTTTATTCTTTCCTCATAGGTTCTGTTCAGGCCGTTACTCTCGAGGTGAAGCAGGGAAACTCCACATGTATTAAAGCTGAACTTTCTGCATCTTTCTCCATCACATACAACACAACCAACAGCTCAGTATGTACAACGACATCCCCTCTCCATCTCTTAAACCACTGTGATAGTGTTAAATATCATATCTCCCTGTATCATTTATCTTTCTGCAGAGAACAGTGCAGGTTCCTCTCCCCAACTCCACCACCGTCGACGCAGACAGCAGCTCATGCGGCTCAAACATCAGTTCACCGTGGCTCATCGCTGTGTTCGGACCAGGACACACTCTGGGTCTGAGCTTTTCAACCAACCAAAGTCTGTACAGTGTCGACAACCTGACACTGCAGTACAACCTCAGTGACGCTTCAGTCTTCCCTGATGCCAACAGCTCCAGTGAGAACTAACTCAGTCTGTTGTCGAGTGTCATTACGTGCCGCTCGTGTAGACAGTAACACCTACATCTGATTCAAGTCAGTCAGTAAAGAAAATGTCAAATATTTTACTATAGCTCCTCATGTTCAAAGTATGATTTGTTATTTAGACTTAAAATGCTAAACTAACACATAGAAATGAGCAGAAATTAAAGTTGTCACTGTTACAGCATTATTAACAGTCGGCTCTATTTCCAGTTTCCAGTCACTAAATCCCTGGATAGGTCACACAACAAGAAGTTTTCTGTGTTTTTGTGAAACTCAAAATACAAAAGAGTCCCAATTAAATGTTTTTATTAATATAAATCCACATTTTTAGCTCATTAACCTCCAGAATCAGGACCCACATTATTTATTTAATGATGTATTTATATATACAATATATATATATATATATATATATATATATATATATATATATATATATATATATTGTTATTTATCTATGGCTTTGGAGGAAATCTGTGAATAAGCAGCTCAACTCAAAAGTCTGCTGTTAACTTGATTTCACATTGTTACAGAAAATTGAACATTTGTGTTTACACTTCTTGTTATAGACTAATAGATCAATTCAGAAAATAATGAACATTGTTGTTTTTTTTTTTTTTTAATTTGATTCAATAGATAAAGACTATGTTTTATTTTGAAGGCCATTGTTTTACTGGCTGGTAAACATACAATAAAGAACGAGGATGCGTGTATACAACAGATAATGTATCACAGAGTGGAGCTAATTC
Source organism: Polydactylus sextarius (assembly GCA_016801845.1). Taxonomy (NCBI): domain Eukaryota; kingdom Metazoa; phylum Chordata; class Actinopteri; family Polynemidae; genus Polydactylus; species Polydactylus sextarius. The sequence continues at coordinate 20,318,005 of CM028906.1, forward strand.
ACTGTTTGTTTGTGTTGTAGATGTGGTCACTGTGGTGTCGTCCTCTGTCGGGATCTTGGCAGCAGTGAACACCACCTACCGCTGTTTGAGCCCCGTCACCGTTCGTCTCGGTGGAGCATCAGTCACGTTCACAGACATGAGACTGGAGGCGTATATGACTGGAAACAACCTGAGTCCAACAGGTGAGACTCTCACTCTGTTTCTGTTCACACAGCATTTGACCTGATTCTTATCAGATCACTGTGTTTGATAACCTAATCATTTCTATAACAATAGAAAGCATCTGTACAGCAGACCAGGCCACTACAGCAGCTCCGCCCACCACTGCAGCTACAACTACAACAGCAGCTCCATCACCCACGGCTCCAGGAACCCCCGACCAGGGAACCTATTCTGTCAACAACAGCAACGGCACCGTTTGTCTGCTGGCACAGATGGGACTTCAGTTCAACATCTCCTACTTCTCCAAGTCTCAGAATAAAGTGAGAGAGTGAGAGAGAGAGTCTGGCTTTGATTTAACTTCAACACAAATTGTTTTTAACCATAACATTTTCTCTACTTTACCAGACTGTTGAAGATGTGGTGAACCTGACTCCCACTCTGACAAACTCATCAGGATCATGTGAAGCCACCAGAGCTACACTGGTTCTGACACAAGAGCAACTCACAACACTCAACTTCACCTTCTCTCTGGTAAATTCAACCTTCTCTTCTGTATATTTATCAACATCAAACTCGAGGCCTGTGGGCCACAGCCAGCATATGATAGGATGGAAAAGATATTTTCATGTCATTACTTGTCTGTCCACAAGTATTTTTTTTAATTATTTTAATTGAGAACAAAGTTGCAGTGTGGCTGTTAAAATTCATATTTAAAACAGTCACTTTAAAACAATTCATTAAATGTTAAACCTGTTTGACCCACAACTTAGACTGTGTTTTAGATTTTGGCCCCTCTTCTGATTGAAATCAACACTCGTGATCTACATAGTCAGTTTGTTTCTGTATCTATTAATATGTGAGGATGCAGGTTTCCATTCATCTCTGCTTCAATCACAGAACTCCACAACCAAAAGGTATCACCTGAGTGGGATCACTCTGTTTGCAAACTGGTCCGATATGTCCGGTACGTATTCTACTGTAATAATAAAAGGGTTTATTTAAAAAAGAAAACAATTGAATCCTAATCCATGTCTCCCTGCAGCTCCGTTCTCATCCAGTAACCTGAGTCTGGATTACCTGAGGAGCACACTGGGACGATCATACATGTGCCACGCCGAGCAGACGCTGTTCGTGGAGCCAAACTTTTCTCTGAACACGTTCAGACTGCAGGTGCAACCGTTTGGAGTCACGACCAATCAGTTTGCTACAGGTGCGACTCAGTTTTGTTTGTACACATCTTTCAGCAGATCAAACTATAGAGACACTAGTTTCACATTTAGCCCAGACATGAGAGTCGTGCCTCATTTTTACATACTGTAAAGCTGCAAATAAGTGGCAAATGGTTTGGCAAATAGACGCCTTATTAGCCAGGGGCAGCAACACATTTGGGCAACAAAGATGCACCCAGACCAGAGCGTGGGAGCAGGGCAGGCAAAAGATAGGTGGAGCATAGCGCAGGTTTCTATCCAAAGGCCTACTTCTGGCTCCGGTTCCGCTCTGATACCGCTCACACAAGTCTAGGGCACAGGGCTATGCGCACTTTTAAAAAGACAGGGACACGCACACACCATCCCCACAGACATGCCTGGTGAGAATTACACACATGCTCCCGCGCCGCTGACAGACAGTTTCTGACCCGCACCGTTCACGCACTGTGAATCCAACCATAGACTACAAGTTTCAATTGATAAATGATTATGAAAGACTTAAACGTAACAATGCAGGAGCGCTGCGGTACTTCAGTACTTTACCTTAAAAAATTCAACGGCTGTCTCATACAGACACCTGTCCCAAATAAAAACAGCGACTGTTCAATCATTTGGGTCATTATTTACAGTATTTACCGATTTGATTCTTTAATTATTTGATCCTCCGTCGTTCTCTGTCTCTATAGCGGAGGAGTGTCAGATGGACCAGGACCAGATGCTGATCCCCATCATCGTTGGAGCAGCTCTCTCTGGTCTGGTGCTGATCGTGCTCATCGCGTATCTAATAGGCAGGAAGAGGAGCCACGCTGGATACCAGACCATCTGAACAGATCCACATTAACATAAACCTGAAAGACTGAACCTTAGTGAGTCAGTGAGCAGAAGGACACAAGTTGTTTGAGTCGTTTCTCTGTGGTGAGTTTGTGTTTTTATCCTGTGATCTCTGATTTTATTTTATTTTATTTTACTTTCGCTGTGGAATGATGATGCTGATGATGATGAGAAGCCAAATATCTGCTAACTTTAGCTGATGTGCATCTTGAGGACTGAGTTTAATCAAAGATGGAGACAGTTTGAATTTGCTTGAAGTGCTGTTTGTTATTGTGAGCGATGTAATTATTTATAAAGAAACATTTAAGATAAAGAGGATGAGACAGAGGTTTAACTATGTCTGCACCTGCTCATTATGTTTTTAATAATCAAAGCGACTGTAACAGAAGGGAAATCTGTGAATGTGTCTTTTCCAATCACATTGTTCTTCAGTTGAGGCTGATAAGAGACTGAAACAGTAAAACTGGGGTAAAACTTGCTGCTTTGTGTAAAAACACCAGAGAGCAACTGAATTACTTTTCCCCCACAAAAAAAAACATGTTAATATGAACTGTAGTGATTTGATCTTTTTATTTTTATAGAAAACGATGTGATCTTGTTTTCTATTATGCATCTTATTGAAAGTTAATAAATAAATGATGTATTTTCAGAAGTGGAGTATTTAGTTCTGTAATTTATTTTATAATATGTGAAATAAACATGGCTGTTTACTCAGAGCTGCTCCACCAGGTTTACATTACACAGAAAATTCAGAGCTGGGATCAACACCAAGGTTATTTCTGTCCAGTGCAACAAAATCTGATATCAGCTCTGCAGCAGTTTAAAGGAGAACACAGAACAGACTAAACACAGTATTGTTATAAAATGAGCTGCTCTTTGAACTATGATTGTTTCTCTGCTTCCTTCCTTATTGTTGTGCTTTAATCTTAGTTTACTGGAAATAACCTGATCGGATATTGAATTGTTTAAAGACTCTTTCATGGTGCCAGTGCAATTTACAGCGTGTTCAACCAGGCGTGACTAAACTATCTATTATTCCTCTAAAAACATAGTTATCAGTCTTTATGATGTTAACTACTGATGATAAAGGTTGCTCTGAACTGTGTTAATATCATCCAACACATCATTCATCAGACTTGGCTGAAGCTTCTTCTTTTCAGTGTCTCTGACTTTTCAGAGTAAAGTGCATAATTCCATATTTTACAAAAAATAAACTACAGTACAAGTTATTTCAAATGGAATCAGCAGCTCATACAGCACATACACTTTCTAGGAATATTCTTCTATGATCATATATTTACATTCAGACTGTGTCGCTGCCTCATCTCATGATTAAGACAAAGAACTACCTGTCGTAGTTATCGTGACATTAAATTACTTTTACTTTTTTTTTACATTACTTTTTTTTCTTTAAAAAAGTGCAAACACGCTGCTGGTTGATCCTCCCAGTGGAATGTGTTTTAAGTTTAACAGGTCAGTCAGGTCGAGTCAGGTCAGGTCACGACTCATCTGCAACGATTCGAGAGCGACAAGTCGCTCGCAGCTTAGTCAACGTTGCCATGGAGAGACTTCCTGGTTCAGTGAAGATTTTCTAGGAAAAGAAAGAGTGGGATTATGGGATTACAGGAAGCAAATTACAAGGGATTTTTTAATAAAAGTTCTTCTTTTACCTGCATGAACGTGTGGCATTCTTCAACAAATGGCCCGTGGATGATCCGTTTGAAGAACTGACAGACGTCAGGAAGAGACTGGGCCTCTTCGATCAGAGTCTGGTTGTGGTGGATCAATGTCAGAGCGACACGGAACAGGATCTTTGAACCCTCGTAGAAAAGACAATCCCATATCCTCAGAACTGTCTGAAGAAACACAAACAAAGCGACAATGAACACGTAACACTTGAATTATCCATATATACTTCAAGTGTTACATGTCACATCTTCCTTTAGCCAACAGGGGGAGATCTTGACGCTAACCTCCACTGGCAACACGTCTATGTAGAGACAGATGAACCAGCGAGAGACCACCAGGGTCCACGTGACATTATGATCCATCATGGTCTGCCACACTCTGGGAGTTTTCATTTTCACCAGCTCTCCTAACACTTCCTGGTCCGTCTTTAAACCCAACATGGCTGGAGTGTAGTAGTCTGTAAACACACACACACATTATTGTGAGTTAAACATGATACTAAATGAATTAAACACAACAGTTGTACTGACACAATGTCTTGTTAGAGTGACAGTAAGTTACTCAGGAAACAAACTGCAGGTCTTAAGCCACAGACGGATAAAGACCATGTGACCTCTTATGAGATTATTCTTAGCCTCAGAGCAAAGCGACAAACACAACACACACACGCAAGCACCTTGAAAGCGACTACAATACACACACACCTGGTAAGATTCTGCCGAGTAGCGCGTCCATCAGCCAGAAGGATTTCTCTTCATCTTTTGTGATGATGAGTAGATACCCAGCAATGAAGTTCATTCCCTGAAGACGAAGAGAGACACACACTCATGAAAAAAGGAGACAAATAAAACACTGAAACTGGAGCAGACGACCTTAAATATCACAATAGATGATTGGATTGTAGCTTCAGCTCAGACTGAATTGCAAAACAAGCTTTGAGTGAGATTTGTCTTTAAAATAATAATTAAACAAAGGATTTACTGAGCTGACACTGACATAAACATGGTTTGTTTACAGCTTGATACTGATATTAAGTAAATAAATAGCAAATAAATTCTGATTTCTCTATTCATTCTTGATGAAGAATAACCAACTTAACTGATTCTGATCCAGTATTTTTTTACACCGTCTCAGATGTAAAAAAAAAAAATCCTATAAATATTATACAACATATAGCAATACCTGCCATGTTTATGTTTCAGGAGGTAAAACTTGCAGCAGTAAAATATGGATCAAATACGTGAAAGATGTGTGTCTGTTTAAGAATGAATGACTTTTATTGTCTAAAACAACATCAGTGCAACACTACAGTAAACTTCTGGGATTTATTTTTTATATAAAGTACACACATCAGTCTCAGTTCTATTATAACCTATGTTATCACAAAGTCGTGGCATTATGATAGAATTTCTGTGAACAAACATCGCCATGGAAGCACTAACTAAAGTTATTGCATGGTTATCGTATGGTATCGTTATCAACAATACTGTAAAAACAGCATTTTTCATACACAGTTGTGAAGATAATTATATACATGCTTCAGTTAAATAAAACTTTGCATTGTTGGCTTCATTTTTCCGTTTAAGATTGAATGACAACAAATATGAACATTAAAAACAGTCGCAACATTACCGACACTGAATCAAAACAGTCAGCTCAGCTATGCATCAGTATCAGTTTAGTTTCGTGTAAGATTACACTGAAAGATGCTCATAATATTTACCTGACAGTAGCCCACATCTGGATTGTGGTGACCGTACGCCAGCAGCACGTTGTACAGAGCTTTCTGCAGACACGGGTTGGACGTCTTACGGAACTGAACGTTGTCTGGAAACGTTCTGTTCAGATCTGACAAAGAGTAAAAGCAAAGCATCAAAGAGATTGTTCAGATTGTATTGAAAATCTGAATTTTAAAGATGTTTTTGGCTAAAAATGTGCTGCAGCAGGAGACAGAAAGACTCCAGCTTGCTAAGACCGACAGAGGAAAGAAGAAGCACTAACAGGAGCCACAGGGCAAGAAACTGAATAGTTGTTTACATAAAGAATACATTAATTGTTGTGGTGGTAACTTAATGATTAAATAAATAATTTCCTTGTAGTGTTAAAAATCACCTTTAAAATGTTTGTACCAAGGAAAAATAATCAGTTGACTGTGTCTGGATGCAAATCAGTCTGACTTTCTCCCTCATAAATCAGCTGGGCATCATGTGTGGTCGACTGTTGGTGACGACCAGCTGTATGTTTTGTTGTCTGTGTCTGCCACCGTTGCCTGTTGTCAGCATTAATCAGGGACCGTTAAGTCGAATCAGCACAATGAATCACGCTCAGAGGAAGTCATCCAGAAAACATTCCTGGCCCTGAGTGTTCATCTAAATATTTATTATTTTACTTTTTGAGTTTCTTCTTGTTTTTCATTTCTTCCTTAATTGTTTCATGTGACAGTACCAGTGTTTGGGAAAGTTACTTTAAAAAGGTTGATTTGTTACAGTTACAGAGCGTTTGTGTAATTGACACCTGGCATGTCTTTGTGCACGGCGCGTCAGCTGTCAGTCCTGTCTTTAAATGCTCGCGAAAACGAAAAAAATTGCTTCAGAAAAGAAAAAAAAAATAAATAAAAATTTGCAGCTGCAGTAACGGTAACACTGTTGTAACAACTAATATCATCATTAAATAGATTACCCATTAGTGAAAAAAGTAATGCTGTTTATTTTTAATGCCCATCACTGGTCAGCACAGAGCAAAACTTGACAGAACCAAGTGCATCATTGGTGTTAAATTACGCGGGATTAAAAAGGTTCCCCAGATCAGGAGTTTTTCAGAAGGCCCAAGTCAAACTGATAATAAAGACATGAGGAAATGTCTTTTACTGGTTTATTTCTCTCAGACTGGTTTAATGTTTGTTCTCACTGTTCAAACCTCTCTCAGTCTGACCTGTGTTGATGGTCTCCACCAGTTTTGGGTCGTGCTGGGCTCCGAGCAGAGACTGGTAGTATCCTGGGTTCTTGTCTAACTGGTCCTTAGCTCCGCTGGCTGACATCCAGATCAGAGCCCGGTGCTCATTGGGAATCCCCTTACGAACGTAGCGTTTCACTGTGACGGAGACGGGGAACGGTTTTATTTGATCTCGACTTTTACTCTTCACTCTCTTGGTTTTAGTTTTTACACTTACATTTCACATTTCTCTGCACCTTACTACTGCCCTTCAGGAGCTTAGACCACTTGATGGACCGTCGAGTGAGCACAACCAGATATTCGGACATGAGCTCCTCATATGACTCATAATCAAAGTCCTCTGAGCGCTCAAAGCCATACGCATCCACCCTGAGACGAAAAACACAAGGTTAGAAACTGTTAACACCCATTAAAGTACATTGAAGGATCTTTTTCAGTCACTATATGACTGAAAACGTGACTCAACCTAATGTCTTAGATAACAACATAATCTTCCTGCAGCTTAACTCTTTCATGAAAGTAAAATGACACCTCCATGTTTATTCTGAACAGACTGACGACATTTCACATGGTGTTTCTCAGTAAATACCGTTTGAAAATAAAAGGTGTAATTATGTAAAGACCATGTTTCTCATCTGGGAACTTCCCTGCATTGGTGTAAACCGAATGCTTCAATGTGGAGTTTGTGAATGTGGCACCTGTGTGTGGTTTGGGTTTGTTTGAGCAAAGCAGCACACACTAAACACACACACACTAAACACACACTAAACACACACCTTCTCATGGAAAATAATCATTTAACAAAGACACAAGAATTAAAAAAACAATTTCATATATTTACAAAAACGTCAACCTGCTTTAGCCTACGTCCACATGTAAATAGACTGATTCCAGTTTATTACCTACGCTTATAAAATGAAAGTAGTTTAACACACCTGCCTATAAAAAACCCAACAGTTGTAAAGATTACAACTTTCAGTTTTCATTAAAACTGTTTTAAAGTATCACTGAATCACCTTCATGATCAAGGGTGTTTGAAGGGTGTAGTGTGAGTTGTCTTGAATTAAATTAAACTGAAAAGGTTACTTCTGTGATTTTGTGAACAGCATTTATGTAAAAAAAGGGTGGGAATATGTTATTCTTTGAGATATTTTAATATCTACATATATGACTTTTAATTATGATTACACAGAAGTCACTCCTTGATGAAACAAAACGATGTAAAAAGGCCGGATACATGACTGTCCTGTAAGGATGTTGTATCAGACTCAATACAATAAAATAGTATGACTGTCATCAACCCACTGTTTCCTGTATGTGCATATAGGCCCATGAGCTAGTTATATTTGAATATGTCTCATTTGTCAAATTTAAGCACATATCAGCTGTCAAATTCGCGTCTGTATATTTATAATAGATATTTGTCACATCTATGAAATGCAGAATATACAGAAGTAGTCTGCATTTAATGGGTATCTGAGCAATAAATTATCCAGTTGTAATCCAAATCTCTCTGCATGCAGTACTTTATTTATTCAATTTGTGCCACAACATCAACTTTAAGGCTGCATCCAATGGTTATATTACTTGTTAATACATCTGACTGATGTTATTATATACTATTTAATGGCTTGTTTAGTGAATTAAATCTTATTTTGAGCTCTTTTTTTGCCATTTGACAACAAAAAACAACCATGTTGTTCATCTCCAATCTCCAAAAATGGATAATTTTAATGGATGTTCATGAATTTAGGCATTTTTGCCTTAAGTTAACTTTACTAGTTGCTGTTAATATTAGTCAGTGAGATAACACCTTGTTTGATGTTTTTTTACCCGGAGTTCAGCAGTTTGAGTAACGGTTTAAAAGTAGTTAGTTAGTTAGCTAACGTTACTCAAACTAAACACAAAAGCAAATATTTATTTACCCCCATACAAAGTGTAATAAACTTATTAACTGCGGCTCTGTGAATAATTTATCGGGTAAGTTTAATTTTCAAAATGGAGGACGGTTCGAACGTTCTAAAGTTGACCGTTACGGTTCGGTTAGCCGCTAACCGTTAACTTCACCTGTCCACTCGGTCTTTAGCTCGAACACCGCCGATGTAGCTCCGGTTTGCCTCCTTTTGCCTCCTTCTTCTCCATCGCCTCTTCTAGGTTAAAAAAAAAAAATCCGTGCTATGGTTTCACCATGTATCCGCCGTCTCGACTTACTCCAGATTCCCAAAAAACGATGCTTAAGTTTACAACAAATGTGAAACGTCGAAGAAAAGGTTTAAAGTTGAGGTGGGTTAGCTTTCACTTTTCTCCATGTTTGCAAGCTGAGAGACGAGTCAAGACACTGGGATTAACACCTATCATCGAAGCTACACAAAATGTTTACTGCTTTTTCTTGTCTGCTTGTTTCAAATTCCAAACTACGAGGTCGTTTTGGCTTTTGTTTTTTCTTCAAATCTGTTACCGTGCTACTGATGCGGAGAAACGCGGAGTTTGTGTGGAGTTTTATCGCCATCCACATGCACCTGCTGCTCCGCTGGTCTCTCTCTTTCTCTCTACTCGGACTCAAACTATCAGATCTTTTAGTTCCGATAACAACATAAAAATATAACGTGTGCTTTGAGATGAGCGCTGCGGGGTTTAGTCCACAACCCCCGTCTCTCTCCAGCCCTCCACTCCGGACTACTCCATGGAGGATTTCGGACTCGTGACGTTTGCCCCGGGACACACACGTCAATCAGACCTAATGATGCGTTAAAGGGACTCCCGTAAAATCCCCCCAGACATCCCGTGGGAAAAGCTAGTGTGAGCTACGGTGCGTTCACGAGGCTTTGGATTAAAAACGTGAAGCTCCTGGATATGTAGTAACAACCTGACCAACCACAACCATTTTTACACATAGTATAGATTATTTATCAATAACATTTATCATTTTTTAGGATACAGTTTTGATATGTTAACCCCTGTTTTTAATTAAGCAGCTGCATCATTGTGGTGAAGACAGGTATTTCAGAATATTTTGCGAGAGAGCATCAATATTTATTCCTAAGCAGTTATCATAGATACAGTAACATCCTGATCATAAAATTTACAAGAGTTAATCGTTTCCATTTTATAGTTTTGTTATGTCCGACAACACGTGAATGCAGTAAAAACCTGGAAGGGGCCGCGCCCTCTCTTGCGCGGCCACGTAGCCCAGGTAGACATTACTTTACATACTGTTTACTTTATGTGCTACAGTAGTGACTCAAGACTCATACAGTCACACTATAGGTCTACACACTGCACATATTTCTACAAATGATAAATAAATCTGCATTGTTGTTTTTAAGTAAGTAAAGTAAAAGTAAAAATGGAACTAATTATATTCATGTAGCTATTTCTGTCAGATTCTGCAGTTTCACCTCCTTAGTAGGAAATAACGTGTTGAATTACAGTATACATGTGCGTATATATTGAAATTACCTGAAATTCTGAAATGCACAAGAAAGAAAGGACGCTCGAGTTTACTGGAAAAAAGCAGTGAAGATCAAACCTTACATGCAGTCACCAGATTTCTATTTGATTATGAGCTAATGAGAGGAGCTGGAGCGCAGCTGCAGACATCACATCGTGTCCCAGCACTGTCATCCAGCTCCAGGCAGGACTGTTGCATAATAAAATCATTTAGCAGTTTCACGTAGGGATAGAAATGGTGCTCATTAAAGTTGTAATAAGTAAAGGGCACTTAGTCATAAAATTACTCAAGTTTAAAAACTATTACATATATGATGTACAGAAGTAGCTATAAACATAAACAACACAAATATCCATTATAATTTAGTGTATAAAGTAGTTTGACTGCACCTCTTTCACCTCATTTGCGTGAAGTCACGCTTTGCCCCACTTAGAATAGAATAGAATTACTTCAAATTTGATTTAAGTGTTTTTGACCTACATGCTGAAGAACAGACGCTCAATAACAACACTGTACTCAGGATGGACAGACGTAAGTCTTGATCTCCTGTTCTCTGGTGACGACTCCCACACAGACTGTCATTTCTGCAGTAATGTAATCCATGAACCTTTTTCCTCATACGGCGTAATTTAATTCAATAACGGTTAACAAATCTACTTAAATGACCATATTTCACTGTGTCAATTATAAATAAATCAGGCAGCGTAAAGGGTGTTTTATTCTGGCTTTGATCCGTTTATTTAAAAAGAGAAATAAACAAGCTGCATTAATTAAAATACAATGTGTTGTATCGTAATTGTCACAGGAAAAGTCTTGAATGAGTTTTGCTTGTGAAATATTTGAAGGTAGAGTGTACATCATGTGGTTACATTTGAATAGCAAATAAATAAACATGATTTATAGTGAATGTGAAGCGATAATATTATTTTATTGGAACCTCACTAGTAGAAATGATGTTGTTTAATTTGTGCATTTTGTCTTTTACAGGAAAATAAAGACACAGAATCACGTTGGCAGCGCTGCTTTCAACAGTTCAACCTTGAGAAGCTCTTGACCAGGAAGTAAACTCAGGTTATCAGCATTATTACGAAATGGTGACGCAGATTATCTATGATCTTTTTTTTCCTATCCCTGTACTGCAAATATACTGCATGACATTGAATAAAAATTAATGATTAAAACTATTAAAATAATAAAAAGAAATCTTTGAATCAACAAAGCTGAAGCACATTTAACAATATTTTTCCTGTTTCTCATTTGCTGCATGTTTGCATTTGCAACTTTCAATGAAAATCACCAGCGTTACCTGTTACACTGTTGATGTTGCTACACTAAGATTATCAATGGAAAGAAACAAAGTTTGACCTGCAAACAACTGATTCTACGTCTGAGATTTTGCGTCGACCTAAAAAGTGAAGGTGTCAGTAAAACGTATGACTTTAGGTTTGTATGTTTGTTTGACTGAAGGATCGCCGTAGTTGATTGTTGTATACTTTGGCTTCTGTTTTGGTTTGTCTCTCTCAGCTTGAATCTCTGGTAACGTTACAGAAAATCTCTCGATGTTTTTGAACTCAACTTTCGCATCAGCATCTTCAGAAGATGTAAAACTCTGCTGCGAATTTGTGGGTTTTATGTCCATTAGTGTCACTTCCTCCTTGTATTTTTCTTGTGGTTTAGCCTCTTCTGTGATTGTATGAAGGGTCATTTCATTTAGAGGACATGTTTCAATGTCTTGAAATGTTTCTATCATCATTGTATCAGATAGTGATGATGGAAATGCAACCACAGGACTTCTGTCTTTATCTGGTGCTGATAGAGAGAAGGAATTAGTCTCATTAGCTTCTTGTTGATAATCGCGTCTGTAAACACGTGGGATGACATATTGAGGTATCCTTTTTTGAACTGGTTTGCTCTCCATTAATTCACAGCCTGTTTCTGTAGAAAGTCCCTTCGTTTTTGTTTTCACAGTGTCTTCAGATTTCTTGTCTTCAGATCGACTTGTGGTTGTTTCCTCAACAGATTCAATCCCATTTCTTTCTGCTCTGTTGTCACTACAGCACTGACCTGCAGGTGAGTCGCTGTGAGCAAATTGTTGAGCTGCATTAGGACCATTTGTTTTCACATCTGGATTCTCTAAAGTTTCAGGTTTTGCTTCTTGCAGATATAGTGCAGGAGAAGAGTCTGCACACGTCGACCACATCGTCGAACAGGTCGTGATTGTCGCCATGTGCCAGTTCACTGGAGCCTCTGCCTGAGAAAGAAGCTGATATGGTTGTGGTGTGGACCACTCAGTGACAGACGTTGAATAAAGCAGCTGTAGACGACCGTATTTTAATCTGTTGGTGATAAACTGAACTTCATGTTCTCCTGACGTCCAACCATCATCAGCTTGACCAGTCACGTGACTCTCAGACTCATTTTTCATTTGGTCTGCTTTTGATTCACTGTCTTCTACTTGTGAGTTTTTTGCTGTTAAAATATCTCCCACCTGTTCTGGTCTTTGTTCCTGCTCATTTATAATTTGATTTTTTTTCAATGTTTTACTTTTCATAACCTTGTGTTGGTTTTGTTTGTGGACGTTTTTGTTTTCCACCTGCTGTTGTCGTCTTTCCTTAACACAACTCGTAACCTGCTTGTCTGTTCCTCCCGAACATTTTAAGTCACTTCCTTTACGCACTGTGGCCATCGTCTCAAACTTCTCCATCAGTGACGATAAAAGGACTCCTCTTCCAATCAGTTTTGGTTTGATCGGCTCTTTCTTCTGCAGATTCAGTCCCTTTTCTTTCTGTTCAGCCATGGCAAACTTGGCCACCATATCCTTCACACTGCCTCCTCTTCTCAGGCCTTGTTCTCTTTTATTTCGGTCCTTCTTGTGTACATCTTCTTTACCATCTTGGTTGTGGTTCATCTTCATCAGTCCCCTGCTGGAGGACAGAGTTCCCACCTCCCTCTGGTGGGTGATGGGGGTTTTGGGTGTGGATCGTATGAATTTGGATTGGAGGAGCTGAAATGTGGTGATGCGTCTGGGAATTAAATCACCTGATCTTTGGTTTTCTCCACACCTGACTGGTAATTTATCCTTCCGTAGATCTGACTGACATTTTTCAACAATCCTGGAGCTGACTGCTGTAGTTTTTTCCTGATGTTGAGTGTGTTTCATTAAAGTCTCAGTCGTCTGATTGGGACAATCCTGGTTTCTTGTGTTTCTTCCTGCTGCAGAACCAGACTCCGTCTTCTCCAAGTTCCTGTTTCCGTCGAGCCTCTGGGGCAGATCTTGTGTTAGATATTGCAGGAGACTCTCAAAAATCCCTCGCAGCACCGGGCGGCAGTTGCGATCTCTAAGCAACTTCTTCAACAAACTGGCATCCGGGTTGATACAGTTGTTCCAAGAATCTGGTCTACGGAGAATAGAGGACATGCAAAACTTTTTAATCCATTCGGAAACTGCTGCTGGGGGAAAAATCTTGCTGTTATATTTCCTTCAAGGCTGGCTCATACAATGAGCTTCGACACAGTTAGTCATCAAATAAAACTAGTTGCTGTTACTCAGAGCAATCTAGAGAAAATTTAACTTAATAATCTTCTACAATTGTATGATTTGATTCAACAAACCCCTGCAGCTTCGTACAATCAAGGAGATAAAATGTTCAGACTGTGTGACAGTGTGAACTGTTACAGGTGATTAGTTCAGGAGAAGAGGTGCAAAAGGAGAAAAAAGAAGCTATTCATCAAAAATAAATATAAATGCTTAAGTTAAAGATAAAGAGACAGGTACTTCATGCATAATATATTTCTTAGTTCATTTTAATCATATCATATTAATATTCACCACATTATGATGCTTTCATAACATACACTAAACCTGATAAGAGCATCACAGTGCAAATGGTAATAAATAGTATATTAAACATAATAACTACTCTAAAACTGAGTATGTTATGCATAGAAGTTCAAAATTCATAATTTCAACCACATTTCACATGCATCAATGAGCTAACGATCTACTGAAAACTATTAAATCAAGCACCTTTGAACAAAACCTGCAGAAAACAGCGTTTGTACAATACAACATTGTAACATTGTGCTTATTGTTAATACAAGTTAGCATCAGAGGAGGAGAAGGTCAGCGAAGGAAAGATTATCTTCTGGTTGTTAAATCATGTACAATCCTTAGTTCACTAAATGTTACAGAAGCCAGAGAGTTGTATTTTCCCCACAGCTCTGTCATTTCACTTTAAGAGACACAAGTCATTGGAGCATTTATTTGGCCTTAAAGTCACAATGTGTCAAAGTGATTCCAGTTGATTTAGCAGAAATGATTCATGTCAGATCTGTGGATAGTGGAGAAAAGGACAGGAAGCCACTTGAGACTATGAGATACTAGCGGGCAGGACTAGAGGGCAGCGTAGGACAGAGTGAAGCAGTTTTAGAGTCATGTGCAGCTCCGCTGACAGCCAGTAGGGATCAGGCCAGTAAGGATCACGTTTACTTGTCTGTGCATTTCTCTGCAGATGCTGCATTGTACAGTGAAGCTCCCAGCTCCTCCAGACGCTCTCTCTTGTCCAGATCCTGGTACAGGCTTTGAGGAACCTGGTTTAGACCGTGCAAGAGGCCAAAGAGGCAACCGGCAATTAGACCTGTGGCTTCACTCTCACCTGAAATGACACACAAGACCACGGTGAGAACAGCTTCTATTCATAACACTACAAATTTATTTTTGTAGTGTTACGTTTTGCAGGATGCTGTAGTTGTCACCTCCATGAAACATGGCTCGTTTACAAAGCTCAGTCCAGTCACTTCCTGCAGCCAGAAGAGCATCGTAGGCGATCATCGGGGCATCGTGACCTCTGCGACCTGCACGGCCCTCTGAGCTCCATCGTTTATACATCTGTATGGACGAGGAAAAACAGAAACACGCGCTTAACTTTGTATGCTTTTTTTACTGTGTGAGTCAGAAAGGAAAGACTTACCTTGTCCGTCTCCTCAGCATCGTAGCGATCTGCAAACACCGGTTTGTTTTGTCCTTCTTTATCTATTTCTCTTTCTTCAAGGTAAAACTGCCACTTTGCCTCAAAGTAGAACCAGTTCTCTTGATATTCTGCACACAAATGCACAATCACACACACGTCAGACACCTGAGCTGAAACCAAGCTGTAAAACAGAAACAAAAGTAGAAAAACAGTTGATGTACCTGCCATGTGTCGTATGGTCTTCTTGCAGTACTCCTCGGCCCGAGGGATGACCTTCATCAGCTCACGGCCCCAAGTCACGACAGATTTACCCTGAATGGCATAGGAGGCAAACAGCGCAGCGGTCATGGAGCCGAGGAAGCCTGAAGAGGTGACATCAATGGATGGATGGATGAATGTTTTATTCATCCCAAAGGTAAATTAAGGTGACACCTGTTTGATCTGCTGACACCTCCAACATTCTGTATACATGTTTTAAAATAGCTTATAAACCATTAACTTTGTCACCTGTGGGGTGGTTATGTGTCATTCGTCCAATCTCGATGCTGACCTCCACCAGGGTGTCGAGTCTCTCTGGCTGCCAGTATCTCATACCCACACACATGGCTTTAGCAGCTGCTCCAAACCCAGAACCTGGACATGTGTGAGCACATCCGCAGTAGTTATATAGAACTCATAAACTTTGAAAACAATAAGATAATATCTAAAATATCCAGTAACCTTTTTCATTAAATGGTGTGTGCCATGCGAGCAGGAAGTTGTGAGGTTTGAGGTGGACACATCCCTCCACAGTCACCGGATCAGGAGTTCTGCCCTGGAGAGAAACCATCGCTTCAACATAGAGACGTACCAGCTCCCGGTACAGGTCCTCCAGACACCAGTAATCTGCACACACACACACAAACACACACAGTCATTCATGACTGGCATGCACAAAGAGATGAGTGGTACCGTTGCGCTCTAAGTTTAGCCTCGGCCGGCCACACCACAGATTAGGACCAGCATGCCTGTGGGGCGATGGAGTCACTTCCACACGCCGTGAGGTCAGCGGGGACCACGAGTTGAGCCCACAGTCATCCTGCTAAAATTTTTGTGTGTGTGTGTGAGAGAGAGAGAAACTGTTGACAAAGAAGCATGAGCTAATTCAGTGATCTAAAGCTCTGATGAAAGACGGGAACTTTCATCGTCTTGACTCAAGTGTGGTTCAGATCTTGTTACGCTGAGACTTGACTTCAATCAAAGATACTTTGAATACGTTGTGAATAACTGAACTATTAGTTATGATTTGTTTTTATTGCCACTGTAATTGTGTTTTTTCACACAAAAGATTGACAGGTGTTGGTGTTTATATTAACAGCATTCATTCCACTCCAGACATTTTTTTTTCTAGCCACCATGTTTGTGTGTGTGTGTGTGTGTGTGTGTGTGTGTGCAGGAATGCAGCAATGCAGCTAAACAGGGCCCCCTAATCTCAAAAGATGTCATCACCATTTCTCTGCAACGGTGACATTAGCAACGAGTTGCATCTGTAGCCAAAAATGATACCAACAGATTATGGAGGAGTCTGACCTGCCATTGTTCAGTAACGGAGAGAAGTGGGGATCAGTTCTTCCAGCATCCACAATCTATTTTAGACTCTTTTATCCTGGCAACTCCTGACCGCTTTGATGGCACGGGATTGTATTTACATATAGGAATTTATAAGAAATGTTTCTTCTAAGATTTTGTATTTGATGTCCTGTTGTTTTGTTGTGATAAGCAGCTTCTACTGACTATAGAAGAAGATATTACTGTCTTTCTAAATGTAGAAAGATCAAAAGCACATGTGTGAATATTCTAGGAACATGTTAAGTTGTTTCTATGAACAGGAAAATGAAAAACAAAGAAAGTTGTTGGTTTTATGTGTAGATAAATATACAATTAGAATTATAGGAAAATAGGAAAAAAGTTACAAACAAATGTGTAAGTCTGACATAATAATACCTGTTATTAGTGCTTCTGCCGTCGTCATGTGCATCAGTGTGGCATCACTCAGGGGCCAATTATCAGGGTCCAGTTTCAGGGCCCCCAATCCCCCCAGAGACGCCAGCTCCTCCTGGATCTTCTTTCCAGAGGTGCAAGTTTCCCAACGGCCCTTTCTGTAGCCCAACGCATCACCAACAGCACCAAGAACCATGGCTGCCTTGAATTTCTCCATGATTCACCCAGTTAATAACACAAAATAAATGCACCACTCGTTTCGATCTTTCCCTTCAGCTCAAAGTCGAAACAGACATTTTCAAATCTCCAGCTCCAACACTTTTTGGATTTGGATCAAGATTTACACAGAGAGAGAGAGAGAGACTCTGTCCCTTCTACATAATCGGTCGCACACGAAGCATCACGTTATCAGCTGCAGAGTCTTTGTGTTGGGCGGTGGGAAGTTCAGCTCTGATCAGGTGTCTCCTAAAAAGGAAATCCCCCCACGGCCACCAACGAACTACAAGCTGCATGTGGAGGGTTGATGGAAGTGGAGGGGTGAGATGCTAATGTGTTGCTGCACCAGAGCGCCAGCTTGTTGGTCAGCTGCTGCTGGAAACTTGACATCCCAGTTGCCCCCGGCCCCATGGGAGGAGGAGGAGGGTAATAATGGAGCATTATCTCTAATCCTTACCTCACTATTTTAAACTTTTTTATGAATCATCTCCTGACGTCAGATCATTTACTCTCTAGTTATGTGAACTGTGTCCAGGAGTTTCCCTCCTCATGCCTTTGTTTAATCCCCATCTTCATCCTGTGCTGTGACTTTATCTCCTGTGAGTCACGTGCATTACATTTAGAGTGACAGCAGACATGA
This sequence comes from Polydactylus sextarius, assembly GCA_016801845.1. NCBI lineage: Eukaryota > Metazoa > Chordata > Actinopteri > Polynemidae > Polydactylus > Polydactylus sextarius. Next base: position 20,336,104 of record CM028906.1, read on the forward strand.
CCAGGAGGGATAATAATGATGATGATGATATGCAGCAGGTATGGGACAACTGTTACTGACAGTTCACATGCAGGATTTTGCAGGAACCTGCTGACTACATTAGACACAACTGTCTGCATTGAGTATACAATCATTTAGCCATATTGTAACAGTTAAAATTATCTGATGAATTCATTATTAAAAGATTAAAAGTAACTAAATTAGTTCCTGTTTTACCAGAAAAATTAGATTAGTTTTTAAGTTAAATATTTACCTGTGATTTCTCTTTTTTTTCAAATATGTTGTGTGTATAGATGATCATCAAACATCAACACGAGGACGTACATCTTTTACAAGTCTGTTAAAAACAACATGCTTTATTGACAACTTTCTTAAAGAAAACCATGTATGATGTGTGTCTGTGGCAAAACATAATATTCTGTAAATACCTGTTGTTTTTCTTGCCGGCAATAATAATAATAATTATAATAATTATAATTATAATAATAATAATACTGTTTTGATCAGAATATTTTGCAAGACTACATGTTTGACAAATTAAAATGTCTTAAATGTACCATATTATCTGAATACTGAAAGACGTCACATTATCTTGTTCCTGAATCACAGACGACGTCAGATTGTAAAAAGCTTTCACACCATCTCACTCGACCATGACGACAGCACTGACAGTTTCGTACGTTTCACTGAACCAACGCTTATTTACCTTGTTTTAGTTACAAAGATGAAGAACATGAAACATTTACCAGCTCCGACGTGAAGCTGCGTTCAGTCTCGTGACCAAAACGATGATGAACTTCGACCTGATGTGTCAACACCAACATAGTTTATGACTAAATCATGTTCACATAAATATGAGAAATTAAAACAAACTCTAATAAAAACCTAATAAAAAGGTATTTATTTGCCCTGTAGTTATGTGCTGAGAGTCGTTTGACATGGCAAAGGTTTCATCACGGTGGCAACAATAACAGCAGTGAAGCTTTTTGCTGTGTGGGACAGAAAACATGGCTGATACCACCTACTGCTGCTCTGCCACATGTTCACACAGCTGCTTAGTGTTTATAAAAACACTCGAAGAGCAACAGTAAATCTGCACAAACCTCGACAGTTGAAAAACATCTGATCACATCTGTCATCACAGCTGGATTTGAGATCAGAATTTCTTTCTTTTTTTTTTTCGTTTTGTTTTGTTTTTAAAGCTGTGATGTTCAACACACTGACAAATGCTATATTGCACAATCACCCAAAGGTGGCAGCACAAGCAGTGTTATTAAAGTGACTCGCTTCATTTCAAAACGCCGCCATCCGCTGCATCACAAAGTGTAAACACAGTTAAAACTCTTGGCTGCGACGTTGATGTTCAGCGTGTGAGTGTGAAACCTACTGTCATGTAAACTCAGTAGCTCTGTAGCTGTATGCGGTGTCGTCTGATATTTAAAAAAAAAAATGAAATAAAATAAAACAGAAAAAATAAAAAAAAATATATATCAGTAAATCAGTGCAGCTTGTTTGTAGAGTTGGTGGAAATGGTCAACGTGCCAGTTTCTCCTTGTGATCAGTTTTCACTCTGCAAAACTTAAAAAAAAAAAAAAAAAAAAAACTAAAACAAATGTGATGCAATAGTATTTTTTTAAACTCTAATCATCTGTTTTATCTGATAAATCTACTCTCATGTCTGAGTATTTTACAACTGTAACAACAGCGATTGTGCTGGTGCTGCATACCATAACAAAAGAGTTGGATCTGAACTTCTTTCTACTGTTGCTGAATAAAGATGAATAACTTTCTTATCGTAATAAAACCAACTGAAAATATTTAGCATCGTATTGTAAAAGAGGCAATATGTTTAACTCCCCTCCCTCCTCCCATAACACACACACACACACACACACACACACACACACACACACACACACACACACACACACACAGTTACACACAGTTACACACAGTAACAAGCGTTTCCTTGTCTCTCAGCGTGATTGTTAGAGAGCAACACATTCTCTATCTCAGTGAAAATAATGTAGATTAACTTGTTTTGTTTTGTTTTTTCCTCCTCAGCTTCCATGGCACTGCTTCATACTTGTGTGACACAAACATGCAGGTTTTAACACATGATTCAGTTCATAATGAAAAAAGTGAGAGGCCACGTCCGACTGCATCTATAACTTAATCGTCTGCATGTGCTGAGTGCTCGCATCACTGTCCCTCCTCACTGTGCCGAGGGTTCAGGTTAATGAGCAAAGTCCACAGCCGCTTTCTGAAGCCGCACCCGTCGGTGTCGAGTTTTAAGGTACCCATTTTTTTTTTTTTCCATATTGCGATTAGAAAGTTTGTCCTCGGTTAACGACGACAAAAACCTTCCTGTTTCTTTTTAGAGCTGATTCTCCGAGTCGTTCTCCAACCGAGGCTTCGTCTGCAGCTGGAGGAACGATCGCACGACGAGCTGCAGACAGGCTTATTGAGAGAAAAGTCTCTTTTTGGCTCATTTGTATATATATAAAAAAAAAAAAAAAGGAAAAAAAAGGAAACACAAACTCCATCAGCTGCGTGAAGCTGCGACAAACATTATGTCATGCTGCGTTTACTTCCCGTTACAATCGGCCTAGCGAACTCCACAAAGTCGTCTATAAGGACGGGCCATGCTCCTGAGGAAAGATGGGAAAAAAACGTTTGTTAGTTTAATCTGACACAATAATTTTATTCAAAAGAGCAGAGTCTTAACGCTATTTTTGTTCAGAATAAAATAACAAACACTGACTACTGCGTGCTGTGTATCATCTCTAATTCTAAGCAAAAAACATCTCGTCAACAATGAAACTTTTTTCTTCTTTTCTCTTTTACTAGATTATGTTGATAATCAGTTTCAGCAACTGCAAATGCAGGGAAATTGTGGTACAACATTGAATAACATCTGCATATAGCCCCGGCAACAAAGGTAGGGCAGCTTATATGATACCTGAGAGACAAAAATCCAGGTCAAAACAAAAGCTGCAGCTCACTCCCTACTGCTTGGAAAACTGAAACGCTGCAAGCATTTGATTTTATTTTAATTCTCCAGTCAAGCCAGTAAGTAAATTTATCAAACTAAACAGCTTGAGTAAAGCATCTTAACTTTATTTTAAGATATTATCGGTCACTTCAATGCCCGTTATAAAACTTTATTTCAACTGAGTGGATCAGCGTCAGGTATTTACGTAACATGTGTCATAGTCTAACACAATCAGTGTTAATCTGAATTATCAGCTTTCACTATAATGTGACCACTGATGCGATTTTATTACAGATTGACTTAAATAGTCTCACCTTCCTCGTCATAGTTTGACATGTCGTCTGCGATCATGTTGCCAAAGTCCAGGAGCAAGTTCCACGTGTCTTTGGGAATCGACCGCTTGTGATGCTCCTGCACGAAACGAGTAACATTATAACACAAACCGGCTTCATCAAATGTATTACAACTGTTAAATGTTTCCAACTCTGCTGTTGGAGGAGTCTGAATGTGGGCGTGTGTGTAGATCACATGCACACAAGCATTAAAAAAAATGTTAAAACTAACTTATTAATAACAAGAAAACTAAACCTTATTGCAGATGAACCAGATGTTTCCACTCACCAAGCAGGAACCGGTTCCAAAGGTCCAAGAATTTGAAGCGACCGGTGAGAACTAGATTCCAATAAGCAACCGCCATCTCAAGATCTACGACAGAAAGAAAACAGAGTATTTATGACTGGATTATTATTTTATTTTTTGTCCTATAAAATGCAATAAAAACTGTAGTTTTTATTTAATTTAAGTAAGAATCTTAAGTTTTTGGTCTCACCTAAACCTTTCTGACCGGGGTTCTTGGCGAAATTGAAGGTAAACTGGTAAAAGTCTTTGAATTTCCCCGTGTCTTTCAGCTCCTGTTCTAGTCTGGGAAGGATCGCCTTTAGTTTTTCAGGACTGTCACAGCTGGAGGACGAAACACATGTTTATTAACAACAGCTGTTTTAAAACTTTAAACTCTTTATTACTGCAGTTTTTTTTTTTTTTTTTGCTTCTGTGTTGCTCACCCTAACTCAGACATGCCGTCCACAAACTCTTTCCTGCTAAACTCGCACTGTGTCGCCGCCCTGAACTTCCACGCCACCACCAGGATGCTCATACTCGCTGGATCCAGCGTCAGGTCATCACAGAACTGCTGGATCCCATCGATGCCGATCTTGTTCTCATCCTGTGGGTCTACAAAGACGAGCAAGGAAAGACATTCACAACTGTAACAAACACTACAAACAGACGAACAGTGCCAACATTGACATTAGTTTGTAAACTCTTGCCTTTGTATCTGTTGTAGAGCTGCTCCAGCTTCTTGCGATCCACGGAGGTTTTCATGGATTCTTTGTAGTAGAGGTCCGGGTTTTGGAAATAGTTATCTGTGGCCACTTCTAGTTTCCAGTCATTCTGCGTCAGGCAGTACACGGCCGTCCTCTCCCCCGCCTGCGTGAAGGACATGAACTGCCGAACCTTGTCCTTCTGGGATGATTTCAACTTGTGCTGTAAAACAAGAAGACGCAGGTAAATACAGGGTTGGAGTAACATGTTAGGGCGAAAACACTGAGAGCTTCTACACATACAAAGACACACACTCCTATCACCTATTTTAAACAAAAACAAACTTCCCTGGAATGTTACCGACACCATGTGTCCATTAGTTTTATTAATTTACTTGTATTATTAGTAAAACAAGTATCCTGGGACAAAGTGCAATAATATTGTAGTGCAATAATTATGTATATTGTCTTGTCTGTCTGCTCTTATTTTTTATTTCACTTTTTAAATATGCATGTATGCGTGTCTATGCAAATGACAACAAAGACCTCTCTACCTAATTTATTTAAAAACCTGCAGAATCCTACTTTAATATCATTATTAGTAGTTGTTGTAATAATGCTTCATTGTGCTTCAGACAAAGATTACATGAATTCCTGGTTTGCATGATTGGAAATAGGAAATAATGCAGAGATGTGTACATAAACAGTCAAAAAAGGGTGCAAAGATTTAATTCCCATTTTAATCTAAACAATGCAAACTACTTCCTGGATCTCATCTGTGCACAAACAGAGCTGGATGTGGATTATAAATAAACAATAACAAGAAATATCAGTCAATTTATAAAGTAAGACTCATAAGATTCATGCAACCTGCAAGTATCAGTGCATTAGTTTGCAAAATAACTCGTCGTGTATAGATTTAAATTTACACGGTCATCCTGAGCGTTGCATCGTCTTTGCAGAGCTGCAGCCCTGACCCACCCGATCATCATCATCAAACTGCACTGACGGTGACAGAGCCACCGGTGTTAGGCGACCCAGTTTCCCCGGGGGAGGAGAGGGGAAGAGAGGGGGAGGAGGTGGAGGTGGGTGGGCTGATTTATCCTGCAGCCGCTCTCCTGACCCGGGGGTTTACCAAAAACGGAAAGGTACGTGCTGCAAGTGACCGGGTCTCTCTAAATACCAACAACTGACCTTCCATCTCCCTACACGCACACACTCACTCACACTCACATCACCCTGACAATGCGACACTTTCTGAGGACACTCCGATCCGTTTTACCGATGTGTTTAAATAACGTCAACTGACAGCCGGTACCGGTTTCCAGACTTGTTTAACGGGACTAAACAACTGTTCCGGTTTCTTATTTTTAATCTTACCTACCATTTTATCACCCGCTGTTTTGCCCAACTTGATATCCAATTGCCGCTTGTGCGCATGCGCACTAGAAATGCGCTACAGTGACGGCGCCGTAGTCATGGGAGTTGTAGTCCAACGGCGCTGCTGTCTCACAGGCCCGGAGTCGAAGATTTGTTCATTTTTACACCTTTATACTTTAGTTGACAACTATTTTAGCAAAAATACAGAATTTATTCAATAATTACTACACCAATAAATGACGCCTACATTCATTGAAAGTGTCCGGTTTAACTTAGTTAGAATCAGCACTGCTAAGCACAGGGTTGTAGCCTGAAAACTCAAAGCTAAACTACATTAAATCGCGTTGTTGACATTTAAAATCAAACATATTATGTCGAACGAACTATTTATGCGCGTTAAAGTGAAATCAACTTGTTATGGCTGTTAAAGTTTAAATACACTTGACACGATTGGGCGTAAAATAAAAAACACAGGCTAACGTCTGAAAACTACAACTCCCATATCAAATCTGATAAACATGTTTAGGAAGTAATCTGAAGATGGATCTAAATTACATGGACGTGATTAAATTAAGTAAAAAATGAGTTATAATTGTTTGTTTTTAGTTGTAAATTGTGTTAATGTTTCTTTAAAACGCGTCTCGATTTTAAACTGTTAACTGAGAGTTGTTATGCTAACGTTAGCCAAAGTTGTGTATGTGTGTGTGTGTATGTATGTGTGTGTTTATGTGTGACAGCTTCAGGAATTCAAGGACTTAACTTCACTTTAGTTTTAGCTCCATTAAAAAAAACAAGATGGTTGAACTTTATAAACTTAAACACACTCAAAAACTAGCCTCAAACAGGATGATTTTGTGTTGTTAAACTAACGTTAGCTTGAGCTTACCTTTGAGCAGTAGCGTTAGCTGTTAGCCGTTAGCTCGGACGTTGTTAACCGACGGCCGCAGGTCGCAGGAGTAAACACCAAGTTATTCTCCAAGTGAACCGGTGAACGGCTGCGGAGCTTCCAGCGATGTGGCAAAGGAGGAGGAGGGGAGTCGGTGCTGCTGCTGCCGGAGCTGCTGGTGGTGGTAATGCGGCACAACAACATGATTGTTCCCGTCTTCTCCTGCCTCTTTTTCAGTCGTGGAGTGGAGTAAAGAGCCAGGACGGCGCAGCACATATTTCTCAGGTAGTTTGTTTTCTCTCTGTCTTTTAAATACGTTTTCACTGATCATATACATAATTTGTTAAAAAGAAGAAGTGAGTAGTGTATATGTGTGTGTTTTGTATTTCCTGGTTTGTCTGCTCTGGTTTACCCTTTGGCTAAAATGATCTCTGGGATTTTTCTGGTAGTTTTTCCAGGTTTTATTTACATGTATATGTTTGTTTTTCAGCTGTTTGTGTTTATATCTTATATCTGTTCATGCAACCTTCAGGTTTGAGATCAAAACCTCAGTTCAGACCATTGAAATGTACCTTAACACTCTACATAGTTACACTTTATACTTAAACTTAATGAAATCCTGATTATTAAACTATAAAAATAGTTGCCAAGTATTTTAACTAATCAATTAACTATTTAATTGTTGCAGCTGTAACTTTCTTGTCAATTAAATCTATAAAACATGGGAAACAGAGATACATGTAAAGCATTACAATAAAATATGTGACTATATTTTTATTTGGTGATATTAATGAGGGAAATTATAGTATATTTATGACAACTAGATTAAATAATAAAAGGTGATAATGATAATTAAAGGTTCTAAATGTTATATTTGAAACTTTAATATAGTTGTAAATAAATATGTTCTAATTAAGAGTTAGCGGAGTGATGGTGTTCAGAGTGTTTCCTCTGTGTGTTCGACTGCATGTGCATGTGCATGTTAATGTTTGTGAGATTTATCTTTCCTTTTAAATCTAGTGCCTTCCCCTTGGTTATAAAAGAGACAAAGACTGTGTGGAAAGCAGCCCAAATTGTCACCATCAAAACAAAAATGAAAACAAATACCACAGAGACAGAAAGAGATAAAAGCAGAGAAAAGTTAAACTAGATCTGACAATTGGCAGTGACGTTTGGTTGGTGTGAAAGTTTTCTTCTGGAACAGTCCAGATCTATGAGCTGCTAAGTAAATCCAGCTGCACTCAGACTTTTCTTCTCCTTGATGGTTGATAAAGACCCATGTCTGTTTTCAATTTGCTGTTATTGATTATAGATGTGTTTGACTGGCGTTGCTGCATCGTTGATGTTGCGGTTTTGGCCTTTTTTCTCCTTTTTCTTGGCTCCTATGACTTTATTCAGTCGTCCTCCTTGGTGTGTGTTTGTGCCTCTTTCACAACACAAAGTCAAGGAGGATTGAGGCCAAAAGGAGACTGGTGGTGTGTCTGAGTTCAACAACTAGTTGCAATGAATATTGTTTACATAATCTTCAAATGTCTTGTTCTGTCAGTCGCCCAAACCTATCAAATTCTCTCAAATTTGACAATATAAAGTTATAAAATATCTGATAATGAGCTAAAAATAGTCAGTATACAACTAATCCAACATTGTAGCTTCTTTTTACACTGCTACATGTCTTTCACAGTCATAGTTGAAGCTCCACCTCAACCCAAACAAGTTTTACTTAAGTTCATTCATGAAGAACCAGTCAATGATTTGAATATTTCTCCTTCACTGCTGTAGATATTTGTGTGTGCTCAACAGTTTGTTAACCTAAATGGAAAAATGTTTTGATAGCGTCTAATTTAAAGGGTTGAAGTGTGTTTTTTATCAAATTGAGAACGTTTAGAATTGAAGAAACTGAAGTTATTTACGCGTGTGTGTGTTTCTGTGTATGCTTGTTTCTCCTCTGCAGCCAAGCACCAAACAGTGGTGCTATTGATTTCCAGCAACAGTAGCAGCAGCGTGGCTGCAGTCCAGTCGTAGGAAGAAGGACCGAGGAGGAGTTTGGAAAGTTAACGTCACCCAGCTTGACTCATGCTCACAAAGGTGCGGACCAGCTCGGGTGTGAGTTGAATATATTCACTCATTTTACATGTAATAAAAAATGATGAATGTATAAGCAAGCACGTGACATCAGCTGATGTTTTTACACCTTTGAATTTAAGCATCTGTAGTTTTAGTTGTATGAGCTGTATGCAGAACAGGAAATACTACAGGATTTAACTCTTGTGATGTGTTCAGTCAGGTTAAATTTACTCGACACACAAAGACGATGTCAGGTACTTTACTCCTCTACATGGTCCTAGTAGCCACTGATAGCAGCCAGTAATGGAGGACGTAGTCATGTATACACAGCTGTTCAAGTGTAACCACACCCACAACTCAAAGATAAAGCTCCACACATGGGCTTCATAAAAAGAGATTATCCACAGTCACTGTGTGTGTCACTGGCAGTTTCTGTATTTTTTACATTTCTCCCTCTTTCTCTTCTCGGTCACAGGTGCCAACCCCCACACTCTGGTGAAGACCTAAGCCGAGGTTTTGATGCAGGTTGTATGTGTGCTGCTGTGCCTTGGCCTGGCGGGGGCGCTAGCTGCTGTGCAGAAGGACCAGGTGGCTCAGCATGCCATCAAGCTTTACCGCAGCAAGGTCCCCACACAGGGCCACAGCTGGGTGGCCAGCAACTGCAAGCGGCTTGTCGGACTCCTGCGGCAGAAAAATGTCGTTGTCAAGAAACTGGCCTCGGCTGCAAATGCTGTCGGCCGAGACCGGGCGCTTTCTGAACCTGAGAGACACTTCCAGGTACAAGACTGAGAGGAAATACGACACCGAACAGCAAACTTTGTGGCAGTGACTGTGATTTCAAAAAATAAATTTTTTGTTTGGCTCAGAAGTAATGTGATCTTTTTGTGTTAGTCTTTAGTCTGTGTCTTTTCAGGGTGGAGTCTTTGTCTCTTGACACATCCATGTTTTCACAATAACTCAACCACAGGACAAGTTTATGTTTCAGTCAGCCTCTTATTAAAGTCCTGTAAAACATTTCAGTGGATTGTTTTTTCAGTCACAACTCTTGTTGTTCATCCTGTTTGTCATGTTGAATTGAAACTGACACGTAGCTGCTCTCATCAGGATTTTCAAGATAGAAAATAAGAATTTTTTTTTATCCTTCATAACTCAGTGAACATGTTGTGTCTCACGTCTTGTGTCTCTCAGGTTCACACGTTGGAGGTTTTCCAAAAGGAGCTAAATGAGAGCGAACACCTGGTGTTTCAGGCGGTTCACAGCCTGCAGAGGGCGCTGCAGGGTGACTACAAGGACGTGGTCAATATGAAGGAGAGCAGCCGACAGCGGCTGGAAGCGCTCAGGGAGGCAGCCATCAAGGTGAGAGCACTGAAGTCAGCAGTGTCTCAGAAACACTGAGTCACAGTGAGTCTGCAGGCAAATCTGGCAAAGTGAGATCAGTGTTTCTGTTATAAATACATTCATGTTACATAAATAAACACATTTCAATACCAGCGAGTTGATAAATCATCACTGTTTTTATCAACACTAACATAAACAGAGCTTCGTGTTGCAATATTTTTGTTAGAAAAAAAAAAAACACTAAAAAATAGAGTTATTTTAAGGAAAACTGGTTGCTTAGTCTTTAGACTATGAAAAATTATTAAATTGAAAATGATACAAAACACATCAAGGCATCAAATTGTGAATCCTGGGTTTTTTTTTTTTTTTTTTAGATTTTTCTATATGTTTGTTTTCATGCCTTAGGAGGAGCAGGAATATGTGGAGCTGGTGGCAGCAGAGAAACACCAGCAGGAAGCTGCAAAAAACGCTTTAGCCCAAAATAAAACTCTGTCCATGTTGGATGAAATCTTGGAGGATGTAAGAAAAGCAGCAGATCGACTGGAGGAGGAAATCGAAGAACACGCCTTCGACAATAACAAACAGGTGAGGCGACGTCAGTCACAGAATTTAAAACTGATTATTTTACTTTCAGGATGTGACAACCTTCTGTACTCTGGTTTGTTGTTTAGATGAAAGGAGTTAACGTCGAGGCCGTGTTGAGAGTGGAGGAAGACGAGGAGAACGGAGGGAAGAGGAAGAACAAATCGAGGCAGAAGGAAGTGGAGGACGACCTGGGACTGAGCATGCTCATCGACTCACAGAACAACCAGTACGTTCTGACGAAACCACGAGACTCCACGATGCCGAGAGCCGATCATCACTTCATCAAGGTCAGTTGTTGCTGATGCGTCCAAGTTTAATAAAGAGACAAACATCTGTATCATGTGACTGAATCTCCTGTTGTTGTTTGTGCAGGACCTGGTGTCGGTGGTGATGTTGTCTCTACCTTGTGGTTGGATCTGTACTCTCGTTGGACTCCCTCCGATGTTTGGATACATCATCTGTGGGGTTCTGCTCGGTCCCTCAGGTCTCAACAGCATCAAGGTGTGTGTGTGTGTCTGTATGTAGATTCTGTTTGTCAGATCAGTTACTTGTTTAATCGACTTGTTCACGTTATTCTCTGTCTCTCTGTGTCCCAGTCGATGGTCCAGGTGGAGACTCTCGGGGAGTTGGGAGTGTTTTTCACTCTCTTTGTGGTTGGGTTGGAGTTTTCACCTGAACGCCTTCGAAAGGTGAGTAAGTCACTGTAAGGAAATACATAACTAATGTGAGTTAAAATTTCATGGTCATGGGTTTATCAAATTACAAGCATCATTCCAAAATAATATCACATGAAAAGTTACATTTAATATTATACTATATTATTTGTGTGTGTGTAGGTGTGGAAGACGTCAGTTCAGGGCTCGTGTTACCTGAGTCTGCTGATGGTTGGAGCCGGTTTGTTATGGGGACAAGTCTTACGTATCCGACCGACTCAGACTGTCTTCATCTCCACTTGTCTGTCGTTGTCCAGCACGCCACTGGTGTCGCGCTTCCTCGCCGGAGGAAGCAGAGCGGATAAGGAGGGTACGTTGGTGCGTCTGTCTGCTTCATCACGGAGCTGCACAAACATTACAACACTGTTTAGTTTAATGTTTCTATGTGTTTTATGTGTGTGATAGGTGACCTGGAGTACAGCAGCGTCCTCCTCGGGATGCTGGTGATGCAGGATGTTCAGCTCGGCCTTTTCATCGCCGTCATGCCGACTCTGATCCAGGCACAGAGCGGAGACCTGGACAGGTCAGTTTGACGTTTTTTTTTTCTTCTCACCTGTTTCCTGCTCATAGCTTATGTTTGTGAATCTGTTCCTTCCTTTTTATGCTCCACAGCTTCCTGTATGGAAGTCTCCGCGTGCTGTATCTCCTCGCTCAGGTTCTGGCGTCACTCGCCGCTGTTCTGCTGCTGTGTTTGCTGCTCAAATCCTTCCTGATTGGTCCTTATTACAAGAAGCTACATGCTGAGAGCAAAGGCAACAAGGAGATCCTGGTGCTGGGGATGGCAGCCTTCGTCTTCTTCATGCTCACGGTTTGATCTTTTTTTTAAAATTCCTTTTCTAAACATCTGATATATTGTTAAAGCCTCAGTGAAGAAGTTCTTTGTGTTATTGTTTCTTCAGGTCACAGAATTTCTGGATGTTTCCATGGAGTTGGGATGTTTCCTGGCTGGAGCGTTGCTGTCAACGCAGGGTCACATGGTCACAGCGGAGGTCATGGGATGCATCGAGCCGATCAGAGACTTCCTCGCCATCATCTTCTTTGCCTCAATTGGTCAGAAACAAAACAATTGACAGATTTGTCGCCATGTCTTTATTGTTTTAGTGTTAACAGTTTGTTTTTACTCCACTGCAGGTCTTCACGTGTTCCCCACGTTTGTCCTCTACGAACTCACCATCCTGTTGGTGCTCACGCTCACGCTCGTCATCATGAAGGTACCGCACATTTCTCACTTTTTAACCTTCTCACTTTGATGCACTTTCACTTAGTCCTCATTTCCTTCCAGTTTGTGATGGCCGTGCTGGTGTTGTCGGCCATCTTGCCTCCAGGCTCCCGTCACATACGCTGGATCGTCTCCGCCGGACTTGCGCAGGTCAGCGAATTCTCCTTCGTCCTGGGCAGCCGAGCACGACGTGCTGGCATCATCTCCAGAGAGGTCAGTGACGGTTATCTGACCTCAGTCCATCTTTACACACACACACACACACCAGTCCCTGCAAAATCTGCGGAACCTTGCAATTTTGACTGCTCACTACAACTTTTCCGCAATTTTTGACCAGTCGTTGTCATTTTTAGCAAAACATTGAGTCATACATCAGCAAACTCACCTCCTTGTTTGTTTTAGAAGACATAGAAAATGTGTAATAAAAAAGTCTCGTATTTACCTACCAACATGAAAGTTCACGAAAAGAAGGAAAACTATTTTGCACTGTGTGAAATATTGTTGTGGAGCGGAGGAAGTCGTCTGTTGAGAAACACTTGGTCACCGAGAAACACACACAGAGAGAGAATGATAGAAACAGGACGTCAGACCAGACACATTAATCTAACACAGTGGTTTCATCCACTTCATGTTAATTCATTGTAGAATTATAAAACCTTTATAGTTTCACTTGCTCCCACAACTTTATTACAAAGTACTTAAAAACAGCAACTTCCATTGTAATTTTTTAGAAAAGCTGCTGTGAAATCAGGTAAATTAGGCTGCAACAAAACACCTGTGAGATCCTGGAGGGACTGAATAATATTTTTTTTATTCTTGTCGAGTTAATTCTTCTCATTTCGTTTTGGATCTCAAAATCCTAGCTCATAAAACGACAGAATCACTTTTAATTTCAACAAATTCACCCTTTAAATGATAAATCTCTTCCTGTCTTTGTCTGTTTCCTGTGTTCAGGTGTACCTGCTGGTTCTCAGTGTCACTACTCTCAGTTTGCTACTCGCTCCGGTTCTGTGGAGAGTAACGACACACAGATGGGTTCCTCGGTCCGAACACAAAACCGTCCCGTGACCGGACAGACTTCAGTTTCCCTGCGTAAAGTACGACTCAGTCTGTCGGACCAAACTCTTCCACTTCCTCTTTTTCTTGATTTAACAAACTCAGTCTGCTCTGTTTCCCTTATGGGAGTAAATCATCATCGTCATTGTCTGGCAGATTATTATAAAGGTCATTTTCTCCAATCATAGACGTGGAGCCTTGTTACAAACACAGTAGGTACTTTAGACGATATAACACATAACCTGTATCTGTGACTGAAAGAAAAAAACATTGACGGCTGCACAGCTGCTTTACAGTTTAGTGCAGAAGTGAGGAAGCACACTTCATGTTCATGTTGTTGTTTTTGTTTCCTCACACCAGACACACAGACCAAACCTAAACATGTACTGTTTTCATTTGTTTGCTTATTTGTTTGTTTGAACTACAACATCTGACATATTTACATTATTATAAACATCAGAATCTGCTTCGGATTAAAGGGCAAACCTAGTTTCTGCTGTTCTCAATAGATCGTAGTCGTAGTTTATGCTGATCATTTTACTACTGTTTTACCCCAAAAACAGCAATATTTCTCCTTATAAATCTCCAACATCAGTATAAAAACTAAAGAATGTAGATAATTAAATCAGTATTTAGGCAGAAACACACAGAAACACATTTCACCTGCATTAATGGAAAAGAAACAAAACGAAAGAAAATCTGCACTAGTTACCACTGAATGTTAAACTAACGTGCCTGCTCACACTCTCTGAGGAGTGAGAGATAGAAAGTGCTGTAAATGTCTTAAGATTAATTCATAACGTGCAATGTAAGTGTGTGACACATATTACACATGTTACTGTATATTATATAGTTTTCTTTCCTGCAGCAGATTAACAGGCAGAGACGGTTCATGAGTTTACATGTGTGAGGCCAAACACTCGCAGGCACAAAGAAAGAAAATGCTGTTTTCATCTGAATGTTCATGTATTTTTTTAAATTGTTGAATTCATTCATTTATTTATTAAAATAAGACAACGAAATGTGAGCTTCTTTCACTTTTACTCTCTTCTTAATTTTAAAAAGGCTGCGTTTCTGTGTCAGATATTTGACATTTAATCAACTGATGTTGTGACCTTTGATCTTTTTGGCTCATGACCCTTAAAAATGAAGCTTCACCTAAAGAAACAGCATCACAGTTTATGGTTTTATCGAACTGCATGACTTTTATTATTCAGATTGTTTTATTTATTCAAAATTGACAAGAAAAACAAAACAAAACTTCCAAATGTTCATATTTCTCTTTCTCATCTTGTCTTTTTATGGCTTTTGTAGCTTCATTGATTGAATCTATTTGATCTAATAATTGTTCAGCACAAAACAATAACACACCATGTGTGTGTGTGTGTGTGTGTGTGTGTGTGTGTGTGTGTGTGTGTGTGCGTGTACACCTGTACTGTGTAAGCTGATAACACACAAACTCTGCAGTCAGCAGATTTATGAGAAACCTTCTCACCATCATCATCCTATTAGTGCAGCTACAAATACTGTGCACACTGTGGATCTTGTGCACATTTTTTACACGTTGTCTGTTTCATTTTACACCAGTGAGAGTTTAAAAAAAAAAAAAAAGAGAAATTAATTATCCTATTGAATAATTGAAATACTTAATGCACCTGACACATTTGATACATTTGTTGTTTCTTAGGACTGAATTCACCTGAAGGCTGAATGTGTCAGACATAGATTTATGGATTTTCTCACTTTCAAAATGTAATGTATGTAAATAAGGTCATGAATCACTCTGCAAATCATGATAAATCATATTAAAAAAAAAAAAAAAAACACCACAGAACAGAGATTAAATTAGGTTTAAACTGTTGGGTTAGTTTGAAAACAAGTAGTTTAAAGGTTGTTGAAACACAGCTAAAAAATGAATGGTTTTCTTAAATACTTAATAGACTAAACTGAATTTTATTTAGAAAGTTTATTATTATTTGGACACATTTTGTCATTTCTGAGGTCTGACAGTGTTGGACAATGATTTATAGATTTTTGTTTATTTCATGGATCATGAATCTCTCCGCAAATCATTATAAATCATATTTTTTGTTAAAAATACACCACACAGCACAGGGATTAAACTAGGTTTAAACTGTTGGGTTGGTTTAAAAACAAATGGTTTAAAGGTTGTTGAAACACAGACACTGACAGTAGATATCTGAGTTTCTTCTGTTTTCTCATTTCAATTGTTTGAGGTAGAAGACGACTTTCCCCTCGTAGGGGTCGTGGTAGTTTTCCCAGCTGATCTTATCGGAGACGACTCTGCACTGGATCTTTGCCTGTTTTTCTCCGATCAGGCTGAAACGAACAGCGACCAGCGGGTTCACGTAAGTCGGCTGAGGAAAAAGGAGAAAGGAAAAACAAATATACTAAGATTTAAATATTAAAACTAGAGTTTGACAACTAATAATCCTGGAGCTGCATTTAGTTTTTTTTATCATCTAGCATTTTATTGTGTCATAACAGATCAAATGATACAAATTCAGACTTTTTTTCTAACTCACCTGAGCCAGATTTCCATAATAAGGGAAGTAGGACAGATCCATAATTCCTCTATTGGGGAAATACTCAATTTTTGCCACATTGTCTTGTCCCTCCTGTAAATATAAGTAGATAGAATTATTGCCTGATTATTCTTACTATAGATTATTTGTCTTGTAGGGCGTCTTTAAATAATATTTATAAACTCAATATATCTGCTGTTTCTCACCAGTATGGTGCAGTTGACATAAGGAGGAAATTCAGTGCGATTAGTCGGCAAAAAGTCAATGACCTGCAGAGAAGAAACAGGACGTTAACATTTTCTCACGGTTCTTTAATTCAATTTTATTACATCAGTGATGAACCCACCCTGTTCATCTTAATGACAACACATGGCATGCTGCAGTTGTAGCCAAAGTTCGGGTCCTCGAGTCCTGAGCAGGGTCCCAGCATGCTTTGTGTGAAGGGACACGACCACTTGGTGTGATGAGGAGCAGAGAAGGATTTCTGAATGAAATACTTTCCTTTCGTGCAGTTGTAATTGTTACATTCGAGCTGTTTGGTGTCATTATAGGCTGAGGGGAAAAGAGAAAGATTAGTGCATCTTTTTTTTAACATGCAAACATGTTAAAAATGAGATCATTGAAGTACTAACGCTCCAGGAATTTGTGAAGGATCTTGGGCATCTTCATCCAGCTGTTCTTGTCTGATGTGTTGTAGCTGATTTCGACCTGCTCCTCTCCGTAAGTGTCGGGCCAAACCATCACCCCTGACCACGGAAACACACACAGAGTCAGTTAAGAAACACTGACTGTTGGTTTATTATTATCATCTAAACTTGTTGTTGTTTTACCCGGAGATTTTAATCGATCTTGGTAGTCGGGTGCGTACGGATCCAATGTGTACATGAGGACGTAGATGGCCAAAGAAAAGAGGGAGGTCATCACCACGTAGAAGGCAACATAATAGAGACTGATGTACACTGGGATGGAGACAGATGGAGAGTTTTTTTTTATTATTTAAGAGCTGTTGATAGTAAAGTTTTTTTTTTCATAACCAAAGCAGAAAAAAAGTCAAAGGTTCTGCACTGCAGAGGTCACTGTGTCCTCCGATAATATGAGCTGATTTTAATCTGATTGTAAAATCAAACATAAACAAAACCAAAGCTTATCTTTACTACAGTGAACTTATCTCTCTACATCCACATGCTGCAAACATACAAACTGTGGTGATGTGAAAAGGACAGCGATGTCACATGAAAGCAGGAACATACAAAACACACAGACTTTACTAATAGTACTACTTCATCCACTGTTTGTTGATACACTAAAGGTGTCATGTGGCTTTAAATCTTTGTCATACTGATAATAAAATCAAACTCAGCCCAGAAACCTTCTCAATTCAAATATTAGAAATAACATTAACAATAGAAATAACTTCAAATATCGATAAGTTGAAAAATCAAAACCGGATGAACTAACTATCCTTTAACTTCTATTTGTGCAAAGTTCATCTCAGAAATATTATCTGAAGAAGCACAAAAAGACTATTTTGTACCAAAAAAGACTGAATATTTTTAGAAATAACAACTTGTTTTAAGATCAATTTTTAACTCAAGGACCCAACACGAGAAATAACTTCATAGATCAATAACTCGACAATTAAAAAAAATTTGATGAATCTATCCTTTAACTTCCATGTCAGTTTCTTAATCTAAACATATATAAACACACACTATCAGATTTTCCTTGGCATTGTCCATCTATTGATGCAACTTTTATTGTTAAGCTGTGGGTAAAGTTACTAAAGATATAATTTTGTTTTTACCCCATTTCGCTGGAGTTCTGCCCATAAACGTCCCTTTGTCTGAGTTCCAGACAAAATGACCAAAATCTTCACATCTCTGCCCGCAGGTCCTCTTCTCCTTCAACGTGGCCATGATTAACTGGGTATTATTCTTCCTTTAGTTGAGATACAAACTGATTTTCTGTCCTCCCGTCTCTCCCCAGAGGTTTTGAGGCTCTTTCAGGTTTAAGCTGTTCGTCTCATTTTCTTTTTACAGTAAAAATTTCAAAGTCACTCCCTGGACGTCGCTCCAGAGTGTGATGAGTGTGTTATCTGTTTTTCAGTTTTTATAAAGCTGTGATAAGATAAAGAGGGAAGCTGAGGTGGGTCCAGCTCAGGAACAGGAGGAACTTCCTTTTTTAGCAATGACGTCTTTTACGTTTTGAAATGTCAGGATCACCTTGAACAGCCACTGTGTTTAATCTGCATTCACCTAAGAACCAAACTGACCTTGAAATGTGTTTTCTTAATATAATGAAGATGGTATTTTATAGGAAAAAGATTCTGTAACAGTGTTATCACAGATTAGATCAATGTTGACCTATGACATCTTAAAAAATATGAACATCAAGTTCAGAGAGGCTGATATCTTCAAATGTTACTCCCAAATACTGCATCTGGATCGTATGTCCATCACATTATTATAAGTTTACACGCAACATTGTCAGTAATCAGTATCAGGAAAATACTAGCAGCTCAGTGACATTGTACTTGAGCCATCAGGTGCTGAAAATTAACTTCTTTTCGGGTGTTAGCACGCTAACAAAATGCAACTGATGCTAATGGGCATTTTGCAGGTTTTCATCAGAAACCAAAGTTAGTAGAGTTCAAAGAGAAAGGAACATAGACAAATTTTGGTGCAATCTTTCTGATTAGAGACCAACCAGAGGTAGCATGGCTAAAATCTATGGCCACTCCATACAATGAAGTTATTTTATCATTGTTGCAAACCAGGAGTCTTCTTCAACATCAGATTGGACTAGAGAGACAACACCATGGCAAGAAGGAGATGATCAGATTGTACTTTCTGAGAAAGCTCAGATCCTTCATCATCATCATCATCATTATCATCATCCACAAAGCTGAAACCACCATAGGCTATCTATCTACCTTATTCTTAGACTTGAGGTTTTATAGGACATAAACAGTATTTTTCAGAAGAATGACATAATGTTCTGTAAGCATTTCTTTCTTTTCCTTCTGTAACTGTTGTTATTGTGTCTCTTTCTCTCTATTTCCAAGCATTCTCATCATTACCATCCCACCACATTCGTCCCACATCTTTCCCTCTCTGCATCTCACTTTCATTTTCTCTCTCTCTCTCTCATTCTCTCTCCATCATGTGTCCCTGTTTCACTCGTCTCCACGTGGGTCAGCGTGGGATAAATCCTCACAGAGCCACAGAGCAGATAAATCCCTCTGTAGAAAGGTGATGAGTCAGGTAGATCTGTAGGTTTGTACAAGGAAGAGAGTTGACTCTGATATTTAGTGACAACCTCACTGAAGGAAAAACTGAGCTCTGAGTGGCTGAATCATCGGAAGAAGAAATCAACATTGCACTTGGGCTTACTGGTTTCCAGTCATCTATCATCAGTTTCTACAACCTCTCCACGTTTTTATCTGTATAAACCATTGTTTTCCACTGTGTCACCATGGACATTGGTGGCCTGACAACAGTGGTGGCCAACTCTGCCTACATCTCAGCCCGCGGCAGCGTCGATGGCACAGCCAACCCTGCATCCAACCGAGACAAGAAGTACCATTCCCGCCTGAAGCTGCCTCACATCACGGTTTGTGAAGGCCTGAGAGAAACTTTAGATCTGGGTTTCAGACGGTTTGCGTGGATCAACCCATTGGTAAACGTCTCTTCCGGGAGTTTCTAGACTCCAACAATGAGTACAAAGGTCCCTGTCGCCTTTGGAAGGACATTGAGGAGTACAACATGGCTGAAGATGAGGATCGAGTAAAGAAAGCAAACAAGATGTTGTCACGCTACATGGAGCCGGGTGCTAAATATTACTGCCCCTTCCTGTCTGAAAACGGCATCACAAAGGTCAAAGAAAAACATCAAGAGGCCGCGGACGATCTCTTCAGCGAGACATTGGAAAGTGTGATGGACTTTCTGAAGGAGGTGCCCTACACTTTCTTCTTGGAGACTATGTTTCTGAAGAGGTTTCTGCAGTGGAAGTGGTTGGAGATGCAGCCGATGGAGGAGGACTGGTTCCTAGATTTCCGTGTTTTGGGTAAAGGAGGTTTCGGTGAAGTGTCGGCCTGTCAGATGAAAGCTACGGGGAAACTGTACGCCTGTAAAAAACTCAACAAGAAGAGGCTGAAGAAGAGGAAAGGTAATGAGGTAAATAAACAAATTAATGAATCTGTAGATGGAGATTATGACATTGTGTTTTATAATATCTAATAATATCTCTATAATCCTTCCGTCTCAACATTACTCAGTAACTAGATAGTCTACAGATGATTAGTGTCCTCAGCATTAGAGCATTTTAATCTCTTTAATCTCAGCACCGATCCCACTGTGTTTATAAATGGAGCAGCTCTGCAGTGGATTTCTTAATCTTCTGGTCAGACTTGAAAACAAAACAAAACACCTGTGACTTCAACACCTGGAAATGTTGCTGGTTTTAATTAGTTTAGTTTGTAGTTTAGTTAATTTCCTGACAGAATAAATAAAAATGTGCAACTTTTATCACTGAACATTTGAGAAAAACAAGCATCACATGGATGTAGCTGCCCACACTATTCAGAATCAGAATCAGAATCAGAATTTGTTTTCATTACATGGGATACAACAAGATTAAAAGACTGAAGATTGTTGAACCAAACCCTGAAGATGTTGATGCACAACTGATGCTCATGCACAGTCACCAATGTTTGTGTCTCATGTGTAGTGTAAACACTTTAACCATCTCCTCGTTGTGCGTCAGGGGGCGATGGTGGAGAAGAGGATCTTGGCTCGAGTTCACAGCAGGTTCATCGTTTCTTTGGCGTACGCTTTCCAGACGAAGACAGACCTGTGTCTGGTCATGACCATCATGAACGGAGGAGACCTCAGGTGAGATTTCAACCAGTCTGACTGACTCACAACATCTCCTACAAAACCCATAATTGTTGGGATCTGATCCAACCCAAGAGTTAGAAACAATGTCCTGCAGGGTTGTCCACTGAAATATAAAAGTGATGTTTTGTGTTTCTATACTGTTCCTTTGTCCTCACTCCTTCAGGTATCACATTTATAATGTGGATGAAAACAACCCGGGTTTCGATGAACCTCGATCTTGTTACTACACCGCTCAGATCATCCAGGGTTTGGAGCATCTGCACCAGAAGAGGATCATCTACCGAGACCTGAAACCAGAAAACGTGCTACTGGATAATCATGGTCAGACACAAAAACAAAAAAATACATCACACTTTCATATAGTTATTTGTATTTTTACACCTTAATGAGACTGTACATGTGTTTCTACTCTTGACTGGGTCTATTGTAATAAACAAGCAAATTTCTGATTGTGATTTCCCCATTTATAGATAAACTAGGAAACTGTCAGACATTTGAACTATGAACTACAAGAAGATTTGAATAAAACATAATATTCACATGTTAGGACAATTATAGCATGAAATAATTGTCTTAGAAGAACTAATTAACTTCTTATATCTTTTTATATATATATCTATCTTTATAGATAGATATATCTATCTTTTTATAGTTCAGATGAAAATCAAAGGGCAAAAATAACAAGTTGAGGTTTTATTTTGTGACTTTGTGGATCATTGAACAAAGTCAGTCCAGCTGTTTCCACTTACTTGTTCAGAAATGTTGAATTGTCATTTAAAACTATTAAATAAAGCCAGATCTTTGTTTGTATTAAAACCCGACAAACCCCTCACCTTGACGACAAAATGTCTCATTTCTATCCTACCGAGGTCAAACACACACACACACACACACACACACACACACACACGCATACATTGTACCTCAAATCAACACAAGGACGTCTTTGACTTATCACTGAGCTCCAGGTTAGCGAGTCAGAGGCGTGGAGAGCAGGTCAACATTCGTATCTGTGACGTTCACAACTCTTGACTTTGCTCTGATGTTTGTTCTCACAGGTAACGTTCGTATCTCTGACCTTGGTTTGGCCGTGGAGCTCGCAGACAATCAGCTCAAAATCAAAGGCTACGCTGGGACTCCAGGTACAGTTGGACAAATTAACTAAAACCAAATAATACAGACATGTTAGAAGCTGCAGTATCAAACTGAATTCACATAAACGACATTAAAAACAAATTGTTTTTCAGTAGTAGAAGTGTTATTTTGCTTTGTATTTTGCAGATTGTATTTCATTATGTGTTTGATTTGAATACAGTAACGTTTAGTAATGTCACATGATACATTTTCTGATTTTAGTAATATCTAATGTTTTGAGTCATGCATGCTGTCAAAAAATTAAACACATCTGCCAGTGCTTAGATCTCACGGGAAAAACAGAACATAAAATTAAAATTAGAATTAAAATGTTTCAAGGATTAATAAAATATCAAATGTGATTTAAAATAATTGTACAGTTTGTTTTGTTTGAGACTTTGGGGCGTAATATTTCAAAAATCTGCAGTAGATGTGGTTCAACATGAAAACATACTATTTATTGGTGCTGTACTACTACTACTACTACTACTAGTATATATTAGATGGTGTAATTCATCTTTATTCAGTTTGTAAAACCTCGTCATTGCAGCTGTAGAGAATCTGAGACAATTTCCCTTTGAAATATTGAGACATAAATGTTACATATTTTGACAGTTTGATCTCAGGATTTTCATTTTAACAGCTGTAACATTTGACTATATCCACTATATTTACCATATTTAACTGTTTAAATGAGAAAATTCATTCTCCACTCGTCTTTTACTGATTTAAAGATGGTGACTTCGCTGCACTCTCCGCTCGCTGCAGGTTTCATGGCTCCAGAGCTGCTGAAAGGAGAAGAGTACGACTACTCGGTGGATTATTTCACTCTGGGCGTCACTCTGTACGAGTTTCTTGCTGCTAAAGGACCTTTCAGGACTAGAGGAGAAAAGGTAAACACTGATTAAATCATTTGAGATGGTGTGGCTCAACATCACTGTCCTGTAGCCTGATGATATTTACTTTATCAAGGATTTAAAATGTAAATATCACCTTCATTTCTGCTGCTTTCACTTGAGTTTTCAAGTTTTAAGATTCATAATTTTTTTGCAGGTGGAGAACAAAGTAGTGAAGAAGCGGATATTGAACGACCCGGTGACATATCCAGAAAAGTTCAGTGAAAACGCTCGTTCGATCTGCGAAGGTTTGTTGGACAAAGAGGTCGACAAGAGGCTCGGCTTCGAGAACGGGTCATGTGACGAGATCAGGGCGCATCCTTTTTTCAGCGACATCAACTGGAGGAAACTGAACGCAGGTCAGTTCCACAGACGGAGATAAACATGGAATCACATTTCACTGACCAACTGACCTTGTGTGGGGAGTTTTTAAACATATTCTACAGAATTTATATTGAACATAACATGATGAAAATATCTCAACTGAAGTTTTGTTTAAAGTCAGGGTTCCTGCATTGTTAATTCAATCTCATTCAAGACTTTCATTTAACAACACTTAATATAAAATATACTTTTTTAGCAGTGGTTTCACAAAAAGTGGAAAGGAATGAATAAGAAATATAATTATTAATTGGTTAATCCAGAATAGCTAATAATCCATAGTCAATGCATCGATTTAGAATAATCGAATAATCTCCAACAATATTTGAATTTTCCATCAGTTTTCTTACTTTGAACATCACAGTCTGACATGGAAACATGGTGAAACAGTGAAACATCAGAACCAAACAGGACTGAACAACATTTTAGTCTAAACAGATGTGTGGTTGTTTTCTGACATTGCCGAGCTACAAGAACTGATCAGTGAAAATCTAATTTAACACGTAGGAAAGAAAAAATAAACATCTAAATAAACATCAAAATAAAATCTATCTATCTATCTATCTATCTATCTATCTATCTATCTATCTATCTATCTATCTATCTATCTATCTATCTATCTATCTATATATATATATATATATATATATATATATATATATATGTAAAACAAAATAATAAGTATACATTTAAAAATAAATAAATGTAAAAGTCATATTACAACAATGATGCCTTCAGAATCCTTTTTAATGATCAGGTCTTACCAAGACCTGTGTTAAAATGTAACAAATCATATTTAACGTTTCTCTTCCTGCTGTGTCTCTTCAGGGATCCTTCCTCCTCCTTTTGTGCCAGACTCTAAAACAGTTTATGCCAAGAACATCGACGCCGTCGGGGCCTTCTCCACAGTTAAAGGTGTTCAACTGGAAGACAAGGACAAGGATTTCTTCAATGAGTTTGCGTCGGGGAACATCTCCATCCCTTGGCAGGAGGAGATGATCGAGATGGGGATCTACAGCGAGCTGACTGTCTGGGGCCCAGACGGATCTTTACCAGACGACCTGAGACGTGAATCGATCCTGGAGCAGCCGCCCAAGTCGTCCACCTGCAGCCTGTCGTAGTGACTGCAAAACACAAACTGTTTGTTCACCAGTGAAGCACTTTTTGTACAAGATGTCAGGTCGATGAATGTGATTGATGATGATTGAAGTATTTTTTACCCGTATTGCAGCTCTGGTAGATTAATGATGATGCACTTTTTTTAGTAGCCAAAGTTTTACAGGTCATCAGCTCTTTAACAACATTTCAAAGTTAAAATACTGTTTTGTTTATTACTTATCTGTGTATTGTCTTATGTATTTATTCATTTATTTTTCAATATAAAAATAATAAAAACTGTGTCAGTGTGAACAAACACATTACACTTTACATTACCCTGAAGAGAGATGATTTATTTCTGCTGCTGTAACATGAACTTTCTCTCAGAAACATTTTATTTGTGACATGAAACACACAGACCTGTAAAAACATTTCCACCCTTTTTCAGCTTTAAAATGTGTAAATGAGTTCATATCAACTACTGCAGAGAGTAAAATAATACAAATAAATGTATGTTACGGAAAAAATTGGCAACTTAACTTTTGGAAGCAATCACATATGAAATGAATAAGTTGAAAAACTGGTTCACTATGAACAAACTTTTCAGTAATTTTAAAATAAAAATGATGTAAATGAGTTCATATCAATTTCTGTATTCAATGTAAAATAAAATGAACACACCAGTCACTTGTTTTTGAGGGTGGCTGCACTATATATATATACAGTATATATAATGAGCACAGTTTTACTGCTAATGGGTCTTGAAAATACAGAGCAGGTGTTTGGGCTGAAGGAGGCGCTGTAGCTTCATCATCATAAACGCTTCAGCATCACAACCACAAACCTGTGATACACACATTAATAAATACACTGTATCTACTCACACTGCGTGTTATCATTGTGTTTATTGTAGATTTTACTCACATGTTGTTAGTATTTTAAATCCAGGCAAAGCTGAGCAGCCTATATATGATGAATAATTAAATAATTTATCACTGAGGTGAAAACAGGAGCTGCCTATGACTGTCTCTCTCTCTCTCTCTCTCTCTCTCTCTCTCTCTCTCTCTCTCTCTCTCTCTCAGGTTTCATGAAAAGTTGAACCTGTCTGAGCTCAGACTCGGTCCAGCTGCTCAGACCTCATGTCTTCTGCTCTTGTATATGTAAGAAAAAAGAAAAAAAAAAGGTTTGAAATATAACAAATGAAAAGCAGCTTCTTGCCTGTGGAGGATGAGGACTCTGTTCTGAATCAACAGGGACAAAGAAAGGAGAAGAAAACTGCTTTTGGATTTCATTTGTCCTTTTTTTAAAATTTCTATTAAAGAGTGGATTGTTCGAGACTGAGTCGACATGCATCAGCCTGAAAACCAGCAGAGCTCTCAGCCGACACAGCCAGACATACTGGATCCAGAAGGTACTGGTTTATCTTTATAAATGTTTCACAAATTCAGTTATTAATCATTTAAATAAGATGATTTAATAACGATGAATAGATCCATAAACAATCACCAAGACAGGCTGCAGGCAGGACATTTAACATTCAACCAGCTGTTGATTTGCATGTAAAACAACAAAACTGAATACAAAATGTTTTCTTCTGTTGTAATAAAGCTTACTGCACCCGTGTGACCTGTTTAAATCAAATCCTATGGTTAAAAACAGCAAGTTTGTTCAATAATAATATATATTTTCTTTCGCTTTGCAGCTAAAATGAGATAAATAAAAGGTTGCGAGTTTCAGAAGTTAATGCAAGATGTTTCTAAATGGACTTTAAAGGCAGATGTTTACCCTGATGAGAGGAAAACAATAGTCCTGCAACCTAAAAGTACATGTATAAAGTATCAGTAAATGATTAATTAACCATTAATAAATCAATTAATTACCTCTGAGAAGGTCAGAAGGTAGTTTTTTCCCCAGTTTAATCAAATTCAATACTGATCCAGTTAATTTCACGGAAAAAGAAACATTTCATGTGAAATATATGACATTTGTGAGCAGATATAAAGAGGTCATTTTTTTTCAAGATGAGAGAAAAGAATAAACTGCTTCTCTCACGTCTCATCACGTCACTTAAAGGTTACTTGTACTTTTTTAAGTGACTAACTAACTTCAAAAGGGAAACACAACAGTTACTTTGCTGATGAAGATTTTGAAAATGCACAATTACCACAAAGTTCTTCAACGCTAGACGTTTTCACTGACCAGAGCTTTAAAATAAAAGCTGATCTTAAACATGTATAACCTGATGTACCATAAACCACGTTACACAGTAAATTAAACCACATACTGTTGCAGGGGAAGTGGTTGTACTGAGGTTAAACAAGGTTTTCTATCACCACACGTCTTCCTTCCTCATGTCCTCAGTTCAGTACGTCCGTCGGAAGCGGACGGCTCTGTGGATGACGTTTTCTCTGCTCTCTCTGGCTCTGGTGATTATGGCCGTGGGCTTCGCATGCACCACTCGCACCGAGACCGTGCGGGTCGCAGGGTATTACCCCGGCATCGCTGTGAGTCACAGACACATTCACCATCATTCAGGTTCCTCCATCAGACATTGTGTGATTGTAACATTTTGTTGTTGTTGTTGTTGTGGGTTTGATCATTTTGCATTTGCAGCTCAGTTTTGGAGCTTTTCTGGGAATTGTTGGCATCCACCTGCTGGAAAACCGCAGACCTATGGTGAGTCTGTTGATCAGATCAAACTACAACACTAAATCATCAGTATTGACCTTTGACATCTGGTATCAATCAGGCTCTAAATGCACAAACACGACGTGCACGTGAAAGACCTTGCATGAAAATAGAAACTTAAACTTAGAAATATTATATTGTTGTATTCATGAATGAGTTTCATTCATTCAAATTCTCTTGTGTCCAATTGTGTGACGTCACTTCAGTTTTCATCCATATGTTGCACAGGTTTTTACAAAAAGCAAAACACAACATGAATTAATGAATGTGTCTCCATTTGCTCCTGTAAAATTAGGAAATGATTCAGTGAAATAAACAAAACCCAGCAACTTTAAATCAACAAAGAAGATGAGA
The DNA here is from genome assembly GCA_016801845.1 of Polydactylus sextarius. Lineage (NCBI taxonomy): Eukaryota > Metazoa > Chordata > Actinopteri > Polynemidae > Polydactylus > Polydactylus sextarius. Next base: position 20,363,654 of record CM028906.1, read on the forward strand.
ACTTATTAAAGGTCATAATGTGACCTAATATGCAGTCAATGTGGCCGTAGAAGGATTTGCAGATGTTAAAGTCAGAAAATACATTTGAGTTATCGTTTCTGTTTTGCTCAGATTTTGCAACGTCACACTCACGTCAATTGTTGTTGTCTCCTTCGGGGAAACTTCTTCCAGCTTTTAAAGCTTCACAATATTCATCTACTAAAAATGAGATATTGTTTCTGGAAGTCAGGACATGTATAAATGTACAAATATATATAAATATAAGTGTACAGTATACCGGTACACCATAAATGAAAGGATTATGTTTCCAACTTTGCAAATTCGCTAAACTGTTTTACAGGAAATTGCTCTGTTATGAGCAAGAAGTAAATCAGATTACTGGATTTTTGCGTAATGTGTTTATTGGTCCTTGTGCCCCGAGTCGCATACATGATTGGATCTGTGGTCAAGTGCAGTGAACGCGATTGGCTCAAGGTTTTCAGTGACAAGACAGGAAATTGAATTAGTATCGGACTGACACTGACAGAGCTGTTTTCTCTCAGACATGGACACAACAGGAGGATGTAATATCATCAAAATATTCAACAGATAGTTCAGAAAATAATCAGGTCAACGACTGAGGAGTGGAGACGTTCGTAGGTTGATCCGAAAGACAAACTTTAAATGTAACAACCAGAAGCTGAAACTGTTCTTGGTTGTAATTTAAGTAGCGTCGTCCGTATCACGTTCACGGTACATGAGAGTAACCGTGTTAAATCCCTTGATGGACACCAGTGACGCAGAAACGGCAGCAGAAGACGAGCTCTTGTTTTTCACCTCTGAATTTGTCCTAATTTCACATCTAATTCATTTTAACGTTTCCATTCTAGTGTCCCGATGTAAACAATGTAAAGATTATGCTCCCTTTGTTCGTGCGTAGTCGAAGCACCTGAATAAAAGTTTTAGCCTGATTGAATATTTAAGACCAGTTAACAAGCTTCTCAATTAAAACGAGTTTCACGAAAACACTAAAAAGTCAACTAGAGGTTTTTATTACAAACCTTTTAAGCTAAAAACTGGTGGTTGTATATTTTCTATCAAAACCAGTGAACTACTTTTCAAGAAACTGAGACAATGAATCTGTTGTTATTGTTGTTGTGCCCTTTTCCTACGTTCCATTTGAGACCTCAACGGAGACAACTGTAGTTTACGTCTTCAAAGGTCAAAGGTCACTGTAACCTCACAAAACACATTTTTGGCCTTTTAAACATTATGTCTTGAGACCATTTGAAGCAAATGGTCATGATTTGTTGCAGAAACGTTCACTTAACCTGAAGCTTGAACTGATTGGTGGTCAAAGGTCACTGTGACCTCAGACAACAGGTTTTTTGTTTTGTTTTGTTTTTTGTCACTTTAAGACCAAATTCTGCAATTGTTGATCGCGTTGATAATCGACTTCCTGTTATTTTTAACTCCGTGATCGACCTCATGTGTTGAAAACTCTGAATTGTTTCTTTCGTTTTCCAGTTAAAGAAAATGAAGCTCTGTTTCCTGTGACCGTCTCCGTGACTGCCGTAGATCAGTGTGTGTGTGTGCCTGTTGTTAATTTTTCATGTGGTGTCCGAGGTGTCGTTTGCCTCGTCCCATCACTTTGTCTTACGTTACGCTACAGTGTACTGTATCTAATCCAGCCTGCACACAAACTCTTCCTACATTTGTTCACACATTATACAGCTGCTGTTGTTCAATATGAAGCATCATTTAATAAAAAATAAAGACAGGTTTAAGGTTTGAAAAACCCTCAAACCTCCCAAAACAAAAATGTGACCCCATTCTTCCAGAAATTAACTGTTTTAGAGCTGAGATTACTACAGAAAATGATTGTTTCATCTATTAATGATGAAAATAATTGTTGGTTCCAGCTCCACGGTTTACAGTTTGTTTGCTAATTATGATGATAAAACCACAACTTTCAAACACACATTTAAGACACATCAGTGTTAGTATTGATAGTGTTAATATAGTAGTGATTAATCAGATGATAAAGACAGAGAGAAAGAGCAGAGCAGTTTCTAACTTTACAGTGTCTCTGGCGTCGCTCCCAGCTCACTGCGTTAAACTTTAATGGTGCGATCAGCGGTCTACAGTGTCTCTCACAGGTGTCGTCTTCCTGCGTGTTCTTGTGGCTTCGTACTGTAACGTGAGCGAAGTCGCTCATTAAAGAAAAACAGACAATACCACGACGATGAAGACACCGACACCTGAGAGCTCTGAGGCCTCACGTCCAGCATCTCACAGCTCCTCTTTTGCTTTTCTGATCTCATAAAGCAGCTGAGTTGGACGATGTTCGAACTGTAAACAGACGAACAAGTGACGAGTTGATTCGTTGCTGTCAAACAGAAACGTTTCCTGATCGAGACGAATCAGCTTTAATCTCTCCGATCAGCTCAGGTGGACGTCAGTTAAGGGTCAACGCAGTCTCATATTTACAAGTGGCATAACATTGAAAATAAAATTTTATTTAAAGTTTAGTTCAGTGTATTTTTTTTGCAAGAAGGTAATAAAAATAATGAGATAACTGTCCATAATAAAAAGGTTAGAAGGTCAAATTACATAAAAAGGCGATGATAATGATAATAATAATAATAATAATAAGATTGTTTCCTGAGAATAATCTTATAATTTAGTATTTATTAGGTAAAATACAGAGCTGATACATTTCAGTTATTTCTCAATTACTTTTTTATGACTTTTTATGACTTAAGCTTCGTTGAGTTTTAACTTTTTAACAACACAAGATGAAACAGAAACAACATTAACAATCAAAAAGAGAGAGAGAGAGAAAGCAACAGGACTCAGCAACCTACTCAAAATAAGGCAGGAGGTAAGACTGCTAAACATGTATACAACATGTTTAGCAACATGTATACAACATGTTTAGCAGTCTTTCCAGGAAACTACAACAGTGCTGTTAAGCGTCCATGCATAATCCTAAAAATCTGCCTCATTTTTCTTTATATTTTTCAGTCTTTTCACTAAACTACAGGAGATTCTTTCCAATGCCTCTACTTTGTGCAGCTCTGTGAGCCAGTCGTTCTGCATCTTTCCATTTTCTCATTATCACTTGCTTGGCAATCATTACACTAAATCCAGTTGGTTTGGGGTTTTACAATATGGTCCATGGGTTTTATGGTTACTTAATATGTAAAGAATCATAATTCACTGTTGTAACCTCTATAATACTTTCATGGACCCTCTTCCAAAATGCCTGAATCTTTGGGCATCACCATAGGGTGCATGTTAGGATGTCTATCTCACCTTCACATCTCCAACAATCTGGTGTCTCCTTCAGATCTGGCCTGAGCAACTTACTTGGACACAATGAAATTGATGATCATTTTGTAAATGATCATATATTATGATGAAACATCGTAAATGATTGTTTCATCAAACTGAAACAATTATTTTCAATCTTTAATGTAGATGAGCTCAAACCAAAGTCTTTATTTAAGAAGACTGATTGAGCGACTTCTTTTATATATGTATATCTTTGTTTAATCGTTGTTTAATCGTTGTAATGAAGTAAACCAATAATCAAAGGTTCTGTCCAGGTTAAACATACATTTGTGCTCCATCTACATCCTGAATAAACCTTCAATAAATCTTCATTTTCTCCTCTAAAATGTTTAAAGAACCACAGACTCTCATCACAGGCTCCACTGCTCCGTTACATCGTATGATTTCTTTATGACTAAACGCTTCGTGTGGCTCATGTTCTCGGCCTCGTCTGTATCTCACACCCTGTCGTCCTTTCGTTCACCTTGAAGCTCAGATGCCGGAATAGTGAAGCTTTAAAAAGGTTGTATTTTACCCATCAGGTCGTCGGATGATCTGCTCTTATTACCACTGAGTCCAGATGTGGTCGTGATTGTTCACTGGACCACTGAGCAGGAGAAAAAGACCTTGCAGCGCTCAGCGACTTTAGTTACAAAACCTGATCTCTATCTTCACTGAGGCTGTAAAACTCCTCTCTGTGTCTTTATCTCTTGGTCACTGACGTGTTTCCTTCTCGTCAACTTTTATCATGTTTCTCTCTGATATTTCTTTTTGTATTTTAGAGGTAAAATAATAATTCACATCTGCAGATTTTAGTTTTTTTTTTTCTTCTTTCTGATAAAACCAAAATCTACAGCTCTAATCTACTTTATGGAGACTTACAGGGAATTTCTGTGTCTGTTTACAGTATTTTCCTGTTAAACAACCTGTTTAGCAACAAACAGATGTTCGTGCTTTGATGCCAGCTGGTGAATTTTGCAGCTAAAGATCCAGATGTTCCTTCAGCTGGTGGTTTAATCTGAGGTAACCTGTAAAAAAGGCCAAAAGTGTCAGTCAAAAGTTAAAGTAAAGAACAACTACTTCCACTGCTGTTTCATCATAATATTATATAATTTCAGCCTAGAGTAGAAAAGTTTCAAGTACATTTAATCTTCTCGAGGATTTAGATTTTTCTCTCAGCATCTGTTGAGTTTTTTTTTTTTTTTGTGTGTCGACAGAGTGCGTGTTGAAGTGTTTTATGTTCTGGCAGCTGCTGCTAATGTGAAGTAATGCAGTTGTCAGGTCGTATTGTCTCTGCTGCCGGACTCATCTCCCACTCGCAGCCCATAAAAACAGAGTCATTTAAACCGCTAATGAAGTGGAGAGTCTGGAGCTGCGACAGATAAAACCCAGTCACAGAAAAGATTATTTTCTCAGTGTTTCACTTTATTGAAGGAAATTAATTTTTAAATTCACTTTGCATTAATATTGCTTTATTTATTTTTTTCTGCGTTATTTCACATTTCACAAAGCACTTGAACGGCTGATCGGTTTATATGAGGTAGAAATAAAAAATACATTTTATTATTTAAGCTTAAACCTTTTCTCAGGACTATGAATGTTTGAATGTTTGCTCTTATCACTGTTTTCTTTGAGTAAAACATCTGTGCAGCTGTGCAGAGTCTTTAATAATCGATTCTGCTAATTTCATGTGTCGGATTGATCATCAGTAATCTACAAAGTCTACATCCCTTTTGATTCAACATTATTTTTAAAGTATTATTATAGAATTTATAGTATTATTATTTAAACATGTGAAAACTTGTGATTTAAGCTTTCAAACTGTCTCACATAAGACTGAGATTAGCAGAAAGTACACAAAGAATACAGTATTACAGTATTACAGTGCTCCTTTCAAACTGCTGCTTGTTTCAACAGCTGCTGTTAAAATGTTTAATCTGCTGTTTCAGTGCAGGAGGTTTGGTCCCAAATGAACGATTGAAACGACAGGAAACGATGCTCAGTGATAAAAGTTTATGATCAGACATCTGTCATCAGCCAGCTGGGTCTGTGCTGCAGTGTGTGTGTGTGTCTCTGTGTGATTGAGAGAAAGAGAGTGTGTGTGTGTGTGTGTGTGTGTGTGTTTGTGTGTCTTATAGAGGCTTTATATAAGACGCAGGTGTATTCATATTTGGGTTTATTGATCGTTTTATTGATCATTGATATGATTCTGAGGCTCATTTACAGAACTGTGTGAATGTGTGATGATGTTCTGTCTCTGTACTGTGTGTGTGTGTGTGTGTGTGTGTGTGTGTGTTGTGGGAAATGGGGAGAATTAGATTGACCTTGCTGGTACAAAAGGTTCTCTGTCCCTCTGTCCTGTACGTTGCCTCTTCGCCCATAAATTATCCACAAGTACCTCTGCATTGGCAAAACAAGGGGTTGTACATTTCTTTTATCGTTCAGCAGCTCAGACGCTGCAGATGAGGACACACACACACACACACACACACACAGGCAAAGATTACATGAACTTTACACAACATTTAGATTTTACCTTTTTTTTCCCAGCCACTAAATATTCAGGGCAATGAAATTAAACTATTCTGACATAATTTAATCAACAATATTGCAGTACTTAGGTCTGAAGTAAACAAAAATACATCATGAAAATCTAACTGAATGCTCCTCAAAGATTGCCTGAAGTCACAATTACATATCAACCACCAGGAAATTTAAAGATGGTGTTTACCACCTTTAAATGAAAATCATTGTTTGCATCCAAGCAACATTTCTATTGTTCCAGATCAAAAAAAGAAAATTTAGAGGAAGAAAAGATCAGTTACCTCTATATGTGTTGAAACTGATCATTAAACGTAACAAGGCACAAGTTAATAATTTCATAAATAAATGACACTTACACATTCCTCTCTCTTCATCCTCTTTCAAGCTCGTGGCAGCCATCATCTTCATCAGCATCGGAATCATCGCGTCTTTCTTCTGTGCCATCGTGGACGGGATCATCGCTTCAGAGTTCATTGTAAGTTTTCAAAATATAATTAAATACATCCACACACACACACACATACACACATCTGCACCTCATGTTCAATCACACAGGAACAGACATCAGGGTCGACAACGAATAAACTCATCTCAGAGCTCGACCTGCAGAGAGCTGCAGGGTCACCTGAGGAAACAGCAAACACAACACTGTTGATTAAATATGTTAACCACCTTCCTCTAAATCACTGGAAACTCTTCACCTATAGAGTTTAATATATGTTTAACTATATTCTACCCAAGAAATGATTTTGCAGGAGTCAGATTTATGAAATTTGAGCAACCCACGAAGCTTATCTTCTACAATAATGTATTATTGCATCTTGTATTTCAATGTATCGTTTAAAATAAGCAAATAAGTCAAGTGAAGCAAATAAAGACGCAGCAGTGAAGCAGTAGAAGTAGAAAACAAAGTCTTACCACTAAATATGTTCAGTATCACACCGTGTTTGCATTTAATTATTCTTTTTCGAAGGGAAGAAACCTCAAATAGTCAAGAAGCTTAAAGAAAAATTCCAGTCAAACACCTGAAATCAGAAAAGACATTTGGATACACGAACATGTCAGTTTGTCACATCATACTGTTAAATGAGCAAGTTTAAAAAGCTGCACCTCCTCAGCACTGTCACTGATATCGATCAACGGTGCTATCACACCTCTGCAGATATATTTCTTTTGTGCTCACCGGAGAGTAAAAGTCATATTTATTGCACCTTCAAGCTCTGGACGATGAAAATGATTTTATTACTGTTCACATTATATAAAGCCTGATGAGGTTTAGTGCCGGAGGTTTTTTTTTTTTTTATACAGTAGGCTGCAGTGGTGAACGTTGTAAACTGTGACAACTGCAGCTGCACAGAAAACAGCAGGATGTTCGAACTGACGCACATGAAACTTTACAGGATGAACAAAGTAAAACATGAGTGAACCTTTAAATCACACAGATTTATTCTGAGTACAAGTGGATTAATGCGCACATTGGTTCTTCCTGTTTCTCAGGACATTACACCTTTACAGAATGGGATGTGTGATTACTACAGTGGACACGGTTACGACACCTATTACACCGAGGTGAGTCGCACACACATGATATTACAACGACACTGATCACATCCCTCTGTGCAACAAGACTAAATGATTAAAATCATCTTAGAACGACAGGAGCTGGATATTTGATCTTTTGTATAATAAAAAAAAGGAAAAGAAAAAGGCAGATTGATGCAGATATATAGCATTTGTAATAAAGTTTTTGTGACACCAGAATGGAAGAGGGCAGCTAACTGGGTCCATAACGCATCTATTCGCATCAGGCATGGACTTCTCCAATTTAAAGTACTACACAGACTCCACCTATCAAATGGCAGACTTGCCAAACTGTTTTCAGGAACCAGTGAAAACTACCCCAGGTGTGACCCAGGCAACCTTAGCCATATGTTTTGGGCCTGCCCAAAGTTGAAAGTCTTTTGGGAGAGGGTTTTTAATACCATCACTGCAGTGTGGGGAGTAAGAATTCAACCAAACCCTGTCACAGCTTTATTTGATATTTTCCCACTACACTGCAGTATTTCAGCCATCCATGTCACAGCAGTTGCCTTTGCTACACTCCTGGTACAGTGGGCTAACCTGCTTAAATGAAAAAAGACGGTAACACCTTCCCATAAACAATGGGTGATGGACATGATGGCTCATCTCAGGGTGGAACAACTAAGATTTATAACTTGAGGCCCTCCCTGTTAAGTGAATGAATACAGTGGTCCTGTGATTTTTGATGTTTCATTTATTTATTTGTGTAGCTATTTTGCATTATTTATATGATTTTAAAAAAAGTATCTAGTCTTTATTTTCTTTATTATCATCATTATTATCTCTGTGTGCAATACTGTGTGTGTGTGTGTGTTCATGTGAGATATGTTAAAATCAATAAAAAAGCATTCAAATATAAAGTTTTTGTGACATGTGACATGATAACAGGTTTACTCAGTCTTGTGTAAACTTGATACATCACCTACTATCGTCTGTACTGTCAATTCAAGTATCAAGTATCCTAACGTACATCAGTATTAATCTTCTTCCTCCTTTAATATGAGTCACATTAGCTGGTTTTAAGTCTGAAAATTAAATTAGTATTTCAGTAGTATAAGTATTTCATGTTCATATTTTCTTTAAGATCCAAGTTTCACAAAGTGTGTAGTGACATCTAGTGGCCATATATGTTACTGCACAGTTAATTTAACCACATAGGCACAAGCTGGTTATGTTTTATGTAATATATATATATATATATATATCTTTAAAAAAAAACTTCATACTTATCCAAGTGCATTGACTGTGCAGATGACGTGTCATTCAGCCACCACAGCGTGTAAAATGAAGGTGAGGAGCAAAACCTGCATCTGCTGCTACTTGTACAACTGTGGGAGGTGAGAAACATCTAACACAGATAAACACATAAACACATAGAAAAACAATTATCGAAGTGACATCCTGCAACAAAAAGTCACTGTCACATGATCACATCCCTGCTTTGAGACTCAGACTTTACATCTGCTGCGTTTGAAGAAATCATAACAGTTTTTTAGGTTGTTTATATTCTATGTTGTATTGCATCATTTATAATGTCTGAATATATAATAGATAGGATTTATTAATACTGTAAATTAAGCTTAATTTGATACAAACATTCTGGTCATATATTATATCTATATTTCATACGAAGGTTATCTCCCACACTGCTGTAGTTTTCTGGTGTTTCTAAATCAAGTTTTACTTTTTCATCTCCAAAACTTTATTTTCAGTCAGCAGTAAAATAACTTGAACTCTGAGCTTGTTAACTATTTGTTTCTCAGTTAAAATGTGTTGATTGTGCAAAGATGCAGGTGAGAGCAAAGAAACTCAATGTGCTTCATGTGATATCAGATTAAAGTGAGTTTTCCCTTAAATCAAAAAGTCCGTCCCTGCCTGCAAACACGTCACTTCTCAGTTATTATCTGATTTAAAGTCTGAACTGAAATGTTTAATGAAGCAGCGATTCAGTGGAAAGTCTCCCTGTGTTCAACATCAACTTTAAAAACTTTGTGATTTATGGATCAATTAATCACTTATGGATAAATTAAAAAAAAAAAAAACAATAAAATCCTGACTCGATCTCTCGTCCTCCAGCAGCTCAGACTATCACCTCTACTATGAGTTCACTGGTGTCAACAGCTGTGATGATGTGATTCATATGTACCGTCTGATATGGTCGTCAGTGGTGCTCAATGTGATCGGTGTGTTCCTGGGCATCATCGCCGCTGCGCTGCTCGGGGCCTACAAGGACATGGTGAGCACCAAAAATAAAATATGCAAAAATATATCTTTACTTTATCCGCAAGAAGTTAGAAAAAGAATGATTTTATTATTACATTTACGAATCAACACACGTTTTTGCATGTTTCATCTGTACCTGGTGCAGACACATTAATCTGAGACATGTTTATTTGTTCTTGTTTCCTGCAGGAGAAGCCAAGTCCTCAGGTGGCGCCCCCTAGCCCGATGCCACCGCCCCAAATCCTGTATAACCCCACCCATCACATGCTCACCTACGCCGGCTTCTGCCCTTCAGGACAAATGCTCCCCGCCTACCCCAACTACCCATTACCCATGCAGGTGGGGGCAGGAAAAAAATCTAAATTTGCTAAATATCATTTAATATTTCCATTTTTTTGCATCAGTTTCATAGTCCTGGTGCTGCAGCTTTTTAGTTTTTTATTATTATTTGATCTATTTTCCATCCAGCAGATCAGTTTAACTGCCAGATGTTGTGCAGGATCAGTTCTAGCAGCTGTTTTATCTACACTGCAGCCACGTCACACTACTAAAGCAGACGCCTGCAAAAAAAAAAAAAAAAAAAAAACTTGAAAATTTTGCAAACTTTAAAGTCCAATCATTTATATTCAATCTAACTACAACGTTAGTGCCATTAACCATTAATTATCATCATCTGTTCCAACAATAATCATAAATTACTGGTGTTTTACCTAAAACAGACTCACAGAGACACTATCACAGCCGAGACTTTTTCTTCTGGTCGTGTTACTAATTAAATTCAGATCATTTTTGTGGTTTTGTTCGTCCAGAAACCTGTTTGAAACAGGAACGTGTGATTGATGGTTTTATGAACAGATGTTATAAATTCACTTTAAACCTTGCAGATGTTTTGTTTCATTTCTATCGTGACTTTGTTCGAAACGAACCCTGTATCTTCGTGGTCATTTATATCAATTTATGACCGATTATATCTGGTCTGTATTTCTGAGGTTGCAACAAAGGAACCAGATTAAATTCAAGTATCTTTGACTTTCAGAAACTGCCAACACCCTCCCTCTCTTCTCTCTGCTCAGCACAACAGCAGCTTCCAGACCCCTGGGACGCCTCAGATGATCAACAACGGTGCCCTTCCCTCCTCCTCCGTCACCTCTTGTCCGTCTGAGGAGAACAACCCTCCTGCTCAGGCTCCGAGTCAGCCGCCGCCTCAGGGAGCAGCTCAGGAACCAGGAGGCTACATGTTGACTCCCAACGCTCCCGTCCTCTACGGTTCCAACTACAACCCCTGTGAGAAACCTCCTCCTTACGCCTGCTGAGCCTCCACACAAACATGTTAAACATGTAAAAACACCACATGTTGATGCGGTCAGACTGAACGTAGCACAAGACCATTCATAGTTGAGACTGTAGCTGGAAAACTACTGAATGTGTTTCACGTGTCTGAAGGATTTGAACTGAAGTGAGACACAGATTTATAGCGATGTAGTGTGATTACATAAACACAGTTAAGTTATTTCATGTGTTTTCATCAAAGGAAACAGCTTTGGAAAGATGCTTTTTTGCTTCAGATTGAAATCAATCTCAAATAGTTGCAAAGTTCAAACAAAATTCAACCTTTTGTTGCAAATTAGGTTTTTGAGGAAAATTTACAATCTCTCAGCTGCAATAAAAAAGTCAAACAAGAATAATTCACACTTCATTAGGTGCATCAGGTGCTGGAGACAAATCAGATTAAAAAAAAAAAAAACTTGTATTAGTTCAGAGACTGGAGTGATCATTGACCTGCACTAACAAGGAAAAAGGTACAAGCTCTTAAAGTTACTAGATAGAGATACGGCTGGAAGTGAAGGTGGTAAATTCAAAGTTAAAAGAGCAGGAGACAGGTGAACAACGTGGACGTGGCAGAAAGAGAAAGATAACAACGGTTAACACCAGAGTCTTCAGAAGACAGGAAGTAGGAACGTGATGCTCGCTACTGACCCAAAAACACAAGAACAACAACTCCAGTATGTTCCAACCACATAAATTCAGAGCTAAATGAGCGGAGGTTATGCGACGTGGACGTGGCAGAAAGAAAAAGAGAACAACGGTTAACACCAGAGTCTTGAGAAGACAGGAAAAAAAGGTGGAAAAACCTGTGACTGCACAAGACCTACAGAAGATTAGATAGCAGCTGAGGTTTCAGTTTCAACAGTGATGATCAGACTAAACACTGAAGGTCTCCATGCCTGCACTTCAAGATGAACTATGATACTGAAAACATAAAGCACAGATGGTCTGGGAGTCTGGAAACTAAACTGAAAGGATTTGGGCCGTTGGATCAGCGGTTTGTCTGGAGGAGGAAGAATGAGGCGGATGCTGAGAAGATCACCCTGTCTACAGTGAAACATGGCGGTGGTTCAGTGATGCTCTGGCACTGGAAATCTGCAGTGATGGATTTGATTAAGTATCAAGAAATCCTTGAAGAAAATGTCACACCATCTGTGAGGAAGCTGACGCCTGGACCTTTTCAACAATATGATGATCACTGGAGCTCAAAGTCCAACAAGCTTCAGTTTCAGAAGAAAGTCCCGGACGATTCTCGCACGTCGTCACAGTCACCTGACCTGAACCCGCAATTTCTGGAGGAATTTGAAACATTAAACCTAAAATACATTTTATCGCTCATCAGGAAAGGGCTAAGATTCCTCAGATCATCTCAGAGTCGCAGAGTCCAACAAGGCTCAGTTTTAGAAAAAAAAAAAAAAAAAAGTCCCAGAAGATTTTCACATGGAGTCACAGTCACCTGATCTGAACCGGACACAAAATCTCCAGAGGGTTTGGAAGCAGCAAACCTAAAACCTTTGGGAAGTTATTGTGAGAAAATATTTTCGAGATGCTGGAAATTGCCTGTGCATCATATCTGCAACAGCAAAAACAAGGCACTACTGAGGGTTAAAGATGCTCATCATGAAGGGGTTGAATTATTGCGAGACTGTCTTGAATTTGAAGGAAAACATTTATAACATTAGTTGTATTTAGTTATTTAAAATGTTCTTGTTTCATTTGTTTATTGCACAAATATCAGTAAGAGCAAATAAGCATCTTCCATCTTTTCCTTTCAGTCTAAACCTGCCTTCGGTTATTTAAACATCACATATAAGTAAGTTGTTATTCTGCTGATCTGACACTTGTTTCTGTTCTGACTCATGTTGACAGGATTACAGGTCTCTCTATACTAACTGCCGTCTATGTAATTAAAAGGGCTTTATTGAGATGTGAACAGGAAAGTAAATGATGTCAGTGTTGCAGTTACTTTAATATGTCTGTGTGAATTATTTAATGTGCACTTTAAAGTTCATTCACTGTGTATATGCATGTAAACTGCTGTGGGGTAGAAATCTATAGCTGCTGCTATCAATTATGTATTTTAGACACATCGATACGTTCACTGATGTATACGAGTAAATGTGGAGTAAGGGCTTTATTAAAATCTCACATTTAGAAGAGGAGATTGATAGCAGTTAGCCTAGCTTAGCATAAACTATTAAAATGGATAAACAGCTTGTCTGTCTGTCTGAAGGTAATAAATCCACCTGTGTTGTAACTTGTTTGTTTACTCTGTACGAAAAACTAAATGTAAAATGTTTAACAGACTATGTTTTCACTCATCTCCAATCCTTGTGCTAAGCTAAGCTAAGCTAAGCTAAGCTAAGCTAGCCACTAGCTTAAGTGAAACCATTCTTTAAAAATACGACCTTTACAACCAGCAACAATGTACATGTTTTCACCTTAGAGTGAAACAATGTAACATATGAGAAAAAAATCAAACATCATAAATCGAGTTTAAAACTTTTTTTTTTTTTTTTTTCTCTATTAAATGCACTCTGAAGTTACTCCTGGAGACTTTTTTTCAGACACTTGGAGATGAATTCTTCATGTTTGTGGTTGATTTATTCAATTCAAACTCAAAGTTCACTTATTAATTTTCATCTAGTCTCAGTCTGGAGGAGAAACTCAATCAGCTGCCAGTATAATGGGAGTAGATTAAACCTCTCATCAAGTTTCTAAACCACCACTTGCAATATGTTTTAACTATATATTAGCTTATTCATATTATCCTCAGTGTTCATTCACTGCTCAGTCAGATTTCGAGCTGAATTCAGTTGTTTTCTCAACAGGAATGAAAGAATCAGCTTCATCAGATATGAACTTTACAAAGTCTTAAATTCAATTAAATCCTGTGCTCGTTGAATTAAAACTTATTGTGAAGCGTCACATGAAATGTAAACTACAGAAAAAAACTACAGTGACCACAAACACTCATCACCAAACCACATCGCTTACAAGCGACGCCTGATCAGTTTAGATCAGCGACGAACTATGTGACATTAAAGGTTTAACTTTAATATAAATCACACGACAAACAAACTTCTTTTTTTTTGAAAATACATTTTTACTCTATGATGTTCATACAACTGCTTTTATTTTTGTTTTTAAATAGGATTTTCACTGTTGAGGGAAGTTAAAACTCAAAAGGCGACTTCTCTCAGCATTGTACACATACTGGCAGTTAAAGTGAAAAATAAAAACTAAAGAGAAGTTCAATATACAACACATATGATAAAAAAAAACAAAATAATAACATGTCAAGCTCTATATTCTGGCATTCATTCATCAGAAAACTGGAAAATAGGAAGTAAAATAAGACTGGAGCCCTTTTCGTTTCATTCTTAATCACAATGCTCCTCTGATATTCTTCGTTTTGTGTTTTGATTTGTTCAGCACCGAGAAAATCAAATGAAAAAAAAAAAAAAAAAAAAAAAATAAAACCCATTAATTCATTAATTAACCCTTTAATGGGTGGATTTACAGATCTATGGTCCCTGGCTTTTTGCTCTCACAGTCACAATTCTGGAAAAGAATCAGGGATGCGTCTGTCAAACCTTTTGTTTTTCTTTTCAGATGAAATTAAGAGACTTGAGTTAGTGTTTTTAACACAGTGGTTCTCAAACTGGGGGGCGTGCCCCCCTGGGGGGCATAGAGCTGCGGTATGAAGGTCAAATTAAAAGTTAGAGGAATGAATTATGGAGCAAAACTGTTAAAAAAAAAAAAAAAAAAAACAAAAAGCAAAAACAAAAAAAACAACTTGTATCCTTTTTTATTTTGTCGCGTTGAGTTGCCTCTGTTGTTGTTATTTGTGGGATTGTGTTTTGAGTTTTTCTTCAGCTTCTGATGGTTTGCATGCCAGAAAAAAAAAGATTAAAGAACCACTGGTTTAACTTTGGATCAACTTAAATGTGCAGAAAACCTCAGTGAGCATAAGGTAGTTTGTTTTCTGTCGTCTATAAAGCATTGTACAGTCACATTATTTACATTATCACTATTTTACAGCGCACTCTTTTTTTTTATTTTTTACTCTCAGTAGCTTGTGTGTTGCGATTGATGCAGTGCTCTCTCTGTCTCTGTCTCCTTCATGGAGCGGACCCCTTCCTGTCTCCCTGTGCTTCTGTGATTCATCTGTCTTCCTCAGATTCAATATGGCAGCTATTAACTGTTAAGTGTGTGATTCTGAGGGAAAGAAGGGGCCGTTGTGACAAAGTTAGATCAAAGAGTATTGAGAATCAGGGTGTCAGTCAGTTTTTTTTACCAGACTATAATAGTTATTACTCCAGGTGGAAATGCATAGTGTGTTAAACTGCAGATGTTTGTGTGTTTCAGTTCTGCACCTGTTTTTTGAGGGAAAGCTGTCGGGAAAAGTTTGTGTTGGTCATTCTTTGTAGGCACATGGTTTATTTTGACAGTTGCAGGCAGACATGAAGTGCTGCTTTAGTTTTAGAGCAAATAATCAAGAAAATAGCTTTGCATCGCCGTCCATTTCTGCCTGCAACAATGTGCAAGGTTTTCTACAGACAAAGCTGTGCCTCAGTCCACGCCCCTGTGCTGTGGTGACGGAGGGGATTCAGATTTTTTTTTTTTATTATTGATTTAATCCCAAAATCAAACTCCTTTAAACACCAAACACCTTTTCTCTCCGTTTTCATCGGACTCTACATTGATAGACATGGGTCTTTGGGTGAACTGGATGTAAGCGACGTTACTCTGCCTACATAAAGTTCCAGCCAGATCTGCGCTTAAGCACAGGAAGCTCAGGTAAGCTCAGGTATTCGGCTGTGACCCGACACCGACAGTTTAATATCGATCCGGATAAGGCCCTGCGTGTTCTTGTGGGCGTACGAGGCTGTGATACACGTGGGCAGTTTTTGAGGCAATGTTTGCAGCATTTATTCCCGTATCTTCTACTACAGTGGATGTTGCCCATGTTGGCTAACTAACTAACTAACCTACTGATTTACAATACTGTGAAAATCCCTGCAAAGGCCTCTAGGCAGCAGTGTCATCACAGTAAAAGGACAGGGTGATCCTGGGTTAAGGCTCTACCTGCACCACAAAACCTGGTTTAGTGTTTGTTTGTTTTTTCTTTGATTTTTATTCCAATCTAAAAACATTTCTCCACTGGTCAAAGCTTTTCATAAATATGTAGGAAATCATCCCCATTGCCTCAATCAACTGCTTATGATTTGTGTGTTTTTGGCAGACAGACACACCGGTCACTGGTGGGAGTCCAGCAGGGGGCAGGAGTGTGAGCGGATGTCGTTGTGTTTATGGATGGCTTGGTCCAGGTCCAGAGACTGTCCATTTACACTGACCTCCATGCAGCCACTGAAGGGCGCTGACGCCAGCGTCGACACCAGAGGGACATCGTCTGAGGGCAGAAATGACAACGTGTGAAACGGCACAATGAGACACAACCAGCAGGAGGAGATCCGTAAACACATGCACCACTATTCTCATCAATATATCATAAATAAAACACTAAATCCTTATTTTTCTGCTACTACTGGATAAATATTTACCCTGCTACAAGTCAGAAGTACAGAAGTGACAACTATGGATTATTATCAAAATGTGCAGCACAAATAAACAAAGCGATCAACTAATAAACACCTGGAAAGTTGCAAAGTAAAAGGGTGGGGTAATTAATTATTGACATATTGGGGGAAAAATATATTCAGAAAAAAATACTATTTTGTTCCCGTTGATGATGCATGAATAATCAATGTGTTTGTTAAGAGATAAACTTCTCATGGAAACTTAAATGCCAGCTTTAAATGCCCCTATTGTTTTAAAGGTTAGGAATTTCAATTACTGACTGTGGCGCAGTAGTTACATCGCTGAGTATTTATTCATCACTCTCCACCATTCGTCCTCCATCTGCATAACGTCTGAAAACGTGGCAGGGGAGTTCTCGAGTGACGTCACTGAAAAATTGTAGTTTTTCCTATTTGCCGATTTTTACTGGTTTGTCTTTGATATTGAGGAGGAGGTATAGGGAATCTGTTCTTTTAGTATGTTAATTATTAGGATCAGGCATATCTGTGTTATGTTATTATTGATTTTGTTGTTTTTATGATTGTGGGATTGTATTGCTTTTTGGAGCCACCTCCTCCTTAGTGTGGGAGCTTGAGTTTAGTTACAGTGAAGGTAAAACCTCAGGAGAGTGGGTGTAAATAGTTTGTTTTTCTTACTAATGACTTTTTTGTTGATTTTTGTAAATATTTTCCACATTTTCACCACTTGCAATGAGCACATTGACACAATCTTCACCAGAGAAGTGACAGAGATAAAACTTTTGCAACTCTGATCATTTATAAAACTGTTCTCCTCTTTAATATTGTGTAAATAAACTTTTGAAATGTGTCTATCAACATGTCTGCCCTCACCAGGGAGTCCTCCTATGAAGGTGCTGGATTCAGACAGGATGTCGACGGGAACCACTGCGTCTTCGCTGCGTCCAGCTTCGCCGTCGACCATCAGCAACGTCTGGTTTCCTGAGATCGTCACCTGGATTTGATGACTCTCTCCGTCACACAGTGGAATGGGAGAACTGGCAACGATGGCGTCGCCTGCAGATACGACAACAAACTGACAAACACACACAAAGATCAGTTTTCAAATCAAACGTAGTGAAAAAACAAAACAAAACAAAACTGGAGACTTATTCTAAGAGCTCACATCTCGCCATTCATTGGTGCCGGGATGATAGTCGGTCAGAGCGATGGCGAGAGGGACTCTGTCCTGGTGGACGAGAGCGAACAGCACGCCGATGGCAGACGTTGGACGCAAGGTCAACTGGATGCTCAGGTTCTGTGAGTCTGAAGTGGAGACAGAACAGGAAGTGATGAACTTTCAGGACGAACAAAGTTGTTGATAGAGGCCAAATTTCAACTGTCCAAACAAATAAAACATCAACCAAGTGTTTCAGGAAGAAGCTATTCAACATCCCACACACACACACACACACTGTACCATAGCTGATGTTGAAGAGAGCAAAGCCAGCTCCGGTGTAATAAGCCCCGGGATCTTCGGTGCTAAAACACTGCATGTTGTCGTTGGATCGAACCGTTTCCTGAATGGAGGTATCTTCTCCCGTCAGCCAGCGCCACTCCTTCATGCAGCCGTCCAGACGAGGGTTCACCTGCCGAACAAATCGTCGGGAGAAAAATGTGAAGAACGTGTCCTTTTGGTGCAAATTCAAGAAAAACAGACGAGCAGATTGCAATAAACACCTGATTGACGAGGCCGTCCTCTCGGAACGGGACTCCTCCCACAGTCAGGTTGAGCTCGTGCATTCCCTTCTTTAACGTGAACAAATCGCCGTTCACTGCGATCTTCATGACGGCCTCTTTGTCGATTTTAATCACCAGACTGCGACCCTGCTCCTCCACCGAGATCTGACAACAAATATGTCACATTTGAGAAGCTGTCATTCAGTTTTCATGAAGCTGCTGTTTTACCAGCTTATTATTTTCCAGGCCAAAAATAAACTCCCAACCTTTCTCCACTGGCCGTCACTGATGACGGGCCCGCTGCTCGTGACCCTGCTGACCGTGCCGTACTTGAGCTGCAGCTCCAGCTTCCCATGATGCATTGCCAGCACAATCCAGGAGCTGTTGAGGTGACCTCCAGCAAAGAAGATCACCCCTTCGGGATCGTAGGTGCGGAAATCGAATTCAGCTGAAAAGCTACGAGGTGAAGAGGAGAAATGAAGGTATGAGCACATGTTTAAAGTGGAAAAACATGAGAAATAAAAGGAAAAAAGAAAAAGAGAAGGGAGAAGAAGAGATGGTAGATGAAGAAACTCATCAAAACAACTTTAGCAGCTAAATAAAATTGTGCTAATATTAGAAATTATTCTTAGAAACACCTGATAGAAGTGACTATGTATGGTAAAAAAAAAGAAACAGGTTTTGCTTGTGTGTGACATGCACGGTTGAACCATTTTTCACTGTAATACATAAAATGTGCTGATATAAACAAAAATATAAGGAACAACTTACAACGACGAGGATTAGGTAACATGCTTCAACAACAAAGGGATATTTGCGACACTGTTACAGGAATAAAAACTTCGCAATCAATCCACATTCACCAGATTCATTGAGCTGGAAAAGGTTTCACTGCTCTGATGATTTGTTTGTCTTTCTACTAGTTTTCTCACCCAGTTTGTATCCTCCTGCGGAAACGCAGCCTCACCACCGGCACGCCGCTGAACATGCGACCCAAGTAAAGTGAACGAGAGTTTCTCTTCAGAGACGGCATCATGCAGGGAGTTATAGGCTGCAAGAGGAAACAGAGAAATAGCAACCTGAAGATAACATACGTGGTCACTTAAAGCATTTATGTATAAAAGCTACTAAAGCAGAAAGTAAAACCATTAGAGGCAAGATTAACTAGAATTATTCTTTATTGTATCACCTTGTTCAGTCATATAACAATAAGTCCTTCAGTCTCAGTGTGACAGATTTAGGAGGATCTGTGAGCAGGACTGAAATATGGCATCAATAAATTTCTCCATCACAACTTGTTCAAAGTCGCCTCTTTTGTCACAAGAAATCTTGGTGTCATATTTGTGGTCTCTAAACTCTCCTCTAAAATCCAAACATCCCAAACAACTCAACCACTGCGACCTCACTGCCTGATGCAACTAAATCCTCCACACTGAGCCTTTAACGATGTGGTCAGATAAATTAAAGGGTCCTGGACTCAAACAAACAGCAGAAAATGGATGATGGATTACTTCATTTAGAAATGATTCATGCTGGTGTTTGCTTAAACTAACTTATATCTAAACCCCTACAGATACCTTCACCAAACTGGTTTAATGGGAAAAACATCTCTTCATAGTTCATATTTCACATTTAAAATCTGAAAATTTGATTAATATTCAGTATTAATTGTATTTCACCTTACAGCTCCGGAGGTCCTGGCCCAGCTTCATGCCCTGACGACCATCACAGAAGCAACGGAAACTCCCGGGAGTGTTGAGACACTCCTCCGCACACACACCTGACAAACACTCATCCACATCTGAGCAGCGACGCCAACGGTTGAAGAAATTAAAGAGAAGAAGACATGAAAGTGACGACTGTTGTTTAACGGGTTACAGAAAAGCAAAACACGTAGTTATCAGTGTCACCTCCACGACGGAATAGGTCAAAACATGAACTTCTCAAAAAATGTTATCTTTCCTGTCAACATATCGAGGAATGCAAACAAAACTTGAGTCAAGTGTTTGATGACGACTGCGTGGTATCGGCTCCATATAACCTTACATGGCCATGAGGAGGTCGGCTATAATAAATGTTAATTCTCTGAGGGAGGACACTGAGGTTATGAAAAGTCTGGTTTCCATGGCAGACAAAAACACGAGGTACATGATTTATGACTAAGTCTTTTTCCATACTCACACTATTGGCAGCTAATCTGATGTTGTGTTGTTTTATCTTTTCTGTGATTAAAGTAACAAAACAACATTTTTTGGACTCATCACTGGGAAAATTTTCATCCTCAAGCAGTTTTTCATGTTTGTTTTGAAACGATCATGAGGTTTCACTTGTTTGACGTCGATGCTCTAATGAGATTTATATAGATGAGAGCAAAATGACCTATTACCTACTTATACAGACTGTCTCTCTTAAGTGTCTTTGCATTCCTTTCCTGACCCCGACGCACAGCTGCATCCAGTCCCTGCTGAGGCTCAAACTGCTCCTTGTCGCTTTAATTGTGCGGAAACTCACCAACGCAGCTTTTGGTTTCGTTGTCGTAGACGTAGCCGGCGTCGCACAGGCAGTCATAACCGCCGTCGTTATTCTCGCATCGAGCTGTTCCACACACACTTGGATCCTCACACTCGTTCACATCTGAAAGACACAAGGCGTGGTCGGACGGATGTTCGTAAACGTTGGTCCTCAATCAAAATATCGAATTTACACCGATGCAGCTTTATATTTGATCAATTATTCCTTAATTTCCCTTTAATATTAACAAAGTATCTATCTATCTATCTACATGTATCATTTTCTGGACTTAAAATGTCACAAGAAATTAAAAAAAAAAAAAAAAAAAAAACATGCTGCCATATATTTTGGTGTAAACCTGAAGCAAAACATACTTCCTCAAATTTTTATTTTAGCTTGAAAATGTATTCAATAAATGAATTTTCAGAGTTTTCCAGAAACTAGAAGAACTAGACACTATTTCAGATCAAACCCTCTTTAACCCCGTTACTATGTTATGCACATTTCTTTTAAAATAAAGTTATTTAAGAGAAATGTTGCACAACACAAATTTACGTTGTGTAAAAATGAACTGGTTAAACCCAACATACAACTGTGCTTTTGCCTTATTTACTAACTAAAATACCGTGTGTGTTATTTTCTGAACTTCCAATGTCACAAGAAATGAAAAAAAAAAAAAAACATGCATCAATTTAATTTCTGCATAAACCTGAACCACAAGTTTTCACTCAAAATGTAATTTTAAAATATTTATTCAACAGTAACTGAAGGAGGAATATTAAGTTTCGTGCAGTCTGAATCGACAGCTGCAGCCCTGACATAAGTACAGTTGTCAGATTATGTGTTTCTATGGTTTGTGGCTTACCATGACACATATGGCGTCCGACCAACATGTAGCCCTGGCGGCAGGAGCAGCGGTAACTGCCCATAGTGTTGTTGCACTCGTGATCGCAACGTCCGTTTTCCTTGCTGCACTCGTCGACATCTGCAGTGAACATGAACGCAGGAAAAACCTCATCATGGGTTGTGTTCACTTTGAGGTTTGTGTTCAGCTTCCCAAAGTAATTCGGGATCAGTTTGAGCTTAATGTAACCAAATCGGAAAGTTGCATAAAAAAAAAAAAAAAAAAGTGCACAGTGTGAGCTGTGAGTTTGAAAAGTTCTCTCACTTAAACACCCCGTGAATTTGTACTTTGTTTAATGTCGTACAAATAAGCGACACACTGTGTCATTGTGGCTGCGTGTTGCAGCTGAGTGTTTAGGAGGAGTGCGGTCGTCAAGTGGAAAAGGCTCAGACCAAGTCAAACTGAATCTGCCTTGGTTTCCTCTCGCAGTAAGGTGGCAGGATGAGTCACAGTGGAAATGTGTGGAATGATGACTGTGCCATAAATCAGAAACATGTCTCTCTTCCCCTTCACAGTGAGCGTGTGTCTCTTTATACACTTAATGTTTGTTTAACTTTCCTCTTATAAAGTTAAATCCTCGCTCTTCAACTTCATATCTTTACACAGTAACAAGCTGTGACCTCTACAGACACTGGTGGATTCCTGTTATGAACTCTGTGACTGCAGTTCCCGTAAATGCAGTTCATATTGACATGACACATCATTCACACATCAATAACAACAGCAGCCGCAGTTGGATATTGAAGATGTATGTCAACAATAACAGTTTTGCAAGGTCAAATTATGACGTGCACAATAAGAAACAGCGGAATTATATGACAAATATTTGGGAGGAATAACAGCGATGGAAAAACAGACGTGTGTCAGCTGCTGAGGCAGGAAGTAGCACCAAGTAGCTGTTAGACACAAAGTCAAAGAGATGACACCTATCCACTGACACTGAATGACGCTGCAGAAAAGAAAAAACTGGATGATGACAGTACCTTCATCGCAGTGGGCTCCACTCCAGCCCGTAAAACAGTGACACAGAAAGTCGCCCTTTTTGTCCTCGCAGCGCACCGTACCTCTGGCGTTACAGGGAGAAGGAGAGCACTGGTTGGGTATATCTTAAAGACAAACACAGACAGACGGACGGGGTCGTTTTAAAGTTTACTCTGAACAAAGCGGATGCATTGAGAGGGTGTAAATGTAAAGTGATATCAGACAGAGGAAGGGCATCTCTTCAATATAAATAGACTAATGCTGGCTAAGCTTTCCTGTCGGAGATGCCCTAATTCAGTCCTTCCCTGCGTGAACTGTCCTCCAGCTCTCAAACACTGAGACCAAATGGAGGTTTGAGAATATTTTCACCTATCTGTTTTTTTTTTTCTTCTACTAAATATTTTCACTCAAGTCCTCTGCTTCACTCCAGGGTTGTGTAAGAGAAAGAGTGCATGTGTAAATCTTTTCTCTCTTCGAACACTTTCCTTTTCCTTCTGCCCAACAAGTCTGGGCATGTTAGTCAGAGAGTTCACAGAGACAGAAAAAGACAAAGTCTGGAGGAAATGAGGGGAGCGAGAAGGAAAGATACAAAACACCAAAAGGTGAAACCGATCAAATGGCATTGAAAAGAAGTGAAGTGGTACTAAACATATAAATACAACATTGAGATTTCAACGGTAAACCTGCAGATCAACATATTTCAGAGTCTGATTAAAGCTGAACAACATGCATGAGCATGAAAACATCTGTATTTTTAAAAATTACCATTGCAGCATCAATGTTATAAGTCTCCAAATGTCTTGTTTTGTTCAACCAAAAGCCTAAAAATACAATATACCACAAAGAAAACCAGCAAATCTCATTTAATAGATTAAATTTGCAAATATTTTCCCTTGTTTCTGTTTGAAAAGTGGCTGAAACACTGGACTGATTGTAAATCAATGTTGATCAACTGACTGATCGATCGTTGCAGCTCTGGTTGAAGTAATTTGAGTTGATTCCTGCCAGTGACCTACATGACAAATAAAACATGCATCAACACACGCTGCAGCTGAAGTGAAACAGACAATATCTGCATCAGTCTCATGTATCATTTGTTTATTTATTTTCATCCCAAATTATTCCTGTTCAGGGACAGGAGTCCTTAAATAACTCTCTAAGTCCACTTTAATTTGATTTCATTAAGTTTTTTGGATGCCACATAAATCAGTAGAAAATAACTTTTAATGATTTGATTATTCTGCAGAGCAACTAAAAAAAAAACGGCAGATATAAGCAACAGAAGCAGGAAGTAGAGAGAGAATACACTTTATCTGTGCTGTGCAATGAAGAAAACACCTTCTTGTGAGTGCAAATACCGAGGAAAACTCTAGATTTCCACCTCAGTAATAGTGGATAAACGTTCTGTGATGATGTGCTGTGCAGCAGCCTGCAGTGACACACTGGACAGATGGGCAGAGATTTGCAGAGATAGAGTGAGAGAGTGATGGCGTGCTGACAGTTAGATAAAAACGTTGTATCTTTAAATGGCACGATGCTGCAGCTGAGTCACGGAAACACCCCCACCCCTCCTCCCTTCATCACCACCACCATCGAGGCCTCTCAGCCAATAGCAATGAAGCCGGGTCGGTCCACTTCTCCTGTATCCTGATGCAGCAAAAACCCTGTGCTCCACTCACGACAGTCTTTTTTTTTTTTTTTTTAAACGTCATTCCTCCGCTGAGCCAGCTCACGATGAAGCTGCTGCAGCATCCACAGTGAGTGAGCGAGTGTGTGTGAGTGTGTGACGACTGAAGGGGTGTGTTTCTCATTCACCAATGTGCAGCATCACTGTAGCAAAGTGCTGCAATATTACTCACAGATACCTGGACCCCACGCACATATAGACGAAAAACCGGCTACGTCAAAGTCACATAATGAGTTTAGGTGAGTCACAATGCAACAACTGGCCTTGAATTAAAAATTACAATACAAAATTCACCATCTTTTCTTCAGTTTGGAGAGTATAAGCCTGAGAGTGAGTGTGTTGCAGAGCAGTGATACTGCAATGCAGCCCAACCCTACAACTTAGTAACATTCACACAGTGAAAAGACAGAGGGAAGAAAGGAAGGGGATGAAGAGAAGAAAACGAGTATCAATAAATTAAAAAAAAAAGGGCAAGAGGAGATAAAAACCTACTGTGGACACACGTGATCAGATCCTGCTTCTTCTTTTCAGATCCTCCGAACTTCTCCAAGCAGGCTAGACGAAAGCAAACGTGAGATTACAAACACATAATCAGGACAAAGAGACAGGATGAAGGGTTTTAGTGAAGATGACAACTTACCTACATACTTGGGGAAAAAGTACTCCTAAATCAGAAAGAGGAGTGGAGACAGAGAGAGATAAAGAGGGGGATAAAGTTACGTGGGTGTATAAACAAAAATCTAAACAGAACATGATCATCTAAACAATTAGGAGGAGTTTCTGTTAATGCTTGACATAACTTCAGCTTTGGTTTCGATTTATACCTGATCTCTCATAAACAATAGTTAATTTTGTGATATGTCCACAGATTAGAGTTTGATATCTCTGTAATCTACACGTGTGTTTGCTGTGTTTAAAGGG
The DNA here is from genome assembly GCA_016801845.1 of Polydactylus sextarius. Taxonomy (NCBI): domain Eukaryota; kingdom Metazoa; phylum Chordata; class Actinopteri; family Polynemidae; genus Polydactylus; species Polydactylus sextarius. The sequence goes on from CM028906.1 coordinate 20,388,927, forward strand.
TGCGGCCATTTGCCAGGAGCTTCCTGTGAATTCTCTGCATTCCTGATTGTTGTAGCATCCCTCCCTCCTGGTAGCTGCAGTGTTTCACCACATGTAGGTCACAAATTGGTGGATTTGCAGCAAGAGAAAGAGACTTTAGAGACTTAAGAAATATTGAGCAGCAGGAGCCAGCTGCTGCAAAAAACTAACCCTAACCCTGTAAAAATGAGTAATCACACGAAAGCTTGCTAAAGCACAAAATAACCCTTACTTAATAGGATTACTTATTTCTAAATGTCAGACACATGCATAAGTTGTTAAGTATGTTTTTGGCTGATTAGGAGGCTTGTGCAAAGGATAAATACTCTGTTGTGACATCTTTTTATTGACTGTGTGTCCCTGTGGAAAAGTAGCAGTGAGAAATCAGAAACTTGGAGTAATATCTTAAGTAACCATGAATATCCTGGAACAGCCCACTCTGCCTCTCTCTCTCTCTCTCTCTGCAGAGCCAGAAAAGCTGCAGCAGATGAAAATGCAGAGTCAGAGATGTGTGCTCTTTGAGAATGAATAATGCAGCTATGAATGAGACTGCAGCTTGAGTAGACTACACTACAAGCACACAAACGCCATCCACCATCTTACTGATGATGATCTATGTCCAGCTGAATCAAACTCAAACTTAAGAGAGCGTCGCCCAACTTCAGTCGTACGTCGCTGTAATCCTCTCTCCCTCGGTTTCCCACCACTTGGATAATATTACGAATAATCTGAGTCATCGATTGCCTCATTCACTCCCTCTCCGTTACAATCAGAGTAACAGTTGCTTAAAAGTTTAAAGAGCAAAGCATCGGACATATGCAACACGCCCCAACACAGATGTTTGCATGTTTTGCACATGCACGTGGATGGAAATGGTTGATCTATGCGATCTTGCACAGAAAAAAAACTGCTAACTTGTTTGCATCATTCACATGCATTTATTAGTGAGGATGTGCAGAGATGGAGTAAAGATATCCAGGTGTTTCCTTCCTGCATCTGTCCAGCGTCAGACTGGGGCTACTCTTTTTAAGCTAATGGAAGATTTTTTTTTTTTTTTTTTGAGTGAGTGTTCACGGAGATATTTCACAAACTAACTGACTCAGTGTCTGTCTCAAAGACAGACAACAAAACAAAAACAAAAAAAGATGAGAATATGACGTGCACACATAACTATCAGCAACCCTGGATTTATTGGAGCATGAACATCAACAGACAATGAATCATTTGTCACATTACAGTCAGTAATCCCTGCAGCTTTACGGTAAATGACACACACATACACACAAAAGGAAGAAAACAAAGTTGCTTGCAAAAGCTGCAGAGTTTTTGGTGCAATAAGTATTTATACTCACAGTCTCTGGGTCGTTTTCAAACACCTCCCTGGCCTCCTCTTTACTGCACTTCTCCTCCACACACTCCCTCTCCAAGTGTCCCTGTTTGGTCTCCTCAAAAACCTGATTAGCTCTTCTGTGTCTGCTCAGAAACTGGTTTGCCTCTTGGGGAGACAGTGAAACTAAAAATGAAAAAATGGAAAAAAAAAAAAAAAAAAAAAAAGAAGGTCAAACAAGTCAAGAGTTGTGCAATATGTGGTATCAAAAAAAGGGAAAGAAAAAAAAGGGGAAAAAAACATACGACAACATTGAGTGTTGCGAAATATCATCAGTTAATGACGTTAATAAATCACCATCAGCTACAACACTAATGTCACATTAGCATGTTAGCTAGCCACCTAGCATGTGAGTGTTTACTTACTGCTGTGGGACCCGCGGACCAGCAGCAGCAGCAGCAGCGGGATTAGCAGAGCCGCCGCCGCCGCCGATGAAAGAGACTTTGTCGGGGTCAGCCGCATTGTTTAACCGCTGTGTCTGCACCACCGAGCCGTACAAACTTTCTCCTGCTCCCGTTAACCGTCCCCCTTCCTCCGCTCCGTGTCTCTCAATGTCACCGCAGTTTGTCCTGAACCGAGGCTAATAACACCGCAGGTATCCGGTACTTCCGACCGTTAACCGTTTTTTTTCAATGTTGTTAAATCAAAGCGTTTAAAGCTAAACAGTCGTGTGTTTCTCCCGCATAATCGTTTATAAGTTAAACAAACGTCCACCTTTCTTTCTTTATTTCTTTCTTCTTTAACTCCTCTGCAGTTCACCTTGTCCCCATTGCAGTGTGTACTTTTTCTTTCTTTTTTTTTTTTTTTTTTTTTAAATCTCCGCTCCGGTGTTCTCCGGTGTGTGGCTCCGTCTGTGGCCGGACCGAGCGCCCCGAGCTGCGGAGGAAGAGTGTGCACGAGTCGGAGGGGGAGCAGCTTCACACACCGCGCAGGGGCGGACCGAGCTCCAGGAGGGGAGGGGGGTTGGGGAGGGGTGGTTTTTGGTGGTGGTGGTGGGGGGACTCATCCAGGGCTGGGTATCACCCATCATTTACCTAACTTAAAGAGAAATATTAAATAAACAGAAATATTTATAAAGTATAATAACCTAATGTCCTTATTTTGATCTCAAGTATTACCATAGATTATTTAAGTTAGAAACCAACTTTTTTTTGTCGAGATTTAATACGAAAGACAAAATGTCTAAAGTAAAGTTGACGTTAACGAGATTTTGTAATTTGCATGTCGAGATTAAATATGAAATTGAGAAAATAAAGTGTTCAAAATGAGGTTGACGTGTCGATTAAGTCAGCGCGTCAAGAATAAAGTTAGCATTATTACTTTTTAAAAAAAAAAAAATGTCTTATTTTGCATGTCAACAATAAAGTCGACATTAACAAGAGGAGGAAGATTTTCTTACTTTGCACACTTGAGAAGTCAAATGTTAAATTTAAGAGTAAAATAAATGAGTCATTATATCTCTACTGAATATACTAAATAAAAGCAATTAATCCTACTAATATCTTTACTTTTTTAAACATTATACAATTAATTGATTATTTTAGAGAACATTGATGATGAAAATGATTTTATTGGTGCGTTCAGACCAAACATGGCGGTGTGTCATCCTCATGCAAACTGAATATTTGACATTCAACGAGTTTGGTTTTCAGGTTTGTTGTGTTGTTGCACCTCAAGGCCACTGCAGATACAAACATCACTGAATATAAATTCAGATGCAGGATTCTTGTATTTTTAAATTGTGGTCTTAAAAGAAGGATTGCGACCATTATTGCGCAACTTCAAACTTTTAGGCAAGTTTACTTTAAACCCTCATCTCGTAATTAGTAATTTTTCTTTCTGTTTCGTTTCTCCTGAAACATGAGGAACTGGATTTTGTTGCGTTTAGATTTCCTCATTAATTTGTTTTCATTTCTCGGGAGTTCAGTTTACATCAGTTGTTTTTGTTGTTTCTGTTTGACTTGACACCAAATTACTCTTTTTTGTGTGTCTGTATCCAGGCAATAATGATGATCTAATCTGTCTTATCATACACAGGGACTAACAATAACATGAAAACATGGGGTCAAACATGGCTCAAACAGCGTTTCCATAATAACTGATATCCGAGTTTGTTGCGACAGCAAAGACTTAAGGTTTAAAACACAAACTAGGGACAGACTGAGAGGACACATTAGAGCAGGATAATGCAATGCTACGACTAAATAATATAAAAATAAGTTTGATTTGATACAGATTTATTTTAACAAACACAAAACGGACAACACCGGACAACTACATTTAACTTATATATTAAAGATGGTTTGTTTTATATACAAAGTGAAATCTGAACACAGGACAGGAGATTCCTGATGATGAGGACAGACATAAAAGTTGTAATAGTCTTTTAAGACCAGTCGTAATGAGATACGTACACATCATTCTGGATTCAAGGAAACAATAAAATGATAAATCATGTTTCTAAACCACTTCAGGAAGACAGAGCTTCAATAAGAGATGTTGATTTAATTGAGAAAATGCAAGTGAATCCTGGAGGCTCCGACTCCTCATCTGTAGTTTCCACCACAGCAGTTTCAGCTTATTGTCTCCAGACGTCTGCCTCCACAAGACCACGAGAATCAGCAGATAGTACATGATTCAACAATAAGGAAAGAGATGCAGGTGGTGTAAAACAGCCTGGTCAACTGTGACCGTTTGTTTATGTTCCTATACAAACACAACCATCTCTTAACAAGTGCGCTAACAGAGCTCAGCTCTTTTTTTTTTCTTCTTCAACGTTTTCTTGGAAAGAATTTAATTCATTGGAACAAACTGCTACAACTACGTCATCCAGCTGTCCAGTTTCCGAGGAGCTGAGTGTCGAGACAGCTCTCGTCGTGCCCTGCTACAAAAAACAAAAAACAAAACAAACAAAAAAAACAAATAAACAATAAAACACAGAAAAAACAAACAAAATTCTCCCAGGACAGGAGCAATGATACTGTATGGATGAAAAAAAACCATAAGACAACGCTTAAAAACCCATCAGAGAAATACAAAGATGACTACAACAGTCTACTTCCTTCTTCCCATCAACTCTCCTCTACAGCTCTCTCTCTCTTTCCAAAATATCCCATGTAATGGCCGCCGTGGGACGCTGCCTTGTCGGCTTCGGTTAATTAAGGTCACTTTTTGTGCGGGTGCAGAGCGTCAGGGTGGATTTCAGGGGGAGAGAGAGGAGGACAAGAATGAGACTTAATACTGTTGTGTTTGCTGACAGCCTCGTCAAAGTCCAGCTGCTGGCCGTTGATGGAGACGTCCATGCAGCCGTGGTAGAACGCCGTCACAGGGGTGGCAGGTAACGGGACTTCATCTGGAAACAGAGATTTAGACCCATTAATACAACACTTCTTAAAATGACACACAATAAAATTAAACTTTACAACATGGCTTTAAGTTTTTACTGCAGGACGTGACTCAGTTATTGGACCAATACTGCAGGTAAAACTACTTGCAGGCGATAAACTGACTATGGATAAGTACATAAGTACATATATGATCCAAACCATCTGTTTAAGCCCAGTAGAACAAACTAACAATGTAAAAATACCTTAAAATATTCCAGCCCCTCCCAGTTAATTTATCTAGTCAAACATTCAACAAAAAATCTGAGTGGTAGCAGCAGCTACGGGTCGGTCCAGACTGAAATAGATTAACACTTATTGGGTTTCTGGGAAGTTTTTTTTTAGACATGAATTAAGTTTTTAAGTTTTAATCTAGCACCATCATCTGGTCAAATCATTCAACTGACCAAAATCATGACACTCCCATTATCCTCATCTGTACAGCTGTGTTTGTGATATTTGCCAATATCACAAAATCTGTCGTGATACGATTTAGATTTGAAAGAAATTCAGTGGCCTGAGATCAATATGAAAAGATTTTATATATCTATTTCACACAATCAGTTCATATAAACTCAAAAAAAAAAAACAACTAAAATATGATTTAACAATTTCATTTCTAAGCTCGTCCAGATATCTAAATGAAAAACAAACTATTCTTTTTAATAATAAGAATAAAACTAGACATTGTGTTGTTGATACAGCTGTGATACTGATAGAGGTCTTTGTTGTAGCTCAGTTTTAGTGGAAAATAACTGGTCAAAGCTGGTGAGCAGGTAACTGACACGTTAACACCGGGGATCAATGTCGTGCTTCTTCTTCAGGTGCTTCAGGTTGGTCGAGTATCCTGACTATTTTAGCTCGTACTGTGTCTTTTCTCCATAATCCAAATAAATAAATACTTCCACACCGCTGATTTAGTCCAGAAAGGCGACTAAAAGTCTTTGTCATCTTTTTCTTGGCTTCTTACCGTGACCTGCCTGGCGCTAGGCTACTAGCATTGTTTAAATGTTTAGGACGGAGCAGTTGGAAGTGGAGCTTGGATGGAAATAGTAACAAAAATGAGTCACAGGAATTTTTAAATAACGATGTATTTTAAATATGACAATATGGATCAATGTTCTCACTTTCCATCAATAATATTGGATCGTTAATCATTGAATTGATGTATCGATCTAGATGCATGGATTGTTACACCCCTATATGCAACAATTTTATTTTTACTCATAATTAAGTTTCCTTGTGTTTTGATATTTTGACTGACCTGGTATCCCACCAATATAAGTACTGACAGGCTTCTGCATGGTGCTGTTGAGGTGTGACAGCGCCTCCTGCAGGGCGTCAGGCATCAGGTAGGTGACAGTGGAGGAGTTGGCTGAGATTTGTATTTCTGTGGGAGTTATGTTCAGGTGCAACGTCAGACGCTCCGGGTAACACAACATCAGCGTCTCCAGCTTCGCCACGGAAACGTTGTCAATAAAAACCTGCAGGTTCTGGAGGGTGAAGGACAAAAGCATCACAGAGTTTAATCGTATGTGAAGATCCTTTTGAATTTATCTCCAACAAACGTGAAAAGTAACTCACAGCATCTTCTTCCCCCTTCGCTACCACTGCGACTGACAGCGGGACCGTGTTGTTGTAGATGAGAGCGAACAGGATGCCGGTGCTGCTTGACGGACGTATGTTCATCTTTACATCCATTTTCCAGCTCTCTGAATCACCTGATCAAACACAAACACATTTCTTACAGAAAAGTTCTGCTCACACATCTTCCTTAACACTGTTCTTCACTGTCTTTAAATCATCACTAAACTACATTTAGTCATGTATTACTGCTGCACTGCAGAGAATCAGTTCTCTTAAGTAACTGTGACGGATCAATTGCAGAAGCCAAATTTTCCCCTTGGGATTAATAAAATATAACGTAACTTACTCACTGTAGTCAATGTTGAAGTGCGCCAGCCCTGCGCCGGTGAAAAAAGATCCTCGTTCCACATACACAAAGCAGTGTTTACTCTTCTTCTCCTGGATCACCTCCTTCACACCGGACGCTCCTTGATTCATCAGGTTCCAACCTCTAATGCAGCCGTCAAGTCGCGGGTTGATCTGATAGATGGAAAAAAAAAATACATACAGGATCCATTACATCCAATGGGTGATTTAGCTGTGTGTCCATGTTTCATGTGAGCATCTTACATGTTTGATGATGTTGTGGGTGCGGTTGGGTAGACCAGCGATGTAAACCTTCGTCTCCAGTTTACCATTAACTGACGTGAAGAGACTCTCAGGGCTGTTGATGCTCATCACAGCTTCCTTTCCAATCTTCACACTGATGCTGCTCTCCAGTTCATCCACTGAGATCTGCATGTTACATTTTATACTGTCATTAACCTTAAGTTGCCACAACACAATCCACGTGGTGGACAATCCAGTACACGTGTAGAAATACTGGACTAAAATCTTCTCTTACCACGTGCCACTGCCCATCATTTATGGCCTTTCCTCCACTGGTGACCTTGAACGAGTGCTGGTTATTGAACTGGACTTCAATGCGACCGTTCCTGAGTCCCAACATGAACCACGAGTTCTGTGAGGACTCAGCGTACAGAATGACTCCCTCTGGGTCAAATGTACGGAAGTCAAATTCTGCTGCAAACCTGAGAACAACAACAACAACAACAGCAACAGGGGACAGACATTAAAGTTTAAACAGTGAGTAATCAGACAACTGTTATGTTCAGTTGTAAACTTATTGTCCAGACAAATATTTTCTTAAATAATCATTTGAACTAAAACCCACCACATGATCAAATATTTGGATTTTGAAAAGTTTTTCCCAGTCTGGCATTTATTTCCATCTGTGTCACGTCTAATCGACTTATAGTCTTAACCTTCACATATTTTAATCACTATCAAAATATCATTCTTGTTTCCACCATATCGTGACAATTTATCCATAAATTCTGGAGTTATTTTCTCCAAACTACTATTTCCTGGATAAACACTGATGTCATGTTGTTGCTTAATGCTGTAAATGTCCTTTTTAAAAAACACATTTTCATCTGTGACAGAAAATATTGATATTAATCTTAAACACACGTAACACTTTTATGATCCTATAAAACTATTAGTAAATAACACTATGTTGACGTGCGCCTCTTACTTTGTGTTCTCTGGCAGACGGAAACGCAGATAGATGACGGGTCGTCCTGCGAACTGCTCCCCCAGGTAAAGCATCTCAGAGTGTTTGTGATCATAAAGGTCGACGCAAACAGGGATCTCTTCGCAGAATATTTTGCTGTCCGCCAAGCGCAGCCCCTTACGACCGTCGCAGTAGCACGCGTAGCTGCCCACCGTGTTGATACAAGTGCCGTCGCACACGTTCACCTTGCACTCGTCCACGTCTGCAACAGAGGGATATTTATGAGCAAAAATCAATCAAATATCGGTACCATCAGGAGGTGTGATGTGGTTTTAGTCTAGTCTAGATAGAAAGACAGGAACAATGAAGCGAAGTCTCACCATCGCAGGCTTTGGAAGTGAAGTTATATTTAAATCCTGTGGGACACTGACAGTCATACATGCCGGGCGTGTTGACACATTTAGCCGGAGCTCCACAGATTCTGGGATACATCAGACATTCATTCATATCTGGAAAACAATGAGCAAGCAGTCAAATAGCCATTCTGGTACATGGATGAAATTATAGAAATATGCTAGAAATGATATTTACAACAATCTCTTATCGTCCATCTTTAAAATAATTTAATAATTTTACTCCCCAATGACAATTTGATTAACCACATCTGACCCCAACTTTACAACCTTAGTCATACATGAGTGTTTTCAGTGGCAAGAAGAAGAACAGATGTCTGGCTCCTACAGATCTGAGCATCATGGAGCCACTGAAACAATGTGAATACAGTAAAAGACTCTGGTAATATTCATTTAATGCAGGTCTTGACCTGTTTATTGAACTATGTGAAAAATTGAAGTTCATTATATTCTGATATTTCATGGACTAAAAATTACTAATTGAATTTAAATGTAATTGACATCAAGTTAAGTTGAATTCTCTGGAAAATTTCAACATCAATACTCAACGTGAATGAAATGAATACTCAAATCTAGGATTTGTGTTGAGGGTCTACGTGCAGAACTATCTGTGCCATCGTGTAAATCTCCACAGACGATCAAAAAAACAAAAAAAGAGGGAGAAAGTAAATTTACCAACTGACTCAGTCCATGTTTGTGGAGACTTTGAACTCAACAAGCAAGTGAATACACTCAAAGATAAAAAAACAAAAGTAACTAGACTGTCCAAACAAAGTAGGACAGAAAGAAATTAATGCAGAAAAACCAGCATCTAAAGAAACTATTTAAAAAAAAGGTTGTAGCAGCTTGTTTTTATGAGAACATTAGTGTGTTTACAGCTAAAAGGAAGGTTGTTACATTTCTCTCACATTCCATTACACAAGAGGTCACCTCTGGTCAGATTTAGAAATAACAAATGTTGTGGACCCTGAGGACAACAGCTGGGAGAGCAGAGTTTTTGTTATGAAGTATGAAGGGTTCATATGAATAAAATAAAAGGAAGTTATTAAAAAGAACAACACACTGCAGAGACATCTGTGTTTTCTCAGCTGCTCGGCGGAGCTATATGTTCATCTTCCATAGGGACAGTAAAACAACCAGATGTCTTCATATATGTGACATGAACCGTTCCACAGAAAGAGCATTAAACTCTGAATTGTAGTTCAGTTAAGCGAAGTCTTACCCACACAGTTGATTTTGTCATTGATGTGGTAGCCTTCTTCACACATGCAGTGGAAACTACCAGGGATGTTGTAACATTTTTGGTTACATCTGGCTGGAAAATCAGGGTCAGTGCACTCGTCGATGTCTGTCCAATAAACAGACAACAAACAGTTGAATAAAGTGTTTAATTAGATTATTATTATGTGCAAAATATGAACGCAAGATCATAAGTGAGGTATCAGAGCTCACCATCTTCGCAGTACATCCCCTTCCAGCCCGGTTTACACACACATGTGAAGGATCCCTGTCCGTCCACACAGCGCTCTGAACCCTCCTGGTAGCACGGATACGGTGTGCACTGGTTACTGATCTCTGCCACGTGAACAAACGGGTAGAAACGCATAAACAGAAACTATTATTTGTTACACAGCTAGAACTAACACAGCTGGATTTACTGATGAAAAACGGAAGCTAACCTGTCACGCAGGTGCGAAGGTTCGATGGGATCGCTGAGTCCGAGTTCTGGTTGCTGATGCCGACGCGATGTGACCCCAGACACGCTGCAACAAAGAACGGCCTTTATCGGGACAGGATAGTACAAACACAAAACAAAAAAAATCATATCACCAGGGATTAAAACTGAAGATAATTGATTCTGTAAACTTACCAACATATTTGGGATAGAAGTATTCCTGAGAAAAAAAACAAAAACAAAAAATTTGACAATAAGATAACGAAAACAAAAATCACACATGACACATGAGAGTGAACCAACATTTAAAATGTATTTTCTCTTTAATTTTAATAATCTCTTTTAATAATCTCTTTTAATTTTGCTCAAGGAAAATTAAACATTGTAACATAGCATATGATCTACAGCTGGAATGATTAGTAAATAAAAAGAAAACTATTCTAAAGTGACATAAATATTGTTTTTTTTTTTTTCATTTTTATTTTATTTTAAAAATTTCCAGGCCTTCTCATTTATCCATGATAGTAAATGAAGTGTGTTTGGAGTTTGGACTGTGTAACACACAAAATAAGACTGAACCATCTGAGGGGGTCAAACTGGCCTTTTTTTGCTTGTTTGTTTGCTGACAAGTTACAGACTAACCCTTGATTCATTGAGAGATAATTCAATTATCTTAAGTTTTTTGATAGAAGTGTGTAGGAAGAAGTAAGTAAAAGTAAGTTTTTGCATACTCGGAAAACCCTTGCATGAGGTTACAAGGTGGCTCATAAGATCTCAAATCTCACCCTTAAAAAAGCGAGCGGTAAAAATCTTAAAAATCGATCCTAAAACCAACAGGGAGCCAGTGTAACGGAGGCTAAATCTCACCGTTTCCGGGTGGTTCTCGAAGATTTCTCTGGCCTCCTCCTTGTTGCACAGCTCCTCGATACACTCCCTCTCCAGGTTTCCCTTCTTGTGCTCCTCGAACAGAGAGTTGGCTCTTCTGTGTCTGCTCAGGAACTGGGACGCTGTGTTGGGGCTCAGGACTGGGAATTACACAGGTACACAAACACACACAATTAATTAAAAAAATAATCTGCAGAGTTATACATTTTGACTGTCATTTGCTGTCTTGTGTGACAGACTGTGTCATGCAACACGATCTGCACAGAAATACACAGCTTGCTGCACATCTTATATAGTTATTTACATGTCCATACCTTTATTTAGACTAGTATTTGTGATTCTGATTTAACAACAATCAGAGGAAATTGAACCAATCTATAACAATGCATCTGCCATGAGTGATGTGTGTGATTAATACAAGCTACATTAGTGGTTCCCAGCAGGAATTAGTCCTGGTTCGTCATGACAGATGGTTGATGTAGCTGGTTCCTGCATGAATAAAAGTGAACAATCTAATTTTTTTTTTCTTTCCATCTCGTTCTTCTATGAATTGGCCTGGAAAAAAAGGGCTCAGTCATTGCGAAACCGTTATTTCCCAGAAATCACCCCCTAGTTGTAACAAGCAGCTCGTGTTATCCAAGTTTTATTTCACGGTGTAGAAAGGAGTCATGACCCCTGCACACTTTCTCTCTCTTTTTTTTTTTTTTTAATTTAACCGTGATCACATTTGATTCAAACAGCTGAAAAAGAGGAGAGAAGGAAAAAAAAAAAAAACTGGGGCATTGAGACTTGAAACGCATTCCCTGAATTACTTTCACAACACAAGAGTTTAATCTGCGCACAAACCGCAAAATCCAAAACACTTACATCGATAAGCATCGACCAGCGTCACAAGAAATACGAGACCAGCCAAAGATTCCCCAAGTGCCCGTTTCTGTCTCCACATAGTCGAGCTGTTCTTCCTGCTTTAGGCCACGGGCTTGGCTCTGGGTAACGACTGGGCTGAGTGCAGGTCCGTGTGAGGGGGAAAAAAACTTTATTCTTTCCCGAAAGTGTTTTCGTAAAGAGAGAGAAAGAGAGAGAGAGAGAGAGGGAGAGAGAGGGAGAGAGAGGGAGAGAGAGGGAGAGAGGAAGAGGCAGGACGCCAGGAGGGTTGATACAGGGGAGGGGGAGGCCGCTGTTTACTCACATGTCGCCGCTTTGAATCGCTGGTGGTCGATGGAGTTTGGTTAAAAAATAAAATAAAAATATATATATATATATTTAAAAAAGGGTTAAAACTCTTATATTAATAAGTTCTTAATAAATGAGCATATATATTAAAACTACTAACGTCACAAAATTAAACAAACTTTTAAAAAAAAAATGAGTATATATATATATATATATATATATATATATATATATATATATATATATATATATATATATATATATATAAACTATTGTTTTAAGTTATATATATTATAAGTTGAATACTTACTATTTCTTCAGTTATATATCTTTATATATATATTATATATATATATATATATATATATATATATACATATATATATCTTTTTAGTAACTTTCAGTTCTATATATATTTTTTGACTATATATATATATGTAGTCAAAAATAGTCAAAAATTAACTCCACTGTCATTTTTTTTTAAAGTTTTTATTTATTTATTTATTTTATTTTTTTACATTTTATATTTAAATCTTTTCTCTTTTTTAATATAATAAAACAGATTACTCCTTGACATAGGACCTCTCAGATGCAAAGTGATGCTTAAAAATGACTGGATACATTACTAAAATACCAGAACTTTACAATTGTTTGCTTAACAATAAGCACAACAAACAAACAAAATCAAGAACATGATTAATGTAATGAAATGAAACCTACTTAAATAATCACTGAAATAGAAAAATTGACATGTACTTTTTGATAGAGGTGCGTTTTATAAAAGTGTTTGTGTCAGAAAACATGGTTGTGTAACAGCTACAGTTGTTGGAGCAGGATTTGTTGGTATGACAGAGGTGGTGTATGATCACACCATGGGACTGACTTGGTCTGTCATGTCAAGTAACAGGAGCCTTGACTTTCATTGTTAGTAAAAGACTTTTCATCAAGGAGTTTTTTCTTGCCAATAATAACATGAGATCAGTGTTTCTAGATGTAGTTTTAATACACATAACTGCATAATTATACATTTACAAATAAGATGAAGACTTTATATAAGTACAGGTGTGAGTGTTTGATGCATGTACAAGATTTTGAGGTAAACAAACCTGCAGCTGCAGATGAAATCAACAACACAACTCACTGGCTAAACCTCAAATCCTCTGTTAGAAAAATGAAAAAAACAACTTAAAATCAGTTTACAACTAGTAAGAGAAAATCACGTTTTCATCAAAAGAAACTTACTTCATTGTGATTTTCTGTAAAAAACACAAATCCCACCACAAACTATGATGAATACCACGACAATCAGGAAGCGCCACCAAGGAAAATAATATTCTGTGAGAGAAACAAAAGCAAACACTAAAACTTATTGCTTCTGTAGTTTTTCTCTTGTGTCATTTATTCTACAGAGGTCTGACCTTTCTTAAGTTGCAGCAGCAGGATCCTCTCGTGTTCCCAGTACGGGTGCCTGACAGCACAGGTCAGATTCTTCATGCCTGCGTCGTCATCGAGCTCCAGACGACTTTCTACTGTGATGATTTCATCTGAGTTGGACTGTGTCTTCACAGATGAAGACTTTCCACTGTGACTCCAGCTGATGATGGAGGCCGGTTTCCCTCTCTCAGCTCTGCACACAGCCACCATCTTGTTGTCTCTGTGCTCTAACCAGGCTGATACACTGGGAGGAACTGAAGCCAGATAAGATGAAACACAAAACATTAAATATGACAGTAGTAAAGCTTTCTGCACTTCATCAAGCAGGACATTAGTGTGCAGATTTAATGATGGATGATGGACAATAACAGGGATGTTGTGTCAGAAAAAGGCCGACTGCTGCAATGATTTATCACTGATACACTCAAGACCAGAGTGAAAGAAACTGAAAAACTGAAATTTGGGGGAAATGTTAAGGTTGAAATATACAATAATTTAGAGAAATTAAAAAATGCAGAAAGTGTCCATTCATATATGTAACTGGAAATAACCACGCTGTTGATTCAGTGACAGGCTAGTGATGTGTTTTTTTTTCCTCTCATCTCTTCCTGTGAAGACAAAAATAAAGTGTTACCTGTTACAGCCACGTTGATAACATGTTCTTCATTTCCCCCAATGTAAACCAACTCACACTTGTAAACTCTCTGGTCAGTAGTAGAAAAGTTTGAAATGTGCAGGTATGGCTGAAAACTGGACGTGTTTCGTAGTGACTTGCTATCATTGCAGGTGTCTGCACTTAGTCCGCTAATGTGAAATGCTATCAAACAATCAGATTTGTGTTTTAACTGCATTTTCCAGACAACTTGTAATGTGTCTCTCCATGTCTTGTTGCTGCATGTCACGTTAACATCACTCCCGGGTTGAAAGTTCATTTCGTGATCTCTGAAAAAAGAAAATGAAACAATTGTTCATTAGTGCTTGTAGTGCTGAGTGAACTGTAAGCATTATTTGAATTTATTTTGTCATAAAACAATGTGAATTATACATATATACACACAGCTATAACATAAATAATACAATTTATGTTGTTTACTCCATGAGAAACATTTGACATCTGTGAGTCTAAAATGATGATTAAATTAAACTGGAAATAAACGTAAACCTACAAACTCAAACTAAATTATAATTAAGAACAAAACTAACAAACTACTAACAAATCCAAGCGAGCATGTCCTTTAAGTGCTACTGAAATGTACATCATGGAGGTTCAAATGTATATTGTCGTGTTTAACTTGTACTTTCACTTGTCTGTTGTTGATAGTGAACATGAGAAAAAAATCAGGGGAATAGTTTGGTGTTTTATTCACAAAGCAGCAACCAGTGATTTGTTCACAAAGCTTCAGTCGGCAGAGAAACAATCATTGTGGTTTATTGGTTATTCAACTTTTAGTTCATTTAGCTAAGTATTTTATTACTGTAGCTGCGTCAAACAAAAGCACAGCTGAATAACAAACAGCTACGACAGGAGCAACTTTATTTTCTTTGATAAAGAAACAAACAAACAAACAAAACTTGCCTGGAATTGTGAAATCTCAGCTTAAACTTCTAAATTGGGCAAATTTTATTGTCATTATCAAGGAAATGTGGACATTTACTTATCTGAATAGCAGAAATGTCACAAAATTAAGACGACAGCAAGATCGTCTTATCAGTATTTATAAATATAATGTGTTAAAACGTAGTAACATTTGTTAAAGTTCAAACCTGGTTCCAGGCTCCACGTTCCAGACACCAAACAGATAATCACGGCATAAATCCACGTTGTGTTCATCATCTCCAATTTTTTCTTTTTGTTTTTTCCCTGTAAAGTTGCTTCTATAGTGTCTCTCACACAAGTAAAAGTAACATCAAGTGTGACCTTAACTTAAAGCCTCAATCTTGAACTCTGTTTGCGATGACATTAAACAGAACAAGGTGTCTTTTCCGGCGGTCTCATGTCAAGTCATTCGTACCTTCATACACCCTTTGAAAGCCAAACTTCCTTTTTTGTGCAAAGTACAAGGTAAAAGATGTGACCAGTGAGGCTCACTTTTACAAAAACGCGTGTACAGAGATGTAAATTGACTATTATTGTGTTATGGATACTGAACATTTTAAGAAGTGACTTAGAAGACTTAAAACGAATAAGAGTTACAAAATGGTTTTATTTTTTCTTTGACACTTCTCTATGGCAAAGGTGTTGGAGCTTTTATTACAAATACTTGATGTAAAGTGTTGCACTATTAGTTTGGCATTTATCAGCACTAAATAGACATTTTGTCTCACTACTTGAATATAATCTTACAGTATCTCATGCTTTACCTTGGTCTTTAAATAAAGCAGCAGTTTTTGGAGGAAGTTGTTGTGCCCTATGTGACTAATAATATTTGATAAAAACCAATGTGATTTCATCTTCCTGATCATGCACAGATACAATCATCTGACACATCAATAATAATATTATATTAGAAAAGAGGAAAACACAAGCAAGATTGTATAAAAAGAAGTACATGAGACCAGAGGACAGGATGTTTAAGAGCATTTACATGTGTTTCAGAAAGGAAACAGTGGTTACAGGAGATGAATAATGTGATGTAAAAGTTCCACGTTCTGTTCTGTGTGGGTTATGTTTTCTGTTTGCACAAACTCTTTTCAAGCTGTCGGGGAAACACAAACACTGAGCAACAACCACAACTTATACTAGATGTGAATGTGCAGATGACTGTGTAATGATGGGGGCTACTGCAAGTAGCAGATTCGTGAAAGTAATATCATTAATATGATTATATCAATAATAATACTGTCAAATACAAAAGGAGTAGAACCTCAACACTGAAACAGATCTAAATTGTATTTAGTATTTACTGCATTTTTTTTAACATTATACAAAAATAATAACATGATATGTGTTTTTACATGAAGTTTTAATACACATAAATTCATACATACACATTTACACATAAGATTAATATTTTGTATAAGTTCATTTGTAAGTGTGCCATACATGCACAAGATTTTGAGGTGAACAAATCTGCAGTTGTTGATTATATAAACACAACTCACTGGCTGAACACAGAACTTCAAACACATTCTCTATCTGAAAAAGAAAAACAACAGACACAGTGTTTAAAAAGAAGAGAAAAAGACACAACTAGTCAGAGTAAATCATTTTTTCATCAAAAGAAACTTACTTCATTGTGATTTTTTGTAAAAAACACAAATCCCACCACAAACTATGATGAATACCACGACAATCAGGACGCGCCACCAAGGAAAATAATATTCTGTGAGTGAAAAAACAAAAGCAAACACTAAAACTTATTGCTTCTGTAGTTTTTCTCTTGTGTCATTTATTCTACAGAGGTCTGACCTTTCTTAAGTTGCAGCAGCAGGATCCTCTCGTGTTCCCAGTACGGGTGCCTGACAGCACAGGTCAGATTCTTCATGCCTGCGTCGTCATCGAGCTCAGACGACTTTCTACTGTGATGATTTCATCTGAGTTGGACTGTGTCTTCACAGATGAAGACTTTCCACTGTGACTCCAGCTGATGATGGAGGCCGGTTTCCCTCTCTCAGCTCTGCACACAGCCACCATCTTGTTGTCTCTGTGCTCTAACCAGGCTGATACACTGGGAGGAACTGAAGCCAGATAAGATGAAACACAAAACATTAAATATGACAGTAGTAAAGCTTTCTGCACTTCACCAAGCAGGACATTAGTGTGCAGATTTAATGATGAATGATGGACAATAACAGGGATGTTGTGTCAGAAAAAGGCCGACTGCTGCAATGATTTATCACTGATACACTCAAGACCAGAGTGAAAGAAACTTTCTTCAGTTAATTTAATGCATTGAACTGCATCAAAAAAATTGAAATAAAAAAATCCTCTCATCTCTTACTGTGAAGACAAAAATAAAGTGTTACCTGTTGCAGCCACATTGATCCCATGGTCTTCATTTCCCCCAATGTAAACCAACTCACACTTGTAAACTCCCTGGTCAGTAGTAGAAAAGTTGGGGATGTGCAGGTATGACTGAAAACTGGACGTGTTTTCGTAGTGACTTGCCATCATTGCAGGTGTCTTTGTGTCGTCCATCAGAGTTAAAGGCTATCAGACACTCAGGTTTGTGTCTCAATTTTATTTTCCATATAACATATATTATGTCACTCCATGTCTTGTTGCTGCATGTTAAGTTAGTGTCACTCCCCACGTTGAAAGTTACATTTCTGACCTCTGAAAAAAGGGAGGGACAGTTTAAATGCACTGAGAGTCAACTGGAGAGAAAAATAAGAAAATTATTTTACCAGCAACAGCAACAGCAGAGGTGCTCTGATTAGTTCATGAAAGAGAGAATAGCGAACGTGAGGAAAAAAGTCAGAATAGTTGTGGTTTATTGGTTATTCAACTTTTAGTTCATTTAGCTAAGTATTTTATTAGTGAAGCTGCGTAAAATGAAAGCACAGCTGAATAACAAACAGCTACAAGAGGAACAACTTTTTTTTCTTTGACAAAGAAAAAAAAACTTGACTGGAATTGTGAAATCTCAACTCAAACTTCTAAAACGAACAAATCTTATTGACATTATCAAGGAAATGCGGACGTCACAAAATTAAGACGACAGCAAGATCGTCTTATCAGTATTTCTAAATATAATGTGTTAAAACATAGTAAAATGTGTTAAAGTTCAAACCTGGTTCCAGGCTCCACGTTCCAGACACCAAACAGATAATCACGGCATAAATCCACGTTGTGTTCATCATCTCCAATTTTTTTTTTTGTTTTTCTTTCCCTGTAAAGTTGCTTCTATAGTGTCTCTCACACAAGTAAAAGTAACATCAAGTGTAACATTTAAAGCTTCCGTCCTAAACTCTGTCTGCAGTGTTGTTAAACTGAGTCATGTGTCTTTTTGGGTGGTTTCATATCATGTCATCTTTGCCTTCATATGTCTTTTGAAAGCCCAGTTTCCCTTTTTGTGCACAGAAGGAAGTAAAAGCTGCAAGAGACGAGCTTCATTTTTACCAGAACGTCTGTACACGGCTGCACACAATGACTTTATTGTCATTTTTATATTTTATTGATATTTTCCAACTCCAAGCTTCATAAACCTGAATGCTTATTGGATTTAAGTATTACTTTATACCCATGTCTTTGAGCACTGAACATCTTGTACTTCTGGACACTTCTGGAATATGGCAGCACTGGAGGATAAATAGCTTCACTTTTCATTTTTCCTCAAATCTTCACTAGTTCATTTGCATCTTTTTTTTCCTCTATGTTTCTTGTGACCCTGTCGACATTTTGCAACAAAATGTTTGTTTGTTCGGTGATCACACCACAATCGCTTCATTACTTTAAGATGGTGGATGCCTTTCAAAGGCATTTTACAATCTTTTGACTTTTCAGTGTCTATTAAATCTCTTTTTCAGACCATTTTGTCTGAGATAAATAAGCTGTTTAATAATGATGCACAATGTTAATATAGGGCGTTGATCACTTTAGGCCACATCCTCCCTAATTGCACAAATACATATCACCTGATGTTGCTTCAATCCAATAAACATTCAAGGTTATATAACTCAGAGTTGGAAAATATGCAGAAAAATGATGATATGATAAAAATACTCACTTGTATATGGACTATTATTGTGTTATGGACACGTTCACATTCACATTTTTGTTTTTGTGTTGTAATACTGTCCACTGGCTTCACCTTGAATTGATGTCTTTCATTTTTGTTAGAACACAGATTATTTTTAAGACTGTAGTTTTCTCTCCTCGCACTAGCATTTTTTTTTCTCCTACGTTTCTCCATATCTGTTGTTCTCTCGACTAAAACGAGGAGGATTTGAGACAGACGGTTCAAAACAGCTGTGGGATATTTGATGCGATAAGATTCTTATTTGAAGTTCAAACTAGAGTTACTGATTTACAGTTGCAATATTTTTAAGGCTCTAATCAGTCTGTCTTTGAGTCCAAGTGAAATGAAATGTGGAGAACATTAGGATTTCATGTTCTTGAGGATGAGACGACTGGAAAACATGACGCCTAATGATTCACTGCCGATGATGACGGACAAGTGAGAAATCCCAGGACTCAACAACTGGGAAATAACTTGACATCATTTATAAGAAAGCTGCTTGAAAGCAACTGCAAAACCTTTTATGGTTTTTTATCGTGTCAAAGTGATCGATTCATTAAAAAAAAAAAAAAAACATATTTAAACAAAACGACGCAGACGCAACATTTGCATTATTAATTTGTTTCATTGAGTTATTCAGGAAAAAAAACACATCACATTTTCACCATTCATTCAGCTGTTTTATGTACACAAATAACAGGCTTATTTTTTAATACTTAATTGTACAAAATACACTGTTCTCCCTTTATAACATGTTTATCAGAAGAGGCATTTTACTGCAAAAGGTCAGCAGATGTGTGTTGTTAATTAATGATCATTTGATGGGTTTATTGACGGGGGTGGGTTGGTGGGTGGTTGTTAATATTATTGCATGCTGAAACACAGTTATTGCATAAGTCTTTCTTGTTTGGGCTTCGGGGCAGAGGAGTTCCTGTCTTAAGCAACTGCCTCTACCCACCGCCA
Source organism: Polydactylus sextarius (assembly GCA_016801845.1). Lineage (NCBI taxonomy): Eukaryota > Metazoa > Chordata > Actinopteri > Polynemidae > Polydactylus > Polydactylus sextarius. Next base: position 20,409,081 of record CM028906.1, read on the forward strand.
CCACCACAAATTCTGCTAATGTTTCTGGGAAAGGTTTTGTTTTTTGTTTTTTTTCTGTTAATGACAATAAATATGAAAAAAAAAAGGGGATGAGAAGCAGAACTGTTTGGTAGTTTGTACTTCAGTATGAATCTTGTTGGTTTTGGCCAAAAAAAGAAAGGAAAAGAAAACAAAAAGAAAAAAACCTGAGGTGAATTAGTAATTGTTGGAAACAAACACTTGCTCTCTTAATTAATGTTTCATCAATGTTATTACCTTGTAACATACATCAAATATTTGGGGAGAATAATTGGCAAAGGTTCAGTGGTTCTATATGAGAAAGCGGTGATACATGATTTGAGGATGTAGTAAAATTACAGGCAGTGATTATTTTAACAAGTGGGACGCTTCCTTTCCTGACCTGTAACACTGGGTTAATTCAAATTGGCAATACAACCCGTCATGTCAGTCACTCATGCGCATATTGACACATTTATACACACACACACACACACACACACACACGAACACACAAACACACACAGACACACACACACACACACACACACACCTCAGTCACTCAGATTTCTGTATGATAAGACAAAGATAAAAAAAACAATTTGTTGCAAACTTTCCTCATAGTTCTTAGATCAACATATTCCACAAAGAAAACAATGATTGTTGTCTGTTTTCAAAAAACAGTGTTTTTTAGATATAAAAAAACATGTCTAAACAATTGTATATATATATATATATATATATATATATATATATATATATATATATATATATATATATATATATATGTTGCTGTTTGTTTGTTTGTTTTGTTTTTCAAAAAAAAAAAAAAAAGAAAAAAAAGGAAAAGGAATTCTAGAAAAGTGAAAGTGATGACTGGCACTGTTTAGGATCCTGTGACCACCAGGACTCCACATGAGGCTACATAACCAGGTTGTCTAGTTTTGGAAAATATATTTTAAAAAAGTTTTTGTAGGTTTGTCGTCAGCGGGTCGCACAGAAATGACTTCACCATCATCATCACCATCATCATCATCGCTGTGGTTACAACTATACTTCACATGCACAGGTTTTTGCCGAACGGATGGATATGAAAGCCAATGAGAGTGTTTGTTTTTTTTGCAGAATAACACAAAACAACTGGTTAACGAAAAAATCCTGTACGTTGAGCAGTCTGAGGTGCTCAACAGTAAAATTCACAGCAGGAATGCATATAAACTATAAACTACATTAAGGAAGAGGAGGTGGAGGAAAAGGACGAGGGGGCAGCTTTACCAAAAAAAACAAAAAAAAAATTATTAGGCAGCCGACTGGGCAACACAATCAGTAACGCACACCTCGTAACTTCACAATCGTAACTTCACAATCGTAACTTCAGACACGACTGGTTAAACTGTTACGGTTTAATTCAGTAATCAGAAGTGAATCTATAAAAAAAATAAAACATCGTCTTTTATAACGCAGATGAGGCAGAAGGGATCGTTTGGCTTTTTCTACTTAAACACAGAGTCTCTACCTGTCTGTGTGCAGTTTGAAGGTTACGTTGAACCAATTCGGTGCTGACTTTCTAACTGTTCTGCCTTAAATTATGAGCACGTTATGTACTGACGTCATGGTTATTTTATTTTTTTTTTTATTTTATTCTTAGAGGTGTTTCTAATATTCTGACCCTCCCTAGTTACAGTTCAGAACAACACCTCTTTAAATATATATCCAACAATAAACGGAACATTTTTAATGTTGTAAAGGCATATTTTACTGTAGAGGACTTGTACTGAGGTGTACCTAACAAAGTGGCTACTGAGAGTATATTGCTATTATTATTTTAGCCCTATTTTTGGTTAATCTGCTCTGAATTTGGTCATAATCTAATTTCTTTGTTCGTGTCTGGACGTCAGCTGATAATCAGTTAATCTCTGTGTTTTCCTTCAACTTTAAAGTGACGCTGCAACTTGACATCAACAGCTCATACGTGCTTTAAATAAAAAATGCAAAAAAAAGTTAAACAAACCTTCAAACGGCACAAAGAGACACAGCCGACATCTGTGAGCAGAAGAAAAAAAAAACTGAACTAAACGAAGCCCGTAACTCAAAAAGGCTTCAGAGGAAATAAAAACTTTTTCTTAGCACGATAACAAGAATTAAAAACGAGCGAGTGGTTTTTTTTCTTATTTTTTTTTTAAAAGAGAAAAGAAAATGCTGTGATAATCCCTCCCTTCTTTTGTTCCCCTCATCCCTTGCTGAGGACGTCAGGGACAAAACTATATATATATATATATATATATATATATATATATATATGGGGTTATAATAATATATATAGGGTTTGGTCTGTCATATGTGTGAAATACAACGGAACATTTCAACGACCTTTAAAACTACAAACTTTAAAACTAGGTGAAAACGAACTTATAAACTAGGTGAAATAAAACAAGCGTTTTTTTGAAAAGCGTGCTGCGAGGCTTGTTCATCCATAGATTTGGACACGATTAAAGTGCATGTTGGTCACTGTCAAAACTGTCCAGTGAAAACGTTTTGCTTCTTCTCTCGTCACATCACACACAGGAAACCGAAACAGATGATGCACGGTGTGATTATCTTCTTCATTCGTATCTCTCCGTATCCCCCGACAACTGTTCTTTTTTAAATTTTTTTAAATTTTTTTTTATGTCTTTTTAAATTCTTATTGATCTGAGGTCTGTTTTCTCCATATTTGGAGCGGGAGTGATGCACCTTGAGACATTGCAAAAATAATAATATTTAAAAAAAAAAAAAAAAAAAAAAAAAACTCCATCTACGCAGCTTGTTGTGTCTGGAAATGAGTTTTAAAACTTTTATTTTTGTTAAAACTTCATCTGGTGATAGTTGTTTTCAAAGCAGCTTCCAGAAATCATCATAAAAAAGTGAAACCTGCTTTGGAAACAAGTGAAATTATGTCGTTATAAAGATTTAAAACTCATTCTGAGACTCAGAACCTTTTTAAAATGGATGTTTTTTTTTTTTTGTTTTTTTTTTTGCAGTAAAGAAAAAAACTATGCTGGTTCTGGGCATCATAGAAACAGTATATGGGGCCTTGGCCCCATATATCCCGTACTGTACTATGGGGCTAGATGGAGTAGGTGGAGCTCTCAGACTGTTGGCGAATGTAGCACTGAAAACTCTTGTCTCCAATTGGATGCTCCCTGTGGAAATAACGAGAAAGATGGCGTTTATTCATTGGCAGAGAAAGGCTTATGAAAAAACAGAACATAACTTCAAGAAAAGTCCAGATTGTTACTTGTCGAAACAGAAACAGACGCCAAAATAAACACATCTAATGAATCTAATGTAACTGGACTGAAGTGAAAATCCAGGAAACAGTTCACAGCAAGAGGTTAGTTACAATGTTAAAAGTGCTGCATTTCATTTTAATCTCCAGCTTCTTTTACACATTAAATGACAACAGGCAACTGTGGGCTGAACCACTGCGCCACCTGCTGGTTTATAAAAGAAGAAGAAAAGGAGCTGAGGCAGATTTTTCTCTACAAGAAACAACAGAGCACATACTGGCTGCCGATCCTTGTCTTCTTAAACTTGTCCCGTTTGTACTTGGTGTGCTGCTGCTCCAAGGTCTGAACAGCGGAGACGATCTGTTTCAAGGTCTTGTATGTCTCCTGGGGATCATCAATGACGAAGCTGGAGTATTCCTCCTGTTCAGGTCCGTCGTACACAGATTTACTGCCACAGGCCTCTGCAACCAGAAGAGACGGAGAGGGACAATCAGTCAATCTGTCTGTCTGTCTATCTATTCTATCGATCTGTTCATCCATCCATCAGGTTCTGACCTTGCATCTTGATCAGTTTGGTCATGTATGTGCTGAAAAGAGAATAAATTCTCTCAGTCTCTCTGTCTCCATCGACGTCGAGCTGAATATTTGCTGGGAGGCCGCTGCAAATGTAACAGATGTTGAAGAAAATGAGAAAGCAAACTCGAGAAAAAATAAGAGAACGCAACGCTGTGTCGATGCAACTAGTTTCACATACCCGGTGCAGGGCGTGCAGCCGGGGGCTGCGTCTGTTGAATGTTTGCAGCAGAGCCAGTGGCCGTTGAGGTAGGCTGACGGGTGGTAGGTGCTCAGGCGTTTGCGGTTGCACTGACTGACTTTGGTCAAGATGTCGATCCAGTCTCGAGCCTCCACGCAGTTGTTGGCCTGGATGTAGAGCGCCCGCTCGGGCTGAATGACCTGGAACATCTGGACGAGGAGAAAACGGGCCGATGGTGAGGGAAGAACATAGATTTGTGGACTTCACGGGTGGTTGATGTGTGTGAATCTGTGTGTGTTTCTTTTTACATTTTTCATCTTGAACGACTCCTCCTCCAGTCTCTCCACAGCCAGGATGTTTTCTATGGGAATGCTGCACAGAGCGCCTTCACCTGGAGGCAAAAAGAACCACAACAGACATGTTAGATGACAAGAATATCAAGAAATAAAAGTTTAAAGTTTCCACAAACTTATTTCTTTATGTAATTTTAGCAAAATAAATCAAATATGAGTTAATATTAATTAATAGGTGTTCCTGTTTGCAATTCACCCCTGAATTTTACCAGGATTTATGGATGTTTATTTAAAGAGATACATGAAAGGACCCTAAACATAATGTATCATGTCTACGATTTTTATTTAAATCTTGGCAGAAAACCATATTAATGACATGGTTAAATCAGTGTTAAATATCTAAAATGCTCAGTTACATACATGCGCTTCATACACAGTTTCTCAAGCCAATTTAAAACCTCTGGTTTTAATTATATTCACACATTTTTATATAAACATATAAATGCTATCACACTTCAGTTAAACTTGTTTAGTTTTCACAGCTCTTCTCTTTCCTTTGTGCAGGATCATCACCAGCACATTGAATCCAGATTAATCTCGTCATCTTTGTTTTGTGTCTTCTTGACTCCTGAATCCTACTCAGGTTTTTCTCTGTGCTGCAGTGGTTTATAAATAGCTCACGTGTTGGTTTTGGCTTGTGCTTGTTTGGATGCAGCAAAAATATATTGCCTGCTCAGTAACTTCTTCACCACGTGTTGGACGTACAACGTGTTCAGGCTGAACGTACATTCAGCAGATTCTTTCCCTCCTGCTGATTTGTACACAAACACACACACACACACACTTCACCTTTTGTTTTGTGATAGGTGAACTCATGGTTTGTGAGTCGAAACCATCTCTTCTTGAAGTTCTTAATCCCAAACCGATTTCTCCCTTGAGCTCTCTTGATCATAAACCTGAATAGCAACGTGTGAGAAAAAAAACAATTAAAAAAAAAACAAAAAAACACAGCTTTTAAAACCGCGACACATAAGCTAATGTTTCACGCAAATGTTTCACTTTATGTTAATTTCTTTATTATTTTTAATTATATACACGTCCAAAACATAAATATGTATTACAGTTTGCTAGCACCGTTTTTACTCTGGTTTATCGCTCCAGTTACATGCTTTAGTGCAGTTTCTTGACTTCATCTCTGCTGTATGTGTAAAAACGTCAGTACAGCTCTCATAGATTTCAAAGTCTATGAGTCAAATAAGAGAAACGTCAACAGATTAAAGGCACCAAAGGTGTTTTTGCACATTTTATCCTATAATGTGTAATAAATAAATAAATCACTAATGATACTTTTTGCCAAATCTCACACATTATTTTAGACTGATTTCCTTCTGATCATACAGCCGCTGGTTTCCATTTTCTGTCAATACATCACCTTGAAACTTGAGATAGATAATCCATCAAAACACTATTTATGTCTTTGACTTAGGAAATTATGTTTTTTATGCAAGAAAGCACAGATTAATCAATTTGTTGTTCTCTGAAAAAAAATCAACAATCATTTTGTTCATTTTTTTTAACCTAAAATATCGTGAAATGATAAGAAATGCGGTTTTATTGTTTTCTGTATCAATGTTTATTTGTTTTTGTTTTGTTGTATTTTCTGGCTGCAACTTTTCGATTGATTCAGAAAATAATCAGCCGACAAATCGAAACGGTTACGTTCACCTTTTTTGTTTTGTTTTTCTCACTTTTTTGGAATCGTCAGCGATAAATAAACGAATCAACAATGATGGATTAGCTATAAATTTCATATAAATGGAACCAACAGTTGCCTGCGCCTTGAAATCAATCTAAAACATTACGGTTGACTGAAACATATTTGACAGCGATGCAACTAAAACATGTTAAAGCACCAATATGGTCCTTTAAAGGAGAGTAAACACCAGGACGTCTCTGTTTTGTTTTGTTGAAGAACCAAAGTTACTGGTCTCCTGCAGGAAAGACTTGTGCTCGTGCTGGTTTTACATCTGCCATAACATCTGGAGCTGTGCTGCTAACTCTTATAAATAATGTGTATGGTGGTGATATGGTCACAGTTTGGACAAAAGGATCAGATGTGAAATCCCAGAAATGTTTGTGCAGTAACCAACCGCTGCTGTCACTGTCACACCAAGCATGTCTGGCATGGCAAGGAGCTACTGACGCCTCCGAGGTGAGCAGGCTAAAGGTCAACACTTTACTTTATACCATTACAGTTACTGTATGAACCATCTGCTGCCATGTAACCGCACACAGACATTAATCCATCACACAGTGTTTCACAGTGTTGCTTTTATATTAAATGAAATATAAAGTAAAGTGCAGCAGCATCTACTGTAGCACATGATGTCGGTGGGAGAGAAAATGGCCGACTCGGTTTGGAGGGGGTCACGGTGCAAACACAGGGGTCACAAGGGCAAAGCCTTTATATGAAGAAGCTCTTACCTGCCCTTGGTGCCTTTTGACCCCTTCCCATCAACCCTCTTTATAGTGAGTTTTACACTCCTACGCCCGGTAGCAGAAACAAAAGAGGGTGGGGGACGTTGATGAGCTAACAGCCACGTTTCAGCCTCAGCGGAAAATATATAATATCTAAACAACAACCAACGTGTTGTGAGTTTACAGCCTCAGCTGTCTCGTTACTGTCACTGTTCAGTTTGGAAATGATCTGATCCCTCAGAGTCACAGACGGGAAGTCTGAATACATTTTTAAAAAAAGCATGAATGTGACAATTTGACAAATACACAGTTAAATAGTTAGATGAGGAGATTGATTGAACTCTCACATGTGTCTGTTCTTGCAACCGTGCATCCATTCATCCATCCACCCAACCCCAACCAACCAACCAACCAACCAACCAACCAACCATCCATCCATTTTGTAAAAAAAAAAAAAATAATAATTAAATGACAAAATGTGAACAAAGCAAAGCAGCTGCTCAACAACCAATTTTTGCTTTTTTAAAATAGATTTACCACACAGACCAGCAGGTGGTATCAATAATCTCCATCTAACTCTGCACCAGAGAGTGGATATTTCTCTGTTATTTATCACAAAAGAGTCAAAATCCAAAATGACCAGACAAAAAACTGTAGCTGCATAGTTACCAGGTTTCTTAATGAAACTAATATCACATACACAGTCCTTAGACAGCTGTTAATATTTGATGTTGGAAGTTTGCTGTTTCCTTACCCTTCTTTGAGCATGATTGGTGTTTCAATACTCTTCTGATCCCATTTACCAGACGTGGAGATCAGGTCCAGAAACTGCAGAGGAAGAAGACGTAAAGAATTTAATTTATCAGCTTCCTCTCAAATGTCTGTGCTGTTGTTAATAAATACATTTTATAAATCATTTTATCTAAACACATCTGATATACAAGACAAAAACAATAGCTGACTGTGTCCATGAACGACAACGAGGACAGAAGCCAAACACTCACGTTCTTCACAGCATCAGCGTATTTCTGCTCGTTGAAGTAGTCATAAAACGCAGCCATGTACGACTCTTTGAAATTGGCCTTGAGATGAATAAAAGGACGGCGAGAGAAACATCAGCCAGTTGTGTTTAAATGTAACTGTTCAGACTGAAATATATATGAAAACTGGTTTCATTACAGCAATGGAAAATGGAAATACTCACAGATTTAGACTTTGCGAGACTTCCCAAGGTCTGGATCGTCTTGGAGATGAGAGTTAGAGTTCTTGAGGTGGCAGGATCCTACAGACACAAAAAGACGTGATAATAAAATAGAAAAATACAGTTCTAGTTAAAAACAAATTTTAAGCCCTAAATTTCTTCTTGAAGGATGAAACAAATATTAAAATTTAGATTTTCAGCAGCACTTTTCTATTTATACATTTTTGATTGGTATGATACTTTATTTGACTGTCAAGGGGCAGTTTAACTACACATCTGAGTTCAACATCACAAAGGCTTCGTATTATGTTAAAAAGTCAAATAATTAATGCATTTATTGGTCTATAAACTGTTTCTTGTGGTTCTTGCTGTTTGTTTAACATGATACTTTTACTATTTTACTGTTGTTTTGATGTTATACCAACAACTCTGAGATGTAATCTAAAAACTGGGGTGCAGACAGTTTGTTGTTCTTTTTCTAAACTAGTGAGGTTTGCAGAATCACATCTGTATTTTCTCTAAATCTCAATCTTACAGATGTGTTTTCAACACTTTGTCTTTTGTCTTAAAAGTCAAACTCACGGGATGATGCGGCCGTAGATGGAATAAGTTTGGCGAGAGGATGGCTGGTGCGAAGAAACGCAGGAAGATGAAGCTGCTCACTGCTGTGTATCGAACATCTTGGTCGACTGGAGAAAAAACAACAACAACAACAACAACATGAGTCAGTCTTGCAAGAAGAGAAGTGTGCAGTTCCCCATCATAGCCAACAGGAGGCAGCACAGGATGTGACATTTCCTCTGCACAAGCCTCATAACCATAATAAGCGTGTAGGAGGTTTAAGTGGTTTCAGGTTTGAGCACAAAGTCTTTCAGTGATCCTCAGCGAACAGAGGAGAGCGTCCTTGGACAGCTTCACACATCCTGTTCTTTATTGTCCGTTTCCTGTTGCTTCTCCTTCTCAGAGGCGATTACCTTGAAAACGAGTGGCAGCCGACTCTCTCAGAGAGAAGAAGATGTCGCACATGACGGTCGGACATCGAACCCCGGAGGTGGTGATGACGTTGAAGATGCGGTCGACGTACTGGCGAAGGTTTTCCTGAGGAGGCGAGGTTGGAGCAGAGATGTCAGATAACAAAAAACGACAACACAACAACAATAAAACAGCAACACAAACTCATCTTACCCTGTTTGTGTCTAGATTCTCTGACTCTTTGAGTTTGACTGGATCAATCTCACACGGCTTGTGTTCTGTGCAGATCTGTGAAGAATTAAATCATCGATTAGTGACTTAGGCTCCAAACTAAACTTAAAAAAAAGAAATATAAATAGTGTGAATAAAGGAAAGTCATACTTCATCTATAATGGGTTTGAGTGTGACTTGCAGATAGTGCATCCCTGCTAGCTTCATGGTCTCGTCAATGCACTTGGAAGTCAGAGAGTTTCCCCGAAAAATGGTGTTTGGATCCCTGAAAAAAATCAAAATGAGAAGCAGGAGTTTAATTTATGAACATATCTGCAAATAAATTGTAACAATATTAGAATAAATAAAGTTTTAAAACTCAGATTAGGAAATTAAATACATAAAATGAACCATCTGGAACTCATTTAGCAGTAAAATGAATTCAAAATACCAAATTACAACATTCACAATGTTTATGTTGAAGAAATAAACTCATGTTACTTAATATTTCTGCCAAAATAACAAAATACACCCAGATGCTTTGAATGGGAAATGAATTTATGAAACATCTGGATTCAGGTTGATCTGTACAAACAAACGTCCCTCAGTTTGTTTGTTGTTATTTAAAGGAAAAAAGATTCGAGCAGACACTGACTGTGTGCGGTTGACTTCAGCATGAGCGATGGCGCTGATGAAAGGCACGATCTTCCCGTAGTGAAGGAAGAGACGGACGAGGGGGATGGCGGCTTCTTGCTTCTCTCGACAAACCTCCCCGAGGATATGAGCAGTGGACGCCGACACGGGCTGAACAGAGGCGACGAGTTAATGACTCGAGTTAATGACTCAGGTTCAGGATGAAGCAGGAGGCAGAGAAATATTTATTTTATTTAACGCTGACTGTACCTCTACGTTGGCAGAGTACAGCAGCAGGTCGCGGAGCGGGGTGTAATGTTCGGAGGGGAAAACGTGGTCCTCAGTGTAAACGATGTTCAGACGCAGAGAGCCGAGCTCTTCTACCTTCACTGACTTCCCTCCGTTCTCCCTCGGCTGGAGAAAGTACCTGAGGAAGCAAAAAGTACTAAAGTTAAAGTAAAACTTTTGGTGAACTAAGTTTTTGGTTTATTGTTCTGAGACATAAAGAGCCAGCAACAACCAAAAGAGACAAAAACAAAAACACATTACTCGAGAATCTCAAAATAAATGTTAACATCACTTAATGTCAAGCCAACTTAATGTGTAAATAATCAATTTCATGTCATGTCACCTCATAATACATCAATAGTGTGTTTACAGCTTGTCCAAAAATAAATGAATGAAGGTTTAACCATCTCAAAATCTCTGTATTGATGTGTTTTCCACTCTGAATTGTCACTATTGTGTCGGCAGCTCAGTGAAATCAGCTCTGGTTTGATGAAAACCTCAATGTTGATGCTTGTTGCTATGGCTCTGCCGTTGCCGATGGCAAGATACACAAACCTCAGGTGTAAACAGAAAATGACGTGAAAACAATATCGCATCACAGCACAGTACCAGAGGAGAAACTTGGACAAAATGGACAAATAACAAAAAACATATATGATTCGGGCTGTTGAAAATAAAACAGAGACGTAATAACGTAGATACAAAGTATCAAGTGATTTAACTTTGTATAAAATTACTATAAAGTGTAGAAAATGTAATTAAATTGGCATTACAACAGAAGAAATGATCTCACCATGCATCATGGACCCCGGCCTGACCCAGGGCCCTCAAAGGAACCTTGACTCCTCCCAGAAACTCGTCCCCGAACTTCAGGTTACTGGCGTTCCACAAATCGACCCTGAACACACAAACCGCAGCTCAAACACAGGGGAAACGTTGAAAACACAGTTGCCCTCCGATGACAGCTACAGACAGCTACTGGCTCACCTCACTGCCAGTTTGTCCACATCCTCCTCTTCAACATCAAAGTGACGCCTTGTGTAACTTAATGGCCGCGTCACCTGCAAAAAGAGACGGAAGAAACATTTAAGAATAAAACACGAAGACATGAGTCAAATACATCCAGACAAATGAGAACAGTTAATTAATCATTAGTTTGACAAGTGATTGTTTCAGTCTTGGTTTCAGATTCTTATGTGGAAGTTATTTTAAATTATAAGATCAGAGAATTTATGAGATGTGGTGTAAGAAGATCTGATTTTCTTCCATAACAAATTATTTTGTTGAAATCAGGAGTTTCTTTTGTCTTCAATTAGGCTGAAATCAGCCTTGAGCCAAATAAAACTATGCAAACTCTTCCAAATCGCTCTGAAAATCAAATAAAACACAATCAAAGAAACGACATCCACATGACAGACACATGATGGACGGGCTGTGTTTGCGTGTGGACGAGATTTGCTGCGTGCGACAAAAGCTCCACAGGGTCTGCACGGCCCCGTTCATGCTGCGGGTTTTTGGTGGTCGGGAATAAATGAGACGATCTTGTCGGACAGAAATCAATGGGACAGATTGTTTGGTGGTTTGTCCGAATCAATCATACTCTTGTCCTGCTGAGCTCTGGAGGCCAGAGGGAGGAGCGAAACAAAAAAATGTCAGCGCGGCGCTGCTGGTGAGTGAGGGTTAACGGGGGCATTGTGAAAGAGATGTTGTGTGTCTGTGTGTGTGTGAAAAATATCTATAAATACAAACTAGTAAACACATTATACAGGAAAGTGTGAGGTTCTTTAAAAACATCAGCCAGAAAAAATTACGATTCTGGTTGTATATGCAATTTTTTTCTGAAAGCAACAACATGAAACAACTGACCAACTGTCAAATTTATAACAGGGGGCAGTATTTTATCATGAAGTTGTATTGAAGTTGAAGTTGTATATATTCTTGTGGACCTGAGGTCTGACCGTCTCAACACAGAAGAGCAATATATTCGACAGCAGCAAGACGGTTTAAAGAGGAAATATAAATATAACAGAGTCCAGAGAACAAAACTTGGAGGGTCAAAGTTCAAAAATCTTGTGAAAAATCTTCTTAAAACATGTGACGGAGCTGGATTTAATCTTCTTCCCTTTACCAGCATGAAAATATTTATAATTGAATGAGCAGAAACATTTACCTCAAAGTAGAAAACTTCATCAAACTGTGGATTGTTGTTTTTCCTCCTCACTTTGGTTTTTTTGGCGTCTGACCTACAGAGACAGAACAGTGTGAAAAAAGAGATAAAATTTAAATTAAATGTGGATTTAAAGTAAAAAAAAAAAAAAAGGCTGCAGATGATGATGATGATGATGATGATGATGATGATGGCGACAACCTTGAAGGTCCGAGCAAAGAGACGGCAGCATAGGGATCACACTGGCCATTGACGATAGGAAGACCTTGGCACTCCAACACTCTGCACAAACACAAAGGAACCAGACTTTAATGAATAAACACTGCACAAGCAAAGACTTCAACACACACACATTTGTAACACATTAACGTGGTGCTAATTTTAATGCACCATTATCACAGTGTGATCTCCTGCGTTCTAAATGTCAAGGATCGTTGTAAAAACAACTGGAGGAAGGATCATTTTAACTAACAATTAAACAAGTGCAACACTAAGTTTTACAAAAAGCTACCTTGATTCTTCTTATTCAAAAAGGGGAAAAAATGGCAACAAAAAACAAAACAAGATGAAGATTTAAATACCTCTGAATGTAAAATCCCTCAGGCCTCACAAAACCATCTCCATATCCTCCCCGAGGACTCTAACGACTCTGTTAAACACTTTATTACCATTTAATCAAATGACTAATGTGAAAGGGTCACTGCTGCGGTCAACAGTACTCAGAGCTGACACCCAATCCTGCACCTCTTTAAAGCTTTTAGCTCCATCAGCCTACACAGACGGAGAGAGACTCTATGTATACGGCGGTCGTTTACCGGAGCTGGAGATAAGGAGACGTTGGGTGTTTTTACACGTTTTGTTTCCATTTTTAACATTTTTCTCAATGTAGTTAAACATACTAAAGCAGAAACCTTTCCCATGTTAAATTCTTTAAAGTTTTGGTTTGAGTTTTAGCCATAAGTTGACCACATTGTTGTTAAACTCAGCTTTAGGTAAAAGTGTGAATACACCAAACCACATTCAGTGGTCATTCAGATCACATGTGGCCACATCCCTTTAGCAGCGAGTGCATGAATGTAACCCAAGCAAAAGTAAAAAAAAAAAAAAAAATTAAAATCTCAAATAGTGCGAGCTGGATTTGTCCATAAGGTTTGCATCGTCCTGCAGCATTTCAGAAAATGCAGACTCTTCATTGCTTTCTTTTCTACTTCTTCTTTTAATTTGTAGTAGAGGTGTGGTACAGGAAGGACACTACTGCCTCCTGCTGGTTAAAAACAATGATGTGTTTGTTCATTTTTATTTGCAGAATCGTAGAGTGAACACAATCGGTCAATTCAGCCTTAAGCCCCAGAGAGGGGGTCGGACGGCCTATTGAGGGATACGGACGAGCATAAATCAGGAGTTGGTCACTTCTGTTTGAATCAACTGAGAGGTATGTTCACGTCAGGTTTGAATGAATCTAACTCCAACTTTACAACATGTGAAGTTTTGGAGAGTTTCTGACAAAGATACAACCATGTGGAGCTTTTGTCCTCATTAACTGTCAAAAAACTGTCTTAAATAAATACTCAAAGGAACTAAAGACTTGAATAATCAGAAATGCTGCTTCTTAAATATTTTAGCTGAAGTTACAAGTGATCTATCTATCTATCTACCTACCTACCTACCTACCTACCTACCTACCTACCTACCTATCTATAACCCTGCTGCCCGATGACATCATGCTGTAAGGGGATTAGTGCCCGACCAGGACAGGACGCCCAACAGGACAATTCACTTCCTGTGTGTCACTGTGATGCACCACTAGTCACAGCGATGATGAATTACACAGCAAATCACATCTCTGCCCACAACTGCACTGACACACATGCAACAGCTTGCCCCATCCTGTCCACACACATACACACAGACACAGGTTCCTAATAAGGAATAAGGAGTGGGCCGGGTTAAGCATCACTAATGCCAGAGCGCTTCCTGTCCAATAAGCTTGTTTATATAACCCCTGCTTGGCCTACTCTCCAGCCCCCGTTGCTCCCTCATGGCTGTAGTGAGCTCTGATGCGCCAGACAGCGGTGGTGAAGAGCAGGCATATTTGTTTTTAGTCCACGTTAACTCATATTAAATTAATGTGCCTCTTTTTTGAACCTACGTAGCCTCTGAAAAACAATGTCACTTAAAATAAGAGGGAAACGAGTTACATCACAGCTGAAAACACACACACACAGAAAGAGGATGTGATTATGAGTGAACGTCAGTGACGGGTTTGCTGTTTCTGAGTATGTGACATGATATACGTAAGTTAAACAAAACCGGGGTCATGAGTTTCTGCTTCTGCGATGTTTCTTAAATAGTTTAAATATTCAACTCCAAATCTTTTTTTTTCATCTGTGCAATTTGCCTCAAGTAATGAAGAGTTTTCTTTTATTTGAATTAAATTACGATATACGAGACCCTTCTAGAAACGGTGAGATGGGAGTAATTAAATCTAAAATAGTGACATTATCATATATTTTGGAACCACTTATATTTACTGTCAGATAAATGAAGAGGAGTAAAATTAAAACACTCTGGTGTAAACGTGCAATATTTAAGTAAAGTTGCAGTAAAAGTTTCATTTTCTTTGTTTGTTTGTTTTTTCTTAGTAATTTATGTAAATGCTGTAAAACATTGCTCCAACACTACGGAGACGCGGTGTTCAAACACAGTGTGGACGATGTTGTAATGAAGCTTCACTTTGTGCTGATTTGACTCCAACTTGTAAAAAGCGGTAAATTAACATTTGTTTTCGATGCGACGAGTTGAAAAGAAACATTTCGTCTCACACACGTGTCTTTCTAGAGAAAACTGACTGGATGACCTCCTGCTCCGAGCTCTAAGCTCCTTACCCACGATGCACTCAGGGAGCGGAGCCACGCCAGCTCATCATCACACTTTACTGCTGCAGAGCAAACAAACACACACACACACACACATATACACACACATATAAACACAGAATAATCCAACCATGAGCGTAGCATTGATCGTCTGGAAACACTAACACTTCACACGCGTGTTCAATTACATTTTACACACACATTTAAAGAAACAACATTGTCAGTGCTGATTTATGAGTTCACCACAGATTAACACTGATTTCCAGCTACAGCCGAAATGTCCCGATAAAGGTGTGACACTACAGCAAAAAAGTGGATGTAAACATGAACATTTGCGCTTTAAACAAATTCCACTCCCCAAAAAAGGTGCTTTGCAAATATTTGTTAAATATTCAAGACCTTTATCTGACCCAAGGAGCACACACAGGTACACATGCACACACAGAGCATTTTGTAATGCAAAGCTTTGTTTACACAAACAACTCAATGCCTTTAAGGACTCTTCTTTTAACCACATCTCACAGCAGACAACAAGACTGCTTTTTTGCAACATTTCACAAGAGTGATAAAACTGGCAGCAGCAAACAGGAAGTTAGAAAATTAGAAAATGTCTTAACTGTAAATTTCATTAATAACAGTTAATAATGAACTCATGAAACCAACTGAACTGAAGATTTATCTTATTTATTACTCCCCTATTTTGTTGACTCCACATAAACTTTGCTTTCTAAATATATAAAAGTCTGATGCATCAAATTAAATAGTGTGGTGCTGACATATAGTGTTTATGTGTTTGTGTGTGTGTGTGTGTGTGTGTGTGTACTCACCGTGTGGCAAGTTTATGGTTGATGACTCCACTGTCTGTGATGACTTCACTCAGGCGCAGTTCCAGGTGCACTTTTCCCTGTATTACACACACACACACACACACACAAACACACACAGATAATATATAATAACATATATATCATATATCATATATAATATCTGTAATATCTGTAAATATATAATCCTTCAATCCAGACTTGGTTTACATTGTTTTGTTTGGACATTTCAGATTCCATAAAACCACAAATGCATCATGGTTATGTGCTGAAGTTTGAGGTTGGAGATAGTTGATCAAAAACAAACAGACGACCATTCATTCTTCTTTAATGAATTTCACTTGTATAAGACAAATACACAAAAATGAATAAGTGTGGTCCCTCCACCCGCAGAGATGTTGTATGAGAATAGCCGTGAGTCTTGGCGTCATGCTGAAGTTATTTTCCCTCTGAAGTGATTGGATTAATGACATAATGACAGTGTAGTGGTGCAGCTGTCTAGAAAAAGCTCCATTAATTAACAGCATCAGTATGCAAACTCACAGGCGTCGCTCGCTCTTTCTGGCTCAATTTCGAGCAGCGGGAACAAACACACGCACTTACACATGTGCGCACAGGTCAAACAATGCGTCCTCTATTGAAAAGAGAAGAGAGACACTCTATCTTCCTACTTCATTTGATCCTTCTCCCTCGCTTTTCTCTCTTTTCTGTCATTCTCACACACATCCTTCCTCTCCCCGGCTCCTCGGATGAATGTGTCTCTGTTTCAGATCCGTGCTCCAGGGCTACACACACCCATCTGTCTGCAGATGTTACTGTTCACTGTTCACTGTGTGTGTGTCAGTGTGTGAATGTGTGTGTGTGTGGTACTATGTGCTGGGTGTGTGCGTTCCTATCTGTGCGTGCATGCATGTGGGTGACTGAGACTGCTGAATAGCAAATAGTAGAAAATATTGCTCATGTATTTAATGAGCATGTAGGACAAGTGCACTCCACTGATGATTAGTGGATTAACTTGGTGATTATAAATGAATCAGTGTGAACAATAATGTAACACATGAAATGAAACTGTTTTTCTCTCGCTAAGAAAACACAGATTAGAATATTTTCCACAGGGAATAAAAACTGCAGAAAGAACTAATAAATCTGTTTTTAAATCGTGCAAACTGTGTGTTATTTGCTGCTAAAGCGATGTCTTCTTTCAGAAACGTCAACTGTTTGAAAAGTCGTGCAGCTCTGACCTCAGTCGTGTGCAAACACAGACACCGAACGATCAGCAGTTCAGGAAAACGCGTTGATATCCTGCAATTAACGCTCTCACACGTTTCAGTGTCTGTCTGACTTCAGTTTGATGACACAAAAACTCAGTGCTGATGTGATGTGATGAGGGCAAGGTTTTTACAGTATATACACACACACACACACACACAGAGCCAGGTGACTTTGACCCTGCAGGATGAGATGTTTCAGATACACACACTCGGTGTTTGTTTGGGTTCTGCCCTGCCTCAACATTAACATGCAGACACATTCGTCCTGGTCCTGAGTGCCATTTCAGAGTCTTATTTTGAAGGTTTTAACATCAGGAGAAATAGACATTTTCTGCTGCTATATAGAGAGCTTTGCTTTTTTTTGTTGTTTTTTTTTTTAAGTGTGTGATGATGTGTATGTGTGTGTGCGTGTGTTTTTCTCTCTCTTCTGTACCGACCTGCACCTCTGAGTCAGCACTGACAGGTTGCAGCTGGAACCATGTGTCTTTGCCGTGATATTTCTGCAGGTCCTCTTTCTTCACTGCGACCTTGCCTACGCACACATTAAGACACAACACAGACAAATGAGATGAAAACACAACTCACTTTACATTTTTAGCAAAAATACTTACGTGTTCAGATGCAAGCTGCAACAAATGCTCCAGAAAAAAAACAAAAAAAAAAAAACAAAGAAGTCTGCATGTCTGCTCACATACTTTAATTCCACACATTGGTGCACAAAATTTAATGCACAAAGGCACCTGCAAAAAATATTGACATATTACGCTGCCAGTGGCCTGGAAGTGACCTCGTGTCTGCACTGAAACCTAACAGGTTACACCCACAAACATCACCCTCTCCACACACACACTCACGCACACATCAACAGGAGTCATGATAGTGCTGAAGGTACAAATCACACAGTGAAAATGATTTTTCAGTTTGTGGTCAGTTATGAACAAACATCAAAATGAAAGGGACCCGCCCAGTCACACAGATGGAAACAGCTGCCAACAAACACACATCTCAGTGTTTGTTAAAGTTCATCAAAGGCCAGTGTTGTTGTTAAATGATCTGTCAAACCATAAACTGTCCCTGTGATGGTTTTTATCAACATGTAAACTGTAAAATAAGGAAATAAATGCAAACATGTGACTCAAATATGACTTTTACAACAACAGTAATGACTGTAGTAATGACTGAACTTCCACTACTAGTATTAGTATTATTGTAATAATCATATTTTATTGTTATTATTGAATCTGCTGCTGCTTTATCTGTATTGTAAAAGTATAAAATGTCTCTTCTTTTATTTTTCCCTTCTCTCTTGGTTTAGATTGTTATTTTTAATTAACTGAGTGATGTAATCATATCTAACTGTTGCTCATTTAAATATATTCTGATGTTTAATGTAAACGTTAAACCTGCCAAAGTCGGGTGTTTCGGCTGTGGACACATAACTCATGCTGTCACTGAATAAGAAGATATAATGAAACTGTTGGCAAATAGTTGCACATGTACACAACAAATCGTCACAGAACAACAGACATCCAATGAGTATCAAACTGTTGCTGCTGAGCAGGTTGAGTTGTTTTCTGCTCACAATTACAACAATAAAGTCGCAAGGGTCAATAAAAACAAGTTAAACAAAACATTTAAAGCAACACCATGAGCTGTAAATTGATAAAATTGATCTTTTTCATGTTTGACACATTGTAAAATATTAATTAGGAGTCAGAATTTTAACTATCATTGACAGACACAAGTTTTAGTTGCAGCTGAAATGACTAAGCTGCTTTGCTTTAGTTATTTTCAATATTAATCCATCTAGTTAATACCTAAACAAAAAAATCAGTTTTTATTTATAAACAGCCAATTTGAACAACAACAGCAACCTAACATTTCAGAAACTCATGAAGCTGAAATTAAAAAAAAAAAAAAGTAAAAGATCAACTGGACATTTTAGCTGCTGTCGAGCCTGTTGAGGCTCACGTCTCCACCCAGATACTCTGGTTTAAACAGCCGTTTACTCACCGATGCTGGAGTCCCTCCTGAACACGTCCCTGTCGAAGATGTAGAAGGAAAGATGTCTGAAGCTGCGAGGAATCTCACAGTAGAAATCCTCCCCGTAGAACGGACTAAAAGAGACGCAATCAAAAAATGTCATTAACTGTGATTGAATAGTTTCACGTCTCTGTAAGACAGGGGTTCTCAAACTCCTCCACAAAAGGCCGAGTGGCTGCAGGTTTTTGTTCCAACCAGTCAAGATCACACAGTTTGACCAATCAACTGTGTGAAGACCGAGATCATTTAATTAAATGAGTCAAGTCTGTTGTGCTGCTGCTTGGTTGGAACAAAAACCTGCAGCCACACGGCTCTTTGTGGAAGAGTTTGAGAAGCCCTGCTGTAAGGTGCTCTGCAAATTTCTATTTCATTAATTGTGACTTACACCTTAAAAAAAATGCTGATCTTCAGATGATCACATCTTTTCCTCAGTTTATGTGAACTCTAATTGAACGCGGTGTGCTTCTGTTGTAACTTTTCTTTTTTTTTTTTTTTTTTAATATACAACACTGTCCTTTGTCGATTACATTTGTTCTGCGACCCACGCAACACTTAATGAGCGCTGGGCTGACGGTAATGAAACCAACGGGCTGTGAAGTTATTTGTTGATAAAAATATTTTAATCAGCACATTTCCTTCAAAAAAAAAAGTGCATCTTATTTTTACCCACATGTAATTCGATTTGACGTGTTGAACAAATTCCTCCTGACAAAAACATTCCTCTTTTTTTCCCTTTTTTTTTACAGTAATAAGACGTCAACGTGTCCACTGAGCTCATAGTTACGTGTGAATAATAATCTGCGTGCGTGCGTGATAATAAATGCTGCGTGATCGCCCTCTTCTTCTTATTCTCTCACTGATTGAATGTTAATCTGTTAACTATTCCTGCCGCTGTGATATTTTTCCGTGTTGTTGAACTAGGTGTGTCCTGGTTTTGATAAAAAGTCAGACATGAAAACATCATACGTTCCTTGATTTTTATCAGTCGATTGTGCAGGAAGACATAAAATAAAACACCGCATGTATGTCCATGTCACCGTGTATCATGTGGATATTTCTGCAACAATAGAATTGTTTGTGGCCGCTGGCCTGAGGGTCCATGTGCTGCCGCTCTCCTCCTAAACCTCACCTAAACCACGACCACAGAAATCACCGCAATGAGAATCTCGTGAGCTGAACCCTGAGGGCGGCTGCTGACAATTACTGACTTTTTCTGTTACTCAGTCGATGCAACTGCACTATCCACAACAACAATCCCACAAATACAGAATCTTTAAATAAATATAATTCAATTTTGTGCAGTAATGAGCTCTGTGCAGCCAACGCTCTAAAAAAAAAAAAAGGCTCTGGTTTGATTTATTCAGACATAAAATATACTACAAATACCACACACTGAACCTTAGTATTCATCCATTCATTCATAGGTTTTAAGTAGTTTACAGAATACAGCCGAGTAGGACGATGATTCAGGATTTTGGTTATATTTCATTTACTTGTTGTCGACTTGACAAGATTACTTCCATGCGTACGCATTTCCTGCTTTTCTCCATAATGTGATTATGTGTTGATGCTACTGGAAACGTTATGATGTGTTGAGGGCAGATGTGTCTTTGTGCAAAATCACAACATCCACAGTTTGATTCCTGCTTTTTCATTTTGTTTTATGTGTCATTCTTCACTGTAAACTGTCCAGTTAAGGTTAAAACAAAAAAACAAAAAAACAAAAAAACAAACCAGGTCCTTCAATCTAGTCTCTTTTGATGTGTTATCATTGTCATGTTTTGCATCATCAGCTGAGCAGCCTTTACTTTTCTACAAACACATAAAAAAGTTGAGAGACATACCAAAGGGATTTCTCGACTATCTTGGTCCTGAAGACCTCCTCCTGGTCCAGGTTGACAGTGCAGTAACAGTCCCTCATTCTGTTCGGTCCTGGGTAAGGAGGGATGTTTTTTGCTTCTCCTGCACAAAAAAAAAAAAAAAAAAACAGAAGAAATGATCAGAAGGGAGGTTTTATTCCTGAGAAAACTGTTGTAAATAATAATGTGTTTATTCAGCAACGTTTTGGACGCAGAAATATTAAAACATCCCGTCGGAAAAAGGGAAACAACTTCACATTCACAATGATGTTGTGTGTGTGTGTGTGTGTGTGTGTGTGTGTGTTGCTGAATCTGTGCATGAAAGAATCTGTGTGTGGGACATTCCCTGAATCCTGCTGAAGCTCAACCTGTTCATCAAACATGTGTGACGGATAACACTCCCTTTCACAAGAATGTGGCTCAACCACCCACTGAGACACACACACACACACACACACATAAACACACACACAAACACACATATAAACCACAGAGGTGGCGCTTTAGTCCCGCAGGACTAATATATTCTCTTTCCTGGAGCCATACATCCATGTACAAGCATTTCACTCATTACTTTTCCTCCTTACTCCCTGTCTCTTTGCCCCTGGGGACCCTAACCACTGTGTCGTCTATAGTTACACATGTACTAACACAACATTGTCAATTGTTTCCTCCACTACTGTTCGTTCCACTATCTGCACTGGAATCCGATGCAGGGGCTCGCACTGTTATTTCTGACTTTAAATGACTAACTTCTTCATAATGAAAAGCGTGAGTCGGCGGGTGGGTGCTGCTGTTTTCAAACTGACACTTTCTCTATTAAATCTGATCCTTTACCACCGTGTCTTCTCACATTTCTTAAACTATTGAGATCAAATGAGATAAAGTGTCCAGTATTTCACAAGAATAAGAGGTGGAAAAAAAGAACATTATGACTTCATGATTTTGTCATCTCTTGTGTTCATCTGCGGGAAAAGTGTTGCGAAAACGCGTCAAAACAAAGAAACAGCTCAACTTTAATGCACGGTCACTACTTTACGGCACAGTACGTCGCTGTTGAAGTGATTCACAGTGGCCAAAGGGGGGAGGGGAGCGAGTTGACATTTGACACTGGATGACCAGCTGTACAATACAACAACAGAGAAGCAAGCTACAGTCAGATTCAGGAAGTTGTTTTTGTTCTGAATCAGTGCATCTGTCTGAGCATGAACGCAGAAGTCACTACATCCATTCAGTTTTAACAAGAAATGAATCACAGTTTGATAAAACGGAAAAGTATCATATGCCATCGGACTGAGGAGGAGGTGAGGTGAGTGATCGCAGTAGTCATGGAGCGTTCACTGACGCGCAACGGTGTTCAGATAAAAACCTGTGATTTATTTACACACTCGTTCCGCAGCCGTGACACAAACCAGTCTGACGAGATCCGTGTATGTTTTGTTGAATTAAATCCAAACAGACCTTTTGTTTTGTTTTGTTTTTGTAAATCCGGATGTGGATATATGAGAAGAACATTGTTAGTCAGTGTTAAAAAAAAATTATTTAAAAATGATATCTCTGATATTACAAATCAAATTTGGCCCAGATTATTAGCTTTCATTACTGGCATTTTTAATATAGTTTTTCATCAAGCTTCCCTCTAAATGTAACTGAGAGCACAGTCTGATTTGATTTTACTGGAAGTTTAATTAGGACGAGACGTGTTCAAAGAGTAAAACCGATGAACAAAGTGCAGTTTTTATTGCCTCTTTTGGTTATTGTGCAAGTTTGTAACCAGATGATAAAATTAAGTTTTTGCATCTAATTTAAAAAAATGAGAAAATAATTTAAAAAAAACAAGTTTCTTGTTTCCGTCACTAAGGATTTAATCCACGAACTGAGACGTCTCTTATTCCTCAGTCCCGTCAGGCTCCAACACGTAACAATTTCCCTTTAGAGACATGACAAGTGAACACGGACGTTTGTTTTAAGTCGATGCGTTCACTGACCTCCTGCCATAAATACTCACTGCCATCCTTAAAGGGTTTTAATCCACAGCTGAAAATAGTCCACAACAAAAAGGACTGGTTGCTCCTGTTATTAGCAACCAGAAATAAATTTCAGTTAAAGAAAATGGGTTTTAGTTCATATAGTGAAGTCAGAAAGTTTGAATAGTCACACTAGAGGCTGAGATGCTCAATCAGGACTTAAACATGTTTTATTTGTCTGTGAAAGTGTGAAAAGTTGCTCACGTTAAAAGTTACAGACGAGGAAGTTTCCAAAGTTATTTGTCCAACCATCACTTCTGACGAAGCAGCTTAAAATGGACGGTCGGTGTTGGGTGATTTAATTTGTTGACAAAAGAAAACTATAAAAATGTCCGACTCATCCTTTTAAGCTCGTCTCCTCTCTTCTACATAATGTGATGCTGTTAGTGCAAAGTCTTTTAAACACATCATTTCAAGCCGCAGTGACAAATGACCAGTTACTTCAGAGGAGCTTCAGTATCTGTCTGTGGTTTTTTTCCCCCCTGATCTGCGGTCTGTAAATCCACACAGTGAACAAACACGCTGAGACAAACAGGGGTGATTAAGAGCCCTCTGTGGGGGTTGTCATACAACACGGTGTTATGACTGCTTCTCCAGGGGCTGATTCACACACTGTGTGGATCATTACACAACACCGCTCAATACCAACACTCACTCATTCACAAATACAAAATACACCTGAGCTGTTAAGCTCAATGCACACGCCACAGATTCAGCTTCAGTTTGTTTTGCTTTGTTTTTTTTTTTTTGTTTTTTTTACAAACGGTGACGTAAGTCTCCCTCTTATCTCTGTCTTTATCCTTTCATTTCCCACCGTTATTAGATCTCCCTCCTGTCTCCGCTTCTCTCTTATTTATTCTCCAACATTTATTTTATCTGCCTACAGTAATCCTCCTCCTCCTCCTCCTCTTCCTCCTGAATTCCCTCCAATCTCTGTTTTCCTGCTGCTCCCATTCATGACCTGTAAAGTTCAATGATTGGATTGCACCATCCAGGTCATCCTAGTAACCAAAACATCAGGGGTTTACCGCGGCTTTCTCAGCTGTGTGTGTGTGTGTTTGTGTGTTTAATGACTCAACCTGTATGTATGTGTGTGTGTGTGTGTATGTGTGTGTGTAAAAACAAAGTCAGAGCCACCGGAAGAAAGATATGACTTCACATTTCATATAAAGTTTGTGTTCATAGTATCTATATAAATCTAACGACTGCTCCGAGTGGTTTAACATGTGTTTGTACATGTTTCACTTTTCCTCCAAACATCTTAAATTGATGGAAGCATTTTCCACATTTTTTTCCAGCAGCCACTGGTTTCAATTCACGTTAAAACAGCATAAAAAAAATTAACCTGCAGAGACTCGAAACCTGCTTTGAGATGCTGTAGGTGTAATCCATCACAGTTGACCAAACACACACACACACACACACACACACGCGTCAGCATTAAAGCTTCGGCGTCGCTGATTGGACACAGATCTCTTGACAGTTTACAAACGCTTCGACTAAAAGCAAAACCAGGCGACTTGAACATATGCACGCGTGTGGAAAACCAGATTGAAAAATGACAACATATAAAACAAGGTTAATTCCCTATAAAAGCTCTGTAAGCCTCCACATCCTGGACATGCTTATCGGCTGAATGTAGAGAAAATAAACGTATATTAACCCTTCGTTTAGGAGTCAAGTAAATATCATAATAACTGAATGTTATTGAGATTACGGCCTCAAACTTTAATCCCATAAACTACTAATTACTAAGGAAAGTAATTACATCCAGCTACATAAGGTGTCTGATCACCTACTTCAAACTGCATTACCTGCAACATACTACAACATAATTATGGTAATATAGCTGCAACTGATGACAAATGGTGTCGTTCTTTAATTTTTTTTTTCTCATTAATCTTTAGTCTTTGTATAAACACCCATTGCAACATCCTCCTTGTTCACGATGATGTCTTATAAAACATTGTATCATCACAAAAGGCTTGATGAAGCTCATTGAGCCTAAGTAACATAAAACAATATGTTATCATTCATCTTAAAGAGCTCCAGTCACAACCACAGTGAGAGAGACAACTTCCTGTTCAGATGAGAAAGGAAGCGTTGGACAGTTGTCTCATATTTCTGGGCGAGTTGATAAGAAGCAGCTTCAGGAGAGTTTGTTTTGTTTGTCAAGTTTACGAGAAGTTTACATCTCTGGTGAGGTTGTAGTTTACAAGCTTTGTTTTCTCCTGCTTGTGTGTTTGTGTCGGACGGAGAGAGTTTGTTACAAAAGAAAGGATAAGCTTCGTTCAACACTTTAGATTAAAGACTTTATCATAAATCAGTGTAATTCTCTGCCGCAGCTCCCTTATCATTTGCTCTCTCATCTTTGCTGTTTCTCTTTCCTTTTGCTTTCGTTTTCTTTTTCGAAATTAGCTTTAACCTGACTTCACACTTTTCTATTTTTGTGCTATTTCCCCATTTTTTTGGTATAATCTCTCCCTCTTCTCCAGAGGGATGCGTTCAAAATAGGAAGGAAATTAAAAACAACAAGTAGAAGCAGCAGCTTTTTGTCTTTTCATCATCAAGCATCTCTGCATCTGCCCTTGGAGAAATTCTTGCTCTGGTATCTGAGCAAAACAACAAAGGGCAAAGACACTCGTGGCACATGTGGTTTGCACACAAAAAAAAAAAAAAAAAAAACACGGGGGCGTTAAGAAGCACAGAAATAATGATGATATGAACAGGCCAACGAGAGGCGAGAGTAACCAGGAGCAGAAGAACGCATCAGAAAAGGTTCGGTTCGCCTGACTCCCGCAGACGAATGTAAAGAAAAGGTGACAAGAACGGCAGGAATGAGAAAACACGAGGGATTGAAAACAACGTAGTGGATGCAGTGAACGTGCATCCTTGTTCCTTTCTCCTCCGTGGAGCGGTTTCAGTCGACCGCATTCGTACGAACCGGTGCTCACTTCTTGACTTGACGTGAAAACATTCAAGTATACACGAGCTTGAACGCTCTTAGTCAGTGGCTATATGCTCGACTGGCAGGCCATGATAAAACAGAGGGCTGAAGTAAAAGGAAGAAACACAAGCAGTGTAGTCAATCAAAAGAGAGAGAGAAACAAAACTGCAGAAAGTGAGAGAGAGAGAGAGAGACGTCAGCCAGACAGAAAACTGGAGAGCGGTTAGCTTTGGAGAAAGCTACAACAGGAAATGAGATGAGGAGAAAGGAATTTCAACTGGATCCAAGATGTAGTTTAAAAGCAGCGAACAACCCAGTTACCCCTGAGAGTGTGTGTGTGTGTGTGTGTGTGTCTGTGAGGCAGAGAAAGACACCGTGAGAAAGGAAAGAAGGAGCGAAACTTGTAAAGTACAATTTATTATCCCGCTGTTAATGCTCGGATTTGTGATGTTCTGAGGCAAAGAGTCAAAACAAGAACCGAAACAAAACTGTAAGTCCTTACTGTCGATCTGAAAATGACTAAACATTAAAACATTACACCCACTCAAAACACACACACACACACACGCACACAGGCTCAACTCCACTGTGGATATTCACAACAGGAAATTATTTCTTTGTCATTCAAACACATGACAAAAATAAATAAATAAATAAATAAACGATCAAATTACTGATTTAATCTTAAATAAATATAAATTACAGACAACAGTCAACACCAGCAGTTTAACCACATTGTGAGTGATGTGAATACATTTTACACCCACTCATGAATTAGTCTCATGTTCCAAAACAAAACCAAAACAAATTGTTTAATTACGACATAATTATGACAGTACTGGTCTCGCTTTTATTTGAAAGAGGAACATTACGTTAGTGTTTTGTCTGAGGACCTCAACTTACTGTTACTGTTCTGATGTCAGTTCAGATAATAAACAAAACTGAAAGGATTATTTATCTGATGACAAAGCCTGAAACATCAAATATGCATCACAAAGACGTCAGATAGTGATGATGTTTCACTACTGAATCTACAAATCTACACAGACTGAATGTTTCGTAAAGAGGCCGAAGAGTATCAGCTGACTAAATGAGTCAAGTCAGGTTTGTTGCTGTGTGGTTGGAATAAAAACCTGCAGCTACACGGCCCTTTGCGGAATAGGATCCCCACCCCTGCTGTGGTCTACTGATGGTCTACGTGTGAAGTGTTTGAGGGATATCACTAAATTTTTGGGTCTACCGATAGCCTGCGTGTGAGGTGTTCAAGGAATGTCGGTAAATTGTAGTATTTAGCGATAACCAGTATGTGTGGCGTTTACAGAACACCGAACTCTCAAAATGACAATAATATGAATCGTTTCAATTTCTCTGGAACAATATGTGGCGCAAAAGTATTTATTGAGACAGACTGAGTTACAACATAAGATTAAAACTGTGTGTGCATCATTTGGATAGCCAAATGGTTATGGTACTCCACACTGGCGTGCAGCTGTTTGCCAGTTCGAATCCTGACCGAGTTGAATTTTCTTGTCTATCTTTCCCCCACTCTCCTCCCTGTTTCCTGTCTCTCTACGCTGTCTCTATCACAAAGCAAAAATCCCCTCCACCCCCAAAAATAGAACCAACTGTCATCAGAAACATTCAGGGTCTTGACTATAATTTCAAATAATGTTCTCAGCGCTGCTTAAAACACAACAAAAAACCAAAGACTCTTCTCACATGAAGCAAAACATGTGAGGAATTAATATTCTACATATTTTCTGTCAGAGTCAGTGTCACTGCAAATGGTTTTGTTTATTTGTTGGACTAAATCTCGCAACCTGTAAGTCGGTGCTGCTTTGTCCACCGAGAATAAAATCAGTCCAAACTGAGACCAACCAAGCCGCTGAAGTTTCCACGTGACCACAACAGTCGCTGGAGGAAGACGAGAAGAAAGAGCGTGGAAAAAAAAAAAACGAGAACGTTTTACAGTTAAAGGCCGTCTGCGATGCCACACCACAGCTTCTGTGATAAACCAGAGTTCAGTTACTGATCAAACTGACTCATTCTGTCTTGTGCAGCTCAGAGCTAATGTTCACATGGATCTGTTAGCCTCAATGGAAAATGAGCAAAACGTAAATACACAATGACAAACGTGACATTGCACTGCATAGGGACTGCGCTGCATATATCAGCTTTATAATTAATTCACGTTAGGAATCAGGGCTATGTTCTTTGGCCGTTTGGTCGTTTGTGGTCAGGAAACTGTTTAACCTCAACTCTGCCTCCGGCCTTTTTAATCGATTTGCATAATTCTTAGAATGCTCTGTTTTTTTTAATTCTAGAAAAAAGTAATTAAACAAGTCAGAATAAGGTCAACCCTCCCTGTTTTTTTTTATACACTCAAACTGGCTTGGCTTGTATGATATGATATCTTTTGCAAGCACAGGAAAAGGAGAGTGAGTTGGGTGCAAGTCCCTGTAATGTGGCAAGCTGTTATTGCTGGTGTTGCCAGAGGAGAGTGACAGTGTTGCAAAACTTGATTTAATCAGCATGCGTGGAGCCGTTTGCTACAGAAGTGAAGTTTTTTTTTTTGTTGCTCTACTTTCTGTCTAAGCAGCTTTGTGTGTGATCTAAACTGCTTCTGATGCTTTTTAACACTTGTGTGTTTCTGCTTGTTTTCATGCGCGTGTCATTGTCAGCAGGTAGAGGTCAACCCAGGGAGGGATCAAGTCAACTTCTCCCACGGGGCGTATGAAGGACGCCGTGGAGAAGCTGAGCTTTTCCAGCCCTTTATTTACCCTGCTGACCCTGCATGCTGGGCCTACGGCGACACTTCCCCATCTATTCCTAGTACTCTGTTCTCACATGGAGGGCACATTGTTGAGGGCAGGAAGAGCTGATCTACCCAACCCGGATTATTCCACCAGCCTGAAGCTGCATGAGCTGAAACACACTCTGCGTCTAAACAGTAAACACACATGTTTACAGCAAACTACTTCCCAGAGAGCTGGACTTCGAGGACAAAATGGAAAACTTGGCACATACATCTACTCCCTCATACAAAACGTCTTATGAAACTTCTTAAGTGACGTTTGTTCTTTTTCTTTTTTTTTTTTTATCAAATTAAATGGAACCTGAGTAAGAGTCATTTACATTTCAGACATTTCTAAAACACTCATCCCCTCCCTCTCTCCCCCGTCACTCCACGTCTCCTGTTCAGTCTGGACAAGAGGAAGTTCGGGAACCTCTGTTGGCCAGCTGTCAAAGGAGGGGGGGCGGCTCTGTCATTACAAACCAACGTTTCCCTCCCAGGTTCACCCCCGGCCTCAAGTCATTCAGCTTCAACTCAGCCTCCCACTCCTATTTCCTGTGCCTCCAACACTTTTCCTCAACACAATACGTAATCTAGTGTTTCTTCCATTTCCACCAAAGTTACACTTGTTATTGTTACAGCGATGGTGCTGCGCCAAAACTATAAAGCCTCAGCTATGCAGATGGAGTAGCTTATGAGGAGAACTCATGCCAGACGGTGCCATGCTTAGTGCAGATCTACTCTCAGGCCAATCCAATAACTTATCCTTGGACACATCACCTTGTACGCACTGAACTCTGGAAAGATCTAAACATTTTCACTGAGGTTAAAACAGAAAAGTGTAAATAAACAAAGTCTTATTGTTTGAAAATGCACTACTAACAACAGTTTTTGTTATTTCCTGATTCCACTGACGTATCTGGTTCGTCAGATACAATAGACAATAAAAGACACTACTTTTAACTCTTGAAAGTGAATAAGAAGCTTTAAACCTGCTGTGATATGATACAATATATACTATAATGTAATCATTTCTGTCAACAAAGGTGTGATGTGAAATTTGTCAAATTTCAATTGTTTCCTCTCAACTCCTATGAAGATTTTTAGCAGCTTTTGAGGTGAAAAGTTTTGGTTTCACAGCCCACACCTTTTGGTTCATTTTCACAGCACAGTATTTTTAGAGAACAAACTCTTGAAAAAATTGCTGATCGGTAACCACAGATGGTTGTCAATCAGCTGGTGAACAGTCAAACCAAAAAGGGAAAGTAAAGATACAGATGTGAGTATTGGAGTTGACTGTTAATCCTGTGTCAGAACAAACAGCTCTGAATAAACGTAAATGATGCCGATGTTGAATATTCACACTTTCAACTTTACAAAAGGCGACAATATGGTTGACATGCTGAAGTTGTTGTTTAAAATAGTTTTTCAGCTTTAAAAATAGAAAATAATTTAATCTTGCATCATCTGACAGCATAATTTTGTATATATTTGACCTTGTTTTGGCTTCTTCCAGTTTTATCCATATAATGTTTACAAGACTGCTTATCTTTAGAGATGAGCACCATTAACTAAAATGATGAATTAATCCTAAATCATATGTAAAAGGTGTCTGGTTTATGTTGTATTTGAGAGACTCTGTTTGCTCGTCATTGTGTTTGTCGAACATCTACATCAGCAGAATGGTGTGTAATGCAAAATAATGGGACATGCGCCGCCTGCGTGTTTGCGCTCATACGTGTATGTCGTCATACGCGTGTGTCTTATAAACACAATTGATAAAACATCACCATCTGCACAGCACTGCTGATCTGAATGAGCTTCTAATGTCACTCTGATTTAATATTAACTTAGATTTTTTTTGTGTGTGTGTGATGTGTTCACCAGGGCACAGATCTGTTCGGATCAAACTCTTGTTTCTGGCAGCGACAGAGAAGTCAAAGGCACATATGTTGCTGTTAATTAGTGCAAAGTTCCCACTCCAGCTGTGCCACCAAGCGGCCTCGTCTCTCCTGAGCGCTGACAGACGAATCACAGCCTGCTCCTGTATATGAGACACCACCTCTGTCCCCTCGCTCTCTGTGTCTCACTACATCTGCTTTGTATTAGCTTGTTGCCATGCAGGAAAAAACACAATTCTTTTGTAGTCTATTCCAGCCAATCAGGAAGTGAATTGGGGGGTAGTTTCCTGTTTCCTGTGTTCCCCGAGACAGTAGGGACTCTGGCCCAGTAGCTCTGTTCAGTTTCCGAAATTCATGCGTTCGTCCAGGAAACTGAAACGAGTCATCACCTGGTGGAGCCGAACAGAAACAACGTCTCTCTCTCTGTTGCTCTCCCACTCTGCTACAAATATGTGGCAGATTTTCAGCTGTGAGTCATCATCCAGCCGCAGCCTCATGCCAAAGGACAAGACTTTGATGAAAACAATGTGATGCAAGGGTTACATGGCCATTACTGAGAGCAGAGAGACAGAGAGAGAGCACTGGGATCAGACTGGCAAGAGTATGACTGCTGCTGCTGTTAGCTAACAACACGGAGGAAGCGCTGCTGTTGTCAATGTATGACAAGAAACGGGGAAACTTTGACAACAGCGTCGATGAACATCAGTGAACTGTAAATCAGAAATTATGATACATTGATGGAGCCTGTAAACTATTTTTGATTTTCCGGTGGAGGAAGTGCAATCCCTCATGTTTCACTTCAATCGAGTCACTAGTTATGACCGTAGCATAACTATCATCTTATCAGTTTAAAGTGCTCAATTCGTTGATTAATTTTTATTAGCAGCAAAGGTGAAAAGTCTTTTTTTCACAACACATCTTGTGCTTGCGATGTTGTAATTGCTCTCAGTAAAGGATCTGAGCACTTTGTCGTTCACGTTGAAACTGTTTTTTGTTTGTGTGTGAAAGACATTTGTGGCATAAAGAGGTCCTCCAGTCTTTTACTTTTCATTCACAGGAACTCGACGCTGCTGGATGACTGAACATTCATTCAGAAAGTGCAGCAAACTAATGAGGCCTTTGTGATTTAAATATTACAGCTCTCCCTGGAGTTACAGGTCTGAGCGTATGGTCTCACTGGGGCTCGACTGTTTGATTAACTCTAGCAGGTAAAAGCGCAGTGTTTCTGTCACAGTGTGTGTGTTTGTTGTCATTTTTTTCCCCTCTGCTCATCTCCTCTGTCGCATGTTTAGAGTCAAAACAAAACAAGACAGTAGAGCCAGGAAGAAACCAGTGCCAGATGTCAGTGAAAAGAAAAAAGAGGACGTGAGGAGCGTCTCCGACTGCCCCACAGTGAACTGAGATAACAGTTAAGAGCCCGCACAGGAAATGATTGTTTGCTTTGAACGTTTTGATATGAAGATGGTGAAAAATATGAACATGTCAAACAGGTCAGATGGCCGCATTTTTAAGACTTTACACAATAAAAGGTCATTCCCCACTGAGAAAGAAAATTAACCGACAAATCAATCAATCAATCAATTTCTAATTTACATATATTTACAAGTAAATTATCTAGTTGCAGCCTCTTGAATGTGCAAATTTGAAGCAGTTGGGTGGATTAGTATCACTTTAACCGTAAAATATATTTGCTTTTTAAGTACTTTAAGACATTTTCTGACACTTTGTTCATTAATTAATCGGTATAGATGTGAGATATTTGAAGAAATTTCTATTTCTAATTTGTTATATACACTGAAGCTATGATCACCAACTGTACTCAGCTTCCTTATGGCTCCATTCACAAGATATGCATGCACCACATGCCTCCTACAAACCAGGGGCACCCACTGGAGACCAGCTACATATCTAAATATAGAAATCTAGGCTAACAATCAATAGCTAGACAGTGAAGCATGAAGCAGTTTGGAGAAAAGGGGTTGAAGAGGAAGGAGAGAGGAGAAAATGAGGTGCAGTGTGAATGTGTAGCTGCAGCTGAGGTGTAATAAAGGTTTATTTGATCCGAAGTGAACAGAAAACAGAAAACGCATCTGGATATTTGCAGCTGTGGAGCCTTTATGTCTGTTCACATCGATCCAAGTGAAAACGCACATGATTTCTGGATCCTTAAAACGCACACCAGCTGCCAAATTCTCACAGTTTCACACCAGAGTGTTTCTTTACACCCCCTCCCCTTTTTAATAAATAAACGTTCTCAGATTTACAGTTTGCGGTTTAAAGAATCTGTGGCCTAGTAGAAGAAAAAAGCGTGTGATTTGAATTACAATAACAGGCAGAACATTAACAGGACAGATCTGGGTCCATGCAGCCTCCAGCGCTTCACTGCTGCTCGGCCCGTTTTATGTGGATACAT
The DNA here is from genome assembly GCA_016801845.1 of Polydactylus sextarius. Classification (NCBI taxonomy): domain Eukaryota; kingdom Metazoa; phylum Chordata; class Actinopteri; family Polynemidae; genus Polydactylus; species Polydactylus sextarius. Next base: position 20,442,298 of record CM028906.1, read on the forward strand.
CCATTGAGGCGCTCAGACTGGGGGTAGGGATTTTTTTTTTCTTACCTATTTTTATTTTAACGCTCTGAAAAACCCGGAGACCTTCCTCTTCCACCGCCATGCTTTCACCGTGGTTATTTCCCTTTAGACGATAAAATCAACTCAGTCCTCCACGGTGCTCGGTTCTGGCCTCTCCAGCGCGCGGATACTCCAGGGGTTTTGTACATCTATGCGCTCCGGACAGAGAGCATTACTCCGGGCCTGACAACTGCTGCTGCTGGCTGGTTAAGAACAAGCTCCGGCTTCAGTCCCGCAGCAGCAGCAGCAGCAGCGGAGGTGTGGCTCCAAACAACACCGCCCACACATCGGTATGGAGGGTGATCAGTGTCGCGCAACGAGGGCGGAGAGAAAGTGGTGTCATTGAGAAAACTGAAGAGTGGACAAAGTCCCGCCTCCTTTCGCCAAACCAAACACAGATAATAGGGAGCCCGAGTCACAACCCCTTCCGGTGGACCCACTGGGTCCTTAGATGGAAACATACATGGCAGTAAATAGAGATAAAAATTATTTTCTGATCCATTTTGAATTCTATCCTGAATCGCACATATGCTGTATCTTAATTTAAATGATAACTATCAGTGTGAGTCAAGGCTATGTTTGTCATGTAATTGTTGATTTATATGCTTCTGAAAATATGTAACTGGTTGAACTACAAGCCAAATAGTTACATGGGTGACATCACCATCAGAATTTCTCCTTGCAAACTTTTCTTTCCCCCTCCCTTCACAGCTGAAGAGAGAACGAGGAGTGGGTGGTTTAAACTTACCAGGTTGCGTAGCTGGCTGTCAAAATAACATTAACTGTCAGAGTTTGACGGTGATGGAAATTTTGAGAGATGAGCGTTGTAGTCTGCTATGTGGTTTATGGGTCTTTGAACAGTTGGCACGTGTCACAAAATGTTGAGAAATGTTTGACTTAGGATGCTTATTTGGAATAAGTTGTTCTAAATGTGTGCGCAATGTGAATAAAATTGGCATATACCAGATGTCTTATTTCTTAATGTGATCTTATCCAGATTAAGGCAATGAAAAACAAAAAATGCTGTTTCCATGATAGTGTCTTATCCTGGTTAGAATCTGAATATATTTATAAATAATTTAATAAAAAAAACAATTATCAGAAAAATGAGTCAAATATCGCATTGTCATATTTCTAATTATAATACTGTATAATCAAATATCTTCTACAGTCCTCTTCAAGTAGAAGTCAAAACCCATAAAGGCGAAATTTGTAAGCTGTGACCACATTAGAGGACATCCTTCAACTGAAACACTGAAACTACAGTTTATATTGTGGTTTCCTGGTCATTTTTACGTATAAAGGAACTAGGTGACTATTATGACTGGAAAAGTTTTAAAAGAAGCTTGAGAAGGAAGTGAAACATTGTTTCTTTACACCAGGACCACATATATCAACAGCTTAACATCCATTGTGTCGTCGTATTGTGTTGACTCTCCCATGCCACCATGTTTTTTTTACAAGTTAATGATCTTATCTGGATACAGGCGATCAAATCTTACATGAAGCATAAAGTCAAAGTCACCCTGAGGCCAGTGTGAGCTGGCCACACAACAACAACAAAACAAAACAACTCACAGCGGTTTTTCTACTAAATTCACTGTCTTATCATGATATCTCAACAGAAACCAACGTCTCGCCACCAAATTCAACTGTGCAGCCTTGACACATTAAGAGGAATGTAAACACAGAGAATGAAGTGATTTTGGTCTGGTTGTTATGCTTCAAATATCACTGTTATAAACAAATAACACAATCTTGTCAGAAAATCAACAGGGTGGACTTCCTGTATGATTACCCTGACTTGAAAATAAGCAAGACATTTCCATATTTCTCACAAGTTATTGCTTTAATTTGTAGTTACATCAGTAATTGCAAAATAAGATATTTTCTAACACTGTCAGTATCTTCTACCTCATCAAAACTTGTCCAAATATCCTTAAAATAGCATAAGTATTGTTTGTCAACCACAATCATGCTCATTTTGGCAATAATTACCCCTCATACTTAGCTACACAGTTCCTGCACTTCTTTGGCATCAATCACACCTCATACAGGGCACAATGTTCCCAGCTCTGTTTAGCATTAATCACCCCTCATAATTTGTTTGACTACATTTTGAATTGATAAGAACTGGCTCATGTTGTTGAATGACTTTAAATAAGATAAATACATTCATGTATCTAAGTGTAAGTTCAGTCTGGACATGTTCTGTTGTACATCAGCATGTATTTGTGCACCCTGCCCTCTCTGAGACTTGACAATGCATCATCTGTGGCTGTTCAGTGAATGTGAGTGTTAACCCCCCATATGGGCCCCACATGAGGCAGCATGGGCTTGACTTTACTGGATCTTCCCTGATTGTTTCCTCCATCAAATAAACTGCAGATGCAAAAAAAAAAAAAAAAAAAAAAAAAAAAAAAACTGCACCAAAACACCATTATACTGTTTTATACAAATGATCTATTGCTTTTTCTCATGATGTGACGTTTTTATAAGCTGTAAACAGCCAAGAATCAGTCTGAGTATAATTCAAGCTACTGTATGAAACTCACAACAATATATTTTAAATGATGTTTACACCAATAACAGTTTCATGCACAAAGAAAGAGAATCAACCTGCTATTGTCAAACATTTGCTTGTAACTTTTATAAGTTTCTTAGTGACATGGCTAATGGAAACATTATCTTTGGGACCAGTGTAATTACAGAGTTAAACGAGTAATGATCTCAAAACATGACAGCATCAGCCTGGAAAGAATAAACGGTCCCTTTTTTCCTGTTGACACTGATCTTGTGCCAAATTTAACAGATGGAAGAATGAATAAGGTGCTGGCCTGTCGGTGGGAGGGATGTCTGGACAGGATTTAAGATCCATTCAGGTGAAAGGCGCAGTGTCATCATCCGCCCTCACTTGAGCCTATTGGGCCACACCTCTGAGATCACTATGACCACATTCCTCAAAATAGCTCAGACTCTGGTCTGTAACACTCAAACCCAGCTGGCCAAGCCCAACCCAGCAGAGATGTGGGACTCGAAGAACAGCCGGACAAGTCTCTGCTCTGTCTGTAACACAAATGACCGTTGGGGACAACTAACGTTGCTTCTGCTGATGGCCGAGGTGCTGGGATTAGCTGTGACTCCTTTAGAACAGCTCTAAATCTAATTAGGCTACAAGTCTCATGGCTCCTGTTGCTCTGTCACACAGAAATCACAGTTTCCACACAGCAACAAGCGTGAAATGAACAACTATGGTGAAATGAAAGCAAAAGCATTGACTCAAGTACAAATTTTAAATAGCTTTTGAGACTTGTGGCCAGTTTTCATCAGAAGTGGAAGGTAACAAGCCTGCATTTCTGGAAGTAACATATTTAAGTACAGTTTTGACCAATTTATTTGTCTTGCAATGACTCATACAAATGTTCAAAGGAACTAATCGCTTGGTTGGGGAAACAGATCTATGTTAACTGTATATAAAATACCTAAAATTACAGTCAAATGCTGTATACACGCCTACAGCGTCATTTATGACAGTACAACATCCAGAGAGACAATATTTCTGTTCATATTTGATTCTGTCAGAGTAGTTTTGACATCACTGTATTAGCACAGTCAATATTTGAATGCATGAATTTTACATTTATTTGACTTTCATTTACATAAAAGGCTTTTCCACCACTGAATGAATGTGCATATTGTGTCTGTACATGCATATCAGCGACACCTTTAACAACATGATTTGACTATCTTGTCCAAAATGAAAACTATTTTCCTAGACAGAGACCGTGGTGTTACCCATGTTGTATAAATACACTTGCAAGACAAAGTTATCACAAAAACTTTGTGATAAGTCAAGGGAAACGGTAATAATCATCTAATCAGCCAAATGTCAACCATATCCTGTGGCAGCAGGGTGTTGCTCACACTTGATGTCAGGATGATTTAATAACTGAGCAGGTAAACCGAGAACTCTTCTCTTGTACTGTAACTTTGCACGCACAGATGAACAACCAGTTAAATCCCCGTAATATTGCTCTGAAATGAAGGAAACAAGAGTTGCCACTATCATGACACACAAACCAAAGTAGTATCGTATCTGTAAGCAAAAACAGCCGGAGGAGTATGCAGGTTTCTGTGGCTGAATGCACAACATCACATAGGGAAATAAAGCTTTAAAGATGTTTATGACATGCATTTATTTCAGTTTAGCTAAAGTGACTACGCCCTGTGGTAAACCACAAGCCTATGAATATAACTGTGTACGCGTGTGTGTGTGTGTGTTATTTAATGATCTAAAACAGAGAAATTGAGAAGAAACCTCATAATGTCGAAGCTGAACTGACAACAATGATATTACAATGTGTGTTTTTATATCTTTGACGTACATATGTTTGTGAGTCTGAGTGACAACAACAGAAAGAGGAAGAGAGGGCAGATGCTAACTATAAGCAGATTACTGAAAGATGCTGATGCTTACTGGTGCTTTATTGTGCACAAGTCAGGCACCCGAGCAGAGTTTTAGGGCGTTGGCACACTTTTAAAATAACCGTACATCTACTGTTAACCCTTTCTGCTGTGGCTTGTACTTTTTTCTTTCAAATACAAGAGCACACCGTAACAGAAAATGAGAACAGATGAGAGAACAGATGGTGATTTACATGTGCAAAGTTAATCCCAGTATTATGGAAAAGATGCATAAAATCCCTATGAACAGAGCATGAATCAAGACACACCAATCTAAAGTATTTGAATAGACAGTTGACTTGTTTATGTGTTCTGCTGACATAAGCAAAATCTCTATGTTGTTTATGATCAGATTAGTTATTTTTGGTTTTGATTTTTTCCACCCTCCTCAGTTATCAGAATTCACATCTGTAGAAAAAACAAACAGAGAGCACACCGCAGGCTGGCAGTGTGGTTACAAACAAAACTTTTACCCAAACCCAACTTTTTAACCATGTAACACAATTTAATTCATTCATTTCATGTCAGATTCAGTTAAAGCCGATGCTGATGTGCAGAAGTTTAAAGAGAAATAGAAAGAATGAAAATATGAAAACCTGTTCAGATGAAACAGTTCAAAAGGTAAAACTTTGACATCAGTGTCCATTTGTTCGTTGGTAATTATTGTACAAAATCCATCATCATCTGCACTGAAACTTTACTAAAAACGACTCCAGTTGCATTTATTTAAAGGATAAGAAGTGTGGCCTCAGCTATCACACAGCTATCACATCTGTATTACAGCGCCATCTAGTGTGGACTGACTGTGCAGTTGTCTAAACTATAAGGTTTCCATTTGGTCACACATAGTCAGTGGTTTAATTCAAAGTAGACCATTTCATGTGAAAAAGAGTCATTTTAAGCTTGAAAGAGTAAAACAAACAAACAGTCAAAGGTGACTCATAATTTGTGGTTTTCTAACAAAGTTACTGAACAAGCACAAGACGAGAGAGCAAAGCAAAGTGTCGGAAATATTCATCCTAGTTTTGTTTTTGTCTTAACAGAAGCACTGTGTTGTTGTTGTTTATGTCACTGGGAGATTATTAATGTTCAGTCGAGCAGTTTGATGCAGCTGCTCAGTCAGTCATGTTTTTTACTATATATGAATTTGCAGCAAATTAATCTTATAGGCGTAACAACTGGACAGCTTTGTTATTGTCATAGTGTTACTTTGTTAGTGTATGTTACTTTGCAAGTGCACCCCTAGCCATATATTGTAGTTTATTTTATTTGTGCAAAATCTCTAATCTCCAGGAATAATCTGTCTATCCAGTGTAATAATCTGTCTACACACACACACAAATACAAAGAAAAAATACCAGATTTATTCTCGCAAAATAAATAGTAATATTAAATACTAAATATTAATGCTAATGCTACAAATACCGTATGAATAATCATAATATATTAATATATAATATACTACCACCAATAATAACAACTACAACACAATAATGATAATAATAATAATAATAATAATAATAATAATAATAATAATAGGAGGTCAAGACCTCTGACACTTTTGAGAATTTCTATAGGTCAAAAAAGTTTGATTAATAGTTTTTACTCTAATGTTTGTGTCAGATGACATTGAAACTTTTACTTGCGGAAGTCACACATCCTGGAAATCTCTGACCCGCAGTCTACACGGTCAACCTGTCGTCTAGGGGCTAAAATAATGCGATGAAACACGAAATATTAAAAGGCACATGTGTCATGGTGAAAGAATAAAGGCCTGTGGAGCAGAAGGTTTGAAGGGAAACCGCAGCACTGCCCCTTTAACCAGCCGTCCTCCGCGTCTCTCCCTCCGTCACTCTCTCTTCCCCATTTCGCTGCTTTGTTTTCATTGTCGCTCCTCTGATCATGGCTGCTCATTCTACCGAAGAACCGTTCCCTTTCCACGGGCTGCTCCCCAAAAAAGAAACCGGTGCCGCTTCTTACCTCACCAGGTTCCCGGAATACGATGGACGGGGAGTGCTCATCGCCATCCTCGACACCGGCGTGGACCCCGGGGCCCCCGGCATGCAGGTAAACCATGACCGGCTGCCACACGGTGGTTAGCTTCAAGCTAGCAATGCTAAAGGCCCCACTTGTTCACAGTATTTGTACACAGCTAGCTAACTAGCATGTTGGCATAGATGCACAAACCTGCAATGACAATAAGCTACACAGCTTTTGTGACATCTAAAGCAACACAAAGCAATCGCCAAAAATTATTTTCATCTTGTTGTCAAATAAAAAATTTGGTGGCAAACTCGCGTGCAGTTAACATTAACTAACGTAACGGTTGCTAGTTAGGTGGCACTCGTGCTAGCTTGTTAGCATAGCATCTGCCAGTTTAACCAGTTGAATTTATTCTGCTTCAGTTTTATCAGAAATGACACTTTACGGTGTCAGATATTTAAATCAGATTTAGCTGTTGCAAACAGATTATAAGAAGCAAGTTAAAATAACTTAAAGTTATTGTAAGTTAATGAGTCGTAACTAGCGGCATGTTAACTGCCAAGTCACAGTAGGCTCCAGGTAGTTAGCAACACTGAGCTAAATTAGTTAATTGCTAATTGAGTAGCTGGGCTAGTTGACACATTGTAGCAATGAATTAAAATTAATCGTTTACTCTTAAATGTTTGTAAACAAGTACATGTTTAATTGTAAGTTTTTACATTTCAGTTGCAAGTTCAGACTCAAAACTGTCAAATTTGACAGGTTGTGATTTATTTATAATTGTTTTGTTTTTATAGTATGAATCAATCCCTTTCAGCTTGATTTTTCTAACCGATTCCTTCTCCTTTAGGTCACAACTGAGGGGAAGCCAAAGATCATCGATATCATCGATACAACAGGCAGCGGGGACGTAAACATGACCACGGTGGCAGAACCAAAAGAGGGAATAATCACTGGCCTCTCTGGCAGAACACTTAAGGTCAGGAAACACTTAATAAGTACACAAATAACAGCTGAAATGTCCCATTATGTCATTATTGTTTAATGATGTTTCACTGTACTTGATTAAATCATCGTGCCCACACACCATGAGTTTTTCTTCACATTGTGTCTTTTTATGTCTTCAGATCCCTCCTGCCTGGGTCAATCCATCAGGGAAGTATCGCATTGGAGTTAAAAATGGCTACGAGTTCTTCCCTAAGGCACTAAAAGAAAGAATACAGGTAGGAGGACAGGATTATTACTCCGCAAGTCTGTCGTGCTCTTAATTTTCCATCACAATCATTGTGCACGGGGACTGATAACCGACGGAAGCTGGAAAACCTGTAAAACAAGACTTGGAAAGGATTCAGCAACTGCAGTCTTACTATTTTTAACATAGATTCACACTAAAACTGGTAGAGTAGGAGTGTGCAATGTCTGTTGTTGTTTTTTTTAATTCAAAGTTTGTCGTGTTTTTAATCCACTGTTATTTGTGTTTATTAGAAAGAGCGAAAGGAAAAGATGTGGGATCCGCCACACAGAGCAGCACTTGCAGAGGTTTCACGTAAGACAGAGGAGTTTGATCTCTCTCACCCAACACCTTCACAGGTCAGACAAACGAACATGCACGTAAGCATTTACTTTTGAACATCCAGTCATACCAACATGGTGTTTCCTGCTCTGATTTCCTCTTTGCTTCCTCTCTCCAGATGGAGAAGTTGCAGAAAGAAGAGCTGCAGAGTCAGTCAGAGCTTCTGGCATCTTTAGAAAAGAAGTACAGTGATCCCGGTCCTGTTTATGACTGTGTGCTTTGGCACGACGGTGTCACATGGAGGTACCCACATTGACTTTTTTTCTTTCTAGCTTGTATAATGTTTCAGTCCATTCCTCTTCTGTATCTGTTAATGTTACTGTTTGTTTTTTTTTTAGGGCTGTAGTGGACACTTCAGAGTGTGGAGAGCTGTCGCAGTGCACTGTGCTGTGCTCCTACAGAGAGACACAAGAATATGCCACGTTAGGCAATGCAGAGATGCTCAACTACTCTGTTAATATTTATGATGATGGAAACACACTTTGCATCGTTACCAGTGGAGGTAAGATATATCTGAAAAGAAGCTTAATTTGCATTTGATGCAGTTATCTCCCATCTAAATTGCTTGTGCACTGTTAAAGGGGCTCATGGGACACACGTGGCGAGCATTGCAGCAGGTTACTTCCCAGAAGAACCAGAGCGCAATGGTGTCGCCCCTGGTGCCCAAATCCTGGCTCTGAAGATCGGAGACACTCGTCTCAGCACCATGGAAACAGGGACAGGACTCATCCGAGCGGTATGACACCCAAACTTTCTCATTAAGAATTAATGAAATTACAGGTAACCATAGTTTTTTATATCTTTATTTTTGTAACCCATTTATTCTACATCTCACTGTCACTTAAAGATGATTGAAGTTATCAACTACAAGTGTGACCTGGTTAACTACAGCTACGGGGAAGCCACACACTGGCCAAATTCAGGGTAAATACTTTGCAGTCGTAGCAAAAGTGTTGATTTTATGTTGCACACTTAATTTCTCACTCATTTTGTGTCTATTTGTCTTTCAGGAGGATTTGTGAGGTGATCACAGAAGCTGTTCAGAAGCACAATGTGATATTTGTTTCAAGTGCAGGAAACAACGGCCCTTGTCTCTCTACTGTCGGCTGCCCGGGGGGAACAACCAGCAGTGTCATTGGTACACAAACTTATGAATAACATATACTTCTTAATTTTATGTATTTAGCTTGTTAAATATACAAAATCAGAAGCTAGCCCATGAAAACTGCAATGAGAGAAATTATGCATAAACTGAGTTTTATATCATTTCCGTTCTGCTTTTTTTTTCTCCTCAGGCGTTGGAGCATATGTGACTCCAGACATGATGGTAGCAGAGTATTCTCTGAGGGAAAAGCTGCCTCCCAATCAGTACACCTGGTCATCCAGGGGCCCCAGTACGGATGGGGCCCTGGGGGTCAGCATCAGTGCCCCCGGCGGTGCCATTGCATCTGTACCCAACTGGACTCTCCGTGGTACCCAGCTGATGAATGGCACATCCATGTCATCGCCGAATGCCTGTGGAGGCATCGCTCTAGTCCTCTCTGGTGCGTCTATGGTCATGGACTGATTTAAAGACACATGAGAATATCTCATATTAGATAGTTTGAAATCTTTTTTTTGTTTTGTTTGTGTGATAAAGGTCTGAAGCAGAGCGGCATCCGTCCTTCTGTTCCTGCTGTGAGAAGAGCGCTGGAAAACACAGCTCTAAAGGTTGATGACATTGAGGTGTTTGCACAAGGCCACGGGATAATCCAGGTAACTTGACACCAATTGTCTTCTATTGCAACTCTAAGCATTAAATTATTTCTTTGACTAATTTCCTCCTTTTCTTCCTCCCAGGTGGACAGGGCTTTAGACTACCTCACTCAACACGCCTCTTTACCCACGAGCACCCTTGGCTTTTCTGTAAGTGTGGGATCACAGAGAGGCATCTACCTCAGGGACCCAAGCCAAGTTCTCGCTCCCTCAGATCACGGAGTAGGAATCGAACCCATCTTCCCAGAGAACACAGGTGCTGTTTACACTTTGTCGCACAATCACCACAGCCAGTTCTTGCCTATTTTAAATTCTTTTTTTTTTTAACCTCATCTGTCTTCCATCACAGGAAACTCTGAACGAATCTCCTTGCAGCTTCACTTGGCGCTCACATGCTCTGTCCCGTGGGTCCAGTGTCCCTCCCACCTGGAGCTGATGAACCAGTGTCGTCATGTTAATGTTCGCATTGACCCCATGGGACTGAGAGAAGGAGTGCACTACACAGAGGTAGAGATGAGACGGGGAGGAGGATGAAAAGATGTAGCTCCTGTTTCTGTGTATCTGATCACTGTGAATGTGTTTTTATTTTTAGGTTTGTGGTTATGATACAGCAGCACCTACCTCTGGTCCACTGTTCAGAGTTCCTATCACAGTCATTATCCCGTCCAAGTGAGTCTTTTCGCTTTCATTTTAGGTAGATGTTTACAAGAGTGCGTGTGTTTATCTCTGACGACTGTTCATCTCCCATCAGAGTGACAGATATTCGTAATCAGGAGCTGGGTTTCACAGATGTCCACTTTAGACCAGGTCAAATCAGACGCCACTTCATCACAGTTCCTCAAGGAGCTTCCTGGGCAGGTTAGTGTCTCTGTGTATCCGTCTTAAATGGCTGTGAAATGTGTGTGTGTATTCCTGGCTCGTTTTCCATCGTTCTGTGTCTGCTATGACCGTGGAAAAAGTATTAAATTGCTCTCTGTGCATTAAAACTGTCTCTAAAAGTCTCTAAAATTTAATTTGCTGAAATCCAGTATTACCGGTAGCATCTAAATGTCATGTTAAATGTATCAAATGTTGAATTTTTGTTTCGTTTTGACTCGCAAGCCAGTCATTTAATATATATTTCAGTACCTGTTTTACCTGGAAATGTCTTTCGTTTTCTGGTTTCTATTTTATGTAACATTATTTATTTATGTAACGTTTTGGATTTTATAATGAAACGGTAGCGTTTCATATGACTCAAAAAGACAGACTGTGATATATTACAACTGCAACCTCTACAATCATCAGTTGAATTGATATTTTTTTTTTTTAAACAAAAACTGACTGTCCCATGAGTACAAACTTGAATCCATCTACATGATCAAATAACTGACATGTCTGCAGAGATGTCTCAATAATGCAGCCTATTGATACATATTTTTTTTACGTCTCTTTGCCTCTTCCTGTCGCATTCACCTCTTTGCTTTTTCAATCCAATTTGCTTCCTCTCCTCTCCTCATTGTTTTGATTTTTTTTTTTTTTTTTTTTAACCTCTCTGTCCTTGCTTATTTCCTGCAGAGATCACACTGACGTCTCATTCTGGAGACGTGTCTTCGAAGTTTGTTCTCCACGCTGTTCATCTGGTCAAACAGAAAGCGTACAGAGCTAATGAATTCTACAAGTTCTCTTCGTTACTGGAACGAGGGACGCTAACTGAAGCATTTCCAGTGCTGGTATGTGTATTTTATTTGCATAAGTATGCAATTGAGAAAATAAATGACCTCCTAAATGAATGATCATAATGGTGGACTAACTTCTGTCTCTTTTGCAGTCAGGCAAAGTAGTAGAGTTGTGCATCGCACGCTGGTGGGCGAGTCTGGGCGATGTCACGGTCGACTACAGCATCGCGTTCCACGGACTTCACACTTCTCCTTCTCCCCTTCACATAGTAAGAAGAGTAGAGATGCACCAGAAAGTGAACTGCAACCCAGATAGTATCAGTCCTGTTGTTTGTGACTTTCATTTATGTTTACTCAGCACGCCTCTGAGGGAGTGACGAGTTTTGATGTGACGTCACCTTTGAGATACGAGGAGGTGTCTCCCACTATCACCCTCAAGTCCTGGGTTCAGCCGCTCAGGTAAGAATAGAGACGTACTCGCATGTTTTATATGGGTGCAGCGACTAAGGGATCGATGATTCGCTGATTAACGATCCAGTATTATTGATGCAAAGTGAAACATTTCAAATACATCTTTAATTTTAAATTCTTGTAACACATCTGTGTTACTATTTCCACGCAAGCTGATATCTTCTCATTGATCGTAGGCCCCTGAATCGAATTGGAATCGTATTGAAATGTTTTACTCTTTCATAACAGTACAGTTCATTGGGTGAACGCTGTTGTTGTATTTTTAGACCTTTAAGCTCAAAGATAAAAGCTTTGGGAATGAGGGACGTTCTCCCCAACAACAGACAACTTTATGAGATCGTCCTCACCTACAGTTTTCATCAGGTATTGTTGCCACAACACAACACAAGAAACACAGTGATTTCTTTTTTTCTGTTCATGTTTCTATAATTTTTTTTATGTTCTGTCCTCAGCCTAAGAGTGGAGAAGTTACCCCAAGCTGTCCGACACTGTGCGAGCTGCTGTATGAGTCTGAGTTTGACAGTCAGCTGTGGATGCTGTTTGATCAGAACAAGAGGCTACTGGGCTCAGGAGACGCCTACCCTCACCAGGTTCACTCCTGTTTACCATTCTACTGTGGTTTATCTGAGTCTGAAGGAGAAGAAGTTCCTTCTGTTTTATAAATCTCATCAAACCTTCTCTCTGTCTGTATGACTTCTCAGTATTCCCTGAAGCTGGAAAAGGGCGATTACACCGTTCGTCTGCAAGTTCGTCATGAGCAGTCGAGCGAGCTGGAGCGTCTGAAGGACCTGCCGTTCGTTGTGTCTCACCGTCTGTCCACCACGCTCAGTCTGGACGTTTACGAGACACATCGAGCTGCTCTCATGGCCAAGAAGAAGGCGAACTCTGTCACTCTGTGTCCAGGAGCCACTCAACCTTTCTACGTCACCGCCCTGCCAGACGATAAGTAAGTCCAGCTGCTGTTGTACTTGGTATTATATTATAACGTTATTAGTCTCAGGAAATATTCTCGGTCCTGCAGGAGAAAGCAGAGAGAAAGAAGCAGACTGTAATTCAACCAGACTCTAATAATCTTTTGGAGACAGATTCATTTTGCTTTGAAATTAAATGAAAGGGAAAGTAGCCGGAGTAAACGGAAGAAAACTGTCTCATTAATCAAATGAAAGGCAGCAATCAGAGTGTGATAATCTGTTTAGGCAGGAAAACTGTTGTTTACTTCCCCCTCAGTTTATTCTGGGATTTTTTTTTTCAAATCTCATTTCAAATATATGAAACATCATTTTTTTTTTATTCTTTCTGTTGCTTTTCTTTATCCCTTCACGTCTCTCAGGATCCCTAAGGGGACGAGTCCAGGGTGTTATCTTTCAGGCTCTCTCGTTGTTCCCAAGAGCGAGTATGGCAAGAAAGCAGTGAGTGACTCTGTTCTTTTTTTTTTTCTTTTCTTTTCTTTTTTTTTTATAAACCTCTTCTCTGCCTCAGCAGTAGTCAGTCCTGCTCCTCGGGACACAAAGTCATCAGTGCTGGTTTTCAATTCTGCCAAATTTCAGAGACTTTTCCATTTTGTCTGGTCAAACATGATCAGCTGATCCTGGGTAATAATTTGTGGTTAAAAATATGTGAAGCACTGATGATCAGAGTGAAAGACTGCTGCTTTAAACTTCTGTCAGGTTTAACTTTCATCACTTTCAAACCAGAGCTGATCAGTTTGATCTGTTGCTTCTTAAACTGGTTGCAGCCCTTTTGGTTAATGCATGATATTTTTATCTTTCTTCACTCATTTGCCTTTGTCCATTCCTTCAGAAAAACAATGTGTTGTTCATGTCAGATCTTAACAGAATGAATATCTGGATCTTTATTGAATTTTCTCCATTTCATACAAACTAAAACTGGTAAATATATTTTTAAAACATTCATATACCTACATCAAATGATGAATTTGCTCCTTACTAAAGGGCCAGAGGAGTGAAATATCCTTAAATACTCTACAACGGCAAATGTTTTAACTCCACAGCCTGTTATTACTCTCCTCTTGTGCTGCCACTGCTCACTTTTACGTCTTTAAAGATGATGATGATTCACGTCTGAATATTTTTTTCCATTTTTGTGCAGTTGTGGTTGAACCTGCTTTGCTCATTGGCTCCAGTAGAAAAGACTCTGATTTAACTTTATCAAACCATTTACAAATTACAAATTTTCAAAGTTTTTTCGATGTTGTTTCAAATTATAAACTCGCATGTAAATATTCAGTCATATTTCACTGTTTCTTTTGAGTTTTTTGGGGATGAAGAGTGAAAATATATAGTGACTGTTTCCCACTGTGCCATATCTGACAGGTAGGTGACAGACAAACAGACTCCGAGTCATTTAGTGAGGCTGAAAAGAGCGAATCCTTTTTGGTGTGTTTGTGTTGTCTCTTCCTCACTGTGTGTTATTCTGACCACCAGGGGCAGGCCTCTGCAAAACGACAAGGAAAGTTTAAAAAGGTACTGAATGAGCTAGAAACACTGCAAACAACAGAGCGTTCACCGCTCCTCTTCCATCTGGAAATGGCTTATTCCTCAACTTAAGATGGGATTTGTTACATCTGCTTTAATCGTGTCAAAGCATGTAAATATTGCTGTTTTGAAATAATATATCATCTAGTCACAGCAGGAGTTTACTTTGTTGTGGAGCACTTTTAAAGTTTTCTGGTGGTCAGTAAAACTATTAATAATCTATAGATGTCAGTATCAGTTGATAATGAGAACAGCTGTAAACTTGTTTAACTGATTTAAAGAGAGAAAACCAGAAGGAGTTTGTTGTTAGGAGGAGGGTGAGAATTTGAGTATATAAAAAGGTGATGGATTTTTTTTTTGAATGTATCGGATATTTGTTTTTTTTGATTAAACTATTTCTTTTGTTGTTGTGTTCGTGCAGGATATTGTACCAGTTATATACCATTTAATTCCTGCTCCCAATAAAACAAAGAACGGAGGGAAGGAGAAGGACAAGGACGGAGACAAAGAGAAAGACGTGAAGGACGAGTTTGCCGAAGCCATGAGAGATTTGAAGATTCAGTGGATGACGAAGTGCGTTCGGTTTCTCATCTCATCACATTGTTTCTTTCATTTCTCTCTCAAACACAAACTCTGACATCTCTCTCCTGCTTAGGTTGGACTCCAGCTCCATCTACGACGAACTGATGGAAAACTACGCTGATTATCTTCCACTCCACGTTCAAAGACTTCACCAGCTGGACTCGGAGAAGGTAACAGTGCACGCAAGCGAGGAAGCAAAGAAGGAAGTCCCGTTAGAGACACTTAGTTTTCATCTCTCCTTCTTCTGTTCATGTTCAGGAGCGTGTCAAACGTCTCAGGGAGGTGGCGTCAGCAGCCGACAACGTCATCTCCCACATCGACCAGACGGCTTTAGCCGTTTACCTCACCATGAAGACAGACCCGCGGCCAGATGCTGCTTCTATAAAGACGTATGTCACAGTAGACAATAAAGAGAAGGAACATGAATATTGTTAGAGTCCTGCATCAAAGTAAAGAGGCAAACCAGTCAGGAGGAAAGTGGCTTAACTTCACAAAAGAACTTGGACAGAAATATAATAACTCAGAAAGTGACAGAGAATAACTCTGTAACTTTCTCTCACAAAGAAAATGTTGAATTAAATCTCAGCGTTTCATTCTCTGCTTCAGTTTTACAGTGTGAGGTGTGAGTAGAAGCTGATGATTGTTAGTTTTAGCAAAATTTAGCTGGATATTGTCAAACTGATGACGATGACTTGGTGTGAATCCATTTGACGTGACCCGTCGCCTCGTCTGCGTTTCAGTGACATGGAGAAGCAGAAGTCGTCTCTGCTGGACGCTCTCTGTAGGAAGGGCTGTGCTCTGGCCGACCAGCTCCTGCTGCCTCCTGCGCCTCAAGACGGCGCCGTTGCCGTCGCCACGGGGCAAGTGGCAACGGCGGCGGTGGCGGCGACGTCAGAGGAGGAGGCGGATGGAGAGCAGATGGCGAGCAGCTCTGATGACGCTCTGCAGAATGTGGCTAAAACTCTGACGGACACGTTCTGGGAGGTGCAGAAGTGGGCGGAGCTAACTGACTCAAAGGTGAAGAGGAGGTTTTTAGAAACTTAATTAAATGGCAGCAAATGTTTTTTTTTTTTTTTTCATCACCTTATTTATGAAAGTTGTACCTGATTTCATTTGTCTTTTTTCTTTTGCTCAGGTGTTGATGTTCTCATATAAACACGCGCTGGTGAACAAACTGTACGGCCGAGCCTTAAAATACGCCTCAAAGATGTTGGAGGAGAAGCCGACTAAAGAGAACGTGAAGAACTGCATCCAGGTAAGAGCTCGTATCTGTTTGTAAACAGATGTTTCCAGATACGGCAACTCTTTACTGATTTCCTGTTTGTCTTTTTGCAGCTGATGCGACACCTCCGATGGACACACTGCGCCACCTTTAGTGAGAACTGGCTTCCTGTCATGTACCCTCCCGAATACACACCTTTCTAGGCACAAACACACACATATACACACACACCTCCACAGGCAAGACACACATGCATGAGCAGCATGGCCATACATGGTCCATCACATTGCAAATTCAATATCATGTCCCTCAGGGTCACGTGGTCTATGCATCTGACCAACCAGCTGCCTCCTGAGAGTTTAGTCTATGTTTTTTTTTTCTTCTTTTTTTTTCTCAAATCCACGGGACGCCAAAATAAAAGAAAACTCCGTGCGGAAACAGTCGATCTCCTCACGAGGAAAGGGAACATCTTTACCATCTTTTTATATCGTGAAAAAAAAAAAAAGATGGTGAATGTTTTTAAAATGCTTCAAACACTTTGCCAAGACTCATTAACATCTTTCATCTGGCGTTGTCTTTTATTTTGGCGTCTCCTACACATTTGCTTTCACATTGTCATCCCTCCTCAGCGGTCTAAGCTCATATCAGATTAATAACCTTGTAAATAGTGTAAAAGGGCCAGTGTAAAAAAAAAAAATAATAATAATAAAAAAAAAAATATGTAGTCACTTTCCAAAAGTAAAAACATCATGAAACTTCAGTAAGAAGACTAGGGGAAGACTGATTCTGAATTTAAAAAAGAGGATCAGACGGATCTTAATATGCTTCTTTGTAATTTTTTTTTTTTTTTTGTTTGATCGTTCCAGGCTGGCCAGGTTGATAAAGTTAACTTTTAATCTTTAGTCTGTGTGTTATTTTTAGGATCTGACTCAAATACACAGAACACACAACAGCTAAGGTGCCTTTCTACATGTACCTTAACTTCTCTGATGGGATGAAAGACGAAGGCGCGAGAGGAAACTCGTCAGTCGGCACTCAGACACTTGCGGTCGTTTCTCCCATCAGCCTTTCGGTGTCAGATGTGGTTTTTAAAGCTCACGCTGGCAAAGTGATGAGTCGCCGCGCGGTGGACGAGCTGTCACAAGCCACACACACACTTACACACTCTTTCTTAGCTTCTGCTTTACCTCCAGAGGTGTCGGTCACCCACTTCTATCTGCAGCTGCTTGAGCAACACATCTGACCATCAAACAATCAAACAGACCTCACTCAAATCACAGATGCAGTTGTCGGCAGTGGTAGGACGTTCAGATCAGATTTCGTTGTGAGATGTGTCTCTGCGTTTGTACACAGTGTCATAATATAATGTACATACACACATAACATAAAAATATTAAGATGCAATAGGTATATAATACAAATATTATTCTAATTGATGTATTTTGCATATATGCATGTCTTCTAGGATGTATGGAGAAATAGTTTATTTGGAAGCAGATTTTAGTTTGTTTCAATTTCAAAGATTTTTAATCCGAAACAAGATTTTGACAATATCCACTTTCTGAGTGTGTCTGTGTCTGATTTTATGTGAAGTCGTGAACATATTTTGTGAACATGAACCGAAACGAAATGAAATGAAATGAAAGCCATGTGGAGGAGAAGTTAAACACGAGTTAACTTGTTTTTATTTTAGACGCCTCATTCACCGGAAAAGGACCTCGCCAGTGGTTTTATACAACCGATCTGATTTAATACAAATCATAAGATACTTTACGTCAGAGCTGAACACTGCACTGAGGTTGGTTCAAAATACTTTGTTTTCAGGTACAGAAACTGACGCAGATGTGATTTTGGACATTTTTTTATGTTATTATTGTCAGAGTTGATGCTGTAGAATCAGATCCAACAAAACCTTGGAACTACATTACACACGATGCAACTGTCAGGTGTGTTAGCTAGTAGCACGTACGTAGCCTCGAGCTGCTAGCGTCAAGGAGAGATGAGCAGATGAAGAACTGGCAATAGCATAATTTATCAGACTTATAACAGCTACAGTTTATATTGTAGCAGCAAAAACAGACTTCGCCCAGTGGTTAAAGAAAATAACTGAAAATAGAAAACTTTGCAGTCTGCATTTGAAAATAGCAAAATGAAAAATGGGTGATTTTTTTTTTTTTTTTTTTAAGTCAAAGAGTTAAAACAAACACTGGTGCGGTCCGTTTAAAAAAAATATCTGAATCTTCTAACAAACGAGGACTTCTCAACATACCACAGACTTATTTTTTCTTAAAAATCTGCAAAACAAGGAGCTTTCCTGTTACAATCTAGTTTTATAATTTAAAACTTTCTCATTTTAAGTTGGTTTAATGGTCAACGGAAGTAACGTTAGTTTTTTTTTAAAATAATTTAACAATAACAAAACCACAGGATATAAAGGCTGTCCTCTTTCCTTTAATATTTCAAATCCATGTCAAGACACATTTCTGAAAATACAAAAGCAGCTTATTTGAAGCTAAGGCTGTTGAAACACAGCAAATCAGTGGTTGCGACTCATGTTTACCCAGGAGGAAGAAGACCACATGTTTCTGTTTTATAGATGTGATTAGTGTGAACAGTTTTTCTGGAGTCGGTTGGGTTTGTTTGGGTTTTTTTTTTTTTTTTTCATTTTTACTGTATCTTTTTGTCTTCTCCTGCTTCCCCGTCCCCCTTTTTCTCTTTTTACCTGTGTTTTAGTTTTGGTTTTGGTTCAGACAGACGTTACGTTCAGGGCTCAGCTGTCGACCGTACGTGTTGCCAATGACAGTTTCTCCAAAAATGGCCTTAACTTTTCATCACGGGACTGAACCGTCCAGTTTCTGACACCAAACAGACTCCTCGTATCTGTTGCTCTCACTGTGCTGGTGTCAGGGAATTAAAAAAATTAAAGCTTCTTCTGGATGTTGAGTGTTTATATTTATAGTCATAATATCTAGTAAATGCCATATTTTACAGAATGTTATGAGATAAGGTTGTATGCTCTCAGTATTATTTTATACCCATTCTTCCTCAATGACGTGTGGGAAAGACCTGAGCTACCGTCACACCATTTTGTGGTCACATGGAAATAAATAACAATCCAGGAAAATGACACTGAATAAAAATTATTTGGAAGAATTAAAGCGTTCGCTGGTTGTCATTTATACGTTTACCTGAACCTTGTAATGTAATTGTAGAGTTTATAAAAGAGTAAAAACAAGTTAAGAAGCTTTTTCTTTCAAATGTCTATTTCTGTATTAGACAGAATTGAAAAAAAAAATAGGCATGCTAAAACTAACATAGCACTTTGCCTCAGTAACAATCCATAATGCAAAAAATTAAAAAAAAAAAAAATTGTGTATAACAAAAAAAAAAAGCATGAAATCTTCACATCTCATCAGCTGCAGCCAACAAAAGTTTGGTAATTGCGCTTAAAGAAGAATATTCAACACGTTTTAATTCTTTCTCTATTCTATTTGTTTCTTTTTTTTTTTTTTTTTTTGATTTCACGACTAGAAAGGTCCACTTCAGAGAGAGTCGGCGCCTCCATCTTTACTCTCTGCACGTTGCCATGAAGATCCTCATGTCTCCATCTTCAGCCAGTAAACTTGTGTAAAAAGTCTTTTTAAAGTTCTCAACAAAAGTCATATCGTTCTCCATCCTCATCTTGTTGGCCCAGATCACCTTCGTCCCCGGTCGACAAAAATGTTTCATGGTGGCGAGGAGCTCGTCTAAGTAGTTGTGATGATAAACGACGTCAGCCGCCAGCACGTAGTCGTACCGGTAAACCGACGTAGGGTGGGAACGCTCCAGGTCGAAGCTCCAGCACAGGGCTGACACCTCGGGTGTGTGTCTGCAGCGCCCTCTGGTGTTTCTCATCACGTTGGCCCTGAGGTTACTCAACACGTCTGGTAAATCTGTGGCCGTGACCGAAGCTCCTGAGGGATAACAGAGTCATCTGATCAGTTCCATGTGTAACCACTCACTCCCTGACCTTCCATGTATAAGAATAAGAAAGCTTTTATTATCATTGTACAACAACAAAATTTCAAGGGCTGCATATATATAAGTCCTGTATAAACACTATATAAATCCTGGGGGTTGTCAGTGTACGTGTGGATTCTGGGTGGTGATCGTTTGTAGGAAGAAACTGTCCCTGAGACTATTTGATCTGGTTCTGATGGACCTGTAGCACCTGCCACAGGGCAGCAGGTCAAACAGGTGGTAGGCAGGATGAGTGCTGCCCTTAATGATGTTTTTGGTTCTGCTGAGGAAGCGCGATGTGAATGTCTTTCAGGTAAGGGAGGGAATTTACATATGTGTGTGAAGAAATGTGCAGGTTTGACAGCCAAAAAAAGTCTATATTTTGATCAATACTGAGACTGTTGAAGTTGAATGAGGTAACTTGTATAAGGTTAAAGAGCAGGTTCTTAGTAAAAATGTGAGTCATTTCATTGATGCTAATTTCAAGCCAAGGTGCTGGTATATCTAGCTAAACAATGGCTGACGGGGCAGGGATGGTTGTAACACCTTTTAAATCTTACTATTACAATTAGCGCCAAGTTGTGTTATAACACTACCTGGTTACATGAGAGAAACTGATCTCACCTAACAAACTGGCCACGATCGAAACCAATCCAATTCCTGCTCCGAGCTCCAGCACCTCCCTCCCCTGCAGGTTCACCCTCTCCCTGTTGTTGTCCAGGTACGAGCAGAGTGCCAACGCCTGCATGAAAAACAAACAAAACAACAACAACAAAAAGTCACACAACTGAAGTGTGATAAATACAACAAAAAAACTTTCTAGTGATAAATACTCACAGCAGGCCACATGACCGCTCCATAGGAGTCTATAGATTCATAAATGACGATGTCATGTCCTACATAATGGTAGATGTCTTTATTGTAGCCACCGCTGATGCTGAAGGGAATCCAAGCTGGTGCTTTGTCCTTTTGTGCAGCTGTTTCCTCCTGCAACAGTTGTCCTATAAAACCAAAAACATAATCAAGGTAAAAATAGAAAGTTGCAGTGAACAGATAATGAATCCTTAGCTTCATACGGTGCAGTAAAAAAAGGTGCGATGTGTCTGCCACTTTTCCTTTTAAGCTCAGACACTCTACACCCGTCGACAGGACACTTCAGCCTTTTGCTTTCACGCAGCAGAATTGATAATAGTTTTGGCCTCGTTGCATCTTGGCTTCACATCACACATCTCAAATTTAACGCTTGCCATCGGTTTCATCAGACACATTAAAGACACAAAGTTGTTTTCTCACTCAAGGCCGAGCTGTGGGAGAATATTGAATAGAAAATATATTATCAATGGTGACAAGCAACTAAGCATGTTTACTCAAATTGGACCATCAAACATCTATTCATTTAAGTATATGATCAGTGGCAAGTAACTAAGTACATTTATTCACTTAAAATTGACCTTTAAATGACCTGTAAATATTATCATCATCAACAAATAAAGCAATGATTTACTATTATAAAATAAGATTTACTCCTCTTTACTGCAAAAACTGAAAATCTTAAGTGAATTATAACTTTTAACTAACATTTTTTTCTCATTACAAGCAAAATTGTCTTGTTTATTTATTTATTACTTATTTTAAGGGTATTTTATTCCAGTGTAAGCTTTCAATATTTAATTGGAGAATTTGGTAAGACACAGAAATGCTGCTTCATGTTTGAAGAATTAACATCAAATAAGTCTTTCAAGTCAACTCTTATCATAAATAAGTTTCCCAAACTGATTTTGGTATAACATCATGTCAAAAAGCTCATATGAGACATCTTATTTTAAGATAACTGAACAAGTCAATTTTCACTAGTTCAATTCGCATATTTTTTTTCACTTATTACAAGCAAATGTGCTGTGTATTGATCAATTATATCATATTTTAGATGGACAGTTTTTTTTTTTTTTTTTTTACAGATCACAAACATGACTCACCTGTAGTTTCCTCATCTCTGTCTGCATCTTCACCACTTTTATCCTCATCGTTTCCTTCCTCATCATCTCCTCCTCCGTCCTCCTCCTCCTCCACACCAGTCCTCTCGTCTCCACCTTCCTCTCTCTTCCCCTCATCACGTCCTTTGCACGTTGCCACAAAGATCTTCATGTCTCCATCTTCAGCCAGTAAACTTGTGTTAAAAGTCTTTTTAAATTTCTCGACAAAAGTCTGATCATTCTCCATCCTGATCTTGTTGGCCCAGATCAGAGTCGTCCCCGGTCGACAGAAATGTTTCATGGTGGCGAGGAGCTCGTCTAAGTAGTCGTGGTGATAAACGACATCACTTGCGAGAACGTAGTCGTACTGGTAGATGGATCTGGGGTAGGTGCTCTGCAGGTCGTAGCCCCAGGTTAAAGCTGCCACCTGAGGTGTGTGTCTGCAGCGCCCCCTGGTGTTTTTGCTCAGGTTGACTCTCAGGTTGCTGAGGACGTCTGGTAAGTCTGTAGCTGTGACCCACGCACCTGGAAGTAGGAAGAGAAACTACATTTGTCCTGATATAACCTACAGACATGTACAATCTCCCACTGTCTGAGATGTGTGTTTTTTTTTTTAATTTTATTTCATTTGTGTCCATTTTGCACCTAAATGTTGTCATTTTCTATTCATGTGGAGACATTTTGCAAGTAAAAGCAGGTTTATTTCATGTTATTCCTTTTATACACTCCATTAAGTTAAAACAGAACTCTTTTGGACCAAGACTTGTTCTGTTTTTCTACCATTAAGTGAATTTCATATGTAGATAATTCAATCAGAGCCTTAACTGAGGCTCTTTTTGCTCTCAGGCCTCTGGTCCAGTTCCCAGTAGGTCTGTTCATTAAACCTTCATGGTGTTTTCCTCTCACGTACCGAGAAGCGCCGCCACCACAGACAAGAGACCAGTTCCTGCTCCGAGCTCCAGCACTGCTTTATCCACGAGGTTCGGCTCTTCACGATGAGTGTCGAGGTAGTGGCTGAGAGACAAAGCCTGAGGATGACATCATCATCATTATTATCATCATCATCACAATCAATAACACTGAGGTATTTAGCTGTTCTTAATTCCAATATGATGTAGTCATTACTTAGGACCAATCTGTGTTTAAACTAAATCAAAATAACTTTGCCTTTTACTCTGAGTGAAGCAACAGACATATTCTGGACTTATTTTACAATTTTATTGTCATATGTTGTGTCTGTATTTGATACGAGAGACAACACTCTGCTATTACTGCTCTTTTCAATATTGAAATTAACATTTAATCAGATACACGTACATATATTTCTACAGATTCGCTATAGATTTGCTCAAATTAATAATATTATGGAAATATGTATGATGTGAAGCAGGAAAATTTACTATTTTGTTATGTTACAAAACAAAACCAAGCTACACAAGAACTTCTTGTTCATGTTTGAGTAAAAATAACACAAAATAATTAAATAAAGCAAAAAATAATTTGTGATATTGAATATGAATCATTTCTACCACTTATTTAAGGTTTGATTATTTCCAAAAATCTATTTTGCATCAGTGAATTAAGCTCTTTTCCCAAAAATACAAAGCTTTAACAAGTTTTTATGCAAATTTATAAGATCAAAGTATTCAAATCTCATAGATTTTGCTGCTTACCGCCGGCCACATCATCCCAGCAAACGAGTCCAAAGCCTCTGAGATGACGATATCCTGTCCGACAAAATGATAAACCTCTTTATCGTATTTGTAGTAAAACGTCGGAGCCCAGGGCGATTTTTGTTGCTTCTCTTTGTCTGATTCATCTGTTTGTGAATCATCTAAAACATATAAAAGTTAGATGCTCAGATCTGTGACATCTGAAACAGAAACTGTAAAACCCTGAGATGTTCATCTTGCCTTTTTCTTCTTCCTTTTCTTTTTCTTCCTCCTCCTCCTCCTCCTCCTTTTCTCCACTTCTCACACATTTTTCCTCCACAACACGTGTGGATAAAGTCTCCATGTGAAAATCTCTGTGCTGTTGGAGAAACAGAGAAAATTTTAAACATTTTCTTTTCAATTTGCAGATTTTTCAGATTAAAATCCTCCCACTTTATGACCTTTGACCTACCCTTTGTTGCTTTGTCCTCAGGTTGAAGATCCCAAGAGCGAATCGTCTGTATGTGGAGATGTCTGACTGTGGGATTATAGAGCATCCTGTTGGGCACACCCATCTTCATCACAAGGGCATAAGGGTATTTTTAGACCTGAGTCCATAAGGAATAAACATAAGCGAGATGTTCGGAGTGCACGTAGATTCAAACACCCGCCCCACACACACACACACACATGCACAACAACAACAAAGATGGATCTGAGAAGGAGCCAAAAGCAGAGCGAGAATGACGGGAATGTCATGATATCAACAGTGAAATATCTCACTGCGTCCAGTGTTGACAGTCGCTCTGTAACCTCAGACTCAACCTTTAATAGATAGAAAATGAAGCAAAACTAAACCTCTGCAACCTGAATTTTACACTGAACGCTTCCAGCTATGATAAACAAATATGTTTTAATGATTTGGACAATTGTGTAATTAAAAATCAGTGCAGATATTACTTGTTGCACTGTGAGTGCATCAGTTTCAGTTAGGAGTCTACAAATAGTCACACACACACACACACACACACACACACACACACACACACCACGAGGGATAAGCTCTCATGAAAACCAGGCCAGAAGATGATTTGTGTTCAACTTGAAAGCATCTTGGCTTGGAGCCCTTCGACATGCACGTTGCTATCAAGACTCATTGGAAAAAAAAAACCTTGCATGAAGTGATTTTTATGCATCTGAATATTTCATTGGGTCAAGAGTCTATTTAAAAATAAATGTTGTCAGGAATGTGTATGTGCTACTTGCTTTTCCTGCAATGGCCTCAATTGCTTCACCAGAGATGGAAGGTAACAGGATCAGGCATCTGGCATGTATCAACCCCCCGAGAGAAGAAGGGTGCCACTGTAGTTGGGCACCTCAATTAGATCTCCCCTCGGCTGTATTTTAACAGCATTTGACCATGAAGTATCATCCAGTTTCAGGTATCATCCAACTTAAATCCATTAACATCCCAAAATTTGAAATCCATCCACGACCTCTGAATGTTTGGACACATTAATGGGGAGCTGGAGACGCAGCACGGTGGTGAAGAGAAGCCTTATTTGGAGAAAAATCAAGAGTTTAAGCGTCGGAAGGAAGTTTGGCTGATGAAAAAGTGATGAAGTGAAATGAGGTGATAACGCCGCAGGAGACAGCTGTTCTACGTTTGTTTGTCTTGACATGTTGACAAAGACATACATCATGGCTTTAATTCCACCAGCTTACATAACCTCTCTTTTCCAATTTAACAGAACTCTTCATCATCCCTCTGCAGCCAAACAAACAGCACGTATCAGCGCACGGGAAAACAGATGAGGAATCACAGGACAGAAAATAAATCAGAGTTAACGGCCCCCAGTAATAGCACGTAAGTGACCGATGAGTTTCCAGGTCATGAAAAAATGTGTGCACACGCAGTTCATGCCTGAACTGCATCCCCACACATGAGCTTAAATCATAAACTTCCTTTCAAGTGTTCCATGTATTTACTAGATTTGGTTGAATGAAGATGATTATTTTTATTTTATTTTATTACTCGTCTGCTGTATATGATGAAAATAAATGGAAGGAACTCAAACCTCTTCCATTTTAAGTTTTTATGTTCAGTTTCTTGCAAACAAAACAACAAAAAACTAAAAGTCTGTGGTGTCATCTTTTGTCGTGTGGGACTTTATTGTTTATAATCTACAACATATTTCTCCTTGGCTCATTGTGAAGGAAACATTAACACATTTTTTTCATCTTTGGAGTTTAGTTTCAGTCCAGTATTAGATCGCTTTTATCTCTGGGGTTTGGTCTCCACCACCGACTCCTGCAGGAAATACAATGTCTGCTCTGTGTTCAACAGTTGGTTTGATGAAAGATGAAAAAGTAAAATAAAACAGTAAATTTGTGGAAAAAATGAGCTAAAATTCGTTGTAAAATGTTGTGAATTTGATGTAAACTGCAATAATTAAAAAAACAAACTCAAACAAACAAACTTGACCTGGATGCACATTTCCCAGTTTTAGTCTAACAAAATTGAGCTGTGATTATGGTGTTTGTATGGTGTATGGTGCTTTTTTTCTTAAATAAAACACCTGAATAATTCTTCTGCCACTTGTATCCAGTGTTCCCAGCTTATCAAAATGTACTTCATTCACTTCAATAAATAATAAATCACTGGTCATTCAGGATGCTGACAAAATAAATATTATGTAATAAATAATAAAATGTGTAAAAACTGTATTTTATATATGTTTAAGACATTAACATGTTTCTGTAAGATTCATGAGACTTAAAAAAACAAACAAACAAAAAAACAAAAAAACGTGTTTTCTTCTGCAAATAAATTTCCAAATTTAACATGTTAAAGGTTTCTGTGTTTTCAAACTTCAAGCAGCTTCTCTTTGGTCTCTGGTCGTCTTTTCCTTCCTCCATGCTCGGTACAGTTTGATGTTCAAGCTCGGGAGGTCGTACAGCTCCTCCAGGTGGAAACGCTGCCGGAAACGATCCACAAAGCTGTTTTCTGGGTCCAGACGGAAGCGCATGGCCCAGAGGATCTGTGTGTTGTCCTGACACAAGTGGTCAAACGTGTCCATCAGCTCGTTCAGGTACGGGTGGGCGTAAACAACGTCAGCTGCCAGGATGTAGTCGAAACTATGTGTAGCACGAGGAAAACGCTGCTGCACATCCTGACCCCAAATCAGCTCAGTCACCTGGAAACAATCAAATAACAATAGAGGGGGTTCAATTTGGTCCTTATTTTAAATATATTCTGTATGAAATAAAGAAAAACCTACCACAGGGATGTATTTGCATCTATCTCTGGTGTTTCTCATCACGTTGTACTGGAGGTTCCCCAACACATCGGGGAGGTCAGTGGAGGTCACTTTAGCACCTGAAGAGACACAGAAAATCAATCTAGGTTCAAACTGCAGATGATGATCAGTGGATTTTCTTTTATTTTGTTTGTTTCTGTACCCAACAGACTGGCTACGATGGTAACGAGTCCGGTCCCAGCCCCAAGTTCAATCACATTCTTGTCTGTCAGGTTGTAAATGTCTTGGTTTGTCTCTAAAAAATGACACAACACCATCGCCTGTTGGGAGACACGAGTTAAGTTAACAGCTCAGACTGAAGAAGAAGAAAAAGCAGATAAACACTGAGATATCATGGTAAAGTTTAGACTCACCGAGGGCCAGAGTACGGCTCCGTACAGGTCTGTGGACTCTTTGATCCGGATCTCCAGATCAGAGAAGGTGTAACACTCCCAGGTCTCTGGACCGATGACGGAGGGTTGGAAATGTCGAGACATTATCGCTTTGGCTAATTCTGAAAACACAGGAGGGAAAAAGAAGAGATAATAACAGAAAACACAGAGTCTTATGGCAGCGTTTAATGGTAAACTCAAATTTTATGGAGCTGTTCGAAGTAAAAGATCATTAAAATCTACCTTATAAAGTTCCTGCTCTTACAAAGATTATTAAAATTTAATAGACGATATTCATAGAAAATAAATAAATAAAAATACTCCAAATATGTGCAGTCTCTTCACTGCTCCACATATCAGTTTTTACAGATTTATTTCTTCTCCATATCATATTATTTTGGGTCATTTGTATCTGATGCTGCAGCAACATTTGCAGCAGCTGCTTCTACTTCTAAAATATCTTATTTTACATTTCATGGTGATGACTCGTCTGTGATCCTTCTTTTATTTCATCTATCTCTCTGGCCTTTAATTAAACAGATGTTTAATCCTCTTGTTTTTTTTTTTCATCTCATCTTGTTACAGGCAACATCTGACACTCTGTTCTATAAATTGAATCATTTTTTAGGCTCATAATTCCTCTCTGATCCTGTTGTGTTTATTTGTAACATCACTCTCCAGCTATGTATTAACGGCCACTTGGAGCATCTGACACACAACTTCAGTTATGTAATGTTGGTTTGTTGAGAAGGTCAGGACAGCCCACAGAGCCACAATGCACGGGCACAACGAGGTCAGGGATTTCTCAGCAGATCCATTTACAGCTTTTGTTAATGTAAAAATATCTCATTACGTCAGGAACAAAGAGAGAAACAGAAAAACTACATGCAAAGTCTGAGATTTAATTCCTATTCAGCTGGTTTAAAGGTTTTAACTTCAACTGCAGATACAGGAAAAATACAAAATCTCAAATCTCACCTTCTTGTTTAGTTTTTGATTCCTCCATGGTCTTGGACCTGTTGAGTCTCAGTGTCTGAACGAGTCCAAGCAGGAGGACGAGTGTGTCCGTTGCTGAAAATCTACAAATAAAATCCTTTGAGTTTAAATTAATCTGGATCCAGTTTGAGTTCCCGCCTTCTATGGTTGGAAGTTACATAAATACGGTGTTTCCTAACTTCTTGCCTGACCAGCCCCACATTTCTAGCTGCCACTGGCCACGTTTCAACCCAACGCTAACGCTGTAAAAGTGACTGACAGCAGCAGCTGCTCCTGCCGGCTGCAGAGGGAAGAGGAGTAATGGGATTTAAACATAGACAGAAAAGAAAAGAAATAGCAGGTTCATACAGTTAGACAAGGATTTTGGACAGAGACATGATTTTTTTTAACTTTGCATCTGCATTCAAGTGCTTTAGTGTCAGAAAATAGAAAAAAAAACATGTATAAAAATAGCTGTAAATCCTAAACAGTTAGTGCAATATTTTTTGTTAAATTAAAACTCAAAGTCTGTGCTGAAAAAATATCTTTTTTGTTTCAAATCCAAGGTAAAATTGCAAAACTTGTGTCTACTGCCCAAATGCTTATGAAACCAACTCTCTCTCTCAGATGGAACCGGTGCAGAAATACCAGATTTCTTTCGTATGAGTTAAGTTTTATACGTGTGTGTCCAGAGCAGAATGTGCAGGAGTGTGACATTAGAGAGCAGGTGAAATCCAGCCTCATGTGCAAATATCTCAGTCTCACTGTGAACACGTTAACGTGACAAAATCTCAATTGGAAGAAGTTCACAACTTAAAAAAAAACAAAAACATTTTCTACTTCAGAAATTTAATGCAAAAATATTTTCAGTTTCAGTCACATAAATAGATGTTCTGACACAAACAGCTTATTTCATCAAGTGTTAATGACGTTTCACGTTATAAATATCATAATAATAATATCACAGACAGTATTTGAGATTGTGTGACATTTTGAAAGTTCATTTTTTCCCCCTCATATCTTCTTCCCCCGTCCTCTTCCTCTCCCTCTTGTGTTTTTCCCTCTGCAGCCTCGTCGGCCGCCTTCGAACACAGATCGAGCCGTGACCATCGCAGCTTCACGGCCGCCGTCGCTGTCGTCACCAGAGCTGCTGCTGCTGCTGCCGTCGACCCTCTGAGGTCGACTCCGACTCGACTGAGGGACAGATTTTACTTCACTGGTGAAGTTCACATCCTTGACAGATTCAACAGATACCTGAGATCCTAGAAACCCTCCTCCTCCTCCTGCCACAGACTTCTCCTCCTCTGCTCCTCCTCTGTTCCCTCTCTTTGATTTTACTGGTGAATGTGTTTCCTCTTCGCTGTCGTCTTCCTCTCCTCCTCCTCCTCCTCCTCTCTCTCCTTCCTCTTCAGGCAGGTGACAGCTCGGCGAAGTCGCTGGCTGCGAATCGCCTGCTTTTCTTGTTGCTCCATACGGAAGAACGAGTCAATCCGCAGCTGAGTCTGAAACCAAAACATGTAGCATCAAAAGATGCAGGACGACTCCTTTCTAGATCATTTCAAGACATTTCTGACTTGGCCAAAAGTTTTCAGATTCACATACCCAGGTTCATTATTTCATTATCATCTCTCATCATGTCCCAGATATGTTCTTACAAACACGTCATAAATAAAAAACTGTTAACGTGAATACTGTTAATATATTTTCACACAACTGAACTGTCAGTTCACTGCTGCGACTACTCCGATCCTGGAGGCCATCTTTCTTGCAGGTTGTATTTAAACACAAACAAAATCTACTACATGTCTCCATGTAACAATCACAGTTAACACTTTAAGACTTTAGGCTATTTAAGGCTATTTATCTAGTTAAGCATTAGTTAACTTTTTCAGATGCTAACATGTTACGTTTAGATTATTATTCTGGCACAAACGATGACCCGAAACTTAAAGTCAGAGTCTTTAAAAATTTTCTGCAGTGACAAGAAAGAGAAGAATTTCTGCAGCAGATGTAGTAGTAGACAAGTGGCAAGTTTATCAGACTATTTAACAAGTAGCTTGAAAAGCAAATGGTTTTTACATGAAATTTTGATTCACTTTAGTTTCTACTACTCTAATTTGTCAGTTACCTGCTGAGTGTTGAGCTGTTTGATCACGGGTTGAAGAGTCTCCTCTGTTTTCCTGCTGCTCCAACCGAAACGACTGAGACAGAACGTGAAAAACTGGTTCAGGAAAAAAATCATAAACTCACAAACGTTCATCAGTTCACACGGAGAGAAAGCGAGAGGAAGGATATTCTTTGATCATGTCGAGTTGTGGACGTCCCCAGCTGAAGGAGCCGTCCGACTGATCCACGGCGGGTTGGAGATAAGCCTGAGCCACTGCAGGGTTTGGAAACCCGGGCGGCAGCTTCAGGTCCCTCAGCTTCTTCTTCACCTTCGTGTCTCGAGGATCAGACGTCAGGCGCTTTTTCTCCTGCGCCTCCGACCACCATTCACTGTCACAATAACCAAACACGCTGCAATAAACCTCTGATGAAATGTTTCAAATGTTTATTACACATTATAATGTTGTTCCAAGCACTTAATCTCATTTTTAATGTTTACGATTTGTCAACAACTGTGTGTGTCACTACACAAGTATTTTACGATATTGTTTGTGTATTCATCTGGTAAATACTAAATTATTTAAAAAGATCAGCAAAGTTTCAGACCAACTGTCTGCCAATCAATACTTTTTTCTTCTAATAAACTGGAAAATAAATAAATAGATAAATAAAGGGGAGGTATATTTATCAATATGGGAGCCTAGATAAGTATGAATGTATGTATGTATGAATATGATAACATATGTAATTATAATTTTCTGAGATTTTTTTTTGTCTATTTTTTATGTTTTTTTTTTTTTTTTTTTGTTTTATTTTTTTTTTTTTTTTTTTATTTCTCTTATTTTATTCTATTTTCATTCAATATAATTTTACTGATTAAAAATGGGAGGAATTACTGGAATTTAAAGGTTACCGAATATTTTCAAAAATTTTTTGGGGAAAAAATAAATAAATAAATAAAATAAAACACCTGAACTGTGACAGCGGCTCCATCCCTGGTCCCGGGAACTCGTTGAGTATCTCCATACCGGTCACATGTCCGACGCCCGGCACGCCCTCGGTGTAGTCGCTTCCCAGCAGGTACGCCAGATTTATTAGTTTAGTCCTGTCTAGACCTGAGGGAGGGAGGGACGGAGGGAGAGAAAGGATGTGGGGGAGAAAGAGGAGTAAAGCCTTGTGCACTTTATGTGGTCAGCCTGTTGACAGCTACTAAACGTCAACACCTGACCTTGATGTGTCCAATATTAACTTATCAAATTCTCCACGTGTAACATGAGTAAGAATAAAACTAAATCTCTCGGCAGCAGCAAACAGATAACATATATCACACTTAACAATTAACATGACAACAAGCTGCTACTAACTTCAACAGCTTTGATTGTTATTTACATTATTTATTTATATTTTATTTTTTATTACAGAGGCGCAGAGAGGCATTTATTAAGCGGCGACAAAATATTTTTTGGGAATATTTTAATATTTTTGAATATTTGCAGATGAAGTCGATCACTGACCCAGTTGGTTCTGCAGGTCGCTGTACTGATAATGCTCCACGTATTTGTTCTGGCTGAAGAAGTTTTTGTAAACGTGTCGTCCTCCAAACAGCCACACGTCCGAGTCGTCGGTGATGGTCCCGTGAGTCTGGTCGGCTCGGTCGAGCGCCGCACACTGAGCCTCGGCCTCCGTCGGGGCGACGAGGAACGGCACGCCGAACAACCGCAGCAGCTCCTGGTTTCACACAAGAAACAGTTGGTTTCTGGTGGTTTTAGCTTATTTATCTGCACTAAAACACTTTCTCTGTTTACAGAGATTTTTTTTAGTATATTTGCAGGTAGTTTCAAATGAATTCATTTAAATGAATCATTTGCTTTTTTAAGGTTTTGAGGAAGAAACTCCTCATAGGGTTTTATATTAGTGGTAATATTATGCAGGAGAAAAAAAATTAAATGCTAACATCCTGTGACATTTAACTGTTTACAGACTCATGTACACACTATTACACAGACACACACTTGGGAGGTGTGAAGAAATACTGAGCCCATGTCATGTCGCTGGGAATTTCTGGCTGAGGCGCCGCAAAGAAACTTAACCCTCACTGAGTCTCACAGCTGCTGTGGTTCATCAGGCCGCTGACGGGCTCATGCATGTGTACTTACACGTCCGTGTTTATGTTGTTATGATTATTTTTGGAATAGGTATAAGTCAACTGTTTTCTTAAGGATTTTGTTTAGGCGTCGATGTGATTTTATGGTGTTTCTGCTTCACCTGACTCTCCAGGTACATCTGTCCGGTGACGGTGTTCGCCATCCGCTCCTGTTGATGTTTCTGCTCCGTCAGGCTGCTCTGTTCCACCCGCAGGGAGCTCTCCAGAGCCTCCAGCTCCTCCTGCAGCACAGCATGCACACAAAAACACACAAGCAAGCACACATGTGCATGAGCCACATTCATCTGTACACGCAGAACGTGAAGAATACATCAATAAATCATTTCAAATAACGAGGAACTGAGTTGACCCACATGTTCACTTTGAAAAACACGTCACTTTTCACTTTCCTACGTCATACTACAGCCGTGTAGTATGTAACCACTTGTGTCTGTATATGTTGACACTGTTGCTGCTACTGTCTGAGTCAGAGCGTCTGACCGGAAATAACTGGAACATCAGACACTGACATCTGGGAATTCACTCTAATTTACCCACTGGAGTCAACAGGTGGAATATCACACACTAACTAATACTGTGTCTGACACGTGTTGGTGCAGCTCTATTAATTATTTTCTTCAAATTATACAGAAATTAATTAAAGTGGTGAAAAACTGTTAAAAAATGGTTCCAAAGCTATAGCTAACATCAGTTTAGCATTTATGTAAAACTAAAATTAGCAGCAAGTTTTCATATTCAAGATGCTGAATATTAATCTGACAGAAATACGAACCACATCCATTTCTTTCCATTCATTAACTGCTGGAGTTGAGCTGGACTCTGCCTCTGTTTCCTGCTTTAGCTCTTCGTCTTCCATCTCTCCCCGTTCTCCTTCCTCTTCCTCTAATTTCAAACTTTCCTCCGATGTCTCCTCCGTCTTTGTCTCGTCGTCTTCAGCTGCAGATTCTCTCTGAAGTGCATCATCTGCATCTTCCACTTGGATTTCTTCCTCTGAGACCTCGATGAAACTCTCTGACAAGACACACAACACAGCACTTTTTAAACTGCTCTCTGCTTTTTTTTCAGAAACGATGAATTAATCTGTTCTCTGATCTTTTACCTTCTGACTCTGACTCCGACTTCTCCTCATCTCCGTCCGTTTCCTGTGAAGCTCCAGTCTTCTTGTTGATCCTCTGCTCTGACGGCAGACGGTGACTTTCCATCTCAGGTTTTCCACTTGGCTGAGCAGAGACATTGATTATCGATGTGTTTTGACTGGAAGCAGCTGCAGCTTGTGGTTGAACCAGATCCTCTTCCTTTGTGATCATTCGCTGCTCTGAGTCCCTTCTCTCTGGTTCTTCTCGTTCCTCTGTCAATACTCTACTCCCTGTCTTTATCTCCTCTGTCAACTCTCCTCTTCTCGTCTCTTCCTCCTCGTTTGTCCTCATCTTTTTCTCAAGCTGTTGCTGCAGCGCTGCACGATGAAGAGCTTTATTTCGTTGCCCGATCACTTCCTCCATCTCATCCTCAGAACTACTAACTAGCAAACTATCTTTCACATGAGAACTTCGTCCTGTCGTGTCCGATTTCTCATTCGGTAACGTCGTCGTCTCGTCCTCAGAGCTGCTGATAATCACTTGTGGCACAGACTGACTAACGTCCTCCTCCTGCGGTTTAGTGAATGAGACACTGATCTGACTCCTTCGTTCAGTTGCACCTTCCTCCTCCTCCTCAGCCAGAGCTTGCTGAATCGCCCTCAGTGTTCGTGGCGACACGCTGCCGTCCTTCTTCACGTCCTCCTCATCTGAGCCATCATTCATCGCAGCCTGGATCGCCTTCAGTGTCCGAGGGGAAGGTGGTGATGATGCGTCTTCCTGAAACTGTTCTTTCGGTTTTGACGCTGAGGGTTTAAAGTCTTCTGGCGAGGGACCCGGTGCTTCCTCGTCTCCCTCACCAACAGGACGCCACAGCGGCTCAGGTTTGTCCACTAGTCGTCTTTTCCAACCTGATAAGGAGCTCGCAGACCAGGGTGCAGCTGCAGATTTACTCTCAGTGGCAGTTTGACTCTTTTTGGAGCCTAAACAGGAAAAATGTAGCAATGAGTTGGCGGTTTAGATGCAAAAATACCCAAAAGGAAACTATTATGGTTTCTTTATTTGTATAAACTTTGCTGCTGCACCTTTAATGAGAATGTAGTGGGAATGATCTTCTGAAACGAGTCGTTGTGACTCGACATTGTGACTCTGTTGCTCTCCGTCCTCTTGGTAAAGCTGCGGAGCGCTGCCGGCACTTCTCTGGCTCATCTCTTTCTCCACACCCTCCAGACGCTGGTTCAGCTGGTTCCTCTGCAACAGACCGGCCAGCTGGTACTGGGAGAAATCTCCTGAATGCTGCGAGAATATGAGGAAGAGTCAGAGTCAAGAGAAAAAGATTGGTAAGTGTGTGAGTTTAAAATGAGATGAATCTTTACCTCTGGAGGTTTCTGATACATGGTCCGACGTCGTTTGGAAAACTCTTTCATCTCTTTGAGTATCTCATGTTTCATTTCAGGAGGAAGGTTTGCAAACTCATCTGAGTTGATGTCTATTGAGTTGGGGTTTGCATACAAGTCTCCCTGAAAAATAAGCGACAATAATTCAAACCGACGCACACCAGGAGCTGCTAAAACACTCAGCGCAGTACAATCTAACATCATTTTACCTGATACATGTGAAAACTGTCCAGCTCATCCCCTGACTCTTTCTCGTTCTCCTCCTCTGAACTGCTCAAAAAGAAGAGAACAAATTAAAACTGTGACAGCACCAGTACTAATTTGATTTCACAGAGTAAAATCCTCTTTCCTGTTCCTGCTGCAAAACTGTACAGATGCTTTTACCGAATTTCTTGCCACTTGATCAATGATAACTAGTAAAACTGAACCTTTCCCAGGCCGCTGACATGCTCTCATCCTTTTCCTCTGCAGGAGGCAGCGCAGGAAGAACATACATGTCGTCCACTTCATTTCTCTTCACACTGGAGAGGCTGGGCAGAGGATCCTGACTGTAATAGAGAAAAAAAACACAAGAGAAGAACACTGAGATTATGATGATTCAACTATGAGATAAAAGAGATCTATTTTACTCTGATTCTCTGCCTTGCTTTAAAGTAAAGAGTAAGAAGCACAGAAAATATATAATATTCTGAGCTCACAAGTTAATATATGCAATAAACAAAAGACACGATTAAAGTTATGTTCATAAAATGTGTGATCATTCTGAAGCAGATTCTTCCAGACACAGAGGACATAACAGCTCAGCTGTTTCTGAGATGTTATTGTTTATTCTCCCTCACCTTCGGTCTCCGAGTGCAGCTTTGATGGCCTGTCTCTTCAGAAACGTCTTCAGGAGTTTCTCATTGGTCTGTTTAGACTCACGACTCAGCTCCTCCTTCCTCTGCCTCCTCAAAGCCTGTGGGGGAAGACACAACAACAGCCATGTTATCTGATGAAAATGATAAAAAAAATCACATCTGTTTGGTAGATTAACACTGAAACCACCTACCAGAGTCTGCTTCTTCAGCAGCGGAGCATCTCCATCGAACACAAAAACTGGACGAATGCGGAAAAACAGCAGCTTACAGACACGATTAAAGAGAGTGAGGAGGTGAGCGTTCTGGACACCGTTGCCGTCACGGTCCCTCACTCCCTTCACTGCCTGGTTCAGCCAAATACTGATATCTGGGAGTGACTGGTTAAGGTTCATATTGTTGTTTAACAGAAAGCAGTTCACATTAGAAGGAGAATTAATGTATTTTACCTATTATTCAAACGGCACAACAACAATACATTTAATATTTCCTAACTGAGTTGCACATGAGTAAAAATTATTTAAAAAATTGAAATTAAAATGATTGAATATGATGATTATTTTAATTGCCAATCTATTTGATGCAATTCATCTATTTGACATAAATCCATTGAATAAAGGATAATAAGAGGAAATAATTAATATTCAACGCTTCCAATTGGCTTTTAGTGCTTTTTCTATTTTTACCCAATTATATTATTGCACTGTACTAACATATTCAACCGCTTCGTGTTGAATTATGAGGTTTTATTATTTCCCATGTGACTGATGTGAAGTTGAAGATACCAACAGCCAGGATCTTTCCCTCCAGTGTCTCCGGGTTGATGGGTTTCCCGGTGCTCTCCAGGAGCCTCCACAGTCCGTGAACTCCCATGATCACTACGACAAACTCACCAGAAACAATGTGAATAAAAAACAATTAAAAAAACAACAATAACTTAACTGTGTAGCGGTGATTTAAGCATTGTGTTTGTACCAACTCTGGAGTCATTGGATTGTGACAGAGCGGTACTTTTCAACAACTGGCGTAACAGTATTTATTGTTCGTAAGACAATATTGACAACGCGCAAAGGTTCCGCTTTGGTTCCGGCTCCACCAAAACACATATAAACACAGAATAATCCTCTCAACTGGGATTTATTCACAGAACTTGAACTAAATTTCGGGTTTAATTTAATCTCTTCCAGTTTATTATTTGAAAGTCGCGGTAAATAGTTAGAATTTATATCAATAAAACCGGTCTCCGCTCACATTTTGACAACCGGATCTATCCAAGGTCTATTCAAGTTATTACGGTAGGGATGCTTGTTTACATACATGACCCTGGTTAAGACCAATGATCATGTATATATATTTATTTTATTATTGTTGTCTTTGTTACATCATTATATGTTTTATTTTGTTATATATTGTATTACTAAATAACCATAGATTTTGTAATCCATTCCTGATGAATGGATAAAAACGCACACGTCGACCTTTTTGACCACTCCGAGCGCCTGTAGCCGAAAAACCACGAATACACGCGCATCAAAATTCCAGCCGAAGTCTGGTTTGTTTTCACGATCTACGTCGACGCTTTTTCGGTGACAAAACAAACCGCTTCCTGCTGCTTACACCAATTTAATCGACGAAGCCGGATCCGTTACACCCGGTATGATGTCTGACACTTTGTCTGAGCTTTATAATGTAACTAATTGTTATTTCGGCAACGTTAATACAACCTTAAATTGGGGTTTTAAACTTCCACGTTAACGTTAGCAAGTTAGCTAACCGGCTAATCACCGTTATCGTGTAACGTTATCGCACCTCAGCTGTTAACTCAGACCTTTGACTAGCGGCGTCTTTTAACTGGTTTTTTTAAACACTGAAAGTGTGGATTATTAACAGCAATATCCCCCTCTATGTTTATCAACACAGGACGAGGATTCAATCGTGTTTCACCGAAACCAAAGGCTTTTTTCATCTCAGCTAACACTTCCTCCACTATGACGACCGCCGTGAGAGGTTTGTATAATATATTTACATTTCGCAAATAATTATTACAGTAAATTATGAGATGTTTTAATCAACTGTCAAACACAAATGTGTTCAAACAATTTGCTGGATCCACCTTCATTCATATATCACGATAAATGGGAAAACTTTAATACTTTTTAGCCTCAAACAAAAACACGTTTCCTCTGGATCCTATTTCACCCTCAGTCTGTTACAGGATTAGCAACTTTTTGTTTAGACCAGGCCACTTGTCATTGTGCTTCCCAGGATGCATTTAATAACAAATTGAAAACATGGCTTTGGCTTTTATTTCTTCCAGGTTCTGCCCATGTGCCCATCAGAGGAGCAGGCGATGGCATGGAAACTGAAAAACCGCCAACAGTTTTAGAAGTTAACACAGACACGCAGCCACCAGGTTTGTCTACAGTTCCCCTCCTGAAGGTGGCCAGCCCTAAACACGATGTGAAACCTTCCCACCCTGCTCCTCCCACTGCCCTGCAGCCTCTTGGTGTGCTCCACCTGGGCAAGGTGAGTCGAGAGGCCTGCACGGAGGTGGAGGCCGTGAGGATCATCATCCCACGTGCTGCGATCACACGGAGCAGCCGCACGGGACCTGCCGAGGGGAAAGGGGAGGCAGGACAACAGGGTGAGGAGCAGGGATCTCCCCCACTACCTCTGGTGGAGGACTGGAGAGTACAGCTGGAGAAACTGGAAAACTCTGAACGCAGGCTGCTGCAGGACAAAGAAGGACTTTCTAACCAGCTGCGTGTGCAGACAGAGGTGTGGCACATTTAATTTAATTTAGAATGAGTATGAGTCATATTAGCCTCTGTTCAGCCATGTTTGTTGCTGTTTTATGCCTCCAAACATACAGAAAGTATGAATATGTTTAACAACACCATGTTTATTTCATCGTGTTTATCCTTTACTGATTCCAGGTAAATCGTGAGTTGAAGAAGCTGTTGGTGGCATCAGTAGGTGATGATCTTCAGTATCACTTTGAGCGTCTGGCACGGGAGAAAAACCAGCTGATTCTGGAGAACGAGGCTTTAGGTCGGAGTCTGGCTCACACGGCCGAGCAGCTGGAGCGAATGAGTATCCAGTGTGACGTTTGGAGGAGCAAGTTCCTCGCCAGCAGGTATGAAATAGCTAAAAATAGAAATTGGTATCAAATAAAACATGTTTTATTTGAAAGCGCCATCTTGCCTTTAGCTTTAAAAACTTTAGGTTCATCATTGATCTGCAAGTGTCAGTAAGAGGTGAGATAATTATTTTTATCATGGCGATTAAAGACTTGAATCAATGTTGTCTCTGCAGAGTCATGGCAGAGGAGTTAACAAATGCCAGAGCAGCTCTACAGAGACAAACCAGAGAAGCACAAGGAGCAATTCAGGACCTGCTGTTGGAGAGAGAAGAGTTTTCCAGGGACATGGTGTCGACTCACAGGTAACACAACCACTCATCCATAATTAACAAATGAAGTAAATTCTTAATTGCAACAAGTCATGACTTAAATATCTTGATTCGGAGGCAAAGAAAGACATTTAAACTCCTATTGTTAAGTAGTTGAGCACACATCCACTAAGCTTTCAGCACAGAGCGGATCACCAGAAGTTGATAAAATAAATATAATATTGTGTACAGTTCGGTTCATAGCGTACTGAACCAAGACCAGTGTATTTGTTTAAAAATGCCACTGAAATGTATTTAAATCCATATAATGTTTAGGCTGAAGCATTAAAGAATACTTTTGTTGCAGAAACACTTTACCAAAACTTATATGTTTTAATTTTCTCTTTATTATTCTGCATTTACAAAATAGAGGACGATACATGTAGTGTTTTCCAGTTGTATGTTATATTTAATAGGAATTAAGAGTTTTAGAAAGTTTGAAGTTTCATATCAGTGTTTCCTGCAGGAAAAATGTTAGTTAAGGGGACTAACGCTGCATTTTGCTGAACACTATGAAAGAAAACGAAGTACAATTGTTGAACGTAACAGAAATCCAAGTGCAAACAGCATTAGCCATGTTAAGAAAACAGTAATCAGAAGTTCAGCTTGTACAAAAAAGCAGTTGAAAAGTTATGCCAGTATTTTATGGAGTTTAGATTAATCTTACCTTATCTTACCTTTATGTATCTTTCCCACGGTGACAGGTTGTTTGAAGCCTATCAGCCAGATGATAACAATTTTGTAAATTCAGTGTTTGGCAACAGATGACAGATAGTACAATGATATAATCAACCACTAGATGCCGCTGTTTGGTTTCACAAAGATGCAGGAGGACCGATTATTACCGTTTTTAAAAATGTATTGGTTGTTTTGTTTTTTGGACAACATGGTCATGGCAGTTGCCTTAGGTTAGAAATTCATATTTAATATTATTCATTAATTTATTGATCACTGTCAAAGTATCTGAGCAGGGAGGATCCTGCTGGAAAAAATTTTATGTGCTCTATTTCTGAATCCTACAGCGTCTGTTTCTGTGCTGATGTTGTTGCCTTGTTGTTGTCAGATCTCTGGAGCAGCTCCTCGTGTCTCTGCAGTGGGGCAGACAGCAGACGTATTACCCCAGTGCACAGCCTCTCAGCACCAGAGAGCTGGCAGCAGCCAATCACAAGCTAGCAGACGCTATCAACTCCCACCTGCTCGGTAACACCAGCAGCAGTAACAGCAGCAGTGGCGGCGGAAACACGGTGAAAAGCAGCAGCGCAACACCTGAGCAGCTCTGCAGCACCCCGGCTGAGAAGATGGCTGAGAAGGTATGAATTGACCAAATCTGAGTAATCTTAAATTTATCTCAAACTCCAGAGCTTCAGAAATGTGATTTCTCTTTTCTGCCTCAGGTCTTGAAGATTTTAGATCCAATTTCTACGTCAGAAAACAAAGCAGACGCTCCACTCAATGACTCCACGGCATCAAACTTTCTCAACAATAAGAAAAGCATCGGCAGGTTCCACCCGTATACTCGCTACGAGAACATTACGTTTAACTGCTGTGAGCGCTGCTCAGGAGACATCTTGGTTCTGTAGAGGTCAAAGGGCATCAGACAACATCACTTTGTGACACCAGAACAACAGAGAAGTGAATATTGCTGCTTTTTGTTGAGTGACACCAAAAGTTTGCTGCTGAAACAAACGTTTTCTGTTTAACTATCGCATTTCAGTTCTCAGCAGCCCTGATTGTTTTATCTCCAGTTTCATATAACGGTTTTAAATTGTATTGTCATGCGGTTTTTTTTTTTTTTCTTTCTTTTTTTTCTTTTTAAGAAAAGTGTTGCTTTTGTTCAGGAATCATTGATGCTGGTTACATTTCAGAGCCTCTCCAGCCTCGTTGCTATTTATTGCAGGGACGTGAGGTCAAGACGAGTCAGTGTTAACGCAGTGAACAGACTTTTATTAGAGCGGCTGCTTGAATAGATTTGACCATGAGGCTTGTGTGTGTTTTATTTGCATATTCTTATATCGATAAATCAAGATGAGTGTGTGATGTTTGACCGGGCAGCTTGTTGTGGAAAATACTCTCCACTAAACTAAACTGTGCAATAAGATTAAATGAGCCTCTTCTACTGCAGAAGTCACAGTTCATCAGTACGATGGTGCTATATTTAAAAAAAAAAAAAACAACAACATTGTATTAATTTATTTTGTTATCATAATATCCAAAAAGTGGATCAGTGGTACTACACCAGATTAGTATTGTGCAGCAGCCCTGATATCGTCAACACGCACTCGTGTCCATTTATTTGCAATTTTTGTTTTGAAAGAGAAATTTTAAGAAACATTTTCCAAGTTACTGTATTATATTTTGATTTGTTTTCTTTGAATCATGTCATTAATTTGGGTGATGGTATTTGCAATTATTAAAAAAACACTACAATGAAATGACTAATATAAATTGCACAACTGTTTTTTTTTCCAATTTTGTAAAACCAAGTTGTTGTATAATATTTGGGTTTTATTTCTTTCATCTGTATGAAAAGTAATGGTGATGATAAAATTTAAAGCGAAAACAAATATTTATACGTCATTTGTACATCGAACCAAAATAAAGACCAAAGTAGTTTGTAACTTTTTTTTGTTTTTTTATGTCTCATTCATTTGTTGCCAAATAACAGACAATGACAAATAAATAACAGAACAACAGATATGTAAAAATCAGCAATTACAACATTTTATTAACCACTTGTGCCAGTTTTTGTACATTTCAAAGACAATGCTTGTAAACATTCATGTCC
This sequence comes from Polydactylus sextarius, assembly GCA_016801845.1. NCBI lineage: Eukaryota > Metazoa > Chordata > Actinopteri > Polynemidae > Polydactylus > Polydactylus sextarius. The sequence goes on from CM028906.1 coordinate 20,484,677, forward strand.
TTTTTACATCTTTTGCAGATTTCACTCTTTGCTCCACCACTTCTTGTCTGCGTTCTTCCTTCCCTCCGTGTTGCTCTTTAACGACATCTTTGTTCTGGTGACAGTTGATTTACTTGATCTGTCACTCGGGCTGTTCAGACTTTGGTCCACATTTTTAAATGTCCTTTCTGTGTTTCTGCCTATAGATCCCAACAGATGTTCATCACCTCCTCTCAGTTGGTGATTTGTGTTCTTCGTGAACACTTTTTGTGTCTGTTGAGGATAAAATCCAATGTGTTTCCTCTTTGGCACGAACTCCAACGCCTCCTTCCAGTTCCCCGTCTCTTTGATAGTGTGCATGATGCGGATAACCTGATCCAAGGTCAGGTTTTTGGCTCCTGTTTCCCAGTGGAGGAACTCGTCCAGCGGTAAACGAGCCGTCGCGAGCTTCAGACGTTTGGCGTTGGCCAATGACAGCCCGGTCTGGATGGACCGGTCCACCAGGGCACCGACGATGTAGACCTTGGAGTGATCGAAGGCGCGGAGGACGTTGGGGGAGTCTGCAGTGAGATACACAAGCTGTTCGCGTGGAAACACATCGACATGTTGGTGCTCGGTGCTGGTTATGAGCAGGTTCTCCCACGTTTCTGCACCGTAGCGTTTGATCAGCTCCTTCTCGTAGGCGCCACCCGGCTTCAGGTTGCAAAAGTGGAGGTGGAAAGGCTCGATGGCTCGACGGTTCCACCCTTCGACCTCCATCAGCTGAGTCACGGTATTGTCCAACTCCCGTTTGCTCATGTAGGACTCGTAGCTCATGTCAAACACGAGTGGCTGATTAAACCTCATGGCCTGGGCGCACCTCCAGCCCAGTAGCTTGTCCAGGGAGCGGCTCCAGTAGTGGATAAATAGCGAGTTCTTTAGGTCCTCCTTCTCACTGTCCTCTTTTCTCTGCTCCCTCATCTCCTTCTTCTGCTGCTGCTTCTCTTTTCGGGTCCTTTTGTATCCCTCCTTAATGGCCAGGTACTTCATGTACTTCTTCCTGGAAGATCTGGTGGTGAGTTCTGACAAAATTTGAACCTGTTCATCAGTCATCTCTTGAGGAACGAACTTCCCAGCTAGTCGCCACATTGCAACCAGATCTCTCGTCGCCTCCAGTGAATCAACTCCTTGTTCCAGCTTCTCATGATCATGATCACCATCATCATCATCATCATCACTTAAGTCCAATTCATCATCAACTTTCAGTTTCTCCTCTGATGCAGCTTTTGATCTCATCACATGTTTCCATTTGTCCAAATCTAATGTTTGATCTCCTACAGGTCGAGGAGCATCTTTCCACAGCGACCTCCCAGTACTGAAGCATCGAGCAGGGACGCAGACTTTAGGATGACACGCTGGAAGAAAACTCATTAGATGTTTCTTTGTGACACATGATGCCACAAAATCTCCACATGTGTAGAGTTTATGAAAACTCTGAGTGACGAGGAGCCGAAACATCACGATGAATGACTTCGAACCGGAAATAAATACAAAAACTCGCAATAAAACTAGGTACGGAACTGGCTCGGGTTATTTTACATTTCACAAAATAGTATTATGACAGCTCCGCCTTGTTAAATATCGTAAATATCCCCCAACTTCAATTCCCTCTTCTCTGTGCCCATGCTTGTCAAAACTAGGAAGGTCACGTTGCTATACGGTGTCACACTTTAATATGTCGTAGTGAAACGACACTGCGTCAATGTTAGTAAAGGTTTAATCCGTTTACAACAACACAATATGTTCAACTAATCTAATAAAATATTTGACTGTTCACACTGTTATATTTATATATAAATAACATTAACAAAAATGGTAAGTATGGTACGATATATATATATATATATATATTTATATTTCATTTTTTAACAAAAAATGAATTCGCTTTACTTTTGGGGGATTTTTTTTTAGTGTTGGACCTTAAAGTGACGTCATTTCCTGCTGTTGCTATCCCCATATAGGAGCTAACCGTGTTAGCCGCTAAAATGAGTTTGTTTTTACCCAAATTAACGTGTAAAAAAGACATAGATGAAGTCATTAAAGGTGTGGCAGAAAAAGTCGTGGTTCTGAGGTTTGGAAGAGACGAAGACTCAGTTTGTCTCCAGCTCGATGAGATTGTAAGATTGTAACCGTTGATAGAAATAACCAGACGAGCTAAAAAAGTGTTTAGCTTTTGCTAATTTTCAAATTTCGATGTTTTTGTTTTCTTGTAGTTGTCAAAAACCGCTCACGACCTCAGTAACATGGCATCGATTTACATCGTTGATGTGGATAAAGCTCCAATTTACACAAGATACTTTGACATCAGTTACATCCCGTCCACTGTTTTCTTCTTTAACGGGCAGCACATGAAAGTGGATTATGGGTGAGTTGAGTATAATTAGTGAATATAAGAACTATTTTCTGAGTCTGTATAAGTCTGAAATTTTAAGTTTCTCTTATCATTAATTATTAGTTTGTTGATTATTTCCATGCAGCCTAATTACATCTGTAGACTAATTATTTTGTGCAATCAAAGAGTAAAAAAACACCAAATATGCTAAAACTAACGTGCTAATTTACTCTTGATTATTATCCATTCAAATGCAGTTGTGTCCACTGTTTGTCATCAGTCCACATCCCAAAGATAATATTTCAGGGCTACACAACAGCTAACAATTATCCCAATAACAGATAACAATTATTATTGGTTATTTCTCATTTTTATAATTATCTATTTATATTCTGCTCATCTGTAAATGCAATAAGAAGGTGACTAGATTTGCTTGAAAATCTTTAAATCTTTTTTTTGCAAAATAAATATATTCAGTAAATATTAAATATGTTAAAAGATATTCAGTAAAGGTGATACATCACAACAAAAAGCAGCTTCAAAGTTGCACTTAAACACTTGCACCTATGTACATACTGTAATAAAATAGTTATGTTGACCTGTTTGATTCATGATTGTTTTACTTTATTCTCTTCCAGTTCTCCAGATCACACCAAGTTTGTTGGCAGCTTTAAGACAAAGCAAGATTTCATGGATCTGATTGAAGTCATTTACAGAGGAGCCATGAGGGGGAAGATGATCGTCCAGAGTCCGATAGATCCTCAAAATATTCCCAAATACGATCTTCTCTACCATGGAATTTAGATTTAACGTGTTCACTGTGAGGCCTTATGATCGTAACAAAGTCTGTCTGAGCGTCTACCAATGCTGGTCGATAAACTCAGAAAATCTTTAGAAGACACCAGAAGAAGCTAAAGTGAATTTGAATATATTCATTTTCCAATTTTATTAAGAGGAAGACATTGTTATATTTATAATTTTCTAATTAGTTTGTGTATTGTGTTGTTTTGTTTTTGCAAACATATTGTGACCTCTGAGGAATGACTCTGCAGATTGATTTTGATTTGAATTTTTTATTTCTTGTGAAAATGTCTTATGGCTTTTTGGTATTTCCCATGGAAAACAGCTGTTTATTAGAAGTATTTAATGTACATATTTTGCTGTTATAATAAACTTTTATATTTTATCATGCACCATGAAGGTTTTTTTTCACAGCAAAAGTAAAAGAATCATTTACAGTAAATTCACACATTACACCCATTATAAATAAACATTCACACATGTTTTCATGCTTTAATTTGAGAAACACTGAGGCGTAACATCGTTGTTAGACGTCAATTGCAACAACTGGAAAACTCAAAGATTAAATGTGACAAATGGTTCTCAGTATCATAAAAAACGATTAAAAAGTGTAGCAAAATACATCTTTCAAAGTTAAACTGATGAATCAACACCTTGTAAAATGCATACAAGTAGTGGATTAACTTTTAGTTGCAATCTGTAAATCAAACAACACCAGGTTCATCTAATTCTGATGGCAGTCTGTTATAATAAAGTAGTTGTCCTTGGTTGTTGGCCTGAACACTCCTCCATCCTTTTGAATCTAAAGTTGTATTTCCATTTTTACATCTGACTCCACGATGTCTAGTCTCTGATCTGATGGAGACGTGGCTCCAGCTCCATGTGGATAAGCAGCGACGTCCACTGAAGATGACGACTTGTCAGATCTCTCACTCTTCTCTTTAACCCACGCTGTGTACAGAGAGTTGGACCTGAAATCTTCATCTGTCTGTGAGTCGTGTGTTTCCTGTTTTTTGACTAAATCAAGATGATGCAATTAGGCAAATATAATGATTCATGGATATATTCATCTCAAGTTTATGATAATAATTCTCACCTTTACATTTAATAGCAGCTCCAATACTAACGCAGAGCAATAAGACACTGAAAACACCCAGAAGAGGCCACTGCAACTGGACACCAGGGGCTGAGGATTCGTCTACAAACTCTGACAAAGAAGAATAAAGTCATCAGCTGTGTCGTTGTGACTCAGTTGTTTAATACCATATTTTTACAATCACCTCTACCCGCAGCATTTCTTCGTGTGCTGGGATCAGCTTTATGGTGAGGGAGGCTGTGTTCTCTGTAGCTGTAACCCAAACTTCGAGTGTCTCTGCCACAGAAGTAGCTGTTGGTGCGTAAAGGGAAGAATGGAGCCATGAAAGCCCGAGCTCTCTGAGCAGGATGGACCTGGTCGCTGTCGGGGTACGTAGCATCACTGTGTGTCTGCAACCACCTCTCAAGAAGCCTGTCACCCATTTATAGAGAGAGAAGAAAAAAAAAAAAACACTGATAAACCATCATTACTGTGATGTTATCAGATCAAATGCTTCATCTTGGGCTCAACACAATCATGGCTTTGATTTCAAAAATGAAAGAATAAATGCATATCTTTTAAATTTGTCTGAAAAGTGTTTTAAAGGTAGATACTCCTGTACTCCTGTGTGTAGAGGGTTTATCCTACAGCAAAGAAAATCTAGAATAACCTGATGAAGCTGGTTTAATGTGAACTGCATGGACACAAAAACAAGTTTGAAAAAAAAATTGTTTATATATATATATATATATATATATATATATGTGTGTGTGTGTGTGTGTGTGTGTGTGTGTGTGTGTGTGTGTGTGTGTAAAATCAATTTATATAATATATTATCATTTAAAAAAATACGTTTGATAAATTACAGGCAATTTCATGTAGATATATAAGAAAATGACTAGAAAAACTGAGTATTGAAGCTGTTCTTATTTCTCTGTAGCAGCTGTGGCAGGAAGCAACACATGTTAAACTTGTCTATCCATTCAAATCACACAATGTCTCAAAACCTTTAAGGTGACAGTGAATAGTTGAACGAGGTTTTGATCCTTGTTCTGTGATGTGACATATACACAGTAAAATTTTGATTGGATCTGTAACGCCTCAGATGCTTCCTAAAAAAAAATCTCCCAGAAAGCTATTATAGGGTAGGGGATACTATTTGGCATCTTTTGGGGCTTAACTGGCAACCTCATTATGAAATGCAAGCACTTGACACTGATTGGCTGCCAATCAGGGAATTTCATTATTTGGGAAGAAAAAAAAATCGGTAAAAAAAAAAAAGATGATGATACAAACTCAAGAAATCTTTGTGACCAGTACAGCAGCCAACCTATCCTTTAACAGTCATTTATCATGGATTAAAACCACATGACTTACTTGTCAATAAAGCTGTGATGTAGCATGAATATTGGGTCATTAGCTGCAGTGGGAACCAGAGACATTGTGCCATTGAAGTATCTGTGGACCAGGTTGTGCATTGAGGAATTCAGGCGTCGGGAATCAACAGGAATCTCAAAACCTCAGAGACGAAAACAACACTTTTTAAATAGATGTTTAACTGTTTTTGTAATTAACTGTATTTGATCATTTTTGTGTGTTTACCCTCCAGCTTGCTCCTGAAGCTATTTCTTGATGTTGTATCGTATGGTGGCGTGTCAAAAAGTGCTGTTGCCAATGTATCTTCAACATCACCAATGGTTGGCAGCATTTTGAACATCGGGTCTTTTCCAGGTTTACGGATCAGATATTTTGAATCAGAGTCACCAGAGGAAATGCAGATTATACCGAGACTTTCCTGAAATGGACAAATGGTCTACGGAGAGAAGAAAGACTAGTGAGAGATAAAGAACAAGTATTTGGAAAAAGGATGAAAATGACGTCTCACCTGCCACTTTGAGAAAACAGAACCACTGTCTATATAACCGTCTGGGCCGACTGCCCCAAAATAGTCGTTGGTACAGATGTTACAGTGGTCAGTTCTGGTCCAGTCCCAGTATGGGATGTAGAAATCTTCGTTCCCTGTGAGGAGCCTGATCTCTCTCTCGATAAAGAGCAGGAAGACTCTATGCCAGAAGAGAAAAGCTGGGCCTCGATGTGCAGCATTATTTTCTGAACCAGCGTAGCGCTTAGCTGAGTAGTAGTGCATCCACGCATAAAGATTATAGACACTTGTATTGGCAAATACATAGTTTCCATCCACTGTTGTGTCATTGCTTGTGAGGATCACGTAACGGCTACTGAGGCTCTGTTTTGCAAAGTGCAGGTTTGAGAAGAAGATCGTCCTCTCAGAGGCAGTCAGATCTGTGATCTCCTTCCTCTCAACTTGGTGTTTTTTTAGACAATAAGGTCCTTTCCAACCAGGGAGACACTGACCACAGTCAAATCCATCAAAGTTTCCCCAACATGTACAAACTGAATCATAGAAAGCACGAGGCCAGTTCACTCTGAAATCCACAGGTCGTGGGAGGTCTCGTGCAGGATGTGGTGCACACACTCCTCGTCCTGAACTAAACCCACATGGCGATCCTTCCCAGAAGGGGCAGCAGGTCCGGTCCCGCAGAGCCTCAGGTGTCGTACAGGCACGTGGAAACTGAGCCTTCACATTTCTGAGGATCAACAGATTTAATAAAACCATGAGCCAAAACTGGTGAAATGGTGACAGCATGGTGGAGAAGACTTGAGTCCTCCAGCAAACTCAGTAAACTACAGAGAATTCACCAGCTTGTTGCTGCCAATTTAAAGGCAAACGTTGTGAGACTGCAATGTTTGAACAAGAAGCACGTAGGTCACGTAGCCAAAAAATAATTTCATTACAGGGTTAATTTTTAAATAGAAATTAAAGTGAATGGCACAGCTTGTGTTGGGTCAGCTGTGTCAACAGAAGTGCATCAGGGTTGTTGTCCTGAGTGACTGATGAAGAGTGAGATATGAAACAAGAGGGAAAACAGATTTATAGACTCATCGCTCATAAAGAGAGGTTTTAGTTCTATTTGATGTTTGTTTTGTAGTTTAGAAGAACAACAGGTTAAATCATAAAACCTGTTAGCAAAGACTGTATACATGAAGTACGAGAATCTAGATTTTTACATAATACGTATGACATATTTATATAAAAAGCAATGAAAGAAGAAGGAGAAGAAGCAGTTTACTCTTAACAAATGCATACAGCCATGGCCAAAAGTAGCAGCACCCTTGCATTTCTGACAGATAATACACAACCTTTTCCTTCCTTGCACACCCGTTGGGGAAAAAAAAAACTGAAATCAACTGCTTCCTATAACCATGAATGAGATTCTTACACCTCTCTACTTAAATTTTAGACTACTCTTCTTTTGCAAAATGCTCCAGGTCTTTTAGATTTGAAGGATGACATCTCTCCACAGGTGTTCTATGGGATTTAGATCTGAACTAATTTCTGGCCATTTCAGATTTCCAGTGCTTTGTTTTTAACCATTTCTGAGTGCTTTCTGAAGTTTGTTTTGTGTTATTGTCCTGCTAGAAGACCCATGACCTCTGGTGGAGAGGTGGCTTTCTGACACTAGGTACTACGTCACGCCCCAAAATTCTTTAGTAACCATCAGATTTAATGGTGTCATTCACACAGTGAAGACATCTGGTGCCAGAAGCAGCAAAGAAACCTTAAAACAACTGTGAACCTCCACCATGTTTGACCAAAGGGACTGTGTTCTTTTCTATCAAGGCCTCATGTTGTTTTCTGTAAACAGTGCCATGATGTACTTTACCAAAAAGCTCTGTTTTAGTCTCATGTGTCCACAGTATGTTCTTCGAGAAGGATTGTGGTTTTATCACATAAATTTTGGTAAAGTCCAGTCTGGCTTTTTTATGCCTTCGTGTCAGCAGTGGTGTCATCTTGGGTTTCCTACCATAATGTCCCTTTTTATTCAGATGGCGACGGACAGTGTGAGCTGACGCTGTTGTACCCTGTGTCTGCAGATCAGCTTCAATTTGTTTGGAAGCTGATTGAGATTCTTTATCCACCATTCAATCCTTCATTGTGATTTTTCATCCAGGGAGGTTAACTACAGTGTCATGGGCTGTAAACTTCTTGATGACATTACACACAGTGGACACTGGAACATTAAGATCTCTCCAGATGGACTCGTAGCCTTGAGATTGTCCATGTTTTTCCACAATTTTATCTTTGCTCTTCTTTTTTTTCTCCATGCTCAGTTGTGGTCCACACAACACAAAGGTTGAGTCAACTTGTCTCCATTTTAATTGGTTGCAAGTGTGATTACTACATAGTCAGCATGTGTTACTTGCCACATGTGAGTTTAAATACAAATTACAGGAGTATCATGTGCTTAAAATGTAATTATTTCTTACAATGTTGACAAGGTGCCAATAATTTTGTCCAAGGAATTTTTTTGATTTTTTTTTTGTCAAATTTTATCAAGTTTGACTTTTTTTCTCAGTTTTTTTTTTTTGTGTTGTTCCAACATAAACAAAAGAAATAAACACGTGAATACCAAAACATTTGTTGCATTTTCTGACAGAACTGCAGGGGTGCCAATATTTTAGGCCATGACTGTATATGTGTGTATAAACCAAATTAACAAAGACAAAACAAAGCGCTATGACAGGCAGCCATCGTTCTGTAGTCCAGCCTTTATGTCTGCTCAGAGCACTTCAACATTTAAGCGCTTTAGTGCCAAATAAAAAATTTTTTGCAGTCAAATTATACAGAAAATCATGTCACACCACACAGTATAATTTCTGAAGCAATTTGCAATATGGACAGTTTTTGCAATGTGAATTTTGAAACCCATTAAATGGCAGAAGTTCAAGACTCTCTCCACTATCATGATCCAATACTTGGAGTTTATGTGAGGGAATTTCTAGCTGTGTATATAGTTTTACACAAGTTTTATCATGAGTATTTCATATATCGTTTATAATACATCATAATACAAATACATCATTACATTAAAATGCATCTTTTTATATGTGACATATAAGGCAACATTTCTCTTGTTTGCATGGGACTAACAAATTCTATGTTATAATCTCTACAGTTTTATTCAGAAGTTTTTTATTGTGAAAATTTTTGGTATCATTTAGATTTTTACGCCTGAAAAACAGTAGAGTTACAGTTCATATGTGGAACATTCATACTCTGCAGTTTTTAAGGAATCACATGATATATGAACAAAACTTGAAGCAGGACTCATTCATCACATTTAGTTGCATTAGTTTTAACTCGACATGCTAATAACAGTACAGATAAAGAATTTCAAACTTAATTAAACTCAGATTAAGAAAAATGAATCTAAATGTGATTCGCGTGAAATTTCTACTTTAATATTATTTTACATGATCACGGGGTTACATAGTTACAACACTCAGTTTTATGTGAAAGAATTTGAAAATTAAAAAATCATCTTCATTTCACACATGCTTAACACCAAAGCAGACCAGAACTATCTTGCTCTCAAATATCAGTAAATGACAACCCCAAGATGTTTAAGGCTTAAATGAGAAGACAATGAAAACACATTATCCTCTGATTGCAGGGTGAGGTACGCTGTGCTCAACGTAGCTGTAACCCAGGTCTGTGATGCTTAAGGTCCAGTAGTAACCGTTGGTGCGTAGAGGGAGGTATGGGGCCATGTAGGCATCTTTTCTCTGGGCTGGATGGACCAGATCATTGTCTGGGTAGGTGGCATCTGGGTGGTTTGTCAACCAAAAGTCAAGAATCCTGATATTAAAGAGCATAGAGATTAATGTAAATATTATTATAACTATAACAAAATCAACAACAATAATAGTAATTATCATTATCATTCTTATTGTTGTTATTATAAATCACTGTATTGTTATTATTGATCATAATAATAAAAACTACATAACTTACTTGTCAACAAAGCTGTGGTGGACCATGAATAGTGGGTCATTAACTGAAGTGGGAACGTAAGACATTGTGCCATTGAAGTAATCATGGACCAGATTGTGCATTGAGGAGGTCAAGCGTCGAGTTTTGGTAGGAAGCTCAAAACCTTGAAAGACAGAGCAACACATCTTACTTAGTCTATTATTGCTTTAAATTTGAGAATGTTAAAGTTTCCTGTTTGTAAGGGAAAATATGAATTTACCTTCTAGCGTGTTCCTGAAGCTGCCTTCTGAATGTCTGTTATATGGAGCTGTGTCAAAATGTGATCTTTTCAATGTGTCGCAAACATCTTTGACGGTTGGCAGTGTGTTGGCGCTCGGATCCCCTCCAGGGAAGCGGATTATTGGTGGAGAATATTCGGCGGGGCAGATTTTAATAAGCTCCCGATCGTATTGACAAATGGTCTGTGGAGAGAAGAAAGATGAATTAGAGGAAGAACAAGTATCTGCAAAAAAGATGAGATGACGTCTCACCTGCCACCTTGAGAAAATAGAACCACTGTCTATATAACCGTCTGGGCCGACTGCCCCAAAATATTTGTTGTTACAGATGTTGCAGTGGTCAGTTCTGGTCCAGTCCCAGTATGGGATGTAGAAATCTTCGTTCCCTGTGAGGAGCCTGATCTCCCTCTCGATAAAGAGCAGGAAGACTCTATGCCAGAAGAGAAAAGCTGGGCCTTGATGTGCAGAATCATTGTTTGTACCAGCGTAGTGTTTGGCTGCGTAGTAGTGCAACCATACATATAGATCATAGGTACTTGCATCCTTAAATTTATAGTTGTCAGGTATTGTTGTGTCATTGCTTGTGAAGATCACGTAACGGCGGCTAATGGTCTGTTTTGCCCTATTCAAGCTTGAGAGGAAAGTCGTCCTTTCAGAGTCAGTCAGATCTGTTATCTCCTTCCTCTTCACATGGTGTTTTTCCTGACAATGAGGTCCTTTCCAACCAGGGAGACACAGACTACAGTCAAATCCGTCATAGTTGCCAAGGCATTTACACACAGAGTCATAGAAAGCATGGGGCCATTTCAGCCTGTAATCTCTTGGTTCCAAGCCTGCGGTTATAATTGGAAGGTCAGTACAGTATCCTCGCCGTAAGTGTTGCCCACATGGATATCCATTCAACAAGGGGCAGCATGTCCTGTTCTGTAGAGCCTCTGGTGTTGTACAGACACGTGGAAACTGAGCCTCCACATCTCTGAGGCTTGAGAGATTTAAGAAAAGGATGAGCCAAAACCAGTGAAATGTTTTCAGCATGCTGGACAAAAAGATGAACTGATCGTGTTATCAAACAGCATCAAACTCATCAACTTACTACTGCCAGCTTCCTTTTTAAAGGCAAAATGTTGTGAGACTTTTGTACTTTGATATTTGATAAATCAAGCAGTTAATGAACATTTCCCGCATGTGGAGTTCATTTACAGATTGTGTAAATAGAAAAAAACCTTTGCCCAGCTTATGTTGTATCAGCAATGTCAAATAAATGTATCTGAGCTTAAGATCTGGAGAGGATGAAAGCTGCCAAACACTGTCAACAAATAGTGACAGTGTTTGTCAGACAACTGGTGATGTCAAAAACCCATTTGTTCATCACAACTACAAAGTTCATGGCAGCTTCAGGAACAAGCTACACAACTAGATTTCTTCTTAATAACAGGAAACTTGAGAACCACCACAAGTTTGTCGATTCATAATTTTAATGATGTATAATAGTAATTCATAATAAAATGCCAATTAAAGCATAGGTTCAGATTAAATCTATTCAAATACAATGACCAGTGCCCACATACAAACAAAATCATTTGTTCATAGTGAAAACACCAAAATATGATCAACCCTTTATTCATCACATGCACACAATAGAAGTAGTTGATAATAATAGTAATTTTGTGATATCAATTATATCTGTATGCAGAACTACTTCATATTTGTTCATAAATTTTCTAAAAAAAAAAAGGGGAGTTGGTGATTGACTTCAGGTGGAAGATGGAGGAACCTGCTCCTCCCACACTGTGGAGAGGGTCAGTGACCCAGAACCTCACATGGACTGTCAACATCACTGGCCTTGTGAAAAAAGCACAGCAGCGACTGTTACTTTTCAAGGTCACTGAGGAAAGTCAACCTATACCAGGAACTGTTGCTGTCATTCTACAAATGCTCTATGGCAGTGATTCCCAACCACGGTGCTGCAGCACATTAGTGTGTCATAAAAGATCTTCAGGTGTGCCTTGGGAATTATCCAGTTTTACTTATCGTAAAGTTGCAAATAATAGCCGAGTGGCGAATTGAAGCTGGTCTCTTTTATTAGCCGGGGGCAACAACACATCTGGGCCATAAATGCTGGTCTCAAATAAAGTCTGAGTCTGCTTTTCTCTTTGTCACTGAATTTAGCTCATTCTAACTCCCCTGCACCCAGTCCAGAGCATGTGAGCGGAGCGTATGAAATAGTCGGAGCGCGGCGTGAGTTTTTATCCAAAGACCGGGGAGATCGCTCCGTCTTGCTCTGGTTCTGCTCTGATACCGCTAATATATTTATTCTAATAATATATTCAAAGTTACATTACATATGTACAGACTTTCAATCAATACATTCAGATTGGTTTTCAATATAAAAAGACAATAAAGACAATATTGAAGATATTTAATGAAACTTGAATATATTGTATGTAATATTATATATGTACATTGTTTTATATATCAAGTATATTGAATAAAAGTCTAAATATATTGAATAAATATCTGAACATATAGACTGAATATATGTAATGCTGCATGTTTATCATGAGAATCTGAGTATTTGGAATAAAATATTGACAATCTACTCAATATTCACCTTGTCGTTAATAGCTTCAGATGTCCCTGAGTTTTTTTTCTTTATCTTTTTTTTTTAATGTTTTATCTATAGTATTTCAGTACTTTACCAAGCTGAAAAATGTGTTTTATCTCAACAAATAGTCATATTTCATATGACAAAAATAGTTTGGAGTGTTCTGGAGTTTCCCAGAAGGCAGCAGTGTGAACAGGCAGTTTCCTGATTGAGAGCCGTTCTTTTTTTGTTTTTGTTTGTTTGTTTGTTTGCATGGTGTAGACATATGGCGCTGTATATGTTTGACAGTAGTGACAGCAGCTATGTCCTTATGATGCCTTGCGCTGACTTTCTGACTCTCTCCAGAGCCTTGTTGTCAGCCAAGCTGCAGCTTTTGAACCACACCAGGATGTCAAGGATTGTTTGCATTTTGGTGTCATGATTTTCACAGTGAATAAATGATTTTGTTTGTATATGGGTATTCTGTGTACTGTGTACCTCTAATACCTATACATGATCTAGGGTCTTCTTCTGTCCTGTAGGTGTCATTGTGCCGCTTATGAACAGCTGTTGAATGCATCATAAAATCAACAGAAAAAGAAGAGAGACCAACAGTTATAGTGAGCCTTCACTTTTCTGAGGATCAAAAGATTTAATAAAGCCATGAGCCAAAACCGGTGAAATGGTGACAGCATGATGGAGAAGACTTGAGTCCTCCAGTAAACTCAGTAAACTACAGAGAATTCACCAGCTTGTTGCTGCCAATTTCCTTTTTAAAGCCAAACATTGTGAGACTGAAATGTTTGAACAAGGAGCACATAGGTCACGTAGCCAAAGAAATAATTTCATTACAAGGTTAATTTTTAAATAAAAACAGAAGTGAATGGCACAGCTTGTGTTGGGTCAGCCGTGTCAACAGAAGTGCATCAGGGTTGTTGTCCTGAGTGACTGATGAAGAGTGAGATATGAAACAAGAGGGAAAACAGGTTGTTCAGATGTTTTTTTCTTGTGAAAATGTTTGGTATCATTTAGATTTTACGGCTGAAAAACAGCAGTTACAATTCATTTATGCAGCATTCATACTCTGCAGTTTTTAAGAAATCACATGATATATGAACAAAACTTGAAACAGGACCCATTCATCACATTTCGTTGCATTAGTTTTAACTCGACATGCTAATACCAGTACAGATAAAGAATCTCAAACTTAATTAAACTCAGATTAAGAAAAATGAATCTAAATGGGATTCGGGTGAAATTTCTACTTTAATATCATTTCACACAATCGCAGAATTACATAGTTACAACACTCAGTTTTATGTGAAGGAATTCAAAAACTTAAACAAATCATCTTTATTTCTTTTACACACATTTAACACCAAAGCAGACCAAAATTTTCTTGCTCTCAAATATCAGTAAACGACAACTATTCTTCAGCCCATCTGCACAGTCATTATACGGTGGTGGAGAAGTATCAATAAGATGTCGTCCTTCTATTTTGGAAAAACAATCTGATATTTATTCAGTGTTTCCCTACCATACCGTAGCACCTCCGTCTCTCTCCGTCACTTTCTCACTTGTTTTTCACAAATATGAACATGTTTAACATTTAATGTGGAAAACTAGAAAGTAGTCTGCTAGCTTGATGCTAACACGTAATGGGAAGTGCCATAGATGGACTTACACAATCAGCGATCATGGTGATTTTAATGTAGTCACAATATGGCGCTGCGGCATGGCGACATGCATTGAGCTCGCTTGCTCTATGTTTATTTATAAGGAAAATTCAAAACCTACCTGAACATTTTGTCTTGTTAATGGAGGTAATTACTAATGAAAAATATCAATAATTGTGAATAAAAAGATTTTTGTTAACAGACAACCAGAAAACTGAAAATTTGTGGCTTTAAATGAGAAGACAATGAAAACACATTATCCTCTGATTGCAGGGTGAGGTACGCTGTGCTCAACGTAGCTGTAACCCAGGTCTGTGATGCTTAAGGTCCAGTAGTAACCGTTGGTGCGTAGAGGGAGGTATGGGGCCATGTAGGCATCTTTTCTCTGGGCTGGATGGACCAAATCACTGTCTGGGTAGGTGGCATCTGGGTGGTTTGTCAACCAAAAGTCAAGAATCCTGGTATTAAAGAGCATAGAGATTAATGTAAATATTAATATAACTATAACAAAATCAACAACAATAATAATAATTATCATTATCATTCTTATTGTTGTTATTATAAATCACTGTATTGTTATTATTGATCATAATAATAAAAACTACATAACTTACTTGTCAACAAAGCTGTGGTGGACCATGAATAGTGGGTCATTAGCCGCAGTAGGAAGGTAAGACATTGTGCCATTGAAGTAATCATGGACCAGATTGTGCATTGAGGAGGTCAAGTGTCGAGTTTTGGTAGGAAGCTCAAAACCTTGAAAGACAGAGCAACACATCTTACTAAGTCTATTATTGCTTTAAATTTGAGAATGTTAAAGTTTCCTGTTTGTAAGGGAAAATATGAATTTACCTTCTAGCGTGTTCCTGAAGCTGCCTTCTGAATGTCTGTTATATGGAGCTGTGTCAAAATGTGATCTTTTCAATGTGTCGCAAACATCTTCGACGGTTGGCAGTGTGTTGGCGCTCGGATCCCCTCCAGGGAAGCGGATTATTGGTGGAGAAAATTCGGCGGGGCAGATTTTAATAAGCTCCCGATCGTATGGACAAATGGTCTGTGGAGAGAAGAAAGATGAATTAGAGGAAGAACAAGTATCTGCAAAAAAGATGAGATGACGTCTCACCTGCCACCTTGAGAAAATAGAACCACTGTCTATATAACCGTCTGGGCCGACTGCCCCAAAATATTTGTTGTTACAGATGTTGCAGTGGTCAGTTCTGGTCCAGTCCCAGTATGGGATGTAGAAATCTTCGTTCCCTGTGAGGAGCCTGATCTCCCTCTCGATAAAGAGCAGGAAGACTCTATGCCAGAAGAGAAAAGCTGGGCCTCGATGTGCAGAATCATTGTCGGTACCAAAGTAAGGCTTCGCTGCATAGTAGTGCAACCATACATATAGATCATAGGTACTTGCATTCTTAAATTTATAGTTGCCAGGTATTGTTGCGTTATTGCTTGTGAAGATCACATAATGGCGGCTAATGGTCTGTTTTGCCCTATTCAAGCTTGAGAGGAAAGTCGTCCTTTCAGTGTCAGTCAGATCTGTTATCTCCTTCCTCTTCACATGGTGTTTTTCCTGACAATGAGGTCCTTTCCAACCAGGGAGACACAGACTACAGTCAAATCCGTCATAGTTGCCAAGGCATTTACACACAGAGTCATAGAAAGCATGGGGCCATTTCAGCCTGTAATCTATTGGTTCCAAGCCTCTGGTTATAATTGGAAGGTCAGTACAGTATCCTCGCCGTAAGTGTTGCCCACATGGATATCCATTCAACAAGGGGCAGCATGTCCTGTTCTGTAGAGCCTCTGGTGTTGTACAGACACGTGGAAACTGAGCCTCCACATCTCTGAGGCTTGAGAGATTTAAGAAAAGGATGAACCAAAACCAGTGAAATGTTGTCAGCATGCTGGACAAAAAGATGAACTGATCATGTTATCAAACAGCATCAAACTCATCAACTTACTACTGCCAGCTTCCTTTTTAAAGGCAAAATGTTGTGAGACTTTTGTACTTTGAAATTTGATAAATCAAGCAGTTGATGAGCATTTCCCGCATATAGAGTTCATTTACAGATTGTGTAAATAGAAAAAAACCTTTGCCCAGCTTATGTTGTATCAGCAATGTCAAATAAATGTATCTGAACTTAAGATCTGGAGAGGATGAAAGCTGCCAAACACTGTCAACAAATAGTGACAGTGTTTGTCAGACAACTGGTGATGTCAAAAACCCATTTGTTCATCACAACTACAAAGTTCATGGCAGCTTCAGGAACAAGCTACACAACTAGATTTCTTCTTAATAACATGAAACTTGAGAACCACCACAAGTTTGTCGATTCATAATTTTAATGATTTATAATAGTAATTCATAATAAAATGCCAATTAAAACATAGGTTCAGATTAAATCTATTCAAATACAATGACCAGTGCCCACATACAAACAAAATCATTTGTTCACAGTGAAAACACCAAAATATGATCAACCCTTTATTCATCACATGCACACAATAGAAGTAGTTGATAATAATAGTAATTTTGTGATATCAATTATATCTGTATGCAGAACTACTTCATATTTGTTCATAAATTTTCTAAAAAAAAAAGGGGAGTTGGTGATTGACTTCAGGTGGAAGATGGAGGAACCTGCTCCTCCCACACTGTGGAGAGGGTCAGTGACCCAGGACCTCACATAGACTGTCAACATCATTGGCCTTGTGAAAAAAGCACAGCAGCGACTGTTACTTTTCAAGGTCACTGAGGAAAGTCAACCTATACCAGGAACTGTTGCTGTCATTCTACAAATGCTCTATGGCAGTGATTCCCAACCACGGTGCTGCAGCACATTAGTGTGTCATAAAAGATCTTCAGGTGTGCCTTGGGAATTATCCAGTTTTACTTACCGTAAAGTTGCAAATAATAGCCGAGTGGCGAATAGACGCCAGTCTCTTTTATTAGCCGGGGGCAACAACACATCTGGGCCATAAATGCTGGTCTCAAATAAAGTCTGAGTCTGCTTTTCTCTTTGTCACTGAATTTAGCTCATTCTAACTCCCCTGCACCCAGTCCAGAGCATGTGAGCGGAGCGTATGAAATAGTCAGAGCGCGGCGTGAGTTTTTATCCAAAGACCGGGGAGATCGCTCTGTCTTGTTCTGGTTCTGCTCTGATACCGCTAATATATTTATTCTAATAATATATTCAAAGTTACATTACATATGTACAGACTTTCAATCAATACATTCAGATTGGTTTTCAATATAAAAAGACAATAAAGACAATATTGAAGATATTTAATGAAACTTGAATATATTGTATGTAATATTATATATGTACATTGTTTTATATATCAAGTATATTGAATAAAAGTCTAAATATATTGAATAAATATCTGAACATATAGACTGAATATATGTAATGCTGCATGTTTATCATGAGAATCTGAGTATTTGGAATAAAATATTGACAATCTACTCAATATTCACCTTGTCGTTAATAGCTTCAGATGTCCCTGAGTTTTTTTTCTTTATCTTTTTTTTTTAATGTTTTATCTATAGTATTTCAGTACTTTACCAAGCTGAAAAATGTGTTTTATCTCAACAAATAGTCATATTTCATATGACAAAAATAGTTTGGAGTGTTCTGGAGTTTCCCAGAAGGCAGCAGTGTGAACAGGCAGCTTCCTGATTGAGAGCCGTTCTTTTTTTGTTTTTGTTTGTTTGCTTGTTTGCATGGTGTAGACATATGGCGCTGTATATGTTTGACAGTAGTGACAGCAGCTATGTCCTTATGATGCCTTGCGCTGACTTTCTGACTCTCTCCAGAGCCTTGTTGTCAGCCAAGCTGCAGCTTTTGAACCACACCAGGATGTCAAGGATTGTTTGCATTTTGGTGTCATGATTTTCACAGTGAATAAATGATTTTGTTTGTATATGGGTATTCTGTGTACTGTGTACCTCTAATACCTATACATGATCTAGGGTCTTCTTCTGTCCTGTAGGTGTCATTGTGCCGTTGTGTGTGTCTTTTATTAGCCGGGGGCAACAACACATCTGGGCCATAAACGCTGGTCTCAAATAAAGTCTGAGTCTGCTTTTGTCTTTGTCACTGAATTTAGCTCATTCTAACTCCCCTGCACCCAGTCCAGAGCATGTGAGCGGAGCGTATAAAATAGTCGGAGCGCGGCGTGAGTTTTTATCCAAAGACCGGGGAGATCGCTCCGTCTTGTTCTGGTTCTGCTCTGATACCGCTCACACCATGAGTCTAGGAAATGCACAGGGCTACACAGAGTTTTAAAAAGACGGGACTACATTGGGCCGTGTGCATTTAAAGACCGGACTAACGCCGGAGATCCACTGGCCACGGCAAGTTCATCGCGCCGCATGTCTTCAGTTCATTTTCAGTGGAGTCAGTGGATAGCAGAACACAGGGGAGGTCTGTCATGACGATATCAGTTCTCGTGAAGATGCATTTCACTCAAAAAGGATTTTTTTCCGCCAATAACCAACACCATGGATATTTAATGTAGGAACAATTCCCGCGATTCACACTGCCCCGCTCGTCTCTCGCGCTGTGCGGTGTGAATCCGGCCACAGACAATCATACATGATGTAGTGTCTCCTCCTGTCCTGTAGGTGTCACCGTCATGAGCAGCTGTTGAACGCGTCATTAAACCAACAGAAGAAGAAGAAGAAGAAGCAGGAACAACAGTTATGGCGGCGACCTTGTTCGGAGCGTGGTCTTCGTGACAATTTAACGAATTAATTATCTAAAATGTTTCTCTTTCGTCAATATAAAGTGACAGCACAGTGTTTATAGGGTCTCTTTTCAAGTTAACATCATGATTTCAATCATTAAGGCTGTTGTCGGTGGAGTAGCCGGTGTCTGTAGAACCTCCGGTCACCGACAAGGTAACGTTAACGTCTCAACTGTGTGTAACATGGATGTGTTTATTTGTTGTTTTATTTTAGTACAATGTACATTTATAAACACAGCTGTTAGAGTTAGAGGTAGCTAGAATGATATTTTTACTGATGCAAGGTATTTGTAGGTTTTAGACAGTCTAATAAACATCATGCATCATCATGCATCGATTTAAACGGGATGTAAATGTGCAGAAACGAAATAATATGAACTAAACAGGACGTCATTATACAAAATTTAGCAAATGCAGCAGAGAAAAATATAATGCATAGAGCCAGCGTCACGTTTATGAACTTAAAAACATAAATCACCTTAGCACACAAAGTCCCAGTGCTGCTGTGTCAAACAAGCTAAACATTGGAAAATGGAAAAACATTAGAAAATAACCATTTTGTTTTATTTTTGTCAACATGTGCTCACTGCTTTTTATTCCACAGGTCCTCTGAACAACCATCTGAAAGTCCTAGCTGCTGGATTGAAGACGTATGAGATACCACCAGACTACAGCAGTAATTATTTATTTGACTACTTTCTTTGGTTTAGATATTATTAGATTAACTCCTGTAACATTGTTGTTATTCACGTGATTCCTCACACTTGTTTCCATCTCTGAAGATGTGGTGCTGCCAGAGAAACCAAAACTGAAATTTTTGAACAAGGTGCCAAACTTGAAAAAGGCGAAGAAAGAGATGAAGAAGCTTCGAGATATTCAAGGCCCAGCCAAGACAGCAAATACCTTCTCTACAGGACAGTATGCTATTGTGGTGAGTGGTAAAACATTATCCATCATTTTATTAAGAATTTATGAATTTATGACTTGAAATCAAAATAATCAACAACAATATATTTTCCAGCTGCTACAGAGGAGTTTGTATTGTTTTGTGCATGTATTTGTCATCATCACAGCAGCTGTGGTAGGATGTAAACAGGAGTGGGTTTGAGTGCTTTTGCGAGTGTGTAAATAGTATTGATAATAATAATTTTAATAATGTCTTGTCTCTCTTCTACACCACAGAATAGCAATTTAATTTTGTTATAAGCTATTACAATGACAATAAAAAACAATACAATAAGTTTTAATTTTACAGAAAACATACAACAATAAGTTAATTAAAATTCATAAAGACACAAAAGCTTTTTCCCTTAAAGAATGTCTTAACAACTAATATAAAAACAGTGATGTATCAGGTTCTTATTCCAGAGTTTTATGGTCTCAATTGCAAAAGTGATGATCAGAAAACACATTTATTTGAATGAAAAATAAAATATTTATTTGGTTTTGATGTGCACTGAAGACATTTCGGTTTAAGATCCAAATATGATTATGAGAATTAAGGACTGCACTGAGTTGAGGACTGTTAAGGACTAATTTCTTTGTTTCTCTGTGGAATAAATTATAACAAAAATAACAATAACAAATAACATAACCAAAACAAACAACAACTACAAAAAAAAAAAAAAAAAAAAAAGGTATTGGCCCAGAATTTCTCAATCACTGCATTTGGGTCAAAGCCTTTTGCTTGAACTTAGTGATTTCTCAATCGAGCAGCTAGGTCACCCACATGTTGCCTTTTAGATTACTTGTTTAAACAGGAAATCTAAAAGGCAACATGTGGGTGACCTAGCTGCTCGATTGAGAAATCACTCAGTTCAAGCAAAAGGCTTTGAACTAAATGCAGTGATTCATACTACTTTATTTTATTCACAAAGGATAAACTAACATCAAGAGCAGTTCACTCTCTCAACAAGACATTTTCCTTTTCATCTCTCTCTGTTATACAGGCATTAGGAGGTGGTTACCTCCATTGGGGTCACATAGAGATGATGCGTCTAACGATTAACCGCAAGATGGATTCCCGGATTACATTCGCCCGCTGGCGCGTCAATAGCCCATACAAGCCCATCACACGTAAAGGTTTGGGTCAACGTATGGGAGGCGGAAAAGGAGCCATCGACCACTACGTGACACCGGTTCGCTATGGTCGTTTAATCGTTGAGGTGGGAGGAAAGATCGAGCTGGGAGAAGTTGAGCATATTTTAACTGAAATAGCAAAGAAGCTACCGTTCCCTGCCAAGGTGAGATGATCGATGGCATGTATACTTTGCCAGTGACTGTCTTAATAATTGAGTAGTGGAGGTCCAGAAGCAATGACTACATTAAGATATTATTTCAAACATGTCTAATCCTTTTTAATTATTCATTTCAAAATGTCTCCTTTGGTATCTATATCTCATAGCTTTATTACTGTTTATTTCAGGTAATGAGCAGGGAGAGCCTAGCAGCGATGCATAAGAAGCAGGCTGAGATGGAGGAAAACAACCTGAATCCTTGGACCTTTAAAGAGATTGTGCGGGGCAACATGCTGGGTATCAGGAGAGTCCTCAGCCCCTTTGACCTGCACAACCATGGACGCTTCACGGGCAAATTTCACCTCCCAGGGAGGGTGTGATAGAAATCAGTTCACTGATTCAACATCCAGACCACACTGTTGAAATTAAGTCATATTTGGGAATGATCTTTCTTTTTTATATAATGCAAATAAATGCATTGTTTTTTTCGTTTTCAGTGTAAAAAACACAACCTAATAAACTACATTATGTATTTCAGTTTCATGTGTTCTTTCAAGTATTGTAAAGTAGTCTTTGTCTTTGTCCAATCAGCTATTCAAAAAAAAGTTAAAACAAATAAACAAACAGGTTTATTAAACAAAGTAATTTTTCAATTGTATTTTCTATAAATGCACACAAATTGTGTTAAAAACAAAAAGCCTATAAGTAAAGTAAAGACAATATAAAACTGTAGCCCTGCTTAGAGTTTTAATGAATAACATTTGATTTTACATCTTGATGTTTCATTTTAAATAAATTGATCAAATGTATTATATATTATTTTTTACAATCATTTATATTAATAATTATTATTCAATAATTTTAGAAAACGACATTATTATATAAAGCATATGGTTTTATTTTATTTTTGAATCACGTCTCCCAAAATGGCTTCAATCAAAAAAAAAAAAAAAAAAAAAAAAAATCCTGGGTTTTTTTGTGCCCTTAACATTTCCTGACAGGTAGTGTTGTCCTGTTTTGTGTCTAAACAACGAAATTATGTTGGCGTAATGTACTAAAGCTGCGTTTGCCGATACATTAAGGAATTTATGTGCTATTTCTTTTTAGCTTAAAACCTTTAGTCTCCTTATCTCGTCGCTGTTAAATGAGTTTAGCATGAAAGCGACTTTGCCTGACGAGTTCCACTCAGGATTCCATTTGTGTTCCACTAGTGTTATAAAAAGGCGCATGCGCAGTATACCCGGAAGTATTTGAAAACGCA
Source organism: Polydactylus sextarius (assembly GCA_016801845.1). Taxonomy (NCBI): domain Eukaryota; kingdom Metazoa; phylum Chordata; class Actinopteri; family Polynemidae; genus Polydactylus; species Polydactylus sextarius. The sequence goes on from CM028906.1 coordinate 20,507,545, forward strand.
GCGCGAAAAAACAGTTCTGCTGCTGATGGCGTCGGGGTTTGTCTTGTTTGATATCTAATACGTGGATGTGTACGACGTTTGTGTCTAAACGTTATAAAACGTTTTATGCTTGAATGTACTTTTGTTGTTGTTGCCATCACTAGTATTTGCTTATTTACGTTAGTTTACACGGACGTCACATTAGCATTAGCACACAACAGCAAACATGAAACGTGCACGAGCTTCTGACCGGGAGGCATCAAAGGGGCCTAATTTGAAAAACAAGGAAAATGCGAAGGGGACGAAGAAAAGAAAAGCAACAGAGCAGCAGGTAAAATAAAGTAAAAGTTGTCTGGTGTATTGCTAATTTGTGACGTCCTCTAAACTTTTTTAACTTTAGAAGCAGGAGCTGAGTGGCGAGAGCAGCACAAAGCAAAGCCGAGTAAAGAAGAGGAAAGGTTAGACTGTCTTCTTGCTTTATCTCATGTAAACGGGGATACTTTACCAAACCTGCACCGTTTCTCTTACATCACTTCTGTTTGTGTCCTGAATAGCTACGGGCTCATCTTCAGTCTCTAAGAAAGTCAAAAATAAGGAAAATTGGAGTGTAATGTCAACCTCCTCCATCATTGCTATGGAGCACATCATTGACCTGTCAATACTGTGAGTTTTACTCTTATTTCTTCTCAGCCTCCTGTTTTGACTCCAAAAAGCATTATTAGCATATTATATATATAAATAATATAAATATCAATCAAATTTATATATATATATATATATATATATATATAAATTTGATTTTTATTTTAAATGGAAGCAGTCAAATAGATGTAAAACAACCGTTAAAACGACCATTTCTTCACTTTTACTGCATGCATCAATACCTTTAAGCTTGCTTGATAAAACAAAGAGTCACTTTCAGGTATAGCCTGTGAGTAAAGCATTATAATCTTAACACTTTTCCTCCCGTGTTTGACAGAAATACTCTTGCTCTGAAGCGAACAGAGAAGAAGGAAAGTCAGGAGCATCTGAACATAATGAAAAAAAGGTGAGCAATAGGTCAGAAAGTAAGATAAACAAAAGTGGTATTGACTTTACTCGCACGTTTGAAAATAAATGACATTTTAGTTGTCAAAGCAGGTATTCTCTTTAAGTATCGGCTAATATGCACAATGATATCATAGGATGTTTTTTTTAGCTAGTCTTGAAAGTGTTGTAGAGAGACTTGAAGGAAGGAAAGTGAATGATCTTTTTCTGTCTTACATTTTATATTATATAAATTGTTCTATTTCTCTTGACTCATTTCTGGGACATTGCACAGCTTCGCAGCAAGATAAACATACTTGTATAAAAGGTTACAGATAACAGATTAAGCTTAAATAGCACTGGGCAACATGTTTAATGATTTACAAATCTGAAAATGGTGATGTTCCATTTACAAGTTTTATTATGAAAAACAGCAAGAGTCTTTCTGAGAAAAAGTTCCCGAAAGTCACCAAATGTTGTTACACTGTATTTGCATTCTTTGTAGTGTCAGACCATTTATCTGTTTGCTTCTCTCCCATTCTGCATGTTCACGTTTTTATAACTGACCAACCACATTGTTATGGTTCAGCTGAATAGAAAGGAATAATAACGTATAAAAATCAAACTGGATTCCTAAAATTTTAGCCAAGATAGAAAAATCGTGTCTAGGGAAAAAAAACACAATAGATCACCTTTTATCAACATTAAGCTCTAAAAGTAAGAACATCACAAAAAACAACACCATCAAACAACAGTGACGCCTTCTTCGTGTACATGAACTCCAGTTATGGATTCAATATGTTCACAGTCTAATAATGATCTCGCAACATTTACTTCCTACTGAAAGTGTTGCGTTTCACACCTGCACTCAGGAGCTTATTCACAAGCAGCGGCAGAAAAAGACTTGTTTTGACACAAATGTCATGTGTGAACAAAAACAATTCAGATCCGTTCTTAGGACGGCACTGACACAGCACATATTGGCTGAATGGTGTATTATCTTCAAGGAATACGTGATAATGGTTTCTCTTTGGCCACAAGAGTAATATTGAAATGTATACAATAAGATTTTCTGTCCACAAAAGACAACTTGTGGAATAATTTCTTCTGTGACTCTGTCTTGAACCAGTTGCAAAACTATCAACATTTGTAAAAAAAAAAAAAAAAAAAAAAAAAATCATTATATTCTTTTGTTTTTTCACCCAATCCTTCTTCTCAGTCTGATTCTCTGATATTGATCTAAACCTCATTACTGTATCTTAGTTGCGCAATGTTTTGTTTATTTCTCAATCTTTTCAGGTTCCTTGCTCAATGCTCACAGCTCAAAGTTCCAGCGCAGAAAAAAAAGGACTTGGATTATTCATCTCATCACCACCAGGAGGAGACCAGGAAGTCAGTGGCTGGACAGGAGACTCTGGCGAGAGTGAAGGTAATAAACACTATAATCTGACATGGCAGCTTCAGCCAAGCTGTGGTAGTTTACTGTCATATTTTCAGTAATTAGTTTTACTCTACAGTTCGTGCCATAGCAGTTTCATGAAAGTTATTGTTGATCTTTGGTAACTCTGCAGTGGGACTATAATTGTGTGTTGATGTTGTGGCAATAATGGATCATCAAAGTAACTTTCTGTACACATCAGGGGAATATGTCTGTAGTATTTGTTGTATATTGTTTTGTTATTTTGGTTGCCAGGAAGACTTGAAGGCAGTGGTTTGTGCTCTGGAGGATGTCGAAGAGAAGACTGTGTCATTGCAACACGAATGCAGTGCACTGAGAGACCAAGTGGAAGAAGAGGAAGAGAGAAATGAAGAGGTACAAAACATTCACATGATCATAGATGAAAAAAAATAGTTATAATAAAAACATTCCAAACAAAATGTGTTTCTTTTTTTTCATCGCCGTTGTTGTGCAAGTCGGCTTTGATTGTTTTGATTAATCATCATAAAATACCACGTTATTTGCCTGTCGGTCTATCTGTTCAAAAGATCAGTTCTCTGCATACATGTTTGCAGCCTTTGTCTTTTTTTTTTGTGTTGAGCTGCTATGGTGTAATTTATATTCACTGGAAAGGATCAGTAAATTATATATCTATCTACATCCACATTGTTTGTGAAATTACGTGCTTTGTATTGTTTGGATGTCAAATGTCAAACTCTGCCTTCTTTGTCTGAAATTTCAGTCTGACCACTGAATTTCTGTAAATGTTAGAATTGAGTTACACAAGAAACGGAAGCGGTGAACTGCATTTCACCACACGGATATCACCCTGTTTGACATAATAGAGTCTGGACACATCATGTTGGTTCAGTTGAACATGGTGAAATATGGTTTTGTGGGATTTGACATGATGACTTTGTTCTTGAAGAGGACATTATTCTGAGCAGCAGCAAATACAGAAAATGTTTTCAGAGAGATTTGCATTTTTTTTCCCTATATACCAGTTATATCACCAATTAGAAAACTACAGAGATTAATCTCTATTTGTACTGTCTCTCTTCCTGTTCACACAGAGCTTACACATAATGAAACAAGCAACCCTCAGTCTGCCCCCTCAATTGCCACAAAATGATAACACCAAAGTAGAGGTGAGTGGTGTGCAAAACATTGAGCTGAAGTGTCTGGTGTTTTTTTTTTAATCACTGTAAATAAGATGCAAGATAAAAATGTCTGACTTTGCTAGTCTTAAACACTGCAACAGGAAAGCCTTGACATGTTCTGTGTGGTGAAAATGTCTGAGTCGGCTGTTCTTTTTCAATGTAACAGGAAAGTCCAAACATGTACATGTGTGGTGTAATTTCCTCATAATATTGTGAAAAGTTGCAATCTGTCTTGTGCAAGGTGGGCATGACTTCTGTGCACTTCTGTTTTGTCTGGGTTGTTGTTTTAAATGAAAGAATTAAAGAATAATTGCATAGTAAAGCTGAAAAAAATGTTTGTTTTCACAGACGTGGCTGACAAAAATTATTCCAGACGGTGACATTGAAATCACAGCCCAGAAACTGGGGAAGATCCTGCAGGATTCTGAGGCTGTTCAGGAAGCAAAGATGCTTCTTCTACATACACACAGACATGTTGATCAGCTGTTCAACCCTGAATCCAATCAGATCACAGATCCATCTCATTCAGAAGGAACCTAGACAAGTTTTACTTCTCACAGGTTGAAACTAGTAAAGCTCACATTGAAAAAAACTAGCGAGGAAACTCTTGTTCTTATTGTTACTTTGTTTGTTTTTTATTACACCATTAAATTAAACATGAATATTATAATCTGCTCATGGTAGAAATTTCAAATACCCCGCACAAAAATAAATTAAATTATAAACCACTGTTTTTAAAAGCAACTGTATCATCAAATATAATTCAATAGATGCGATTTAAAGAAATTCACTTCTTTATTCATGCTTCAACACAAACAGAAAAATAAATGTAAAGTGCTTAAGATTAATTACAGTTTAGCACTTTTTGTCTTAATTATAATGGAAAAGTAGCTCTACTTTTATACAACAAACAACAGTGAAGCCTTCTTTGCATAAATGAAATCCAGTCACGGATGCAGTATGTTCACAGTGTAATAATCTCGCAACATTTACTTTCTACTGAACGTGTTGCATTTCACACATGCACTCAGGAGCTTATTTATAAGCAGCTGCAGAAAAAGACTTGTTTTGACAAATGTCAAGTGTGAACAAAGGCAGTTCAGATCAAATCTTAGGACGGCACTGACATGGCACTGAATGCAAGCAGAATGGTGTCTTATCTTCAAAGGATAAGTAATGGTTTCTCTTGGGTCACGACAGTAATATTGAAATATATACAAAGAAATTTCCAATATACAAACCAACAGAAAAGACAACTTGTGCAATAATTCCTACTCTAACTATGACTCTGCCTTGAACAAGTTGTAACAGTAATTTCCTGACAATGTATGTTCTTGCTCTGACGGTAGAGAAACTTGTGTGGTTCTGCTTGATGTGGTTCTGCTGATTATCTGTTCACTGCTGCTTGATAAAACATACTAGGTGAAGCGTGAGATCACAGTTTCTCTTCAATCATCGCCTTTGTTGTGCTCATAAGGAATGAGGAAACCTCATCTATGGTGATTTAACATGTGAAATTGTTGTTAAGTTGTGAAATAACAGACGTGGGTGCAGTCAAACCATCACATCACCTCAAAGTTACAGTGAAATTAGGGATATAATCGAGCTGTTTGCTTTTTAGACCCGTTTGACCTAAAGCTTCTTAACCCAGCTCACTTTTTAGTTCACATAATCAGTTTCAGTTTGAATAATAATCTATTTTTTAAATTTAAAAAGGAAGTAAAGGGGGACTGTTGATCTCGGCTACATCTGTGAGTTCTTCAGTGACTTCCTTCGTATGGATTCTGAGGAGTCGTCGACAAAAAGTCGTTCAATGGTGGAAACAACTGAAGCTTTGATGACGCGACCTAAACCTCGGGCAGCGAACACGTACAGCACCGGGTTCAGAGCGCTCTTAACGTACACCAGGTACAGAGAGATGTATGTGCCTGTAGTTGCTCTGTCTTTCAGTGTTTTCCAGTTATTTCCCTCAGACAAGGCTCGCAGGAAGCGACAAACAAAATATGGCACCCAGCAGGTGAGGAAGAGGAGCATAGTGAAAAAGAGCACATGGTACATTCGGTTCATCTTGCGAGCATTTGAAAGACTGGAGGAGGAGGACGGGGAGGTGGGTGTCGTGGGTAAGGCTTGATGGACGGAGAGTAAAACGGCCAAGTTGCTGCCCAAGAACACCAGCAAGGGTAAGATGAAGCCTGCTACTGTCTCTAAAATGAACATTGTCATATCAAATTTTCCACTTTCAAGGCAGTAGTATTTCCCGTGAAATTCTTTTAGATCAGCGCTGTGGAAGTACGGGGCGGACAGGGCGGTGGCTACCAGCCATAAAATTACACAGGCCAGAGGAACTGCCCAGGTGGGGCGTCGAAGTCGAGCCCATACGGGCCTCAGCAGACACAGGCATCGCTCCAGGGCCACGGCGCAGAGGAGGAAGGCCGAGGTGTACAAACCCAGGCCTCGCAGGAAGATCACCAGGCGGCAGAAGGCGTCGCCGAACGGCCAGCTGAAGTTGTGGGCAAGGAAACCCAACATGAGTGGGGTACGCAGGAGCAGCACCAGGTCGGCCAGGGCCAGGTTAAGGACGTAGATACGGAAACTGCTGGCAGCTCGGGTCTCCTCGTTGCTTCCTCTGCGTGTCAGGTAACGATGACTGCGGAAACCAAGCGCCCAAACTACCAGCAAATTCAGAGGGATGCCCACCTTGAGGATGAAGGAAAGCAAAGCGATACTTTAAATTTCATTTTTAGGGGGAAAATGCATTTATTTAATTCACTGCAGATTATTATGCATATCCAAGATCAGAGACTAATTTAATTTAGACTTTAATTTAATTTAGACTTCAGTGATTCATTGAAAACAAAGTTGTGGTTGTGGCTTCACAGCCAACATATGAGCAAAAGTATAGTTATAACCCACTCTGCAGCCACTTGCTTAGTGTTTCTGGCTCTGTTTGAATTGATTTTGTGCCATATTTCTTGCAGCCAGAGAGGATTTCTCACCAGGAAGATGACCAGAGTCGCCACCATCTGGATTCCTCTGTTCGCCTCCTCCTTCCAAGTGTTGCTGGTTATGTTGCTGAAGTTGGTTCGGTTCATATCAGCCATGTCAGACCAGCTGAAAAACAGTTGGCAAATCGATACATTTCATGGCTTGTATTCACCAAAATTATAAAACATGACAAAGTAAAAAAAAAATTATCAGTGCACAATCTTTTGCTCAAACACATGTCTTCTTCTTCAGAAATCTCTCATTTCTGAGAAACCTCTTTCTCAACTCAGTTTAACTAGTAAGTAAATTTAACAGTAATCTGTAATCTGAGGCAATGTTAAATGTTTTAGGCTCCAAAATGTCCTTGAAATCCTTGGAAGACAAAAGACGTGAGGATGTGAAAGTTACTTCACCACAAATGGGCGCCGTGCCACTGCCTACACATCTGCCCCAATAGAGAAGTGTTCATGCTTTCAAGCACTTTTCTTTTGTAGTGACTGTAAAACCTGCTAGTTCTCATTCTGAAAATTCTTCTGTGCTGTTGCAACAGGAATAAATGATCCGTGTCATACTAACAGGACATGGGAAGTTCCTGCAAAGCCCTTAAATTTGATTTTTTTAGATGTTTTTTTTAATACATATCATTATTCTATATATTATATATATTTTTTATATATGATGTACAATTCAATCCTAACTGAAACGACAACATTAACACCTCCTCTTAACTATAGAAAATATGATGATGAGTTGCAGCTTTTCGTCCCTAAACTGAAGACAAATATGAAAACATACATTCACACACTGTCAGCTGTCATATAAGTACTGATGATTAAACGGAAAGGAATCTGTTTTGCGTGTGTGTGTGTTTTTCCTCCAGGTCCCTGCCTGAGTGCACATCTTGACCGGGCCTGTTTGGAATGAGAACAGCGAGAACGCAAACACTCCTGTGTGTTAATGAACACACCTCCATGCGGTAGCAACAGTGGTAGCAGCCACACTAAGCTGTGCCAAATTTACTAATCAAAGTTGTTCTTACTACTCAAAGTTGTGTTGTTTTCTGTGATTAGAAGCTCATAAATTTTCAAATTTACATCATCAGTTGAAGTCAGATAAATTAAATTTAGGAATCAACATTTACGGAATCTGTGTTTTGTTAATTTAAAGAGTTTGTTCTTACCTCTTATTTGCCTTGTGGGTAGGAGAAACGCCAGAAGATAAAGGAAAAAGGTGTGACTGGTAACTGTAATAAGGGCAGTCACTCTCTCTCTCACTCACTCTCTCACTCACTCACTCACACACACACACACTTGTTCCTGTGTGATTGCAACACACACTCCTTCCTTTGAACATATCTTCAAATATCACACATTTCAGTTTCACTCATATTCTTCAACCAATAAAAAGCAGTTTCCTGCATTGGTGACATATTAACCTTAATTGTGTTAAATGTCACATTAAATTGGCACTTTACTAATGCTCCCTGGGAGAACATTTGAAAAGTTAAGAGGGCATTAAAGAGTTACATTTGGATTTGTTTTTCAGTTTCCTTCTTTATTCCTCCTCCACCTGTTTGCACAAAACTTCAAATCAGATTTTAACTGTTGAGATTTGACAGGAAATAAGGCGAGACACTGAAATGTCCTCAGACTGACGATGGTGCAATTATATGGTCAGAATCTTCTCTCAACCCACTGTGACGCATTTTATTACTTTGGCTTTTATTGTACCGTTGCTTGATTTCATCACACTTGAACTAAATTCATTCAAAATATTTTGATAGATTTTAATCCAAAATGAGTGACAAGCAGTTCTATTACAAATTGTGGTTTCCCTGTTCACCGGAAAAAATAATACAGCTGGTTTCTATTTCACTCACACATTTTGACATGAACATAGAGCACAAAGTGCAATTGAATTGAATTGATGGACAGAAAGTGTCTGACTGAAATCTGAATCTGTACAGTGTATTTAAGGATGCTGCCACCTACATTATCAGCAGGTTAACCAGACTTTACACTGATGTATATTGTTTGGAAGGACTTACCGTTGATTGCATAAAGTGTCGTATGATTTTGAGGTTATTGGAAACATTTGCTTTGAGCTGGTTAAACACCAGGTTTAACCGCAGTTCAGTTGAAACTGCTTGTTTTGACACCAAAGCGTCCAGTTTAGCTCATAGCTGCGGTTTACATTCCTGCAAGCTTCAGTGTAGCTGCTGGAAACTGTGGCAACAGTTTTTTTTTTTTTTAAAGTTCCCCCAGTTTGTCAACAACTCTTTGTGTTGTTGACAGAGTCTGTGCATTAAAAGCCACACTTACACAACAGACGTAGACTGTACATTTCTAAAGACGCTGCTGTCACTGCTCAGTCACCATCACAGTTAGTAGTTCATGTTACGTACAGCGTTACGTATGGTGTTTTGTACTTTTCTGCATTTGTGACTAAATTTATTGTGAAATAACATTTATGATCTATTATAACTCGTAATTTACAAGTCGTTGCTTTGTTCTTGTCCATATTTTATACCAAATATGTCAAACATCAGATTAATAACATCAACGGGGCTTGGCGTGTGGAGCGTATCTCATTTATCAATCCTACGTGTACAAAGGTTTCTGCTTGACTCATGTGGAGACTCCTTTCTGCATAAAGAATTTGTGATTCACAGAGTAATTCAGCAGACAAGCGTAACCACATACACACTTCAAATGTACTAGAAGTATGTCTTAAGTGCTGTAACTGCTATATTTCAAATGATTGCTCTTTTCCATTTTTTAATCTTTATTCGGAAATCAAGAGTAAACGGTGCCCATTAAGGTCTCTTTTTCTTCTGCCGTCTCATCGTGCAGCTATAAGAAGACGTCGATCTGATAACAGCAGATATGTCAGAGTGATTTTGATCAGCAGGTATTTGTTATCAACTGTTACACTCAAACAGCTACAAGTCAAGTTAAACAATTTGAAACCAACATAGGACGTTTTAGTGGATTGAATATCTAGTTTGTGTTCTAAAAATCTTTTATTTGATCATTTGTAAAAAGTAGTAAAAGTATCAAACACTGATTGTTTGGGCCGAGCGGTTTTTAATTTGTTCCTGTGTAGATCTTGGATTCTTTCAGAAGACTGCAGTTGTTCATATTTGGTATTTTTGAAACATTTTTGAATAAACACAGCTGTATATTTATAAACACATGGATGCAAAACACGTGAGATTCATTGTGCAGGTGTAAAAACACACCGTTTTCCTGTTCGCAAAGACTGTTCCAATAAACGTCTTTTAAACAGAAACACTGAGAAACACAGAGAAAACATTTTTTCACTTCACAATTTCTATTTCACTTCAGTTCTCAAACGAAACACCTGCTGAATTGAATTGTAACTTCAAAAAAAAAAAAAACTGGATCCAGCGTGTGTTTGTGTAAAATGTCCATAAATGGAGATAAGAGCACTGAGAGTAACGGCTCAGAGTTTTCAAAAAAAAAAACAAAAACACGCAAACCACATCTCTACTGGGAAAATAATTTGTGAACTAATGAAACTAAAGTTGAATCTTTTTAAAGAAGATCAGCAGCAGCACATTAAGACCAGATATGTTATTTTTTTGTAGTTTGACATTGCAGCAGTGAGGTTTTTTGATGTGTTTGTAGTAATAAACAACTGCTTTGACAACACAGACAATAAGAAAAGACATATTTTGTCAGATGAAAGAGGCTCTGACACCTTCTGTGTTTGCTTTTGATGACTGCTGCTCTCTGATGTAAAAACGTCTTTTTATACTGATGACATGATGATGATGATGATGATGATGATGCTCTGCAGTAGTTGATCTTCTCCACCAGGTGGCGCTGCTGCTCATTTGGTGAACTGAGGAAAACCAAACGAATCATTTCTGACTCATTTGTAGTTTCTTTAGGATTTAGGTACTTTGTTTTTTGTTCTTTTTAAGCCAACATTTTGAGAATGATGAGTCTAAATTTACAGTTTTAAAGATTCCTTTGATTATTAATTAGACAGTCGCTTCAGGGGATTTTATCATCACGTCTGACACATTGATGACATTTGATTAATATTAAAGTAAAACTTCTGTACACTGAAAAGGGAACTTTGAAGCAGTTCTTATGAAGAATGTTCTCACTTTGAAACTAATTCAATCTAGTTATGAAACTAGATAATGAGAATAAAAATCAAAACATTACAGTTTTGTTAGTTTAATCAACTTAACTTTTTTCATCCTTTATTTTAATTACAAAGATTTGACAACAACTTTAGTGTTTTTTTTTTCCGTATCCTTGTGTTTTGGATCCAGTATTTAGCCAGGAAAGGAAAAATGAGACAATTTCATACATGACCAAATTTTTTTTTTTCACAAATGAAGCAGAGTTTATTATCAGTGTTTTAATGTGGAAAAACTGCTTCTTTTCTTGACTGTGTAAGAAAAAAAAGACAATTTATCAAGATTTTGAGGAGTTTGAAAGCTTTATACACATATTTATGTTGTCCCTTAAATTTGCTTAATTTTCTCTAAATTGTCATCGTCAACATCGACAGAACTGTCTTTTTTAATCAGATCATGGATAATGACCATTCAACATTAAATGTGAGGATCTCGCTTATTTTTGATTGTAAATGGAAACTTTTATATAAAGAGTAATGGTCACATTAGATTAGATTAGATTCTTTATTTCCCTGTACAGAACATACATACAAAGAAATTCAGTGCACTCAAGAACCAATTTGAATAAAAACTTACAATACACAACATAGACAGTTAAGGAAATGGGCGTCCATGTAGCCCATTGTGGGCTTAAAGTGCTATCTAGTGTTAAGTGCTGCATGGTGGTTGTGTTGTGTTTGGTGGGTACGCTTTCAGATCGGAGTTCAGTGTGGTAATGGATTTAGGAAAGAAACTATTCATGAATCTTGTGGTGGTTGATTTGATGGACCTGTTAGAAAGACTGGGGGAGTAGCTTAAATGACGTCAGTATTTCCGTTGGTCGGTTAATACGCTTCACGCGATGTAACCGTTACTATTACTTTTCCACATGTGTGTCAATGAATGAGAAGTGAGTTGTGTTAAATGATGTTTATGTGTTGATAATCAGATCTTCTTTGTTAATGTAAATCAGGTGTATTTCAGATATTAAATAGTACACGTCATTGCCAAAATATTTGCTGCTAGCATTTGCTATTAGCATTATGCTAGTGGACTTTCTGACATAATGTTTTTTTTTTTTTTTTTTAATAATTTTGTTCTGTTCTGTAAATAGACACACACATCCAATGGTTGGCATCGGTTGGTGTTGCGGTTAAATCTGAGATCTTAGATGTTAGTAACTGTATCTGACTATGATCAGTTAAGTTGCTACAATTGTTGCACACTGTATTAATATTAAATATGTGTCTATTTTTACTGTTATAGACAACACACACACACCAACAGATCCACACTCTACAATCATCTCCACTCATCCACCAGCATCTATCTATCTCATCTAAGATCTTCTCTGTACCGTCTGTTGACGAAGATTCGTTAAATGTTAACTAAACAAAGACCTGCAGACTCTGGCTATTTGATGGGAGTCTTCTGTCCATAACTAGTGTCAAAATCTTAGTATGCAGAAGGCAGCTATAGGACCAGAAGTGTTTTACTGGAGGGAATCAGTATAAACATGATGATGGACGGGATAGGATGGAGGCTTGAGGATGCAATGGGAGGTGAAGATGTCATCCAGCTGTTGATTTTTGACTGTTGACTGCAGGGACTTTTTTTTTTTGCTACAGAGCTGCTGCAATATCACACCAGGATGTGTAACAGTAAGAATGTAACATATATGAAGACCACTGTTGTATAGTAACAAAATAAAATACTTAGTATATACTATGTTTTAAACGGACAGTACCAGAACCTCAAACCCTTGTCTCCGCCTCCTTAATAAAACTAGCCATGGTAAAACGGTCTGTACTGGGAAAGGCTCCATTATGACATCATAGTTTGTGAAATTACTATAGATACACCCCCAAAATATGTATAGTCCACTTTTACAAGAGGATAACTAACTACAATCAATCATTTACGAAAATAATGTTAATATACCCTTCTGATATATCATGTGGCTCGCCAACTTGATCATGGGTGAACTGGCGGGTAATTAGCATAATATGTGAACAGCCCATGAGTGAATGAGTGAACGACTCCATCAGAGGCCGTTGGGACCACGTTGGCGTCTGGGACTGGATGTCTGGCATGCAAGCGACTGACAAAGAGCAGTGATGCGGGATAAAAGTGGCTTCGGTCTCACTGATTCACTCAGCACTCTTTTATTTGAATGCTTTTTTTAATCTTCAGTTTCTACTAACTCCCCACGTCTGATCAAAATGTTACCCGTTACCGGGGAGACCTGTTGGTGATTTCACCCCCCATGAAAACCACGATGTTGATGTGATGTTTACATGGTGACGGTATGTGGCATTTGGCAGCGTCTTCACCAGCACCCACCAGACAGGAGTTTTACTACAGTATAGTTGCTACTGTGACACATTTATATAGGTATGGTATTTTACTTGAGTAACATTTGAGTTGCTGACTTGAACTTACTGAACTACCCAAGTGATTTTTTTGGTCGAGTATCTGTACTTCTACTCTAGTGGGACTTTCAGGTACTTGACACAACACTGGTGAGGACAGTCTCTGTGGAGCAGCGTATGATGTTGGTAGCTGTTACACTCTGTTTCGTCCTGAAATCAAATGAGTTCCATGAGTCAGATTGTGACGTGAAGATATCTTCTCATTTGGTTTATTGAATAAAAAATACTACAATGGTTGTCAGTTAAAGACCAAATAACTAAATATAGAATAGAACAATAAACTTTTATTATACTTATTTTGGACAGATGTCTTTATATACTTTCTTGCATGAGGATTAATAAATCTTAACATTGATATTGTTTAGATCATTTAGGTCAAACAAACAGAAGCGGTTGACATGTTGCCATGACACCACACTTCTAAGACATCGAAGTGACGTCATCGTTGTATGAAGATGTAACGAGCTCAAGCATCTGACATGAACATAGTAATAATAGTATAATAGATTATTTTATTTCTTTCGTACCTCTGTACCAACATACCAGATTCTTGAATTGAAGATATTTCAAGTAATATAGTTTAAGTTTTTAGTAATAATTGTATTTTTTATTTTATATTTGTATTTTTTAAAAAAATTAATTTTTCTTTCTTATTTTTGCCAAATACTGTAAAATATTGGGGAAAAAACAAACATTGTGCAGAGTGAGGATCCTCTGTATCCCATCTGTTTGTATGTATTATCTACTGTCTGTCATGAAAAATAATATTTAATAGCAGAGATAAAGTTAAATGTTAAAAAAATGAAGAAAATAAAAATGAAAAACAAGTATTAGGCCATGGGACTCCAATACAAACCTGTTTACAGAACATTTTTCTCAAGATAAACTTAAAGCCAAAGAATAACTAAGAATAAACTTTTTCCAGTCTGATAGTGATTTTTGTGAATCCTAATGTTTAATTTAAAAAGAAATACAATGACATCTGCTGTAAGTCTTATCTGAGTTATGATGCAGGTTGAATTAAGGTGGCGCTCTTCTGTTTATTTTTTTTCTTCAGCTACACATCCGTGGAAAGTTTCCTTCATTTCCTTTAAAAGACACAATAATGTAAAAAGACACAGTGGGAAACATATTTTGATTTTAATGTTAGATATTATCCATTTATTGGATAGAAAACAAAATCCTTCATTTCTGTTTGAACACAATGAAGCCACTTTACTGTACAAACGTGCCACATATAAAATAAACGTGTACACTTTCACTATCTGGGTTACATGAGGTTATGATTCAACATTGGTTTTTTGGAAACGGTCTGTGAGAATGAATATTTTCAATGATCATAATGATCAGGCATTTGTGGAATTGAACCTTAACCAGTGTTCATGTCTCCAGCCCACACTTCCTTTAAACCTGCTAAATTTAGCCACAGGGGTTTTAATCAGGGGAAACCAAGAGTTTGTAAGTCACTGTGAAACAACCGAAATAAAAGACTCCACTTCGCTTCGTTTTTTTTTTTCTTTCAGCTGTTTGCGTTCATTTATTTTAGTTTAGATACAGATGTTGCTGTTAATATGAAAAAAAAAGTCTTCCAAACTCTGTCTGTGTCACGTCTGTGTAATATTTTCCCACTCGCAGTGACACATATGTCACACTTGGACGACACACAGACTTTAAGGTGACGGCATGAAGAGCTGGAAACATTATCATATGATATCAGCTGTGTGTCTGTCGGCCTCTCATGCATACCCCACATATGACAGGAAAATAGGGCAAAGTCAAACCCGCAGCTTACGCACGTGGAAACACTGAGACTCTGAATGATTAAGACAAACTTACGGAGAGTGACAGAGAAAAAGAAAGTAATTATTCTCTCTCTTTTGACTAAACATGAATACAACACATGAGGTCCTTTTGGTCTAATGAACAACAAACTTTCACACTTCGGTGTTAATTCTGGTTTCCTCAGTAGTAACTCAGAAAGGAATTGAAAGTAGGTGAGGTTAGTGAAGGTGAGGCCTTTGCGATTAAACCAGACATCCTGTTCCTGCTGCTGAAATTCAAATGAATTTAAAGATCACATCTTTTCACTGAACAATCAAAAGATGTCCTCTTAGATTCCATTTTTTTTTTAAATGAGAAGAAGACAGAGACAGACAGGTTAATTACATGTTGAGAATTTCCAGTATGTGAAATAAAGAGAGAGAGGGGGGGGTCCCTGACATAGTTTTGCTTCTTCCCCCACCTCCACATGTGCTTTTTCAGTCCTTTCCCTTCGACTATAACATCATCACTGACGTGTTATAATGTCTCATGTCTTTAGCTCTCTCTCTCTTTCAAGGATGTGATGTAAATGACGGATAAAATCAGAGGAGAGGTAAGACGAGGGTTTTTGCATGAAAACAAAATCTGCACCAGCAGATGCACTGGAGAGAGAGAGAGAGAGAGGAGGATGGTGAATGCTGCTGGTAGAGGTGGTGGTGGTGGTGATGTACTGAAAATAAATGGGGAGGCACCTTGTCTTCTCAGAAACAGCAATATGACTTAGTGGGTTACACCAGAGAAAGAGATGAGATTCTGGGCCAGTTTAAATGAGGTATCATGTAACGAGGATTATGAGGAGGATCACAGTCATTTAGTGGAAAAGGGGTCTTTGAAAATCCCCATTGAGGACACTCCCATAACTGTCACTTCACTTCATAATACTGCACAGTCATAATGTTCACTACAGGTGGCCTGATGATAAATAGACTAATTATGAAAACTGTGGCATTGAATAGAAAGAGTTGCTGCTAAAATGTGGCCCCGATCTCATTTTTCATTAAAATTGAAAAAATCCAGAGCCAAAAAATCATGTCCGAAACACAACGGTTACACTTCTGACACCACAATCTGGTTGTTATATGTGATTTTTAGTGACAAAGATAAAAAGCAAAACAAAAGAAACAGCCATTAAAGTCAGTCCAGAGCCAATGATCCATATCACACACATCCGTTTTCAGCAGGTTTTTTTTTAGTTTAAAATGAAGTAAACCGTAAACTCAAACATGACACAGTACAGATTATACACTGCTTTGCTTTTCTCCCATGATGCAGTAGCCACATAAAGGAGATGCGGCTACAGCAGCTCTTATCTGGGAAAAAAGAAAGAAAAAAAAGATCATTTGAACAAGTTGTGGGTGTTGAAGAAACGCCTCCAGAAAAGATCCTGATTGTTAATTGTTGTACATCTACTGCTAAAACTGTATCGTAATGAACTTTTTGTGTTTTGTTTTCCATCATCTTTATTTACAACTATTCATTCTTTTTATTAAAATTATTGAAAAAAAACCCCACAAGTTTAGCTCAGTCAGTTCACATTTACAATAATGATTCATCCATCTTAAATTATTATACTTTAAAATGTATCGAATAAAAAAAATACATTTCATAACTGAAGTATTTGCCTGTTAAATCCTTGTTATAACATGTTATATGTTTTATCAAACTGCTGTCAACTTTCTTTTTTTTTTTTTTTTTTTAACTAACTTCAAAGTTGGTATAACCGTAAGTGAATATACTTTATCTTTGTAGGCGGCATTTACATATACGATATCAATATTGCTTGCACGATTTTCTATGTAATAGTCATCCAGTTAGAAGGGGATTTTGCATGAGTCACAGCAGTAATAAAAGGACATGTAAACCCACATTTGATTTACTGTTGAATGGGAGTGAGAGAGTGAAAGACGAACGACTGAGGGAGGAGGAGAGATGACAAAGGAGACAGAAGACACGGAGGCTTTGAGCCAAGAAGAAGAAACAGGCGCTGAAAGAGGAAGTGCTTACAATGTGGAGACAGGTTAGTGACTTGAACTAGTACGATTATAACACACACATATACACACACACACACACACACACACAAAGATTTAGTTCCTGAAACCATCTCAGCTCAGATTGTCATCTTGACTCCACAAGACACCTGGTACATCCTGTTATTGCTCAAAATGTTACTGTCGAGAGACGAAAGACACACATCATCACTTGTTGTAGCTCTGAGCTGAACTGAAGTGGGACTTTTAAAGTCTTTTAAAACTCATCTGAGCAGCTGTTTTACTCAAAGAGTTGACACTTAAACTGTTAAAGCTAGATTAATTAGACTAGAGACCAAATATGTTAAAGGAAAATTCCACGTAACATTAGAAAATTGAGGTTAAATGTGCTCAAAGTGTCTTTCTTCCTTAAAACAAAGTTTAAAATACATCACATCATCTGATCCTGAGCAAATCTGATGAATTTTCATGTTTGAGATTTTTTTCTTTACACCAAATACACAAAAGTGTGTCAATGTCTCATGTCGTGAAAATTTCTGAATGAAACACTTCCGTTTGAATGTAAAATGAAGTGTAAGAGCTGCGTGTTAATCTTTGTGTGTGTATGTCCCCCTCTGCAGGTCGATGTCAGCACTGAGGCGGAGATAAGGATGCAACAGTCGTGGAGTTTGGTCCCAGGTTGAGGTTAATGCTAATCGTGATAGGGGTTGATCATAACCAGACACCTAACATATTAGCATTAGCTTCACTTTGGGAAATCTCACACACACAAAAAAGAAATCCTGGAAATGAAACCATCTTTTTAATTAAGGAGGTAATATTCTGCAGCAAAATCACATCTTTAAAATGTCTGTGATTCATATGTGAACACTTTTTTAATTATTTTATCTGATTTAAAACTTCTCAGGCAGGTGTAGACCCTCATTTACTTGACTTCTTTGTCTTTAAGTTTATATCGTAATTAATCTGTGTTACAACTTTATATCAGACATCTGATGATGTAGGTTTATATGTTAAGTCACAGATCCTTTTTCTTAACTTCTTAACAAATTAGTGGCAACATTGTGGCAATTTTCAGAGAAAAAAACTGAAAAGAAAAAAGAATATTTCTGTTCAGAGAGTAAAAAAAATCCTTGTTCATCATCAGAGAAACTAAAAACTTTCTGTGTTAAACCAAAGAAATGACAGATTTGATTTGTTCTATGTGTATCACATGCTCTTTGTCAGTTTATATCTGAATTTATATTTAACATGTGTGTTGACATGACAAGACAAAATAAAAATCAGTCCTAAACATCTGAAGTTTGTGTTTCTGTAAGTTTGTTTCAGCAGAACCAGAAGTCAGACAGTCAGATAATTTTGTGTTTACACGAGGAAACATCTCTGCGTCTGCTTTTTCGGTGTCAAAGGAAACTTGAGTTTTTTAAATGAATAATAAATATGGAACATGTTGACAGCGCTTTGAAAAATGCTCGTGTCTGCTCGGCCTCGTGCTGCTGCTGCCACTGTTGTTGTTGGCGGCAGAAAAGCAAACGTTTCTGTGCTGTTCACTCATCATTTGTGACAGAAGCTCTGCGTAATCTTTTAAACCACTTTGTCATTAGTTCAGATTCACTGAAAATGAGAAGATTAAAGCTTTGGCTTCTTAAAATACAGAATATACAGGATTTTAAGGAAAATCCCAACTCATCCACCCAACAGTGATTTTTTTTTAAATATTGATCCATAAACACAACTATAAAACATGTGGATTAGTGTGGATTTTTCTCAAACTCAGCTGGTTTGTGTTTTACTGTAAACATTATTTAAAGAGTTTCAACCATTTCTGCCATACCCTGGTTAGAGCAGGTTCATTTAAGGTGATCTTAGCCACAGCTTTCACTCATCTTTATATTAGTCACCAACTTCATCAAGTAATCAGATCTAAACTTTGTTGGGTTTAACTTTCCCCTTTTGGTTACATGGGGCTAAATTTTGTTCTTTGAGGGGAAATCTCAGTCTAAAATTTTCTTTGTTGCTTTGCTTCTAAGAAAGATTCTTTTAAATACTTCAAATGTAACCTCACTTTATAGATAATATCCAAACATGTGTAACAGTTAGTCATATCAAATCAACTTAAATGGGAGTGGTTTCTAAACAAAACACTGTACTTCCCATAAACATAAAAATCCCCTGATGTCATCGGTTGTCAGTCATGTCAAGTAGATATTATTCATTTAAAACACAATCATGAATTTTGTCCCAAGGGACTTTACATTGCGTCCAGGGACTCTGGGATCAAGAAAAAAACAACTATTGTAATAAACATTAACCTGGAAAAGGGGTGATACAGCATTTTTAAATGTATCTGTTCATAATTATTCTTTAAAACACATAAAACAATATTAACAATTTCCAAATAAAGAATTTTATAGTTTTTTTAATGTGGAGAAATGAAAGGATCAGATGCTCCAACCAGCTCCTTCTCCTTTACGCATGAGCCAGTGGTGATGGGCGGACCGGTCAGTCAGCTGACGCCTAAATACTCCACACAATCTCTGTCCTCAATACATGGATTTCGTCACAGGGATGATTTTCTAGCCAATTACGCACAATGTGGAAATTTTCATGCAACTGCAGGAGGAGGAAGAGCCGCGACTTGGTGCGCTCTCGCTCGGGGATGTGTCGCCTGCGCGAACCGGGAGCCACAGGAGCTGGAGACATGAGGACGGAACCGATTTTATCCCGGTTTCACTGTGGTTTATGATACCGAGCGTACCGTCGCGTACCTGCCCGGGATGGGGAGAAGCACATGGAGCTGCGGTGCCATGATCCTGCTGCTCGTAGTCTGCTGGTGTCGCGCCGACAATCTGGATCCAATCCACTGGACCAGCTCCAACACCAAGTAGGTGGAAACATCAGCTCAACCATGGATGGAGGCAACTTTCTGCTGCTGCTTAATTGATTAATTTCAAACAAATCTTCGATTAATTGGACATTTAATTTCTGACAATTCTACTTAGAGTAAATTGCTGAAGTAATTCATGATGCAACATCTTCTCTAGT
This sequence comes from Polydactylus sextarius, assembly GCA_016801845.1. Classification (NCBI taxonomy): domain Eukaryota; kingdom Metazoa; phylum Chordata; class Actinopteri; family Polynemidae; genus Polydactylus; species Polydactylus sextarius. The sequence goes on from CM028906.1 coordinate 20,527,578, forward strand.
GTTTGGATTTGCTGCTTTTCTTCTGTCATGTATAATTTTAAACGATACAACTTTACTTCCTCTATTATCTGATTACTGATTTGATGTGTAAGTGCAAGAAAAATACTCCACTATACTAGAGGGTGGAATCTCCAGCGTTTCCAATTGACATCAGCAAAAATAGGAAGCTGCAGATTAATTTCCTGTCGATGGACTGAAGTGATCTGAAATGACAAAAACAATTTGAAAACTAAACAAATTTTCAAATAATAATAATGAAAAAAATTGTGGATTATTGAGTCAAGTAGAGAATTAAAGAAGCTGACTTGTGTTGTGGATTAAAATATTTAGTTAAATAATCAGACAATTTTGTTGATGACAATTCTGATCTGATGCAAAAATGCAAAAAACATTCTCTGTAGTGTTGGAATTTGTTGATTTCATTCTGTCATGTATCATTTAAATGATAAAACTTCACTTCCTTGTTCAACTGATCACTGATATGATGTTTGATTTGCAAGAAAAATGTGCAAAATAATTTCCTGAAGCCGAAGATGGTGTCTCTCAGTGTCTTCTACTTAAGTGAGAAGCCGAAACTGACAGCGTCTTGATTATCCAAACTGCAGATTCATTAACTGTTGACTGACTGAACGACACTATTCATCTTTAAGTTAAATATCTTTAGGTTCAGTTTTAGGATCCTCAGATAAGAAACAATCTGAAAATGTCACTTTTTTTTTTAACGAGAAATGTGATTTATCACGTCAAGCATGGAATTAAGATAAAAATGTTTCAGCCTGTTTGGCTGTTTAACAGGTTTATATTTTCTACTTTCTCTCCCTGTGCACAGGTTTAGTCCAGGCCAGGGTCTGGTCCTGTATCCTCAGATTGGTGACAAGATGGACATTGTGTGTCCTCGTGCGGATGCCTCCTCAGGAGGGAAGGAGGAGTTTTACAGAGTCTACCTGGTCACCAGACGTCAGATGGAAAGCTGCATCATCGACAAGACGGATACGCCCCTGCTCAACTGTGACAAACCTCACCGGGACGTCAAGTTCACATTCAAGTTTCAGGAGTTCAGCCCCAATCTGTGGGGTTTAGAGTTCCTCAAGGGGAAGGACTATTACATCACCTGTGAGTTTTTGGAGTTAAAACCTGACATGTTTTTTTTCTTGTTGTGTGGAAACATGAGCTGCTGGTGGCTACAGGTGGAGCAGGATTTGAATCAATGGTAGCAATTGTTCTCCTGAGAGATGAGGAGGAGGAGGAGGCCATCATCCTCCGCTCCCCCTGAGTTTGTCAGTTTGCGTGAGAATCAGAAAATGTGGCCTCGTTATTGGGCTGCTGTCGGTTAAACCAGCATCTTAGCAACAAATGATGCATGAGAGAGTGAGAGAGAGAGAACAAGTCCGACCGTGCAGTGTCATCGGCCTCGTCGTGCTCTGACAGCACACGTCTCTCTGGCAGGTCAGAGTGATGAAGGGCTTTACATGCCCCAAATCACACAAGGCTTTTACAGCATCAGGCAGATTTGACTGGAGCTTTCATGGCAACGTAGCTTGTAGCCTGCGAGATGTTGTTATCTGACCTAAATGCTGCTAACAAGTTGACGTGTGTGTGGACACGAGGATGTGGACGGGGTGAATGAGAGTTTATGATCCACTTATTTCTTAAAAAATAAAGAGCCCCATTATTTATGCATCATGTTGCATCTAGAGCTGAAGTAATTAGTTGACTCAATAAAGAAATATTTATAGATCTACTTCAGGGATTTTTTGATTAAATATATTAAATATCTGGATTTTATAAGGTTACTCTTTCTCTTTCTGATAAAACCTAATTTAAAGGTTGACATGTTAGATTCTTGGAAATTTTTGCAGAACAAAAACAAATAAACAAACAAAATAAAAAACAATTAATTCTTTTTGGTGCATTGTTGCATCGTCAATATACAGTATGTAACATAATAGACATTGTGTGATTTTTGTGTTTGCATTTTCTTGCATTAAGTGATGCAACATTTTGCAACTTAAACGGTCTGCAAAGACATCACGTGATGAAACGAAGCACTGCCTGATGATCTAAATGAACATTTTCCTCTCTCTCTTTGTATCAGCCACATCTACAGGCGCCCTGCAAGGCCTGGACAACGCCAATGGAGGAGTGTGCAGAAGCAAATCCATGAAGCTGGTGCTTAGAGTTGGACAAAGTAAGTAATCACGTATGGATCAAAACAAACTCAAAACAAAAGGAAAAACAACAACAACAATAACTATTATACCCCGCCTGTTATTAGACTTGCATTTCAATAATATCACCCCCTCTCTGGAAATGACTAAGTGGTCAGATAATCTCGATCATCTATTCTTTTCTATTTGACGAGAGATTTCCGTTGTGAATAATCTCAAATCCTTAATTCAAACCACTGGCAGCTTAAGACCAGCTGTATTATCTCTCGTGCCATCGTTCAGTCTGGTTGTTGCAGTCGCTAATCTGTTTGTTTTAACGTGTGTGTGGCAACATTAGATTAACCGAGCATCCTTTATATATATATATATCTATATATACATATATATACATATATATATATATATATATACACACATATATATATACATATACACACACACACACACACACACACATATATATATATATATATATATATAGATATAGATATATATATATCTGTGTGTGTGTGTGTGTATGTGTCTATTAAACTTTAATAAAGCAGATTGTGGACACATATCTGCAATATATCAAACACATCCTGAAACACACATAAAGAAACAAGCGTGTGTAATGTTCTTGATCATACATGTGACTTATCTCAGTTTTCTCCACATGATTAAGACACATCAACAGCTGCTGTGTTTCTCTCTGAATGTTACTAAAATTTTTGAAAACTAAATCTGTTAAAGCCCCGAAATTATTAGATTATATTTTTTTTTTTACTCCTTCTGGCCTCAGAAATGTGAAGTGTTATTCAGATTAATTATTCAACAGTTTGAGTTAAAGATGAAAAATCAGCATTTTGTGTTTTTCTTTTTCTCAACTGATCGTAACTGGAAATATGAGGCTGTTTTTCTGCTGTGTTTACTAAAGCTACTGGTGTAAACAGCAGCAGAATATATGAAGAACTCACATTTAGTTGTAGTCTTGTGTTACCGTCTAAAAATGGCACATTTAAAGTCCCGTCGCTGCAGTTTCCAGCTCGGAGGTTTTAGTTTTCCAGTTGAGCTATGACCAAAGATTTATCTTCAACTGAAATAAACACGAATATAAACATACTGTCAGTGAAACAAACAGATACATAATTATTACTTTGTATCATTAAAACATGAGAGGTCTGAATTAAATGTTATTTTATCTGTAGTTAAGTCAAAGGCCATCATACTTGTCCCTGTTTTCCTTCAAACAGTCTTTTTTTTTTTTTTTTTTTTTTTGTGTAACTTAAAGACGTGAGCAGCAGCTCCAGGCTCCAGCGCTCAGGGACTTCAGAGGGAATTAAAAAGCAGTGGTGGATGAAATATAAGAGTCGATTTTCAGATTTTTTATTTAGGTAAAAGTAGCAACAAAATAATGTAAAAGAAAAAAAGACATTTGTATGTAAAAGTCAAGCTTCATAAAAATTCACCTACAGAATTATAAACAGTAACGTCATGATAAAGATAACAGAGGACATCACTGTGGTTGGTAAATGATCACATGACATTATTAGATTGAAACTGATTCTTATCTGAACAGTAATTAACTACTAATGACGGAAAATGATTTAATTTAATTTAATTTCAGTTCTGATTCATAAACCTTTAAGTTTTCTTTTTCGACTTATTTCTTTTTCTTGTTTTTGTTTAAATAATTTTACTTCTTTGTGTCCTGAAATTATATTTAAATCAAACAAAATGAGAAGTTTAGAGGTGAACACACACTTTTACTTTACACTTTTTTTTTTTTTTTTTAGTTTATCGTGTTTTTCTTAATGGTGAAAAGTAAATCAAAATCAAAGGTATCAGATAAATAAAAAGATTAGTTATTTCATTCTGAAATGTAGCAAAGTAGAAGAAGAAAACACTAGTAAAGATAAATATCTATAAATTTCATCAAGTCAGAAAGTACCAAAGCCACAAACTCCCAACTTTTAATCCCTACATGTAAATAATCATAATTCATTTAGAGTCTTTCTAACCGTCATAACTTCCAGATTATTCATATGCTTTATATGTGTCATTTTCTCAAATGTCACATCAGAAGACGTTAAACAACCACAACATTTGGGGATTTCCCCTTTTTTCTACTTGATTTCCTTTGTTTCCCAAAAAAAAAAAAAAAGAAAAGAAAGAAACCTAAAGGAAAAGTGTGAATCGTCTTCACTGACTCATGTTTTATTCAAATTAATGGTGTAAAGAGTGAAAACATTAGTGATAGTTTTGTGACTCAAAACACAACTTGTGCAGTCTAAAGTAGGTTAGAGAAGAGTTTCCCTTCTTCTTCCTGTGATTTGTTTTTACTTGATTTACTGTCGATGCAAAAAAAAAAAAAAAGAAAAAGAAAAAAGAGTCAGTCCAGAAACCACTGGGACAAAGATGCTGTGAAATGTGAAGTATTTGGCTGAAGTCACAGTGTTTTTGTGGTTTTATTCAGATTATTTGTGTCATGTTCTTTTCACTTCAGGCTCTTCAGATCCACCTTCAACTTTCCAGGAGTCGCCCACGAGGTTTCCACCGAACAAAGGAAAGGCCAAAGGAAACTCTGTGAAGGAAAATGATAGAGAAAACAAAACGGGTACAAACACAGATCACAACCGTTATGTGGATTTTTTGACTCGTGACTTGTGTGTGACTTTACACATGAGAGACTATTGTTTTATTTATTCAGTTATTTATTTTTGTTCCATGTTTTAACCTTTTAATTCAACCCTTATTATGAAAGGATGAAGGTGGCGATGATGATCGATTGATTATTAGTAAAACTAATGTGTTCCCAGTGAAGATTAAAATCGTTCCAAACTGGTCACAAATAAAATCCAAAAGGCAAAAATAGGGATTCATAGTTTTTTTTTTTTTTTTTTTTTTAGAAACGTTACGTTAGATGATTTATTTGGAAACATTTTTTTTTTTTTAAATTACAGTTTAAAATGATGTTGTTTTGGCACAGATGAAGAAGAAATGTGAGGCTACTAAACTCTGGACAAAGTGTTCATCATCAGCATCAGTTCATCATTGTTTTTGTTAATCTTTTCATGGGGAAGCATGAAATGATTTTTAAAAATATATATTTTGCAAAGAGACAATGATTTAAATTCTATATAGTTTCACCAAAACACTGGCACAGAACACCAGCTTAACCTATAAAGAGGGATATACTTTTCTGTTACATAAAAAGTTTCCTTGAAATAAAAAAAATTTGAGACCATACTGATACACCACACACTGAGGATATTTCTCCTTAAACTGTATAATATAAAAGTGAATATTGGCTGATTCAGTGTCTGTTTATCTAAAGATTAGATGGTATTCTTCACTGATCAGCTGTGACAGAGATGTTCAGCCCTGATCAGGCTGCACCAGATTATGAACTGAGTGAAACTGTTTTTACCTTTCTCAGTAACATGTCCTGATTTACTCTGTGTCTCGTGACAGACACAGGTTCAGAAACTGGACGAACAAACCCCGATGGAAACGCCAGCGGTGGATCTGAACCTCGCCTGTTTCTGTGGGTTTTCTTTGTCTGTGCCATCGTCCTCCTGGTCGTCATCGTTCTGTCCGTTCTGCTGTGGAGGTACCGTCGCCGTCACTGCGTCCCGGACAACCAGCAGTCCACCTCCGTGTCCCTCAACACTTTGGCTGTGCCCAAGAGAGACAGCATCAGCAGCGACAACGTCGGCTCAGACCTCAGTGACGTCGTCTTTCCTCTGCGAGCGTCTGACAGCATGGTCTGTCGTCACTACGAGCGTGTGAGCAGCGACTACGGGCCCCCGGTGTACATAGTTCAGGAGATAACACCCCAGACTCCCACCAACATCTACTACAAAGTCTAACTCTAATGACAGTCTCTTACTAAGTTGTTGTTGATAATCATATATTTCAGCCACTCAGGCTGCAGTTTGTCTCACATTACTCTGATGCCTACAACTGTAAAGTTTGTAGAAATGAAGAAATGTGGGGAAATTTAGAAAATAATCTGATACAGACAAATATCAGCTGAGACTGAGTCTCACAACACAAAAAACTGTTGAAGCACTTGTTGAAGAGACAGAGAAAATCCATGTATTGTAACTTGTCTGTTTGTGTCCAGAAAAAAGAAATGAAGACAAAAATCCACAAAACTTTATTTAATTTATTGAAAACTAGATGAAAAAGACACATTTTGAATTCACAAGCACTTAAATATAAACTTTTCATAACTGAAATGTGTCAAATATCAAATGTTCAGTTAAATGAAAATCAGGATTTAGTGACTTTTATTAAAGTGAAACATTCGCAACGATTCCACGTCAAATCTTTCTAATCAATGCAGCTTCTGTTATTTTGTTTTTTTGAGCGTCATTATCAATTAAAACAACCATAAATTTCATCATCTCACTTGAATTCTCATTTTCAGTTTCCCCCCAAAACCAAAACCAGGGTTAAAGCTTCTGCTTCACGAGGACGACATGAAGCAAAAAAAAAAAAAAAAGTCTATAATTTGCAGAACACTAAGCTGTATGTTGTCATGCGTGCAAACAGAACGTGATGAGTTCAACAGAAAGTTGCAACAGGACAGAGATTTGCATACGGCTGCAGTTCAGATCACATCAGACCAGATCACTGTCCCGTTCTGCGTCTACAGACACTGCATTAGAGTTTTAAAACTTTCTCGTGTTTCCAAATGTTTTCTATTTTAAAACTAAAAACAGTTTCTTGGATGATTTTTTTTTTTTTATTTATTTTTATTTTTTTGGTAGTTGAAAGCATAAAATCAGACACTGTCCATGGGAGCGTGTCTCTTCATTACGCTTGTAATGATGCTCCAGGGATAGTGACTGTCACTCTGCAGTTTAAAGCACCATGTTCAGCTTTCACCCTGTTTTATAGGTTTAGGGATGAATGGACAAAAATATGACATCGAACAAAAATAGAGTTATTAGGAACAGCTGGAATATCTTATCTCCAAATAAGAGTCTTTACTGTTATTCTGACTTAACGTCTCTTTCAGCTGCAGTGTAATTGTTGCTCTAATCCACCTATAGAGTCTAAAACAATGAAATAATCCATAAAGGTAAATGTATTATACTTTTAACATAAAAACAGGGAGCGTTTAATTGTCTCATCGCGTCTCCTGTGGCGCTTGTAAGCGGCATTCATGGGCGAACATGTTTCATGCTCCTTCATCCACATCATGCAGCACATTTTCAACCTGTCAGCTTCTATGAGCTTCTTCTCCACCAGGGACGTCGCTGCCGCCTCTGAACACATGAAGCCACGATTTTCTCTCACTCTACATGCATCCAACAAGGACATCGTTTCTTTACAGAAAACACCAGCAAGCTGACTTTTTAAAGGTAATTTTTATTTCTTAATTTTTGAGTGAACAAGGTTATATTCTCCACAGTGAATCGCCTTTTTTCTTTTCTCTCTCGACTGTAGCCTGATATGAAAAGTTTAATAAAGAGCCGCAGATGACAGACGTGCACGGCCTCATTCTTGTCCTGCAGCAAAAAGACAATTGCCCCTCTGGCAGGAGATGCGTTTAAACTATCTGAGGGAGAGTTAATAGAAGCTGTGTCAAAGATAACTTCATTATTTCTTTCTATAATTGACTTCTTTAATAGACTAGGTCACTCTAAACCATTCTTACTGTTTTCAATGGGGAAACTTAAGATCTTGACTGTTCTAAAAAAAAAAAAAAAAACATATTTGGTCACATTGAACTTCTTGTATTTTGCCACAATGTGAAAAAACAAAACAAAACAAAACAATGTAACATACATTTGCATCTGACTCGTTGTCTGTGTGCATGTGCATGTGTCTTCCCACCCCCTCGCTCCAACTGATCCTTGCTCTTGTGGGATGTTTTCGTCCAATGCGAAGCTTCACAGCTGAATGGATCGTGGTCAGGCGAGGTGAGTTCAGTTGACCCCGGGGTCACGTCGAGACAATGGAGGCCGAGCTTCTATAGGAAAGAACAAAACAGAGACCCCCAGGCCCCTGTCGTGGGAGGGGCTTGAATACGACAGGCCATTTTAGGAAAAAAAAAAGAAAGAAAAAAAGGGGCAGAAGTGGTGCAACAGCAGCAGCAGCAGCAGACGGGATGTTTTGGATCTCAGGTACAAACTTGAGCAATCTTGTTTCAAGTTGTGTATTTTTTACTGAGAAGCATTTAAAGTGCAAAAATAACCAAATAATATCATATTATTTAAATATATACGTTTTTCAACTGTCAGATGCAAAGTATCCTGAAATGCTTTTGTAAGTGATTCCTACTCTAATAAATCTTTTATAAACATTTGTGCAGAGAGTATAGACCTTTAAGAAGGAGAAGAAGGAGGAGGGGGCAGAGGTGGGTGGCGTCTAATAAGGAGAGGCATAAGCTTTTATCTGACCCCACGGGACAATGTGAAGTCTACAACCTCTCTCTGCGTCCACCCACCCCCACCTCACTTCCATATGAAGAGGAACTAGCCTCACCACTGGCTTTGTGTGGGGGGTTGGGGGTCATGACTGAGCGCTCCCACTCCCACAGTGAGCCCAGAGAAGTAGAGAAGGAAGAGAGAGACTCTCTGCTTTTTAGGGTGAAAAGTTTTCTACTCGTTGGTCACTTTGATTAAAACTGAAATCGAACAGGAGAAAGAGCAGAAAAGGAAAAAAAAAAGGACAAAAGTGGAAGATATAAATCTTGAATTGTGTCTCAGAAACATCATCCATGTAAAGAGTTGTAAAGCGCCGACTTCTTCGATTTTCCTCCTGAATCTCAGTGTTTCAAAAAAAAAAAAAAAAAAAGACTTTTCTTTTTTTACACAACAGAAACTTCAGTGATGGGGAAGTTGTGGTTAGTGTCTCCTCTTACAGTTGAAAAACCATCATGGCTTTTTTTTTTTTTTTTTACAGTACAGAGTTTAGTTTGATAGTTCCCTCTGCTGGTCACCTCTTAGACTGTGTCACACACATGTTTGTCACAATTTACAGCGTTTAAAATTTTCAGATAAATTATATAAAAACAAACAAACAAACAAAAAAACAAGCATTTTTTCTACATTTAGTCAAACCTTCTTTAAACATATAAGGAAACAGAATTGAACTGAGAAGCTTTCATTCCTTTGTAATTAAACACAGATGTAAATGTTTTCTGTGTTTTCTTTTTATGATTTTCTTTAATTGTATTTACATATGTGTTGTGAACAAAAACATCACATGAAGGATTCTTTCATCATGACTCCTACAGTGGTAGTTTTCACCACTGGATGATGTTATACTGGAAATCTGAAATGAAATCATGCAATAGTTTTACTTCTTCAGGCCTTTAAAAAAAGATCTATTTGAAATCATCTGACTTTAGTGGAAGTGGTGACAGATCCTTAAACATATGAAAGGTAAAAATTGGTTTCAAGAAAACTGATACAATGATTTTTAAGATTTTGTCACGTGAGGAATAAATCAAAGTGTAAATAATCATAAACATATTTGAAAATGCAACAATCCACCAAACTTTCATCACACGCAAATTATTGAAATTTCTGTAAATGCAGAAAATTTCAACACGGATCGTGGGCTCGTATTGATCTATGCTTTGAATTATATTTAAACATTTCTTTTTATGAACTACTGAGATTTTACTTTACTAAACTACATACAGAAAAATTGCAGCCAGATTTTTTTGATCCCGGGGCCCACATCCTGTCTGAGGGCCCCGAATTTGTTGCAATCCTTGGCTTCTCTTCTGTTGTGGTTTGTTGGCTTATGCCTTTGCTCATAAAGTCTCCACAACATACAGACATTTTGTTTTAGATCTGAGAAGAAAGAGAGAGAGAAAAAAAAACAAAAAACAAAAAACAAACATGGGCGTGAGCACAATTACTGTGAGCATGAAAATTTACACAAACTTTTGGTTTGTTTCACAAAAGAATTCAAGTCACGAGAGACAATTGTTATCCTTCACCATTTTATAATCCTGAACAAGTTTTAATTACTATGATTTTTCACACGGCACAAACCAAACATCTGTAGTTTTATATCATTTGTGCTTTTGATGTGTATTTTCTTTCCTTGAGAACTACTTTAAAGCTGACACGCATGTTTAAACACGATTATTTATATTGATTATAAAAACTTGCTTGACTGCTTTACTTATTATTAGGATTATTATTTTGCACATTTCAGTTAAAAAAAAAAAAAAAAAAAAACGTGTTCCCCCAACACATGGATCTGATTTATTTGTAAAACCATCTGAACAATTTTTGTGGATTTTTTTTTTTTTTTTGTGGTTAAAATCGTATTCAAAACGGAAACTTTCAAACCCCAAAACTCATCAACAAATCTTTATAAATCAATTCAAATAAACATTTTCATAGAAAAATATCAGAAAATGAACTGTAATATAACATTACTGTTGACTTACTGTGATTTATTTACCTTAATCACGTCTCATTGAGCATTTAATATAAATCTATCTATCTATCTATCTATCTATCTATCTATCTATCTATCTATCTATCTATCTATCTATCTATCTATCTATCTATCTATCTATCTATCTATCTATCTATCTATCTATCTATCTATATTTGGTTACATTAGTTTATATATATGTTACTCAACTATTTATTTATTCTGAATCAAACTGAACATGACTGATTATTTGCTTTATCATTTCATCTTTAAAGATTGTCTAAATTTACTCATTAAAATCTTTAAAAACTCAAACTGCAAACTCAAAAACTACAATTTTTCTGTTTTATATCTATGTTAAAATAAAATCAACAAAACCCATACATTGTTTAAAAGCTTTATATGTGTATTTTTTAATATCGTGGAGCAGCAACAGGTTAATTAGTCGTTTTATTATTGTGTATAAATATATATATATATATATATATAAATTATAATCCATATAATGATTTTGATTAAAATAAAAAACAAAAAAATAAAACGGATTGTTTGTTTGTTTGTTTTTAAATTGCTTTATTTAAAAACTTAAATGTCCATGAAGCCATGTGACTAAACAGCTTGGATGTGCGTGGACACATAAATATATGTGTTATAATAACTAACATCAGCGGTGATGAATGTGTGTGTGTGTGTGTGCGCGCCTCTGCTTCCTTAGGAGAGCTTGGTTGGAGCAGTGTCGGAAGTACCGTAGTTTATGTATGCTAATGTGCAGAGTTGGGGGTTGTAGCTAGATATTTACGTTCAGTGGGAGCCGCCCTTCATTCACCCACATGGTTACCAACTGGTCGCCTTCGCGCCACTTTCCTAACCCCGCAATCATTTTTAACCAGCGTTTCTTGGCTGTAAATGCACTCGGATTTCTCTCCGTGTTTCGTTTTTTTATCCAGCGGTTAGAAAACTTTTCGGGATAGTTGCGTATTTATTCCTTTTTTTTTGTCGGAAAGAGAGAGAGAGAGGAGGGAGAGAGACTGCACGGCAGCCCCAAGCAAGTCAGCGAAGATGGTGGATTTCGGCTGGTGAGTGTCTGCCGAGCGCATGTTTATCGGCAAAGGAAGTCGCGTTTCGGGTTGTTTTTTTAATCTTTTGTTTTTTAGGTGAATGAAATTAACTACAGTGTGTTTTCTGGTTGTTTTTTTACGCTTCTTTACATCACGCTAACGGAGGGTTATATCAGTACAGTTAGACATAAATGAGATGTTGGCGATGAAAACAGTGTAACGTGAGGCGCATGGCAGCCCCCTCAGCTCCACCATTGAGGGAATGAGGGAGATTTGAAAAAGCTTGTCCGAAGCTTTTCGCTCCTCGCTTCGCTTTAGCTTGCTACTTTACATAAAATACCAGCTTTTTATATCAACGCATTAATTTAAATAAAAACTCAATTGTGATATTTTAAAAGTAAAGTTTATAAATCTGGTTAATTCGCTGCTCAGACTCGAGTGCAGTGGTGTGTGAGTTAAAGTGCCCCCCAGAACAAAGCAGCAGCACATGGGGCAGTTGTAGGCCGCGCGTTTTAGCTTAGCTATATTAGCCTAGCCGCATAAACTTAACGTAATGGTTTTGCGACACAATCACAAATCTATCATCATAAATGCGTTTAGTCCTGTTAATTTAAAGATAGAAGTGTATAAACACGATAGAAACAGCGGTGTGAGGACCCGTTGGTGTATTTTCAACGTGTGTGCTCGTTTGTTGTTTGCTAGCTAATGCTAATCAGTGTCGTCAAACTCAACTCCCCATTTTTTTTATTAGCCTGATAAACGATCGTTAAAAAATAATAAAGAAAAATCAGCTGCTACACTAATAACAGTCAGGTTAGTCCCGTGTAAACACCCGTGATATTTAGGGTAAATTAGAGTTAACGTTAACAACGGTTTGCCGTGTTTTCACCAGGCTAGCACCAGTGCAGCAGCAGTTAGCATAGCTAAGTGCTGCTAGCACTCCGCTCCTGCATGGACCGGGCTAGCCTTGTTTTCTTAAAAGCGCCCGAAACCGCGTGTCAACTGTGTTTTCCACCTTGATTGAAAACACATGAATTAATATATGTTTTTAAAAAGTGTGCAACACTACGTTTAGCGTTTAGCTTTGATCGGTTTTAAGGCGTTTATGCTAAGGTTGGCGCACTTCGAGGCGCCATGTTAAAGACGGGTGGGGGAGGGGTGAACAACACACCGTGTCTCGCGCAGGCGCGCCCGTGTCGCAGGGACGCGGGCCTCGAGCTTCGCTGCTCATTCATGTTTTCACTGACCTCGTGCTGCTGCAATAAATCATAACATCATTATCGCACGACAACAAATCTGTTATATTCGTCGATTGACCGATGCACATTTCTTAGAAACACAAAAATGCAACCCACGCGCCTTTTATATTATAATTAATTACTTGCACGTGCGCACGGATCTAACTGCGCATGTAACTTGTTGCAATATCATAAAGTCCTATAATATTTAAAATGTCGTTTGTGTGTTTTCAGATCCATCATGACACTCAGGACCCTAAAATAACGGAGCAGAGTGACCGTCTTCCCCCGTGGCGCTGGAGGGCAGTGATGCTGTAATCAGTCTGTGTATTGTCAAAGTGCTTACAGTGCAGGTAGTACTATGTAATACCTACTGCAGTGGAGGCACTTACAGCAATACTCTTGACACTAAATTTGCAGATTCTTATTATCAATGTTAACATGTCAATTGAAGTACTGTCTTTGTGCTAAGGTGCATCTAGTGCAGATAGTGAAATAGACTAGCACCTACTGCCCTAAGTGCTCCTTCTGGCATAAGGGGCTGTGATATGCACCACCAGAACATTTTCTTTTGTTATTACAATAATTTCTAATTGGGCTCAAATATCTTGCAGTTCTCTGCTAGTTTTGCATAGCTGCACTACAAGAATAGATGAGTTGTGCAAATCTATGCAAAACTGATGGTGGCCTGCTTGCTCTCCACCTGTTTAGATGTTTCGGTTTTGGGGGTGTAACATGCAAACACAACCTTGTGATTGTGTAAACCGCCTTGTAACAGTCTATGTAAGTATTTACCAGTTACCGTCCTCCTCTGACCTGAGTTTCAGCAGTACTAAAGTGCTTATAGTGCAGGTAGTGTTTTTCTCCCATCTACTGCAATGTAAGCACTTGAAGTATTTCTAACTAACGGCATCTTTGTCAAGATCAGAGTCTATCGTTGTTGTCAAGTGTGAATCATGACTCGGTCAGTTTTGCTGGTTTGCATTCAGCTTTAACTGATGTTTGCTGTGCAAATCCATGCAAAACTGACTGAGCTGATGACGTGTACTCCGGCAAGTGGGATTTCTCGTCATTAATGTGTTTTTTTTATTCTTCTGCTGCACACATACTCAGTGTGTGTGTGTGTGCGATATGTGAAGCTGTCCCTTCCTGTGCAGGTGGGGATTAGTGGCAATGCTGTGTACCTGGAGGTATTGCACTTGTCCCGGCCTGTGTAGGAACGAGGAGATGGTGGCGCTGACCTGAATATTGAAATCTGCTGTTCATAGTTACATGTATAAAATGCATGTTTGAGTTGCTTAAGTGTAATGTTACTCTTAATTCATTAAATTAATTACACTCATATCCCTCTGATTGTATTATTATGAGCTTAGTTGCACATTGTGCATTGTAGCTAACTTCTTCCCCCTCTCAAATATTAATATCATGAAAGCATTGAAATCATCTTCTATCACCATCTACTGATCTTGTAAGAATATGAAACAAACATGTAAACAACATTTTTGTCACCAACTGTTTACAGACAAATACCTTTTTATTTTCTACACACTTCACTCAATTAAACTATTAATTACTGATTGTTTATACACTGCAATGTTCTAATTTTGTAACGTGGAGCTGAGGTTGTAGAGGTGATGTTTTCTACAAATGCACTGATCTAATCTAGAATATGCCACATTCAAAAAGACTCTTAATGTTAAATATTCAGCTATTACACCAAAGAATCATCTTAAATGTATAGTTTGGCTTCAATCTGAGTTATAAGGTTTATAAAGTTGATTGAAATCCTTAAAACATATGAAAATATCGAAGCTGGTCTGGACAAAATATCCAGGGAATTTTAGCAAATAATTTTTAAAGAGGAAATGTATGAACATTTACATACACATGCAACATGTATGTTTTTATCCCTGTAGTTCAAGTGTAGTGAGGGTTAATGATGTTAAATAATGTAATTAAATTTATTTATATAAGCAAATAAAGACTTTTAAAAACTGGTTACGCGGTTAAGATTTTGAAAGTTGAACCAAATCCTTAAAGTTTTGTCAAATATTTATGAAAATATCATAATTGCATCATGAGATTGTTTGGGACAATATCTTCAATGCATTTGATGGTTTTGTATTTTAAGGGAAATCCATGAACTTTTATTTATTTATTTATTTTTCATTTAAAGAAATTATATACAGCATGCACAAAATTATTTTTAGTTAGAGTAAGTCTGGTAATGATAGAAGTGATTAAGTGTCTTATATTTACAAATAAATAAATCAGGCTTGATATTTGCATGAAATACGTTAAAAATTAATTTATTTGTTTTATGTTAGAAATAGAAATAGATTCACGGCCCTACCCCTTCACCTTGTTTTCTGTCTCAGTTTTGAGGATTTAATTATTATGAAAAACAGACCAGGCGTTTGTAGCTCAGAGTTTGAGGTGCGACCACTAGATGGCGCTGTCCGGCTTCCGTCCAGCTGCGGACGCGGCGGCGGCTGCAGGTAACGCTCCGGTTCCGCCTCCGCCGTCGGTCCAACCAGCTCGGACCAAACACAACATGCCGCTTTCACACGAGTCGCACCGCTGCAACTTTGTCTACGCGTCTGGATCCGGATAAAAAACCTACGACCACATGGTCCAAGTTAAACCCACAGATCTGTGATGTGGACTCGGACTCACCTGAAACCTGGACTGACATAGGTTCATAAGAAAATCAACCAACTTCCAAACGCACTTTTTACTTTTTCTCTTTTATTTTTTTTGTTGGAGGATTAATCCGCTGGAGATGGGTGAAATGGGTTCTCTGTGGACGAACAGCGTTTTCCTCCTGGTTTGTTGCTGTGGATTCAGGTTTGGAAACTCGAACCGATGCGACGAAGTCCGCAAAGTTTTCCAACTCAGACAAATTGGACCAAATCAGTTGGTACCTCTCAGTCCCAGACCAGGTATTTTGGACACAAATTATTGTCACATTTCTTTATTTTTCCATTTCAAATCAGAAACGAATCTACTTCTACTTCCTACGGAGATTTTAACCTGTTATTTTCTTGTCTGATGGCTGAAAAACACACCTTTTAAGACATTTCACAGGCGTGTGTGCGTTTGAGATAATAATATAGACAATCACTGCTTTAAGCTGTTTAAATCACATCTTTTTTAAAGTAAAAATACTCAGAGGAAGAAATGAAGTATGTGTCAAATCTTCCCCTCAGGGTGATGTCTAATCTTTGGATTGATCTGCTCCAGTTTCCTTACATGTTGAAATATTTCAAATCTTCTCATTTTAAAACTCATTTCATGCTGAGAAATATGTTTGCAGATGGGTTCAACTTAATAGTCAATAAAAGCAACATCATTTATTATCACTTCTTGTTGACTTCACTCTGCATGAGTTGGTAAAAAAAGTGCAGTTTTAATCCTGTGGAACTGCAAAATAAAGCTGCTGAGAAACACAAACCAAACTCTGCTCCCTTTGGCCGGCTAAGGCAGATAAGTGGCTTTCTGGGATAAACAGGAATTATTTTGTGTAAAGTTAGGTAAACTAGGCTTCACTTAACTTTCTGAACACCACCCATAATGTAATTCCTCATGATGGCTCTCTACAAGATTTGGGGAAGGAATTATGGGTGTGGATATTTCATGTGGGCAGTAATCGAGTGCCGCTTTCTGTGCTCTTCTTGGAAAAGTAAATCTCAATGGTGTTGAGACCAACCTGCCACAAACTGCTCTCTATAAACTCCATCACTCTTTTCCTGTGCTGCTGCTGCTGCTGCTGCTGCTGTGGAGGAAATGGATTCAGTTGACAGAAAACCCTCAAAAGCCTCCTAAACCTCTAAATAACCCTTATAATGCCATCACCACTCCTGCCCCTTAAACGCCTCTTTGCAGATTTAAACCTCTGTGTTGGTTCTTTTGCCGAAATTACAAATTGAAAAAAGACTTTTAAAAAATCTGAGATAAATTGTGTTCAGTGGGTGTCTCCTGTAGTTTAAGCTGCTGATTCAGTAGCTACTGACCCTGTAAAAAAAACTTGCTACTGTTTAAATCTGCACCTCCTCTGACCTTTCTGGCAGCAGATAAATGCTCCGAGTCCAAATTCATCCTGACACTGGAAAGATGGAAATCGTTACCGTGATAGATGCGGATTAATGTGCTGAAATAAATCAGCTAGTGTAATGAGAGGTGGCAACAGGCAAGAATCGATTCTTGGGTGTGATTTTTATTTTTTTATTTTTAATTTGTCAGAAGTTATCTATAATTGGGCGTGGGCCTGTGGAAAAATAACCTCCAAAAAAATTCAAGGAATCTGTTCCTATGTCGGAGGCATGTGGGTTGATAAAATAGCCAAACAGCTTTCAGATTAGGTCAAAACACAGCAAGTCAGAAGTCCATCACCTGAGCCAGAAATAATTTGAAAAAGAAAAGCTGTTGTCTGCGGTATTGGAAGTGGAAATGGTTGTGGGAAGTGATTGGGGTGAAAAAGCGAAGCCTGAGGTGCTTTCATGTTGTCTTATCTGGGAGAGTTTGAATTCCTCCACGTGTGCCATCGCCTGCTCCTCTGCTCTCTCCTCGAGCTGATAGCGTCTCTGGCAACATCCCTGCACACGCTTTGCCTCGGCTTGTCAGACGGGCTTTTGCATTTTTTTTTTTTTTTTGGTAGCTTTTAAGATGTTTTGATTGCCCCGTTTCTATGCAGATTGCTTACATTTGT
Organism: Polydactylus sextarius; assembly: GCA_016801845.1. NCBI lineage: Eukaryota > Metazoa > Chordata > Actinopteri > Polynemidae > Polydactylus > Polydactylus sextarius. Next base: position 20,545,147 of record CM028906.1, read on the forward strand.
TCGTTGTAGAAAATCTGAGACATCACTTGACGAGGCGATAACGCTTCGACTCAGATCTTCTCTCAGCATCTACATGTTTTGGTTTTCTTGCTCCACTAAAGCGTTTTTTTCCCTCTTTTTTCTTTTTAAAAACACGTGCATGACAAGAAAAACGCAAACTTTGTGGCTTTTGTACCTGATGTTACCAGGAGCGTAATCTTGATCACCTTATACTTCCTCTATGTTGGTTCAGATTGAAAGATTTCAAAAGGTATTGTCTTGAAATCTTGCACAGAAATTCAGTGATTGTGTGTCTCCACCAACTAACAAAGACTGGATATTTGCGCATATTTGTAGTCCAGATTCTATTGTTTTCCTCAGAATGTCTTGTAATAAACTTTACACCAAACATCATCATTTAAATTTGTCCAACACTTCAGTTTTAATAACTTTCCATCAGCTTCAGCAAACTAAGAAACTCAACAGTGCAACAGCTGCGTTGATGAATGCAGCTTAGGGAAGGAAAGCTGCTCATCCATTTGGACAGTTTCCAACAAGTCCACCATACAGGTGATACTGAAGATAGTCAGACGCACTCACTGATTCATACCTCAGGGCAGTTTGAGGTGTCAAATCCACCAGACATACTTGAAATGTGCAAAGGAAAGTGGAGCATACCCCAGTTTAGGCTTCTCATGTATTAGCATGACTGTACATTAGAGGAACAGAGCGATTGTTTTTCTGGTGATGTTTGAAAAAGCTGGAAAATCAATGTTTCATTTTCATACAAATTCCCAGATGGATCAACCAGATAATTGTAAGACATTTTTATGAGTCTAGATATTCAGAGCAGAGTGATAATAAATGACCCCCTGGGTTTTCAGACATCTATTCTTCAGAGAAACAAATGGTTATCTCTGAGACTCAAGTGTCACAGTAATACATGAGAGGCACAAACTGGGGCTGCCACATCCCATAGAGAAATGACAAAGGTGGAATCAGAGCCTTTCTTAGTGTAAGACGAACACTGAGTCACCTTGGGTCTTACTTTTGTCCCCTTTTTAATCCCTGTGTCTATAACTGTGATGTTTTACTAGGTTCAGATCTTCAGGTGTGCATGTCCAAGAACTTGACCTGCTGCACCAAAAAGATGGAAGAAAAGTACCAGGTAGCAGCTCGAAGAGACATCCAGAACATGCTTCAGATGTCCAGCACCAACCTGAAGTTTCTCATCTCACGCAATGTGGCTGCTTTTCAAGGTAAGAACCGACCGGTTTTATGTGTTTAGGCTTTTCTGCTGAAAGGGTTACACATCCTAAACGCGTGCTGAGATGAGCGCTTTAATGTTTATGTGGATAATTGTATGCGTGTAGCTGTTTGTGTGCACTTCCAAGTATATGTTGAGGAGTTTGGGTTTGTGTGGGTGTTGTAAAAACAGTGGATGAGTCAGTGGCTCTACTTCACAGAGTGAACAGAGCGGGGTCTGTCCTCCTTCCAGATCTACAGCTACAGTCTGATCATGAGATTAGATAGGTTTTCTGTTCCTGTCGAAGTCTAAGGAGGCCGTCTGCAGGGGTAAACGTCTGTCACAGATATGTACTGAGGCCTTTTACTAATAACTCCACTTCCTGTTCAAGGTGTGCTGCTACACTGTGTCCTCCATGGTGTTTAAAGTTTCGGAAAACACCCGTTTGTTTTCAGTTAGCTTGCCTCAATGTTTTCCATTCCTCTTCATTATGTCACTTAGCGCTAACTGGCAGGCAGCGACTTGCCTCTGTCCGTGTGCTGTCCCTGCCCAGTGTGGGATGTTTCTCCCACTTGTGCTGATAGCTGTCATGTGATGGCTGAAATGGGTGGGCAACAAATACAGAGCTTATGACTTGAATGTAAGTCTCAGACGTATCATTAAGCCAATCCACTTTAACGACGCCTCTTAGTTTAAAGACGTGCTCTTATCCTCCTCCTAAAACTCAAATGATTTATAGGAGAGTCTCATGTGATCACAGTGTTTTAGTCGCGGTTTGCAGGGGCAATGCCCTCTTTTTGTCATCAGATGTTTGATGTGTGTACTCAGGTTGTGAAGTTGAACTGAAATAGAAAGATTTTGTTGAAGAACGGCGTCTCTGAAATAATGTTAGTTCAAACTGAAGTCGCAAACATTGGTGGTTTCATGAAAGATGTTTGCAGTTTTTGAAATATGGATAATAACTAAATCAACAAAACGTAACTCCATCTTTCTTACTTTTCTGACTTTCTCAAGCTGTCTACTGAGAATACAAATGTTGTTTTTTTTTTTTTTTTTTTAAAGTCTATGTTTTTTATTTGGTCAGTTGGTGGTGAGAGACCAACAGTGCAGTGGATGTAGACAGTCCTCACACCCTTGTAAAATCACATTTTTTTTTGTGATGTGAAACATAAAACATGATCAAATTAAAAATGTTCACACCCTTTTGTGACTGGGAATTTAGAAAACTGATGTCTGACGGTGTTTAGTACAAACCTGTCATCAATTAAAGTGACTCTGATGAACTCCAAATAAAGTTCAGCTGTTCCATTGGGATTTTTCTGACATTTACTTAGTCACATCCTAAAGCAGCAGCCATTGTCTGCGAAGAGCGTACAAAGCATCAAAGGGACCTCATTGTTGAATGGTATCAGTAAAGGTACAAAAGAATTTCTAAGGCGTGAGATGAACCGTGGAGCACGGTGAAGACAGTTGTCAACAAATGGAGGAAATATGGCACAATAGTAACTTTACCAAGAACTGGACATTGCTCCAAAAAATCATGAAAAGAAAAGAAGAAAACAGATCGGGGAAGCTGCCAAGAGGCTGATGGCAACATTAAAGGAGCTGCAGGAATTTCTGGCAAGAACTGGTCGTCTTCTACATGTAAACACCAATCTCCTATATGTTTTATATGTGCAGGCGATGGGGAAGGGTGGCAACACTGAAGCTGAAAAAGGAGTAAAAAACTCATGTCCAAGTAAATTTTGCTCCAAAAAGCATATGGGAAACTGTGTTCTTGTCTGATAAGTCATGTTAGTGGATGGCTGTAATTATAAAATGCTTCATTTAAAAACAACACCACATCTACGGTTGAGCACGGTAGTGGCAGCATCATATTTGGGGTGTTTTTTCTTCAGCTGGAACAAGGTTTTATTTAAGGTAGAGCCAATTACGAATAGTTCCAGACACCAATCAACTTTGGCACAAAATCTTCAGGAGTCTGTTGCTACTTTACGAGCCAAAGCAAACATCCAAATCAACAAGAGATTAAAGTTCAGGAATGACTCAGACAGAGTCCAGATCTGAATCCAACCGAAGATCTGTGTGATGACCTGAGGAGGGCGCAGTACAGGAAACACTCTCGCAATCAGACTGATTTTTAGTTAAGTTAAGTCCCAAAAGGACTGAATGCTGTAATAAAGTCAAAGGTTAGTGTAGATTTTTCTGTGTCCTTTTTTTTACGTTACAAGAACAAGGGTTAACACGGGTGTGTAAACTTTTTATATCCACTGAAATGATGCATACACACGACGGGCACCATTTCTCCTACCATCACAATGACTTTGTAACTTTATTTCTTTTCTTAGTCTTCTTTCTTTCTTTCTTCCACCTAAACTTCCTGAAACAGCCGTGAACTGAGGATTTGGTTGTTCACACAGGGCACCAGTCATCTAAGGCTGCAGGAGTTGGTAGCTGTTTGAAAATACTCACAAAATGAGCAGCACTCTCATGGTTTCATGTGTGGAATGGCAGCCAGTGTTCGCTGCTGCCAAACCAAACAGAGTTCCCTGTCAACATCGGCTCTCATCAGTCAACAAACACTGGCGGCTGCTTCCAGCATCCAGACGAGCATAAAACAAGTGGCAACAGAAGTTCAGCAATTAAACTCGAATGTTTGAGTCACGACTGCTTTGAATATCACATTCATTAACTCGTTATGTATTGTTTTTTAAAGCTGTTCTTGTGGTGTAGTTAATTTCAGTCCAAACAATTCGATTTGTGCATTTTCCTTTTTTATTGAATAAGTGATAGATTTCCAAAACAGGAATAATTGATTAACGATGTCTTTCAGCTCCAGTGCAGACAGATCTTCTCTTGGTTAAAAAAAAAAAGAAAGTTTGCTACAATCTAAACTGTTCCTTAATACTTATTCAAATGTTGATGCAGACTTCTTGACTCGCAGCCTAAAATATCTGTTTACACACACACACACACACACACACACACTGAGCCACCCACGTGGCATTGTTCTTCTTGGCCGTCGAGGTTTTAGGAGCCTTTGTCGTCGTATGTATGGGAAGCACAGAGGGACAGAAATGTTTGGCAGGTTCTTAGATCTTAACAGAGTCTGGGGGAGAAAAGTAACTGTTTCAGTGCAAACATACAAGTAACACAAGTCAAGCATTTAATCTGTCTGTCCCATCCAGGGAGCGTTCACTTATGCTGAATTAATATGAGCGAGTTGTTTGTTATTCATCCTGAGCGACTGTGGGTTTTTGTTTTGGGTATTTTCAGATTATAATCGAAGTGGAAATGAGCCAGAGACTTTACAGATCATTGTGAAGCTGAAATAAAATCCTGCATTGACTTGTTGCCCTCAGCACTTATTATTATTATTATGATTATTATTGCTGTAGTATTACTGTTCTGACTTAGCGCAGAGGAGGAAAGATTTGTCTTTCAGGAGGTGGGGGCTCCCCTTAGGTTTAGATGGAGTCTCTCAATGACTGGCAGGCTGCACTGTAATTTGAGAGACTACAGAGAACAAGCGGAGTGTATAATGCATTACAACCACAGACAGGAAGAAGGACGAGTTAAAAGGGGGCAGGCTAATGTGGTCATTTGTTTTGTGCAAAGCCTTCAATTAGGCGTCTTTATATGATGAATCTTAAGGGAGAGGGGAACGAAGAAATTAGAGGAATGTGGATGGATACTAGCGAGAAACACCCAGGAGACACAGAGAAATAAAACGAAGCCATAAAATGGTATTTAAAATGCTTTTTTTCCCCTGGGGTACTCGATGTGCATGTTTTTGTGCTTGTAATAGGCCACAGTTAAAAAAAAGAAAGAAAGAAAGAAAGAAAGAAATCTTCAAGGGCATCCTTCATGTAGAAATAGCTCCCTATGCTCTCACAATAATGAGTAACACAAATAAGTGAAAAAAAACAAACGCTTGAGCTGTTAATTATGAGTCGAGCTTCAAAGCAAAAGCTCATCCCACAGCAATGGTTCATTACATGTTTTTCCCTCTTTTTCTGTGCCTGAGCATTTCGACGTCTCGTCCTTAAATGAACCTGACCGCTGCCTTTCAAGTCATTTCACAACAAAAGAAATTTGGGCAAAAAATTGGAAGAATAAAGGCAAAGTCGATGGCGCACCGTCGAGCAGACGGCCTTTGAGCAGCTCAGCACATCACTTTATTCCCTCCTCCTGCTCTCGCTCTGTCAGTCTCTCAGGGCTGCTGCATGTTTTCATTCACTGGTTGTGAGGTTCCTGTACGTCATCCACACAATGCACAAATATGCAGCCTGCTGTGCTCGGCTTTAGGGCGAGATCTTTCTTCATCCTGCGCAGGTTTGTCTTACGTCCATGGCAACCGACCTGTGCAGTCCCAGCGTCCTGTAGAGCAGGAGTCAAATAAAACTCCCAACACAAACCCACCATGAATCAGCTGAGATGCCTGAGAGAGCGTCAGAGGAGGTGCCGTTCAAATCAGAGCTAAATGGTCTGAGCTCGACAGATCAGAGGAATTCCTTCCTCTGGGACCAGCTTTCATTTCAGCAAACTATTTTAAAAGCTGTGCATCGCCTCGTGCTGACCGTACAACCAAGGGATATTCCAGCATCTGCAAAGAATATAATGAGTGTTGCTCCTTCTGTGATGTGATTTAAAGAGATTGTTATAACTGGGTCCCTGATGATGTGGCAACGAATCATGATCAGACTTGATGTGGATTCAGACACACACATTTTTTCACACAGACAAGGGAGTAAAGTAGTTATTCTTTTGAATTATTAGAAATGATTTTAAAAATGTGAATTATAAACTATTTTGAGCATTTTGGCCTGTAATTACCCTCAAAAGAATAATTGTTTTGAGAAATAATCTTAGAGGTTAAAATGTTCTTTCTTTGTTTGTTTATGGATTGTGAGGTGTTAGATCGTCTCCCTGTTTCCATTTCTTATGGTAGATTATGATAGATCTGTTTATTTCCAAAAATGTTTGTCTCTTTTCCTTTTCCTTTCCTAAGTGACACCCACATGTGCATGTGCATGTATCTGAAGACTCATTCATACCATGCTTGAAGAAGTTAGTCAGCCTTTCCGAAGAACAAAGGAATCATAAAAAAAAAAAAAAGTTGTTAGACAGGGAAAATGTGTGTTTGTGTGTATTTTCTTTTCTTTAAATATCCAATAATTCATGTGGCAGCCTCCTCCAGTGTCCCTCCACACGACCGCTTGATGAGCAAGTTGAGAGCGGATGTTATAAATTTAATGCAACTGTTTCTTAAATGTCTGTTGAATGTCTGTGTCATGAAGCTGTTGTGACCATTAACACTCTGTGGTTTGTGGGGTTTTTTTTCCAGTCAGTGTGTCATTTTGGTTTATAGCCTGGGAAAAAAAAAATCTAGTCAACACGAGACAGAGGAATTCATCAGACACCGTCAGTCAGCTATTGGGTTTTTTTATTTGCATTGCCTCTCAATTGTGCACGTCTGCTTTTGCCCGGAGCACAAGTGGTTCAGATGAATGTGAGATCAAACGGTCACAGGACCGAGTGCTTGTGTTGCTGAAGTGGAAATCTATAGTCTGTTCTGCTCAGGATTTTCTATTTGCGCCCGTAAATGCTAATTGTGTCTCTGTTTACCAGCTTTTTAAAGGATCCACTGCACATGTTTTGCTTTTTGAATTGACAGAGGTATGTCGTTGAATGGCAGTGGCCCCAAAGCTCGACCACAATCAACCAACAAATTAGTTTAACACACACTGTGCCAACGACGTCAACACGAGTCGCTGTGGGGGAGTTGTTTTGATCGCTGCTGATTAGACACACAGTGTTCTTAAAGTTGTTGTTTTTTTTTCTAACCCGAGTTTCTATTTCAGTGCATAAATCTTGGTTATGTTAAGTCCAGTAAAGTCAGCTCTCAGTTGGCTGACGCCCATACCATAAAACCACGACATCCTGGGCTTGAATCCTGTAAAAGAATATTTTTAATTTCATTGAAAAAAAAAAGATAGAAAGAAATGATAGAATAACAGACAATAAACTTCAACCTAAACCTTCAAACACACTGAACTCTGAGGCACCTTCAGTGTGAGATGAGTTACGGATTCATCTCTGACAAATTTGACTTTAAAGAAGAAACGTAAATTAAATTTTTTGTCAAACTCAGGAATGTAGAACTGCAGACAGCCATCATGCCAGAACTTGTAGGTCACAAGAAAAAATCCTAGAGGAACAGATATTTTTTCAGGTTTTCAGCTGATGTAATTAGTGTTCAGCTTTTTCTCTGTCATATTCATGTTGTGTGTTGCTGAAACCTTTTTTTTCTCTTGAGGCCAAAGAGGGCAACTGACTTAGGTTTTTTTAGGCTCCAAAAACTGCAGATATGTTGACTTCAACATTTGTTTGAGCCTTAAGTTTGCTTTTGCATTGTTCTCTTTTGTTTATCTGTGTAAAAAGACGCTTTCTTTTCAAAAATACACTTTTGTTCAACTAAATTACCACAAAGTGATTCATGAAACAAATTTATTGTGGACCAATCCAGTTCTAACTAGAAGTTAGGCTACTCCTTAAGCGGTGGTGCTTTGAAGTGTGATGCCTGAATGTTACAAGTAGTGAAAAAACATAAAAACAGTGAAAACATACTGTGTATTTATGGAGACAGATGAAACATTCGTATTGTCAGATAAGGGTTAAGTTAAGATCAAGTTTGTCAAGTTGCATCCATCTGGTTTTTGTTCGACAGAAAACGTCATGGTAGAAGACCACTAGTATTATTTCAAAAACCACATGATTGCAGTTTGTGCCTTTCAGTTTTGTCTGTAAATGTCCAGTAAATGTCACACTTCAACATCCCTCCACTGAGTTTCCACCATCTTATCCTCTACAGCATTCAGACTCCTCTGTATCAGCAAAAAAACTACACAATCTCTGATCTAATTGTTCCTGTTCAGGTTTTATACCAGATACCGTTCCCATTAACAACCAGATACCAGGTTTTAGAGTGACTCAAATCTGATCGGATGAAATCAGATTTTGTTTATACAAGGTCATAAAAAATAATAAAAAATACAAAACTGTTTTGAGTAATTTTAGACTGGTGATGACTAATATGATCACAATAAATGCTGTTGATGTTGCTAATAATATTACTATCTAAAATTTGTAGTAGACAGTAGGAGACAAAATACACTGAAAAGGTGTGTAAGAATGGCAACTCAATTAAGATTTGTAAACATTTTGAGACACAAGGACAGACGTGCAGTTAGTTGTTATCATCTAAGTGAATAAGATATTTAAAATGCACCATTGTGCCATTTCCATGGTGTCAGCGTGACACGTGGATAATTTGGCTTAAACTATGACGTCTTCCTTTTAATTAAATGTTTTTTTTTTGTGTGTGTGTTTGTAGTATCTCCTCTCGCCTATTTGCTCTTGACAAAAAAGATATTGTGTATTGTCTCATTTAACTCATTTTCCACTGCTGACTACTGAGCTTTGGATAAACACAGGTCTTGTATATTTGCTTTAATATTTCAGTGTGATTACCCAGACTGCTCTTTAAGGGTTGTTGTGCAAAAAGTTGCTCTAAAAGCAGCGTTGCAACATCCACCACACTTACCTAAGTGCTCCTTTGCAGTCCACATTTGTCCAAAAATTTCACGTTCAAAACAGTAATTTCTTCTCAAGGACAGATATTGTGCTGTGACCAGCCCTGAACAGCGCTGCATCACTGACTACAGTAACACAGTGTTTCTTTCCAGTAAAGTTTCTATGTTGGTCACAAATTGGCTGCTCGCCTCAGTCAGGGAAAATATGCTGCTTTTTATAGGACTCTGCATTTTAAGATCTTTTGTCTTGAAAAATGAACATTCCTCATGTTACACTTCCCCTTAAGAAACACCAGGCTGACCTACAAAGATGCTGCTGTTTGTTTTATAATGTCAGGAGATTTTAAAACCTCTGATTCTACGATGAAGAGAAGTGGGATGAAAGATTGTTGTTAGAGCTGTTACATGTTGTTTGGGAGACGTACAGTTTGTTAGTTGTTGTGTCTCTGTGTAAAAGATGGGAGGTTCAAAATCCACAAAACACCAACTGAGTGACATATTTGTAGAACTTTAAAGTTTTTTTTAGACTCGACAAGGTCATGACTGTAGCAGTTGGGATCTCGACTTTGGGTCATTTGGTTCATTGCTTTGATTCAGACTGAAATCTCAATAAGTGTCTGATGGATTCATTTAATTTTATTACAGACACTTATGTAGCAGATGACTTTTCCCGCAGAGCCACCAGCAGGTCGAAGTTTTCTCTTATACTGTGATTTTTTTCAATATCTACTGAATGAATTGACACAAACTGGCTTCTGGATGACGACTTTCCCTCTAGTGCCACCATAAGGCTGACACTTATGTGTTTATATGGGCTGTCATTAGATCAGATTTGGCAACAAACATTTGTGCACCCCCTCTCTGGATGAGCTGATTTTTTTTTCATGTAGTGCCGTCCTGCCATGCCAGGTTGAAATCTGACAAATTTTAATTTGCAGAAACACAATTGAATCACCATTGTTACACACCTCAAGTGTATTTTGTTTTTAATGCTAAAGAGAAAGTGTTAGCAATGCTAACGTGAAGGTAAATTCAACTGAAACATCAACATGTTAGCATTTACTGTGATTGTGTCAGTGCACTGATTAGCCCCCATACTAGCAGACTTCTTATTACCAGGCTGAGGTGAATAAAAAATACTTTTTTTTTTTGTGTGCGTGTGTGTGGACATGAAAATCTGATTTCTTCCAATCAGATTTGAGTCCCTGTCATATCTGGTTATAGATGGGAATGATATTGGTTTTGTTGCTATGAGACCTGAACGGCAGTGGTCATGCCCTTGAATGCTGTCGTTATCAACCGGCACCAGTGGTACAGAGGATAAGATGGCAGATTATCAATGGAGGGATGTTGAAGTGGGAGATATTTACAGGTCAAACTGGAAGGAACATACTGCAGTTGTGTGTTTTTGAATATATATATATATATATATATATATATATATATATATATATATATATATATATATATATATATATATATATATATATATACATATTTGTGGTCTCACAAATGTAAGTTTTTTCTCATTGGTGACGTTGTTTCACGTGAAAACAGCAGATAAGTTCATGCTGCAAAACAGATACAAATCGAAAACCATCAAGATAGACAAATCCTATCTGAGTCTTGCTTTCTCATAACACTATCAAAGCAGTGTCACAAAGATGGCGTTAGATGTTTTTGTGAAGAATAAAAAGCTTTGAGTGAAAGGTGAAAACACTGATTCCAATAGTAATCGACCATGTAGACCCTGAAAGATGAATCTGTGATGAATACTTGCATGAACTGAACGTATTGAGTGGTGGTTTGGTTTGTTTGAAGATTTCATAGGTTGACAGCTGGTCTTCAAATCCTCTCTAACCTGCTCTCTGTTCCTTTGTGTGGGACCCTCTTTGTCCACTGGGTCTACAGCCACGCTGTCTTTGTTGTCACTCTTATACAGAGTGTGTGTGTGTGTGTGTGTGTGTGTGTGTGTGTGTGTGTGTGTGTGTGTGTGTGTGTGTGTGTGTGTGTGTGTGTGTGTGTGTGTGTGTGTGTGTGTGTGTGTGTGTGTGTGTGTGTGTGTGTGTGCCAGCGCAGGGGCCTCTTCTCGAGATTCCCACAGAATTTGGGCTTGGCTTTGTGATTCAGGGCCGGACAGTTGATCCAGGGGAGGACAGAGAGGGAAAAAGAATGTGAAGAAGAAGAATGAGAGACTGATGGAGAGAAAGTTGGGAGGACGCCAGTTTCTATTGAAAGTCTTTGCACAGCGTTTGAAGTCAGAGGATGAGGATTTAGAGGGAAGCGGGATTATTCAGAGTCAATACCCCTCAACAATCCAGGCGTTCGCTCCGCTGCAAAGAAACAACGTAGTCAAGACTGTTTTCCTCTTCGTTTCCTGTTGTAGCTTCTGTGTCAGACGCGCTGGCTAACGTTACACTTTTCTAATCTTCTTGTCGTTTTTGCATTCTTGCCAATTTGCTCCTTTGTTTTCTTACATGAAGCTAAATAAAAACATGGATACCATTGTAGCTTAGGTTAGCTTAGCTTAGCATTAGCACTAGAAACAAGGCAAAACTGTTAGCCTAGCTCTGTTTAATGGTAACAAAACACCTCAGAAGTTCAGTAATTAAACAGTTAACACATTATATCTTGTTTTTAAATTCATGATTCAAGATGGTGCACTGGTAGACTATAAATCCTGTCATGAAGCATTCTTAAAGCAACACAACGCTACAGTGCTAACTGGCTGATTTTTATTTATGTAATCAGGAAATGTTGTAAATTAATACAGTTTTTCAGTTGTAGAAATGTTATTTTACAACCAACCTTCTTTTCTGACAAAATATTCAGTGACTTCTGTCACGGGAACTTTATTTACATTATTTCTATCAGAAATATCAGACCTTTGACAGTGCAGACTAAGCCGACTAACTCCCCTTGAGGAATCCTGAGGCCAGTAATGTAGAGATGTAGATATAGGTTGACATTGCAGTGTAGTTGTGAAAACAGTGTATCGATGTAGGTTTGCAGATAAAGTCAGACTTGCTGTTTCCTTCTGTTTCCAGTCTCCAGTTATGACAAGCGGCTGCAGACTGTATCCTCATATTTAACCGACAGGCACCAGAGTGGTATTGATCTTCTCGTGTAGATTTCAATCTGAAAGTAAACGTCTTCTGTATCAACATGTTTTCATGCTGTGAAAGCGCCGCGTGTAGCACATGTTCTTTACCCTCAGATGTTGAACCACAGAAACTCAGAGGTTGGAAATTACAGTTTTATCTGTTTTACTAACAACATCTGACATCCCAACGGTGTCGAACATGACGCTGATTAAGTCTCCACAGGTGACCTAGTTAAGTTTACACACTTCTACAAACACTGGACGGCCGCTATCACACACACACACACACTCTCTCTCTCTCTCTCTCTCTCTCTCTCTCTCACTGCATAGAGATGAATCCTAAAAATACACACACTTGTCAGCACTTTGTGTCTGTTTGAAATGGAGATTTACAGCCGCTGGCTTTTGTCTTAGAGCCATTTTCTAGATTAGATGACAAAGCATCCTTCTGTCGTTATGATGGATTTACACTGTTTTTCCCCTCTTTATAGATTTCAGCTGCCTGGAGTCCAACAGGGTAATATCCCAGTGTGATATTTGTGTAGTAGGGCTGACTGTGCAGTTAAAAAATGTCCAACAGTTTGCAACGAACAGCGAAGAATGAGCTCACACTCGCAGCTTTCCACACAAACCATGTTACTTTGATTTGGTGGTATGTTAAGTGAATGCTTCCAGCCATAATAGGCGCTCAAGTTAAACCAGTCATTCCTCAAATAATTTAGACGTCCAAGTCTGAAGATCGGACTGAAAATAATGACTTTCTATAACTGATACCAAGAGGAAACTGCTCAGGTTTCTTCGCAAACAAACTGCAGTTTTTATAAAATGTCTCCCAGGATTGTGCTTCTCTGTTTCACTGCAGTCGTTTGCAGAAGGAGAAATCACTTCTTCTGTCAGTCTGACGGAAGGAAGTATTTCCTAAGTAAGGAAGAAGTCTCTAGGGATTAGGCTGCAGTCGTCTGGGCGATGAAATCCTAAACACAGCAACACACCAAGCCTACTGTCTGCTCCCACAGCCCCCCCCATCCTGTCCCTCTCCTCCATATAACAGATATAATGGAATAATTGTGCTGCTTATCACTTGTATCCTGGCACGAGTAACAAATGAATGTTGTTTTTACTGCTCAGAGTCCAGTGTTTGATGCAAACTTTTTAATCCTCCTCTGATTTGTCCCATGACTCAGAGGAGCTTCAGGCAACAGTTTCAGACTCATGGTTATGTGATAGTTTTTACATGTGCGCGCCACAATCTGAGATGTTCCAAAACAAACTGAGCTGCTGCTCTCAGGCTTCATTCATTCACAGTGTAGCTGTAGTAGAGAATAAAGTGATTTTATTTAGTTTCAAAGCTTTTTTCAAGCACATATGATTCATAACGACACGCTTTTGACATATAAATACTAAAAAGTATCTGCCGGTATTTACCTTGTTGGCTATAATGGGCCTGTTGGTTAATGAGATAGAATTTTTTGATGACAGTGGCTGATTTTCTGGTTATTTACAGTCAGACTCAGACAGTAGCAGCAATGGCTGCTCCTGTGGTTTGTTTTCAAAGTGAAAAATAAAAATCATAGAAACCATCCACCATGCAAGAGTCATTTCAACTCTGCACATCTCTTGTGACATGTTAGTTTAGCTGCGACCACAAGAATAAGCTGGTCACCACAGACTTTATTTCAACAGTTTAAGAGAAGAAGTTCATGGTAATAAATCAATTCATATTTCTGCTGCTCGATCCTTTGTTTACTCATGGCGATGACGTTTTAACGTCAAGGGGACATTGCGATGTCTGTGCAGACGTCCTATCATTGTCACTGTTATAAAATCACAAGTAAATATCGGTATCTGTCGTTTATGGCACGCATTCTCATTTTAAAAACGTCTCAATTTCTCAATTGATGCATCTGAAACTACGAAAACAAACACAGCCTAAGTAAAAAATACAAGATCTATCTTTGGTTGTTTGGATTGTTATGAGACTGTTCTGCTCTGAGTTGTTTCCCCCCCCCCTTTTTTTTCTTTTTTCAATAAATTAATTAAATGAAAAAATAATCAAGAGGTATTTGTTAGTAGTGGCATGTTTCCAACTTTTCAAAAGCAGAGGCAGTTGTTCTGCGCTACTTTATTTACTGAAATAATAATTCGATGTAATAGTTTAATATATAAATAGAGTTGTACTGAGGTTAAGAGGTGTGAATAAATTCACTGATCTCAGTAATTTCAGTAACAGAAACATCATTAATACACAAACTAGAAAACAGAGTTTATTTTCTCGTGTTCTCATCCATCCTTCCTGTTCTCGTGAACTTGATATTTCAAGATTAGACACAGTTGCTCACTTGGACTCGAGGGTAAATACATTAGACCGTATTGTTCAAAGGTCACAAGCATGTTTTTATCCATTAGTGAAGAAATTACAACCAGATCTGTGAGCGTACGTCTGTTTTATTCACCATAACAGCTAACACGCTACAGTTCACATTTGATTTAGATTTTTAGAAGAACTTTTGTACTGTTAAGTGTTCTTAAATTTCTGCATGTTTCCCAAAGCAGCACTTGGGAGGATTGTTTGTGTTTGTCCTTTAAGAGCTTCTCACCAGCATCGGCATCCTCTCTGTGTGGTGCTGAATGTCTTCCTGTTTGTCCAACTGTCTATATAAAATCAAAATGTCACAAGCCCTAAATGAAGGAAATGATTTACATTTGGTTGTTCAGTATAAAAACAAAGGTTAATGTATAACGATCAGTCAACAGCTTTCAGCTTTCTGCCCTTCACAATTCAGTTTCAGAGGAAGTTTTGTAAAATTAAGAAAGTTTTTACTGATTTATCTGCAGCTCGAGGCACAAGATGTTAAACTCCTATTAAAGCTGAAAATGAAGCTGCAGAGTTTCATGAATATGCACATCCTCTACTGTGAATGTTATTATCATCATTATTTCAGTGTCAGATCTGCTGTATGTTAGTATAGCGACTAATACGTCATCAATATAAAGAAAAGAGAAGATGGAGCCTGAAAATGAGGAAAATGAAAGAAAGAAATACAATGCACATGAACAATGATCCAAATTAATAGTTGAATAGTTTTCAAATGTAAATATAATCACACATTTGACTTTATAAAGCAGGACATAGATAGCTCACAGGTAACAGCAAACAACTATCATTTACTCTCTTCCATAAAATTAAATTAAACTGATTGAAGACCAAACAAACCCAAACATCTGTCACGTCTGGATTATTGTCTGCATCAAATCGTAACCTTTCAGATCCCAGCACCATGAATGTGTCCGATTAGTTTTACGCCACAGTCCAAACATTATTATCTCCTGAGAAAAATCGCCAATCTCACCATGTTATGTACGGTGATAAATCTACTGCTTTAACTGGATCCACATAAACTTTTAACGGCTTCTTTCCAGACTCAGTTTGGTGCAAACTGGTTCAGGACTTTTTACGTAATACTGCCGACCAATAAAACATCCTACTTGGTGGAGGGAAAAACGTGTGTGTGTGCGCGTGTGTTTATGTGAGAGCTGCCACTGTCTGAAATTTCCATGTTCGCTCTAAGTCATGTCCATCAGAACCGTAATGACTTGTTTTTTGTGTCCGAGTCAACGGGCTGAAATTAGACAGCTTACCGCTTTCAGACCCTTAAACCTAATGTTCCATATCATGTTTTTATAAATCTAATGTAATTATCCAGTTCAATAGAGTAATCACTGGCGTGCTGTGTGCATTATCGTCTCTATTGAGGCTCATGACGATGCTGTTGGCTCCTTCTCTGGCAGCTAACGGCTCCCTGAGGCCAGCTGCAGGAAACCTTGAGCAGCCTCACACAGAGCCACCTTTGAAAGCTAATGAAAGCTTTATTATGATATTATTATTTTCACTCTGGCTCTTAAAACTGCGGCAGCTTCACTCTCCCTCCTCTCTATGTCTTGTGTGTGTGTGTACTGAAAACTACACGTGACCTGTGTTTTTACATGTATGAAAGGACATTTAACCTATGCATACCGTGCACACACACATACTTTCCTACAAGAAGCACTTGTGCCCCACTTTATTGACCCTCTCTGCTTCTTTTCCTGAACGGCATATTAAAGTCTGTGTTCACAGCGGAGCTCTGTGCTCTTTGAAGTGTTCAAGAGCTGCAACAGATCCTCAAATATTGACTTTTAAGCCTTGTGGAGGTAACGGAGACCAGCAGAGGGAGAGAGGAGATAGAGAGAAAGAGGAATATAGAGAGAAAAGACTCAATGCACAGAGATGCACACACACACAGACGGAGGGAAGTATCTTTTGTTGTTGCTCAGGTGGGTGTTGTGAGATTTATGACAGCAGGGCTGAATTTTCTCTGGATAAATATGTGTTTGTCAGCTCTTAATGTATGTAGGGAGGGGTGTGTTTATTGATGTGGAGGAGGAAGTACATGGAGATAAAGGCTGATGGGAAGCTGAGCCTGACTCCAGGCAAAATAGATTAAAATGACTCATGGTCGTAATGTGATGTGCCTTTTTCTTTCCTTCCCGTCGTCACTTTTCCCCTCTACTTTCCTTTCATCTCCTTCCCATTTCCTCGTGTCCCTCTTTCCTGATATCTCCTCTCCTCTCCTTGCTTCTCCTCTCATGTATAATTTTAACTAGATAAATCACATTTCACCCGTGTCCTTCCACCTCTTCCTACTCCTCCTCTTTCTCCTCCATCTGTGAGAGTGTCTTGAGCCAGAGCACACTCCTGTAACACCTCTGAGCAGGCGACTGTTTTCACTTTTTAAACAATGCGCTCTTTATTGAAACTGAAGACGGAAGGAAAAAAGAAAACATCACTGGGCGTTTTTTTTTTTTTTTTTTTACTTTTCTCAGGAACCTTATATTTTTTCTCTCTGTAGGTCAGACTGGTCACTCAGTTGCTGTTCGCAGGTTAAAAAAAGTGACGATTCAGAAGGTTAAAACTTAACGTAACTTCCCTCCTACAAACAACAAGCTTACACATGCTTTAACACACAGATAAAAAGACCCGGTTTTTACTCGGTGGTTTGTTTGTAGATCAGAGCAGGTACAACACAACACTTTGTACTTCACTTCAATCTACAAATAAATCGGAACTTTCTGCCAGGTTGAGTGTGTGTACGTGTGTGTTTCTGTGTTTTTTGTTTGTTTGTGTGCGTGTGATCCTGATGTCTCGATGCAAACTCTGATTCATTTGCTTTATCTGTCTGTTTTCCTGTCAGTCTTCCATGTTTTCATGAATTCATTTGCTTTCTAGTCGCCATTTCATACAGATGAAACCAGGTGTGGCTGTCACACGTTTCTGAAGCTCGGTGTTGTGTTGTGTTGTGTGATAACGCCGCTGCCTCTTCTTCCTCACAAACATCCTTGTGTGAGAAATTCCTCATAGCAGAGGAACTAAAATAAGATTATTTAAAACTCTTATCAAAACACTGACAGTCAGTCATTGCGTTCTGCATTTTTTTTTTTTTTTTTTTTTTTTTGGGTGAATAAGTTCTTTGACACCGTAAACGTGTTCTGTCGCTTCTCGTTCAGAGAACAGGCAGGTTTATTTTTACAATCTGTGTCCTGCAGCTTTAAGCGTCTGTTACTTTGTTGGTATAACTTCGGTCAGAAAGACCGACTTTCAGTTTACAGCTTGAGAGGAAGACGACGGGTGCTGCACTAAAACAGACCTGATTTATTATCAGGTGAACGTAGAGAACCACTGCACACATGTAAAGAGATTTACATAGAGGCAAAGTGAAAGGAAAGTCTTGATGTAGAGACACAATGAAACATAATTTTTGATTGGGTCTTATCACTTGAACGTACAGAAATCATCTTATAGGAAGAGAAATTATCAATAATAAATGAATTGGAAAAATATGAAGGTGTACTGGACGTTTTTTTTTGTGTTTGACCTTTGTCCATCTCGTTTTCGTTCCCACAAACATTTGTGTTAGAAACAATGTCATCAAACTACATCCTGCAACAACAATGTCTGTGTGGGTGTTTTTTTTTCCCCTCCTTCTTCTTCTTCTCTCCTCTAATACTCCACAATTAGGACATAGTTTTGTGTTGACTGTAGTGACTGTATCATCCTGTAAGTCATTGACTCTCATTGTGTGTCTGTTGCTCTGGGATGAGCTGAACCCGCAGAGCCACTGACTCATCCTCTCGAGATGGAGAATGGCCTTTTTCTGAAGCCGATCAGATGTCACAGAGCTCCTCTGTTGTGGTTGTGGTCATTCACAGAGGATGAATCACATTAGTAAAAAGCATCTTCGTTTCAGATGCTCAAATGCCTCCAGCTGACCTCAACACGGGTATCTACATCTACAAACAGAAGATGATGTGATCTGTTTATACATATTTATACGATGTAGCGCAATATAATATGATAACTGTATCAAACGTGTCTCTGGTGAGTGAGTGTGTAAGTGTGTATGAGCTGTGCGGCTTTTGGTCTATTGTTTGTTTTAAAATGGACGTCAGATACAAAGCCTCGGCTTATGTCTCATCAGGATGACTGATCTTTTCTCTTTATGAGCAAACACACACACACACACACACACACATACACGTTTCAGTGTTCACCATATTTGATGTTCACAAACACTGAAGACAAATGATTGTCGCTGCCTCCACAGGAAGGTGTGTCTGTGCCACTAAACCTGTCCTGACCTAAATATCACATAATAGTTTATTTGTTTGAAGGTTTTCTGGTTTGAGCTACATTTTCTATCTGTAGATTTTAGTTGACACGTGTAATTAACAGAAAGACGAAGAAGTTTCAGTGAACGAGCGTCTTCATCCATAATATTTTAGTCCAAACACATCATTTGAGTTGACAAAATCTAATGTATCTCAACAAAAATAAAAACCTGGATCAGCCGGCTGTTGCTGTTGTGTTTTGGAGGTAATTCAGTTTTAACAGGCTGCAATGTTTTCTCCTCAACATCACACTCTTCCAATTTCCTCCTGCTTCAAAACAAGAATGTCTCCCTCTGGTGGAGAAATAGAGCAACACATCTTCACCTTCAACCTTCATTATTCATCATTCAGTTTCTTTTTTCCTGTCTGTTGCAGTTTACATGTTGATGTAAACTACTATTGTTTTATATCTTTTTTTTTTTGGTCAAAATATCAAAGCAACCACATACAGAGACGCAGAGTAAGAGACAGAGGAGGAGAAACGTCATGATTAAATGAAATATAAATATATTTTCTCTAGTTTTCTGCCTGAAGCTCTGACCTCAAGAGCAACTCGTCACTCGGTTAGCTCCTGCTGTCACAGTTAAACAGATCAGCCTACATTAAAGAAAATGAGAAGTGCAGCAATTATGGAATAAAAGGAAGAAAATGGGATCATATTTAAAAGCCTTTTAGATGTGGAAAGAAGCTCCGCTTTGCAGTGGAATTTCACTGAAGGGGCTTTGTGATTGGGATATAATAGACAATATATCTATAGCTGAGCTTTTAGACATGAATTGTTCATATATCAGAATTTATTCAAGATGCAGGTTGATGGGAGACATCAGCCTGCATTAGTGTCTTGAAGTGACTCTAAATGATCAGTGCTTTAATTCTCAAACCTGGTAAATGTTTGCAATAATAGTATATATATATATATAAATAAATCAACATGACAAAAAGGAAAAAAAGCTTTAAAGTGAAACCAACATGGATGTAAACATTTCTAATCATATATGTAGAACTCAAACATCAGATGTTTTCTGATGTAAAGTGTAAACGAACTCAAACAGATCTCGTATCTCATCTTCTCTCAGATTCCATACTTTTCTACACTTATTGTAACGATGTGATTGTCTGACCCTCATGCACCCAGATGTTTTGTCTTTTTCGTCTTGTGTTTATGTCATTTTATTGCAACATGTCCCTGAGTGGGACAACAGGAAACTGAATCAGCCTAGTGGAAGATACACACACACACACACACACACACATATATATATTGCTTTGCTGTTATTCCTGCCTAAAACAAATACAAACAAACAAGAATGAATATTATGATTACCAAACGGATCATGTGATACGACAGCTTCTCTACACTGTTTGTTTTGCGCAATTAGTTCTATGTATCAACATAAATGTATCTCATGTTAGCGCATTTTTGGCTACATGTGAATATTTATTTACCAACACATGTAAACACAAACACATATGTAGCATATACTCACAATGTATCCAGCTGCTGTAGTTAAATGAAGCTGATAACAGAGTAAAAAAGTGGATCTACAGTCATCGATCAGGCAAAACAAACACATTTTGGCGCCCTAATAAATATAGGGAATTAGAAATATTATAAAATCTATATTAAGATTATACAGCCTATAGTGTTTGGCTTTAAATCTGAGTTGATATTTTGGAGTTGTTGTTTCTTGTGTTTGTGACCTCCTGACAACTAAAGTCCAATATTCACTTTATTTTGTTTTTGTCCTCCAACTCCTGAAGGAAATAAGTGTTTTCTCTGCTGCTAAATGCTTTGGGAAGGTTCATGGAGGTCACGGGAGAAATGAGAATAAGCCAGAGCAGTAAAGTTTCAAACTGTAAAACCAAAACAATGAACTGAAGGAAACTAAAATGTTGAGCTGGAAGAGAAACTGGGGATAATTTAATTTGCGTTTCAGAACTTTTTTTTTTCACCGTTTGCTTCAGGAATCATATTTGTCCTGTTTCTGTTTGTGAATAGAGAGTCAGGCTTCAATATTACTGATAAAACCTCCTCATCTTCTCCTTGTGTCTTTCTGTTTCTCCTTTTCCTTTTGTTTTTTCTGTCCCCAGGCTTGGTCTGAAGCCTGGCTGCTGGTTTAAGCCCCGAGCTTCACGTGCTCTTTTGTGAAAAAATAATTTCATTAATACTGTGTGGACAGCTCGCCATCTACTGTGTTGGTGTTCTTCAAAAAACAGAGCGAAGTTGTTTAGGCGGCAGAATCACTGATTGACTTATAATCTTTGCCTTTTTAAGTTTGACTTCTTATACTTGGCTACTGGAAAAACAGATAAAGAGACTCGATGACAGGATTTATGTCTTTCTGGGAAGCAGAAGAAGAGAGAGACGGTAGATAAAATGGGAGACAAATCTTTTTACCGCACAGATTTGCATTATGTGGTCTGACAGGTGGGATTCATTAACCCTGCGATCTAATGTGGTAACCCCCCCCTGAAGCATGAGCTGTAATCCCAGAGGGACTCATCATAACTCAGTCAGCTCATCTTCATGCATCTCCGGGCTGCAGTAATCTCTAACTATACTCCACAAGCACATATTTCTTTCTCTGTCTGAGCGTCTTCTTTCGATCTGTGTTTCATTTTCACACACACACACACACACACACACACACACACCTGTGCTGCACTTTCACAGCTGTCACGCTTGTCGTTGCTGTTTCGTTGCGTGTTTTCTCTCGCCGCTCTCTGACCACGGTGCTTTCTGCGTAGGAGGTGCAGCTTCTCCTTCTCATCTGTGCATAAACACGCTTCTCTTCTCTGAGCCTCAGATCTTGTTGGACCTATCACGTCTGCTGCAATCACAGAAAACCTGTGAGCTGATTCACTTCCTGCTACCTTAATGTTTAATGCTGCCTGTGGGCATCCCAGACCCCCAACCCCCCCACCCCCTCTCTCCAGGGGGCTTTCGGTCAGTCTTTCCACTCCGCTGCATATTGCACAGCACTTGATCATCTAAGCTCGCCTGATCACACTCATTGCCCCCCCCGCCCCGCTCCCCTCCCTCCTCAGACTCTCAGCCCTCGAGGCAGCTCCAGGCCTTCACCCTGACCGTTGCCTCACATCTCATGACAAGCACATGATGTGAGAATGGCCATGGCTCAGGTATTAGTGAGACAAAAGTTGAAAAGCAGAGACAAAGGGATAAAGGCAGGCCTTGCTGCACTTCACTCTTCTATTGTGTCGAGCTTTTAATCTTATCACAAGCAAGTTTATTGTTAGATAATGATGAAATTGAAACTGATGTAGGTTATTTTAAAAACATCCCCAGGTTACCTCACTGACTGAGTCAAATAACCATCGTAAACGTTTCCATCGTCGTGCGACAAAAAAAACAGGAGCAGTGATAAAAGAGCAACAGACGTTGACAGACATTCGTTTTGTCTTGTCAATGTAGAAAATACACGTTTAATTGAAACATTAACTTTATCGATTTTTTTTTATTTTATTTTATTTATGTTGGGTCTCTTAAAACTGAAGCGTATTTCTTGATACATTCAATGTGTTAGATATACTAAAGTTATAGACAGGAGATGATTAACTGAGCTTAGCATCCAGACTGAAAATGCGGGGAAACAGAAACATTATATTTTGTGTGTTTTCTCTGTAAAAACAAAAGAATTGTGTTCAACTTGTTTTAAAGTCGCCATAATCACTAGTTTCTTGCTTGTAAATAGCTTTTATGTCAACAACAAGTCATAATTAGTTGGAAGTTTTGTTTTTTTCCCCCTAAAAGGTCAGATATATATCTGATACATCTGATGCTAAAAAGTACAGACATGTAACAAAAGCTGTTGTTAAAGGTAATTAAATAAAGTCAATTGATGTGGCGACTGTTCTATGTTTAACCCTCAGACTTCAAATGAAATTTCTGTTTTATAGAAAAATAATTTGTTTTCAGTTGCCTCATGATGTGAATCTTTCCCGTCATCACCTTCCCTCCCGCATCATATAAACGAACAGTCTCCTGGCTCCATCTTTATATCTCACACACTCACTAATGCTTCCTGTAACGGAGTTTGCTGGAGTCCAGTGGGAATCTGCTTTTAGTTCCATCTTCAATGTGTCTTTGGTGCATCTGGACGTTTCTTTCCGGTTTACACGACTGTTGATTTGCCACAGTGTTACAATAACACACACACACACACACACATGCAAGCAAAGCCAGATATTGCTCACAGCAGCAGGACAACACAACAACAGCATGATTTTCTTTTCCCTCCTGATGCAATGACCTGAACGTTCGATACCTTCAGACAGAATCATTTCCAGGAGAGACTCAAACAGCTTTGCAGAGTTTGTTTGATCTTTATATATGGAGAAAAATCTGTGAGTTGAAAATCATGATGAGAATAAAAAACATGTTTTTAGGTGGAAAGAGCATCATTGCAAAGCTAAAGCATCCAGTCTGAATGTTTGGATAAAGGTAGAAAATGTCTCTTGTTATTGTAGTTTATTCTCTGAATAATCAGTGTGTGGTTTGTCAGGTCTTGTCTCTCTACTTTGATACATGTGGTTGGATTATTAAAACTTGATATGTGCAGCGGTTTTCTTCGTATCAGATCATGGTAGCTCCCACTACTCTTGTGTTGTAACCTCTTTCTTTTCTTTTCTTTTCATTAGAGAACAAATTGCTTCCCACAGACTACTTTCTTTCTCTAAAGACTTGGGAAGCTGTTTGGCCTCCCAGACACTTCTCTTATTTAACCATGTTCATATTTTATTAGAGCTGTTTTCTTTATCCCTTTGCATCTCTGCCTCACTGTGGGCTTCAAGGCCAACTTAAGTTTGAAGTGAGATAAAGTGAAATTTATCTTGAGTCTCCCTCTAATATTTTTGCCTTTCTTTCTTTGTCTCTCTTTATCCAACAGAGACCTTTGAGGTCCTCATGAGTCAAGCAGAGAATCACACCACTGTCGTTTTTCAGGAGTCGTACCGCAGCATGGCCGATGAGGCCGTGGGCCCCGTGCGGGAGCTCTTCACCGACATCGGCCTCTTCCTGTTGGGGTCCGAGCTCAGTGTTGATGAGTCAGTGCAGCGTTTCTTCGATGCTCTCTTCCCGCTCGTCTACAACCGTCTCATCAACCCGGGTGCGGGCGACATCTCGCCAGGCTACGCAGAGTGTGTGCGATCATCGAGGCGTGACCTGAGGCCGTTTGGTGCAACACCCGCCCTCCTGGCTGATCAGATTTCTCGCTCTGGGGTCGCCGGGAAGCTTCTTCTTCAAGCTCTTCACCTCGGCATTGAGGTCATCAACACTACAGACCATTTACAGCTGAGCCGCGAGTGCAGGCGGGCCCTGCTCAAGATGCACTACTGTCCTCACTGCCAGGTACGGATCCATGTCTGTGGACTGAGTTCATATCAATGTGATTTTATGAAAGAATCACTGATCCAGAAGTCATTTCCTCCACAGGGTTTGACGCAGTCCAAACCTTGCATGGGTTACTGCCTCAACGTGATGCGAGGCTGTTTTGCAAGTATGGCTGAGATCGACGCCCACTGGCGGGAGTTTGTTCGCTCGCTGCAGGGTTTGTCAGCACGGATGCAAGGGCCTCAAGATTTAGAGCAAGTGCTTTTGGGAGTTCACATGCTGCTGCATGATGCTGTTGGACACGCTCAGAAAAATGGACATCGTCTCTCTGCACAGGTCAGATCATCTTTGTGGAGACATGTTTGTATCCAAGTAAATCTGAGTAAATAAGACAAGACAGATAAATGAAGGGTAAAACCTCATGTCACAAACCACAAATAATATGCTTGAAATTAAACTCACCACACTCAACAACAGATTAGTCAGAAAAACAGGGTTGAAACTTTCCAGAACTACACTGACTGCCAAACACAGGAGAAAACCAGATTGTCAATGGTTTCTCCTCAGGCTTCAACTCGTTTACTCAAACGAGGAAGTTTTTATTTGTCATCATCGACCCTAAATGTTCAGTCATTAAGTCTTTATTTTCACGTGTAACTGTCCGTTTGTGCTGATTGTTATTAGTTGTGAAATGAATGCCTTCAGGATGTTTGTACCAGCTCTGCACCGTCTCTGCTGTGATAATAAAGACACCACAGCTCCATCTAGTGGTTAACTGCTGCAGCTGCTGCTTGATAAGCTGCACATGTTGTACATGCAGAAATTGGAGATGATGGGCTTGACTGCACTAATGGCCTCACTATAAACATCTGTCACTCCACCAGCTAAACAGGCTTGTTTGTCATGCACCAGTACAGTTTAACAAGATTTGCAAAGTCTCAAAAATGCACGTTTTCCTCCTGGAGTGTTTAGACCCTAAATTTGTGTCTGTGTCTTTGGGTAATAGGTTCACAAACTGTGTGGTCCTGCGAGTTGGAAGCCTTCGCAGTCAGTCAGCAGAGAATCCATCGCTGTTAAAGCTCCGGTCAGAGCGCCTGTAGACTCGCTCGTCGCCAGGAGAAGGTCAGTGGTCGACAGATGTTTATTTTAATATGAATAATTTACAATTAATACATTAAACACTTTGACCAATAGGTTTATTATCTGCGTGGTTGCTTTTTCAGGGAGTTTCTGAACAGTTTACATCACTACCGTACTTATTATGGCGGCCTGGCAGATCAGCTGTGTGTGTCCGAGCTGGTTTTTGGTGACGGGACGTCCTGTTGGAACGGAACCGACATGGTGAAAAGGTTTGTTTTCGTTTGTTTAATAGCATAGATGGGTTAACGAATAAAACAAAACTGACATTAAGTGTGTTACTAAGGTGAGAAACCATTACTTCTCCACCTGTTGGGAGGATAAACAGCACTCTTCAAAAAGATTTGCCAAAAACTTTTATTCGAGCGTCCGCTTTAACGATTTTCTTGTCATTTACTCAGGTTTCGTTTTTAATTTGTCACACACGTGTTTCTCTTTTTATACCTTCGTGTCAGCATTTGTCACTAATAACTGTTCCACATGACAACACCCAGAAATACATGCACAAATATTCACTGATATTCAACAAGTGTGAATGGTTTAAATGTTTGATACAAAAAAGAACATTTGTAGATTGTGGATTCATCAGTGAAGGAAGTTGATAATGTCATTTTGATCATTTTTAATTGGACAGCTTAACTTTTTTTTTGTTGAGGAAATGTGATGTCATTGTTGTTAAAACATGTTAAAAGAGCTGTAGTGTTTTGTTGACATCTTATCTCTGTGAATGCACCATTAGCTGGAATATTTTTTTTGGTTATCGCTACAAAACTACAAAAACTGTTGTCTCAAAGCTCTGATATCTGGTTTATTATTGAAACACGACCTTAAATATGATGAAGAAAAGTTTAACTCAAACTAAACTAAACTAAGACACACACACATGAACACACACTTCACTTTAGGAAGAATCCCACAGACGCTGATGTAGGATTAATCTATTATCCGTTAACGCCCACAGACATAGATCTTTGATATGAATAGTTGTGAACTGCAGCAGACAAACTGGCCTCTTTCATAGTATCAGTCAGCGGCCTTGTCTCCATTACATCACCGCTCTTGCTCGTACTCATGTTGTCATCACTCAAGGACCCTCTCATATATCCTCGGTCTGTGGTCGTTCCTCTTCGCTGTCAGCGCCGTGGGAACGGCAGGTGGGCCTGTATTTCAAACGGCGGTGAGGTTGGAGTCGCCAGTTGACGTTGGACGGTTCATTGTGAAGGATGACAGCCTGGTTGAGATTGTTTCACAGATGCAGAGAGAGAAAAGAAGGAAGGAAGGAGGATAGGACAGACAGTAAGACAGGTTGGAAGGTTCTTCACTACAGATTCACATATTTGTTAAATATGTGTTTGAGTGTTTCTTACCAAAAATGGCATCACCAATCGGCATCATTGTGTGCTATTTTCCAACATAACATCTCAAGTGTCTGTTACAGCAGAGGTAGAATAGAGAGGTTTGTTATGTGATGGAGAAAGAGGCAGGCCAGCAGGCTGCACACTGTCCATCATCTCTGCCAGAAACCTCTGGGAAATGTTTACGGTCTGTGGACTTCGCTCAGCTCCTTAACCCTCCTTCTCCTCCTCCTCCCCTTCGCATGAACCACTTATTGATAGAGACTCAATCACCTGAGGTTCACCCGCAGATTCTCATTTTGACTTGGCCATTATCAAAAAGGCAAGGAAGAAAGCCGAGGAACTGAAAGGCATTAAGAATCAGGGGAGAAAAGGCTCCGAGGAGACTATTGAACCAAGTCCCTGAAGCTCAGCAGGCTTCCTGCAGATCTAAAACCCTGTGCTGCTTTCTATTAGCCTCGAACCATAGATGAGTGGCTGGGAGTCAACACAAGCTGAGACAAAAGCAATAAATAACCTCCTGCCTACGGGTCATAACCCAACATCCACTGAGAGAGAGGGAATAAAACTCACTGCCGGATGGTGGCTGATTTACAGAAGCTTATCGAGGCCTCAGAGACCTTAAACGATTGGTTCAGTTGCTGTGTGTGTGTGTGTGGGGGGGGTCTGTGTGGATGGGTGGGTGGGTGTGTGATTCTGAACATGTGAGTGTGTGCCACTGCCTTTTATAACAGCTCTTTGCATGTTACTAGAACAGATTGTTTTATGATCTTTAAGAAGTGTTGAGTTGCAGCAGAGCTTTGCTGTTTTTTTTTTTCTTTTTTAATAAAAAAAGGATAAACACAAAAAAGCATGACACAAGAGTCTGAGATTTAAGGGAGATTTAATGCACGTCCTCATCTGGGTCCCTGGTAAACAAAAAGATAAAGAACAATCAGATAAGATCACAGAGGGAGAACACAAGCAGCTTTCATCTCTATGTCGATGTGAATATACGTGATGGGGTCTCGCTTCAGGGGAGATTTGGAAGCGCATTCTTTTTCACTGTTTGTCTCTTTATGTCTCCTGGTTTGTCCCTCATACAGGGAAGGAAAAAAAAACACTGGATATAAATTTTCTAAATAACCGAAATAATCCCATCATCTGCCGGCTTTTAATGTGCTCACAGCAAGAAAGCAAAAATGATGCTAAGTGGGAGAAAGAAAATTAGGTTAAAATTACAAACAATTTCAGAGGTTTTGGTTTTTTGGCTTCATGATACCATGACATGTTTTCAAGGATTATGCTTGATGTTGGATATCACATACAAATACTGTTTGATTTCATCAGAAATGAGTTGGTCAAGTACTGAAGTTGTCAGTGGATGTCTTGAAAGACTTCTGAAGAGATGTCTATTCAGACACATAATGTTGTTTCATCTATAGATAAAACAACATTGCTGTTCATTTATAGATGTGTTTGTGTCTATCTGAGGGATTTAAGTCCAACATTCACTGTCTTTTAACTCTACTTTTGGTATTTACCAACTAACAAATATCTGTCTCTAGCTGCTAAATACTGAGTTTCTGAGCTGCCATCTTGGTTGGTTGGAGTTGCAGTTGGTTTGTTCTGGTGAAAACAAAAATGATGAAAGGGAATGAAACAAAACCAAAGACTGGACTGATGCAAGAACAAATCATCACTAAACTTAGTAGTTATGCAAAAATATCAATCATATCGATAAACATCGATAGTGGTTTTAATGAGTTGTTGTGATCCAAGCCTTGTGTCCAGATACAGGTGTGAAGGTCAGGAGGTTGTCACAAGACTGATTAAACTGATTTATGCCATAAATATGACAAGAAAGAGAACATAAAGCAGAGAAATGAACACTGAACCTCCACATTGTGTCAGTGATGGTGGAAGAGATCTTCTATGTTTGGAGACACTGTCCTCATCTGGCCTGAAAGGTTAACACCCACATGTTTGTTTCATCGGTGATGAACACACACACACACTAGAGGAATGGCAGGTTGCCATGAGATGCCCACTCTCTATAAGCTCACACACACACACACACACACACACACACACACACACAGAGCGACCGTTTTATTTTTGTTTCTCGGTTGAAGTAACTGACACACAAAGATAAAACTGTATTAGTCATGGAGAAAGATTAGAAAGATCCTCATTCCCTTTTTAGTTTCATGTTAATTCACTTTGACGTCTGATTTTTAAAACTTTAGTAATAATAGCTATAATCTAGTTTGGAACATATTTTATTATTAAAAAAAAAAAAAAAAAAGTCTTACTTTTTAACATCCTCTCTGCCAATGGGAGACAACAACCAGGAGTTATAGCGGTGCTAAAAAGCCACAGCCTCAACAAGTACGGGTGTGATGTTTTATTCATGATTACCTCTTCCGGTGTAGACTCACTTTAATTCATCTCCACCTGCAGCTGTCTCATGGCTGCCAACGCACACCAGGTGTTTGGTGCTATGTTTATGTTTTCAAAGTGCCTTTTTTTTTTTTTAATTGAGTGCAACTTTTTTTTTTTTTATTATTATTATTTTAGTTTATTTTTATGATAATAAGATGACTGACCTTGCACGCTGCTGGAATTTAACACGGAGGGATGAACCACTGCAGAGCCAATGCTGCATTGTGTATCAAAAAGATGCTTGAAGACACGAGGGCAGGTCTGACTGTGGCCTTTCATTTATTAGGCCACCCTCCATGCTGGAGTGGCTGTCTGAGCATCGACCTTTCACCTCTCCTGTGTCTCTCGCTCCCCGGTTAATCCTGAAGAGGTTAATCACATGGTAATTAGGGTCCTGAAGTCGAAGAGCAGGCGTCTTCACAGTGTGTGGCAACTTAACAGATGAAGGGACTGGTTCTGTAAAAGTAAATCTATACTACTATTAATTTCTGATCGATTCCTCACACGGCCACGTCATCGTTTGCCTGTTTCGTCAGCTCATTTCCCCCTGTTAGTCGCGAAGCTCAGGTGATTTCCCTTGGCTTAACTGAAGTGACAGCGTTTAAGCTCTGCTAATAAGAATCCACTGAAGAAGCATCAAGAGCTTAGGTTATCCCTCCCTGCACAGGGGACGTGCTTCCTCATGTGAGGGTCTGTGAATTCCTCACGGTGTTCCCATCAACAAGGAAGCTCGTGTTGAATAATAATAAATTCCACTGCTTCCAACATTCTGCACGTATCCTGGTTTAATAATCTGGTAACAGTTCATAAAAACATACTTAAAGGAAAGGAACTTTAAAGGAAATGTGATTTTGAACTGACGATGTTTCAGGAAATGATGCTTCACTTTTGTGTGAGGTTTCGGAGAAAACAGCTTTAAGCTGTTTATCTGTGACTGACAGATCAATGCCATCCAGCCCTAAATATGTTCATATGAATCTCTGTTGCTCATTTTTAATTGTATAATCATTGACGCAAAACCCTTAAAACATTAATCATATATCAGTTCTTTATAGTCAATTCTGTATTTTGTCACCTTCTTCAAATGTGCAGTTTAAAGCCGAGAGAGTGAGTTACTACGTAAATATTTTTCACACATTAGTCTTTAATAAGCTCAAAAATGTTCAGTTACTCAAGATGTTATTCATGATAAATAATAAACATAAATAGAGAAGTTTTTAGGCATTAATACAGGAAGTAAAGCCAATTTTAACATAACATGGGTTAAGAATAATTACTTCAACTCAAGTTTATAGTATGTACAAGTGCTAGAGATGTAGAGCTTAAAATATAAACGTAAACACAGCAGCTGTTTTTGTTTATTTGCATATCAATGGTCATTAATTCATTAATGAACCTGCTGATGAAGCTGTGATGTTCAGTTGACTAAAATAACTCTGGTCACTGTCATAAATCCAAATGTTTGTGCTTCAGTCCTGATTTAATGTTGTCATGGTTTTGTTTCACCAGCAGGTGGAGCTCTGCACTTTGAGTTACAACGAGACACAAACACACACACACACACACACACACACACACACACACACTCTTATACACTTACACAGTCTCTCTCTCTCTCTCTTTCTTACCAGTAACATGCCAGATTGCTGATCACTCCACTGCCTCTGTGCATCAGTTTTGATGATGTATGTGGCAGAGCAGCAGTTTCTATCCATGTTGTTCATGACAGTGACTGACAGAAAACGAAATTTAAATGATAAACAGACACACGACAGAACATCAAGTCTCACCGCCTCCTCTCACGTTCGTTTGCAGTGATGAACTGACCTAATTTTGAACGGGAAGGAATAACCTTTTAAACATGTACTGTCAAATATATTAGGCATCGCTGTCCTCTTAGTCACTCTCATATGACAGAGTAAGAGACTTGTTTCTCTTCCTCGTCTTGTGAAAAACAACTGTATCTCAAAAGCTACAGTTCAGAAAGTTGAAATGCTCAAATTTAGCTGAGGTTTTTTCCTCCTTTCCTGCCTGGGAAGCAACAGGGTAATTTAATGTCTCATCCCATCATAATAGTTTTGTTTTGACTCATTCCACGTCTTGATCTGAACAATAATTCACCAATGAACACATCCGAAACCTAAAATTAGGCAGAAGAGAGAGAGAGAGAGAAGGACAGGGATGGGTGAGGTTTTGATTGAGAGAGACAGTGAGAGAGAGAGAGAGAGAGAGAGAGAGAGAGAGAGAGAGAGAGGAGAAAGATGAGAGGGCAGAGGAGAGGGGACGTTCTTGAAGAGCTCCTCTGTATTGCGACAGCTGGCTACTGCAGATAACCACAAAACCACTGGAGCACTTGAGGTCTGGGTGCTGCATGGCTAGAGTTCCACTCCAACATGACCTTATATCCTGCCTGGTTTTAGAAGCAGGGGCTCGGTCAGAGGACCACATCCTGACGATTATCCCGAGTGACAGAATCAAGAAGTCTGGCTGGCTGACTAAATGGAGTTCATAAATCCCTCTTGAATGTGTGTGTGTGTGTGTGTGTGTGTGTGTGTGTGTGTGTGTGTGTGTGTGTGTGTGTGTGTGTGTGTGTGTGTGTGTGTGTGTGTGTGTGTGTGTGTGTGTGTTTTTCTACCCCCCACACACACTTAGACACTCACATCTTTGAAATTATGCCCGGCTGCTCCGAACATTTTCAATCTAACTCTCATCGTCCCTGATGTTGCTACTAGGGGTGTAAGTCACAAGTTTCATTATGAAATGATATTATATCAATTTATTTTAGCATTTTTTTTGGACATTGATATGATATTTATATTGGTTTTGATTCGATTCAGGGGCCTGAGATCGTTATGAGAAGATATCAAATATTTATTTAAAAGAATCAGTTCAGATCAACCAAAATATAATTTGACAGTTTAATTTAGACATTGTGTTGTTGATACAGCAGTTTTAGTGGAAAATAACTGGTAAAAGCTGGTGAGCAGCGACACGGGGTCAATGTTGTGCTTCTTCTTCAGGTGCCCAGACAGGTTGGTCGTAATTTCTTTGTGTATGTTGTTTTTGCGTGTGTCTGTGTACCTCATACTACGTTTTTTCTTTTGACTCATTTTTTATCTGAAATCCAAAATTCTTGCACCCCGCTGATTTATTACTGAGAGGCAACTAAATGCTCCTCATCATTTTTTTCCTGGCTTCTTACCGTGACCTACCTGGTGCTAGGCTACTAGCATTGTTTGAATGTTTAGAAATGAACAATAGGAGGTGGAGTTTGGACGGAAATAGTAACACAGATGTGTCACGGGAATTTCAAAGCAATATTGATGTATTTTAAGTATGATGATATGCATCCATGTTTTCACTTTGCATCAGTAATATCGGATTGCATATCATTGAATTGATGTATCGATCTAGATCCATGGACCATTAGTTGCTACAGTAACACACTAAGTGCGAGTGAAATAGCTGGATGCAAGTGTATGTATATATGTATGTATGTGCGTGTTTATCCAGTCCTACTAATTTTTCAGTGAGTCCCCCTCCTCCTCCTTTTCCTCCACTACGAGTTGGACGTCTGCCTCCAGCATCTGGAGCAGATTGCGACCCTGCAGTGTGCCAGGTAGCAGGACATTAACAGCTAAGGCCTTATTGTCCACTGATGAGCTGTCAGAGCACACACCCTCACCCCCATGTGTGATATCAACCTGCCTCTGTCCGCTGTCGAGCGCACACACACACACACACACACACACACACACACACACAGTCCCTGTGGAGCACTCTTACTCTTTAGCTCAGATATAAATCAGAGGCAGCTAAAAAACAAGGAACAAAGAGTTGGGAAAAAAACGTGAAGTTAAAGATCATAAAGTGGAAGCAGAGGTAACATGTCTTCGGAGAGAAAACCCTTTGTAAGAACAGGAATCTATTTGTTTTGTCGTAAAAGACAAAAAAGAAGAAGAAGAAACTTGCGATTTAATCACAAGGACACTGTAATATTGTTGATGGCACAATGTGTTTCTCTTGGTTTTTAGCAACAATACGTCTGCACCACAGACCAGTAAAGAACAGACTAATAGAGCAATTTCAGTAATAAACGTCTAAAACACAGCTCCTGATATTTCTTCTCTTGTGTTGTTTTCTCTGAGGTGTAATCCCCTAACTATTTTTCTCTGCTATCTGTTATCGAGACAATTATGATATTGGATGAATTCAGAATAAAACACAGAATAAAACCCTTATGTTACATTCAGCACTTTGCCGCTCTAACTCAGAGAGTGTCTGCAAATGAATTAAAGTTGCATGGCTTCTTATGGAGGGCGCCTTATTTTATATCGACTTTATGACCACATGTGGACCATATCCATGTTGAGTTCTGCTTCAGAGGAGTTTTAATTTTTCTCTTGCAGGAGTGTGGCTGCAGACAAAGACTTTCATATCTTTGTATCATTGTCTTGCTTTATCTTACAGCTGCAGGCTTTTGACAATGTGTGTGGTACCTTCTGTTCCTTTGATTTTTCCACTCATTTGTTAACTAAACATGCTTCCCATTTACTGCCACAAAGTGAAAAATGTAGTAGTCATTAAGTATTCATTACCTGTGCAATTTGTTTCTTCTTTATGCACTTTTAGCCTGGAGAATATTCTGAATGCGTAGGTATGTGCACGCATTTAGAATATTGACAGCTTTAGAAGAAAACATTTACAATGTTTTATTATTTATTACGTCACAAAAAACGTTATAGTCTGTCAGTTTGCTCCTTATCTTTAAAATACGCTTCAAATGTTTCATTATGCAGAATCGTTTCATTATCAAAAACTGCGTGACAGTCGATGGTCTTCTCCCGTCTCTATCAGGGAATTTGCAGCCACAGAAGACTCAGCACCTCTTTATATGTGGAAACCTACCTTTTAGCTCCTGACCTAAGCTGAAAGCTAGGTGTGAATATGCTCTCATTAATCTCACCTCCCACAGTAAAAGGTCTGAGTCTGGAGGCTCCCTGAGAATTAATCTAAATAGCTCTTTCATTTCTCTGACGTAAACACAAATGTCTCCAACAACAATGTGGCACACTGCGGGGTGCCCTGAGACCAGACTTTGCTCTCTTATCATTGTCCCTGTAATGTTGTCCTGCAGTTTCTATGGAAACCAAGCCGGCCTTATTAAAAAAAAAAAAAAAAGTTTCACCTTCTCTGAGTCTGCCCTTTACCTGACAGCCAAGATAAACGAGCAGGGTCCTGGGAGGAAGGCAACACAAACATGCATCTCTGCTCAGTGGCCCATGCTCATTGGCTCTCTGCTGGAAGCCCTTATTTACCTTAATGCTGGGGGGCGGTGGGAGTCAGAGAGACTTGAGTAGGAGTAGCCAGAGAAAGGTGGTTGCATAAAAGAGGAGGAGGAGGAGGAGGGAGGCGTTTGTGATTACTCACAATACCTCCCATCAACAACCTTGAACCATGCAGCAGTAAAAAAAAAAAAAAAGAGGATAAAAAGAAGCAAACAACAACTCTTTCTGGTTCCCCCCATAATACACAGGGGCCAGATGATGTCATATGTCACCTTCAGCTAATGAAGGTGATGATGACATGCATGAGCACCGCATACGTTCACCATCTGCTCAGTTCTGGAGCTGCTCCCCACAACGCTGTGCTGCAGAGAAGAGCTGAGGCACGTCTCCACCAAAGTGCGAGAGTCCCTGGACGCGTGTGAAAAGACCGACCGCCACTGCTGCTGCTGCTTCCTGCATCCAGATGAGTCGCCACTAGTTTAATCATACCTTCACATCACGAGCCACTAAAGTGATGATTCTCTAAGGCCTTTTATTTTGTGTCACCTGAATAAACAGGACAAATCAGCTGATATAACAGAGCTCACCTGAAGAAAATCAGCAACATCACCCGTTAGTAGCCAAACACACTTAAATACAGATATAATAAATTACACAGTTTTATTTATGTGTTGCGTACCATAGCATTCTTGGGAGGAGATATAAACATCCGGTAAGAAAAACAGGGAAATTGCAAGTAAAATATGCACATTCTCTTGCACTTATCACACACATTTCAGATTTTTTCCACTAGGGAATTAGGTTGTTGCAGTAACAGCACACCTCTGGTTTCAATAATTCATGATGTTAGATGTTTAGAGGAAGATCAGTCTTTTTCAAGTATGAAGGTCAGTTTTCAGACCGACAGTGAGATATCATGGCTACAATATTTACAATTATTTGATATAGTATACATATAGTAGATAAGTATTATACAGAAATTCAAAGACATGTCAGTTTACAAGTGTTAAAATCTCTTTTGCTATTTTTACTTTATAAAATTTATTAAAAATAATTTTCTGTCAATTGATGAACCAATTAGTCGACTAACTGTTCCAGCTTTGTGGTAGATTGGATTGATTTTTATTAAAATAAAAATAAAATATATAAAAATAGTTAATAATAAAAATGAGCAACAATTGATTTCCAAACAGAAAAGCTATAAATGTGAAATCCTTCAAATCCATTGGGGATTGAAGGGTTAAGATATTGATCTGTGATCAACCTGTTGAGTCTTTAGAAAGGTAATCATGATTGATTAGCTTTGCCTGCAGAGGTCTGAAGGTGGAGCTGTTGGTCACCATGTTTGATTCTCAATGAAGAAACCACATGTCTGAATGTCTTTATCGACTTGTCGTCTTTATTGTCACCTTCAGGTATGTGTTGTGGATTTATGCTCATTAAGTTTTGGAAATTAGTTGTCACCTGTTTTGCACATTTGCTGCATTTTGAGTGTTTTTGAAGCATTAATGTGATATTTACACTCCTGGTTGAGCAGCTGTTGAAATGATTATCTGATTAACTTTTGGTGCCAATAAACACTTGAACATTTATGATGCATATCACGTGTTTAATTTAGGTTTTATGTATGTAACAAGGGGAGACTTAAGATTATGCAGCGTGTTCCTGTGATATGTTTGTTCTATTGATTATCTCTGTATTTGTGGGGTTCAAAGCAACTGCATCAGAAACATGGTGAAATAAGCAACAAGAAATGTGATAAAAAACCATATACTTATATTGTTTGTGGGAATTGCATTTCATTGGGGTAATATGTGATTTCATGGTTACTTGTTAAAGTTTTGAGTAAATGACTTTACTCAAACTTTGAACAGTTTTGCACAGAGAAAATCTTGGGTCCGAACTCTTATTTTAAGCTTATTTTTGATAAATTATCCAGTAGGTTAATCCCACCAATACCAAAGTTTCTACCAGATTTTATAGATTTTGTAAAATTTTAAAATTGATCATGTTGGCTTTGTAGTTTCATATAAAGTTGGTAAAGAGCTGAAATTATTAGTCAACTTACGGAAAATTGACTATACCAGTATAGTTTTTGTTTTGTGTAAACACCGTATTTGTATGTTTGGTTCAACAAAATATCTTGTCATGAAAACGTCATTTTTGACTGTAAAGTTGGACCAAACCATTAATGAATGAATCATGATAATAGTCAGATTAACTCATAATGAAAGTGACTACCTGTTCATTAAATGACTGATTGATTTACGGTACTTAAAAAAAACATATATATATATGTATATATAACTCCTGTTGATAATGGTGTTGATACTTAAGTGAAACTTGTTGTTCCAATTGATTACACTGTGAAGAGAAAAGCACTTTGTTGTAGCTGCAGGTTATGAAAGTTGTGATTGACAGGTGCTTGACTTGGGCTGCTGAGTGCAGTGTAAAAAAGCGAGTGTTGGTGACTGAAGATGATCTTTAGATAACATCAGCTGACCTTTGAGAGCAGCTGAAACTATCAGTCTCTACGGGGGCTCCTCTCTCCTCTCTTCCTCTTGTCATGTATTTTTTCCTCCCCCCTTCCTCCCTCTCTCTCTCGCTCTCTGTCTCTCACTTTTCGATCTCCTTCTCCTTTTCTCTCCCTGTGTCTGGTGAGTGGAGTTTCTCTGAGTTGGCAGCCTGTATCTGATCCTGAGGTAATTTACTGGTAGCGATAAGGAAGTGGTGCGCACAGTCTTTCGTTATAGTCCTTTCTGACAGGCCAATCTGAAGCCCGTAGAGACTCAAATGGAGGAAAAATTTGTCTCCAGATAGAGGGGAAGCATGCAAGGTATACAAATTCAACAAACTGAGATTGAGTGGGGAAACAATCAGCAGTGACTGCTGCTTAAATTTTTTAGTGACATGCTTATTTCTTGACGCAGGGAGCGGATGTATGAGCAGACAGCATTCGGAAGTGAAGGTTAAAGGGTTTATTTTCGTGTTTGTTGGTGAATATGCGGAGACCTTGATGCTTATTTGCACAGTTCTGATTGTCGACTTAATCCTGATTTATGATTTTGTCGTTGAACCATATAGAGCATTTTGTTTTTACAAGAAAGACAAAGAGAACTTGACTCCTTTGCCTTTGCCAATACAAGCTCAAATCAGCATACATGTGCATATTATATACAGCACAGGTGTGTGTGTTTGTGTGTTTGTGTGTGTACCTATGCATCGTGTCGAGTCCAGTTTTGCCCAGCAGAGCATTTTTTTTTTTTTTTTTTATTTCCTCACAGGCAGACCAGGGTCATTGCCTCAGGGGTATCTCAGAGAAATGCTTCTGTGCTGTGGGTGAGAAGAAATATGAAAGAGACCCTAAATCAAGACACAGAGTCCCATGAATCATGTCAGCAGCTGGGCTGAAGAAGAGGGATGAGACCATCTGTAGCAGCATATGAATGGCTAACTGACTCACAGTGCTGTTGACACAAGCTGAAGAAGTGTGAAGAGGTTGTGAAGATTAGCGCTGCTGCTCGCTGCGTAGCCTGGAAACCTGCTTCAGTCAAAAATGAGCAAACCCCAAAACGCCGTGAGCTTCATTCGTCACTCTTGACGTTTCACAGAATTGTGCGGACGGGAATATTTTTTCTTCTTGTGTTACTTTATTCTGTAGGGCTGTAGTCTCCTAGTCGACACGTTCTGGTTCGACCAAAATTCCGATTGGTCGATATTTTTGGCGTGTCAATTCCATATAATTTCAATATGAATGCGCCACAGACCGATTAGTTGGTCTGTGGTCATGCGATTAGTTGATTTTTAGTCGAAATTTCAGGGCTTCAGTCGACCAAGAATCTCTTTGGTTGATTACAGCCTTAGTGTTCTGAAATAAGTTGAATTATCACAATACATCTATAACACTTTACGCTCTTTAAAGTCATCTTGAAATTTCTCCGTTTTTTTTTTTTTTTTGAACAAACATTGATATTTCTTAGTTTATCACAAGTGGCGCTTGCTTGTTTTTTTTTTTTTTTTTAAATAATCATTGAGATTTCTTTTGGAGCTGAAATTGACGCTCCATTAATCAATCTCGAGTGCAGATTTGTACATTTTCTTGCTTCCCTTTGTCATTTTTGACAAGAAACTGAACATCTTAGGTTTTAAACTGCTGACTGGACAAAACAAGCAGTCTGAACACATCATCTTTCAGGGAAATTTTTAACAGACATTCAATAGAATAGTTTCATTAACTCTGATTTAATATTTATTTAATGTTTCAAATCGTTCATGGTCCCTTTACGTCATTGACTTTATATTGAACATTCTGTGTTTTTTTTCTAGCTACATTTACGTCCTTGTGTCTGAGTTTGTTGTGCTCTGTTGAGGCATTGTGTCTTTCTACTGTGTCCTCTTGTCATTTGTCATTGTGCAACTTGTTTCTCCTTGATTAATTCATCTAATCTAATCAGAATCAGAAATACTTTATTGATCCACAGGGGGAAATTAGGTTTGTCACCAATGCTCCAAACAAGAGTAGAAAAGATACAACCTCGGAACTGTTCTAGAATAGAAATGTAGAATAAAATATAAGATAAAATAAAACGTTAAACACACCAGCATATGTATGATACTGGTCTTCAACTGGAAGATCTGATATGAAACCCTTTGAGCGATCTTTTAATGTTACCATTTCCAGTATCTGTGTGTGTAGCGTTGCGTGATCTGTATGCAACAAGATCTGTCTGCATTAGAAACAGTAAATGAAAACATGATGAAGCTGCTCTGCTGAGAGCCCCGTCAGGACTGAAGGCAGATGTCTGGCAGCAGACGTTCAAACATTTTAACCAAGATTTCAAAAGTAGGAAGACAGAAGCAAAGCATCTTTTGTAAAAATGTGCCATCTAGAGGTTCACATATACACAGTGCTTGAATTATCAGTCACAATGTGCACTGAGTTGCACCGACTTCTGTGGTTCATGTTCAATAGTACAAAAATAGATTAATTTTTAATGTAAAGATTCCCTTTTTTGTAAAATTTGCAGTATCAGTTTTGTGAAAATCTATTTCATATCCAAGAAAAACTAGTTTTAAAATGATCTATTTCTCTAAGCAACTACTTTCTCTGATGCATCTCTGCAGAATGAGGTTTGCAGGTGGTTTGGACAGTATCCTCTCTAAGTCTGTTAGTATCTGCATCACTATCATCAGTCGGATGTTGGCAAACCTTAGTCCAGTTTGTTGTTAATAGAGACTCCCAGGTATCTGTAGGTTTCCTGTCTGGACGAGTAATGCAACTGAAGCTTTGCGATGCTTCACTGTGGTAGTTAATGTTGCTGGTCAGTGATTTACTGAAAGCTTTAGTGGGAATAAGAAAAGCATAAAATTTATGCTTGTGGTCAGGTCTATATAATGATAATTAATTGTCACTGCGAAGCGAATGATTTCGTCCTCTAATGTGAAATAACAGCGAAGGCGTTGTTTTGACTTTAAATTGGTCTGACACTACGCTGTCGTAAAAGAACCTTGTGGCAGCGGTAAATTAGTCTCTTTGAGAAAACACTGAATCTTAATCAGTGCGCTGAGCGGTGAGGGCATGTCGTTAAAGCACAGTAACAGGACAGATGATAATCACAAAACTTCTAGGCCAAAACCTCCAGGGCTTATTATTCAAACATTTTACCAAGTAGATGAACCCATCAAACCAAGCCAAGGGCATGAAGTGGTATTTATGAAGGGGCAGGTGTTTCCAAGCTTATAAGCAGGAAGTATTGTTCATGTAATGGAAGTGTTGTGGTGCTGGTGGATGGTACACAGTCTCTCTTAGATAAATTATGATGATCTTCACAGAGTGTGCAGAGTCGGCCTATTTGTACAACACTGACAGTAGGGAGATTAATTGCCTCCCTCTCTAAAATCTATAGTCACCAAAGAAGCAGATCATAGTTTGTGCTAATGAGGATCAACACTATTTTGTGATCTTCAAATGAATAAACATGTAACTTTAATCTTACTTTTGAAAAATGTTGCAACACATCATTCACAACAGCCTCGGCTGCTTGTTGAATATTTTGCCGAATAATGAATCGACTACATGCTTCAATTTCTTCTTCTTCTTTTGCCCTTTATTTGTTTATTTCAATTCAAGCACATCACTTCTCGTCTGTTATTGAATTAATAAATGTGTTGTTTATAAGAATGACGAATGCACTGCAGCTGTGAGCACAGCATCCAGAGAGCTGGTGTTTGTTGAACATTTCCTTAATTACAAAAAAGGGAGTTAAACAGCATCTCCAGCCTGAGGGGGAAACATATCGACTGATTTAGTATCAAACCGAGAGAGATTGAGAGATAGGCGTAATTGTGATGGACCTTGGGGATGTACAGCAGCCGCAGTAGGAGCTGTACCGGCCGTTTTGCAGCTGTATTATTCTCCTGCGATTGGTTTTTACAGAGATGAGCGTGGAGAGATACAGTGTGGAAACATAAACACAGATAAGCCCAACGGAGAGAGGGAAGGGAGAGACGCTATGTGATCAGTCAGCTATAAAATTGACTTAGACCCAACACTGTCTCTCTAGAAAGATGGGCGATACGACACGGAAGTGAAAATGTTAAACAATCCCACTAAATTTGATCTCGTTCACTCTCTGCTCTTTTGTCATATCTGTACGGGGAAAAAAAATCGAATCTGTTGGTTTCTATCTTATTGACTAAACACAGCTACAGGTAATCCAGTTAGCTCAATTTACCTCAGCTACTCCTCCACGAGAACAGAAAACCTGACTAATATGGAAATAATGACGCTGCTCCACATAAAAGAGCTCAGACATTTCAGAACCGGTTTCATTGTTATGCTTTGAACTGTGTGTCCAGGGTTTCCCTCTTTTCTTTACATTTGCATTAAACATTTATCAGTATTTAAGGTCTCCAGATGCAACCTAGGTATCTTTTTTTCTTTGTCTTCTGTTAAATTGTTGTTAATTTGTGTTTATGTGTTGGCAACAAACTCCCTGGCTGCTTCTAACATGTTTCTGTTTCTTTCTTTTTTTCCCTCCTTTAACTGTTTCTTGAGGATTGTTTTAATTCCAGTGAGTGGGCGGCAGTGCGATGGTCACGCTGTGTTAATGGGTATACAACACAGTCTGAGTGTCCACACAAAGATGCAGCATTCAACCAGTGAATAAAACAAAGTAATCCATTTTTTTACAGTAATTGTGACAGTGATGTGAAGTAACACAACACAGATTCATGCTCAGCAGGAGCAATATAAAAGTTGCTTTAGTTCAGAATACATAACGATAAAGAGGCAGATGTGTTTTCCCTGTTATAATGTTCAGTTGTTGAAATTTTGCAAAATAGTGCATCTGTTTCTGTTATTTTTTTGTCCATTCTCTCCCATCAGTCAGAATGGGTGAAATATTAGACACATATTGTTTAGTTTTTTTGTATTTATGCATATTAATAAACTATATTAACTCCATACAGTTGTGATATTGTACAAAACTTCATTTCCACCTCCGCTCTCATTTTCAGTTTTTCGCTCTGTAGCAGCAGTTGTTTTCTTCCAACTTGTCATTCTTTAAAATTCAGTGACAGGCAGACTAATCTAAAGGAAAAAAAAAAAAACAGCAACCTTGAATTCATCTCGAATGGCTGCGACTGCTTCTGCAGACGTTATTTACCTTGCAGCTTTCAAAGACCCTATAGGAAGTTTATGAGCCATTAGCGGCAGTTTTTTTTTTTTTTTTAGTTTTTTATTCATTTTTCAGCCGCTGTTGCGCTAAGTGAAAAGAAGAATGAGGGTGAGAGCAAATATCCACAAACAGTTTCACAGAGGTGATTAAGACTGTTGGTATTTTGGTCCCTTTTGCCATCATTGTTTACTGCCGTGGATGTTCAGAGCTTCTCTCTGAGGTGAAGCGGCACTGTGGTGGATCTCAGTGTTTGTGGAGCTCGAGCTGCAGCAGATGTGGCGACTTGTCTCTAACATCTCTGCTTTGGAAGACAAAGCATAGATGTTAAGACAATAATATAGAAAACTGTCATGTTGTGCTATGGTATTAACTCGGATATAAGACGGCCTCTCTTTTTCAAGGCCCATTTTTTGAAAAAATTGTGATGGATTTTTTATGGCTAAATTAAGAAACATAACACACGGAGGACAATTATGACTGGCCCAATTCTGAAAATGTGGCGGGGCGCCACACTCGACGTTAGTCTGGTTGTTAACTCGCTCAATGTTTGAGTCACTGTTTTCTAGCGAGTCTTGGTGTCACGGTTGCATCTGTCCAGGTTATCTCCATCTTTTTCAGACTTTTTTTCTAGAAAAAAAATACTCTTATATTCAGGTCAATGCGGTATATTTACTCACCTGTGAGATCTCCTGTCAGATGAATCGAATGCATTTCTTCTTTATTTTATCTTTTTGTTTCCTCACTGAACTGTGGTGAAAAGATACTTCCTGTTGGTTGCACGTATGCTTATTTTTTTTATTTTTTTGCATGCATTCATACATGCAGCCACTGTTCTGGCACATTGAACAACTAGATATATATTTCATGTCATTAATACCTGTGGTTTTCCTGCAAAACAAGTCAAAATGTCAGCCGTTAAAAAAAAAAAAAAAAAAAAAAAAAAAAGATCTATTGTGGGCTCAGTTCATTTCATTTCTGCAGGTTCTTCATCCGTTTTCTTGCATGTTTCTATGTCAGGGTAAATCCCATTTTTCATGACTGTGTGCTCTGTATGTGTGAAACTTTGCTATAAACAGAACCATGTGCATATGTGCTGAATGTGGCTGCTTTGGTTTTGAAATATCTTAGGTATTTAATCCTGTTGTAGCTTTTCTGGATCGCACCACCACCATCATCATTTAATAGAACAACCTTGTTTACTTACCTACACATTCAGACTTTAAGAGGCAATAATATAAAAGTAAATTTTTATGTGTGCCAATGTTCAACCTCGTTTTATCTTTGTTTTTGGTCTCCACCAACTCCAGAGGGAGACGTCCTGCTCTTCAGTTGTTCGATTCTGACCTATGTTCATCAGACTGTGTCTGTGTGTGTTGTGTTTTGGAGTTTATGGAGAGTTTTTGCTGAAACAGGTGCCTGCTGTGGCCAAAAATGATGCAATGAGAGCAGCAAGGGTGAAACCCAACTGTAAATTTTCGAGCCAGATGGCTGAACAATGAGCTGATACTTGCTATAAAGCTCCATAAAGCTGAACGGAGCTGCAGCCTCTGGCGATAATTCTCTGTAGGTTCATCACTGCAAGTGACCCCTGTCCCATCGTCACATTGTTTTCACATTGTTATTTGATGCATTGTCATAA
Organism: Polydactylus sextarius; assembly: GCA_016801845.1. Taxonomy (NCBI): domain Eukaryota; kingdom Metazoa; phylum Chordata; class Actinopteri; family Polynemidae; genus Polydactylus; species Polydactylus sextarius. The sequence goes on from CM028906.1 coordinate 20,588,647, forward strand.
AATATTTATTATAGGCACATTAGGAGAGCTAAAACCTCATATTAAATTTGGCTGAACAAGTGAATACACTGTTGAATGGAAACAGGACTCTGGGTTTTTCCTGCATACATGAGCACTTTGCATCAAACACAGTGATCTCATCATGGAAAGGAAAAAAAGAAACATTTACCATGTAAATATCAGAAACCTTTATGATAGTGCTTTGTTTGATATCTTTCCCAAAGTGTTGAACTGAGTTTTATTTTTTTTTAACCTGAGGCTAAGTGTGGCCTGACATTTGAGGTGGTTTTAAGTTTGAATAAAGGGACTGATGGCTGTTTGAATTCAACTTATTTCTGTCACAGCAAAAACTTTAATTAAGGTATTGAATGTAATGTAATCAGACAAATTTTTGCTTTAATTATATTTCACTCCCAGCTGCGTTCATGTTTACATTCTGTAACTCAATTTGCAAACCAGAGGAATAAAGTATAAACCACTTTCAAGGTGGATAAAAGCAGCCCGAGAGTGGTCAACATAAGTTTTCCTTCAGTTTCACTTTTTATACTTTTGGATGAAATATATTTCACTGCCTTACAGTTTGTTTAATGTTGTCAAGCAACAAAACCAGCATTCTCTACTAGCTTTGTTCAAGTTCAAGTTCAAGCTCAAGTTCAAGTTTATTTCTCATTCTAAACATATCTGAGAAAACACACTGAGTGGGATGAAATTATATTTCTGTGAACGAGTGTGCAAAATAAGAAAACACAAAAAAATTATGTGCTGTACTTGTACCTGCTGTATATGTCTATGTTGGCTCTGAATCTGCACCTATAACCCATAATGTAACCTATGTAATTACTTCTTACCTGATTAGTTTAGAGTATTTTCATTTACGACATTGTAAGTTTACCCTCCTTTTCATGGAATATTTTTACACTGTGTTATATGACTGTCTGTGACTGCAGGGTTGCTCACAGGGCCAATATATAGAGACAAACAACACATTTACAAATACAGGTAATTACATAACCAATTAACTTCGACTTTGGATGCTTTTAGGAAGCCACAATCCCCACAGAAAACTGACACAGACGTGACCATGCCAGAGACCATGCCAACTCCATGAAAACACTGCAGATTCGTGTTGCCTGTAACAATAAGCTGTGTTATGGTTTTACACTCTGCCTGTGTTAGATAAACTGGATACACTACCTCTACCAGCACTCACCTTGATGGTTTTAAAATCACTGTTGAAAGTAAAGGACTGATTTACAATTTACAGACAGTGAGTTGCAGTGCTGCTGACCATAGCATTGACAAATTACATATTAATATCCGGCTTAAACATCTTGGGACAAAAGTGCTGCAGCATGCGTCCTCGAGTCTTATTATAATCTATTTGTGCTGCTTTGGCTGCACTGCTGTGTTGGATAGATGCCTTGTTATCAAACAGTGGTATTGTGAGAGGAAGTCCAATCATTGCTCAAGTGTTTACTTTAAACCTGACATCCTCGCTGCCACCACTGTGTGTTAGCCTGGGAAGAAGGAGAGCGTTGCTTCAGGCTTTGTTGGTTTGCTATGCATGTTTACAGACCCTCTCATAAATTCATAATTATCCTCTCAGTGATTTCTCTCTGAATCTTTAAGAAGCAGGTGTTGAAATTTGGACTAGCTCAGTCAGTGGATGAAGACGGCAAAAACGACTTAAGCCTCCTTGGTCACGTGCCAGAGAAGAAAATCATCAGAGTGATGACGCAGAAATTCTACAGGATATTTATTTTGTTGTCTGCAATAAAATGAAACTTTCAGACAGATGGAAAAGATCCAGTATTTATGCATTGTAAAGAAAATACGGTCCAACATTACTTTGGATGCAAGCATGTTGATCACTGATATCATAAAAGCTCTGATGAGTCTTTTATTGTCTGCCCCGCTCTTCTCACATCTGTTTAATCCTGAACATTACTGCCCTTGTGGGCCATTAACATCTCTGAAAATTCCCTCTTTCAGTGACCATCTGCTTTTATGAGGCCATTGTACCTCCTAGATAGCCAACTTTTCCATTTGTCCTTATTACCTTCCATAAAACTCAAATATTTAAGAGATGTTATAAAAGTTCCATCGCTATTTGAGGACCTCTGATATCTATTTGGCATTAACAGCGTGCATGATGCAGTAGCTCTCACAGAGCCACTTAGCTTCACCCAGAAATTATCGGCACAATATAACACGCTCCTTACAATCCCAATAATGGATTTCTGTGAATGTGAGCTGGATGTTGTTTTGTGCATCAGTGTGAAGAGAAGTGCCAAACCATATGCTGGCACTTGTTTATGTAAATGTGGTTAAACTGTTGGAGGATTGTTGTTTTATATACATTTTGCTGTGGATGTGTACAGATAGTTTTGTTGTGGCAGCGAAGATGAGACCAGTGCCCTCGGGAGGCGAAGAGAACAACAACGGTGTTAGGAACGAGATGGCTCAATAAAAGCAGACTTGCTGCAGTCGATGCTCATTCATTAGCTTTGTTTTTTCCATACGTGCTCCATTTCAAGTGCAGGTACATTATTGAAATTTCTCACCGACTTGGATGCTAACACCTGTTAACACCAAAGTGCACTGGTGACACCGAGAGAATTGTTTGGATAAATAAATTAATGCATCGACTTCATAAAACGCTCAAACCGCCGAGATCCTGAGGCTCTGAGCCGTTTAAATGGTGTGTGTGCTGTAATTTCCCCAAACAATGCATGTTGTAAAAAACATGAATAAGTAAACACACACACAACCACCCTCTCTGCAAGATGTTGTAAGTGTTAAAGAGACTGAACAGGCGAAGCAGAAAAATACAGGATTTAATGTATGTAGATGTATGTGGGCAGACTCAAACAGTCAAATACGTTTTATTGTATATTTTTGCTGTGTTAAGTCATTAGCAGTGTTTTCCCCGAATAATTTATGAGCTTTATTATTGCACCAACAAGACAATCTTATCGGTATGTTACGTAGAATAATAACATCATAACAAGGACTTATAAAACCAGTTGCATTTTCATGTGTTTTATGCGGACCAGGCAACATGTACCATGTGTTTACCGTTAAAGACATTCTTAAATGTCTTTAAGAATTTAACTATCTCCATAAACATTAAATTAGATGAAGAGAGGGAAGTTTTTATTACTGTGATTACGCTGATATTTGTGTATTGCTGCAGCTGCATTGGTGATGTTGGTGTTGTTGGATTGAGAAGAAAACTATGACATTATTTCACTTCCGTAACCGCCAGGCAGGATTACGGACAAAATTCGTCTATAAAATATGTTTGATCTGCTAGTGAGATGAATATGTTGGATGTGATGTTGTTCAAAGTCTAATGTAAAAAGTGACAGTTTTGCAAATGTGAGCAGATAACTTGATTATATCTCAGCTTTTCACTTAAACTAAATTATTTCTGTTGTTTGAAAATGTTTGATATCTGGTTGCAAACATAAAGTTAATGAAATAACATAAACTCAGGTATGTAGTGTCAACACAAAAAAAAAAAAGAAAAGAAAAACAGCATATAAACAATTTTATTGAACAAAATTTATATTTACTTTACATCCTACTGATTCATCCAATATAAATCAAAATTGGTCTTACTGCAACATAACTAACAACATTTTTTTAGTATAAAATGATTTTTTTTTTCTTTTTTGCTGTTTTGTCGTCTTTGGTTCTGCAAAACTTGCAAAACCTGATACTTCCACTACACAAACTCAGGCTCCAGAATCTGCGTATAAGAGTCTAAGTACAGATGCGCAACACAAATCAGCCATTACCCACCCACCAACTACCAGACCATATTAATTACTGCTGCCACCTTGTTCAAACAGCTCTGTCTGGCTAATTCCATAGTGTCTCACTGGCACGAGTCAATACAACTTCAAGGCTCAGGGCTTCCTAGTAATTGGAACAAACATGGCAGTAGTGATGTTTGGAGCTAAATCTTTGCCAGAGGCACTGTTGACTCCTGTTGTATTATCCTTTCTGTCACAGCTCTCAGTAAAGGTACACAAACTGGCAAACCTTGTAATCCTGATTGTAATAATCCTTTTTGAAAATGCCTTATTACATCACGTCTGCGAAAGTTTTGTCAGTCAGTTAATTTATCTGATTCTGAACGTCTGCACAAATAAAAATGACATTTCCAAAGAAACCTCAGAATATCAGAAACTCTGGGATGACTCCAGTGTTAATATTGTGGAATATAAATATTTGCTTATTAGTGCAGGAGGTATAGAAGTCTTGATGTATTATTTAATTACAGCGTTGTGTCACTGTGTATATTGCTGTTTTTATTACCATATCAACTCCGGGTTATTGCACAAAACAGCTGTTTGTTTGAAGCATGGCCCTTGTGTTGATTTTCCACATTAAACTGCATATGTTCTATTGTCTAGCCTCAAGTATTTTCTGTCCTTTTGAGCTTAAGCAAACAGGCGGCTTTGAAGTAGCCATCTCTTCCCAGATCCTTTTTATGCTCAGCAATGAGCCAGAAGGACTTTCTTTTTTCCCTCCGTGACAACCAGAAGGCAGGTATCACCTTCGAGGTGATAACTGCCGGCCTGCTTTGTTTCTCACTCAGTCAACCATTAACAATGAGAATGCCCGACCACTTTTATCTCTTGAGGTGCTGAACTTCACTTTCCATAACATTTTGATGAAAGCGTTGTCAGGGGGTAAAAAATGCCTTCTTCATTTTTTAAATTTTAGAGCTTAGCAAATGTAGATAATTCAAATAAATCTCATATCTGGTTTGACAGATATCTGACTACCTAAACTCTTTTGTTGCTTTTATCTTCTGTTTCAGTTTGAAATGGTTCGCTTGACATATAAGGCAGGAAAAGTGTAAAAAGTAGAGTTCCTGTTTAAAATAACGGAATTATTTATCACTGTTCTTATTACAGTTGAAATACAGATGATTTGATTACTAATAATTAACAGGCATTGGTACCTCTATAATATATAATCTAAGTATAAGCAGTTTGTTTGTGAGCATTTAGCATTTAGTAATGTTTAGGGGCCAGGAACTTTTCGGGAACATCCTCTCACCTGTCCCTTGTAGCCTCTGTGTCTCCACAAAGGAAAAAGGCCCCGATCACTGAAGTAACGGTGGGTGGGGGTCGGACGGGACGACTTTGCTGATCGCCTTCTCCGCGACTGCTTCATCTCGTTATTATTCATAAACTACACGCTGCAGTCTGTGCGGTTTGTGTGTGTGTGAGAGGGAGGGCGAGTGAGAGAAAGGAACCGTTCGTTTGTTTTTAGATAACAAATTTGTGGCAGCCAGTGTTGATTCTGTGATGTTCCACCACACATTAATCATTGTATGGGAAACCCTGCAATCATTTTGTGACGGTTTCATTTTGCAACCCAAAGCCCTGCCCAAGAACTTTTTCAGGTTGAACAGAGTACCTACCCCTAGGCAGGGACTCTTTTCTCCCCTGAAAAGCAGCTTTAATTCCATTTCTTTTTTTTTTTTTTTGGTTTTTTATATATGACAACGTAACAATCTGGCAAAGAATCTGGAGTTCTGCAGCCGTTCCTAAAAACCGACTGTCCTCTTCCTACTCGGCACCAAACAGTCAGCACACTTCAGTCTCTCCAGGATTTCAGGCCTTTTTTTGAAATTGTTGTGGTCTAATTTGTCTGATTTTATGGCAGCTTTTCTAAAAATTGTGATGAAAGTTGTTGTGCTTTTAGGCATTTTGTTACAATAAAGTTGCAGGAGCCAGTCAAATTAACAGTAGAATTATAAATGCTTTATAATTCTACTTTAACAATTAGTTAAAAGTGAAGAGGATGAAACCACTGTTTTAAGAGTGATTGCGTCCCTTCGTTTCTGCCGTTCTTCATGTGTGTTTTGCAGTGGCAAAGTGTTTCTCAACAGCCAAATAACCTTCCTCCACTTTCGTGAACTCTGCCCGGATACTGTTTTTTCACAGTTTTTAGCAGGGATGTTGGAAGGTAAATGTGAAACTTTATATTGCACATTTTCTGCATCTTCCAAAAGAAACAAGGAGTTGAGTTTACTGATGTATGGCTCAACGAAACAATGTCAGTGATTGGTCAAACATTGTGGAGAAGTTGCGGTGATTGGTCAGAATTGTCAGATTGTGATTAATACATTAACCAAAAAAAGTAAAAGTAACACTTTTGTTTTCGCTCCCATTTTTTATGAGCTGAACTTGAAGATCTAAAATGTTTTCTATGTACACAAGAGGCTTATTTATCTCAAATATTGCTCACAAATCTGTATAAATCTGTGTTAGTGAGCACTTCACCTTTGCTGAGATAATCCATCCATCTCACAGGTGTGGTATGTCAAGATGCTGATTAGACAGCATATTTATTGCACAGGTGTGCCTGAGGCTGGCCACAATAAAAGGCCACTCTAAAATGTGCAGTTTTACTGTATTGGGGTGGGTCAGAAAACCACTCAATATCTTGTGTGACCACCATTTGCCTCACGCAGTGCAGCTCATCTCTGTATCAACATTGCAAAATCCTGGAGGGTCTGACAGTTAGTGACTAGCAGGTGAATATAATGGAGCATTTAACAGCTAAAGTCAAATAACTCCAACACTAACTGAATGTTTTTAGCAGTTATATATAAATAAGTTCTCTGTTTTTTTCCATCATCTCCTGGAAACATTTTGTAACTTCTTTCTCTGTATCGCAGTGTTTTGTTTCACTTTTGAGATTGTTTCCTGCTTCACAATTCAAACTTCTACATTTGATTGTGTTTTGCCAGTTTCATTTTTTTTTCTTGAAGTTGTGCCACATTACGCTGTTGTGTAATGTGGCAGTAAAATTTATGCCTAACTCTCGAACTTTCCTCATCCTCACAGTCCTAATCAGAGGGATACAGAACCGATCATGCACTTGAAACGAAAACATCACAAATAGTAAAAGCTTTAAATTCTGCACAGTAGCTCCCATCTATGTTTTATACACAAGCACAGCAGAGTAGAGGGAGGATGTCGGGCAGAGGAGTCATGCTCCTCCTGCGCTATGATCAGAGTAAATTACCTTGACGCACTGATCCTCCTCTGTCCTGAAATCGAGGAATAAGGAGATGGAGGCCTCGAATTTCTTTGTTCCCGACGTGAAGGTTTTGCACTTTACAGACAAACATAGCCGAATGAGATAGGAATAAGAGCCAAGAATAAAATGATTGAAATTTTTAATCTAGGTCTGAACAGCAGTGTGAGCAGAGATGAGATGCAAACCAAGCATCCCTTTGGGGAGACTGATATGGATTATAGGATCCTGCTGCTGGTCCACAGAGACACAGGCAATCACTCAGCTGTTTGATATCCTCTTGTAGGTTGTGCTTGATGCCACTGTATATGCTTTTTACTCCGGCTGAAGAATATATGATGACTGTGATCAATGTATTTTATCTGTGGCACCTTTTAAAAAGCAGACCCTTATTTTCTGGTGTTGCAACCCCTCGAGAGTCTTTGTGTTGCTTCGCCAGCCCTGCAGCATGTTACAAGAGATTGGATGTGTTTCAGATTATGGATCCCAGTGGCATAATGAAATACATTGCTGACTGAATGCAAGAGGAGCTGCCTCTGTATATCTGTGTGTGTGTGTGTGTATATGTGTGTGTGTGTGCATTATATGTATTTTACATTTAACTGCTTATAAATTCATGCACATCAGTGGTTTTTTTCTCAGAGGATCATGTGGCTGCAGGTTTTTGTTCCAACCAGTCAAGACAGAGAGTTTTCTAAAGACCGAGATCAGTTAATTAAATTTAAACAGATGTGTGGCGGAGCGTTTTTTCAGTGGGTGAAAGTGGGCACAGATGGCTCTGATGTAATCTGTTCAATCTGCTATTAATCACACTACAGAGAGAGGAGGAAATGGGCTGCAGTAAAGGTCGAGAAGAGGTGGACTTTCTGCTATTTGTTACAAAGGATGGCGTCTCATGATAACTGTAAGCAACCTACGAGATTATCAAAGGCAACAAGAGCAAGTGGGCCCAGTAATCTCCCTTTACTATCGATTTTTTTTTTTTTTTTTTTTTTTAGCTTTACTTTTTTAACAGGTGGATTTTTAACAATTTATAGCAATGCCAGACTCAACAAGGTCTATCTTTCTTCCAGTTCTTACACATACAATCTCAATCTCAGCAGTCGTATCTAGGGATTAAAGACATCTTGAGGCATCATAGCTCCATGATACTCAGTTCAGGTGCAGCTCAGTTGCAACACATCACTGTCCAACCACAACCACCTGCTGCATCGAGCAAACAAGGCTTTAACTCTCACTCTCAGTCAATCAGAGGGTGTGAACGTGCAAGAGGTTATTCTGACAAAAACATGTTGCGGCAGAAAATCTGAGATCTTGTTGTTGACATCAACTGAAATAACCAGGTTACTGTAAAATCTTTCACAACCGACCAAGCTTGTTTTTTTTTTTTTTTAACAAAACACATCGAATATTATGGCAGCACAACCGTGTCAAAACTCACTTGTGCGACAAAAAAATGTATTATATTTATTATTATAAAACGTTATTCCACACTTGCAGATATTGTCTCTGTTCGCACATCACAGAAAAGAAAAAACTACTCGCGAGAGGAGAGGTCTTTAACTAACGTGCAAAACAGCCACTAGAGGGAGAAGTGCCCTTGAAAACCACTTAGCTCTCCTGGAATTGAGTTCTGCACAACTTGATGCAACTCGGCAGCTTCTTTCAGGTTGGATACCCTGAGTTGAACGTTTTGCAATGAGCAAAAATAGTGGCTTTAGTAAAACTTTCAAAGCATGTTTCTGACAAATAGGTTAGTGTTCGTACCATTAATGTAATTATCAACATTAATCACTGTATACAATGATTAATAGTGAAAATTATGTTAACTACACTAACATATTTATCAGAAAAGTGCTTTGACAACAGTGCTCTCAATTGATCCAAAATATTAACAAATATGAAAGCTGAATATTTAAGAAAGTAAAAGTGAGGTTTTGGCTATCTTAGGAGAATATCTGTGGGTACACAATTATTAGGCAACTATTAGTGTGCAGAATTATTACGCAACTCAATAAAAACAAAAATATTCCCATCTCACTCGTTTATTTTCATCTGTTAAAGTGATATAACAGCTCAAAAATTATGGTGGCCATGTCATTATTGTTTCTTCCTTTAGACCTTTACTGGCTAGCCACGCAGTGGAGTATTTGGATCCATGGGATGGAGCATTGTCCTGCATAAAAATCATGGTCTTCTCGAAAGACGCAGACTTTCTCCTGTACCACTGCTTGAAGAAGGTTTCTTCTTGAACCTGGCAGTAGGTTTGGGAGTTGAGTTTGAGTCCATCTTCAACCCGAAAAGGTCCAACTAGCTACTACTAGTACCCCATCTCCACCTTGCTAGCGTCTAAGTCGGAGTGGAGCTCTGTGCTCATTACCGATCCATCCATCTGGTCCATCAAGAGTCACTCTCATCTCATCAGTCCATAAAACCTTTGAAAAATCAGATATTCAGATATTTCTTGGCCCAGTCTTGACGTTTCAACTTGTGTGTCTTGTTCAGCAGTGATCGGGTTTTAGCCTTCCTTACCTTGGCCATGTCTCTGAGTACTGAACACCACTCGTCATTGGTTTGATCTTCAGTTAAGTTCTCTTTCCCGGGCCTTCTGAAAAGTGAGTTGTCAATCAAGTCTCGTTCGCTCTCAGAAATGACCAATCACAATAGAGCCAGTCCTCCTCGGGTTCCCACCCCCAAGTCCCCCCAAGTCGATGAGCAGAGCTCAACTTCAAAAGAGCACAGTGGTTTTTCGAGGGCACTTCTCCCTCTAGTGGCTATTTTGTGCGCTAGTTAAAGATTCCTCCTTGCGCGATCAGTTTTTTTTCCTCTCGCAGATTTGTGATGTGCGTGCAGAGAGCATATCTAAGCACGTGGAATAATATTTTCGCACATTTCCCATATGTTGGAACAAATCTAAGCCCAACCGAGCCTAGAAATCTGTCAAACAAATTAATTTTTTTCTTTAAATTTCAAAGTCTAAACATCTGTTCTTTGCACAAATATTTTAAATGTTCATTTAAATATTTTATTGTGATGTGACTGTAGACCACAGCAGAGCTGGTGAGGAGGGCAAAAAAGTTTAATAAAAACTAACGTGATAATGGACTAAACCACCACAGAAGATGAAAAGCAGCTGTGTCTTCATAAAACTAATCACATTTAAAAGGAAAAAAAAATAACATCAGAATTACATTTCAAGGAGCCAGACATCCCAACCGAATCTGAATTCTGCCACCCACCTTTTCTTTTAAATAAATTAGGCACCCATGCTTCCTACACTTTATTTATTCATACTTTTTCTGTCTGTGACCTTGTGTTGCTTGATGAGCAAGCAACCAATTTGTGTTCACCACCACAAAAACTGTCTTTTATTTTTTCATCTTTCAGTCTGGAGAGTTTTTAAGTTCAGAGTAACTTTGGGTTGACACCTCAGTGATCTGCTCTTTGCTGCAAACAAACTCATTCAGTGAGAAAACTTTACCTTGATCTACAAGTTTGATGAAATGATGTGCTGGAGATTGAGATGTGAGTTGTGTTCACTCACCAGCAGCCACGGTCACAGTCGTTACAGCTGGAAGATTGTTCTCAAACTAAAGAGTAAAGAGTCCTTGAGGTGAACTGAAGCCTATTACCAAGCTCTAACAACAATGAGCTGCTTTAAAACAAGGATTAATGCTTCTTTTTGAATCACTGAGGCACAAATATGAAATGAATAGTCTGGTGTAGTATATTGTTTTCACTGCGTGGTTCATTTCCTGGAAACACAGTTTCAAGCTGATGTATAGTTTCTTTTTAATGCTGTACACGTACATGTTCTTTGCTGTGTAGCCTTGTAGATGCATGTTCATGTGCACATGTGCAGTTTTATCATGTTTCCTTCACAGCACAAATCCCATGTTAACCCCAAGGTTATGACTACAAATGAATTATATCATCACCTTTATTCGAGTTCAGAATATTGATTTTTTTTTTTTTTTTACACTATTGTTGCTTTAGCCACAATAGTAATTCAAAGAGATGGGGTTGAGTTTGTTTTTCTCACACATCATCTCAGGAATGGAAAAACTACTCAGTTACTTTTCTTAAGTGAAGGTGTTGGAAAAGTACTATTACTATGATTTGTAGATATTGTATTATAAGGAAAAATGCACTAGAAATATAAATGATTTTGTCAGACAATTGGTGCATTTACTCACTTACTGTGCTGCTGCACAGCATAGACTTACTTCCTGTCACTGGTATTTCTTGTTTTATTCTTTAGCATGACGAGAGTAAATATAAAAACACTGACTTGACTCTGTCTTTTGTGCTTCTTCTACAGCTATACCCTCCGTGTGGTCGGTAATGGGATCAAAGCTCAAAGTGTGAACCCTGAAGTCAAAGTGAAAGAAGCAGATCCTGTGATCAATCAAATCATCGACAAACTCAAACACATCAATCAGGTCAGACTCTTCTCTATATATTATCTTTATGAACATATATGATATGATTTTTCTCTCACTTTGTTTTAACTCATTAACTTGTGTTTCCATCCTTCATCCTGACAGAAATATGGTAAATGCCTCCTCCGGCAATCTGCTAATTCTTTGTTAATTTATGGAACATCCTGTTAGTTTTTGGCTTTTGGCTCGTTCCTGCAGGAACATGGAAACTGCTGCATTGCAAAGAAACGACAGCTCACAAAGCTGAAGCCGTTTCCAGTTCGGCTTTGAATAAACCTTGACGAAATAATTCGTTTATATCACCTTTCATATTACCAGTAAGTAGCGGCTAATAGAAAACTAGTCTCAAATACAAAATCATCCCCATTGGCAATGAAAAACCAAATCAATCATTACACATTTAGGAAATCCATCTGATCTGGTTTGTGTATCTTCATATTTACAAATTCTTTTTCTGCTATTTGTCAAAATCAATGTAGCTTTTCTATTACCTGGTCTGCTTTGATGCACATTTGTGCTGCTGTGGTTCCTTTCAGGGCTGTTTATCTCTCAGATGATGAGATTAGAGCAGTTTACCGGAGCAGTTTTTCCTCTGTAGCCTCAGTAACAGCTGTTGTAGCCATGTCTCTGGGTTGTTTCGCTGCTGCTGCTGCTGCAGCAGCTTTGTGTTTCTGTTACTTTGGTTTCCCAAGTGGCAGGCTGAAGGCCGGGTCATCTCTCTTGACCTGGTGCTGGCACCCCCTCCCTGACTAATTCACACCATCTGTAGGCTGTCAGGACACATAAATCTATATCATAACCATCTGAGAGAGCTGCAGATCTGCTTTGTTGACATTCGCCTTGTATACGTCTGTCTTTGTGTGCACTTTCACCGTTTGCATTTTAACTGTGCTTCTGCGAAATGTCCTTGTGGTTCTGTGAAATTTCCACAACAACATTTTTTTTACAACCTCTTGTTTATCTGCTCTGCTTGATTTATTGTAACTGCTAAAGATCTGTCTTACAGATCTTTAAATAGATCATGATCATCAGCTCAGACCAGATTATGTAATCAATTATAATCTTTTAAGAGCAAATACTTCAGGAAAAAAAAAATCTTTTTTTCTGTTAACAAAAAAAAAAAAAAAAAAAAAAACAATAATTAACTTTTCATTTTTTTTTTTTTTTTTTTTGTTATACATGTTCAGCCTTTGGTTACCCGCAGTCTAATAACTAATCAATAGCCAGTGATTAAGAACATTAAGAATTATGTTTGTCTTTATCTGTCTTCATATCGTCTGCTTCAAGACATGTAAGTGAACATAAATATCTAATGACAGTACATTTGTACACATTTTGTGGCCACTCGGGGGCAGTGAAAAAACAATCTACAGCTACAACATTGACATATTATCAATAATATGTTGAATGTTGTTGGGAATATGTTGTAGCTTCACTGATCCAACAGATACAGAGCAACATCTGGAGTCAGTTGATGTTTGTTTCCACTTGATGGATGGAAGTTCAATAATCATTATCATTTTTTACATTAGTTCTGTTTTTGGTCTCAACCAAAAATTCCTGAGGAAAACTTCAGGCTCTTTAGCGGCTAAATGATGCACCGTGTTCACCAGCTAATCATAAACTTTTCTTTGTTTGCCATGTGGTGTAGAGCTGGTAGTTTAAAGTGTAGGAAACACAGCTCTCTGCTGTGTCTGGAGTTTGATTTAAAAAAAAAAAAAAAAGAAAAGCAGTGAATCAACCAAAACAATAAAGTTGCAGCTGGGAAAAAACAAAAAATATTGAGATGAAAAATGCTCCACAGAGTCGTGTGATAATTCAGTCAGAGCAGACACCTTCACAGAACACGGTGATTCATTGTTAATATAATTATTGCCTCCCATCCTTTCAGGTTTGGCTGACAGACTCATACAAAACTCATAATAGATGATGGGTGAATTGAATTTTTTTGGCATCTGTCTGACATTGTTCATTTAGATCAGTAATACATGTTAAAAAAAAGAAAAAAAAACAACAGGTAAGAAGTTAAACATGTCAGATGTAAAAAGTTTGATTTACATGATTGTTATATTTATCGTCTGTCTTCTTACCATTATATCTTCCTATATATTTAACTCTTTTACATTTGCTCTGCATTGTCTTTATGTTGATCTGTAAACAACAACAACAGCAACAACAAAAAACACTCACTGTAACATTTGATTTTCACAATCACAGCTTGTACGAAACCATTACATTACAGCAGTATATATATAAGCTATATTTTCTGCTTGACTTGTGGAATAATTCTCTGTTTTCAACTCCTTCATAAAAGCCTTTTGTAATATTGAATTTTTGAAGAAAATCCAGAAACAATACAAATACAATAACAGAGGAGACGCTGATTAATGTTTCTTTCAAGAACCTTTCTTCCAAGTTTATCTGTTGGTAAAATAAAGGTAATTCATTAATTAAAGTTAAATGTGAATGGAATACAAAAAAACCCCCAAAAAAAAAAAAAAAAAAAAAAACGCCCAACTCTGACTCGCCGGCTGTCAATTGTCTTTAAAAATCATCCGACTGTGAATTCACTAAAATTTGACTTAATTTACACAATTTACTGAACAAAAGCAGCGTGAAATAATGCAACTTCAACTGAGTTTTAAACCAAAGATGGTTTATAATCTTTCCTCCTTTCCTTCCCTGTTCAATGTTCAGTGTTTTCTAATATGACGCCAACCGTTAAACAATTTCTCAAAACAAACTGAACACGTACTGAGAAAAAGTACTGCACTTCATACTACTACTTTAAAAGATGTATCACTGTTAGTGGTCCAGTTGTTTGGTTTGTTGGTCGCTTGTTTTTCACCCAGAGTGAAGGATCGACTTGTTTTTGTATTTTACAGACATGAGTGACTCCGAGGATGAACTCTGGTTCTTGTCATTAAATGCCACCAACACATCAAAGTTTCGCAGTGTGATATAAAAACACTAACATTGTTTATCGTCAAGGTAACTGGATAACATCAGACCTTTAGATCTTCCTGAAGCTAAAGAGCATAAAAGAAGCTCCAGTTTCACGTGTGTTTGACGCTTAACAACAAAGGTGTCACAAGTTTATCAACCACAGTTAAGAACCACAGCCACAGACAATGGTGCTAATTACTCCCAGTGATTATAAATAGTATCTAGACGAAATGTCATAGGAAATGACAGCAGTGGTGTTAAAAAAACAGAATTAAGTGTGATGCCGGTGTAGATTTTCATGTATGTTATGTGATAAAGTAATTTAGCTGTGAAACAAATAATCTTGTGGTATGTGCACATGTGTGAGGTGTGAAAAAAAAAAAAAAAAGAATAATTGTCTTTCAATTTAAAAAAAAATTCTTACTTCAGGTAAATAAACATAAACTGATGTCATGTGTCAGATTGTTTACACAGGTTTGTAGTCAAACTTCAATGTATAAATGCTGCTGATTTAAAATCTCTTCCAGAAGTGATTTTCCTGTTTCTGAAAATGAGAGACCCATTAAAGTTTGATTTGTAGTTAAACTCTACGCAGAGATTCAACTTCTGCTTTTTCTGCACAATGGTTTCCCCAAATCCTTGTGGTCTGATCCAATGCTGCCTCCAGCAAACACACATGAAATAAATATAAAGATCCTGTGTCGACAAGTAAATACCGAATTCTGTGTTTAGTGAGTTTATAGTCGTCTGTGCTGCTGTGAGCTATTCTAACACTTTGTTTAGATTTTATGGGAATTAAAAAAAAAAAAAAATAATAATAATAATAATTGCAGCAATATCTTGAGCACATGGAAACCAAATTGCACTAAATCACTGGGTGAATTGGATTCTCAGAGGATATTTTTTTGTTGTTGTGTTTATAAATCGTCTATCAGTTATGAACCGATATGCAAAATCATTTATCCCTGTTTGTTTTAATCCAGACACTCCAGTGAATTAGAAACAGTCAGCATTTAAAAGTCTTATCATTGAATTTGGACAAGTGAAGTGAGCTGTCTCTGAGTATTTTAAATAAGATTTTCAAAGAGTCAACGTCTTTGTAAACATTTGTAGTTAGCAGAAATGCTAACATCCTTTTTCAGCAACAGAATCAGAAGATGGTAGATGTCAGCTTGTCAGTGACATGGTCCATTCAAGTGATGGACAGTTAATTCTTTCAAATCAGTGACAAAGAACTTGATAAATTCAACTTTAGGAGTGTAACAAATAAGCTATTGAAGCATGTTCATTGCTATGGTACCAGTGATTACGGATATGGAATAGAGTTTTTCTCTGCTCACAGGTCAATATATAGACTCGTAGGTGTGTTTTTATCCTGTTTTGTTGTTGAATCCTTGTGGAGCCAAGACAGAAAAGAGCCTTGCTTGAGATAAATAACTATATTGTCCATTTTTGTCCATATAGAGATAGATATTTATTTATCATGCCAAATGATAGAAAATGGACAAAAAGTCACATTCAGAGTGAAAAACACAGCTCTCTCATTCATTTGACTGGAACCAGTCCATCAGTGCAGATGGAGACACAGAGATGGAAAGTTTTTACTATGAGAAGTGATGCCACCCGCCATCGTATACATGCAGGTACAGATTCCCGGTAGATTACTTTGTCACATGCAATCTGTATTTTTACTGTTCATCTCAGGATTGTTGCAATGAAAAATAAAATTTCTTCCAGCATGATGATTTTTCAGAGCTGTAAAATCCTGTGGCTGAGTTTTAAAATGACCATGCAGCGTTTCTGTGACTGATAAGACTTTAATCATCAGGATGTGACTTGGACACCGAGGTTCCGGATTATATCATGTTCAAACTGTTGAGCGCAGATCTTCTGAAGCAGGAAACATGTTGGAAAGAGCTAATTAATCAACATGGTATGACATGCTAATGACTAAATGTTGTGACTTCATACCAAACACCAGTGAGGAGGAAGGTGAAAGCCCACTGTTGTGTTGGAGAATTTCAGAGATTTATATAATGCAACTGATATGATTCATTTAACAGCTTGAGTACCCGCAGTCCTTGAGTCTAGTTTGCATGATCATCTCATTGGGACTTGATTTGCAAATGGCCCTGATTTGCAACTAGTTATGATTGGCATCTCATTAGCTGCTGAAGTGCGGCACGAGTGTGAGGTTGCGTGTTTGACCTGAATTGTCGTTTAACATCGTTTTCATCTCTTGTATTTTATTCCTCTGCTGTTGTTAAGGTGTTGATGACATATGTTATGAGGCTCACTGTGTGTTTTGACACAATGGGGAGTCCCAGGAAGTGTTAATCATGTAATTCCCCGACAATGTGACTGTTTTAAAAGTAAACGGGGACTTGAAGTGGGTCTGTGAGGGTCATGATCACAGCGGTGTGATTTAAAACCTATGCAGACTTAAATGGTAATTGTTTGAAATTTAAATTAATTTATTAATGGCATTCAATTAGAAGAGGAAATATAGATGGCGTGTGGGTTGGGGGGGGGGGTGGGGGTTTAATAGAAACTCAGTTTATGACCAGAAAAAAAACATTAATTACATATATCAGTGCACACACTTATTCTTTTGTACACACCAATGACTGTGTGCACATCTGGGTGTATCCTATGCAATATATTGCTTAATAAATCACTATAACATTGGGGGTGCATTATTATTAATATGATGAAACTTCCCTTCATATACATGTGTATGTGAGCATGAATGGCAAAATGTCTGTTTGGAAGAAAAGAAAGAGAATTGTCCTCTGAAATATGAATAAAAGTGAAATGTTTTCACCTTTTTTTTTTATGAAGATAAGAATGGGGTGTTCATGCAAATGTTGTTTTTCATGTTTTTCATCTACATATCAGTAATATTCTTTACTGTTTTCATTTATTTGCCCCTGACCTTGACTAACTCAAGAGCAGAAACGCCTCAGAGTCCCCCCCCCGTGACAGGCCGACTGGATGGAAATGTATTATTACTATTCCACGCAGAAATTGCAGGAAAACACAAAACAGCGATGCAGCTATTGACAAATTCATCATGCAATCTGAGCGTACAAACTCTAGATTTCATCATCTTGCTCATCAGCAGCTCCTTCCCATGAATTATTTGTTGGCTCGTCTCCTCCTCGCCTGTCCTTTCCTCTTGATGTGGTAAAACCCATCAAGAATCTATAAGTAGGTCCTGTCCCTGTGTCTCTCAATCAAAATCAGGGGCAAGCAGCTCCTCATCCAGTCTGCAGCCTGAATTATTCACCAGTCATTGATGTGGTGGTTGACCAGCAGTTTTGCTTGTGAATAATTCATGGCCTCTCTCCTCTTAGACCAAAGGATTAACACTGAGAAAATATTCACATTTTATTTGTTGTGCTCTCAAATGCACGCACCACATCGTAATATTTGACTGAAGAGCGGTTAAAGAGCAGTCAGTTGTTGTCATAACCATCATCCTGTTTTCTAGAGATATTCAACAAACCTCACCCATTGACCATGACTCAAGAATTTAGTTTGTTTGTTTTGCTATCCGATGGAGAATCTGTAAAGTCGGAAATGTCAGGACCCTGCAAGCAAGTTTTAATTAGAGACGAACCTCAAAAACCTGCAGAATTATAATTAGTTTTTTTTTTTACCTGCGTTAATTATGTGATTTATTATTCCTGTGAGGTAAAAGCAGTAAATAAAAACACTTATTTAACAAGACAAATCCTGCTCAGCTTCATATTTGTGGATAACAACTTTATCTGCAACGATTTCATGTGTTTATTCATGATTAAAATCCATTTTAACAACAGCGGAATAATCCTCTTTGTGTAATAGCACATGAGTTGCTACATTTAAGTTTTACAATATAACAAAGTGTAAAGAAAATCAGATGAATGAGATTAAATTAGTCTTTCTTCTATGAATTACACACACAGAGGTTTCAGGGGGAAATGTAATAACAGTTTATATGAATAAAACCTGTATTTTATCATCAATGTTGTAGTCAAGACCACCTTAACCAAAACCACGGCACTGCTGAGACTGGAGAGTATAAAGACCGAGATCAAGACCAGATACACTAATGGCCTCTGTACACTGTGCGATTTTATCAATCTTATAAGACCATTGCATGACACACTATGCGACGTGGATCTAATAATCTTGGGTACGATGTTAAGTTTGATGTGTGCAGATTGTACGATGACCAGTTACTGAATCGCAGGTTATGACGTATGTCAATATCCAACGTCATCAGCGTACATCATCTACCTGCGCCACCATAGTTACCAAAACCGATATGTTCAGTGCCACCATAGTTACCGTGCCAAGTGTTCATTTGTTTGGGTTTAGTGCCAGTATCGTGGTGTCCATTACATCATTTCCTGCTGTATTTCTATTGGCTGATTAGTAGACTTAGGTCATAGCAGCTGTCACACTGTGAGATAATCTTCCTGAATTTCTAACACAGCTAGAATTTTAAGAACCTGTCTCACAGTGCAACGTAAGACTGCCGTTTTAGATCCACGACCAAAGATATCTCTACATTTCTCCTACGATGGTCTTTCGTCCGGGACAGCCCAAAATGCACAGTGTATATCGGCCATAAGATGAGACTAAGACCCAGGCTGGTCAAGACCAAGTCCAACACCAAGACCGAAAACAGACTAGGGTTAGAACTGACATGACATGATTACTTGTATCAGTTGTAAAACAAAAAGGCCTTGCTGTAAAGTGTCATGACTACTCAAAACATATTCATGGTTAAATCACCCAGATTTGTCATAATGAAGTGTAACACTCTCTAAGCCTGATGGAAAACAATATTCTCAGCAATCCTCTCTGTTATCTGTTATCTCTGTATATCTGTTAACGCATAAACTGAAACTGTAGTATTTACTCTTCAATATCAACATCACTAAAATGAACTAAACCTGTTAGTATATGCTGTTCCATAGAAGTTGTCCCAGAAGTCTCAGAAAAAGTTGCTGGACCAGTCGGCATACGGAAGAATGTTTCTTCTTCTGTAATGTTTTGCAGATATATCCTTTGTGCTCTGTAAAGCCAAACTTAATCACTGCTGACTTTTTAGACATTTTTCTGAGGCCGTCGCTATGATGTACCACTGTATAGGTGGCTGGTGAACTGTGTGTGAACTGTAGAGAGCTTGGTTGAGAAAATGTATACAATATTACATCTTTTTGAAGTGGATGCATCTGACTGGTTGCATTTGAAGAGAGGAGCATAATAAATAATGATACTGTTCTACGATGATGCGCATGAAAAGCTTGCTCAATTTTTGCACAAACACCACTCAAACTGCTGTGTCCAAGACCAAGACAAGACCGAGACCAAATAGAGTCGAGTCCGTGATGAGACCGAGACCACAAAAATTGGTCTTGAGGACTACATCACTGTTTATCATTAATTTAAGTCTTTACTGTTATTTTTTTTTGTTCTTTTTCCATCTTTACTGACTCATAAAAGCTAAAACATGCTTGAAAATTCTTAAAGGTCTAGAATCGAACAGCAGATTGATATGTTTGGTGTCTGAATTTACAACAGCAGTGTGGTGTTTGTGTCTGTTGCAGGTTGAATGTGACAGTGACATCACGTCATTGTCACTTTCACGTCTGTCATGGGATTCAGTGGCAGTAATAAAAATGCAGAACAGTTATCCTTGAAATGTAATACATGTCGACTTGTAGGACACAGAGTTAATTTGAATGGTAATATTATTCTAAATTCACATTATATACTAATTTTCTCTCTGGCATTTTACACAGTGACCTGCTGCTGCTGCAGCATCGGTCTTGATAAACATCCTGTCAACACCGCTGCTCCAGTGAGGGATAGATAATGACAGTGAATGTCTTGGGACCTGTTCACATCCTGACACTTTTCTCCTCTGACTGGCAAATACGATCATTGCAAGATCTCTCTTCAAACTTCTATTTACAGACTGAAGAACATGTTCAAAGAGAATATTAATGAGCTTAAAAATCCACAACAGCTCTATTCATCTCTGAGATCTGTGAAGGTGTGATTCGTTTTGTCACATGACACCATGCTCCTCTTTAGAAAATGTAACCCGTACATAATCAACAACAAAGGTATGTTATTACTTGTCACTATTACTTTGAATTCCTTGCTTTTTTTTTTAATGGGACTACACCTACGTTAGTCTGAGGTGGGAAATATAGACTGAATAGTCGTGTGGGCAGGGTAAATATAAAGCTCTTACATTTACAAGATGCAGAGCAACATGGCCGCCACCTTGTTCCAGTACCACAGACACAAATTGAAGTATAGACCTTAATGGTTCGACGTCACGAATTGAAATTGAAAGCTGATGTTTTTCTCGTGTGTGTGTGTTTTCTCTGACGTGTGACATTGTTTATGAAACACTGAAACAATAATATAGTTAATTTATTATAATACTTCTACACAAAGGTCAAACAAATACATTTATAGCAACAAAGATACATTTTTTTATATCACACTGCCTTTTTTTTATGCAACTACAGAAACTTATACCAATGTGAAGGTAATTTCTTTTAATAGATTCTCATATTGGGGAAAATGGATTTAAAAAATGTAATGGATTTTATAATCAAGTGATACTTCAGAAAATGCTTGATAAACATAGAAGTAGAGACATAATAGCTACATTTTTAATGCGTGAGTGTATGCACTTGTACGTGTGTGTGCGTGTGTGTGACTACCTGTGGGAAGAAAGTGTCTCTGAAACGGGTGGTGCATGATTTAATGCTCTGTAGCATTTTCCAGATGGCAGCAGTGAGAATGGTGTGTGGGCTGGATAACTGGTGTCCTTGATGATGCTTTGGGTTTTTCCTTATGCAGCCGGTGATGAAGATATCATAGAGCCACAGAAGGTGTTTTCCAGTGAATTTTTGATGCTGGGTTTACAGTGTTTTGCTGCAGTTTCTAGTCCTGAGCAGTCAAAAAAAAAGTGTTAAACCATACACTGTGATACAGCCTGTCAGAAAACAGTCTCTATGGTGCAGTGATGAAAGATAAGCTAAGACTCGGTTCACATGCCAAATCTTTTGAGACGCCTCACAAACTACAGCCTTTGTTGTGATTTCCTCAGGAAGCTGCTGGTATTATGACAAAAATTTGTGATGTGCACAGTGGTGAACTCAGAAATTTATAAAATATATCCGCTGGCCAAGGTTGTTTTGTTGAGATCAGAGGCTACTGAAGACAGGAAAGACAACAAAACATGTCAATACATGTCAACAGCAAATATGAGAGATACGATGGATGATTTCACAAAAAAAAAACATTAACAAAAATTGGCCGGAAGCAATGAAAATGCTTGTTTATGTATATTAATTACAACTACAACCTCAGCGCATATTTAACAGGTATAACCTTTGTTTGTCATCTTATGGACAAATTGACATTTGATTTGACAATAAAAGCAGGAGATTGGTGAGATGTTGGGATTCAACCACAATGATACAATGACACGCTGGCATTTTAAAAGTTATTAACATTTAACAGTTATTAGTTATTTCAGTCAGTGGTGGTCAGGTCAGTGTTGTTATCTTTACCCAGAAGCTGTTAACTTTGCAAAAACATGTTTATATTAATACTTTATCTATGAAATAAGTGCAAAGATATATATTCTCTTCTATCTGTACCTGTGAAATGTATTTTTGCTTCTTTTTCTCATGTTGCTTGTTTAACCTCTTTCCTGTTTTCCATGAGGCTCTTCTCGCTTCCTCTCTCGCCTCCTGTGGCCAACACACTTTTTTTATCTTCATTATTATTAACAGCAAACAGCAGAGACTCAGCAGTTTTCTCCCATGTGTGCTTCCTGCCATTGATCAAACAGTAACTCAGGAGGACGTATGATGAAATGTTAACTGACTGACTGTGTGTGGTGGTTTCCACGGATACCACTGTTGCGTTTGATTGTGTACTTATTTTACACTTTATTTTATTTTATTTTTTTTTTTTACTAAGTTGAGAGTTAGACCTGCACAGGGATCATTGAGATGAGCTTTGGAAACAAGAAAGTCAATTCTGAACTGCTGCAAACCTTTAGTGGCACAAGTCAGTAGATACTGTTTCTTTAGTATTTTAATGTTAAATGGACACAGATAGGGTGTTCAGCCTTGTTAAGATATGACTAATAATCATCTGTGTTGAATAAAATTCAGGTTTTCTCCTCAGTTCATTGTAATAACTCCCAGTATTTAAAAGGTACATGTTTTAAAACTTAATATAAAAGTCATAACATAATAAATTTTATAGTTTCTTGTTCTTTCCTGACTTATTTCTGCTTCCACGTCATATTCCTATTAAGTCCTAACACCCTCTTGACCATGAGCCTGTGGACTGTGGAGTTTTAATTGTGAGGATTTTCAGAAAAGGTGTTGTTCATCATTATCTCCTGTGGGGTTAGCTCTTAATTGGTTTGATTTTTTTTTTTTTTTAAAGACAAGAAAATGACCAATTACCCTGGGATGTCTGAATTTATAGTAACTGAGCAGTAGTGCCGTTTATCAACACATGGTCGAGTCTCCATACGCAGATAAACTCAGCTGTTTCTCATCTGGAGACGCACCGAATGAATCAGAGCACCTGTCCCATAACCAGTGTCAGACAAAACACTGTGTCAACTACAGAAGTGAAGCTAATAACAGTTGGGCTTTTCAGACTCAATTCATTGTGTGTGAGAACAAGCACTTCAGCCTCTTAGTACAACTCTCTCTCTTTCTTTCTTTCTATCTCTGTCACACACACACACCACACACACACAGCGCACATACACACATACAGTCTGGTTTCCATAACTGCAGGGGACATTTCATTGACTTGCATGCAGACTTTCCTGGAAACCCAAGAGATCTCAGTTGTTGCTAC
This sequence comes from Polydactylus sextarius, assembly GCA_016801845.1. NCBI lineage: Eukaryota > Metazoa > Chordata > Actinopteri > Polynemidae > Polydactylus > Polydactylus sextarius. The sequence goes on from CM028906.1 coordinate 20,612,013, forward strand.
CACTTGTCTAACCTTTATGTAAAACTGACCACAGCCTTTACAAATATTAAGACATATCTTCACCTTATTTTTTTTTGTTTTTATCTGTTTACACATATTTTAAATGTGTACACAGATTTAAGTCCCCACAACGTAAAGAATGCTTAGATCACACACACACATGCACCCCCTCTAGCACCTGAATACTCTGCTGATTGACAGACTTGGTCAAACGTGACGAATGGTTGCTCAGCTTTGGAACAAATGAATTTACTGTGAAATATCATGAGATTAATGAATTGCCACTCTTTAATGCAAATAATGTCATCTGCTTTGTATTTATTAAATTGTATAAATGACAGATTTCTATCCTCCACTAAATTTAGGAAATGCAAGATGGGACTGGGTTTAAAAAAAAAAAAAGATTTTCTGATTCATGTCGATCTCTTTTTGAAATGGATTTGATATCGATTGAAAATCATTTAGAATACTTAACACACTTAAGTACAGTAAATACTAAAAACTTTAAGACTTATACTTGAGTGGACTTGAACTTCAACCCAAATCATTTTTTGGTTGAGTATCTGTACTTCTATTCAAGTGTGACTTTCAGGTATTTTATACAACACTGGTTCAAAGTTGATGCTCTCTGAGCTCCAAATACTGAGTCCTGGAGCGATGAAACTCACCTAATTCAAAGATGAGCTCACAAGTTGTCTGTGTGAGCAGGTTATCACAAACCATAGTTAGGTTTTTATTACTGGGTAACAATCTAGTAGCTGTAGAAATTAGGTGATATATAGAGCAAAGAGGTCTGTGTTAAGATGGCTGAGTTGACAAAACACATCTTTCACAGGAGAGACAACCTTCACTGGATGTTTATGATCACAACCATGGCAACAAATGAGCCTCTTACTGATTTGCTTTTGTCACTCAGATCCAAGGTTGGACAGAAAACCTTTTTGGTCATTTAGGTTGTTGAAAGCAGTCCTCAGCTTGCTGGACAGTGAGGCGCATTGTTGCTATTCAAACCCTTAGAACAGGTCAAACTCATGCACAACAGAAGCTCATTATTCCACATAATTTATGAGAAGTTTGGTCTGATTTTTGGCATAAATGGAGAGAAAATCAGGACAATTACACGGACAGAGGGAGCGCTTAGATTTCCGAAACGCTCAATATTCTCCATCATCTTCCGTGTCACTGTTGAGAAGCAGCAACTTCCATATCAGCTAATTACAGCAGAGATATGTCCCAACTCAGCCACGGCAGCAGACCTGACACTGGTGCTCCTCTGCACCGAACCACAACAGTAACTAATTAGCATAGACACCATCTTTCTGATCAACACAAAGCATTCTCTCTTGTTTCCATTGACGTACCATGAATTTAAATGAGCCAATTAGCGTATGCATTTCCCCTGGTACTGAGTTCACAAAGTCTTTGATTGAGATTCTCCAGCACAGCAAAACCAGCAGAAAGTTTATCTGCCCTGCAGGTCACTGCATATGAGGAGGGTGAGCGTCATGTAGCTCATACTGATTCATTAAAGTGGAGTTTGTAGTTTGTAGGTGGAGGAAATCAGGATAATTGATAAAACATTAATTCACCAGCTGAAGAATGTTTATTTAATGTTGTTGTTTTTTTTGTTTGAAATGTTTATTTACTTTTGACATTAAAAGGCCTTTTATTAATAATCATTCTGTAAACTTTTAGTTTTCTAACATCTGGAGGACTTTGGCTGATTCACTGTATAATCTTTAGCTCTTTTACATTTTCTTTATTTTTCTGGACGAATATTCTGAACTGTCCTCATCATTAGAGGACCTTGTTGACCAAATCCTGCTGTGAATATTTAACATAAATATTATAACAATGTAATGGTTCTTTCACCAAGAATTTAAGCGACTTTTAAAGTATATGCACAAGTAAACTAAACACTAAAGCTAAAACTACTTTTACAAAAAGTGGATATTTTAACTATTTTAACTATTTATTTTCCCCTGCTTTTTTTAATTTTCCAACCAGCTGCTACAGGGAAAGTCCATCCCTAAACTGGGATCACTGGACCAGATTGAAACAGGAAGTGGAGACGCTGAGGGACGTTACAGCGGCGACTGTGATGATGAGGATGGATGTGGCGGTTCAGGCGGCGGTCAGATTAAGACTAAAGTCGCCAAGCGTAAGTGTCATTCTTTTGTCATTTAACTGGGTTTCGAGCCATTTACGCTGCATAAGACTTGGATGTTTGACTGAATTTATATTTTCAGATTCAAATAACTATAGATCTCAATCAATCATGATCCACAAACACCATTGTGTGTCAAGGGCAGCGATCAACAAACGACAAGGTCATTAAATAAAGCAATAAATAGTAATATTATAAAAAAAAATGATCAGAGAAAGAAATATGTCTAAAAACGAACAATGATAAAAGACATTAGTTTTCAGTTACACAGTTCATTGTCTGCTATTTGTTCTATTTATACTTTTATTTGTATTAATAATAGTTAATCAAGTAGTCAAGAGCAAAACATCTTTATATGAAGTAAAGTTTATTTTTATATGGATTACGATGATTAAATGCAGGGCTACAATAAGGATGTTCACAAACATGAAACATGGAGGTTTTGAAACATAAACCACACACTTATAATTAAATAAAACATAAGGTATTTATATTAATAGACAAAAATAAATATACCAAAGCAAATAATGCATGAACATGCTGCTCAGTCACAGAAACCACTTAAGATTAAAGTTAACCCACAAATTAATATGAATCTTCATACATGTGCATTTTTATTTTTACTTTTTTTCACTTTCAGTGCTCATCTTGAATCCATCCTTTAAACCCTCTGTCTTTTCTAAGATGCTGATTTCTTATTGAAAGCAATTTTTTGGCCAGTGATGGCCTTCAAAGGTGCAGTTGCATAATACTATATTTTAATAAGACTTGCTCCAGTCTCCGTTTTATGACAGCGATAATAATAGTCATTAAAGATAATAGTTGCTATGGGGACATTATCACAATCAAGGCCCGTTACTTTAGAAATTATTGAAATTATTGCTCCCCAGAGGATCAGTAACCCCTGATGAATCACAGCGGCAGGGCCTTCCTCTTCATTTTGTTACCTTTCACACTCTCCTCTCAGCTCACAGATTCCTCCTATCCTCTCTCCTCTGCTCTCCATCAAACGTGCTAACAACCTGATTAATCACCACTCTCATTCTGCCTATGGCGACAGCAAGAAAGGGGGGAGAGTGGAAGAGGGGGGGTCATCCAAACAAGCCGTTCTATCCGTGTAAATGTTTCCTCTACTGCTTGTCAGTCTGTCTTGAGGCTTTCAGTAGCTTGGGCTTAGGAAGCTGCCTAACAATCGCTCATCTGAGGCTGTAGGGAGGCTTTGACATTTATCACCCATTACAGTAGAGCCACTCTTTCCTTGTCATAGGCCAGATCAGCCTGTCACCCATATTTATGACCCACTGTCTGTTGTGACCTCTGTCAAGCTCCGGTCCCCCGCTGCCTGACCCTCACGCAAACACAAGGGATTTCTCACCTGAACCAGACCTCTGCTCAGTCCCTGCAGGAATCTGCTGGATTTTTGTTTTTATTGCTGAAAAATTGTTTGTGTTTTTTTTTTTCCTCACTTGTTTTGGTGTGGGTATTTTTTTCCTTTGCATTCATTTGTTGCAGTAGAATTAAATGGATCAGTGAAATCTGCAAGCCAAGGATACAGCAGCACTAAGAACACAATGTTTTATTGCTGTCTCATTGAAAAAGTCTCACAGAACATAAAGAAGCTTGAAAGTACAGTTAATACTGTAAGTGCTAATCCATTGTATTTTAGAAAGAGAAACAGAAATATGTCCTTAATAGTCTTAACTGAACCGTAGCATTAAAAAACAAATAAAATCCATCCATCCATAATGTAATGACATCCAAATCCACAATGTCTTTCTTTTTTTTTTTTTTAACATGAAACTATTTATTTCTTGCACTTATCAGCTGGAACAGTTTAAACAGGAAGCGTAATGAAAGAGGTTTAATCCAAATCACCTCCTCAGCCTGACATACTGAATAATGAACAATATAAACAAGTAGATCTGTCCATCATCAGTGTAACTAAAGTAGATTTTCAAATTTTCAATTTTTTAACATTTTCAGACACTAACTAGAACATAAGAAGTTAATATATAACCATTTTTCACTGATAAACCTAAGTGATCATATGAAACTACATATCAGTGTGGATCATTGTGCTGAGTAAAACTAAAAACATATATATCTGTCACAGACCATCATAACATACAGTTCCTTAAACTTGCAGCAATAACTTTGTTCTTTTGTCTGTTTTTTTTTTTATTTATTTATTTTTATTTCTTTATTTTTTGGCCACATGGGGGCAACAGAAACATACTTTAAAAAAAAAAAAAAAAAAAAAAAGGTATCAACCAAAGATCCAGCGTTTACAGAGAAACAGTCAGTTTTGGTTTGGTCAGTTTTTGATGTTGACCAACTCCTGAGGGAAATTAACGACTTTTTATTTTCATTTTTATTTTCTAAGTTATCCAGGTGTATTAACCTACAGTGGAATTCAAATAAAAGCATAATTTAGCTTTCTTTGTGATTAGAAATACAGTAGAGTCTTAAATTTTACTATAGCACCAGGGTTGATAAATTGGCTACCATGAGACTAAATCACTATGGTGCAGATACAGTATTAATGAAGATTGTTATTTTTTTTTTTCAGGCTGCAAAAACTAAAGAAGAAGAGAAAAACTATAGAGACCAATACAATATTAAACACATCTACAGACCCAGAAACAAAAGTAACCATTGAACAAAAATCTATGAAGGTGAGGTAAAAAGCAATATTTCTTCAAACAACTGATCAACAAACAGTGCAACAGAATTTTTAAATTAAATATATTAAGGAATTTTTCACAACTGAATAAAATTACTAGAAAGTGGGAGAGAAGCATGTTGAATAATGTAGTGTGACACAAGTATGTAATGTGTTGTTGTATGCAGTCTTCAGTTTGAGTTTTTATACCTTATACTACCTGAAACGTGCACGACTGTGATATACATCAATCATGTTATATCAAGAAAAAATGGCGCCACATTTTGTCCATCGCTGCTCTGAACCAAATGTTTACTGTTCAATCCTTTGATGCTGTAGATCTGCTGATAAAGTTATTCCTTTTTATCTGCTAATTACAAATCTCTCAATGGGATTACGATTCCTCCTAATCCACAAAAACACCTTCAGTGGATTAGCATCTACATGTCAACTCATTTTTGTACGTATCAAGGTAAAAACAGAGATAAAGGTTTATTCAAAACGTTATTTGAATTTGTTTTTGAGTGTTGACACAACTCTGACTGGGGCTAAACCTCACAATTTTAAAGATTTCACGTTAACATCTCAGAGGACACCTTCAGAGTCCTTTCCTCCATGTATCAGAGCTGTTTCAGGGCTGATGGCGACCTACACTTTAGTGTCAAGCATGCCGGTCTGTAGTGATATCATCATCTCACTGCCACATATTGAGCTGAACCAACATATATAATGTAATGTGATTTCTTTCTCTGCAGTCGTCCATAATCCCTCTCCCTTGTGTCTTGTCTCTGATGTTTATCAGTAGAAACATGCTGACGTTAGATCGACAAGATAGGGAAATAAAATGAGATAAAGCTCATTACTGACAATAGGGGACTGATTTAAGGGATTATCCTCATTAAGCAGAAATACTGTTGTGTGAGTGTTTTATGTTTGCGATGTGAGCAGTTCATCCTTCTGAAATATTTCAAAGATTTCTTAATGTTTAGTAAATCCAGCAGGGTAGTATTTACTGTATTGCCTTCCAGATCGTGGAGCCACCTGACTGAGTAATATAATTAGACTTATCGTTTGTGTTTGTCTGTGTGCATATGTGTCTGTGTGAAAGCCCAGGAAATTATTGAAAGCACACTGTGACAAAAGCAGAAAAAGATTGATTCACTTCACCCTGTTCAACAGGCACCGACTCCTTGCAGCTTGTTAGATAACAGATGCTGAAGAAAAGAAGAACAGACCAGACAGACGAATCATCCTGGAGCTCTTGTGTTTTATTTCCACATCAGACCCCTTTTTTCCCAGTTATTACACCTTGAACTAGTTGGCTCAACAAACACACACACACACACACACACACACACACGACTTTTTCTCCTTAAAGTAAAATTAATTTATAACACTAAGGACCTCACTGCCAGAACCTATTATAAGATCACAGTGAAGTGTTTTGCTTGAACATGATTACCATCACGAATAAGAGATGAATGTAACTGGGACACTCTTTTAGAGAGAAGCTATAATTTATACTGTGTCTGTGTAGCTGTTGTATATGTCTAAAAGGTTTAAACCCTTTTAATCTACTAATTGCACATTTTTTTTTATGTCTAAGTGCAATTAGACACCTTTTTACTGCTAAATAATGGTCAGATGCAGGACTTCATTTTAGTAAATAAGGTGAAGCTGAAGGATTTCGAGTAGTTAGGATGAGACGGTTCACTACGGTAGCTCCACTTTATGATTACCCCTGATGAGATAATTACACACCTGGTTTAATAACAGGAAAATTGTTGCCAGGCTCTGAGTTTCAAGTGTAATAAATCCAGTTTTGCCATTTTAGCCACGGTGGCTTATGAATGAACGGTGAGATAATAACAACAAAGAAGCTCTGCAGCCACGCTGAGGGCTCTGTGAGGCTGTACTGCAGAACACTGCTGGTTTAGGTCAAATATTAAAATTATTAGTGAGGTTGAATGTTTACATCTTAGTGTAGCATGTTAGGATGCTAACATTTTCTGAGTTTAACCAACCATTTCCTCGAAACCCACAAATTTGAATCTGATGTGAACAAAGAAAGGTTATTATTATTATAACCACAGATCCCTGTAGCAGATGTTGTACCAATCATCCAATAAATGTTTAGACATTTTTACCGGATCATTGTACGCTTTGATCTACTGCTGTTGTTCATCGGGGTCATTTATGACCCTCATTTTCTTGTGAATATGACTGTCTTCAGTCTCTCTTATAGTTTTAAAGACATTTAAATCTTGTCTTTAGTGTTGGATTGAATGACTGACATTGCTTCCTTAGAGTTGTACTACTGGCTTGACCTACAAATGTTTTACACATAAATAACAACAGTTTCTGGCTTATTTCAACATGTAAGTTTGATGAGGCAGAATAGAGGTTTTTCCTTAGATTTCTGTCCACAAATGCAGAGAGTGGAAAACAACTCCAGCCCCAACAGGGAACTGCAGGCTGTCTTATCTGCCTTGGCATGGTTTAGCTGCAGACACTGTGATTGCTTGCAGCGTGAGCATTATACTGAAGAAAGATATCTGTCAGACACAGTGGCAGCATGAGAGACACAAATTGATTTCTCGCAGGTAAGCACAAAGAGGAGAAGGGTAGCGGCTCCTTTAGCACCAGTCTTATTAATTAATAGTGTCTCAGCAGGAGAGTATTTAATGTTATCGGAGCTTCTCCTTCCTCGTCCGGTGGTAAATGAGTGGTGAATGCAGCTGTTGCACATGGACCTCCTCCACTATCTAATGTTAAGTGATAATGAGCATAACAGCATCCATCAGGGATACAGGATCTATTTAGTAAAATAAGTCTTTACTGTGTTGTATGTGTTCCAGCTCTAAATGAAAGATCTGAGGGGAACAGAGTTACATCAAGGCAACTTTGTTGGACATGTATGTAGAGTAATAGGCCTTCCACTGTGAGCTGTCTGCACAGCCACTTTAGTACTTGGCTGTGCCTATTAGAAAGATCTTTATCCTCATTACAGTGTTGGATCAAATTAGGTCACCTGCTGTGACTCCTGCCCTCCTCTGTGCCAGTGATAATGGGATCAAAATCATTTACAGTCATGTGACTCATGAGCTTCTGACCAGCCAGCAGAGCTGGGTGGACTCCTAGGTTGTTTGATTATAACCTGATTAAATTAACTTGCTATACTAATTAATAATGAAGAAATCCATATCTCTGGAAGACAAAAAGTATAGTTTTATATAACCTGAAATGCTGCAGTCGGTTGCAAAGTAAATGTGAGTGTTAAAAAATGAAATACATTGTTGAAATGATAAAGCAAGTGGCTGTAACTTAATAATTGATGGTTCAAATTTCATTATTTTTTCCAAATGAAAAAAAAAAAAGCTTTTTCCTTTTTTTTTTTTTTTTTTTTTACAAAAAGAAAAAAGCTGTTCATAGAAATGTTAAAAACATTCATTTCCGTGAAAAAATATTTAAAAAGCAAAAATAACTAACATTAACTGCAGCCTTGCTGTTGAGGCTCTAACACTGGGGAGTGGAGCTGCTGTTTATTTGTATTCAGGCTGAGCAGCTGCAGGTCAGGTTGTGTTGAATGTCAGTCTGAGACTGAGGAGCTGCTGGTCCACAAATTGTTGTTGAATGTTATGGTAAATTGTTGAGATACAAATTAGGTTAAAACTTTAAGATGGTAGCTGCAGACCTCCATCAAGTCATGTGTGGATTAAAGAATAATCAAATAGCGCTAATGTCCAGTGGCTAATTGACCCAAAAATCAGACTCTGCAGTCATCTTGAACAGAAAGCAGTCACCATTACCAAAGCAAATGGCTCCTGAAATAATCCCCACCCACTGGATGAAGAACATAGCAGTGCTGTATTAAAACCAGATGACATAAATGAATCCGTAACTAAAAGCAGATTCCTTCCTTGACTATCTCAACACAAAGGCAGGACACTGATTGTGAAAGATCCCCACAGGGATGTAGCACCAACTGATCCAGCTACTGTCCAACATGGAAACTCCTGTCAGACATCAAAGTCTCTGGGCTGAAGGGACATGTGTGTCAATATGTGAACAAAGCTCAGCAGGGGATTGGAAACGACACAGAGGGCCCAAAGCAGCAGCAACTGAAGACAGAGCTGTCACTGAGCAACTGCAAACTGAAGCAGATGAACCTGAGCACAGACTGGATAAGAAATATTCAGACATACCTGAATATTGTTTCTATTATTTTCTCTGTCAAAGAGAGCCTCTCAAATATCCCATACATGATACATCATGACATTGAGTTCCACCATATTTCTATAGTACAACCTACTTGTACAACCATAAAGACTCAGTGCAGCTGTCAAGGAACCCTACAGTTTACAAAGTCAACAATGCACAAGAGAAATCATCAAAAACACAATGGATTTGTGGAGAAAAATACTAAAAACTCAGCGGAGGCTAACACCAGTCACTTTGTCTACACACAAGCCATCAACGTGAATGACAAGAGGATCTACAGCAATGACACTGCAGAGACGTTTGGAGTGGAAAATTATGACTGAGATGGATCAAATGGAGGGAGAATAATTGGATCTGAAGGGGCTAAACTATCAGAAGGCCAAATAACAGACTGAAGACAGGACAGCTGCAGGAACATGGGGTTAGATGAATGAGTGATGAATGTACATACATCACACACACTTAAAGGCATCCAGGGTACATAATCATCACCACGATGGAAACAGTTTTTCCTCCTGGTTGTCAGATATACAGCTGTTATGGTAAAAGCCAAGTAAGGACTCTAAAGCAGTTCAGATTTGGAAATGGAAAACAGAAAATCCTCAGTGCTTTGCAGCAAATTTTACTTGAAGTCCATCACCCTCCGCTGCAGCTGGAGACAGCCGAGGTGACCGTCAAGGACACGCTATGAAACACGAAGCATTCATGAGTACATTAGTAAAATGGCTCCTGTCATCGCAGACAGATGAGGTGGCTGCTAGAGATTGCCAGAAAAAGACACCATCTGCCATTACAGTCCCAGAACTTATGAAGCAAATGATTTGATAATGAGTATATAGTCTTAATTCAGCAGTTTTAGAAAGTTACTCTGTCATATAGACAGTGACAGTTGCAGGTAAAAATGTGACTGACAGTTTTACCATTTAGGAATCGACAATTTATTATTAAGTTGGTGATGATGATGGTATTAATCACTGTGATATCACTGACTATTTTTTTAAGTAGTGTGCAGACGGGGAAAATGTTTCGAGTCCTGTATGAAAGTTCCCGTGGCAGTAACACCTGCTTGACCTCATGCAAAAATGTGGTCAGATTTTGTGAAACAACACACACAGCTGAGTTGTACGTCCTGCAGCAAAATAAAAAGTTTCTCAGACCTTTTGAACCCTGAAGCTGGTTATGTTCCATAGTGATGTACACTGCTACTGTAGCATCGAATGTCAGGAGTCACAGTATGTTTGTACCACATTTATATAGCTTTGATTCTCAAAACTTGAGTAGCAGAAATAAAATGTCTATATCCGGTGGATTTAACTCAAGCTGAAAAACTTCAGTGTAAATATTTCACTCTGGACCTCAGAGTTCAGGAGTTATTGTTCAAAATTTACACACTTTCTTTACAACCAGTGACTTTTCTAGACGACTCAGAAACCTCCAAACTGAGACATGTAGCTCTGACATCAGTGCTAATTGTGTGCATTTTCTGTGACCACATCATGATACAACTTGACTAGTTTTTTTGCCATTTAAATGACCTTTATATGAAGCTTAACCAGTAACGTCACATTATCTTCAGTAATGACACTACAGATGCCCAGTATACTGCAAACTGTTCAGTGACAGTGACTTTGTTGTCCATTGTTGAAAGGAAAATCTTCACAATTTCCACTTGAGTCTGTTTATTAAAGCTGTAATTGTTTGGTTACATTGGACGTTACATGTTTTTGTGTTCTACATTTATGTTTCTTCCTCATTTAAGTTTGATATGCCCTTCATTATCAAATCGACCTAGATTACTAAACTACTTTAAACAACATATTAACCCCACTGCCTCCTACTCATCCACAGATTGTTGGAGGTTTTAGCTTCACTGTGGGATTAGTTTATATAATCAGTCTCCTGTGACTCATCATGAACGCCTCCCCCGTTTGCTGTGGGCTTATCTAACTCGTATGGATAATCGTGCACCTTTCTCCAACTCAGCCTCCTTTAACGTCAGCCACTTTATTTGTCACAGATATCTAAAACAGTCTGACACTGCATTCAAATACGTAGCAACATATCACCTTAATGCAGGTTTCTGCAAAAATGCTGCAAAGCTTTAAGATCCTGGGCCAACCTGGATCTATATTTATGCTTTTTCAAAAGATAATATTGATGAGGTGAAGGGATGTACAGTGTGTCTAGTCGGTAATCAATCAGCGACAGTGGAGTGTAGATCACAAACATAATGTAGTACCAGATGGTCGTCTACTTTCTAAATACCCCAGGGGGTTTTCTTTGTTTTATGTCCTTGTTCAAGTACAGGGAAGAAATAAAGATTTTGACACTGCTTGTTCACAAATGAGAAAAAAAAAAAAAAAAAAAAAAAAAAAACTGTACCCTATTCACATAACTAAGCCATAAATGTAAGCAGATGAAATCGTACAGATTAATATCTCTGCTGTGTATTAACATATGGTCACAGTTCAGATTGGATTGTTTCAGATGAAACACACACACTGTGTATATGCTTTGAACATCAGTGGCTTCTCTGAGCCAAAGCCTCCATGGTGGAAAATAAAATGCAATTGCTTTTTGATTTGCCAGAGTAAACATAATGACACTTTTATTGTGAGATAATGGAAACCTTGAATTTTCTTTATCATTTTGCTTCCAGGTGTTTGTGTTTTTTCTTAATCAAAGCTTTATAACCACAGTAAGTTGTCATTATCTTCCAACGGCACATTCCTGTTTTTCGATCATTTTCTCATACCTTGCATGATTTAATGGCTTGCTTAATGAGCTGCGGCTTGCATACGGAAGGACATCTCATTGCGTTAATGAACCATGAAAAGGGCAAGCACACATCATTGTGTGAACTGTTTTAATAATCAGCTCATGTCAGACACACAGCACATCTACCGAAAGTCTGCTCTATCAATAAGCACAGATGCTGAACGTTTCATTAAGACAACTTAGTCTCTGGTGGAGCAGCAGCCAATCGACTCTGACCTTCTTCTTTCTGTATGTCTCCTCACATCCTCTGCAGCTCTGACACCGTGTTTGTGTCTTTAAAGCCCCACTTCCTCTGATGCAGTATTTGATCAATTATCTTTTTAAAAAGTATTTATTTATTATTTTTATTTTTAGATATGAATTTGACCTTTTGTGCTAAATGAAGTGAAGTCCTTAAATGAAGTCAAGGACAGAGTGTTACAAATTCAAATCTATGGACAAGTGTGTTTACCAAATTACACCATGTAGCTGTGCACCAATTCGTCTGAAAACTGAAAATGGAAACATCAAACAATTGGCAAAGTCCGTTCGATTCATCATGAATCTCTCATCCAGATGATAGATTTACGTGGCTAAGCTATGTGGTTAGCATCACTGAAAAAGCTTATGGTAAAAATATCATTTACTTTGATATATATATATATAAAATAATAATTTACTTCCTGCTGTAAACATTTGTAACACACCACTGTCAGATCTTCTTCCTAAAGAATTGTTTACTGCTCCTCGTAGCGGCATGAAAGTCAACTTAGCGTGACCCAGTCTACTTGTCAGCACAGTGACATATGACAGGCAGGTTTCTGCCTCCTCTTCATGTCCTCTGAAAATTTCACTCAGCCTTCATCCTCAGACCTCCAAGGTCATCCTCAGATGTGCATCAGTAACCATGGCAGTCCCACGCACTGCTCTCCTATCAGCTCTCCTCTCTGTCTACCTGACCTAGCTACTTTATGTCTGCAGCACAAGTAGTCAGCTCACCCTGTTTCTCAATAGCACGACCACCCACAACCACATTTATAAGCTAGCATACGTGGAAACACACACACACTCACACACTCTTTCTCTCTCACCTACAAACTTGCATCATATGAACCAGTGAAAATCTTAGTCGCCCAATAAGCACTCGGTGTGTGAGTCTACTCACACTGATGTTTTGTGTCGACCTTCAGTGATATAGATGAGAAATAATGAAAAATGCTGATATCCATGCAGGATACACGCTGCAGCAGCAGCTTGATGTTTGTCATGGTCACAAATGACGAGGACAGATTTGGTGTTAGATTTTGAGGTTAAATTGTGGTTTTGATATATATCACAACAGCAGTTTTCAATATCATAAAAGCATGGTTTCTCAGTGGATAGAGAATGAATGCACATAGTATCTATTATCTTAAATAATCTGTTTTTGATTGCCATGTTCCAGGACTGCACCAGTGCACTGGAATAACAAATGGTTTTGTGCAACATTCAGGATGTTTTTATAAAACTCTCTATTACACAGATAATTATTTTTCTCTAAGAAGTAGTGCACACAAAAAAAAAAAAACATCTGGTCAATGGTATTAATTGTTTTTTTGTTTTTATGATGTCCTTTAGTTAAAATGCTATCAAATATAATAAAATATCAACAGTAAACAGTGTTTGTATAAAAATCCTCCTACTTTAAATTGACAGTTGTAAAAAATCTTTTCAATCTTTTCAATCCTTAAAATAATTATGATTATTTAAAAAAAATGATTTCAATTTTTTTCAATTTAAAAAATACCATTTTTTTTTTTGTTTAAACTTATTTTCAATGAATATCTTTGGGGTTTCAACTCAATATGAAGAAGTCACCTCTAGCTCAAGGAAATCCTTGTGTTGTGATGTTTCATAGAAATAATTAATGAGTTAATGAAAAAAACATATAAAAATTAATTGTTAATGACAAATTGTCATCAAATGCAGCACCTGTAGTGAGGCATCAAACAGAACAGAACGATATAACATCATGCAATGTACTACAGTGGGCAATGTAGTTGTTCTAAAAATAGCATTGATTGCGATGCATCTATGTCAGAGCATCGCTGTTGAATGTTTGGATACAAATGCACTTTCCAGACATTACGTCACAGATTTACTTCTTTCTTTCAAAGTGTGTCACTCTCAGTCGATAGCGTCACTCAGTTCCCACAGATCTTGTGGTAATGAGTTCACCTTGCAAACCTCCCATTACAGCTCCTCTCAGAGGTGCTCTGCTGGGTTGAACTCTGGTCACTGTGAAGGCCAGCGCAGTAGAGTTAAGTCACTGTCACTTTCCTGGAAGCTTCTAGAGATAATGAGTACTTTGTAACATGGTCCATTATCCTGTAAAAAAAAGTATCCATTTTAAAAGGGTGGACTGTGGCCGTGCAGGGATGATCCTGGTCAGTGGCTGTAGAGTGGTGTAGCATTTAAATTGTGCTCAGTTGGCATTTAAGGGCTTTATGTGCACCAGGAAACACGACTCACAGAATTACACCAGCTTCACTAGTTTGTTTGCAAAAGACACTGGATTAACTAATCAAATGTTTTAAATGTGGCAAGAGTTTACCACTATTTGGTCTTTTAGCTTTGGGGTCAAATGGTCACAAATGTGTGTTATGTAATCTATGAATTAAAAAGTTTAACACACAAAACAATTTTACAAATGTACAGACTCACAAATCCTTCCTCACAGACATATTTTGCATATATTTACAGATTATTATTTAGAATTACAGATTATTATTATTTACAGAATATGTACATACATATTTTGCATGTATATACAGATTATTAACTGTGTTGGCAATGGTTATGACATTATGTCTTTCCATTTTTATGCTCAAATTGTTGTTTTTCATTTGTATATCATATAACACACAGTTGCTATCGTTTTCAGTCTAATTTGTCCCCATATGGTGAACACACACCCTCTGTGGCCTCATTTCCTCCTTATTAGCTGACAGCAGAGGAGCCTTGTTGGGTTTCTCAGTGTTACAACCCACACATATTCAAGGTTCAACAAGATGTGGCCCTGAAACGCCCTCGTGCACCTCGCTGGTGTGCTCCACTTTTATTCGTGTACTTTACCCCTTCCTGTTAGACTAAATGACTCCTGCCAATTTCCTTTGACCTCTCTTACTGATGAGATGTTTTCACCTACAGAATTGCTACTGACTGCATATTGGTCTTTACAATTTCAATCGCTTTAGATGGTCTGTTGCACAAACATCTCAAGAGGGAGGCAGCTGCCAGATTTGGCACCATATTTTCTTCCTTTTCTTCTGATTAATGAAACAGCTCTGACCTCTCGTCCCCGCTTGTCTACATGCTTTCATACTGTGTTTTGACTTCCAACCACATCATTTCGTCCAACAAGTTTTATGCAAAAACTGTCTCAAAAATACAACCCTCAGCAAAATAGACAAATAATATTATTTGAACTGACAAAACACAGCGTCTTGAGCTACAGAGACTGAGAAGAAGAGAGAGCGTTTGACAGTGATAACCATCAGGAACAGAAAATGTAAGTGTCAAGTTGTAACACTATTACAACCACATGATCGTATCAGTCAGATATCAGAGAGCTGATATGTGTCAGTGATCTGTGATCCCCCTGTGGGAGACAGTTTTTTTTTTCTCTCGGTTTGCCTTCTCAAGACCCACAGTGACTCATTTCCCACGTCAGAGTGATTGAATGTCACAACACTGTGTGCCGCTCTCACACAGTAAACACTCTCACATCTTGAATCACAGGCAATTAATGGGGCAAGACTTTCAACTACATACACACAGCAAAACTTATATATTATTACACCTGTAAGTTTGTCTCAA
Source organism: Polydactylus sextarius (assembly GCA_016801845.1). Taxonomy (NCBI): domain Eukaryota; kingdom Metazoa; phylum Chordata; class Actinopteri; family Polynemidae; genus Polydactylus; species Polydactylus sextarius. Next base: position 20,627,678 of record CM028906.1, read on the forward strand.
TACAAAATTGCACAATATTAGGTTGAGATGAACCAATTCACCTTTGCAGTCAGTCGCTCCTGGATTTTGTGGGCCTTTTTTTGAGATCTTTGCGATCTAATTTGCCTGATTTTGCGGCGGCCTTTCTAAAGAAAAAATAAATTGTGATGAAGGTTGCTGAAAGTTCACTTCTCTTTTAAAGGGAAAACATGGTTGATAGTTAATAGTTGCTATTGCAACATCACGTAATCCTGAAGGGTCTGCATAGTGAATTTTGACTCAAGGCCACTGAATTAAAAATTATTTCCTCTATAATAAATTCCCCCAAACTAGGAAAGAAACAGCAGGAAATTAAGCATCACACCTTTGTATCGCTGCAGAGTACACACTTTATTAGTATCGTTTTATCATTTGGAACTATTTGATGATTTACGACCTACTCTTGCATCAATTATACATGCAAGGCTTGCACTTGTTCCTGTTTGCCAACGTTTTAATATACATAGATATATCTTGTTTATAGATACTTTAAAACTCACCCACTACTCTGAAAACAGAATGACAGCCTCTAGCAAGAGTAAGAAAAACAAAATATGTGCTGTATTTTATACGTCAAATATAAATTATAAATATGCACTTTTCAGTTTAGGTTGCAGAATAATTGTAAGTTTCAACCTTGATAATGTGCCACATTGTTACTGAATAAACAGCAGAGCTTGGAGCAGAGTAGGAGCCTTATTAAAGTAAACAGTTTAACTCTCTTTTGTGCTTCTTCTTGGAGCAAAAGAGAAAATATTTTTTGTCTAAGGCCAAAATTCATATTTTCATTTGTATGCCTCCAATGAATGTGTGGTTGCATAGTAAAAGGCACACATGCCTAGACTGAATCAGTTTGCACACGAGGGGGTTTTGTGGTTTCTGAAATAGGTTTTCTTTATTCCTTTGCAATTAACTTTGAAGAGTTTAGGCTGTACCTAACAACAAACATTTTAGAATAGGAGATCCTTTTTTTTTTTTAAACAAAATGTTGTATTAGTGTACACGTGTCCACTGCTGCCAAAGCCATACAAGGAGAAAGCACAATCATAAAGCAAATGCTCTGGGTCCTTTTTATATGCAGTGAAAACCTGTTAATAGTGTCAGCTACAGCAAGCTGTTTGCTGGTTTCAGCTTGTTTGCTGCCAAAGAATGCTGAACATTTACTCACCAGTAATTGTTCCATCAAATTCAAGAGGCTAATGGTCTGACTTAAACACACATTTAAGTCGAGTCAAAAAAGAAATATAGCATCAGAACTCTATATTTATCCTTGAATTTGGCAAACGTGATGCGATTTGGCACTTTTTTCATCACTCAAATCCAAAAATCCCTGTAGAGTAATCAAAGTAATGCCTCGGTGACCTGGTGACCCTCAGTATATTTCATTGTTGCTCACAAACACTTTCTTGCAAAGTGAGAGAGAAATAAAGCCAAAGTTAATGGTGTGGTTAGCTTTGGAGCAATTAAATTCCCCATTAAGACGAGTGTCTATTGTCTCTCCTATTGCTGTTTGAATTGTACTGTAGAAAGCAGCCTTGACTTTGCCTTTATTATGTATTTGCTGGATAATGCCTCTGAAAGAGTAACACGATGAACAAGTTTCATTACATTTAACATTTTTGGTATTAAATGAATAGAAGAATTTCTGTAGAGTTTAGAAAATAAAATGTAAACGATGCTAAATCATATATGTATGATATCTTAAATTTGAAATGCTGCTATTGGCTATAACCAGATGTACTATGCGATCAAAGATATGTTGTTTTTATATATATTAAGATTTTAAATGATATTGATGAGTTTATTTTAATATTTTAGTGACTTTGCCTATTCCAGATCATTTTTTAGTGGGACAGTTTTTAATGTATTAATCAAAATCCTCAAAGAAAGATACAGCCTTTCAATAGAGCACATCCTTTAAACTTTATAACACTAAAAAACTAAAAAAAAAAAAAAAAAAAAACAATATTGAGAGGGAATGATATTGGATGTATGATGATGAAGATGGTGATGTTTACACATGATCAGTTATTCAGTAACTGTATCCTCAGTAGGGAATTCATCACTGATTGTCCATCAAAGTACTTCCTCAGTCTCACAGTCACAGATCCTCATTGCATCATGCGTCTAATCCAATTTCTACATTTCAGTGAAGAGTAAACAACCTGCAGTTAAATCACCCAAATCAGTAAAATTACATGATAATTATAATAATCATAATTGTATTGTAATAGTAGGCCTCCTCAGGCTCAGTTACATTTATTGAGCACCTGCTGTCTGTTTAACTTGTATGTGTACACTGGTGAATCAAAGATGAAGCAAGATGAAAAGACTGTGTGTGTGTGTGTGTGTGTGTGTGTGTGTGTATGTGGTTTGATGTGCAGAGTCTTCACTGCATATAGAGTCATGAAGTCAGAGCTACCTCAGGGCCAGAGTGTGCTGCATTTAATTTTAATCTTTGAATGTCAGCGTGGCTTACACTGTATGTGTGTGTGTGTGTGTGTGTGTGTTTGTGAGGTCTAGGTATTCCTTACGTTGTGGGGACATAAATCTGTTTACACTATCGCATTTGGGGACCTGTCTGCCTTATGGAGACAAAAAGCAGGTCGCCATAATGTAAAAAAAAAAAAAATAAGGTGAAGACATGACTTAAAGTTTGGTTAAGGTTAGGGTCCGGTTTAGATAAAGGTAGTAGTGTAGCAGCAATTGAGATATCTTGGGTTTCCGGGAAAGTCTCCAGGAAATGAAACTGCAACTTGATGAAATGTCCCCTGAAGTTATGGAAACCAGACTGTGTGTGTGTGTGTGGAATCATAAAAATTAAACATGTTGACATTATCAGCAGGGAATGGGGGATGGATTCAGCTGGATTGGGAAGAAAGAGATTGAGATGTCACTCCAGCCCACTACAAGATAATCTGTACTGACCTTCTGTCGCTTTGCTTCCAAAATATGTTTGAGTCAGTTCAGCCTCTGTAGTTGAAATATGCTACAGTAAAGCTGAAAGTGGAGGATGTTATATGATGGTTTCTGTTTTTTGCTGTAGTAAAAAAATATATATATATATAACAACCTGACTTTCTTTTTTGGAGGGTGACAACATCTATTACTAAAAAAAAAAAAAAAAAAAAAGTCAGCATGAAAAATGTGTAGGATTAGCAGCAGATGTAGTTGTTGTGAAGTGGTTGTGTTATTTTCCCTTTTCCCTTTAGAGTAGCATATTCCTGTTTGAGCAGAATCTAAGAGGATGGACATCCATTATCTCCGGTGCTGTGGAGGTAGAGAGGGGATTATCTGGCTCCTGCAGGTTGAGCTGGCATCCCACAGTTTGCAGACATCAAGATCCATCTCCCAACTGTCGATCAGAGTCTGGCGCGTGTCTCCATTAGCACCTTGTGGCAGATGTTTTCAATCCACCATCCATCGCTTAGTGTCACAGATCCTTAATTAGGCATGGTAATTATCCAATCACACAATATTAAGTGTCCTATTTGTGGAAATGCGGTTGCTGAAAATGAATAGTTATTGATTGGCAACACTGACATTCAACTTACTCCTTTTCGCACATTAGCCTAGCATTGATTGCTGGCAGCACTTCCTGTGTGCAATACTGAGAATCGACCGGATTCCTAATGTGCGGTCCAGGCTTGACCATTAGAACCATCCATTATCACGCTCCCCGTCCACAGGCTTGTCACTAAGGCCTGGTGGGAAATTGGCAAGCAGACATGATTGTGACTGTGAGGCAGAAGCAGATTTAGGTTCTCTAGTTTCTGTCAGCGAGCTATTGCATAATTAATTGACTATAGCCTATACTGCGTGGGTTTGTTGGTACTTAGAATATGTATGAATGTTGTTTCATGGCGTCTGAGCCTGTTGTTTTGATTTGAATCATCCACAATATGTGCATTTTGCAATATGCATTATGCTTGTGGCTCGAGCCTTTCTCTCTTTCCTCTGTATGTTGTGTAATGTTCAACACTTACGTTTTCTTTTTTTTCTTTGGTTCTCACTTAGAATTGAATTAAAACATTGATCTCTAACCTACATAGAATATTTATATGTGTCATGCTGTGGCTTCATATGGATTTGCAGTGTTCTCTGCAGGATTAACCTTTCACAGGACCCAAGGGCAAAAAGTTGTTACTGAGCCTCTTTTGAATCGTCACCAACTGTGTGTGCAACCGGCAGACAATATATGACAGCTTCATTATAGTTCATTGTACGTATTCCCCATGCTAGATTAATTGTACCTGGCCCCAGGTTTTCTTTTTATAAATTAGTTTTTAAGAAATATGATTAAACTTAGAATCTTATAATCTGCAACAGGAAGCACCGTTTAAAACCCTAAGTCCTTCTGGAGCAGATACTGACTTGTTTTGTGTCAACACTAGGCTTTTACTGTTTAAATGGAGGTTTTCTGCTCATTGTTTTGACATGTTTAACATTGAACCACTGTCAATACATTGCATTTCCTGTTCCACCTGTGCTAGATGGAAGTTTTTTAAAGTGAAACAGCATCAATAGAAAATGTTCAATTTGAATTAGCTCCATCCTGTTTTTATTATTTGTCAGTATTTCCTTCAGAACTTCAAGGCACATTTACTAATATATATTACACTCATTAGGATTTATTATTCAATATGTTTCCCTGACATGTTACGATCCTTGTGTCCTTGCATTGCTGGCTACTCCATCCTGTTCAGTAGCCTTCTGTCTAAATTGAGACGCAGTCAGCTGTGTACAGCCTGATTTCATTGCTTATACCGGTTGTCCGCACAAGCAATCTCTTTATGTTCTGCATTTATGGGTAACCTGGTTTTGCTGGGGGTCCAAAGTTTGGGAGAGATCTATCATTGTAACACAGGTAGGCAGTTTAATAACGCTGCTCTGGACTCCAGAGAACAGCCAGGCATTTATTTAATGTAACATGGGCGATGTTGGGGGCCTGACAGATGGCCTAGGTAGGAAAAATGATGTCCTGTTTCCTCTACCTGCTGAATTCATAGAGGACAGCAGCCTGGGAAGGACTTTACCACCTTTAAAATATACATATAAACAAAGACTTCCAACTATTTTTATGAATTTTTAAAAATATGATAAAATGTACAACATTATAAATTCAGCTGCTCACAACGCTCTGTAGTTAATGAAGGCTGCATTTGTTTTCCTTCCTTTCTTCCATTAAACAAGTTTGGCCACCTTTAAAATTGGATGCAATCAATGCAACTCAGTTTTAATTAACACTAACAAGTTTTATTTTAATATATGTTCAGTTTATTGAATTTGTAGTTTACTGTGGTGTTGGGGATATCTGTATCTGTAGGTTATAAATATAAATTTAACCTAATGTAAGGTAATTAAATCTACCTTTCTCTCTCATTGTTTTTCCTTTTATTTTCCCCTCTCTCTCTTTGTCTCTTTGGCTTTTTCCCTCCCACTCTCCTCACCCACGTGATTTCACTTCCTGTGACCGTCGTTTTAAATTAAGCCAAATCCAATGTGGCAATGGCAGACGGCGGAGATGTGTAATTATGACTTAATGATATTGCGGTGGCAGCGATAATTTTAATATATAGGGGAAACACTGCATCATTATCCCTGTTGATTATTAATGGTTGAAACAAGATCAACCATTATCAGCCACCAGTGTTTCATGGAGAAATCAGAAATTCAGTTTTGTAACAATATTCTCTGTCAACCCTCAATAGTCCAGTATAATCAGAATAAATCTTCCATATAGAAGGATACACAGTTACACAATAATAGCATAGAAAATGTAGTTAAATTGAAAAATCTATTTGACGATCTATCCCAGAAATGAATCAGTGTGGTTTGGATGACTGCTGTTCAAAATATCAATTTCCTCAGTCATAAAACACTCAAGTCCTTTCGTGGCTTTGTAATTTGCAGACCTGTTTGACATTCATTTTGGGAGCTCTGTATAATCCCTGTGCTGTATTTTTGAATGTTGCATTATATTGTGGGAATATTATTTCACCAAGATTTGCAGCAGTATTCAGGAAAAAAGACAGAGTTTCATTGTGCACAGACCATAATAATAACAATAATAATAACAGTGGCTGAGTTACTAGGGACGCCAAACAGTTTCAACAAACCGTCCTGCAAACAGGGAATATGTAAAATCTTACTTTAGTTCAAGCAGAACTAGCTTCGTCTTTATAGATCCTATTCATTAATAAAACAAGAGGTTTAAAAAAGAAAAGGTGTCCTCTGCAACTCAGTGCTTCCCAAAACAGCAAAGGTGTTTATGCTCTGCTTTCCTTATGAATATTTCAAATGAAATTACAAAGGCCTTTCAACACAAATCTTTATCCTGGTACAGAAAAATTGAACAAAACAAAGTTTAGCGCTCCGACTTCCTTTGAAATTTCTTTATATTTAGTGCTATCAGATATTTGATGATATGTTTTTATCGTATGCATAAAATATACAGTGTGTTGGCATAGTCCTCACAGCATTTGTCAAGATTTACTGAGTGCTGCTCCAGAATACTTGCTTCCTCTGTGTGCTGGCAGTGCACACTGCTTCACACTGATGCTCCTTATTGCGTGGAAAGTTTGCTGTGGCAAGAAGCCCGCTTGTAAATCATGCATATTGGATGAGACATGCAGCAGATGAGCCTGGGCCCTCCAGCCAGGCCTAGCATTAATTAAATATCAATTGGCCCTGCTTCTCTACCTCATTTCATGCCACATTCACACCTTGTCTGCGCTTGTTGAGGAAAAGTTAAAATGAAAGTTGTGGCCTTGCAGCGTCATACAATTCATAGCGCTGCTTGGCTGCATCGTGGTCTTAACACTATGAATCCTGACTTGATTTCTACAGGGAATGTGCAAGAAAAACTTAAGAGTTGGAATGAAACCAAAACTTGTCAAATTTCCTACTGGAGGGAAGAAATGTGGGAAATTATTGCAGCTGATTGCTACTTTTGAGCCTCAGTGTTGATAAAATGAAAATTGCATGAGATAGTATAAGCAAAATAAAAGACTGAGTCACTGTATGGAGAGTGCCCCATTGAACATTTACTTTGTAATTTAAAGGAAATCTGCATAGGTGCCTAGTGATGAAATATTAACCCCCTGTCATGAGCTAAGTGTACTTTAAACAGTGGCTGAATATATGCAGAGGCTGCAGATGTAAAATTTCTCTCCTGCAAAACCTCAACACACTTAAATGCCTGGACTCGCATAGGTCATCACACAGATTGACATCTTTTTTTTTGCCTCTGTATTGATCAAGCATATAACAGATCTGTTGTCATTATAGCAGAATTAAAATGTCTATACAAATGATAATTTATCCCACGGATCTCAATCAGCTAAGACAGCTTTTTTGAAACCGAAGCTCTTAAAAAAGGTTTTCACTGATTTTTTAAACTAATTTTCCACCTTCACATCCACAAGAAAACATGCAGTTTTAATTTCAACTGTGACACATCAACTTTTTTTCACACTGTCCCTGTCGTCTGTTTTGCTCTTTCATTATTTTCTTTCACATTTTCTCATCTGTGTTCCTCCAGATTTTCAGACATTAGATTTTTTAAAATTAATCAATGTGTACACGTGGTGTATTTTTAATAACCTTAATGTGTAGTGAGCACGTTTGGATATTTGGGAAAGATGACATTTACAATAATGTTGACTTCTGAAGTCTTAGTTATTAACTAAATAACTAAAGTTTTGAGGAACTTTAAAAAAATGTGCAACATAAATAGATTCCTGATTTTTAAAATGTCATCACATCTGTGTTTTAAGCTACTTTGGCCTCAATGCTGAAGAGTTAAAAACACAGAACTAACTTTAAAAACTCTGCTGCTTGTATCCAAATGTATGACAAGGATCTGGGAGGTTGACTGAGCAGCATGTGGACTGATAAAGTCTTCCCAAGTGAAACAGTGTTGCCTTTATTTGATCAGGCTCAGTCTCTGTCAGTAAACTAACGTGTTGTATAAACATGCCATAACAACGTATTTTCTGTTGACATTTTTTCTGTGAACATCAGTGTTCAAACAAGATATGTTCTGTATATTTGACCAGTGGTGGATTTGAGCTTATTCAGCACAGTTGTCTTCCTCTTGACTGATACTTTATAAAGACAGTCAGCAACACTGTTCACCTCAGAGTCGCTTTGATGATGTCTGAGGGATTCCCCTAATCCTCAGAGAGTATGGTGGAGGGCACTTGCTCCCTGTTGAGGGGATGAAGTCACTTAATGGATCACAAAGTTAATCAACCACAGGAGGAGCCTGACTGAACTGGAGAAATAGGTTGAACTATCAGACAGGAGTCCACTGAGGCACTCAAATACACCATACTGCATACATAAATCTGGTTAAATAACAGATAGTTGCCAGTTTATCTGTTAGCCTATTCACTCATAAGATACAACTAATAGAGTATATTTTCTTAAAACAATCTTTACCAGATTTGTTTCTTTTGACCACATCATTCAAAATGCCCAAAGAGTTGAAGGAACACATCTGTAAATTAGTTTCAACACAAACTGAATGTTATTGATGTGAGGAACCAGGTGTGACTAATGAATTGCCATCTGAATATAAATGGGAGTCTGGGTCATAACTCTAATAATGTGGTGATGTTTTTGAGAAACATAAATACTGGAATAAAACTACTTGAATAAAAAAGACAAACAGCAACATTATATAACACGTGAAGTGCAGTAATTAGAAGTCAGAAGCCACAGATTCACGGTGACGATCAGCAAATCTTTTCTTTTTTATTAAATCTGCAAGGTCGGTTCAATTAATATACAGAAATGACCTGTAACCTGTGATTCCAGCATTTTTACTTAAGTGCCATCGTAAAGGAGGAGACATGCACTTCTGTTTTAGAAGTGCTCACTTTTATTAAAGACCTTAACAAACTAAAAAAAGACCTTTGGTCTTGACACTTCATGTCACAGACGAGTCACTATGTCTTGTGCTGAAAGAAAAAGGCTCTACAGGCTTATTGTGTTTCCAAAGTAGTCATTCATTTGAACTAAGACAAGAGATGCAATTCAAGTAAATACTTATTTGTATTCAAAGCTGTAGGATTTGCATGTAATTGCTATAATAGTAGCTTAAAGTCTGTTCTATCAAGCGTGAAATTTGTTACTCTATAAAAGAAAAATACATGGGGCCAGCATGGCCTCTTCCTTTTTTCTTTCTTTATTTACCTACTCATTTCTGAGTGTTTTTTTATTTATTTTTTATTTTATTTTTTTTCTATTACAACTTGACCTTGTCTGATCCTCCTCATTGAGATTCTTCACATCACAAAAAAAAAAAAAAAAATGACAGACTGCAGCTGCATGAAAAAAAAAAAAAAAAAAAAAAAGTTTACTCACCAAGAAGTTTGATATAGCTACACTGCTGCTGCAAAAGTCACATGGGCTGGAGGAACCGTGAGTGTGAGATATGTTGCATTGGAAAAGATAAGACACCTTACTGAAGTTGTGGCGGTTTGTGCATTTGTCAGAACATTAGTTAGTCTGTTTTGTTTTGTTTTTTTTCTTTTAAACTGTTCAAAAATCACTTCTGATAAAGGATTGATCAGATCAGATTTGAGCGTGGAATAGGCTCATTAATGCCCCTTGGGGCAGCTGAAGGAAAAATGGCCACTACTCTGGCTTCAAGACACTACTCTGGGACAAGAATGAATCTGTTATAATCTGTTGCACCATAATGCAGCTGTGTAGAAGACGTAGCTGAGTTCTAGGTCGTTACTGCCTGCAGCTTGTTAGGAGACCTCTAGTGGCCCTGGGAGTTATGACCCATGTAAAGGAGGAAGTTGGGTGAAATGATGTTTAAATTGTATGAAATTGCAAGTCCATGTTTGTACTTCAAGAGGAACTTATTTCAACCCAAATCACGATCTTTTCCTAAACCCAGCCATAACCTAATCAAACTGTTCCTCATCTTTAACCATGTCTTTATTATTATCACCATGATAAAGACGGTTCAGTCTAGACTCATTGCATCTGCCACAAACATTCACTTGGACTCAAGAATGAACTGATTACAGTGATTAAAGTGGAAAGGTCAAAGGTCAAATTCACTGTGAAAGAATAACACATATTTTCAACCATAACTCCAACCATAACTTCCATTTTTATGGAAATCATGACAAAAACTAAGAAAAATGTTTAGTGGGATGAAATGATAGGGCGACATTTTAAAACGTCAAAGGTCATCTTCACTGTGACGATATGATCTTATGGAAAAGCACTTTTCTGGTCATTATTCATTATTCTGCACCATAAGTCAGGAGCAAAAGGGGAAATTGTGACCATATTTTTTTGCATCTTGACTGGATGATGGAGGCATACAAACAGCGTGGCAGTAATTCTTGTTTACAGTCTTTTAGTTTTTCTTTGAGCCTTGAATAACCATTGTTAGGCTCCAAATAAACGCTGCCGAGGAGGGTCTAAGACAACAATGTAGATAATTTCAAACTTTGCTTTTGCCCTCACTCAGGATAATTATTAATGTCAAGATTTTCATGTCTGCGATGCTGCTGTTCGTCAATGTTTTTATACAAAACCAGTTGTTACAAAAATGACACATTATTTTTTTCCCCTCAAATGAATTTATCACTTGTATTGTCTTAACCGACAGAAGCAAAACTAGTTTAAAAGACTATAAATCCATTTAGACAAGACAGGAACATCATGGCTTAAATTTACAAACACGGTGTTGAGGATTGCGACCGTCAATGTTTCCTCTCGTATTGATTCACCTATCACCAAATAATCCCTCAGATTACCTGCGTGAAAGACAACATGCAGACTGAAACAAACTGTTCAGCGTCTACAAGATCTTCATCTTCAGTCAGGCGAGCTGCTATCAGTGGCCTAATCACCCATGAGCAATTCCACAGCTGGTCTGATGAATATGGGCCAAGCCTTTTGGTGTGTGATCCCTGGGAATAATGCTCAGAGCTGCCTCTGTTTATCTAAAGGTTAATGGAAGGTTAATAAGAGAGGGAACAGCGCAAATTCAAAAACCTTATTATGCAAATTGTGTTTTGTGAAAAGAGTAATATCTGGCTGTGCTGCGGTCATGCTAATTAGCAAATAGTCTTTAGACTGCTTAAAACGGAGCCACCTTTGAGGTATAATTTGATTTCATTATTTAAAAAGCTGACACGAGCTGATTGCTCAAACTGTGAAATAATTCTTGATCCAAGGTGTTTCATTAAAATCTGTCAAACTAATAGTGAGCTGCTTGGCTTAGCAATATCATTCTTTTTCCTTTTTTTTTAATTTTTTTTAAAATCTTTTTGACGATGTGTGCATCCTTTATAGTGTACACAATCTAAACTGGGACCAGTGCGTTCCAATTGGTTGGTGATGCAGTTAACATCATGCTGAGCTCAGCATCAACCCTACATAAGCTGCAGGGCTGAACAGAACAGAGTGCAGCACGTCGCTCTGATTCTCATTCACAGTCAACAGACCCTCCACAAACACAGCCAGATGGGAGAGATGCACTTGCCAAACAAAAAAAGCTTTTCAAACATCATCGTCGTCATCATCATCATATGAAACTGTTCTGGAACATTTGATTGATTGTTTGTAAAGACTTTTTTTTTTTTTTTTTTAATCACACACTATTTTTAAGCAGCTCAAATCCTGCTTTTTTTTCCAGCAATCATGCCATAAAGTTCATGAAAACTTGGATTCAAATTGAAAATGTGTCTTTGCAAAATGTCATATTGTTTTTTAACCAAGATGCAGCAATAAATATCCTTAGATGTTATTTATTAAGAGTTTAATCATCAAAATCTCAGATAATCTGCTTGTTCAGCATTGTGTGGCTTCAGTTTGATCTGATCTTAATTCAACGCAGCACAACAGCATCAGGAACAGCCACATAACTGTTATTACATTGTTGCTAAATAAAAAGTTAGTGCCTGGAAAATAAAGGTCGTCACCTTTTTTTTTTTAAATTGACCCCCGCTAAGACAGAAAATACATAAACACTGTCTTGTAAAATAACTAAAACTATAACTTGTGTGTTCATGTGGGACTCCATCGCTCTGCAAGTAGAAGGTGACTGGGAAATTAGGTTTTCAGGGCCTTTAATGCCACTATTAGTGGTTAGATATATATTTCTCGACACACGAAATAGCTGAACGACCTTGTCCTGTTTATGTGGCGCCAGAGGTGTTTAGTTTGCTGTTGCATGAAGTTGACTTCAGTGAGGCTTAACTCCGAGGATGTGAGCTGCCGCTGGTAAAGAAAAAGAAGAAGAGGGGAAATGGAGAAGGGCAGGTTTGCAGAGACCTTTACCGCTGCATGTCAATTCGATCGCAGCCGTATGTTTTGTTTTCCACAGTGAAAAAAGGAACTGTGCATGAAAAATTGAAGACGTCTCCTCCTTTTGTTAACACTTTCTGACTTCTTGTGATGCAGTATTAATACAGTTGTTTTGAGGTTGTGTTTTTCATCACTTGCTAGTAATTTATTTTGTTTATTTTTCCACCACTTAAATTGTCATCATTAGATTTGGGCTGTGAAAAAAAAAAAAAAGATTAGCAGCAAATCATCACTTTGAGAGGCTGAATTGTTTTTTTTTTTTTTTTTTTTTTTTTTTTTTTTTTTTTTTGGGGCGTTTTTGCGTAAAAAAATGGTAATTTTTTGATTAAGAAAATTGTTGCAGCTCTTCAACCTTCATCTTACTCTCTGATTTGTATTTGGCAAATACAAGCTAATGAACAAGATCATATGTGTTAAAGGATGTTTCATTAAAGGTTTTATATATTTCCCCAGCTTATTATTTAGTTTAAATGCCAAAATTGTGCCTTATTTGCAGTTTATCAACACAGCTTGTGATCAACCAAATTTGTGAGAACAGGTTTGTCTAAACAGCAGCATTGCTGAGAAAAGATGTGCACACAGAGCGGATGCAAAGCTTCGAATTTTCCAAGCTGATTTGTATTCTGCCTGTGTGTGCAACCTGAGAGTGACTGACTTGCGGTCAGAGCTGAGTATTGACTGCTCTGAGGATGTAATAGAGGCTGGGGTGATGGGATCCAGGACATGAACACTCTCACTGTGGCATGTGCAGCAGAGCTATACAGGATATAACCAAGGCACTTAATCATTCTGCCGCTTCCATGCAGAGATGCACTGAGCTCTGTGTTTTAGAATAATGCTTGAGCCTTAAATTAGATTCCATTGATCCTGTGTTTCTCTATAATTGCACAAACAGGATGGATGCTGCTTTTATTGAGGGTCAGACCAGACATTTGAAATACTTTAGCTTTAAGTACAGGAGGTAAATTGAATCAGACAAAAGGCAGGTTGACCTGATTCAAGGTGATTGGACTATTAAGGGTTTTGTTAGACGATGTTAATATTAAGACAGCAAACTTGTGACCACTGTTGTGGTCATTTAAAACCTCATGTCGCTTTGCTCCACTGATTTATTCTTAATGTAATTAGTCCAACATTTGTTTGGTCAGAGCATCGCAGTTACTTCACTATGCTGTTTTCACATGATAGCAGAAATAGATATGTTTGTTTAATCTTCGCTCTCCACACAGTCATGTGACCTGTTGTCGGTAAATACAGTGTGTTTGTATTTGCCAACCTGGCTGCTGTGTGATTGCTTTTCAGCAACAGAACAAGAAATGCAATATGTTTAGCACCAAAGAGCCGAACTCTCTCTGGACAGAGCGGTGACCCTCCTCAGCTCCGGAGGAGTTGAATATTTATCAGACTGCTTCATTTTTGACTTGTTCATTTTTTGATATCCTGCTGTTATAAATGGCATCTGGTTTTAAAGATGTACGTGATGATATAAAAATGTTGAAATGTGTGAACTCATCCTCTAACACAAACCACTTGTGTGTCAAATCCTGATGTGACTTCATCTCAGAGCTTCACTGTTTTCAGAACTGATTAAAAACACATCAGCGAGGCCCACTCTTGTAATAAGAGACATGTTTGTTTATTATCACACACACTGTATTTCATATTGAGCTGCTGCCAAACATACACACTTGTGCAACCAGTGTGTTCTACACAGCTGCTGAAAAAATAGTCCTTATAAATGCACAATTAAGCTCTGTTTATATTGTTATGTTTATATTTTTTTAAGTCATTTACATCTTCAGTAGGAAACGTTTGTCAGTGTTACAGACAACAAGGGAATCTCTTAACATATTTAAGAGACTTAAGTTGTATTTGCTGATAACAACAGCTGCTGGAGAGTGGGGAATTAAATGCTACTATTGGCATGCCAAATAATGTTAACATGCTGACACTTAGCAGTTATAGTATGATGTTAAGCTTCTTAAGATGAGTGTTACATATGTGTGTATTTGCCTTTATTATGTGAGAATGCAAACATTTGCTAATTAGCGCTAAACACAAAGAAGAGGAAAAGCTAATGGGAATGTCTTTACTATTAATACTACAGATATTTCATCATAAACCAAGATAACAGATAACTGTTTGTCTACTACTGGTTAGATTTCATGTCTGTCCAGTTGTTGTTTAGACATTTCGCCAAATGTTATAAATATGAACCTCTCAGTAGTCACGTGATGACCAAAGTCAGCTTTGTCCTTGAAGGACAATAAATGTCTGGATGAAATGTAATGGTAATCAATCAAAGTTCTGTCGAGACATTTTAGTTTACACCAAAGTTTTACATTGATTGACTCACCAGCATCCAAAGAGCTACACAGTTGGCACTGCTAAAAAAAATAAGATAAGTGGAATTACACTTCCTCCTTTAAGACATAAACTATATAACTGTGTGACTGTATGCGTCTTATTACTTATCTTGTAAATGTGTAAATGTGTGAACAGCTGATTCTACACAGGTGCTATGAAATATGAAGGAAGATATTTTTTTTTTCTTAAGTGTGTGATGCTCAGTTAATGAAGCCACTAAGACTGAATCACACCAATTCTGTCACCTTTTCTTTTTTTGAGCCACTTGGAACATGAAAAGAAAATCAGATTTACATTTTGATTGTGTCGACAGTATGAAATAGACACAAAGAGGGAGACAAATAAAGCGCATTTAAGGTGGATGAATGATCATAAAATGTAATTGTAAAGGCAACAGAAATTAATGTAAGTTGAAAAAGATATTTTATGATATTTGTGGATAAATCATCATTTTTTCTGGATGACTGAATGTAACAGAAAGTGGATGCAGTCTCAAGCACAGAGTGATATTCAATTGTGGTGTGAGAATGGGAGCACTCAGGCTTCTCCTCCTCAAGATGTCTCAGGTGGTTCCTCTTCATTTAGCTCCTCTCCTCAGTTGATCTTGTTTATGAGTAAACAAAACAATTCTGTGACAAAACAAATTTCTCCAAAATATACACGTGTCTTTGTTTTTGTTACTGTTAACCTGCCATGCTTTACATAGATTGTGTTATACAGTGATTATTAAAATTCATTTTGAGAAGCTTAGCTGCGTGCAACACAAGTGTTTGCAGTCGGTGCTGAAGTGGCAGCATGGATGCTGAGGAGTCTGCATACGTGGGTTTTGAAGTGTGGCAGCAATAATTTTATGCATCCCTTTCCTGAGGTTTTCTGTTTTACCACCTCCAGGGCTGTAAAGTGAAATGTTCTTTGCAAAAACTGTTGGGTCTTTTGGTTGTTAAAACCTTCTGAAGTGATGCTGCAAAGATATCAGGTCACAATCAGCTGATGATGTCACACTCGCTCAGTGAATATCTGAAACCAGATAAAATGAGTCACATTTTGTCAGTCTTGACACGACTACTGCATATATTCATCTTGTGCTGTCTGATTTGACAGACTGGATTAGAGACCAACAAATGTGTTTTGACAAAAAGGCCTTTTATATTTATGTTAAATGACAGAAGCAGAGTCCTTGTGGTTGTTCTGTACAGTGAACACGTGGCAGCTGAAACATCCAGATGTGTTGCGAATGGACTGTGAATAAGGCGGAGAGAAAAAGACAAAGACAACAAAGGAGCATTCAGGGTAGATCAATCATCATAAACGGCCCATTCATTAAAAACCGTAATAATACAAGTGGTGCGAATGAATGAAATTGTGAAAAATTATGTTTTTTTGTGGATAAACAGTAGATTTATTGTGCTTTTCCTGAATGTCTGAAGCTAATTGAAAGCGGATGCTGTCTCCAGTGCACAGCTTCACTCAGTTTTCCTCTAAAAGAGTAGGAGCACTCAACCTTGTCTTCAGGTCTCAGTATTCATCTGTTTTATTCTGTCGGGTTTGATGGACAGGATGGGGAACCGAAGCATCTGATTTGACAAAAACATTTTTCTATTTGTATCAAATGATAGACACAAGTTCCAGGAATAGACTCTCGTGGTGCTTCTGTATAGAAATACAGTAACACAGGACTCCTTTTTTTAGGAGCCATAAACGACAAGATTAATGGAGATACCTGAGAGCACGACCAACACAGGAGTTGGTGTCAAGCAAACTAAACTAAATATGGACCAGTTCAACTGCTGACTACACATCTCTTTTGTAGACTGTTGCACAGCAGATCATAGCATCATTAGACATGATAAGATGAATAGAAATGTGGGTTTCGAAAGCAGATTATAGTATCACATGAAAACAACAACAGTTGAGAGAAGATTTTCTGGCATAACCAAAGCACAAGAACTGTTTTTCTTGTGTTTTGCAGCTTCACTATCAAAGAACAGTAAGAGTGAATCATAACACAAAAAATCACAAAACAAAACAAAAAAAAAAGCATTCATTTATGGAAATGTTGTTATTGGTGTTGGTGCTGTGAGCAGATCTCTTGTTTCTGAAGGGATTTAGAAAAATGTCAGAGCTTCTCACAATGCACAAAATCATCAAAATAAAAAAAGTAGATACGCGGAGTAGTTTCTCTACTTATGTGCTACATGTTTCAGAAAGATTTTATTATATATGAGCAAAGACGGTTGTAATTGTTACTAAGTTATTGAGAAATAAATCCAAGTTTCCAAAGGTGTTGATTTAACAAAGCAAACGCTGTTAAGCCAAATCAGACTGTCTTGTTCAATGTATTTTAAATCACATAATGTTTAAGTTTGTGTCGCAGTTTAAACAAACATCTTGACTTTTATTCATTTCTGTGTGTGCTGACATTGATCATATAGCAAATATAGGCATATAGGCAAAAACACTATTAATACAGTGTTCGTAATTCACTCTCTCTCATTGCTTAAACAAAATCTTAAACAGTGACAATAGCATTACAGCGCACACGTTTTAAATTATTTCCCCAAACGCACCAGTTTTATTATCATCCTGTGTCATTATCATCAGCAGACGCTTGTGAAAGACAATATTTATTATTTGAATTCAGTGGCATGTCTCACTAATAGATCCCCAGGCTGTAACGTTCACACTTTCTTCCCACTTTATCCTGTTAGCTGTTTTAATTTTGCACCAACAAAAGGCGTCATCTGCTTTTTGAAAATAGCAGTTTGTGTCACAGTCTGTTTCCTCGCTCCCCTCGGCCCCTGTCTGCAGCCCTCGCTCGCCTGCCTTCATCTCTGCGTTTTCTCTTTCAACCTTGCCATTCTTCATCCGCCCACCAGATGTCCCCGGACTCGTCTCTTGTTTACTGTTGCACTTGCACACCTGCTCCACTTTCTTCCATTCACAGCCACTACACCCAGGTCTCTCAACACCCTTTCAACAATTTAAACCTGCCATTGTCACCACTTCTTTGTGGATCATCTGCTTAGGATCCTGCTCCTGTCCCACAGTTCCTGCTACCTGTGAACATTATGTTGTTGCTTGTTGTTTTTCCACTTTCATTCATCCTTTATTTATTCACAAAAGTCCCTTTGAGATACAAAATCTCGTTTTCCAGAGAGTCCTGGTTGAGAAGCAGCACAAAGTGTAACAAGAAACAATATTGCTTGCTAAAATACAAGAACTACATAAAAACAAAACAAAAGGACAAAGGAAGCTAAAAGACGAACATGTCAAAGCTAAATATTAAGATATTTAGCTTATATTAAGTAACCAGTGAGGAATGTACAGGTTAGCTCTCGATAACTGTAACACACTTCATCTCATATGAAGTTGCTCTTTTAAAACAGCTGGTTAGTCATCTACAACTACAGTAGCAGTGTTTTATAATTATATTTAACAAAGGCAGTGACACTAGGGTAATGATTTTTTTTTTTCTTTCTTTCTTTTTTTTTTTTTTTTAACTCATTACATTACAGGCTGCAGAAAAGGTCATGTCTTCTCACTTTTCTTATTTTTAAACTGTACTGTACTGCATCTTTCTGAATCACTTGAGTCTCAGCCTGAGCTGCTTCCACCATATGTGACAAGTTGCTGCATCTTGATTTAAAAAAAAAAAAAAAAAAAAGACAGAATCTCAAGACAAACCACTGCATACAGTTTAGCAGTTGTGTAATTACACACTGAATTGTGATGATGCTAAGAGGCCAATTGGGAGTTGTAAGGAGGCTTTTGGATACCACTTCACACATTCATTTGCAATCGCACTCACACATTTTCATAGATTACAACACCGTTTCTTTCACCATTTCTTTTTGTTGTTGCTTCAAACCAAACCAACAACCATCTCAGAATAATTATTAATATACTTGATAATAGTCTACTGGACTATTCTGCTCGTCTTACCATCAAACTATAATGAAACATTTGGCAAAAGAAGTATTAAAAAAATGAATCACTGGTTTTCGCTCTCACCTGATGGAATCTCTCTAACTTCAGTGGTTCACTGCAGACTGAACAGAAGGTTTTACGACTTCTCTCAGGTTCAATTCTCAGGTTTATTTCTGGCAGCAGGCAGTCTAATAACTCTGTCATATAACAGAAATCAACAGGAAGCTGAAGGGATTCTGCTTTTTCACATATGATTATTCATCTTTGAAAGAGAAAATAACCCCAATAGAAGCATATTCACATCAATTTGAATTGTCTGATATTTGTGTTTAAGGTAAACTGGGATGAACACACATTCAGATAAGATAAGATGTAACGACAAAGGCATGTCATCAACCCTCCTGTCTCTCTCTCTTCTTCTTGTCTCTTTATCAAAGAAAAAAAAATCTGTAGAAATAAAAATTTAGTTTTGCCAGAACATCAGTAGCCTCAATTTGGCTTGTTGACTAGGTCGATATTTAATTGCTCACTTCAGCCACCATCACTAAATGCTCCTTTACTGAAGCACTGACAATGTTGACTTGATCTCATGTTCAAGTATATTTACATCAAGTGTTGTTGTTACTGTGTTCCATTGTTGTCTGGCTTCTTTGATAATTCTCTCAGAATCACCTTCTTCTTGTGATTTGATGACTTTGAACCATTGTTTGAATGCCTTAAATGTATATTAATGTTTCTGTTCTTAGTTTTAAGGCCACACAGACTTGTTATATTGCTTAGAGGAACATTAAATTGGCATTTGCATGTTTTCCTTGTGTCTGAGGGAATCCGACAGAAATCAGAGCACAGAAATCTGTGCTAAATGATCGCGGTATAGGCACTGGATGGATGAAAGTAAAAAAAAAATCAATGAATAGTACTGCTTTTATGATGACTTCTTTTAATTTGACACTTGGATATATTTCACTTTTAAAATCACTGACTATATCACTTTTTTTTAATCTAAAAGTGCAGATAATAGCTTCTTATACTCTCACCAAATGTGTCATTCTCACTATCATGACACCTTCTGTGCTGTTTGATTTTTACCTGTAATAAAAACCTATAACTTAATATAATGTTCTCAGCACCATGGAATCTTTAGAGAGTGATATAAGATATTGCTCCAAGAAATAAAACTGCATAACTAAAGTAAGCTGTAATAAAGTTTGACAAATCTCTGACTGTTTATGATAACCCTGTTCCTCAAAAGGCGACCTGAAGATCTGAATTCAGGCTCCGTGTTTGATCACACAAAAGGCACTTTCGATCACAGCAGTTGTTAGGTGTTTTTTTTTTCCTGGTGCAGTTAGTGTGTTATTGATCATTGTTGGTCCAAGTCCTCAGGAATCCGTTTGTATTGATTTCACTTCAGATGTAAGCCTCTCTTTCTGACCTATGTCTCTCTTCAGACCGAGCACCTTTTCAACCACCCTAACTTCTTTGCTGAGGGTTCACTAAAGGCGTCTCCACATCCCAGAAAATTTCCAAAATGAGCAGAGCGCGGATCCAAAAGAGGACAGGCGATTACTGCTTTTTTCAGCCATCAGCCATTGGAGACTAAATTTGCAATGTTCTCAAACACTTTAGCCACAGAGGAAAGATGTCCGCTCTGTTCAGTTGCTGTAGTGAGGATGTAGTTGTGCCTTTTAGAGGGATAATGTGCTCCTTCATTTGGACCTTCATTATCATTCCTTAAAAAAACCCTCTTATAGCCACAAGATTCAGCAACAATGATGGTTATTAATAGCTGCAATGCATTCAGAGTCAATACTCTGTGTGTATGTGAGATATTAAGTAACATGTATTTGTCTGTGTTTGTAATTAAGTATCTGCGAGCCAAATGAAGAGACCTCCATTACTTACATGCTACTTTGAGAATTTATAAGACTGTTCCTAATGCACATCCTGGTGTTGCATTGCAAAATGTTAAATCCAAATGAAGTGAAGCTAAGTCAACCTCTGCATCCTGTTATTTCCTTCTTAAGTCTCTGCCTTCTCCTGTCTGACTGTGAAACCTCATAGTGTCTTAATATAAAACTACACCCATCCATTAGCTTTACCACTTGTCCTCTGGGGGTCAGGGAGGAGTTGGATCCAAATCTGAGCTGACATTGGGGGACAAGAGGCGGGGTACAACCTGGACAAGTCGCTAGTATGTCACAGGACTGGCACATAGAAACAAACACATTCACACCTACAGGCAGTTTTAGTCACTAATTAATCTGCATGACTTTGGACAGTGGGAGTAAAACTACAGGCATAACAGAAAGGCCCTGACTAGCCAGCAGGGTCACACCCACCACTGTCTTGCTGTGTGGTTAAGAGCGGAAATAATATTAAACTGCTTGTTCTCGTCCATATCACATAACAATACATACACTCAGTGGGAGCTTTGTTAGGTACATCTGCTCAATCTAATGCAATATAACACATCTGTTCTGCCACAAAGTCCCCATTAATGTTGCTTGTAATACTCAATTTTTGTTGATTCTGTCATAAAGTCTGATCATTTTACCACCACGGTTGAATTTGAAACCAAAAGTAAGGGTTACGAAAAAATACAAAGCCTTAGTAGCTGGGCCATCCAGCTGGACCTTATGTCTCCAATTTTGTGGGACATTTTTGTCTCAGCACGATTTGTTTTGTATTTCCTCTGCAGTTAGAATAAAACAGTGCTTTTGGTGTTGCAGTGTCCAGTGTTCAGTAAGAAACAATTCTGCCATTCTGTCCACAGCTTTTTGCTGCATTTGAAGTCACAAAGCTTCAGAAACAGAAACTGATTGAGCCAGTGAAGTTCAGACCTCTTGGGTGCAAAACTCACGCAGTCTGCCTATGAGCTGTATACCTTCAAATAGCTGTCCTGGGGGCACCTCGGCAATGAATCAATAGGTAGTTAATTTCAAGCCGTTCTGAGATGTTTCATGGTAGCTTATATATAATGTAAAAATATTTATATGTGCCCAAATATGTAAAAGAAGGATAATCTTAAATAAACATGTCTGTTTCTGTGAAATATCTAATTTTAAGTAAAACCTGTAGGATTAAAAATGTGGGATTTCATTAATATATTTAATAAATGTTATGTTATGCCATGTCATGTTATGCCATTCTACAGTCTATTTCTGCTGTGCTATAAAAACTGTAATTGAAGTCTCTAGCGTACAAATTTCCTCTGCAGCTGCAGCTGCTAGCAAGAAAAGGTTCGATAACCGAGCCTTTAAAAACTGAAAGGCTCTGGGTTAAAGTAATCCTGACCATGAAAGACTTATGACCCGGAGGCCTAATATGAGAGACTAGGAAGTCCTGGAGCAGCTGGTCATCTGTTGAGTTTGAGCCTCCTTCATTCCCTGAGGGGATGAAACAGGATAGAGCCTGAGGTGTCCTGAGGTAACATCAGCACAGCTGAAGAGGACGCTGTATTTCACTCAGGAAGGGACACTGAATTTCCCACCTTAACACTTAAGGCCTGAAAGAGATGTAAACAGCAAGATAGATGTTGGCAGTTGGTGTGGTGCAGTTGTCTGAACTGATATCCGTTGATGTTAAGGTGTAATTTCAAAGGTGGAGGAAAAACAGGGGTATTTGAGCTCAAGTCCAAGTTGTTTTAGGTGTAAAGTATGAAGGTCAGCGGCTGATTTTTAAAGGTGGAAGTCATTTGTCTCATACATTATATGTCTTGGTCACATTTTGTCACTTAACACTTGCAAGTTCTGTTAAACGTACAATCAAATTAAACAAATTACCTCCCACCTTGAAGCACATCACCACCACCTCATCCAAACTTTTACTACAGTGTCAGAGAAAGTGTCCAGCAGTGATTGATTGACAGCAAGGTTATTACTTGTAAGGGCCCAGTGTCACTTTAAGTGCAGCATAACTGAGTTTAATGACAAACATTTCAAAAACAGTTAAACCAACCAGAGAGTGTAACAGTACTGATGTGTTGTGCTTAAGTAACATACTTGTACTGTTAGCACAAACATGGCAGCAAAGAATAAAATTGAGAATGATTTCATTTCATCAGCAGCAGAAGCAAATGCAAACTGCAAATGGACAATACTTAAAATTTGATTCCAGCTCAGATTAATTGTGATATCAAAGTACTATAAAGTACTATTTTAGCAACAGCTGGGACCATTGAGTATAAAAATGATATAAAGCATCATATCATCTGCATAGAGAGATTTTCTGTTGTATGTTTACAAAGTCTGTGACCTAATGGGAGCATCAAAGGAGAAAGGAGCATGACTATTGTGATCTACCTTCTGTAATAAGGGGAGAAGGTAATGAATGATGAGATACCATGTGAATAAAATGCCATAACCTGGTGGTTTTATTCTGGTTGATTTGACATGTGCTTTCTCTCTTATTCCCACCAGCCTAAAGTATGCATGATCACACACCCTGTTTTTGTTTGTTTTTTGTTTTGTTTTTTTCTACAGCTGTCATATTCTTTAGTGTTAAATGTCACAATTTCTAGAATAGAAATTACAAAACTGCTGTCTTTGGGAAATACAATTTACAGGGTATTTATTTTGTTTCTTACAATGTTTTCAGTAATTACTGTAAAGGTATTTTTTAACTGTTATAGATGGTGTTTGCATTCAGCTTTAACACCTTGGCATATTGTTGACACAGAAGCACCTGAGATTTTCTCTGCTGCATCTCGAGGGGAAGAGAGGGAGGCTGAAGGTTCACAGTTGCATCAGCTTACTATAAATAGAGTAGTAGTATAGTAGTGGAAAATTTAAACACCCTTAATGGTTTAGAAGGAGCACTAATGTATTACTGGTGTGGACAATGTGTGAACCAAAAATATTGTAGTTATTATTATGAGAAAAATATAGATATATACTGTAGATCTACTTGAGTTAGCAAAGCAATGGTTGGGGAGTTTATGTGAATCCTTTAAAGCACAAAAATGATTTGTCCTGATTTAAAGTTGATTATGCTGATGGTAACCTGAAACTGTAAAGAGAATATATTTAGTATTTTTATAATTCTTATAATATTCTGTATTTTTATAGTGTATAGAACTTGCATAAAAAGATCAATGCTACTTAAAGCATTTCATGTACAACCACTAAAACGTCTATAACTACAGACTTTCAAATCTTATCAAAACTTAGTCCGTCCAAAATATTGGTGAATATACTCACTAGTACAACAAATATGCATTAATCCAATTACACAATGTATATGTCTTTATATAATTATGAAGATTTGTATCTTCAGTTGGATCAAATGCATGCCGAGCTGCATCCACCAGACAAAAGTTATGTCTGATCACTCTGGGCTCAGTTATAATCACTTTCTTAGTTTTGAGTCTTAAGAAAACCCAGTCTTGTCCTTCCAAGTCAATATGGCAGAAATGTGTGTATGATACATCTTGTTGATGTTACCTCGATAATGAGCATCCTCTTGACTGGCATGTTGGTGTCTGCTCTCTCCTCAGTGAGCCCAGATGTGACCGCTGATCATCATTATCATCACCATCGTCCACCTGTCGAGGGCTCGAGAACGGAAGGCAAATCCAGGGGCCTTGGATTGACGGGAGCCATCTGGGTCTTGATATTGCCTTGTTTACATATGCTCATGGCCTTGTAACAGCTGCTTTTTTGCAGCATGAAACTTTCAAGACTTGATTTCAAGCTTATTTATCCAGAAATAAAAAAGAAAAAAAAAAAAGGCCTGTGGACGTTAAAATGCTTCAGTATGTAACGGAGCATCACTTCCACACAGTGCAGGACATGGTAGGAGTGAAGTCAACGTGTGGAAATGACGAGACACTGCGGCTTACGCAAGACAACATATGGTTCAGCTTTGCTATTATTAACTGATTTTTTTTTCATCAGTTACCTGGTATACATTAACACTAATAATGACTTACTTATAACATCCAATAACTCTTCATAACTTCAGAAATAAGTACAGAAAACTGTAAAAGTTTGGTATTAATTTAACTGTGTTGCTGCACATAATATATATGATCTGTAGATAATTATATATGAGCATTAAGTTGCTTCTGCATATCACACTTTAATGCACTCTATAGTGCAGGCAATACTTTTTACAACTGATGTGTAAGAGTTGAGTAACTTAAAAGATTAATTTTAGTGTTTGATTTGTAAATGAAAGAAATCTCACTCTCTGCAGCTCTTACATCTGAAATATTTGTATGAGCTCAAATTAAAGATGTCATTCTTATTTCATCCTAAGAATTCCCTCTGTGTACAAACCCATGTTTTTCATTTTTAAAGAGATTTGCTTCAGATTGTTCTTCAGATCATTGTCATTATCGAAACAGGAACTTACAGTAAGCGGGTGTACCTGCTCCTCCACTTTTAATAGACACTATCAGGCAAGTGAGAAAAATTCATTCAAAAAAAGTGAGAAATTTCATCCCCTTTTCTTTAGAAATACATTTGTTTCCTCAGGAGTCTATTATCATCTTTCAAACTCAATCCTCCTCTGCCTTCATAGGCCTGGATTGCAGCTGATAGCTCCTGGAACCACTGGTGAGGAAGAATCCAATTGCTTCTACTTACTTTCAGACTGTGTCCTGCCAGTGTGTTGCAGCCAAGTTGTCTGCACAGGAAAAAAAAAAGAAAAGGAAAATAATCAGTTTCACATGTGCCATATATGTGTGGTCCAGTGGTCAGGACAGGAAAAGAACTTGGTGGCAATATAGATTGAGATTTACTTGTAGAGCTCAAAGAAATCATCATTTCAGATTTGCCAGAAGCTAAAACGGTACTTTTTACATTCAAATGTAACTTTTCACACCCAGTATATACACACATACGCCACAGACTTAAAAAGAAAAGATTAAAGCTGCTACTGTAAATAGATTACATTGTAAAAAAATAACTGAGGCACAAGACAAACCCTTTTTTCTACATTTATTCAAGTGTACAGAAATATTTGTACCAACTCGCACTGTAATAGCAGTAAAAACTTGTAATGATGTCAGCGTAATTATGAAAATGACAAAACCTTAATTTATAAAGTTACATTGCAATTAATTTATACTATAAATGTGTGTGACCCGTGTCCATCGAGTTGACTGCTCATCTTAATGTGGTACTGAGCAATACAAAGTGCAAACTGGATTTCATATTCAACTTCAGTTTAATTCTTTTCCTTTAATCAGCTGCATCTTTTTATTTTCAAGCCAAAGGTACAATCTCCTTATGTTCTGTGTTTGATCAGATATGATCTTAATTTAAAAGCCCCCGACCTTCCTCTTGTTGCAGCTGTCCTAAAGCATGCATAGTAATTGTTATCATTAGTCATTTTCACTGTTAATATATCAACTTAGACTTTTATCATGATACAGTCAAGGCTGTTTGAGCATCTGATCCACTCGAGTAGCTCGGAGCTTTTTCACCTCCATCACAAGGTTTTGAAACGATAACTTGAGATTAATTGTCTTCATCGTTTCTCACTGTGCTTTCTGTTTAATGTATTGAATACGAGGCTTTTGTTGAGTCACAACTGCCGCCCTAAAGCAATTATCACAAGTAGGCAGCATCAAATTTGGAGCTTTTGTCATTTGAACAACTGTGTTAATGATACTACTCAAGAACAGTGTTCGGTCTCTAACAAGCAGCGCTGCAGCTGGAGCAGAGAGAGAGGTGCCTTCAGGCGAAACATAGATGTCACGTTATATAGGTTGTACTTAAAGGAAAGGATTCAATTTCATGTCTTACATGATTATTATAGTTTAGACAGCTATCCAGCGGATGTAGAAAAAGAAGCAGATGCTGATGCCAAAATGACAGAAAATGCACCCACATTGACAGGTGTAATCCTGAATGCGCTGCAATGTGTCACAACCTCTTAAATAACATGTTTACTGTTCAACATCCGGTTTGGAGAGTGACTGTGTAATATAATGTGTTTTAACACTGGACTCCCTGAAGTAATTGCTGAGATCTTGGAACACCACATAATTGTTAAAGTTGGACGGACGGACACAAACTCCCAAATTGTCAAGTCAACTTTTACAGAAACAGACATGATGATAGAACTTAGAAGACAAACACTAAAATGGTGAACTGCTGAATTGACTGTGATCTGGTGCAACTTAAACATACTTCTCTTGTCAGTTTAAAACTTTAAAAATGACACATTAGCAAATTTCAGTTTTACCTCCAAATGAAGTGGATTCAATTTCTGTGGATAAAGGTCAAAGGTCAAGGTCCTGTTGCAAGTTTTTGGCCTTGTAAACATAATATCTCAGCTGTGTCTAAAACATGTTTTATGCTAGCTTGGATGTTTGTCTCTAAATGCCAGGCTTGTGATGGACAGATGACCTGCACCCGCCATCATCCACAGTCAGCTGGGATCGACTGCAACCCCCCAGGATGACCCCCTCAAAATGATAAGCAGTATAGATGATGGATGGATGGACAGTTTATTCAGACTGACGGGAGGCACACAACCGTATCGCAGAACTTCTAGTTTTCTTCAATATTTCCCCATGTTCTGAGATCTCAGCTTTTATTCAGAGCGATTTGAAACGATGCAAGTCCTTTAAAAATCCTTTTCTTTTAGCTTCAAAAATGTGTTTATATTAGTTTGTTCTTGCAACTCACATAAAGTATTACTAAAGTAGTACTATGTCTGTAGCCTTTTTTTCTGTTAATAATTGGAGGCTTTGTGTTGTCATCCACCCTTTTTTTTGTCTTTGCCTGATTCTGGTTAAACTCGTAGTGGCCTCACATGGCAAACAGAGAAGTCTTAACGGTGATTTTATTGGGTGACATCTCTTGGTTGACCTGCTGGGACATGTAATCCACAGTTTCCTGTATCTTGGTGTGGCTTTAAAATGATTACTTCCACAGTATCACTCTGTTTTTCCTAGGTAACTGCAAATTCAACTCAAATTTCACCAAATGTACGAAGATTATTCAGAAAGTGTTGTATATTTCTTTTTTGCCAATTCTTTATTATATATTAGATGACATGGTAAATACTTTTTTAAAAAATAAAGTAATAAAAATAAAGATTTTACAACAGTTCCTGATAATGTTTGGCCTGCTTCTTTCAGTGCTGTTTCAAGTCAGTCGACATGTGCATCGGCACGGAAGAAAAAGTCTGACACATGAAATATTTTTGGCTAGAGATTTTGTCTCGTTGTTTGAGCAGTTTGAGCAGCACCATCTGAGAGCTGCTCACTCCACCATGCTGTGCCTTCATCTTTTCACCTTGTACCTCGGATCTCACCCTTTCCTCAAACCCATGGGTGAGAGTTGGAACAAGGACTGAGAGTTAAATTGAGGCCTTTGATTTACAGCTCAGCTCTGTCCTCACAGTCAATTTTCGTGTCCATATCCTGAAGTTGGTCTAATAATCCTCTATACAGTCACCTTTATACAGGTGAATAAGACTTCAGTATAATCTCAAAGTATGTCCTTCACTTTCCTTCACTTTGGGCAGTTGTACTCAACTGGACACTGAGGTCTGACGTATCAGATGTGTTTTTTACTTAAACTTCTATTTATTAATTGAATCCTTATCATTATCTATATATCTATCTGATGATATTATAGTATGTTGCTAAGATGCTAGAATGCTACATATGCTATTCTATGACGAATTTTTTGCATCGTGAAAATTTTCCTTTTTCACCTGGTTTTATCCCTTTTCCATAATGAATTTTTGGTGACTTACATCGCAAAAAGTTCAGATTTTTGGTGCGTTTTTTTTTTTTTTTTTTGCAAACTATATCACAAAAATAGTCTGGCCAAGATGTACCTTTTGATGTATGGTTTATCTCAGTGCGATCAACAGTCATGTCGTTATTAGCGTAGTGCTATATGAATTAAGACAAGTACAGACAGGTGTTTGTGTGTGTTACAGTCACAGGAGCCACTAACTGTTGATGCAATACACACCGATTATAAACTCTGCTGTCACACATGAAATGTGTATCCCGAACTTTTTCTACTTACTCAAAATGTAAAGGAGATATTGACAATTTTTTTTTTTCACCATCAGCACTTTGAGGCTTTAGTGAACACAATGATGTAATTTTTTTGTTCCTAGTGTCAAAAATCTGGACAACACAGCGAATTAAAAACAACAGAAATTTCTGCTTTTCTCATAAAATCCTATGCTGGATTAACATTGGAGCCTATTGGGCAGTTGAGTTGGGCGGTAATGTTGTCACTTAAAGGCTTTTAATTCAAAAACAGTAAATCCTGTTGTTTAGATAAACACAATGTATGAAACGCGACAAGTGTGACTACAACTTTGGAGAAAATTATACATGTAGAGTGAAATTTGTGGCTGTGAGCACCATGTGAAAAAAAAATTCAGAGCATTTTGTGAAAGCTGTCTCCACTTCCAACATTCCACACCACACACATCCATTATAAAGTCTGAATTTCTCCAAAATTGATCATGGTCATTCATCTGTGACTGATCAAAAAGTATACAACCTATCAAAAAGTTGAATGCGACATCAACACAGGAGAATTTTGTCTATATTTTAAAATTTTAATGATGTCTCTAGGTGAAAGTATGCCAGAGCAGCAGATGTTTGAAAAACCTAGAAAATTTGTGGTGTTTTTCGTCTTTTCCCATCCATTCTCCATGCAGTAGTTGGCACTGCATCACTAATTATTAGTGCAATAGTGCAGAAATTGTAGGTCATATATCTACAGTGTAGTAACAGTTGCACTTATTGTGGTTTATGTGCAAAGGTATTGATTGTCCACTAATTTACACATTCACTCACATTATTTATCCACATCATATTGATCAAAGGTGTATTTAGTTAAAGGTTAACCAGTGTCTCATGTTCCAAAACAAATACAAACAAATTATATCACTGTATTAATGGCATTGGCCTTGTTAGTTTAGCCTAAAGAAAATGGGAGCAACAAGTACTGATGTTAATGTTAAAGTTTGGAATTTAGCCGAGGAGCTAAACTGATGTTTTAATCATTAGCATAACGTTAATGTTAATGTTGTAAAACTAAACGAAGGTCCTAACATAAGCAATGTTATATAAGTTGAAAATGAAGCATTAAATGCTGTATTTCATCAAATACATAGAAATGGACCTGTGTGATCACTGTAGAGAAAAATCCATTTGAATTATATTTGAATTAATCGTGACCCTGCTCTTCAGTCCTAACATGTTCGCATAGTCACTGTTCAAATCATTCATGATGCAGTCTTATTACACATTCATACATGTGTAATATCACTGCACAGTTCATTTTGGCTCCGGCTGGAAAATGTTTGTTTCCTCAGAACCGAATGAAAAAAAACAAATAATTTGTAAAAGGCCGATACACACAGATTCAAGTGATTATATAAATAATCTGAGAGCTGTTTAACCAAAACCATCTAACAGCTCTGGTGTAGAGGGCCTGCTGATTTATCTCTGGATAATCATATGAATGTTAAAGTATTTTTCAATGGTTTCAAGTTAAACTGCATCAACAAATCAAATTGATTTAATTTTTAATGTTGGACACATGTTCAAAGTGCAGTTATTCTTTGCAGAAACTGCCTCTGGCATTTTTCATTACTGGTAATTACTAGTTGAGAAACCAGAGCAGTAATAGGACAATGTTCACTGCCCACACAGTGACCAAGAATTGGTGATAATAATGAATTCCGGCATTTTCAGTATTGAAAGAGGCAAGGGCAGGTGTTTTGAATTGTTCACATCTCAGTGTTTTTGTTGTCTCTGTGTCAGATCGAGTCCAAATGCAATGTACTTGACTGTGTGTTTAAATGACTCAGAGGTAAAACCTCATATAGTGTGAACCATTGTCTTTGGAGTCTTTTATCTGAGCACAGTGAAGAAAGACTCATGGGACTTTCTGAGGAGAATAGTGCTGAGCACTGCTTAAACACATACAGAGATTAATTTCATATTCCCATCAAGGTTTCCGTTTCATTCAAAATTATTACTGTGACCTTGACAACAGCTAACGTTTAGCCTCAGCTCAGAAAGGAGGCTTTAATCATCACAGTGCAGACACAGACAAGGCTTTGTGTTGTTCTTAAAGTCGATCGTGGTGTTTTCAGAGGCTTAACTCTGAGCACAGGACAAATCTCTGAAAGAGTCAATGACATAAATTGTTGTGAAATAAGAATGAAGTCTTTAAACTAAAGAGGATTTATTAATATATCTAAATAGTATTAAGAATTTTATGGGTTTATTTTGAAATACAACAAATACAACAACCTCTAAATTAATTATGCTTCAGATGTTCATGGTTCTCAGATGATATGCTAATGTGTAAAATGTTCTTTTTTGTTTGGGTCTCCACACCTCTGTGAGTCAGTCTCTACACAAATGTATTGAAATCAAAGTTCAGAACAAGACTGACAGATGAACATTTAAATAACTCCATAAAAGTGGATACATTTCATCATACAACCCTCTTGTTGATTCCTTGCAGTGCCAGTCATCATTTCTAAGTAAAAAAGCCTAAATATACATGTGCATAGCTGTGCATGTGAAGACACAAAATGACAAGTGAATGAGTAGCATCTCTGTTTGTGATTGCATTGTTTTGTTTTGATAGCTTTTGCACTTCAATTTAATAGTGTGAGAAATACTAGAGGTGAATTAAATGTTTGAGTTTTTTTGTGATGTCTTAATACAAAATGTGGAATGTGGACACCAACATTGTGTTAATGTTTAGACAAAACAAGTTTACTGAATTTGTTTTGGTTGAAATAAGGTTTGGCTTAGAGGCGAAGGCAGAGTACAATGAATTCATCGCAGGGCCACATATAGACATATACAGATAAACTACCATTTGCACTCACATCCACACCTCCAGGCAATTCGCCCCTCAATTTACCAAATTCCAATGCATGCATGTTTTTGGTTGTGGGAGGAAACACACGCAGACATGGGGAGAACGTACAAACTCCACAAGCTCCTGCATCCAACCTGGAAATCGAACCCAGGACCTTCTTGCTGACAGCACTAACCCTGCACTGCCATGCTGCCCCAGTGATAGTTTATGCTCTCTTATGCTTTATGTACTTTAAGGAGGATGTTCTGTTTAATGCAGCTGTGCTTTTTTTTTTTTTTTTTTTTTTGATTCGTTTGGTTCGGTTTACTCACAGGTCTGAGGTCTGTTTAGTTAAAACCCTCCCACACATCTGTCTAGGATGCACAGGAAAGCACATATACAAACACAATCACTGTTGTTACACACTGAAGCAGCACTGATGCCAGAAGGTGGAGTTGGGGTCAAGTGCTGCTGTTGACCCATACAGTGTAAAAATACAGAGACGTGCATAATCACCGGTGTATTTTACTGAACATATCCAACGCGAAGGTTAAGAACCTGCATTTATTCATGACTGAGCCACGTCGGTTCTGTTATTTATTTCATTTTTCATTTTTAGACAGGAAGAGAACAGTCAGTGTCTCAGACACTGATGTTCCTCTGCTGTTTTTTCATTCCGTGATGTTTCCAGACATTAACAGTAAACTGAAGGTACAGCCCAATCACACACATACGACACACACACACACACACACACACACACACACACACACACACACACACACCTCCTCCCCCCGTCGAGAGCAGTCTCTAACTCCTCACTCCCTCGTTTTCTGTGTTCAAGCCCTCCTTTATTTCTCTGAGAATGGTGTTAACAGTCCCATCAATATAGTGTTTTCCCGCTGTCTACCCACCCACTGCTTCCAGATTATCAGACAGGACTGCAGCACAGGTCTCACAATAAATCCCTTCATCCCTCCCTGGCTTTCCTCTTCACTCATCTTATTTTTTCATCACTCTGACACTCCTTGCTCTTTCACAACTCACCCTCCCATAAAGGTGAAGTGGAGTTTCAGGATAAAATATTTCACTATTTCAGTGATGATTCTCAGTTTTATTCTACAACAAATGTATAAGTGCAGCATCCAAAAGAGATGCATATTATCACGCAAAAGTGCACTTATATAAAAAGCTAATGTAAATGAAATATATTGCTGCATGTTAGAGAAATTTATCTCTCCTGACACAATATTAGTCACAGTGTCTGCCAACTTGACCTGAAATTTAAATGTACTGGGATATGAGCCACAAGCGCCGGGTTCCTTCTCCGTGAGCTGAGAGCTGAGCTGGGATCAGGTGTGAATGTTGGTGACCATAAATAAGCTGGAAATATATGTGCAGCAGTCTCACATTATGAAAATGTTATTTGATGTACTGCTGTGGTGTCAAGTGAATCTGATGCGAGGTACTGAGGAGAAGAAAAAAAATTAGGATGATTAAAGCAGAGTTGAGAAACACCAGCTGATGTGATAAAAAAGAAGATCAAACTAAAGAGCATTAAAGAGTGAAAATATATTTAAATGAAAGGTCATTTGTGAGGTCAAAACATTTGTGGAAGCGGCTCAATCGCACAAAATCAAAGCAGCAGCAACAAGTAGGTTTAAGACTGTTTATGTAAAGTAAATAAAAATTTTTTCTGATCCAACATATAGTTCATGCACAGGGAGCTCAGCTTTTTTGTATTTCCTTCCAAATAGAAATAGCAAAAGTAAAAAGTTGTAATGTGTTATTTTGATGTTGAGTTTACCCTGTTCCACCTGTAGTTGATGCAGCTTGTGTTTGATGTTTGATTTATTGTTACTTTCATTCTTCATCTCAGGTATTTAGTGCATTTAAGGTTGTGTTAGAATATATTCATCCAAAAATATTGATGCCATGCCTGTTCTCATCTTGATAATCAATATAGACAATAACTAAAAATAAGTAAGTGGAAGTGATAATGGATAATAACTTGTCCTGATGCTTTATCAGAATCAGTAAAACGTGTTGCTGGATGAGTTTCTTAGAAAACGCAGCTGTTATTGTCATTATAAAACATTTCGAGTGCATTTCAGAAGAAAATGGTCTAAAACCAAAGTGTTTCGCAGCTTCAACTATAACAGAAATGTTCAAGTGAGCAGAACACTTCAAATTTGTTGAGAGAAAGGCTGAGACCATCATCATTTATAAATAAGCTGTAATCACGCATATCAAGGACTATTCATGTGTGATTATGAAAATGCCTGCATTTAATAAAAGCTCACTGGCCACTCAGATGTGGGCTGTAGTTCTCTTATATGTATATTTATTTTAAATACTGCAATAACTTTTCAGCACTTTCTCAAATCTTTTGAAAACAGTTGTATTATGTAGTGTGTATTTTTCTTTAAATACTCAAAAACATTTTCATCTTGAACTTAATTGTGTCATTAACCCACAAAAATGTCACTAATTTTGGATATAATGATTATGTGAGAATCAAATGTGACAGTATACACTGGTATTATTACTAAAAAAATCCTTACTGATAGTAAGAAAACAGTTTCACAAGAAGATTGTACAAAACTCAAACATCCACTGTTGAGGCCAGTGACATAAAAATAGTTCAGTCTATTAATGGTTCAGTTGTTCGTCTGAAACAATGGTGCTAATTATTATAATTAAATATGTTTCACTTCTTTAATACATTCAGGCTTCTTCAGTCTTTAATTGCAGTCAATCTATTTAGTGTTACATCAAGTTCTCACCTCAGACATATATTTAAAAAGAAACAACACGACTTCATACTTGCTGCTCGATTTCTTTGGAATAAGGCATCATAATCTTTCATTTTTATCTATGCAACAGCTTCAGCATCACCATTATCACCATGTTATTTACTGACCTAGTTACCACTGCCACTACTTGGACCATCCCTACGGCCACTGACCCATTTGCCAGACAAGCCAACGTTAAGATTTTCAAATTTTCACATCGCATAAATCACGCTTAAATCTCTTTTCCAAAATTTCTCCTATGCTTCACACCACCAACACACCACCCAACGCCGCCTCCTCCCTTCCTCTTCCACTTCCCACACATTTTCTTTTCCTATACTGCTGTGGTTCACAGTGGGTGTCCTGCTTAACATCAGTTCCTCACTGAGGTCTGACCCGTTCTCTCTCTCTCTCTGCATCCAGGGTGGACCTGCTGCCAGCTCCATTTATGACACAAGCTTATTAATATTCTTATTCATGCTTCTTAATTAGGCTGTGAAGGATCAGCAGCAGCAGTAGCAGCAGCTTATATGAATGAGGCATTTAGCAAACCAAGGTTTTAGATGACGCTTTCAACAATACACGACTCACAACAGGAACAGCGTCGTGACAGAGGTTAGACGGGATGTCATATTTTTAGATGCAAGTAATGATATTATTGTGATCATTTTAAGACGGGCACAAATGAGGACAGAGTGCTCAGGAAACACGAAACAGTGCACACAGAGCGAAACTCACATCAAGGACTCGAGGTATATCAGAAATAGAAGATACATGAAGACAAACAGGCAACATTAAATGATTCACGTCAGAATTATTTGAAATTGTTTTGAACATGAATGCATGATTAGTATCTGTAAGATCAAGACAATGTCTTCTAATATGTCTTGTTTTTGTCCTCTAATATCCAAAAAATCTATGATGAAAACACGTAGCAGTGCCACCATAAAACACTTAAATGAAATAAAGTAAAACTAGTTTAACGTTGGGTCCAGGAGCTAAATTAACTTATATATAATACACTGTAAACATATTCCATATATTGATCACATGTTGTCTTACTGTCTACTGTACTGTCTTTATCTGAAATATAGCCATAAAATAAATCTAGTGCAGTAACAAGGACAATGTTTACCAATGTAATGTAACAGATTTGTAGTCAAGTACAAGTATCTTAAAATAGTACTTAAATTACTTAAATTAATTGTGTTGTTATTCTCTATGTTCAAAAACTATTCAAACCAGAGAAAAGCAGCAAACAATCATCAAAGAAAAGATGGAATCAGATAGTTTTTGTTTGTGTTTGATAAGGAATATAATTTAAAGATCTGTTGAATAATTAAATCTTAAACAGTTGGCTGTATTTTTTTATTATTTGAATTAACTAATCAATGTATGATTTTAGCTCTGACAGTGTTGTTTTAAATGATTAGATATTAAAATAACTGACAGTGAAAAGGAACTAGTTTCACATCTAGTTACATGCAGTTATCATTATTATTATTTATCATTTATTATTATTTAATTTATTCTTAACATTAATGGTAATAAGAACTGGATGTCTCTGTTCTACTATTACATCTTTATTCATGAACATATCCAATAAGTGTTTAAACGTCAACTGCAAACGTTTTATTTTCAGAGTGAAATAAATCCGAACTGCTTATGTAGCTAAGCCTTTTCAGTTTTCTCTTGTTGGCTGAAGAAATGTGCAGCATATTGTACCTGTCTGTGCTGCAGCCATTTGCCTCTGACATGGAGGTATGCATGAGTACGGATCAGCATGGTGACAGGTTCAACATCCACCACATGAGCTCAGTAGATTCATCTCTTTTTCTGAGTCAAGTGTTGGGTCAAAAAGGATAAAACCATTCTGTTTCTGTTCCCTGATGCATGCTAATACACAGTCTGTCAGTAGTGAGGTGGCAAGGCCCTGAGGGAGGGTTTCGCATTGAACTATTTCTTGTCTGTAGGAAGATCAGGGAGGGTAATCTCTGTCTCTGCTATCCAGGACTGTTCTGCTGTGTAATTCAGTCTTTATCCTAAATCCAGAGAGAGAACGACAGCAGAGACAGACAGAGAGAGAATCTGTTTGAACGTGTCAAAAGCACAGAAACCAGAGGGACGAGTGACGTGATTGCACATTTTCACATATTTTTAATGAGGACAATTAGTCCTATGAAGCAGCTTACACCAATATTACTATAAATATATACATAAACATATATTTATATATAAACACCAATATTACACCTTGAAGACAATAAACAGCACATGAAGGTCATGTGAATATCACAGGAAGCAGCTGAATATTGAACCTGCTCTGTTGGTTTTGATATGAAGCATAAACACACACACACGCACAGGGTAGGCGGAGAAAACAGAAACATCTGGTCGTATTTATTCAAGCACTAAAGTAATTTTTTTTTTTTTTTGCAAAAGGCAACTTTTTCTATTGAAGCTTGAAAAAAATATGATACTTTAGATTCACTTTGAAACTTATTTATGTCTTATTACGCAGCACTGGGTTAAATCAATTTAATTGCTCAATTCTTGTGGGAGTGAAAATTGAAAAGCAAGGTTTAATTTCATAGGTCTCTATTTTCAAGGGATTTTTCACCGTCTCTAAAGCCCTCACACTATTACTTGTCATGTAAAAAGCAATTACAATCAGTGCCTGGATGAAATGTGTCATCAGAGAATCCATTAACAATGTCCTCAGACCTTAATATTTACAGTCACCACCCTACTTTCAGAGGCAACGCTGAGTTTTATGAGTTGTGAAGGGCAATTAAAAGGCACTGGTCTCATTGTCAGATCTGTTGTGTTAGGCAGTTTATTTGAGGAATTATAATCTCACAAAGGTATTTATTGCAGTGCAGTTGTATTACATTAAATTATACAAGTGTTCCTGTTGTGTCCTAGCGTCGTATTGGATACACAGGAAAACTGTTTTGCTCATACATTAAAGTTATTTAATTAAACTAGTGTGACTATAATTGCATGGGTAAAATAAAATTTTAAAATAAAAAAAAACATTAGATTGTAACTAACAGTTTTCTTGATTTAAGGTAAAGGGAAAATTAACTATGCTCAGGCTGATAAAGTTATGTTACTTTATGTTCCTGTTTTGCCTCATCTGTTTTTTTTTTCATCACTATGATCTTCTGTCTTGTTTCAAATGTCACTCTCATGCATATATAATCACAGTCTGCCACGTTCATTGCCAGTTCTCTGTCGACCCCGTGTCCCTCCTTTCATCCATTTTGTTCCTGTCTGTTTCTAATATTGTTGGTCTTTGATCTTCTTGTCTGTGTTTGGACTCTGATTTTGTCCTTTGAATTCATCTTGCTGTCTGGTGCTGACTTATTTGTGGATCCAATGCTACCATTATGAACTGTCCTGTATCAGTGTTATATGTATTTGAGTCCAATCTTGATTACCATCCTAACAAAAATAATATCTGCCTTAAAGGTTGTCATTTTAGCAAATACACTTATTTGTGATTTTGCAAAGAGTTGTATGGGAGAGAGATGGACACCACTCACATAGCTGTACTTTAAGTCTGAAGTTAGCTTAGCATTAAAACCTTCAGCTTTTCAAAATGTCTTTAATTCACAGTGGCCACAAAGACATTTGACACACTTAAGGCACAACAATCCCTATAATGCTTCAGGAGATGTCAACAGGAAGTATAATGAGTGTGGAGTCAGTGAGCTGGCAGAGGGTCAGTCATATTTTTAAAGATCATAGTTTTGTTTTATTGTTTAATTTAGGAATTAGTGCCTAGTGGATACATAAGAAGTATTAGTAAATTTTAATTTTGAAAATAATTAACAAGCGAGTTCTGGGATATAAGAAGTACTTTGTTTTCTGAGATTTCTAAATGGATTCATGGACATTTACCTGGGATGAACATCAGAGATAAATAATTTCCTGTGTAAGTCACACAATCTAAACACTATTCACATGTATTTTGTGTGTTCAGATCTGACAGAGTTATGACACAGAGAAGAGGGAGAATTAATTTTGGTGTCACAGTGTTAGCCCTGCCTTTAAGGGGTTTAAAGTTTAAGTTAAACATTAATCTCAGCTGTGGTTCCCACAGGCTGATCATTTTGTGCAGGTGATGGTTGGTGTGGTGTATGAACCACTGAACATGCAGTGACTCGTGCAAAGAGAATAGTTTCAATTCACAGATGTCCCATAAATGCCTCACATGAGGACAATTAATAGAAGATACATCACAGATCACAGCGATGTAATAAAACCTTGAAAGATATGAAACCAGTTGCTTAGTTTTTGTACTGGTCTCTCCATCTTTTCACCCACACCCCCAAAATGACTTGAAATTGAAGCTACAGTCCTGTTTAAACAAACACAGATGGTCTTACAGACATCACATTACTTACTATGAAAGCACTCAAGCACTCATCTTGTCTTTGATATGTCAGCAAGTGAACTGCTAATTTGTAGCCTCAGACTGGAGCAAATTATAAAGACAGCTTGATAAATCATCAATGAGACTGTGAAATTTTGCGTTGGAGTAATGAATCCATTTTCTAATGGTATCTTTTTTAATATAAAGTTCATATAAAGTCTATATATTATCTCTATAATATACAGTTTAAGGTATTTATCAACTATTTCTATATTATACCTGCTGGCTGACATTATGGTGTGAAAGCTTTAGCTTCTATTTGCTGAAGCAACAGAAAATACTAATTGTGAAAATTAATAGAATAGAAACTGCCCAATTGTGTGAATTCTGAATGCACAGATAATGTGAAGAACAAATGGTTTCATTTAATTAAAGAAAGGCAGATCAGATTGGGCCACTGCTGTAATAACACTCACACTTATACTGTAACAGTATTTCTGCAGCTCAACAGTGAAGCTGAATTAATTCCTTTTACAGTCACTGAGGTTTAGCCAAAAGCAATCCGGTATTATCAAGCAGATCCCACAGAAAAAAACTCATCTCTGTCTTTGAATCCATAAACTTTTTTTGTATTTTATCTGGAATTTGGCCCTTTCACACTGGTTTATTTATAATTGAAGCCTATAAATAATTGTACAGACAGAAAGTGAGATTGTGATGAATAATTCCAGTTCAGATGTAAAGTCTTTTTTTTTTGCCTTGTCCCCATTGATGTCATGTGAAAATGAATAAATGGATGTTTTTTTTGTTTTTTTTGTTTTTTTTGGGGGGGTTGTATTGAACGAGGCAATGAAGTAAGATTTTATTTTTTATTATTTCTACTTTTTTTTCTGTCTGTGTGTCTTTTCTGTCCACCAGATGTTCAACTGTCTCCCTTGACAAAATGCGATGCTGAGCCAAGTTTGACATCTGATACGTTACAGGAAACAGTTAACACATTCATTTCAACTGCACTCGACAGAGTCTGACATTACAGTTTCTCTTTCACTTCATCTTTTAGTGGGAGAAGATAATATCCTCACTTTTTGTGCACTGAACATTACATTTGTAGAATCAAGGTTTTGTAATCTGCTTCAAATACTCTAAATGTTAAACAAACAGTAAAACTGGACCAAGAACAAAACAAACAATATATTTGAATATATATAATGATATTCTATGAATATATGAATCTGAACATTAATGTACGTATGTGACAGAAACAGCACAGTATATTACAATATTATAGTTAAACTCTCAATAACACAAAAGATATTTTATCACATAGATGAGAAGGACCCAGGAAAGAAAAGAGGCTGTTTTTAAATGTTTTTTAGATGTTAATTTTCAAGCAGTAGCCTAATGTGTTTTTGAAGAAATGATTCATTTCATAAAGAATAGTTCATTTTCTCATTTACAAAACACATTAGCATCTGAAACAGGACGTCCATTTTGATCTGCTACTGAGTCTGAAATTTGTTGATTTGCATTACAGATTTTCCTGTATGTTGAGTTCAATTTGCAATTTTAAATACTTAATCAGTCATTTGAATTGACCAAACATAAAGTTGAGGCTATGTAGCCATTATTGAGTCTTATAGTTTAATATGAATAAAAATATTCTAAATTGCCCCATTAAACAGTTTTACTTGTGTTTCTAGAAACTTACTTTTTATTACAGACATCAGTCTATGTTAGAGATAAACTTACTGATGAGAGATTATCAAACGTCAAACATGCACAAAAATCTTATTAGATTCTCTTTAGAGCCAATTCACTTTTAAACCATTTACCATTAAATCATAAATTCTGGCACGACAAAGTCAGAAAATTACAGGTAAAGAGGAAAATTACTGACGGCTCCACTGTCAAGTTGTCATGACTGAACCATTGTTAAGCTTTTCATTCTTACACAAGTTGAAAATGTCAGTGTGTGCTGTTAAAAGGTTTGTATGTTAGAGGAGTCCACCCCCACCCTTTAATTTCTTTAAAACATTTCATTTTAACACAACAGATGTTGTTTTCTGTTGCTGTGATTGTGATGTTAAATACTGATATTTGTGACACTGTAACAAGAAAAGGATAAAAACATTTCAATTGACCACAACAAATAGAAACCTCAAACAGAACTAGTGATGTTATAGAGTCACAACTTGGTTTGTTGGTTTATTTTCAGGTGAGAGAAGAAAAGATACCAAACTTTAACAAGTTGGAGCATGATTACTCTAAGGAGCAGTGGGAATCACTGGTCTAGTTGGTCATATCGAGATTATTTAGAACATTTGATTTTAAAAAAAGTTTTAGGTCAGTAGCCCTAGGTCGACATGTTAACATTCACGTGACACTGCCCTCTAGTGGCCGTAATAGAAGTGACGACAAAAGGCAAACGTTAGAGTAACTGGGCAGGAAGGATGATGTTTATTTCTCAAGTGGCTATTTCAAAGATGATCAGCTCAATAAGTCTCTTCATCAAATTAGGTTTTACTGGTGAAATAATGGTCATATTTAAAATATTTACATTAATGAGTATTAATGTAAAACAAACATTTCCTACTGCTGCAGCTGCACATTAAAATCATGTCGATGTATCATTTTGCTGTGACCACTATTGTTCTTCAGAAATGTAACTGCAAAACAAGGCAGGAGCCATTTTTTTTTTTTTAGCATTTATTTATTTTTTATTTTTTGAACATTCAAGTTTGAAATATTGCAGACAATAATGAAACGAGAAGGAGCAGCCACCAAGAGCTGTTAGCTGAAGAGCTGCAGGCGACAGGCTTTTTCCTGGGAAACTACCAACTCTGTTCTCGCACATAAAATCAGATCATAGTTTCTCATGGTGCAATGGAACAAGACAAGTTATTGTGTGGCGTCTTTTTTTTTTTTCATCTGTTTTGTTGCCCTCACATTTCTGTGAACTGTAGATTTAAACCACATTTGTTCTTATAAATCTCATGTGTCACAAATTCAACCAGGACTTAAATCTTCATGACGTTGTTGTTTAAACCTAAATCATAACGTTGCCTTTCACCTCATCCAAGTGCTTTCTTGAACCGAGAAGTTATTATTAGTGTAACAAACTGGTTTTTGTACCTGAACCAAACTACGTTAACCACAGCTGTCACATCATAAAACTATAACACTAATTTGTAAGAGATACAAAAAAATAAATAATGACATCATGCATCCAGTTGGGGGAAGTTCACAAAATGCCTCTAGATGAAGAAACAGTCCACAGTGATCCCTTGCCGTATCGATACATTGCGGTTTTCTGTGGCTAGTATATGTAAATTTATATCACAGGAGTCCTCATTTCATTACAAGATTCAGCAGCCTCCAAGTATCTTTATATTTTAATTATTTTTGTGGTAAAATAAGCAAT
The DNA here is from genome assembly GCA_016801845.1 of Polydactylus sextarius. Taxonomy (NCBI): domain Eukaryota; kingdom Metazoa; phylum Chordata; class Actinopteri; family Polynemidae; genus Polydactylus; species Polydactylus sextarius. The sequence goes on from CM028906.1 coordinate 20,669,750, forward strand.
TTCCAGAGTAACAAATAAAAAAACAAGTGTGGGAAAGGTTTATAAGAGTGTGGGGAGGGTTTATAAAGGCTTAAAAAATAAAAATAAATATATATGGTTGCTCCTTTCCTTTTTTTTTACCTTTCGCGGGTGGGATCTGGAACCTAACCACCATGATAGGCGAGGGACCACTGTACTTTGTTGGATTTCATGAAAGAGATTCATTTCTGTTAAAAGTGTCGTTGTCTGAAACCGTTTTTGACGCATCTGAGAGAAAAATTATGAATCTTCACGTCGGAGTAATTTAACCTGTGTAAAACTTTAAACAGTCTATTTAAGATATTTTTCATTTCTTGGTCTTTAATATACAATATATATAATATATATAATAATATAATATAATATATTTTATATATAATATATAAAATATATAATTAAAATATACTGTACACAGTTTTCTCAAAACAACACTTTAAAGAGACAAAATAGACAAAACTACAAAAAGCCATGATTTTTTTAATAAAATGTTTATTATTACCTTTGTATTATTTTCTGTATACAAGAATGTGTAACAAAAGCCAAATAAGCAATCCATTTTAATCTTTTAAAAAATGGTAAGGCATGTCTGCTTGTATAACCATCAACATCAGTTCCCCCCAAACACTTTAAACAGCGTGCACCGACAGCTTCAAAAAATCGTAATGTGCTCCTTACTTATCTGATTTTGCAAATCACAACAGTACCACACTCACAGCATATGTTTTAGCAAAAGTGCAGCAAACGATTAACATCAAAATGGAGAAGACCTTGCATAACACAGTTTGTTCTAAACATTTGGTAAAAAAATTCCCGGCCGACTACAGTTTTACTTTTTTTTTTTTTTTTGTTTTAGTTTTTTTTTTTTTTTTTTTTGTCTGTTTTTTTTTAAATGCCAGAGAATGAATGTGACAAAAACGAAAAAAAAAAAAAAACTTAACATTCGAAAACGATAAAACAGAGCAAATAAAAGGCTCACAGACAAATTACTTTAAGCACTGAAGCATCTCAGACGGTGAACTGCATGTCTGACCAGGAAAACATAGCTTGTCAGGAGAAAGAGAAGAGAATACACACAAGGCAGTGGAAAAAAACATTTCTCTTGTCGTAATGAGAGAAGACTGTTGTATGTGAGGATACAAGCTCTTTGGAAAAATCGACTTAACTTTCTTTACTGTATTTACACCAGTAAAGATCAGATCTGCCTCGGTCGCACTCATCCAAAACTCTTTGTGGCGGAGGCGACCTTTGCGTTGCTACAGATGCTTACAGTTTTTACACGTACACAAATGTAGTCATTAAGCTTTGCTGAGGAGGCAGCAGAGCCAGTATCTGAAGCCATGTCTCTAACTTTCTGCCTTATTATCCAACACACTCTGTACAGATTGTTCAGCTTCACTTCTGACCCTGACTCAGAAAAATATGCTGCCACAATGTTGTTGTTGTTGTTTTTTTAAACTCAAAAACTGAATTTATATGGCTATTTGGCTTTAGCGATATATAACCCACTTACTTGCACATCTAATCGACTATTTTCTCTTCCTGTTGTATACTGTCTATTTACTGTATTTACCAATTATAGAATCACCAAAGCACAAAGATCATCTGAATGCAACTCTGTTACTGCACAACTGAGTCTAAGTTTAGGAAACAATATGACACTGCACTTTAAATCAAAATCAAAAAGTGCTGACAAAACACCGATTTGTGTTTAATTCTAAAAGTCGCAACATTCTGTATCAAGAGAGAAATGTAAACGTCCGAAGCTAAAACTGAATCATCCATCTGAGCCTCGCGGGGCTCCGGTGGCCCTCGAGTAAGAGAACATGATTTTTACATGAAACCTGCTTCATTGCACTTCTCTGCTATCTGAGATGATGTGTGGGTAAATCCTCACAGATCAGGGGAACTGTTGCTGCACATCAGGCCTGACAGCGAGTGACTGTAATAATGATTTATTCAATATTCAGCACATTATAAATAGTTGCTGCTGGGTGTCCTGTCTAACTGCGTCCCATCTGTCTGACCCAGTGAAACAGTGGATCAGTTTGTTTCTCCTTCACACAGTTGGGTGGTGGCTCATGTTAAGACGCCATGATCCAGCAGATTAGACCGGAGAAAAAATATCCAGGAGAGAAATGAGACGGCGTGAAACTCTGTGTCACTTCTGCATCAACAGCTGAGTAAATGCTACTTTAGATATTGAGTGGTTGGTAAATAGTATGTGTGTGTTTGGTTTCCACTGTGCCTCTGCTTCTATCTCACACAGGCTTTGACCTAGAAAAGGCTCAACAGGCTTGATCAGTCACCCGGCAGGATGCGATGAAATTTGCATGGACTTTTTTCGACCAATGGGAGCGCATTCGCCGACCCACATCTTAAACTCGCTCGCTGCTTTCTCCCTGCTTTGAAACAGAAATTGTGATGGAAAAAATCTAATTTATGTTTGTATTTATTACAGTTTTTTTTTTTTTTTTTTTTTTTTACATGATTTCTGTATGTGACTGCGATGAGTCATGTCTGGTTCCATTTTTATCTGTAGAGTAAAAACTCTCTTCTATGCAGATTTTATTGAACAAATTGAAAATCTCCACAAAAACAGGTCTGTCTGACTAAAGTGGACAATTTAATGTTGGGAGGACTTTTCATTCAACAGTTCTGTTTTGTCTTTCCTTTAACTTCAGCTTTTATATGGCCCTGTCTCGCTGCACAATGAAGGTTTATGCATCAGTGATTTAATTTTATCCTGCTGGTTTTGGTGGGAAACTGCTGTTCAGTCACCTTCTCCGTAAGCGGTTTCAGAGGTCAATTATTCTGCAGTGGGTGTTCGATGGTGTTCGGCTTCTCTCTTGTGAGCCATATGAGCCCACAGAGGAGAGATTCCCCTTATGGTGCTATCTGTTAAGACGGTCCTGATGCTGCCACAAAACCTCGGCGATGCACATATCAGTCAACTCCAGTCGGCTGCTCATTTAAAGAGAACACAGTGGCAGCAGCACAATTCACCCACAAACTGTCGTTTGTGAACATCAGGGAGAGTGCAGCTTTTTTTCACACTATCCCCATCTTGCTGGCAACAGACTTGGGGAAACTTATGCCCCATGCTCGCTTTAGTATGCTATGTGATATACTCGGTCCCTTCAAGATGCTCGTATCAGATGGTAATTTCCTGCAATGGGCTGCGGGTAAAGTCCCTGTTGAGACTAGAGACTTCCTTATTGGCTGTATGAAAGTATTTCAGGTGCTAATGAGCTGATGGGTTTGGATCACACACACACACACACAGTCAAGCATGAGTGTGGCTGCCTCAAAGGCCTCCTTTCATGTAACAGTGAACATTTGCCCCTTGGTGTGTTGCAGCAGTTCGCCTGCCACATTTTCTGGAACCTTCCTTTTCTGCGTGACCACGGGTCATTGCCATTGTGTTGTGATGGTGGAGTGCAAGCTATTGGCTTTGCTCCCTAAGTCTCTAGAGCCTGTTAGAGGTCAGAGCCCGCAGGAGATAAAATGAAGGTTATGAATAGTAACACTAGTTCTAAAAGCACAGTCAGAGTCCTCTGACCTTGGCACCCTGCTTCTTCTCCAGTTGCTGACTTTGTACATGTCCTGTAAAAGTACATGACCACTTGCACAACCTGTAGCCTGGTGGGTCTGCTCTCATTGACCAAACAGGAACATGCAAATTTCAATGAGCCTGCAGGGAGACAGCTGCCTGTGAGCTCAAAGGACCAGGGTTACAATTTATAACCTCCTGTACGAGTTAATATAAACAAGAAAAGAAAAAAAATGTGGAAAATAATTAAAGCATAAGAGCTGAGAAAATAAATGAAAATTTCATTAGCATATATACGTAATACTACTAATAGTCCTCTTAATAATAAAAATGAAGTGTTTAGGTGCATTAAATTCCCAAACAGCAGAGAATAAATCAGGTAACTGAATGTTGTTAGCAGGCCATTGTAGCATAATGGCTTAGCATTGTTTTGTGGAAACTTTCTGTTTTTCATTTTAACATGATCAAAAAAACTTATAAAACAAATAATACATCAATGAAAATGTTGTTATAAACTATGCCAGTAAGATTACATTACAGTATCTTACAGTGAAATACATACTGTAACTGTTTATAAGTACAATACAATCAGTTAAATGATCTGAAAATATAGATCTTCTTTCTCTATGGGGTGAATGTTTCCTGTTGCTTTATAAACTTATGAAGCCGACAAAAATAATCTGTGCAAAGTATTTCTCTCCGTACAGTGCATTAGCACTTTCTCAGAGATAATCAAATGTGCAACTATAAAATAAAAAAGAAAACTGCTGCTTCCTGATGCTGCACTGATATGACTGAACGGGAAACCAGGTGAACTGCGAGCACTGTACAATCCTGCACCAGCCGATCCAAAACCGTGTAGCCTGCGTTTTAATTAAAAAAATGAAACAAGAAACCCTAAAAAAATGTTTGTTTTTTTTGTCTGTTAACATCATTTGCACGCATGCACACAGTAAGACTTTCTCCTTTTGTCTGAGGGGGAGACGACTAATAGGATAAAATGGGTGTCATGTTTTCACAACTTCATCATACAAAGAAAAAGAAAAATAGATTCCCCTTTATCTGAAAAATCATTGACAGAGCCATCTCGAGATGGTGTCACTTTCCAAAAGAGAAGCATTTTTTCAAAATCCATTATAGAATAATGAGAAAACACCACATATTCTTTTCTTTTTTTCAGAGATGTGAAAGCTGGTTCAGTGATGGCACCGAGCATTCTTTGGGGGACGAGCAGGATGCAGCACTGCACTCACTTCCATTCCTACCATACAGTAAGCTGTTTTCGACAGGTTTCCAGGAGGTTCTACATGTCCAGTGAGGGAACAGCAGTAGAACTTGCTGTTAAACATACTGTATGCAACAGTATAAAAGTCAGTGATCAGGCCACACTCGTGTATTATCTCCATTGAGTCTGCATCGCCCAAAGTGGGAGTGTGAGGGCGGCCACCACCAGCAGTAGGGAGGGTCTGCGGGAAAGCGACTTGCCTGCGGGTGCTGCTGCTGCACGTTCATCGCTCCTGTCGGCTCCGATTACAGGAGCCTCTGTTCCAACAAAAACAAACTCTGTTGTGCAGCCGTCAGGGCAGCCGCTGCCGCTGCCTGAACTACTGCCCTCATCACCTGCAGAAACAAAATCACACAGATTAAAATTTGCATAAAAATAACCTGGGAAGAGGAAATAAGAATACAGACTAAAAAACAGAAATTCATGCAGCTGATTATCGTGGTTAGATTTCATGTAGGTCTAGTTCAAAACTAGGGCAAACACTGTAAGATTAATGGCTCATCAGCAAAGACTTTTCATCTGAGTTGTCACATCATGATTGTTTTAGTGGTCGTTGTGTTCCTTCAATAAGCTTTTAACCAGGAGTTTTCATTTTTAATACCGAGCCTGCAGTTAACTTGTTTTATGACTTTACATTTCTAAACTTTTATTTCTTCCATGATGCCACAGACTGTGTGTTAGCACATGTTGGAAACTAATTCAACTTAATTCTGCAAATAAAACAAGATTCCAGTTCAAGTCTCATTCAGTTGAAATGCAGTAATACACTTATCTTTTTCTCAGTGCAGGAGCCAGAGTGAGATTGCTTCCCACCGTCGTTCAGGGTACAATGCAGAACTAACTATGAGTGAAATAATGTTTTATAATGTCTCCAAATCTCATTGTGAAAAGCTTCACTCAGTAATTACTGTGTGTTGAGAAAAGAGGTCTGGAATATGCTGATACTAGCTCCATTACTGATTACCTCAGACTCTGGCCATGCCTGTATTAACTTGTTGATTCAGTTATTTCTGCAGGTTTGACAATGGAGGCAGTAAAATAAGAGGCTGGTCTACAGAGGCAGTCTGTGTTTGAGACCTGATTTTACTATCTTTGTGGTCTGAAGGACTATTGCTAAAGATCTGTCTATAGCTGGTTGCTAATATCAAAAATTTTTTTGTCAGTAAGCAAACAAGCTAACTTGATCGATAACAGTACAATACGTTTTCACAGTTTATTCTAGATCTGTATTTGTACCATTGATTTGCCACATAACTGCCTGCAAACACGGCCTAGTTTTTGAGCAGTTTGTAATTCAGCAGAGAGAAATTACATAAAAGTGGATGCTGCAACAAAGCTAATAAGCCATGACACCTCCTGCTGTTTGTTTCTCCATTTCCTTCGAAGGAAGACCTCAATGTGGAAAACTTACACTGATTCACTTAGTTCTCATGAATGAATCTACTTTCTAGAGCCACTTTATTTACAACAACTGATTCTTTCTTATCTTAAATGCTAACATGTCTGGACTTTTACAGTTATCAGAATAAAAAAGATCTCAGAATAAGGATGTTTGGTTTGTGTTTAATCATTGTTAACCTCATGTCAGTGTCGCTGAAATGAAGCTGAGGTACAACATTTAGCGGCGGTAGTCATTCAAGCACACGTTTTATTTGCAGCTTTAGATTCTTCATTCTTATAATGTCGGCTCAAGACGAGTCCGACAGAAATGTTGTCATGGCAGCATTTGTGATGTTTCCTGCGTCCTCATACCTACAGCTATTCATTCTAATAATAATATCAGTCTTGCTCCAGTGCAGCACTGAGGCATCCTGTGGAGCTGTATGATAAGTTGCTACATGAATGAAACCTGGAATCTTATTTTGGTAATAACATTTTATGTGTCAGTGTTTTTATGTGCATATGTGTGTCCATGTTTGAATAGTCCAGATCAACACTAATATACAACGATCAGAACCAATAGAGAAACTTTTATCTTGGTATTTAAAATAAATACAGTACTGTTATCTTGTCTCTACATACATTTCCAAACACAAGAGAAAACGGAGAACTTACTGGAGTCCTGGAAATAGATGTCATTTCCATTGTAGGCATTTTTTAGCTTGTTGGTCATGACACGAAGAGCCATGATCTGCTGCCGAATCAATGTGTCGGGCCTGGTGATGTCCACATCCACCTCTGGGTTGTGCACTTGGTTGGTTAGACCCTCCTTCACCACGTCAGGGAAATATCTGGACAGATAACACACCAAAAATCTTAAACTAACATCTAATATGAAATAATAAGACAATATCTATATCTAATATAACACACGGGCTAAGGGTTGCTTTGGAAAATCACTGTCAAGCTCTAAGATACAGAGCCATAGATAAAAAGATAAGATGGAGAGAATTTTTAAAAAAATTATTAAAACATGCGTGACATCAAATGTTTTGACAATAATTGTTCTGGGTGAGGTGAAAAAATAAACATACAAGTTACAAATTTTAGATTTAATTTAACAAACTGTCTCAGCCTTTTCTGTTTTGAGGCCCTTTATAAAACTATCAAGCTATGTTTGGTTGGCCGGCAAAGGTTAGCACATTACAAATAAATAAAAATTTTCACAGCATTGAAAACACATTCCTCCCATTTAAAAAAATTGCTGCAAATGAATGAATATTTCTTATTCTGAATATCTAAAACAGGTTGGTGAACTTGTCCCTCAGTTTACTTGTGTTTACTAATGTATTTGCAGTTGTTTTTGTTTTTTTAAGGAAAGAGGTTTTCTTCACTGACTTGTGTTGTGTTTTCTTACATTGTTGACTTTCCTGCCAAACCAATGCAATCTAATCAAATTATAAACATTATGGAGCTGATTCAGGTGTTGTTATTTGCTGCTGTGATTACAGTGTCACTCTCTTGTGAATCCATTGTGTCCATCCCTTTCAAGTGTCCACCACAGGGATAATGTCTTGAAATTGTGGAAGATGTGTGAATATCTCATCAAGTCATGCAACAAAACTCCAAGCAGACATAGTGAAATTAGACCAAATTATAAGTGCTGCTTATTCTACTGTCGACTGACTAAATCTAACAAAACTGAAGTGTGTTATCAGGCTTAATAGTCTGTTTCATGTTGGGATTATTTAATTGGTGCAGTAATTGCAGTCGTGGTGAGGTTAATACACTTAGGCATGCATGTTATGTCACCACTTAACCATTAAGTTTGTATTGTACAAAATGAAGTGTCCATAGTTTAAGTAACAGTAGAATCCAGTGATCACTCCAAACATAGTCTGGCAGTCACTGACATTTTATTATCTCTGGGCAATCAATTTACCAACCAGATTTAGAGCAATGCTTAAAATAGTGCTGGCACAAACAAGAGATTTAACATGTCTTTTATTGCACCATCTGGTGATTTTGTTACTCGGAGAGGGCCAAAGTGATGGGGTGATATATTTTCTTTGCCAGTGTCTGTTCACTGAAAAAACAACTTGCCATCCAATCTACTGTATGGCTGGGTGATATCTACATGCTGCAGCGGTGATAAGTAGTGTTGGAAACTCCAGAGTCCTCTGGGTATTAGAGTTTCAGGGCTTATATAGAAGTTCTCCATATAAGCACGGACCATTGTACTTACAGAGAGAGTCTTAATCTGGGAACACAGTGTGGCTATTTTAATCCCTGGCAGGCAAAATGTGATAGCTGTGGAGTAGGAGGACTGCTGTGGTTATAGAGAGTTGAAGAAATCCTCACCTGCCCTTAGTGTGGCCATTCCAACACTGCTCCTCATCAGACTCTGTGAGCTTGCCCTTGGCACAGATTTCATCTGGCAAGTTAGACCAGAACCTCTTGGACTCCTTCAACTTCTCTTTGATGTCAATCACCTGCCATGGGCCAAAACAGAGGAAAGAAATATATTAGGTTGATCATTTTGCATTTTAATGGCTGAGAAATGAGGGTGAGCAGTGGATTGACTGTCAAGTTGTCGGGCCTACTGGTAAGACTTGAAGTACACACACCCTGCATAGTTCTCACATTGAATATGAAATTGATTTCAAAAAGGAAAAAATCTTTAAGAAACTTGACTTCAAAAACCTGATCAATGAAAAAGAAGTTTTGTTGTGTTACACTCAAAACAGATTTTAATATAGATTTTAAAAACTCTCAGTAAAATGTTCTCTGGAAACTCTGAGATTCCAGTCGGTCCATTGTAACAAAAAGTGTTATTGTTCTTTGAAACATACACGTGGCAGTAAAAGTTTGAGCAGTTGCACAACCCCTTCTGTTCATGTGATTTATCGAGACAAAAATACTGTTGGAGTGCCTGGAGTTCTTATTCTGCCCATTTTTGCATCTTGTCTACTTCTGCACATATCGTGTTCATCTCTGATTCATACGAGACAGACTTGGGGTTTTGAATTTGATATTTGGCATCAGTGGTCACCCCCGACTGACTCCATCTGGACTCAGCAAGAAGATTGACCGGGTGACAAGCAAACAGGCGAAAAAACATGAGGAATGGAGGTTTGAACGAGACTGTCTTCCCTCCCTCCTCCCTTCTATCTCTCTCTAAACACAGAAAACTAGTTTGTCAGAAACAAATGAAATCAAATTTATGACAACTGTAAATAAATACAGGTATTTATATACATTTCATAAGTGAATTTCATGCTCCAGAGCATTAGTTCAAGGGCATGAGCAGGGATATTGGGAAGACTTGAATCTTCAACAGAGTCTTGAAGATAGAGAGACTGTGCAGGGAGGCAGTGGCTGAGTTCAAGTAAATGGGTGCAGACCCAGAAGTCACTCTATAGGCGAGCATGAGTGACTTGATCATGATTTGGAAACCATAGATAGGCAGTGGAGGTCAATGAGCAGTAGTGCCATGAACCTTTTTACAGTGATCAGAGACCAGACATGCTGCTGAGTTCTGTGCCATCTGCAGGAATTTTATTTGGCATGAAGGGCGGCACACTAGAGAGACACTGTAATAGCCAAGGCAGAAGTTGTACAGTGGGTTGTACTGAGAGTTGGGTGATGTACTGAGTCAGGTAAGATTGATTAGCGAGAATGATCAAGACTTTTCTCTTTGAAAAGTTTATGTGGAGGTGGCATTTCTTTATCTATAATGATGTAACTGTGTAGATAGATACAGTTGAGCATCATCTGCATAGAAGTTGTAAAAGAAGCCATGTGAGCAGATGAACCAAGGAAGTGGTGTAAAATTGTAGATACCAAAGTGAAAGGGTCCCACTGCAAAACCTTGAAGAACCCCTGTGAGAGTGAGTGAGATAAGGACTTGCTATGTAACATTATGTTAGAGCACTTTGCCCAAAATGCTCATATCAGTGAATACAAAGAGCAAGATTCTGAGGTTCACCATTTTCATGTCATGTTCATCACATGTGAAGATAGATACAGCACATAATCAATCAAACAGCTAGCCTGGCTATGTGTAAGGACTGAAATACCCATTCCAGCATCTTCAAAGCTCACACTTTAATGCAATAGCTTTTATTTACTCATGCATAAGTATCACAAGTTTTACGAGCTGAAATGTGTCTGTGACAATTTCTTGGCTGCTGTGTTCCCGGTCAACAAATAATCAAGCACATAACACCATGTAAAATCACAACTTGTCACTATACTTTATTGTTGGGTTAGCAAACAAGATCTAATATGTTGATTAGAAGCCTCTTACACTGCTGATGGGGAAATTTCTTTCTTTTTTTTTTTTTATCATGAAACAGAGCCAAGTTAGCTATTTCCTCTTCTTTCATTGTGCTTTGCTATTTTACTGTAGCTTTATATTTTCTATTACTTATCTACCACTTATAACACAAAACTATTACTATTTATGAGGATAAAGCAATGAGGGAAAAAATCTAAATGTTTTCATGAACTGAAGGACAAGCACATACACCCTCACCAGCTTCCCTCCTCTTAACATGGACAGTTGTGTTTGCTGGATGTGTCCAAGTGGCTAATCTGATGGATTTACCACTAGGGATACAGGACTGGATCTAAGTCACATTTGACTGCCAAACCAATTTGTTTGTTAACAGCCATAACAGCATGGCTGATATTGGTTTCACCTTGTGAATCCTTGTGTGTTTGTGTCATTATATCAAATTGTGCTCCTGGAGACAACCAGAGAAGCAAAAACTGCCACAGAGATGTGTTTAAAGGTCTGTGGACATTTTTCACCATGATAACTCCATAACTGCAACTACAAGATGCAGTCACAAAATGGGATGCTGAGATCTAAATGATGGCTGAGAACTGAGTACTCGTACAATAATTAATTATGTTGTATAATTAATGCCTACTAAGTGTTTATGAGTTGGAACCCATTCTCTCTAGATTTGAATGCATTCTCTTTTTTTGTGAAACTATTCTAAATGTTCAAATTGTTCTGGTATTTGACTCTATTTAGTCTCTTCCTGCTGTTTCGTTGATTAATTATGAAAGGTTAGTTGTGCATATGCTTATACTTAAAGCCTAAAAAAAAAACAGGTCCATAAATATAAAAGAAAGTTGTATTATTATTATTCTAGATCCATAAACAGAGCTTTGTATGACACAGGTAATGTTTTCATTGTGAGAATGTGTGTGTGCATGTGTGGTAAAATATATTTTGGCAAAAAGAAACAACATTGTCGATGGATCACATTCTCTGTGAGATTCTATTGCTTTTGACAGCGTCACAATTTTTTCTTTAAATTGTTTTGGACTTGAACCAATTTCAGTTGATAAATTCTTCAAGGTTCTGAGAAACATAGACTGCAAAGTATCTGTCTAAAAATGTATTCCCATATATTTCAAAAACAACATCTGAATGAATGCAAAGCACAAAGCATCTATTCTTAATCTTAGTGATATGTCAGTACACAAATATGTACATATTATACTTAAACTTCAGAGATGTAGCACAATGATATTTATAATGGTTGCTCCATTGAATAGTTTCCTGCCCTGGCTAAAGTCTTTGAACACTAACTTCCTGGAAAGTGAGACGTTATCTCAACTAAACAAATTCCTCAAACTCCAAAAAGAAAGATCAGTTGCAGAGCTGCTAAAATTGCACTGAGATGATGTATTGTTGCAGTTGTAGAGAAGTTAGCTGTCAGTCACGGTGGCACTCTGTATGTTGGAGTGAGCGTGCTCTGTGGTTGGCAGGTTGTTCAGGGTGTGGAAATGAATTCATTTCTGTTTCAGGCTGGTGAGAGAGAATAGCAGCGATCAAGTTAGCTCTACTGTGCCTGATGTAATAACCCAGTGAACAGCAGCGTTTCTTTATCTTGGCCACAGGCCACAGCAGCCTGTCACTCATTCAATAAAGTCATAGCTGAATAGAGTAAACACATCACATGGTATAAATTGACTGTGCTATTCTGGATTGTCTCATTATGCTAAATATTTAACAGTATGACACATCTGCATATACCAGCTGTTGTTCTGACAATTATCCCCGACTGAGATTTAAAAATTAATTTGAAAAAAGGTAGAAAATAGAGAGGTCAACCTTGTGGTTATCTAATTATAACACTTCCACATTGATAAAGGACCAAATACCACTTCCTCTGAACCTCATCTCACCTTCCTGGACAAACTGATTCTCAAATATTTTATTGGATTTACATATTTTATTGGATTCATCTCTTTGTAACCATTCCCTCTATCTTTTATTGGACTTCTTACAGTGGATTTGCTACATTAGTAATGGGTCCGTCATAATCCTGTTGTAGAATTATAATCCCATTGCTGTATATTGTATTTTTAATAATTTTTTTCCTACAACTTTTAGTTGTTACTTTCTGGCTTGCAGCTATGACTGAGATATTCCTTTATATTCCTCTACTTCTCTTCCAAAGTTTTATTTTTCTCATGTCTTTTGAAGATGGGATGATTTTTTTTTTCCTGCTTTAATGAAGAGTTTGTGCTGCATTGGGAACAGTTGCTGCTGTGGTCCCTGGAAAGCAGATTGTCGATGTGGTATTGGACTATGCAAACACGCATGACTACAAATAAGATGAGTTTGTTCTTCTTTTAATGGATTAGCTCCATAGGATTTGGCTGATGTAGATGCATAGCCATGGCTACTGAAAACACCAATAACCAATTAACCAATAAGTAAAGTGTGAGATACTACACCAACAAAGAACTGTTGATAATTAATGATGATTAAATCCATATATATTCAATAAATTCATTGGCTTCTAATTCTGAGCATCGTGAAAAAAAAATATTCTGAAAAATAAAACCATGCCATTAATTTAATCTTGTCCTTCCATTTACTGTTCAGCCCCTCATTACTCATTTTAAATGCATGTGGACACCACTAATGGCCAAAAAACCTCCTACACACATTCGCAAGATGACAAGTGAATGCTCTTGTACACTCACATACACAACCCTCATCATGTCCTAGTTACACTGGGGATTTGGGAGAGTGCGTACAGTGAAGCCTCGGGTCTTAACAGAACATGAAAGGGCCTGTACCAACAGGATGCCACTGCAGGAGACTGCCCTCACATTTGATGTGGTAATCCTGTCATAGAGACACCAAAGCGGGTTAGGTTTAACACATGCTGGTGTGGCTCTGATTCACGATGGCCCCCAGCACCTCAGCATGGACAGCAAAATATGGATCCCATCAGAGTGTGGCTGTGTTATTTTACTTGAACTTTAAAATTTAACCACAGTGGTGTGACACCGATGCGATGTATTGTGACACCAGACTGTCTGCAGACAGATGAACTGGAGGCAGGAAAGAAGAATGACTCATATATAAACATGTACATACACAAATAAATCCATTTTTGATACATCAGGGAATTGATATCTTTAAGGCAGTGTCTTCCATCTGTATAAGACATGTACAATCCATATAAACACTGTCAAGAGTTCAGTACTACTACACAACTACAGCAGTCAACAAGCACTTGTTAATATATAAATCTACTCACGACTGTTAACATGAGCATCCAGAGCAGTGAGTCGGCTCCACTTGGACTAGTTACTGTGTTTACTGTATATGTGCTGCTGCAGCCGTGCGATCAGATGCATCTGAACCTTCAGTCTCTCCTCATCTCACTGGCAGCTCGCAGTTCACTGCTGCACTGAAACCTCGAAATAACTGATAATATGGGGTGCAGGTTCATCGACATAGGAAATTGAAAACAGTGAAGGTTTTTTTTTTTCCACAGTTGGGCTTATATCTATTTATTTTCAGATTAAATATCATATAAATATCATATATTGCAATAATTGCAACAAGCCACAGCCTCATGTGCTTAAAGTAAATTCTTAAACTCAACACTAAAGATGAAAATAATACATTTCCATATTTTTTCACTTTGCCACTGAAAATGTGAACTGGATGATGATTAACTCAGGGTGTCCAGAGCTGAAATCTCCTCTAAACCTGCAGGTTTGTAGCCAGAAAAACAAACAAAATTAAAAAAAATTAAAAATAAATAAATAACACTTCTCCCTCTGTGAAAGCAGTTATAATCTATTCCCTCTATGCGCACTGCCTGAATTAAAGATTTTATTCAAACAAAGCTTCATCCCAACCTGCTTCCTCCTGGGTTTGCTGAGTCTTGGAAGTGGTGTCAAGTGGTTGTTTATTTAGGGCACCCTCCAGCAATACATGTTAATGTGGGTCCGATAATTTTAATTAGGACTTTCACAGGTTGTATCCACCTGCCACATCCACAGCTAACAGCTATACAGTTGTCTCGGCATAAAACTGGCTGCTCATTATAATCTTTTGAATGTTTGTTTTATTAAGCACTTGTCTTGACATACCACCAGTGAGTTTATATAAAAGCTGATCAATGCCATAACTGTTCTTGTGCTTTCTGTCTATTGTCAAACCGCCTGTCTGTCACAGCAGAGATAGATGAACAGAGAGAGGAGCTATAGCTCATTAGTGTGAGGCTTAAACACTGTGACTGTTCTCTGCTTACATCTCTGTTAACAACAATGACTGTCTGCTAAGTAATATACACAGCCCATTAAAAAGCTCATCTTAATCAGTTTCACAAAACCAACATGAGCTACCATGACTTACTGTGTTTAAACAGAGCACAAACCGCCAGCTTGTTAGGTTGTTAGTTGTTAGTAGAGATACTAACAAGGGATACTGCAGCACAACTGCCTTCACTCCACAGTCAATGGGCCTTAACAGATAAAGTCTAGTTGCTCCTGATCTGAAGTTCAGGCAATGGAACGACCGCAGGGACATTTCAAGATAATCTGAACGTGTGTCTGCTCAGGCTGATATAAAATCAGTTTAAACACCAACAACAGAATTAAAATCAATATGTTTTCAGAGAAAGCCACGATGAAGATAATCTATATCTGTAATGCTCCACTGTTTTAAATGTGCCAAACCAATAACAATAATCAAGACACACATAGTGGTTTCCTGTTTATTTTAAGGTTAAAAAAGTCACATTTAAAACATGTTTTATCAGCATAGTTTGTGGTTATTTCACGTTTGATTTTTTTGTTGTTGTTGTTGTTTGGGCTCCTCTCATTGCTTTGGGCTCAGCTAGAAAAGGAAGGGTGATGCCATTTACCCCAAAGTGCAGCAGTTGTAGTTCTGATCAAACTAAATCCACACATTTTTTTAGGATAAAATTCAATAGTACCAAGTTTCCTTGATATATATAAAAAAATATTTTTTAACCACTGATATTAAGTTCATCGACTTGGCTTGTGAGCAATTTCAAATCATTAGTGCAAACATCCCCCACAGATATTTTTTAAGCCTAATTAATAAACAATGCCAAACTAAATATAACTGCAAATTCTGAGAAAGTTTAGTGTGTTGAATTATTTTCTGGTCGAGTAATGTATGTGACATCTTGCTTGTTGCTTTGAAAATACTTGTGTGTATTATTGTCTCTGTTCCTGCACGTTTGTGTCTCTTGTCCTTGATCACCCAACACCTGCTTCCAATTACCAACCCGCCTCTGGTGTTCCTGTCTGTAGACCCCTTGTATTTATATTCCTTTGTTTCCTGTCTGCCTTCCCCAGACTGTCTTTGTTACCTCGTGTGTGCACAGAGTTCTTCCTGGTGTTTGATCTCATGGTTTTTGACTTCGTTTTGCCTCCTGGTTTTTTGGAAAGCTGCCTGCTCCATGTCTGCTCCTGTTTGTACTGATTGGACCAGAGTTTGACCTCTTTGAACTTCAGTAAAGACTTTGACTTTTTACAACCTTCATTCCTGCTGAGAGTTTGTCTGCACTTGAGTCTAGTGAACTAAGGTGAAGTCAGTCAAGAAGAGAGATTGTGTTCCAAGAATAGATGAATCTGTAATTGTGTATAATTGTCAGCAGAGATGCTGCACGTGGATGGTTCAGTATCTTGTGCAAGAAAAAGAAATAAAAAATGAGTTGGTAACACACCTACTGCACAAGACACTTAAAAAGGTTAAAATGTATCTGTAGGAGTTTACTATATCTTATATCTTTTCCTACCAAAATAAAAATCTACCGCCTTACATGTATCTGATTTGTAAACTCTGCGATGTTTGCATCTAAGAAATGTGGATTTTATCTGCTGGAATAATGTTTCTAACTGTGGAGTCACTGATAATCAGAGGTGATACCTCATATGAGTTAAATGCTTTTGTGCCAGCCAAGAGCTCAGGGGGCAGAATTTTATAACAAGTTCATAGTATGTCCAGCACAGAGGGTCAAGGTTATCTCTGCATAAAGCATGGCTCCACTGTGTGACCGTTTTAGCTGCACATGCAGCCAAAAATCTGTCAAGTGCGACTAAACATTTTCATTAGTTGCACCAGTGTGCCTGACATCCTGACATTTAACAGCTCTGTCTGTGTAGCATTATGTTTTTTTTAATCCATTAAAACCTTAAAACATACCAGTAATTGAAAATGAAAACTGAAAAATGCTGTGGTACCCATTACACCTCTCTCTGGCCCCGAAGCCCCAGCTCAGACCCAACATTATCTGCAGGAGTAACCTCTCCACCACCTGTCTCCATAAAACTGAGCCAACGTCTTTGGTGGAGATGGCGTCATCTGACACAGAGCCAGAGCCTACAACAGACAAAAAGTCCAAAATACCCAAAATATATGCCTCTCACAAAGAAGGTTTTGTCAAATTTCTACTGCACGTAAACTGGCTGACATTATGAATTACATTTATTGCAGAAAGAGCAGCTGAAGCAGTGCTGGGATCAACGCTTTTATCCGAGCACTAATGTCCTGAATTGACATGTTAAAAAATGCACAATGTCTCTGAGAACCCATCCTGTGCTGTGACTTGTGTATTTGCAGAGCAGCTCCTTATTCCTGTTGCTTTGAGTTGAGATGAGAGATAATTAAAAAAAACAAAAAAAGAAATATTAAAAAAAGAAGTAACACTGCTTATAATATCAAATCATGGCTGAAGCTCAACTTTCTGCTGGTGTTCCTAAATAAAACACTTGGCCACACCAGTGCAACCAATGTAAAAAGTAAGTCTGTCGCTGTGGCACAGAGATATACACTCACTGGCCACTTTATTAGGTACACCTTGCTAGTACCGGGTTGGACCCCCTTTTGCCTTCAGAACTGCCCTAATCCTTCGTGGCATAGATTCAACAAGGTACTGGAAACATTCCTCAGAGAGTTTGGTCCATATTGACATGATAGCATCACACAGTTGCTGCAGATTTGTCAGCTGCACATCCATGATGCGAATCTACTGTTCCACCACATCCCAAAGGTGCTATATTGGATTGAGAACTGGTGACTGTGGAGGCCATTTGAGTACAGTGAACTCATTGTCATGTTCAAGAAACCAGTCTGAGATGATTTGAGCTTTATTACATGGTGCTTTATCCTGCTGGAAGTAGCCATCAGAAGATGGGTACACTGTGGTCATAAAGGGATGGACATGGTCAGCAACAATACTCAGGTAGGCTGTGGCGTTGTCACGATGCTCAATTGGTACTAAGGGGCCCAAAGAGTGCCAAGAAAATATCCCCCACACCATTACACCACCACCACCAGCCTGAACCATTGGTACAAGGCAGGATGGATCCATGCTTTCATGTTGTTGACACCAAATTCTGACCCTACCATCTGAATGTTGCAGCAGAAATCGAGACTCATCAGACCAGGCAGCGTTTTTCCAATCTTCTATT
Source organism: Polydactylus sextarius (assembly GCA_016801845.1). Taxonomy (NCBI): domain Eukaryota; kingdom Metazoa; phylum Chordata; class Actinopteri; family Polynemidae; genus Polydactylus; species Polydactylus sextarius. The sequence continues at coordinate 20,687,758 of CM028906.1, forward strand.
GTCCAATTTCGGTGAGCCTGTGCAAATTGTAGCCTCGGTTTCCTGTTCTTAGCTGACAGGAGTGTCACCCGGTGTGGTCTTCTGCTGCTGTAGCTCATTTGCCTCAAGGTTCGATGTGTTGTGCGTTCAGAGATGCTCTTCTGCATACCTTGGTTGTAACGAGTGGTTATTTGAGTTACTGTTGCCTTTCTATCAGCTTGAACCAGTCTGGCCATTCTCCTCTGACCTCTGGTATCAACAAGGCATTTTCACCCACAGAACTGCCGCTCACTGGATGTTTTCTCTTTTTTGGTCCATTCTCTGTGAACCCTAGAGATGGTTGTGTGTGAAAATCCCAGTAGATCAGCAGTTTCTGAAATACTCAGACCAGCCCGTCTGGCACCAACAACCACGCCACATTCAAAGTCACTTAAATCACCTTTCTTCCCCATTCTGATGCTCGATTTGAACTGCAGCAGATCGTCTTGACCATGTCTACATGCCTAAATGCATTGAGTTGCTGCCATGTGATTGGCTGATTAGAAATTTGCGTTAACAAGCAGTTGGACAGGTGTGCCTAATAAAGTGGCCGGTGAGTGTATATTATAAGCACTGAGGTGCCTGCAACTCTCTGGCCATCACACTGAGAATATTAAATATGTTTTTCAGTTCGCTTTTTCAGAGGTGAAGGGAAAGAAGCCCTGCTACTGTTGTGCAGTGGCAGGACAAAGAAAGTTGAGGACACTGGCCCTTTATTGTTTCACTTAGACAAGATCAGTTATCACTTCCAGATGTACACATCTGTGAAGGAATGGCTGACATGGGAATTAAAAACCTCCATGCACTGAGGTCTTTTAAAGATGCTGGTTTCTGATAGGAAGGGAAGGTTTGGGAGGAGCAGTTTGCACAAATTTAAACATGAGGCTTCTTTCAACAATAATGCCACATCTAACCAAAGCACTGTGACATTATAAGCGATATAACTCAGCTCTTCATTAAATGTCATGTCATGTTCCAGGGGCTGTTAAATCAAAGTAGGCACTGGATATTAGAGGCATTTTTAGAGCAATAGTCTTAAGACAGTTTAACTTTCAAAACACACAAACTGGTTAATGTAATACATCAGCCCTTTTCCTGACCATGTTAACAGCTGGTTAAACAATTAGTTGAGGTTCTATAAACATAATAATATAGCGCACACATTCGTTAATTCAATCAACCTGCAGTGCACTGTAAAAAAGACTGCAATTTAACAGATCATTTCCTATGTTTTTTTCAGTATTGAAAAATAGTGTAATATCAATAAATTACAAAAAACATTGTGAATTGACACTTGGCCCTGTCACTTTTAAAGCCTCAGAGAAAAATCTTTCCAATATCTGACCAAATGACTCAGGTGGCTCTGGTCATGTTTGGAGTCCAGAACACTCAACGGCTTCAAGATCCAGCCACTGGACGTTGCTTGGACAAGATGCAGCCATTGGTAAAACAACTCAGACTGTTGGAAAACTAGATCAGAGTGTGGGGGTTAAAATCTTGCAAAGCTTGGTGGATTTTGAAGGCCAACACTCAGATGAAAGACTTAAAGACTCTAAGAAGAGGGATTCAAACATGTTGGTGTTGGTAGCTCAGGGGGTTAGGGGACTGTTTGTAGTTTCTGAGGAGCTGAGGTCAGGTCTTGTGAAATTTGGCAAATTTTGAAGTTCAACACCTGATGTGAACACTCAAAGACTCTAAGACACAGCTTCCAGATGTGTGGCTGAACAGCTCAAGAAGATAGTGGGCATCTTGGAGGATGTGAGAACATGACTTCGATCCTTATGATGCATGATGACTTTTGAAGTCCAAGTGGAGACAGAAGCGAGTTGAGAGAAGAGCTTTGCAAGAGTTGAAAAAAAGGAACTTCAGAACCACAAGGTAGGTTACCTACCACCAGTGCTATCTGGTCAGACTTCTGACATCAGTTTCTTTGTGCCTTTAAGTGTTCCCAATGGGTTATGTGAAAACAGATTCTGCCAAATAAGAGCAGTACCAGTGTGCACAGGACTTTCAAGTACTCATTTAATCACTTCATCACAAATACATTTGAACATTTTTAGAGCCCTTAAAGGTGACAGAGAATCAAAAACCGTTTTTACCTCATCTTTGTTGAAGAACGGTCGTCCATCAATTTCCGCCAATTTTAACGGTTGTTTGTGACCCCCCCCACCCACCTGTTTCCGAAGTTACATTCATTTGAGAGTCAGTGAAGGCTGCCAATCAGTGTCAAGTGCTTGCATTTCATAATGAGGTTGCCAGTTAAGCCTGAAAAGACGCCAAATAGTTGCAAAACCACATTTAAAATTCCCACCCTAGAATAGCTTTCTGAGAGAGGTTTTTAGGAAGCTTCTGAGACACTACAGATCCAACCAAAATTTTATTGTGTATATATCATGTCACAGAACAAGGATCAAAACCCTGCTCAGCCATTCTCTGTCACCTTTAAATCTCAGTGTTTGACTTCAAAATGTGTTGGACCTCAAGAGAAGACTGTAAACTGTCATCAGGTCAATTGTATTAATTATATATAATATAAATATCATTAAATATAGATAACATTTACACAATTTTTTTCTTACCTAAAACTACATAATAAAACCCAAATGATAACAGCACTCTTCTGCAGTTGAAGTCTGATCACTTGTATCTTCACATTGTTTGACCATATTTCAATGCTTTTATAGATGTAAATATCTTTGATTTCACATTAAAAACTCAAAAAAATACAGACGATGTCATATAAAATGAAAGTTAGAAAATGGTTTTTTAATTGCAGAAATTAAATCCCCCGACCCTCCACCCTCACTTAATTTCCATAATTTAACACTATTTTCCTGGTGCCACAGCTAGAATATTGTTGTTTGTTTGTTTGTTTGTTTTTTTCATATTTAATTTATTTTTTTACAGTGTGGGTATAGTTAGTATGCAATTCACAAGTGGTCCCCATGACAACAGCTTTATCCAATAACCTTCATGATTTGTGTGTGTGTGTGTGTGTGTGTGTACATTTGTTATCCATGTAATTATATTTGCAGTATAGTCATAAAACCATACGCTCAAATTACATCTGAATAATAAGCAGGAAACATTTGACTTTTTTATGTTAAAATCCACCTAGAGCCTTAATAACACCTTCTCGCGGTCATTTATAATGGACACACACTTGTGTAATCAGGTAAATAGGTAGGTTGTGGCACTGGCAACACTAACACAACATTACTACTCAGGATGCAGGTCATGTTTGGGCAGAAATATGTGGTTTGAGTGGGTGAACAGAAATGAGATTAATTCAAACCATCAAAACAAGGATTCTAATCATTACAGTCATTTTAGGTCAATGTCTTTATAAACTGTGCTTGTTCTAAATACAAGTGAGAATTGTGTTTGATGTCCAATTTCTAAATGTAGCACAATATAGTGCTGGACTGTGTCTAATCCAACCTTTAACAGGTCAGCAGTTATCAGTGGTCAGGAAGTTCCTGCACTTGAATAGATAAGAAACATAAAACCCTCCAAGATGTAAGCAGAAAGACAGAAGTAGAGAGCAGACAGTATTCATCCTCCAAGAGCCCGAGCACCTGCCTGTCAGACAGCTTAAAGCAAAAAGTGGCTTTTTACGTATCCAACTGCATCTGACAGTTTTGTTATTGTGTCTTCTGCTCTGACTGAACAGACAGTTTGAAACCACATACTGCAGATTGTTCACTCCCTCCTGATACACACTAAATATACAGAGAACATAACACAGTATATAACATACAAATGTTGGAAAACTGCAGGTGACTAAAACACAAGTTGTTTTAGTAATGTTAGAGGAGGATTTTATTATTGCTTAAATATGAATCCAGTAAAAGTCACTGCATCTAAAAATAAAGTTTTATTATAAAACCATAACCTTTACACAGTGACAATGAAAATAATTTTGAACAAACTGTGCCTATAAAGTATTGTAATTTCTCTCCCATAGAAAAATTAAATCATCTGAGTGGGCTGAAATTTCTCTTTTTTTTTTTTCTTAAACAATAAATTATACTGTGACAAACTCATTTAATCACTAATTTCAAAAGTTTGAGCTATTTGCTTTACATTGGAAATAATAAATATATGCTAATATTTTAGTGCACTGGAAAAAGTGTTAATGATTTATAAACATTAAACATTTCAAATGATTTAGTTGACTTTTTTATTAATTGCTCTGTGTAATTAACCGTGATTCTTTGTATAAAATGAATGCATAAAGGAGATAAACTTAAGCAGAATTTGCAAAAGTTTATCTATTTATTGAATATTTTTTGTTTCTCCTCTATACTTACTTTGAGATATCTACATCTTTGTACCACTTTATTTTTGCTCCTCTCTGAAAAATAAGCAATTATTGAGCTGCAGTTTGTTTATCTCAGTGAATCTGAATTTAATCTATTTATTCCTTATAATGCAAAAACTATGAAATGAAAAAAACAGTTCGGAAAGTTTGGAAGAAAAGCACCTGCACCTTCAAGCATCTGTTCTTTTAAGAGCCTTTGCACAGGCTCAAAGGAAGCTGCTACTGAGGGACTCTAAATGTGTAAATGATTTATTATTCAGGCAGAAAATCAAAGATGGATAACAGAAGGGTCAGCACTGCGATAACGACTTGATTAGGTCCCAGGATGAACTACACGCAAACGAAACACAGCATCATTTCTAGCACTTCATTACCAACACTTCTCTTTTGATGAATTACACACACACACACACTTGTGCAGTCGAACCCTACAGCCAATATCTATAACACTTTTATGAGGTCGCTTCACTGTTGAGACAAAAAAAAAACTTGGCTTGGAGGCCATTTATTTTTCTAAGGTATCTCTTCACTGATCCAATATAAAAATGACAGTTATAATTTACACATAGAGCAACAGACTATAAATATTATAAAGAGAAGACTGAACTTGAAACACCAAACCTTGAGAATATACTACTTGTTTATGTACTTGCCTAAACTGTAGTTGTTTCTGTCTGTGTGAAAGTGAAAGAAAATGTAATATATGTATGTCTCACGAGGCATGTGCAAATCTTGGAGAAAAAAATATAAAAGCAAATAAAACAAAAAAGTTCTTCATAATATATCCACGGAGGATATCAGCTAAACCAAATAACCCTTTGTATTCTTACTTTCATGTGAATTCATGCTGCTGTAAAGCAGTAAAAGTGGATCTGAAAATGAAAAGGATGCAGAGAAGTTTGAGCACAGCACATCCATGTTAAACAAACCGTGACCTGACTAATGTAAGCACAGATGGAAGTTTCATACACAGCTGGTTTTGTGTCCCATCCCAAGGGTAAACACACCATTTGTGGGGAAGAAGCCTTTACAAACAGATGCTTCTCTGTAAGGTAAAGTTACTAAAGCAACTTTATAAATAAATTGGTTAAAGTTTTGATAAATGCCATAAAGTGTCACAAATAAAGTATGCGTTAACATCTGGCCTCACAAGTAAAACAAAACAAAACAGTACAATTATTCAGCAATGTTCAGCATATGAAAAAAGAATCTGCTCAGATTATACAGCAACACTGGACCATGAATCCTTCAACACTTAAAGGAATAAATATATTTTAATCCCTTGCATGTCCCTTTGAATCAGGAATCATTAAATGTTCTGTATAGATATATGTCTTTGTGTTTGAATTAGACTTAAACTCCTTAATCAGTATTAGAGCAATAAGAATGAACGGAGATTAATGAATAATTTACAATAATTATTAAAAAAAAATGTGTGTCTGCATGTCTTTCCCCATCTCCTGTCTTTCTACACTATCTCTATTATTAAAGATAAAAATTGCCCCCCCAAAATAATAATAAGTTGCTGAGTCTAATTTGTTCAGAGTTCAGTCCCATCATGACACAGCGATGTTGTAACTTCACTACAGAATCCAGATACATAACTGTAACAGACAATAAAACAAGGCATAAAATATTCTATCTATTATCAAATTAAAATTGTAAACTTCAATAATTTTGGCCCAAACTTAATAAACCAAATCAAAAACAGAGCTGATCCTGTCGTAAGGTTGAAGAGAATGTCTGCATTGCCAAAGTACCAAAAAATTGAGTTACCTAACCTTAATAAATATGCAAGACTGCTGCATTAAGTCCTCCAGTTTCTAGGTCACATGGATACCAACAGGAATTACTTCATTGTATCATGGATTGAGCTGCTCTGTCTCTCCGCACTGGGAGATTTAAATAAACTTAGCTAAGATGTATTTTTTTTTTTAAATGGCAGAAAAATATCCAAAGGGAAGCAGCACAAACGGTCACTTCCTTGTTCTGCTCATAGCAACTGGGTTAGCTTACTTTAGACACAATGGCTCTGCATTTGGTGATTAAGTGCTTTGAATAATGCGCTAAACAGGATTTCCTTGGACATACTGTGGTTTATTTACGCCTCCCTGCCAGCCCACGTAGATGAGTTTTGCTCACAGCCTCTGCTGTGTTAAAGCCAGGTAAATACCTTCTACCTTTAGGCAGATGTGCTAACCACAATGTGTCATGGGGAACAGCAGTGGGTTCAACAGCCTGGTGATGAGCAGTGAAGCAGCTTCCAGTACATGCTGTGTTTTTTGGCATCAACTACTGACAAGCTGCACAGAGGCTGAAGAAGCCAGATTTTTCGGTGGACCAGTGTGGACCCAAATGTAGCGTGAGTTGCAAAATTAGTCTAATTTGCAGAAGAAAAATAAAATAAAATCTGGAGATAAAATGATGCACAGACTGTGAATAGGAGTAACGACTGGTGTGAACTTGAATTATTGCAGAAATGGAGCGGATGAATGATCTATGATAAAAGACGTCCCGTTGTGTATCTGTTAGAAGCAGCTGCTGGTTCACATTTCAGGCTTTTTTGATGTCACCCACGATGAAAAATGGCAGTGGAGATGATTAGATCCAGTCTGTTGGTTATTTTACAAGGAAACCTTCATGACAGTAAGTGACTGGTTAATTAATCTGAGTGTCTCCGGGTCAGTGCACACAAGAAGACGCTGCAGTCTGTGTACAGCATCAGTTGCAGACACTGTTGATATTTACATGCAGCAGGATGTTAATTAACCTCATTTTATAAAGATTATATACATTTATGTAAGACACTTGGACAAGATGTGTGATGAAATGTACTGATGCTCACAAAACTACACTTTGGTGGCCCAAAAGAAATTCTGTACCAACATATTTACAGCACCTTTCAGTTGGTTGCAAGGTTTATTGTTAATCATCAGATTTATGAGCAAACTGCAGCAACCTGCTACAAACCAACAAATGAAAAAGCCTGTTGTACTGTCACGTCTATGTAGCAAGAGTTATATAGTATGAAAAAGTATGAAACAGCAGCAGGACATGCTCACTTCACATCTTCAGGCTTGGTTGTCTCAGCCAGGTTTCTGAAATGTGAAACAAAGTCCTAATGTTTGAGATGTTTAGGTGTGAAAGGCTGTCACTGACGCTCATTATGTTTGAGCAGCTGAAATTGAAAATGTGACAGGAAAGCTTTGTGCCATTGCAGTCAGAAATTGTTGCTCCTTACACTGTTGATTTTTTTATTTTGTAAAATCATACAGTGCTCTTGTAACGCAAGATTTCTTACAAGAGAAGCTTAGAAAAACTTCAAATCAGGAAGAGGAACTCGAACATACCAAACAACAAAACGTCACCAAGTCAACTATATTGTGCACACATCCCTGGCAGTCGTCCACAACAATAGCTGTGCAGCACCTTGGTTTTCTTTTTAACCCAAAACAGAAACACTGACACATATGTCTGAGAGATGGACTTTTTTCGAGCAACATTTTTGCTCAGTTGTGTGTGTTTTTGTGAGATATGTAGCATTCAACGTGTATAAAATGCTTTAATATTAAGAGGGCAGACATCTTGAGCAAACTGAATGGTTAAAGACATGGACATCTAACTTACCAGATGTACAAGAGAAGACGACACCTGATTAGCTGTGGGGAAGTTAAGCAAGTAAAGGCGATGAGTAAAGATGAGTTGCGAGGCGGCCACATTGATCTGTTGTGTCCGTCCACGTACATTAATCCTGATTCATTTTCAGAGACAGGTCTCTGTTGAGTGAGCAAGGCTGATTACACATCAATCTCTGTCAGATTTCCATCTCTTTTGACAGACAGAATTACCTCTTGACAGACTCACTCATCACCGCCTATTAGGCAGTGGAGGTGAACACTGAGACATCCCAGTTCACTCAGTCCCTTTACATTAAACTCATTAGTAACAGGAATCATTAATGTTTAAAACAGACCAACAATGTATAGACATTACTCTTGGATTTATATGGAACACAGCCTTAACAACAGGCTGAAACAACATTGTAAAACCAACTTAATGACAGAAAATTTCCATTCAGTTTGACAGTGATTGTGTAGAATGGAGCTGAACTGGGTCACAACATCAATCTCTGGCTCTTACGTCTCTCAGTGTAAAGCCTGCAGCTTCACACCTCTGTCTGAAAACAGTTGGGAATGTCTTCATCTATAATAATAATAGTCATATATGCCCACAGCAGTCTTACTGTGCAGATAAGAATAGTATAAAGCGCCAAAAAAGTGTCAATCAAGTAAGAATTGAGTGATTTAAGTAAAAGGCATATTGTTAAAAACTCAACCTGTCTCATCACAGGTGTCATATATAAGCCTGTACTCTACGGTCATTTTGCTATAAAAAAAATCTAGTCAAGTTCTGAAAGCATCAAGTATACAAGTCTTTTTTCACTGATCATTGTCAGCACAGTGTAATATAGAGTTTAGAAACCCCAACAGGACCCAAACTGTGGCTGTTACTGCAGCTAAAACATTAGCTCAGCATGTCCAGTATACTGAATTAGGATGCCAGAGAGATTAACTGATCTTAACATTTGTTCTTTTTTTCAGGCCAATCTGCACAGAAATTGTGGCCATTAAAGAAGAAAACTGTAGAGAACAGATTTGGACTACATGCCAGAATTTCATTAGAGCCATTACTGGATCTGTTTTATGGCATGACTCATGGACTTAACCAATTTGGCCCTGGTTACCATTGGTCATAATTGGCAGTTGTGTCTGCAAGTGCACTGGGTGGAGTGATTTCTCACTGACTGATTATTCTGGGAAGAGGAAACTTTCATATGGGAATAGTGATTTCTGCTCCCATTCAGAATGTGAAGGATGTTCAGTCCTTGGCTTCTTTTCATGTGTTCAAATTCACAGTGTATTTTCTTAAATCTCCATAAAACTCTCCAGTCCTCTCGATACTGAGTGGCTACGATAACAAATGGATACTAACGTCTACATGGGTGGTGGCCATCAACATAAAGAAATGAAACACTGAGCATTTATTCTAAACTGTTTCCTTCCTAAGAAAATTTGTTGTTGCCAGATCGTTTCCTGGCCACGACACTGTGCTAAAACATGGTGAAATGAAGCGTGGAGAAAGGCCCGGCTAAAGCTCATGACTGATTTACTTTCTTTCCAACTGCATTCCCATTTCAGCTGCTGCGCTCAACAACAACAACCACCCTTGTAGAGCGGCAAAAAATATATTAGATATTAGTGAAATAAATCAATAATGGAACTGTTTGGGGGCGTCCATCACATTTTGTTTTTATGTGAGCATTTTTATAATAGAAAAACTGACAGTAATGTTCGCAATGTTAGTTCGAAAGTCATTTCAGTCAAAAATGTGTAATCACTGGCAAAATAAATTAATATAAATGTTGCCGTGTCCAAAAGGTACACACATCAACACTTTCTCCTAAATATAACCAGGTTGTAACCAAACCTTTACTACACCATGAAACAACTCATTTTTAACACCCTTATTTACTTTTCAACACTTTATCTGTGATATATCGCCTGCCTCCATTAGGGGCTAACTTCAGGGCACATTCTTATCAGTCACTTGCTTTGATTTATCTCAACAGTGAACAGAGAATAAACAGGTGAGGGAGATGGATTGTTTCAGATTAATTTAACACTTCACCTGTTGAACAAAGTTTTTTGACAATTAAGAAGAGTCTCAGTCAATAATCAGGCATAACAGCTGGTTTGGTGCTGCTAAATGAAAGGACAGGGGGATCATCCTCTCCTCAAGACATCTTACTTAAAACCAGAAAAACAACCATGTGATGACGCTGGAAGAAAAGCCGAGGGATCATCAAAGTCATTTGGCTTCATCCTGTTGAGACCATAAATGTCTGTAAAATGGTCAGCAATCGATTTTGAGCAATTTCAGTCTGGACAAAGAACCAACCGACAATAAAGTTCCTACAGCCTTGTAGTTTCACTTTAACAGAAAAAGCACTTGATCATAAATAAATGTACAAGTAACTAGAATTACTGCTTCATGGCTGCATGTTTTTGTCAACTTTAGTTTACATTCATGTCCACATCAAGGTAAAAATGTGATTCATGAGGTCAGAGTGACCTTGACCTTTGACGATCACTTCATCATCGAGTCCAAGTGAACATTTGTGCCAGATTTGAATAAATTCCCTTGAGGTATTCCTGAAATATTCGCTACACAAAAGGGGGACAGACAGATGGACGGATAATCTGAAAACATACAGCCTCCGGCCATGACTGATGACAGCTAGGAGGCAAAAAGACAAACAAAGTTGTTCTAAATGCCCAAAAACAGTAAATCTACAGTAAATATTGTCCACATGAAGCAAAGAAAATGGTGACAAACCAAATAAGACAGATCTCATTCAGCTTTAAATTGTAAAGCAGTGAGCTGGAAAGGAAATTGAATTAGACAGAATGTAAACACTTGTATTTTCTTCAGCACTGATCTCAGATGCATCAACACAAATAATCTGAAAACAGTGCGATGCTTAAATATTCTACAAATGCATTTAATAGGGAAACACCGTTGGCTCAATATATAAGGAACAATTATGACTGATGGCTACACAGTCATTCATTAGCCTCAATGCTCAGTAATCACAGTCATATTTACCAAACCTTGCTCCTTATTTCTTTGCCTGAAGTGTTTTGTTGTTTTTTAGGGCAAACTGATTTCAGACAAATAATGCCACTGAACTGCACCTTTTGGCCTTTTCTTCACTCACTGAATGTATGTGTCACTGTTGTGTAATTAGCTGCTACTTTAGTGAATCACACCGTAGTGTGTAAGAGTGAATACGACAAAAAACACATTTTTCCTTGTTATTTTGTATAAATAAATCCCACTTTCTATGTCAAACATGTGAAGCAAAAAACTACAACAAACATATGTATGTTTACATTCGTAGTTCACTACAAGTAATTGACCTTATAACAGCCAGTGATCTTGTTACTTATTCTGTGATGTAAACATTATATTGCGATTTATGTTCCTATAATCTTAATTTATGGAGCTTTAACGCCAAAAGCGGGTGAAACACATTGCTTAAAGACAGCTTGATAAATAGTCAATTCATGCAGAATGTTTTCAAACATTTCCAACGTATCCTCCCCCGGAATGATAAACATTTATATTCAGATTATAGCCCGTCCACGCCAATGCTTGGAATCCAAAACATCCATACACAGCAAGCAACAAGAAGAGTTTTTCTATGCAAATGGTGAAGGGGGAAAGCAGCAAAACACTCTGGAGTCTCGGCTATGTCACTGCAACGCTAACATGCTAATATGTAGCAGTTATATCTAAAGGCAAATGATTTAAAGGCTCCAATCAGTCTGAGCTGCATGTTCTCACAGAGAGATGATACAAAACTCAAACAGGTGGAAAAAAATGGCACCTTCTTCATCAGTCTCAATGCGTCTGATCAAATGTATCTTAGACACATTAATAAATGCAGAAAAAACAATTATAAATATTGACCCCAGAAGCTCATTGTTCAGTTGGAGCCAAGAAAAAAAAAATCAACTATAATTTAACCAAAGTAAATAAACAGCCATGTCACAAACAACCGATCAATATCTGCTTTGAATAATGTAAAGAAGTGGAGCTTTACAGGCAAGTTGATTAAAACACCACAAGACAGATGAGTTGGTGAAAGTAAGAGGAGGAGTGGAAAGCTTACGCTGTGTTGCATTGTCCTCCAGACAACCCTCTGGGAGCAGCAGAGATTTAATTGGACATCGGAGGAATGGAGAGACAGAAAGAGAGAGAGAACAGGAGAAGAAGAATGTCGTTAGTAGTTAGTGAAGCAAAAAGTTAAATGATAAATGGTGCCCCTGAAATATTCTATCCACCAGTTTCATCTCACTGTGAGATTTCGTGCCTTAAACCACTTTATTCACAATGAATCCTGTAAGTTTAAAATCTGCTGCTTTCATATCTGATCAATGCAAAGATTTGCATGCGAACAGCAGCGTCGTCAGATGGAGAATTACTCTGAAGTGGTCGCTGGTTTATTCAATGCACTCGACTCAGCGTGGCTAAATATGTGAGCGGAGACATATTTCAGTATGGACTTAACCTCAAACATGGATTTACACAAAGAAGTGCAGACACAGAGTAAGATGAGTGAGATGTGATCTAGTCAGGCTGAAGTCTCACTGTTCTTAGAACAACTTTTTCTCATCATTTACAAGACATTGGCCGAGAGCATGTGATGATTAATTATTAAAGACGCAGAAGCACGAGCAGTTTCTCTAAATGTGCTTTTGCCTCTGAGTGATTTTTTTTTCTTTCACACCCTGTTTGATGTGTATGTTATAAAGAAAAAAAACAAGGATGTGCTCATATTGTATATTAAACAATAACATTTTAAGTGTTCTGGTCTTATACTGTAGTACAGTAAATGTGTTTATTTCTTGTACTTACAATGAGAATATTAGAAACACGACTTATAAAGACAGACACAGTAAACTCTGCAGCCTTTAAGCTACTTCTCAGCTCCAGCATATTCTCCATATTAATCCTGACACAATTTATACAGAGGATTATCCACTGTACTTCTTATTTAAAAGGACCATATTTCATTTATTAAATGGCATTGCCAATTGTCCAAAGATTACATAAAGAAGCGTTTGTTAAATGAATTGGCCAACGAATAATTGACAACATAAAAAATGTGTCCTGACACAGTGTTGTCAACCCACTCAGTGTTATCTACTCATGACACTGACATCATTCAGTATAACACATTCATTAAATGGAAGAGGATTATATAAAGAATTGTCAAGACATTGTTTTTATTTCAAATAAGTAACCGTGTAAACTGTATCACTATATATTGTCAATTTAATTCAATTCAAATTACTTCATTTGTGCCACAGTGGGGGTTGTGCCCTGTTATAGAAGTATAAAGATAAAAACAGAGCAAAAGAAGCAGGAAACATACATGAAAATGTATGTAAAACAAGGTTAGAATTATAAATTATAAAAAGCTAAGTAATTATAAATTAGATAATTAAGGGGATAAAAAAAATAGAAACATAAGTGTGTATATGTGGGAGTTTGCCTTCATTTCATCCAGTCTTTCTTTTGCCAAATTCAAATGTATGATAATAATAAGAGTTTTAAACACCCGGAGACATCACAGCAGTATACATTTTGTTGCAAAAAGGGAGAAAGATGAAGTGTTGTCGTCTTGCAGGGTCTTGTATAACAACAACTTGTCAACTCAAGTGCTTTTGTGTTGCTCTGTACTGGTGCTTTCAGTGGCGTGGGGTGGTGCACTACATCTTTTTATAGCCTCAATTAATGTCTTCAGATTTTTCATCATGTTGAAGTTTGGTGGGCTAACTGCTGAGTTAGTTTTAGACAAGATACAAGACTGACTCGCAACATAGAACATTTTATAAAACAAGGTAATTGTTCTGATTGGATTTATCTTTACTTGTTAAAATCAACATGCTGCTACAAGGTGTGTGTTCTGCCACAAGTTGAGTTAAAGTAACATTGGAGTAACATTATAAATGCACATGATTTAACAGTGTTGTCTTTATGTTTGTATGTACCAGTCTGTCCAGGCTGGTCCCAGCTGCTGTGGTCGGTCTTTCTTCGGGGGTGTAAGGTCTGAAGCGAGTGCTGAACACATCTGAAATGCCGCGTACGGATCGTCCGATTCCTGAGGGCTTTGGTTGACCACACCCTTGAAAAACCTAAAATGAACAAAAGGAGATACAGTTACTGTAAAGAGAGAGGCGAGTGAAAGGGGATACAGACTGGTCAGTATCTAAAACACATTCTGCATTTACACAATTTCGAGGAAATTGCCTGGTTTTGCAATAATAACACAATATTTGTTATTACTGTGAGTTTTTTCATGGCATGCCTGAATAGTCTGAAGCAGCATGAACAGCACCATTTCTGTTCTGTGATTTGAGATAGAAAACTATATAGTGCCGGCCTGGAACCAATGCTGTCTGTCAGTGCCCAAGTCTCTTTTTATAGGAAGTGTCATATTGGTGGCAAAAAGAAAGAAAAAAAAAAAAAAAAAAAGAAGAAATGAATTAACCCTTGATATTCTGTTGGAAGCCACAGATACAATAAGTCATATTACCTTTAAAACAAAATGGATTTGACCACGTTTATTGGGTCAAAACCTTTTTTGGCCCAAACTGCAACTAATTTATCACAAAATAATAATTTAACTTTTAGTTTGTTTATAAAACTAATAGAGTATGAAAGAAATTAAAGAGTTGCCAGTTGTTGTTGATGAGGCAAAATAAATTTTTTTGCTTATTTTTTATTTAACCTTTATTTTACCACTGAATAAAAAAATCACACAGAGATCGAAATCTCTGAACCCTGGCCAATGTTTTATTATTATGTATTATGTTTAATAGTGCGGTGCCGTACCATTTGCAACTGCAACCACAACATTTTGGGCTTAGAGAAATATAGAATAAAGTTCACTTTATTTAGTATTAAACTATTTTACCCAGAGAGTTGTTTGACTTCCCTAAAATCCAAACTAAAATTTTGTTGTTACAGAGAGACAAACACCAAAAAACAGACCCATTATGATTTGAGTTTTACATTAATCAATGTGTAGTTCAAACAGGTTCATTGTGAGAATAGATTGTTTTCAGATGGTTTAGTCTCTACAGACTTTTAGGGTCCAAACAACAGACATCCAAACAGCGCAGCTCATTATTATTCCTCTCTGGTCTGTGTGTTGGCCCTTGGCTCAGTATGTGATGGAGCACTCTAATGTGCTACATGGCTGTCATGACAAGAGGCTGTCTTTTCTCTAATATTTATCACTTCCTCACAACAATTGCAATTTCACTATCCTTTACATCACATAAAAAAAAAAAAAAAAAGATTTTAACACGCGAATTTCCACACTTGAAAATAAGCTACAATGCAATTGTATGTAATGCAATCCATCCTGCTGAAGAAGAACTGCATATGTTTAAAATGTGAGTGCAGAGGAGAAATTGTAATCTCAGAGCAATCTGTCAGCCGAGCGCAACCTTGCAAGGAACAGAGCATCAAGTGCATAGACAATGGGTAAAGTTGTAAATTGCAGCCCTCCAGAAATGGAAAAGAATATGACATCTACTTCACACTGGCCTTTGTAACTCCGACATGAAGAAAGGCCAGAATACATAAAAGGATCAGAAATAAAAGTTGAACTGAAACCTGCATTTAGACAAGAAAATGCTTCTTTCTGGGTGTGATAATATTCTAAATTTAAAATGATTTCAAATCAAGTACTACTGAGTTATTTTGAATTCTCAAGACACTGAAGAGGAAACAAGTTACTTCACTTGCATGTTTAATATCTCCTACGCCTTCATACTGTATATCATTAAATTGTTTGATTAAAACAAAACATAGACACATGTAAACAAGGGTTCATGTCTTGTGAATGTGAATACATCCTGTCCATGCTGTTATTAACAAACAAGAAGGGAAAACAAATGACATTCAATGACACTAGAAGGTTTGCAATACTTTCTATAAGACCATTTTATGACAGGTGTAGTTATATTGATTAAAAAAACACCTTTGTGTGATATGCACAGTTATGTTTTTTTCTTGTAAATTAGTAGCACATTTATAAATTTGGGATTGAGTACTCTTTTCTATATTGTTTCCTTATACTGTATTTGCTCTCTAACATACAGCATTGCAGTGTTATCTAAATTGTAATTATTAGATGGATTTAAAACACATTACAATCATGCGTTTATTTATGTTTCCTATATAACGGCACACAAGTGTAAACATGGTGAACAAAGCTAGTTGAGGGTACAGTACCTTAGCGGACACTTGCATACTGTTGTCCTGCATGATCATAATCGCTTCTGAGATCTTGATGTCGACTGGCTCGATGACAGTTTCGATGTTGAACGGTCCCTCCAGTCTGTCTGCCACCAGTAACATGGCATCTGTCATGATATGGACATAACACATGTCAACGAGGAAAGAGATAATATAGACATAGACACACGTGCACACACACTGACAGATTTTTTTTTTTTTTTTTTACTTTTTCTGTTTACACACACACACACATATGCAAATGCATCAATACATAACCCTAGACTGCTCCATCATTTGTCACTTCATTTGGGTCAAATATAGAATTTACATACTGGCAACTTCTTCAAATATGATAATTAATAATTACAGATACAAACAGAACCTGCTGCTTTACTTTCATCTTCACACAGACACACAAACAACAGAGGAGGACGGAGGAGGATATTTCTGATCTGATCAGAAATGGACACATCTAAGTGCAGGTGAATGACCCTGTCGTGCGTTAAAAACCCACTGAGATTCAACAGCTCAGATCACATTTAGCGATGCTCTGTGTCACATGCAGACACATTTCCTCCAGCAATATGAACACTACTATGACCTCGACCACCTACTCAACTCATATCCTTTTTGCAAGCGGAAGTATGCTCTTCTTCTTAGTCATTCAGTTGGTTCTCATATCACAAGCTGTTTTTTTCATGATGTAAACGCTGACAGAGATATATTACGAACACGTCAAACATGTTGAAACCTGAAACACACCAAGGAAGAGGCCAAGTCAGAATTGTTTTGATTTCTTCCTCTTCCTTTAATTTCCTGCAGAGCAGACACAGGAAGCACGTTGCTGCCTTTCTTTTTCGGCAGCTGTAAGCTTCTGTTTGGTCTTTGCAAACAGAAATGATGTAGATGTTTATTTGCATAAAGAGTGGGGTAAGTGAGATCTGATCACAAGTGGTCAATCTAGATGTACGTGCAGATCTGTTCTGATGCAAAGTGTGAACTAATGATACACTTTGGGATGTCGGCAAAGATGCATGTTGATGCCAGGTCAGAAAAAACTGCTTGTATGAGAATGGGCAAGAACAAATTACAATTAAATTTCACAAAAATATAATATAAATTAATTCCACATCTGACATTTGTAAGTACTTGTATTACACAGCCAGCAAACTCTTGGCTTTACTTAACTTAAATAATCTGAAGTGAAATGTTGAAAATAGGCACCGACACATCTGTACTTGTTGTTTCCTTGTTCATTTACCAAATATACATCACATTTCACATGACATTTAATCAGGTCATTAGAAAAAAACAAAATGCTTCACTCAAGTTAATAAACAGGTATAATAAAACACAGAGACCATGACCTTATTACTTGGATGAGTGTTGGCATGAATCAATACCTAAAACAGATTACCCACCCAAGTGTCACTTTTCATTTTCATTAAAACAACGTGATATTAATATGTTCATACACAGAGATAGTATTATTGATTGTGTCAGACAGAGAGAAGTCAGCAGTGAAAATAACGGATTTGACATTTTCATTATACTCTATCCTGTCTCTCAAAAAAGTAATTAAAAGTCCACCAAGTCTTGCTTGAGAGTTTAGCGCTGGTTAAACAGGAAGGCAGTGAAAGCAGGAAGACTTCTTTCTCTGTGCTGTGGTATTTACATGGAGGTCAACCAATTAAGAAAAAACTATTTACCCTTATTGGGTTTGCACTCTGGTCAGCACCAAGCAACAGGTCAGCACCAATAACATCACTTATCCACTGAGTGTTTTGCACTGGAAGAAGTTCATAAGTGATCGTGACTAGATTTTTTATGTGGTGTGAATATTTGCCTCTAGTAGAGCTTCTAGTGACAGTGGCTCACAGCACTGGCAAAGAACTGCTTCTGTTGACATCTGACATGTTATTTGGTTATTTGTGAACCATCAGACTTAACCCGAAGCATCATTACAGCAGAGTACTAAAGTACAAGCTGTTTTTATGCTAACCTAGTATTTAATTTATTATTAGACAAACATGCTGGAGTACAACCATGACCTTACTACTAGGATTTCTCAAATTCTGAGTTACCAGACCAGATATTTTAAAATTTTAACTAGCAGACGAAGAAATAAAAATAAAATATCACTATTTAAAAAATGAAAATAGATTTCAAGGTATTTTAAAATTTTGAGCATATTCTACATGATATTAGGGCACAGACGCTACACGGGTAACACTTTTCTGTGTAGCAATAGAAAAACCTAACAGTTCCCACAGCAAACAAGAAATTGACAAAAATGGAGGAAAAACTGTTTTCAATAAGAAAACTGTGGAATAATATCACCGACTGAATTATCCTTTATCGTCTTATAACTGTTGATTTTTTTCATACACACACACACACACACACACACACACACACACCTGACTCTGAAATCAGTACTGCGTTGATAAAATGTGGGGACTTTGAGAGCACTACTGAACACTTGAGTGAAATCAGGGCACAACGACCTCATACATAACTGACAAAGCAGGTCATCTGTCAGTGCCCTCTATTATGACACGACTCCTGTGGTTTCTGAATTGCCACCCGGTGCTGCAGCTAAGATCATGCTTAAGCAACTGAGACTACTTGGTTACGGTTAACATTTTGCTACAGTAGTTGAAATGAGCATGGGAGATGGAGCATGAACCTAAGATGAAGATGACGTGTCAAAGCTGCAGTGACTGTGCAGAACTTTTCACTGAGCCTGTTTTATAGCAACACTGTTTTGTGGCCTTGTGTGGAAACTTGAACTCGTTCAGTATGAAAAACTTAAGAGCCTTGTACAATTGACAAATAAGATCATTGGGGTAAGTGAGGTATAGCGCTCACAATTACAGTGTAACAGGCCGGCACCGAGGAAAGCCAATACTATTCGAGACTGTCCTCACTAGCCCTTGCAGAATGAGTTTGAGCTTCTGCCCACAGGCTGGCATTTCACAATGCCCGTCATGAGACCTAAGGAACATAAAGTCTCTCTCCTCTCAGTGGCTATTGACAGGGCAGGATATTAAGCTCAGGCGCTTGACTGAGGGGAGTGATTTAGAGGACAAGTGAGCACAGAGGAGAGAGGACTAGTCTGGCTGAGGAAAGGTGAATTAAAAAGTAAAGATTAAGACCAAAACCTGGTATTTCGAGTTAACATTGAATTAAGTTGTAATAATATCCAAGAGCCTCGTGTCAGACCAGTAGCTTCACTGCTATCCAACCTCTTTGAAAAAGAAATGTCAGCTAATAGCAGTTTGTTTAAATATACATCTGTGACATTTAACACAGATACTGATGGACACACTGAACACAAATGGACATTTGGCCAATCTGGATTAAAACAGATCAAACCCGAACTAGGTCTTAGTTAAAGGGTTTTTCCAACAAGTTTTATAAAATGAATTGAAACAGAACTAAAACAATTATACAAAACCACCACTCTCATGTTAATAGGTGAGTTTACTTCCGCTACTCAGGGTACGTATCATTGAGGTTTACCAATCTTGTCGAAGAATTTCCTTTCTTGTGACACTTAAATCATTGCATTACTTAAGTCAATATTTGCTTACTGGGTGTCTCCTTTTTCCTTATCTTTGCAAACACAGCACTAAGAAACAAGAAGTAACTACAGCCAGCTGTCAGTCAGTGGAACAAAGGAAGACTGTAAATTGTGTCACCAACAAACTCAGATGTATGTGTGGTACAAAGAAAGGAAACAAAGGATAGAAACAATACAACACTGCTCCATAGCATAACTACTGATCAAAAGCTTTTAAGCTTCTTAATTTGTAAATGTAAATTATCCACAAACATATAGCTCTCACCAGATCATATATAAGTGCTTAGATACCGTAGGACACATTTCGTTCAATCAAACTGGACAAGTGATGCACCACAGAGTTTGGTTACATATATCCACCTATTAAAAACAATAATTTCTGAATATAATTTAATCTTTAATGGCTGCAACTGTAACGTCAATGTCATTATGATAAAACAAGTATCTTGTAATCTCTTGTATCTTGTATCTTGTGGTATATAAGCCAAGGAATTGTCTTTGAGGTTTTTGTTTGTTTATTTCATTTTCCCTGCAGATTTATAAAAAGCACGAGTCAAGAAATTTAATTTTCCTGACTTTGGACAACAACCAAAAATGCTGAATGACTCATCCCGAACTCGTCAAATGAAAGTTCACATCTTGTCAAATTTACCTCCAAGTCCTTCACATTCCCCCAACATCTGGAAGACTTTTTACAAGGTCCTATAATATTAATTTTTTTTTTCTTCTATATAACATGACTGTATATCAGGTTGTAAGCTAGGTCTGTGCAGTATTGAATGAATAGAGCCACCCTCTTGTGTCTGTTAGTGGCTGTGCCTTTGAAGAGTCTACTCCTGTTTGTTTACTCTGTAGCCTTAAATTGGGTGTGATGCTTGGTTAGATTTCCATCAGGATCTGGCTAGAGGTCATCACAGGGGGCCAACCCAAGTCCTGTGAAGTCCTCAGCAGCCTATGTTTAGCAGAGTACTGCTCTAATGCTACAGAAAAAAGGGCCTCTGAGGAATTCAGAGTAGAGGGGGCATTGGCAGCAATTCTGTTACTCATTCCATAAAAGACTCAAAGACCTAAATGATATCCTCATCTGAGCTCTGACAACCTATTTTTCATATAGCTTAATGAATATTTGATGGATTGTGAGTATGAGTCAGCCATATGAACTGCTGTGAGAAAGGGATACTTCTACATGCTTAAATAACTTCTGAAATTATGTCACTTACGGGAACTGTTTTTAAGAATGATGGGCTGTTGATGAAAAGCATCTTAAAATTTAATCTATTCCAACCATAAATCATTAGGAGGGCCCAAAGAAAATTGCATATTATAGTGCACAGACTATGCTGTTTCAATTTTGCAAAATGTTAAGCTCATACCATCTGTGCCTCCCCTCTTTGGTTTTTAATTATTGTTCACCACTGTGTAGTCACAAGAGTCTTATGGCAGATACTTGTCCTTGTTTGTCACTTTCAGTGTCTGAAAAAGGCTTGTTAACTTCTTTATCTAGGATGGCATCTAAACAGCACTGAAGACAAAAGAGTGGAGTGATTTAAAAAGTAGAAAAACAATGTTTTGACTGACAGTTTGTATTTCTACTTTTTCCTTTCTTTGTTGCAGATATTCCAAATATTGTCATATTTACACTTTGATAATTTCAACATTGATTTGTATATCATCTTATCAATCCATTGACACACGGTGGGTTGTATTTGTATGGTTGTTTATTTCTGGCTACATAGTGACAACAACGACAAAAAAATCTTTTTGCTTCGTGCTGTATGGCTGCGTGTTTGGTTATTTTCTGATGGAAAACTGTCACCCAGAGGGATTTGGAGCAACACCAACAAACTACCTGCAGAGTGGTTCAGGACACACAGCAGTCGGTTTGTGGCAATCTGTCAAAATCATCAACTTTTACATGAACACACTGAGAAATAAAATAAGAATATTTCTAATTATTAATAGCGTTTAGCAACTATTTGTGAATTTCTATGAATATTTCAACTGTGAGTTTCTAAATCTCCTGGTATTTCAGATTAATTGATTTTACTTTTGGTCACTGCAGTCAATATAATTTTAATAAGGCGAGTGGAGCTGGTGTGTTTAATGAATTAATTCCCTATGAGATACATTTTTATCATAATACCAGGTTCAAACTGTGCAGGTACATATAAAATCATATGTCATACTGATCTGTTTACACTGCTGAATTCATTGAGATGTGATTTTTTTTTTCTTTCAAACAAAGTTAAAGGAGAGTCATAAGATAACTAGAAATACTGCTCTGTAGATGTGAGTCAAGTCAATATACAGTAAATATGATCAGTCTCACCTTTTTCTGTTATAAAAGTTTGTGAAATGGTTTTACAGAACATTATTCATCTCTTTTGTATTAAAACATCATTAGATATTAGATATTCACCATTAGATATTGTCATTATGTTCATAATTAGCACATTAATTGATCAATCGTGGGCAAAAACATGTTTGTGATGTTGCAGTGAGTTTCAGCTTTGATCAGTGAGTTTTTAAATCTAATTAGTTCATATGTCAAAGGGAACTTGTCTAACAAATTTGAACAAATTCCTTAAAGCTTCAGATCCTTGAATCCAAATAAATGTGTAAGAAACTGTGTTGCTCCTCAGACACTTTATTCTCAGGACTGACAGATGAAGCAGACATTCAGACAGACAGACAGACAGACGTGCACATGGATGGATGGACATCCTGAAAACATAATGCCTTCACACAATGAAATCCCAGTAGGCTCTGCGTGACTGCTCTGGAGTCAATGAGAGGACAAGAGTGTCAGTTCTTGTGCAAATTCACGACAGAGAAATGTTCGAGTGAAACTCGGAGTATGTGTGAAATCATTTTGTATGAGATACTCTTAAAGATTTAAAGGCAGATGACTCGCCGACTTATGTTAACTGGTTTTCCTTTTGTCGCTAGTGTTTTTTTTTGATCTCTTCGATATGAAAGAAGCTGAAGAAGCGACCGAGATGTTGAATAGTTGAGTCAAAGCAGCAATTCTCTTATTATCAAAACACTGAAATCGCTCAAACATAGTCAAATGTGACACCTTTACTTGACTTCTCTATATGTTTCTGTGGGGTTTCGCAGTAACTGCACTCCCAGTGTTGATGTGGATTAATGGGGAATAATTCTATTTATTGTAAATGATGAACATAATTCAAAGAGAATTGCCACCCAGTGCCCACAAATAAAAGTCCGCCTGATGATTCAGAGGCTCAATGATGAAAATGGAAAGAATAGCTTTCACCATCTGCCAGAGCAAACTGGAGAAAATGTCTGCACACAAACACTGTGTATCTAACAA
Source organism: Polydactylus sextarius (assembly GCA_016801845.1). Classification (NCBI taxonomy): domain Eukaryota; kingdom Metazoa; phylum Chordata; class Actinopteri; family Polynemidae; genus Polydactylus; species Polydactylus sextarius. Next base: position 20,710,903 of record CM028906.1, read on the forward strand.
TAGAAGTTGATGACATTCTGCATAAATTGCTGGTGACAACTGATTACTCCATCACCGATGGTGATTCTCCACATGGTGGAAACTGTACTTGCTGGGAAAAACGTTTTATAGAATATGTTTTCTTCTAATGTTTTGGTCATTATGTTTCTGTAGGAAGAATCTTTGGCCAGTCAGTCTGTTTCCCTTTTTTCCACACTATTCAGATGGGAATATACAGATGAATAATGATTCCTAGATTACAGAAAACACAACACAGGGTGTAGTGAGACTTCTTGGTCTATCACTGCCTTTATACAAACATATGATTGGTAAGTAATCAACTGTTTTTTGCTGTTTTGTTGTTTGTGTTTTTTCAAAACCTTGGTAGATTACTTCTTACTTTTGTACCATTTTATATTATTTACTGGACTTCAATACAAATCTCTGCAAAGGACACACAAACTCTCCAATTCTTTACATGTTACTTATATAATGTAGGATTATACTGATAGACAAAAAAATCTTCCTTTTTAACAAGTGTTTTCTATGTGCAAATGTTTTCTGGGTGATATAATAAGCATGAAATAACAAACACAACTGTGCGGCTGCATCATCAACAACATAGAGTGTAGTTCTGTGTCAGAAAAACATCACTGAGTCATTGCACATGCATCCAGAGACATGAGTGGTTGTTGTATACCTGCAGGTTCCACAAGCTAAGAGGAAAACTACACAAACTTTGTTCAGTGAACGAATGTGTCATGAATGTGTCATTAACAGCAACAATATGGTAGCACGTGTCATCATCTGCTGCTTTTTCTTTTTTTTTTTTTTTTTTTTTTTGTCCGTCCCAGCAGATAATTGCTAAACATGGATTCCTTCTGGAGATGATGCCAACAACAAATGAAAGAGTTAATAATTGTATCTTTTGAATTTGTTGCTGGTTTGGAAAAGAAACTAAATATGTAGAATTAAAAAAAAATTCAATATGTTATATTTTGCTGCATTGATTAATGAATACTGAGTCATTAAAACAGGAATTATCAGACCTGCAGATGTTTTAAGACAATCCATGTCCTAAAGGCGACCTACAAAGACCAACTGGGGTAAAGCCATGGATTAATTTTTGTCCCATTGGACCTTTGAGCTCTGTGACCTTTCTTTGAAGAGCTCAAACACAGACATGCAATGAGAGATTACAAACACATTATGTCTCTGCGGAACATTGACACATTTGTGCTTCACGTTGACTACTACAGTGTAAAGTAACAAGCAGATATTTTATATTGTCATATATGTTTTACTCATGTACTGATATTTATCATTTACACAGACAGAAATGAAATGACACCACTTGTGTCGTTAACCAGATGTTTTTAAACACATTAAGATTCTTGCGTTAATGTTGAAGAATCTCACAGTTTGAAACAAACCTCAAAACTGTTATGTCTCATTCTAAACACTCCTGTCCAAACACACGCGCCAAATCTCCCCATTTTTTTTTTTTATTTTTTTTTTTTTTTTGCTATAAGACATCAGACCCATGTTGCAGCTGTGAGATGTGATTTAGTAGCAAAAGAATCACTAATTTCCCAACATATCTTGTTATATCTTTGGGGAGTTTCCACAGTCGTTCTGTCCTCCTCTAACAGCTGCATTGCTGCTCAATAACAGAACTAAGAAATTATTTACCGCACTTTTTCTTTGTTTTATTGGCTTCAGGCTACGTTTAGATTACTTGAGGTCGTCAGAAGTCTCAAATGCCATGTCGACCATCCCTAACATATGAACTCTCATGTCTTTTCATATTAAAACTGTTCACTGTTCTGCTTCTGCTGCCTGTTTATTTTACAATGATGCCTTTCAGCGCTTAGATTTTGCTTTGGAAAGTGGTTATCAGTAAGGTTAAATTAATATTTTGACATTTGGAGAAACATCCACACTTTCTTTCTTGCAGAGAATTAGATAAAAAATATGATATGATACATAAATCATACAGCTTTGGAGATACTAACACAGAGATGTCTTTAGAGAGAGCCAGGCTTTCTATTTCCCACTGCATCCAGTGTTCACACTGAGCTAAGCTAAACAGCAGGTTATTATATCTTCATGTTTACTGGACATACATGAGAGTGGTCTGTGATTTAAATTCTACATTTATATATGTTTATAAAATAACAGTGAGATGTAAAAATGTTTGTAACAGCAACAACATATAATTATATATGACTGTATGCTTTTCCAGAAATATAAAATAAGGATTAAACATCGAGCAGCATTCAGTTGTGTGTACTGTTTGTGTGGAGGCAATAAAATGACTGAATAAAACATCGTCGGCCATCAGCTGTGGTAACTCATAGTATTACGAGAAAGGAAGTTGCCTGTATATTAAGTGTAGCTGCGTAAGCATTCCTGCCACATACACAGAAAAGCAGCATTTTGTCGATTCTGCACAGCCAGTGGCAATTAGACAGAAAAGATTCTGCTTCTTGATGATGCTGAGGATATGGAGATCACTTCCACTATAAGGCTAAGTGAATCATCCAGACTTCAACACTGTGACAGGTAGAAACCCTGCTAGCCAGCTTGTTTGTTCCTGTCATGTCTGTTACTGACACCATCTAGTCCGTCAGTTCGAGCTCCTGTCTGTGTGAGTGCTTTTTTTTTTTTTGCTGAAAATCTCACGTTTAACTTAAAGATGCAATAATTTTATTTTATACTTGAGCAACCGTAAAATCCATGATCAGCTTTGAAATTAAAAAAATGCAGACATTGAGCAACAGTGCTGAGTTTTGTCAGGAGGATTTTATACGTTTTAAAAGATACACTGTTCTTGAAAGTAGGCTACAAGCACAGTTTCAGTCGATCTATCTACATCATTTAAAGCGAGGCGCTGGCAGAGTGTTCATCTTCTTATTCTCACAGACTTCACACAAAGTCCTTGTTGGAGGACAGAAAAAAATATTGGCTTGAATTCTCATGAACTGGTGGGTTGTGGTGAGGTCCAGTTACACTGGGACACAATCCATGCAATTAAAAAGAAATGAGCAAATAAAATCAATGCGGATTGCTTACACCGTGCTGTCAAAGGACTCAAAAGAGAAAAACTCAGGCGTATATCTCAATTAGAGAAATAATGTGGTAAGGACGACGGCATGCAATAAGAGAGTACATATTATTTAAAAAAAAAAATCACCTATCATTTAAATCTAGAAGGAGTTCATCCATTTTACAATGAATCCATTAAAATACAAGAAACCCTTCTGCTCTTAGTTACTGTTGTTATGTGTCAGTCTTTTTTTTTCATGGTACATATTCTGACTTATTGCACAGGATTTTTCTTTAACAGTCTGTACACTTCTAATTTGGTTGATGTTATTGGCCAAATTAAGACACTAACTGGCTATAGTTCATCAGCTGTAACTAGCTGGTTAATTCAGTTACCGGGTCCAGGAGTTGATTATGTGAGTCCTTCAGTATTCACTGTATTAGAAACACTCATTAGCTCAATAGTTAACTAACTTGGATTTCAGGCAGTTACTAATTATTACCATTACTGACATCTGAGTTATAAAATGCAGGTAACTGCATTTACTACACTAACGACAATCTATGCAGAAACTGCTTCTTTTTGCTTCTTTACTTTTTACTCTTTTCAGTGGTTTATTTTGTGTAACAATTCAAACTATAAAACATGTTTGTTTTTTACAGTTTGTTGTAAGGTAGTCGACCAGATATGCACAACATTTGAAGCTAATATTAGAGCGGAGGAACATTCCTTACACTTTTGTTTTTGTATTTTTGGCTTTAAAGACTACACTGTCCTCCAAGTGCTTGTCTTTCTCCATCCATGTTTACATTGTTTTAACACATAGAGAAATAATTGACAGACTTGTCTTAGTGTATTACAGTTGAGAAGTTAGATATGTAGCTGTTTGAGAAAGCGGTTTGTCAAACATCTGATCATTAGATTAAACAGCTTATGGATTCTTCAGCGGGTCACTCTGCAGCCAGAGCTTGATCACAGCTAACTTTGGTCAAGAGATACAACCCGAACAGAGTCAACTCTTAACCTAAATTAAGGGGGAAACATGCAAACTCCACACAAAAAGGTTGCAGCTGGTGGAGCTAACCACTGCTGCATCATGCAACCTGTTTATCAAGCAGTTGATTAAAACAAAAAACTGATATTAATTTTGCCCATTTATAGCAGAAATAACAATATTACACTAATGTCACCTGCCACTGATCACAGTGTAAAGTCTGAGAAACAGTTTCGTGAGTGCTGTCACGCGTCCTCTCTCTCTCTCTGTCGTTGTTTCTCTCAGAGGGAACTTTAACAAGGTGCTGACAAGAAAAATGATAATGATGTGTCTGTCATGATGCAGAGCTGCGTATATTTGTCATGATGGCAGGTGACGGATGGTCTGGTATCAGCCATTGGGCAAACCATGAATTCCTTCCTTGAACATTTGAAGACACACACACACACACACACACACACACACACACACACACACACACACACGCGCACACACACACTTAAAAGACAGTTCACCTAAACTCACATGAGCAGATACATCACATCATTGTTCACTGACAGTGTGTCTGGCTTCAGCCTGGAAGGCATGAAGTCATTACAGTAACCTTTACAAACTGTAAACTATTGTGCTGTGACTATAACTTTGAAATGAATAGTGTAGATGCTGTTATCATTCTTCTTTTTTATTCTAAATAGTGATATATATGCTGAATCAAAGTATTCATCAAGGTCATTATTTTTCAGCGTTTGTACAGTTTTCAGGAATAAACTGGCGCTGGTGCATTTATTCTACTCTTTCCTCTCTAATGCTTGGAAACACACTGTGATACTGACATCTTAATATACAAGCTGCATGTGTTATAAGTATATATTAAAACCACAAGGGGCTATTTATTTGTTGGATTGCTTAGTATTTCCCTGCAATCTCAAGCTTGTAAATCTTCAGGATTTATTTGGCGTCAACATCACGTCTCATAAATTCTTCCAACTCTCCGCTGTTAATGCCCCAAGTTAAGTGACATTTTAATGGCTTTGTGCAATGTTTAGAGCTCAGGAAACAATGACTTTGCTGGTTTACAAATAAAATTGTGTTTTGTTGTTTTGTTCATACCTATTTATGAAAAAAATCTAAAAAAAAATCCACTTTGTGACATGAAAAGGAAATTTAAAAAAAAATTCTAATTTTTTAAGTATCGTCTCACCTACTTATCGTCTTATCATTTAAGAAATGAATGAATCTTAAAAGCTTTCTATAAATATAAGAACATTATAAATAAATTATACTAATAAATGATTATATATTTATTTTTTGCACAGATAAATGGATGCTACTATAACCACCAAACTTTACAATGAAAAAAACATGTGCCAGCAAAATTAAAAATAAAGAAAACTCCACATTATTTTTGGATTTGTGTTCTGTTTCGCTTTATCAAAAGGTATTTTCTGTGGCAAACTGATGACAGAGCCTGATCTTCATTTTCACGACTGAAAAGAAAATCAGCAGCGTGATGTGACTTTCATGTGTTGAGAAGAAGCGTGTGAGGCTGCGATGCAGCGGCAGAGAGACAGAGATAATAAGACGTGTTCCATTTATTGTTCCACACTTGCCAAAACCGTTGTCTACAGACATGTCAGCAGCAGCAGATATTTTTTCTCTTCTGTTTTTTGGGGGGAAAATGCAAGAACATGTAAAAAAAAAAAAAAAAACATTCTATAAATGTTTAATAGTGAACAGAAAAACAATGTTAAGTCCATATAACGCTGCAGTTCTGATCTGCGTGGTAAAAACTGTGAAGATAGCCCCGGTAGTTGTCAGTTATAGTACGACACAGTGATAACCAGAACTTGTTTATTGAATTTCTATATATTTATATATTGTTCTCTTTAGTCTAAAAGATCTAAAAATGCTAAGATATTGCTTTTAACTATGTGTGTCTTTACTGTTCTATAAAGAACCAAAGACACAACATACACAACACACATGAGCCTTGATGTGTTTTAACTCTGCTCCATTAGAAAGACTCACTTCATTTGACACATTCTGTAGCTGACGATCATTATCTCACAATATCAACTGTTTATGAGCCTTTTGTTGTCACCGTGTCCATTTATATGTTTAACGTCTTGTATGTGCGTCACAGCTCACATGTCCATAAGTAAAGTAAAGAGTGGGCGCATGAGCCACTGTATAAACCACTCATAGGCTTTTAAATAATAGCAGCACAGCAGCCATTTTGTCTCATTATAGCAGGAAACACATATGTAGCCACGAACATGAATGATTTGTTTTTCAGCCACGTCAGCAAAACTAAACGCAGCAAGACACTGAAGCTCACTTACCTGAACTGACTGAATGCAGCTCATCAAAAAGTTTACACCGTAGCTTGTAACCGAGTGGAGCTCTGGTGTTGCCTGTTATTTTAGGAAGGTGTTGGCTAATGACTTTCATCATCGTTGGTCCATCATTTCACTCCAGCTAATTTATTGTTAAAAAAGAATTAAGCGTTTCCTTATTTTTACACAAACTGACCACACAGGGTAATTGGATGACATTTTTCCACAAAAAAATGTTTAGAAATCTGCTGTATTTTTTTTTTTTTTTTAAATTATTTCGCTAATTAAGTGAAGATGTTTTGTTTTCAATATAATTTACCTTAATATAACAATGCTAAAACAAGTTAACCTGATGTTCAGCGTCTGTTTTTTTTTTTTTTTTTTTTTTTTCTGATTTCTGTTTAGGAACAGAACAGATGTTGCAGTCGCCTTTTTAATTTTGATTTGTTCCACTAATGTAAGCATGAGGTAAGCTCAACACAGTACATTAGGGAGAAGAAAATCATTATCTGGTTTTAGTTTTCACTTGTTATGGAACAAAGCCGGCTTGACATTTATTTTCCTTTTTTGTTTGTTTTTAATAAAAGCACGGAACTAAAGGTTTAATTTATTACGATAACGTTTCTTTAGGGAGATTACAAACCATTATTTTTGATTTCATCGTTCTTTTCTTGCCTGTTTTTGGAATTTTAAACCTCAATAAAAGCTTGTAGTCTTCTTTCTTTCTCCTGGGGAACTAATCAATTGTATCAATAGCGACATTTAAAAATGGACAGAGTCCACATGTAAATGTCATTGAGGGTTTTTCTTCTTTAAAAACTTAAGATTGTGCCTCACATGTAACCTTCTCCAATAAGTCATGATTTGAAGGAATGACAATGATAGACCATGTATGGGCTTAATCCATAAATTTCTATAATGCAAAGATGTGCTCCAGTGGTGAGAACTGACCTGTGATACATTTAGAAGTTGCCTCTCGAAGACAAATCAATATTTCTTGGGAGCTGCATAGTAAGCAAATCGAAGTTCTTTAGCAACAGATAATGAATACACAATGTCAGCAGACATCAAAAAATGAGTCTTTCATGGTGAAAATAAACATCCCTTGGGTTCTACATCAGAATTATAATAAGCTCAACAACACTGTCTTTACAGAGCAAAAGAAACACATCTGCACAAAACTAGTTCAAATTAAAAATCCACTTTTTCTGCACCTCAAGGGTGTTTTTGTCCAACCAGATTCATCATTCTGTTGCAACAACAGCTTTTCCCATTACTGTCAAGCCCAGCGTCCCTTTGCGGCGATAGATTTGCCTCTTCACAACCGAACAAGACACTAACTTTTTAACACATGTCATAAAGCTGTGAGACATTTCATTCAGTGCACGAGGGCCTATGTTGATCTGAGACTTCAGACATGTCATTGGAGAGAACAAGCGGTACGTCATCTGATGGTTTCTCCAACGACAGGCCTGTCACAGAAACAGCCAAATGCTTAGAAGTGCAGTTCACTTGACACACAGTCTTCAGGGATGTCTCTTAAAGAAAAAAAAAAAAAAAAAAAAAAAGCATCGCCCCATATTTTAAAAATCTGTTACCGTGGGTGGGAGGATGAGATTGGGGTACATAACAAATAAAGCACTGGTCTACAAAAGATCCAAAGGGAAAACTCCATGTGCCTCCTTGGTATCCATTTAACAGGAGAGCTTACAGCAGCCAGCTACTTACGGCCTAACTGAAGTGCTATATTACTCACCGAGCTCAGCTGGAAACACTATAGAAAATGTGTTTGCCTAGGATCTGCTCTCCTTTATCAATCCCAAACAGCAGGGACCAAAGCTTTAAGCACTATGCCAGGGTTCCAGCAATAGCAAACAACATTTCAGACCGTAAAAAAAAAAAAAAAAAAAAAAGACGAAATGGTTGCACAAATAAGATTTCAGTTTTCTCTGTAAATCCTTTAAAGCTGAATCTAACACAGCACATCCTCCTAAATTCCCACAGAGGCTATTCAAAGACACTGCCTTGGAAAAGTAACATGCAGACTTCCAAGTACGAGCTCAAGTGTGCACTCAGACAGGCACATGCACACACACCTACAAAGATTACAAAGGGAACATGAGAAATGGGTGCAAGAGCGCTCTGTTTGATTCACAGTCTTTTTTTTCTTACCGATGAAATGGTTCCATTCAGGATCGAGGTCTGCTTGGTTCGCTAGACAGCCCCTCATAACATTGTGACAGTAGTTGTGACAAGGTTTCAGCCCTGGCATGCCACGACAGTACGGGCAGTACAGCATCTTGGTCAAGGCTTTGACACAAGCTGGAGCCACATTCACCTGAGAAGCAGACAGAAGATTTCAGTTAAGTCAAATCTTTCTTTTTTTTAGTTTACTCTATGATTGCTAAAATAGATAGAGACACAGAGTGATGTTACACAACATGATATTTTATTTTTTTATTATTTATTTATTTTTTTTTCTTTTTACAAAATATCAGTGGGTTTCCACAGAAACCAATTCATTCTACAATAATAAAGATGAAGAATTAGCAGTAACTGAAAGTTCACAGAGAGGTGAGTCAACTTTTGACAAACTTTTGACAAATCACATCAAACCCGTTAGATAAAACTGCACGACGAGACCAGGTTTACAACTCTGTCCATCTCGATTCCTTGTGAAGGTTTTGCCTTTTGTTGTTGGCCTGTGTCATTGTAGCGGCTTGAGTGAAAGCGACAGGATTCTCACTTCTGCTTCCCTTCAGAGGTGGAGATGCAGAACGAAGACTACATCTGATAATTGGCCTGTCAGCCTCTGTATTCATGCCTGACTTTAGATTTTGTCCAGCCCACACTCCTGGGACTGCTGGAGTGTGTGTGTGTGTGTGTGTGTGTGTGTGCAGGGACGGTTGACAGATCGGTCAGAAGGACCAGTCGACTGAAGACCAACTTCAACTGATCTACACATCACAGAAAAAAATGTTGGAAGACTCATAAAAAAAAAAAAAAAGATTTAAGTCAAATTCTATTTTTAATGTGTGTTTTTTTTTTTCTCATGTAAAGTCAGTTCACTTTTTTTCATATAACCCAAAATTACATATCTGCCCCTGTGTGGAGCCTCTGACAAGCATTTTATTCAGGTCCCCAAAAAGAAAAAGAAACGTTCAGGACAAAAAACCTCAGGAAAAGCAAGGACATATCTCTCTTCCAGGACACAGATATTCAAAAAATCCATCAACAAGTCCATTTTTAATTTCATTTCTTTTTCATTTTCATGTTTCTCGTTATATCTGACCATTTGTTGTTCTAATTATTAAAATTAATTTGACCTCTGCACATATCAATGTTGTCGGAAGAAAGAAAAAGACGCCGATTTTACTAAAGGTGGGAGGAAAGTGGAAAAAAAAAAGAAAGAAAACATCAGTGCACTTTTGTAGCTTTGTGGTGAAGCCTCTCCAGCTTCTCTATGCTTTTATCATCACAGGTTGTCTTTGATTTGCCTGCCACAATGACCAGACCACCTGTGTTGATAGAGCGAGTGTGAAAGAAATAAGATGAGATACAGTAGAAAACTAAGGGAGAGGAAGCAAAATGCGAGTCACTGAGAGTCACTTCCACTGCTGCTTGGCAGCCGGCAACAAGGATCAAACGAACCAACTTTGACATTTGCAATCTGCCACTGACATCACGCTATGTCTTGTAAGAAGGCCATTAAACTGGGTTGCTAGCTGTCAATTCCATCGCTGCATGTCATCTGCTGGTGTGTGTTCTTGTAAATTGTTTACATGACTCTGGGAGTGCGGTTAACATATGGGAATACTTCCATGAACAAGACTCATTTCACAGGACACATTTCACAGCTGACACACAAGGAAACTATGGCTGTGTCATGGATGTGATTTCTCCTATGAATATGTATTTTATATGATTACATATACTTTTAATACATTATACTGCCATTCATTGGACACCAGCCTCCATGTATTGGTCCCCACAGGAGGAGTTATAGTTGTGGACAAACATTAATAAACACTTACATCCACTTACAGCCATTTTGTAGTGTAGTAGAAACCGTTTATTGAATGTTTATTTGCTGCTACTGAGATCTAAATTGGGGGTCTTAAAGTAAAGTGTGAAGAGAAAATGAAAAGCGAATAGAGGAAGAGGAGACTGTGGAGAAAAACCAAAGACGCTGCCAAAGACGCTGAGAAACAAACACAGAGGAAACACAGAAACAGATACAGATGAAACAGATGGAGAGGAAACTGGACAAGACACTTGCAGACAAACAGAAGGAGCAGACAGGTGCTATCACCACATTTGGACGAAGAAACAGAAGCAAGTTCACGCCAATCACCGCGATTTACTTTGGAGAGAACAGTCTCTTGTTTCCCAAAGATATTTTACTTGCAATAACGCATTCAATGAATTGTACGATGATCTTTTTTGAAAGTATATATGTACTGTTTTGTTAGCAGATAATATGTCTAGTCTTGTGTTTTTCTATGGTTTTACTTACTTACAGAGCTTGTCGAGTACTTAACAATCTCCAGACGCAGCCCACGCATTGGTCTAACCTTTAGATCTCAGTCAAGTCCCTCTTATGTTTCAGTTTACTTTCTAAGTTGACAAAGTCAGTTTCATACACACACACACACAGACACACACACACATATATATATATATATATATATATACACACACACGCACACACATAATACATGTAATTCACCAGTCTAGTGTAACTGTGACAGTTTTTAGATTAGACTTCGACTTACACCTGCATCCTCATGCATCTGCAGCCATCTCTGCCTCGTCATTGGCTCAGACCTCACAGATTAAATATAACATTTTTCTATCAAGCCGTTTGAATCATTTTACTCCACTGGCTAATTTTCATATAAATATATTTGCTTATAGGGACGGAGGAAAGACAGAGGAAGAACTCGTCCTCATTTGATTCATGTGTTTGCTCAGCCAAGTCCAGTCACTCCACCTTTAAACCACAGTCATAAAACAAAAACTAGTTGATGTGACGACTTTGAAGTATTCTCATTTAATAAATTTACTGTTCCACTGCTGTGGTATAAATAATGTCATCATATCAGAGAACTGTATCTCAACATCAGCGAAACCCTCAGCAATATAAATTTAAATATTCTGTACAATTTAATACCATCATACTTTTTCTTCCAACTTGTCTGATAAAGTAAAGTATATATTCATGAGAATATTAAATAACAAAAAGAAAGAAAGAAAGAAAACTACAGGGATTAATCTGTTTCTGTCAATTCAATTAAACTTAGCCCAGTTTCTAGACAGCCTATTTAAGACATGACAAAACACACATAATATAAATACATTCTTTATATTAATGTTGCTTTTTAATGGCAATCATACTGCACACAGGAGAAGTGCTTTAAAGTTGCCTTTGAGCTTTGTTAGCCTTTGGAAAATTTGCACTAAAATGATACGTCCTAAAACAATTATCCTACAGGGATTTTTTTTTTCTTACATCAGTGCAGTGACTGCGCCCAGCAGACGCTGGCTGCAGTGGATGAAGGGTAATCTGATAATCTTGTTAGCACTTATTTACAGCTGAGTGGATGGAATATTTCACAGCAGGCTGAGGGTAGGATTGGGAAGTGAGATGCCTCAGATCCAGAGTGAGATTAAAACATTGAGCTTATTCATCTGATGTGTAAGTGCAATGACAATACTGTATGGAGAGCATGTGTTTGTGAGTTAGTCATAGTTTGGGGGAAGTATTCAAATCAAAATACACTCAAATACTGCAAAAAACTACAACATATTATTTTATCTGATTATTATTAGCAATGCATTGATGTGCAAGTAGCTTTTTACTATTTTTTAGGTGGATATAAAATTAACTTACATGTATTATATTGCTTGGTCGCTTTTTTTTGAAACCTTTCATACATCTTGTACGTAAATAGGCTGAATTTTTTTGGTTTAACAACTCCAAGTGCTTCAGTACACACTCAGACTCATTCAGTGCTTCCATATGCAGCCCATGTCTATACGCACACACTCGCACACTGATGTTGCGCCATTGGGGACAATTTAAGTTTCGTATCTTGGTCAAGGATACTTTGACATTCAGACTGGAGGAGCTGTGGATCAAACCACCTCCTTCTGATTGGTGGACGAGCTGCTCTACCTCCTGGGGTTCAGCAGGTCGTCAAATAAATACAGATTAGTAAAAATACAGGAAGAGAAAATTAAAATGAGGTAAATTACAAGTAGGCAACCTCTGATTTGTATTTAAAAAGGCTAAAGAGTACTTGAGTACTGCTTGAGTACTTTCATTTTTCAGGCATGAGTAAATTTTTCTGGTGGTTTTTTTTTTTTCTGAAGTAAAACTTAAAATGTCAGAATTTTACCCGTAATAAATGTAATAAAGCACTTTAAAGTACAGCAGATTGAGGATGTGGTCATTTTCTCAGCCAGACTGATCGCAGATAAAAGATGTAAGATAAATGCAATAAGCCAGACAATCAATAAAGCAAGCCATTTCTAAGTCGACTCCCATAAAGACCACAGTCGGGAGCTATTAAACTCACCTGCATTCAATATCAGCGAGCAGACACATCCAAGATATAATAAAATTAGAATAAAAAGACAAGGCTCACTAGCATAATGAGAGATAACTCCAAGACAACACTCTGAGACGGCATCACCTTGTCTATTCGACAGGGTGTTGTCATGCACATATGGCGTGAACTCCCTTTAGGGGTAACAGAGTGGGAAGAGCACAGACGATGGAAATTGCTTTGTGCCACCAAGTAATGAAGTTGTGAGAAATGACAATGACTTTGCAAGTTACCAAGGCCAATCAAGGGGAACACTTGTGGGACAGCGGGGCTGTCGCCAAAAAATTGTCTCAATAGTTCTGTCATAATTATTGTGACAGGTTGCGTTGCTTCACATTGATTGGACATGGATGTAAGACCGTATTGCGGCCCCAGTGTCCCCAGTCAATTCTGCAGCCATTAGTGTCAATGGCAATATGAGTGATCTGTCACTGTGTAAATCAGACGACCATCTGCTTACAAGAGAAACATGGTCCTGGTCACAGCCACACGGCGTGGAAAACTTCGCTTAAGGTCTCATTTAGAAATACTGCATTAAATATTTGAACTTAAATTATTAGTCTAGAGAAAAAAAATACCAACAGTGTGAGTAAGGTGGACTATTCGCACAGATGGTAACAGTAAAAAAAAACCTTCAGACACTGTCCCATTGCTGCACTGATGAGCTGAGCTAATGCTTTTCTAACTATACTGCTAGATGTTTAAAAACAAGAAGAGATGCATATGGAGCAAAGTCAACAATCTTATTGTGCTACACAGATGATATCAGTTTACAGCTGAGTTTAAAGATCAGCAACAGTAAAACATAAACTATGCTGTGTCTGGTTAATGCTGAAATTTATGTTTTTAAGAAAAGCTCACAAAGCACAAACAGAGAGAAAGAGGTGGTTCTTATATAAATAACTGTACTGAGGCAAAAGTTTTCTATAACGGCCTTCAATGATCATTAATGTATTAGTTCTCCATTATATTTAAATATCCTACTTGATTTATTTGCTCCTAAAATGTGAAGCCTTGTTAGAGTTTAACCTCAGACACTTCTCACAGGTTTAGACATTAATGTGATTGCACACACGTTGCAATTATGATACAAATTGCAAAAAAAGTCTAAATGAACATATTCTAAAGTGAAACAACATGTTACATATTTTTTAATGAAGGCCAAGTTCACTGGAGGAACTCATCTTAAAATATTTGAATTTCTTCTGAATAAAAAGATCCAATATTGTAAATATGAACATATTAATATGTAAAACTAGGTTAGCATAAATAAACCAAGAGCCAAATTTGACTTTCTGATTAGATTTCTCCAAATCACGTTGACTTTAATGAGCAAATGAAAGCATAAATTTTGACAAACGTAACATGATAAAATGCGTTAATAATGCTTGTGCACATCAAGCCCTTGTAGAAACGAGCTGGTTAAAGAGGAAACAAAAGGGGGTTGGGGAACACTGGAGCAATTTTTGTGATGAATGAGCTCTATTGTAATGCTTAACAAAAAAAAAAAAAAAAAAAAACTGTCCTCTCCAGAAAAAAGTATTGCTTTCCTTTAACCATGAAGGTGATCTGACCTTAACCAAGTAGTTTTAGTTGCCTAAACATAGACACATCTTAATCACAAGGGTGCCAGAGCAGAAAATGCTCATGTGGGTCCTTGTGGAAGGTGCTGACAAATGCCCTATTTTATTTAAGTGTGTAGACTAGTTGGACTCTGACACCAGTGTTCAGTGTTGTTAGATGTACATTTTTACAAAGTATTTTACTGTTTCATGTGTAAAATCTAGAGGTGTAACGATATATGGATCTAGATCGATACATCGATTCAATTATTAACAACATAATATTATTGATGCAAAGTAAAAATGTGGATCATATCGTCAGATTTAAAAGACATTGTTATTTTGAAATTAATCTGACATTTAAATGATGGTAGTAGCCTAATGCCAGGCAGGTCACAGTAGGTAGCCAAGAAAAAGATGATGAGGATATTTATTCGTCTCTTGGGGATAAATCAGTGGTGTGGAAGGATTTTGGAGAAAAGACGGGTCAACAGACAAAACACAGTACGAGGTAAAATAGTCGGGAAACAGGACCAACCTGTTTAGGCACTTGAAGAAGAAGCACGACACTGACCCCCGTGTAAATGTGTCAGATACCTGCTCACCAGCATTGACCAGTTATGTTCCACTGAGTTTCACAGCTGTATCACCAACACAATGTCAATTTTTACTCTTTTTATTAAAATAGTAGATTGTGTTTCATTTAGATATCTGGAAGAGCTCAGAAATAAAACTGTCAAATTATATTTTAGTTGTTTCTTTTGTTTGTTTTTGTTAGTTGATCTGAACTGTGTTAAATGGATATAATGATATCTTGTCACACTGATCTCAGGCCACTGAATCAAATCTAATACAAATTGTATTGTGACAGACTTTGTGATATTGGCAAATACTGCATTGTTGCCCAGAGGATTCAAATAATATCATATTGTAATGAAGCTTGTGACACCCCAAGTAAAATTCACACATACAGACGACATTGATAAATATTTGTCATCGTAAACAAAAAGACAGAGATTTGGTAAAACAGTGAACTTGAGATGAATATAAAAACCTTTAGGGAGCATGATGTGACAGTGTATACACTAAAGTTGTCACTGATAATAAAACACGGTCTGTAGCACTTTGTACTCACACTGATCACGTGTCCTTTCTGTGCTTCTGCGTGAACTTTAGAGTCTCCATCTACTCAGCATGTTAAATGTAAGATGGAGCCAAAGACAATCCCAGAGAGGCTGCACTAAAATCAGCTGCTGTCAAATCAATGAATGTCTGAGACTGACAGAATAATCCACATGTGAGCAGCTGTGCCCCTGTGAAACAACACAGTGCTACTTGACAGGCCCCTGCAACCCACAACATTCATCTCAGAAATCTGCCTTCGACGGTGCATGAGATCGCCCGTTGATCTACACTGACATATACCATGTTATGTGGCATGTCTGGAGCAGCTGTTAAGACTGTTTCTTTAATTTACCATGACAAGTGCAAACACATTAAAAGCCAAAGCTGTGCTGCTTGACGATGAGGAATAACTTACCACTAGCCATTCACAGATTCTAGTGGGAGCAAAACCTGCATACGCTCCATTGTTATCCATCTGCCGCGCTGCCTCCTGAATTAAAGCGCAGTACTCACCCTGTGTCCATCTGACTCTAAAATTCTGCAGCCCTAGCTTTGAATGTCAGGAGACAAACAGGCCTCGTGTGGCTGCCAAGAAACTTCTGGACAAATATCACAACATCGGAGCTGACAACCTTCTCTAAGTGCTTGTTAAATAAAGATGTGGTGCCACACACTTTAAAGCATGGCGCAAAAAAGTAGTCAGAGGATATGATCTGTGTTGCTACAGTCACATGATGTGACATACAGTGTTTTCACTGACAGATGGTTAGTTTTTTTTTTTTTTTTTTTTGTCATTTTTCCATCTTCTGTATTTTGTTCTTAACGTCCTCCCACTCATTTTCAGCCTGACTGAATCTGTATCTTTTTTAGTTTTTTTAGGAGCACAAACTGTAAAGAGGAGTACACAGTATATTTCTTTATTATCCTTTCATATCATGTCCTTGTATTTCAGACCACATGCTGTCTCTCACCCACCCACCCCCACCCCCACCCCCACCCCAACATTCTGCAGTTCACCATAGATCAAAATCTTTTAATTAAAAAGGGACATCTTTGGTGCAGCACATTTGCCGATGACGTGCCAACCTTTTTGAGCCAGTTGCCATCTGCTGTCACAGCACTGTAGCTGAGGCCTTATCCCCAGCAAGCTGTGTGAGCTGTGAGCCAGCGAGAGACGACACAGACGGACAGATTCAGTGAGAGAGAGAGAGAGAGAGGGAGGGAGGAGGGAGGGAGTAAAGACAAGTTTGTCCGATGCATCTGTAGATGTGGACCTCAGCTGAGAGACATGGATGGACCACACTCTCAAACGGTGAGGGTCACTTAATCTGCAACGATCAGAAGCTGCTGTCAAAACCACTATGTGGTGGTGAAACATATCCATCACAAACACACACACACACTGAACTAATGTGACTGCTGGATCACATGACATGCTGTAATGGATTCTTACGTCCTTAATTGAACGAAAGCATTTTGTTTCTTTCTTCGACCAGAAATGCTACAACTGCAGCCACTTCCACTGTTGTTGCTTTGAACCTCATTGACAGTGACCGAACTTATTTCTGTTTCTTTTTGCTCATCTGTGACATTCAGGCATTTGCACTATTGGTTAACCATTGAACTGACTGAATGTTTTCTGTGTGTTTTGTGAAAAAGTTTGAAGTGATGTCAACAGTCAGACAGACTTTCTTGAGGACAACAGTTGAAAACTAACAATTATTTAAGGATCATAAAAAACAGACACAGCAACAAACTGTTTTTTTTTTTTTTTTTTTTTGTGTGTGTGTGTGTTTCTCTTTCTTCAACCAGAATTGATGTAACTGCAGCCACTTTGACTGTTGTTGCTTTGAACCTCATTGGGCTTGCTCAATATTTTTCTCATCTATGACTCAGGACTGCAATATTCACTTATTTTGATCATTTTCATTGATTTAACGTTTAATAAATACTTTTGTCTATAAAATACAAAAATATAAGGAAAACATTTGAGCCTTGAGTAATGTAATCAGTCAATCAGACATGTTGAAGGACTAGGGTAAAAAAAAAAAAAAACGACAAATTCAGACATGAAAAGAAAAAATAGATAAAGCGGCTCATTCTTAATCTGGAAAATCAGAAAGCAGGGTGTTTTTAAGCTCTTTTCACTTTTAGACAAACTAAAGATTGTTCAACAAATCGTTTCAACATGATTAATTCCCATGAATCCGGTGGAACACAATCTTGTTAATGTTCTTGACTGTGACTCGACTTTTGTACCATTTAATATTACACAAAGCACATCTGAGACACTCGGTAATGTGCTGTGCAGCAGGTGCTTTGAGGAACTCATGACAACAGATAAACAATGTAAATATGTAACGACAGCAGTGATGAGTGATCTGTCACAGTACACCTGCTGTTTTCTTTCTCTGAAACAAAGTGTCAGAAATGTAAAAAAAAGTGTGTTCTCAGGCAAACAGAAAAATATATACTTGGTTTTTGATGGACACTACTTTTCCAAAATCCATTGCAAAACTACAAGAAACTGAGATGCAATAACTGCAATATTATAATATGAAAAGATACTGCAGAGAGTAAAAATGCTGTATAATACATACACGACTACACCTGGGTTTTAATAAAACTGAGAGAATGCCAATAAGGTTTAATTCAACCAGATGACACAGTGCGTCAGACGTCTATACATATTTCCATTAATTTGCCATCATTTATTTTTGATCAATTCAGAGCACTGACTCAAAGAGGAACATTAGTCTGAACTTGTAACACACAAGCTTGTGAGAGTTGGATTCACCTGACTTTTTGCTCTGACACTGAGGTGGCTCCACTGATATTTGGCAACAATACGGAAAGTATAAAAGAAAAAGGACACATGAGATAAACTATGAAAAACATGTAGGACTGATGTTGGCATTTCTCACATGACAGTAAAAGAACATTTATCTAAGGTAAATGTTGTGTAAAGATTAGAAACTGCCTGAGAGCTTAATGTTAAATTATCTGACAGTTTGTGGTTGGAAATGAATGTATAATGAGATCAACATGACAGTATACGCCATCAGGAAAAAACAAATCCCTTAGTACAAAATACCCCACTTCCTTCCAATCATCACAACTAAATATGCACCACTGCGGAGGGCAGCTTCCCATGCGTATGCAGAGTGAGTGATAAGTGCTCTAAATGCCTGAACTCTAAACCCATCAAAAGGTCCAAATCCCTGCAATCTTCTTTGAGCAGGTCTTAATGTGGTCGCACTGTGTTTTTAGTTCACCAGGATAAAACTCTTAATGGTCATCATAAACTGTAATCCAGAGAGATTCTGCTCTTAATCCAGGATCGACTCCAGGAAACTGTTCAGTGCAAGTCCAGTCCAATCCCATTTTATGGGCCGATATCTCTCGTGTTCTGACTCCAGTGCTTACAGAGCTGTCTGTTAGCAGTAATTATGTATGGCTCATCCTCCTCCTCACTGTGTCGTTCTGTGCTAAAGTAACATGGAAAATTGAACAGACACATGGTTGAAAGACATGAAACACATGTCGTCATTTCCAAACCTCTGGTTTCATGAATTTCGCAACTGATTTCAGTATTTGAGCCAGTGGCGAATTAGAACAGCTCAGTATAGGAACAAATCATGTGTAAGAGACAATATTCTTTATAATATTTTACATTACATTTTGACTGATGTAGGTCCATTTACTCTATTTTACACTTTTTAAAAAAAAATTATATGTATTTCCTTACAATGTGACAATGTGTGATGAGTTTACAAGACAAGATGCATTGTTATAAAATCTAAAAATGATCAACACTGATCTTTCAATCATTTAGTGTTGACTCACTCAGACTATTTTCTCATTTCCATGTTTGGTTTATAAAAATGTCAGATGAGGATCAGTCTTGTTTTGTTCGATCAATAGTTGTAACCTGAAGATATTTCATTTAAAAAGATTGAAAACAGAAAAAAGCAGCGGGTCCTAATATCTGACAAACTGGAACTGGTGAATGATTGAAGCTTTGGCTTTAAAACTCCATTAAATATTAATAATTTACTAAAAATCTTCATTGACAGATGGTATATGGCACAACAGTTTAGGGCACAGTGAGTATGAGACTTGTTTAACCACCATTTGCTGAAATAACAGAAATTTCTGAACATTCAAACAAAGAAAAACACTGACAATACTGAAAATACAGTAACTGGAGCAGTAACGCTACATATTTGTGACTTTCTACCATAAAGTATATAAATTCTTGCTTCTTAAAATTGAACAGAAAGTACCTCACAGTAGTGTGCTTACACTTAAGTAGTGAAAAATTGGCGTGTACTGTAAGACTGTGTTCCAAGTGGCTTTTTGTCGCTGAAAGCAGCAAGTCTGAGGGTGATTCTTAGGTCAAGGAGATTTGTCATGTCAAGCAACTTTTCACCTCCAGTTCTGTGGTCGTTCAGCAGCCTGACAGCCTTCAGCAACGCCACACTGTTTCCTGGCTCCACTTCATAATTGATGAGGAGGCAGGGAATATGGGATTTGATCCAGAGTGACGGAGCCTCTTAAGCCGGGGACAGATGTATAGAGGTGCTCATCTTAACTCCTCTAGTGAAATGACTTTGCCACTGAGGACTGAGGGAAAACTACATCAAGCCAAAAGACAATAATAAACAATTTAAGATGAGTGACTCTTCACAGATGATGTATGGCAGCAGGATGCAGCAGGGACGACATAGCACTTTAATATGTACATACTATCATGAAGCAAATTCCCACAATCCCCCTTAATTATGTGGGAACAGTGGGTACCACAGGACGGGGAAAATAAATATAGCTTGTGTCTCACTTTCAGGCAAAATAGAAAGTTGGCAGTGAATTTAATATCTGACCTAATGAAGAGAAATCATTAAAGTGAATCATGACTTTAAATGCAGCTTTTTCTTGTGTGTAAAGATGATCTGGTTTGTCAAATCCTCATGCATGTCTGCTACAGACTTTTACCTTTTGACATCCACATAGATTCAACATTTTTTAAATGTTTTAGAACAAATGCCAACAACAAGCCAACATATCAAAACTAGACTCAAATAACTCACATAAGAATTTGTTAGACTTAAATTTAACATTTTACCATTTCCAAGTTCTTGTTAAACTAGCATTGGCTAAAATTGGAGACACTTTTTAAATGTACATAATAAAAAAACTTGTTCAAGTGTTAATACTATTCTCTGTAGTATAATTTTGAGTGTAGAGCAGCAATGATGGATCAATTATTTGGCCAGAAAAAAAAATAATTAGCGGCAGAAATTGACAAAAAAAACAAGACATTTGCAAACATTACCTCAGATCCTGGGAAAGTGAACTAAATATTTACTTTCTGATTTTCCTCAAGAAAATCAGCAGCTGATTGAACTACAATGAAAATAATTACTACCTGCAGCTGTGGTCAATTGTTGAAACAGTGTTTTGTTTTTCATATATGCACAAGCCCTTATGTAATGCAATGCATTTAGTTAAGTTTTTAATCTACCCACTTCTATGATCTGACTGTGAAAACCTTGTCAGAGTGAGTCAGTTAAGCCTCCAACATAAGGATGATTAAAGTTCTTTCTCGAACTGAGCCCATCTCATTTATTTTCTCTCTCTCTCTGGCGCTTTCTTTCTTTCTTCTTTCCTCTTCAGACAATTTGTCTCCCCTATTGAACTGAAAGGGACAGCAGGTTTTCAAGCTAAAAAGCAGATGAAAGGGAATCAGATCGCAGCAGAACTCGCAGCATATTTTTAAAACTGATGTTAGAACTTGTGAAAACTACAGTTTGACATCATTTGTGTGTGATTGCAGATGAGGATTATTGATTTTGGTGGGGTCAGCAACTCGCCAGACTGAAACTGTCATTATGATTTATCAGCAATTCAATCAAATTAGCAGATGAACAAGCACTGCAAAACACCTAATTACTCTTTCTATTTTTAGTGACACATTCATGGTTATAAATGACCTTTCATGTTTTCAAAAAGTGTCAAAGAAAGCAGTGGAAAGGAGTATATTTTATTTTTTTATTTTATTTTTTATTTATTATTGTTTGTTTTTTCCTGTTCAGAAATGCTCTGATTGGTATCAATTTATGCACCAAGAGAAATAAATGTGATGCATGCTG
Organism: Polydactylus sextarius; assembly: GCA_016801845.1. Taxonomy (NCBI): domain Eukaryota; kingdom Metazoa; phylum Chordata; class Actinopteri; family Polynemidae; genus Polydactylus; species Polydactylus sextarius. Next base: position 20,732,711 of record CM028906.1, read on the forward strand.
ATGATAGATATAATAAAGGAAGAAAACATATCATATATAACATATATAAAGCTTTAAGTTTAATTTCTCCCAGTTTTAGCATTGACTTAATAAAACAGAGGCGTGCCTTGTGTCACTGACAGCAGACAGATTTGGTTATATAACTTTTACAGTTTAGTTTCCATCAAGACTGTTGCATAACTTTCAGTGTTTAAAGTGGAATTAGAGCCGCTAAGCCTTTAAAAACAAATTTAAAAACAAATTTTAATCTCCAGCATTTGATAATGCTCTCAAAACATATTTATGTTTCAGAAACTAATCAACCAATTTTCTCAGTCCAAACTATAAATGACAACAAGAGCTAAGAAAAATAACATGACTATAATATTATCATATTAACTGTCAGTAGGGAAAACGTCACTAATTTACGTACTGCCATAATATCAAAAAACAAGAAAAGAAAGAGAATAGAATAGCAGAGAGCATGTGTGTGTGTGAGAGAGACACTGGTTACAAAACCACATCAGAAATCTCCAGGGAAATGTGCTTTAATCTTTCCTCTTTTGCAAAGCTTTGCTCTCTGCAGGCGATTGTGCTAAAATGTGGAACATACAGTGAACTGTGGACGATGAGTGGCATGAAAAAAGGTCTCACACTGGCTCCAACGGCAGGAGATCAAGAGCATCAAAAAAACAAAAAAAGAAGACATATGGAACTTTTGTTCTTCTTTAAAAAAATGCAATGCGATTCTAAAAGAGAATAATGTTATTTTATGTAACTTAAAAAGGTGAAGGGGACAGAGAGTTTACTTTGGGTACAGTGTGTTGAGCAGAAAACAGAATAAATGTAAATGAACCGTGTTTCTCTTGTGTGCATCACACAGTGTGAGCTCAAATAATTTATGACCTCATGAAAACAACCCAGGCAGTTAAAATGATAATAGCAAAGCTTTTTGCTTTTTTTTTTTTTTTTTAAAGCAACAGCTCTGCTAAAAAAGCACAGAGTCACTTAAGAGCTGAGAAACACAAGACAAGACAAAAGGAACTATGAGAAGAAAGTTAAACTCACCTTGGCAACTCTGTTGGCAACCTCCCGACCCACCATCAGCCCCTGGACAAACGTCCGAGCAGCGATGAAAGCTCTGGTGACCTGGGCTTTGAGTTTCCTGGGCACATCCCCAAAGGGCTTTAGCTGATCTGTGTATTTACTGACGCACTCCAGGTAGTCGTCTGTGAAGTGGTACTGGGAGTTGATTAACTGGAACATGCGCTCCAACAGCCGGGCCCAGAAGTCGTTCAGCATCTCCTCCAGGTTAACGTTTCCGCCCGTGTAGTAGCGCTTTAGCTCAGTAAACAGATCCTGGAACACCTCTGAGTTCTGCATATACAGCTTCCCATACGTCCGCGTGAATATGTGGTTGAGAGACTTCTCAGAGTTGTCCAGAAGCTCCAAGAAGAACTCTACATGAATTGATGTATTTGGGAGAAAAGTGGGAGGGATAGAGAGAGGACACAAAGTGAGTTATTATATGGACATTTATGGGATCTGATGTCTTTCTATGGTATAAATCAGAAAAAAGGATTCTTCAAAAGCACAAGCACGAAAGGATAATATACTTGACATATTGTTGTTGTATATATTTTAATTTAATGTCTTATTTCATGGCTCTGTCTCCACATACAGGGGCAATGTATAGCAGCCGGTACTTGATTATGTGAAGAAAGTCAGTCCAAAGCATTAATAATTTAACAGCAGAAATAATGGGCCACAAGGACTATGAATGATTAATGTAAAGGTTCTGATTGCATACTGTAACAAAATATTCATAAGTTTTAGACACAGACACTAGTATACATTATCATCCCACCATTATTCCCACATGCATTGGTTTCTCACTGAAACAATTTATTTGTCCACCGAGGCAGCTGGCCTCTGAGCCTATAATTGAATATTGTGTTACAGTATATTGAAAGAAGCTTCATTCGTTTTGAATTATCTGTAGAGTACGTTAAACGTAAGGTACAAAATTTCACCAGGAGACAAGGACATCTGTTCCATTTCTATTATTATATTTGCCATTGATTCATTCTGCACACATGAGTTATACTGCAATATACTGCCATTTTAAAATAGACCTCAAATAAATATCCTTTAATTCATCAAAGATCAGCTTAAATTTGAATTTTTCTCACCTTTTTGAGGACATATAAACTCTAATGAGTCTGGAAATATTCTGCATCTTTTATTTGTCAAAAGAACATGAAACCCCCCCTTTTTTTTTAAAAAAAACATTCAGATTTCTGGCTCTTTTTTGCTGTGATAATGACAAACTGTGGATTTGAGAACCAGATCATTGGGAAACACGCTGTCAAAGATTCTGATGGTATTTTACCGACTCTGAAAAATCAGACTTGTACTGCTTACTGATGATGTTACAAGTTATTTCTTCCACTTTTTTAACAAGCTCACACAGAGTTGGTTATGAACTGTGTGATGTTTGTTCATTTACAACTTCCAGTAGTTGGAGGAACCCATGCTGTGCATCAAGTTAAGGTTAATGACTCCACACACTGGTGGAACTGGCTTCATCTGGTTTGATAACATTTACCACAACCTCTACTGGATGATACATTGCATTCTTGTTTGTTCAGTACTGATACCGACTCTCAGGGAATTTGCAATTTGTCAAGTTTGCTTGTCAAGTGACCAAGCATTTGTGCATTTCCTGCAAAAGGCTGAGTCATGTTCAGATGATTTGTTGGAAAAACAGTGGAAATCAAAAGGTGGTAAAAACACAGTTATCAGAGAAATAATACAATTAAAAAACTAAACATAAATATACATCTTCTAATGTTTTCTGTCTGTATTTTAATGGACTGAACATATTTTCAACATCTTGATGAAATAATATGCTTTTGAAACGTATGTTGAACATGACAGATATATTATTATTCTTATGATTGTTAATGTTACGTTACATAATTATCAATGTAGATTGTCATACACATATGGTAATTAGTGTCATTAGTTATTCAATATAACATAAACCTTTTGATATCTATTGATTTTTAGCTTATTGACACATTTTTGCCAACAACCACATTAATGCACAAAGCAAAGCGAACATGCAACACATTAAGTACGTGTGCTAGTGTTTTTCTGATGGGACGCACATTTATTACTGACTTCCTGCTGCCACAGGACTCTGCAATAAAGTGTTTTAGACGACAAGTGACAGACCTTTTAATTTAAGACCTGCTGAGTTGTTCAGCACCTCAGTTCTGCATTTGTCCCACATTATACAAAGGTTCAGAGATCTAACTCGCATAACATCCATTGAGAGCAGTAACGTGGAGAAATTACCTCAAACAGAGACATCAAATGTGTTCATGCAACAATATATTTCAAAAATAACTACACAATAAATGTATTATTGTTTCTTTGTCATCGGCCCAAGTGGCTTCTCTCCATGTGAACAGCTGATCTCCTGAGCATCAACTCAGCCAACAAAGAGAAAATGAGAGAGAGAAAAAAAAACAGACATGAGTTGAAGAGTCTCACTGAAGCCAAACTAATAGGATCCCATATTCCTGAGTGCACAGGTGTAATTCATTCATGTCCCCATGCACAAATGTCAAAAATACCTCCACCCCTCGTTGTAAACAAACATGCTGCATACATTTCACATGTCGTGGTTTCTAATAAACCATCCGGGACTCTTCTCACTCCAGCTGGGTGTTCTGGCTGACTGACATGTCTTTGCATTGTTAATGATAGTAGTCACACCCCTACATGGTGGCCACATCATGATCCAATTACAGAACTTCCCTTCTGTGATAATATGACGAATCCATAAGACCTAATGAATCAGTATGTAGCTTGTTTATAGTGAAGCAGGGCTGTGCTGTAAGAAACAAAATAATATCTGACATGTTTGATTAATTCAAAGCAAAGACAAACATACGAATCGCAGATTGCAAGAATTTTAAAATCGATAGTTTCAATCTACTTTTATTTCATATTCTGGTGTGATTAAATGGAGCTTTTTTTAAAAAATATTTTATTGCAGCTGGAACGGACATTCAGACTGAACAATCAGACTAAAACTGAGACTGAGACTAAAATCCTGGGCTCTGGCAGGATAATTCACTGATCTGCAGAATGTGACTGACTGACAGTTTGAGCACCTGTAAAACCTATGGTATTACAGTTCAACCACATCACACATCTTCTTTCTCCATATACCAATGTTACCAGAGATTTGCTGGTCTAAAACTTAATGGGAGGTAGGGTAGTGCTAGGGTAGGGTAGTACTTATTTAGTTTATCCTATTTTATTTTAATTGAAATGTGCAACATGTACATGTTCAAACCTAAAGCAGGAACAAAACCAATCCCTAGTCACCCATTCTAGTTTCTTTGCAGCTCAGTGACCTGCCATTACACCAACATTTGTTTAAACATTAAGAGCCTGTAGGGCCTTTTTCATTCCACTTTTTCAATTAGACCTGAATAAAGGACACGTAAGCCCTGGTGTATTATACATGCAATATTGTATCTATGTTGCCATTTAACATGTTGTCATGACGGGTGATGGATGTGGTTATACAAAAGGTGAAACAACATTATTTATACTAGTGGTGAGTAAAATGAATTGCATTTAAACTTCAAAATTATTCCAGACTAGAGACCAGAATTTGAGACAGATGTGGTATTTTATGCACTTGGGAAGTTTTATTTGAGAAATTTGACAAATAATGTCCTTTTCATTGACCGGGTCTTTTATTCATGCTGTCTGACATTGCAGGAAGCAGGCTGCATCTGTGTAACAGTATGTAAACAAATATGTCTGTATTTGTTTGTATTTCAGATATCCATCTCAATGATCATATCATAAGCTTTCACATTAAAATTCATCAAAACTGAAAAGAACACAATCACAGTCCTTTGTGACATGCATTGTTGCCAATGTTCATATTCCCATAGCAGACCTGCAATCTGTCCCTTTTCCTTATTTGCATAAAATGAAAGTTTCCTGTCAAATAGGTTGGGAAAAAAAAAAAAAAAAAAAGATTGGGACACTTTTTCATGTCTACACAGTTGATGGAAAATTATCAAGTTCATTACAATTATTCCCCTGAAAGAAAGAAATGAACTATCTCACAGAAAAGACTGTTTTTTTTTTCTTTTTCTTTTTTTCTTTTACACAGGCTCACGAAATAAAACCGTACATCCTGTACAATGGTTGGAAGTGTAGTGAAGATAATAATTAGATAATATAACCTGTCCAACTGAATGTCTTTGAAGATGTTTTACTCCCAGCCAGGTAGAAACTGGCATTAGAATCAGCCTTTTTATATCATGCTGCATTAGTTGATTAAAAACAGGTATGTTCATGTTAATGAACTTGGTTGTTGTTGATTAAACCAATCAAAATGAAGTTAAATAACTGACTTCAGTTCTGCTCTGATGCACACTGACCACCAACATCTTGTATCCGTACAGTTATTAAGACAGATCACCAAAACATTGCATTAGTTTGTCTTCCTACCAGTAGTTTCCAGTAGCTACCAGTCTGCTAATAAAAGGTTGTTTATTTTCAGACAAAAATAAATAAAAGAAAAATAAACCCAAGAAAATGACCAAAGATTAAAGTTTTACAATGTGACCCAAGAGGTTTTGAACTAATGAGAAAATGCATTGAAACATGATGACCCTTCTCTATTGTAACTTTCAGGTTTTATGTTGGGATACTGGACTTTTGACTGCTCTGAAAGTTTTAGATTGCAGCTACATCTTGACAACTCATGAAGAGTGAATTGCTCTCTTCTGACTAAAATACATATTTGGCCGGGGAATCTTTATTGAGTTATTGACCTTGGAAAACGTTCAGCTATCTCTGCCTTTAGGGTGTTAATACTTGGAAACATGTCAATACATGGGTGTATTCTTACTGACACAATACATTCAGGATTTATCCAACATCCGAATCTCTTGAGTAATGAAAGTCACACAAATCAAACTAAGTTGGAAAAGTCTCTGCGGATGTAGCAAAAAAATAGAAAACAACAAGCCAGAGAGAGCAGTTTGAGAGCCAAAGTAACTGTGAAAAACACAGAAATCTACTGTAGATAACAAAAGTTTCATTGTGTCTGAAACTACATTTTGGGTTTTATCAAAATTGCAAATCTATCATATCATGTTAACTGTGGGAAATGCTTTAGAGTAACAAAAACTTGGCCTTAAAGGACAAAACACGACAATTTGATAAAACATAAAAAAGTCTGACTTTCATCAAATGTGAATGTTTCCTTTAAACTTAGCATCACATATTTTCACATAATTCGCTTCAAGGTTTGGACTTTTCCCATTTGTTCACTCACTGATTGTAGAGACAGGAGAAGAAAAGGGTCTATTTGTTAGTCCGGCTATTGCAACATGTAACATACAGTACATTGCAAATCTATCACATTCACTCTACTGTATTCAGCGCAAAAACCACTTGTATCAGGAGACAAGTCAGTAGACATGTGTGTCATGTGCCAAACAATCTCCTAAAGGTCTGCAGGCTATGTAAATTAGCTCATTGTTCAGAGTTTTCCACTTTCTTTTTGTTGCACTTTCCTTGTTTTTCATTTTCTATGTAATAATTATGTTATATTTTTAAGTTCTTTGGGTTCTTACATTAAGCTGATGTGTAAATTTAAGTTATAATGCTTTATATTATTTATTTTTGAACAAAAATCTTGATCATTTGTTTAAAAACTACGGGAAACTGTGGGAAACCACATTAGCGCGTATCCTAATGGTTGGATGTTGTAATTTTCAAGTTGCATATTTATTATCACCCTCGAAGTCATCGTGAGCGTGAAGAATCAATTTTCTGTGAGAAGAGCACAAAGTGCTTCTTTGATATCTGGTGTAATTACTGTAAATAATTATTATGATTAATAAAGGTGACCTTTCTGTTGCTCTGATTACAGACACTTAATTCACAAAAAAAAAAAAAAAACTTGAACCCATTAATTTTACTTCACACAATTTGAAAAATCAGTTACTCCGTTTTTTTTCTGGTTCAAACAACGGGATCTTTAATTTTTGGTATGATTAATTAAGAGCAGATTTCAATTAATGGTCCAATAGTATCGAATGACCAGAGGGTAGTGTTATACAAAGCTTAGCATGGATATTATTATATTTGTCTTTTAACCTTGTAATGTAAGGCAAGGTTTAAAAAAAGTCATAGGGACACAGTAATGTCTGTCTGATAGCCAGAGGATGTTAACAGTAATTAAAAAATAAAAATGAACAAAAGTCAAGTGTGTGCATTGATGTAATGCTCAGGCTGTTTTCTAACTGATTCGTACATAGTTTTTGGATGCCACAGTGTGTAACAACAGTCCCTGCATGCTCCACGCAACATAAGTTCACTCTGTGAGTGTGAATGTGTCTATTTGTGTGTGTGTGTTCGTTCCTTGCTGTGCAACCTTGTGCACCATTTGATGTCTTCGTCTACTCGCACCACTGTGGCTCAGTGAGTTATTTTGCCTCCCGTTACTGATCTCTTCATATGACTTTTACGGTGCATAGACATCGTTTCTGCTAACTCGCAGCAGCAGGTGTGTTACGTGAGCGGAGTTTGATGTTTTCACCCCGACCATTCACACTTGGAACTCTGAACAGGAGAGGCCAATTCCACAGTTTGTTATATTACCTTGAAGTCAGTAAAAAAAGCAAAGTTGTGTATTGTGTAATAAATATAAAGATGTTAAACTGATGGTTATCATCATATTCTATGTGAGGAGAAACAGGAAAAAATGGTTATACTAATTATCTTCATGTTGTGATGAATTTGACCCGGAATAGATGTGATCTTAAGTGGTTTTCACTGTAATTTCACCCGGATGCCATTTGTAGAGTTGCATTCTTTTGTTCACATGAAAAAGGGACAGAAATAGTTTTGTCAGGACTGAACAGAGAAAGAGAGAGCGAGAACGCGATCAAACCCTGGGTCTTTTCTCAGCTCCACAAAGCTGCCCAAGCATTGCTTGAACTCGAGCGTGAATGTCCAATTATCAGTTTCAGAAATAATCCCTCCAGTGCGTCATCAGACAGGTATGTGGGAAAGAGTTTTGTGAAGCTATCTGACAATCTCTCAGGCAGATTCATACTGGCAGATTTAGGCCTGTTTAATTAGACCATTTAAACATCAATAATATCTAATGGAGAAAAATAAATTACTCTCAAATCTCTGTATCAGATTCGTGTAACAGTGATCCTGAGAGGTGACTGGTCACCTTCAAGCCTGACCAGTAAATTGTGCTGGACTGGCACATAACCACATCTCTGACCTTGTCAGCCTCGATGATCCAGATCGCCTTACAGGCAGTAAGTTAGTGCTCCAAATCCCAGGTTGAAGACAGTCACATTTCATACACTGTTATGTTGTTGTACTTGATCCAAACATAAACAGCTGCTTTAACCCTGGTTAATGTGATGACTTCCCTCTTGAACGGTGAAAGCAGTGATCCAGATTGTGTGATTGATACGCTCTTGGCCTGAGGTAGAAGCAGATGAGTTATACGACTCTCGTTTTACGCACATGCACTCCAACTCTTTGAGTGATTATTCAGGAAGTTAATAAATTTTGTTCTAGTTCTGTTTCGGATAATTTAAAATTGCAAGTCAGCACTGTCTGACAAAATGGACAACATAGGCCTCGGTGCAATCATCCACTACCTCGGCCTCAAGGACGCATCGTCCAAGGAGGACAAGCTGGCGACACTCAGGGAGGGTGGAGGTGTGGACGGGAACTGGGGCTGCTCAATTTAAATGTGCCTGGTTGATGACCCCCCCCCACCCCACCCTCCCACACGCAGTCAAGGAAGGCTGTTTACTGCCACCACACCAGAGACCACTGACCATGACAAAATCCACTGACAAGTGATGATACATTGCCACAGAGCTGAGTTATCCACAATGAATTCAACGTGATCCATAACTCTCCAGCGAATTTACAGCCAAGGAGTTTTGGGAGTTACTACCAAAAAAAATGAAAAAAATAATTCAGGATAGGCAGATACTGTTAATTTTGTTTTCATTCACCCTAATAATGAAAAAAAAAAAAGGAACTCAAATTCTCTGCAGAATGACTCAAAGGGTTAAACTGTACACAAATGTAATGTGAGCTGTGTAACTCATCTCCCAGAACATATGTGCTTTATTTATTTTACTTTATTTGTTTTTTAAGTGTGTCTCCATATTGTGTTAAGGCCAACTGATGCCACAGGGGAGGGAGAAATGTTCGTCTTCCTCTTTCAGTCTGACACCAACCGCTGATGTTTATCTTTGATGTTTGATATATTTTTTTTTATGTCTGTCCTGATCTCTGTCTGCTTTGCTCTGTCAAAAACATCAATCACATCTTGTACTTCTGTTTCTTTCCATTTCTGACGAAATATTGCGATGAAAGTTTAAAGACAAAGACACAGGTGCACAGTGTCAAACAAAAAGAAATGATTTAGAAATGTTTAGCCTGGGATGTTTTTGTTATGTTCTTCCATCATCTAGTACAAGTCAGCACTTCTCTATGTCACAACATGTACTTGAGATTTAATTTGGTGTGTATTCTTCAATATTCATTACCTGAACAAGATACAACAGAATAAGCTTCTCTGCTTCGTCCCCGTGTCCTCAGCCAATTATGATAATATGTATGATAATATAATTCTGCGCTGTGTTTGTAAGCCTGAGCAGACTGTGAGAGTGGACAAACAATCCTTTAAACATGTTTTAGTTCTGTGTTTCCCCTCTGTTTTTCTGTTTGTGGATAATTAGCTTGCTATTAAGGTCAAACCAAACAACGATCAACATTATCAGAAATGTAAATGAGACAGGAAAAAAGGAAAAAAAAATTCAAATCCAAATCTTTTTTAAATAAATTTCAAACAGAGGAATTACTGCAACAAAACATCAACACTGTACTCTCTAGATTAAAGTGCTCAGTCAATATTTCTGTTCATATTCAGGTCTAGTTTGATTTGTTGCTTCTCACTGTTTGTTGTGATTTTCTGCACATGAGAAGCCCCCGACTAAATACTTGTGCCTGATTCATTAAACATTCAGAAACATCTGTTTCAATCATATCCATGTTGATGTTGATGAATCCAAATCATTGATTAATGACAAGCATGATAACAAGACCCTAATTACCACGAATTAACATATCCTAATGACACAGGATGAGAAATGTCAGAATATTAGTCAGTGGAGAACCTCGACATTTATAATAACAGGAACCATCACGACACCGATGAAAGCAACAAATAAGAGCTTCAGTAAATCTGAATTTAACATAACAGACAGACAGATAGATAGATCAACAGATCGATAGATAGATACATATATGACATTTGTCTTTAAATATATAAAGTAATATGAACAAGAACACACTGTATTAATTTTCAAGACTGATGAAAGAAGAGATTACAGTGAGTTACTGTAGTTAGTGGAGCAGAGGCGAGTCTGGACATAACGTCATGACTTCAACTCGCTGTTACTGCCTGAGAAAAGGACCTATGACACATACACATTACAGAGGTGGTGAAATCACACTATATTCTTTCAGCGCACCAAGTAAACATGTTATCTTGCCTTTCCAATAAAGTACATAACAGCAATGCAGAGCTAAAGGCCACGGGAGATGAGACCTGTGTGTTCTCGCAGGCCGATACTGGAAGCATTGCAGTGTCTGGCGGAGGTCCAGACGGTAACAATGACATCACACCCAGCGGTAAAACTGATGGACTCGAGGGAACAAACCCAGTCAGATTGTGGGCTCAGAGAAAGGAAAGTGAGTCTCCCCATTGTCTGTCTTCCCTCTGAGTCCAGATCTACTGGGACAGATATAAAGTCCTGAGTTACAGAGTAAAACACCTCTAAAATTGCCTGTTGTTTTATGTGTGTGTATATATATATATATATATATATGTGTGTGTGTGTGTGTGTGTGTTTTATTTTAGAAAAGGTGTGATGTTAAACTTTAACGATGAAAATCTTAATGAGCTGATAAAAGTGCTTCATACACTCATGGTTGATGAGGTTAAAATTTGTCCTCAGAGTAGCGACACTCCTGCAGGAGAGACTGGACACTACAGTGACATGATAGGTCAACTGGACCGTGGCCGCATGATTAGAATGATTAGCACTTAAGTGGCAGAAGTGGGATGTTAAATTAAGGTTAATATTGGTGTAAAAACAAGAATGCACTTTTTATTTTTTATTTATGCATCATTTATTATTAAGATCAAGATTACCACAGATGACCACAGATAAAGATGTAAATAAGCTTTAAAAAAATAATCTTGGGCAATAAATTTACTGTACATTTTCTCTGTTTAATAAACAATACAATTATACATACAGTGATTGTGACTTAGAAGTTAATGCCTGATGTCAAATACAATTTTAATCTTTATAGCTTATCTCTATTAAGCCCTGCTAAATATGTTCTCCTACTGTGACCTACAGCAACACAATATCACAACGTTTACAAGCTGTTTTTTTATTTGTATGTTTGTTTCCTAAAATAGTAAATGAATTCATGACAGAATTGAAATGCAAACTGAATTATTCTGGCTGGACATGACCAGATTACCGCAATTATGTGCACTTTTCTGTTACGTTTTCTGTCTAAATAAATAAATTGTTTTCCTTTATTCAGTCAGAGTTTTTATTGGCATTTCCCAACTGTTAAAGGGAAATGGTAAAAAGATGACATTTGAAGGCAGTCCAAATTTGCTTTGCTACTACTTCAATATTTCTTTCTTTGGATGCACGGAGAGTTTTAATTTAATAGTTCACATGAAAAATAGACACACATAGAGTCGATTTTGATTAAATGGCGGGTCAGTCGGACCATGATTGTTCATCAATCATAATCAAATTCACTTTAAACTATGAGTGAGAGTAAACAGATGAGTGAATACATGAATACAAAGAGACTCGCTCCCCCGGCAATATCTCTACTTTGATGACAAAGCATTTCAAACTGATGACACCGTGTTGCTGATGATGCCCCATGGAGCTGGCGACCAGGTGGTAAAATCCATTCTCTCCACATACATGATGCATATCACACTGGATGTGACAGCATCAATGCAAGGGGCTTGTAATTAAAGCCCCATGTTGTAGGATAAAGAAGAACAGGAGGCTGGGTTCTCACAGACCATCAATCACACAGTGGCAGCTCATTTAAAACATCTTTAAAATTAAAGTTGCACCAGCCACTGCCTTTTACAAAGAGCAATTGTTTTCTGACAGCTAAGTGAATCTCTGCTGAAATCTCTGGGAGAAAAGGTTGAATGTAGAAGACTTTTATGCAGAGAGAGCTGACAGACTGAATTGAGGAGGAGCCTGTTCTCTGTTCGCAAAGAAATAACTTTGGCTGTACTTGATCCTCTCTGATAGCAGCAGAGAGGGGGGTCACATATTTGCCTTGGATAATGGGTTTTTAGACATAATGGCAGTCAGCCAGCTAGCCAAAACAGAGAAATTTTGCAATTCAGCATCTGTTGTATTAAAAGATGCTTGATGGTGTCCAAACGTACCATCTGGCTCTGTAAATAAAGGATGAGTGGATATCTATGCCAGGTTCTTCTTCAGATTTGTAAGTTGGTTCAGAGGTAATTTGTTGCCAATAAATTGTAATGAAGTAGTCACATGTAGGTTTTGATGAATATATCAGTCATATATCAGAAAAAAAGTAGGTCAGCATTAAAATAATTTAACGCTCTTAAAATATTTTTTACGGAGAGGTTAGATGAAAATGGAGAGAGAAATTCCTCACCCTTATTCCCTTATTAGAAGACGGTGGTGGCCCTTCATAGTCTAGTTTGCTCCACCATCATTTCAAATTTGGGTGATAATTTCCCTCAACGCATTACGTCACTTGGTAGCAGCAATGCTAATGTAATGATAATGCATTAGAGCACATGTGAAACACCGCTCTTGATGATGACCTACCCCCCCCCCACCACCACCACCACCACCACCACCACCATGCTTAATGGCAATTAACCTAGATTAATGAATGTCAAAATGTGAGATTAATTAGTTTTTTATATTTTTTATATTATATATATATATACAGATAACTACATTACTAACATTGTGTAGTCAATAAATATGTAAAACAGCAGAATCCACTGGGTGGAAATCATTTGTTCAATGTTTTTGAAGAATGAATTCAAAGCAAAACAAGTGTCACTACATTGGTTAAGTGATCCTGTCTACCCTTAAAAAAAAATCTGGGAAAATGCATCACGATTCGTCTTTGAAGATGCTCTTTAAACATTAAATTGGCTCATATATCCCCACGAACAGCGCACATAAAGATTCACACTGCGGTGTAATCACTGTAGAGCCACACACACATTGTCACTTCTCACATGAAAAAGTGTTGTCATTAAAGCCTGATGCCTTGTACTGTGAATTTATGTCACACCATGTGACTGTAACACTCTCATAGTTGGAGAAGAAATAGTGAACGTCTAAGTGAAAGGACAAATCACTGAAATACATTAATAATAACAAAAAAAACTGTTTGGCTTGACTACTGTGGCTTGTCTCTGCATTGTTGTGAAAGATGCAGAGAAGCTACATGATACAAATAACTATAACTGTATGTTTGACAGTTTTTCTGCAGGCAGGTGATGATTGGTAACTTCAGTCTCACTGCAAACACCAGAGGAACATAACAAGACAAATCCTGCATTATATTCTGCTCCTTTCTCAGGTTTTACTGAGAATGACATTTACTGTATTTCTATAAAAGTCAAAAATTCAAGACTAGCTACTTATTTATACAGTAATACAATATTAACCTTTGTTTAGATTTGATAAATTAGACTTTTGCTTATTCGCTTCAGTTTGTTGTTTGTTTTTATCACATACAGATCAATTTTATTTATTGGAATAAATACTAAATATAATGTATGTTCACCACCAGTTGATCACTATTTAGCTCATGTACGTTTGATATTTGTCAGAAAATGTGAGATATTGTATGTTCTAGCATTAGATGACTCAATAGCTTTGCAACAAAAAATGTGTTTTATATGATATTATGGTGAAGTAAAAGCTTTTCTTTTGACAACCTTCCCCTTTACAAATAAATATTCCTATTTCGCTGATGTTACATGTTTTTGTAGGGCACATGTTGAAATGTGTAATCAAACTTTATTTTCACTTTTTACTTCTACTTCACCACATTACAGTACGAAATGGCAAAATAAGTCGCCCAAAAATATAATGATAATAATAAGAATAACAACACGTTTTGCAGAGAGGCTAATAAATGGATCAATAATGTTGACATAGCATAATAGTGACCATTTTGACTACATTTGACAATACTTTATTTTCTATGTCAAGAGTTATGTATTTTGATTTGGTAAGATTTTTAAAAGAAAACTTTTCCTTTTTAGTTTCAAGACTTTTATGATTTTATAGTTTTTAACTTGGCGTTAGTAAATGACCCAAACCACCATCCAAAGTTCACCTTCATGAATTGTTAAACCGAGTCTTTTCAATTTGGAAATTGTTCCAATTCAGGGCCAGTGCTCTGTACCCAAACCTATAGTGTGGTGGCGACTGTGGCATAAGAAGCAGCAGGATGATAAAAGAACAACTAAATCATTTAAAGACAGCAGTGATTTGTGATCGCCTCCAGTGTGGATAAGACAGGGCAATGATAGTTTAAGACTTGCTGAATGATGGTGTGAACCAGGAGGGAGTTGCCTTTTAAATAAAGGATGGTGGTAAAATATATCAGAGGACTGAAGCCAAAAGGCACAGTTTAAGCATCATAATGAAATAAGGAGAGGACAGAGAATGAAGCAGCCTCCCTGACTGATCTCACTCTGAACCCAAATGAAAGCTGACAATATCCTTACGGCCATCACATGCAGTAGTTATCTGGTGCTACTAAATACAAAGAAAGAGGTATTTATTACTGTTTGAACTAGTCTGACATGTGACCATGACTATATTTTCAGGGACAAACTCTTGGCACTTTTTTAATTCACTTGCATTTCTTTCTTTACACCGTTGCAGCAGCATCACTGTCTGACTCAAGATCCCCAATCCATGTTCCAGATCATCAACATTTTTAAATGGTCTCACGCAAAGATGTAAAAATATTGGCCATAAAATGTGCATTATCAGAAAACACATACAGAGAGGGCAACACACAGAATGATGGATGTCACTGTAAGTGGTTTGGACGGCCGTGACCAGTCTAGATAGTCTGCTGGTCTGGATTTTTCCACCTGATCTGTGTCAAACCAACAAATATCGGCTCTTCTAGACACATTCATCACTCCCACCACCCACTGGCAGCCAGCGTGACAAGGGTGGACGCAGGAGAGAACTGGCTACATGGACCTTTCAATGTAAAGCAACGAGTGGTGAAGTCTGTGGACACGAGAACATGACGACCAGGTGGTGGTGTCATAGGTTTCTGCCCTTGCTAACATCCAGGAACAGCAATAATGACCTGTCTTTATTAAAATGCTTTAAATAGAAGTTTGGAGTTAATGATGATGTATATGATGTAAAATTCACTAAGTTAGATATCTTTAGCTCAGTGGACGGCTTAAGTTTATAGCAGTAATCAAATGCAGCAATATTGATTTTTGTCAACTATGTGTTATGTTTAGTTAAGGCAACAAAACTATTCTGCTAAGTGTGGGGAAATTCAATTTGATGAGAAAAAAAAAAAAAAAAAAATCCTGTCAGGCGAACCATCCATCCAGACCTCTGTTCTGCTTATTAGGCAAATGGGAATTTGTCTTTTCAAGCACGAAAAAGACCAATGTTGGTGTTTGTCTGTTGTGGAGTCTCTTATTTGTTGATCTCAAGTCTCCCAGACGTAACATTTTAGTTGCACTGTGCACAAGGACAAAAAGATGACAGGATTTTCGTACCTTCAGAAAAAGTGAGGTTAAAGGAGGTTATTTTCTGCCCTTGGAGCAAAATTTGAAATGCCATATATTTAAATTTTGTAACTCCCACACAAGGACATCTGTTTTCTCTCAGGAGAATCCAGACTTGACGGATCTCTATTGCAAAAGTAATAGCACCATAATTTTTAACAAGAAAGAGAGGAAAGGGATCTGATAGACTGAGGCTGAGACCCTAACACACCCACTGATAATGTGTTCTTCATAATCTCAGCCCAGTGAAGTGCAGGTGAGATGTGCACCTTGATCCTCAGCACTAACAACCATAATCAGCCTGTCTTGTCTTGTGTGACAGTGAGTCACTCGATGTGCTTCACATCATCTCCATCTGATTTACCAGAACAAGACCAAGACCTGATGTTTTACAACTTCCACTCTTAAAAAATACATTTACATTTTCAAGACAAAGTGCTAAAGAGGCAGTTTAGTCAAATCTATGTGGAGTGTTTGTGTCATAGCACATTCACACTCATGTGAGATTTAAAATCTCACATATTTTTGACAAACACACAAAAAGTGCATTTGTCAGTGCATTTTGTTACATGCAGAGGTACAAGCTTGAGACCATATTTAAAAAGGCTGAGGTGCAATAATTTATGTTCAAATTATCATGACAAATAAAAAAAGAAAAGCAAATACGCTGATTTATTAGTGTTTGTGATGTGCGTGTTGTGAAAAGTAGGTCTAGCGTCCCCATCCACCACCCTCTTTCACTAAGTGTGTCGATACAAACAATAATGATGTTAATTGTTTTGTTCTACTTTGTGAATAGAGTCGTGTCTCTCGAATAAATACAAGGTGCATGTTGAACTAACTTTGTTACCAGAGGTTGAGCAATACCGACTAAAAATAAGGCCCTCTGGGAAAATTTCCCTTCAGAACCACCTATAGCATCTACCCAAGAATATACTTTGAGGAGCTCTTGTCATTATCTCAAAGCACTAAAATAATTGTCCTTGAGGAAATTAATTACCTTTGTGCACTGTTGCACTGTGTGCGGAAAGTGATTTAGAGTTAATGAAAGTTGAAACACTGTCATCTCTTCCACTGTCCCTCATTTTTCAGGCTAATAAAGTCAGCTGAACTGAGTGGGTCACTGAGAGTTGTTCCAAACATAGCATGTTTGTGCACAAGAGAATTTAACACATTCCTTCTTTTGTTGCTTTTTCTTTACAAAATGAAAAAAAGAAAAATAATAATTATAACAAAGGACTCGCAAAGATAATTCTGAAGTATAAAATCGTCTCAATCATGGAGACGTTTTGCTTTATATTTGCAAAACAAGCTGCAGTTTCCACTACAATGAAAATTAGTAATGTGAGGAGATCAATCAGTGGTGGCTAATTGCATTACACTTCAGAGATTAAGATAAGATTGTGAAGAATGTGACAATCCATATTGTTATCAGAGGTAACTCCCAAAGCAATTAAAAATCAGACCATTGTTGAATCTAAAAGCTTATGTTGAACTCTGAGATTCAGTGTCAGTCAGCACATAAACTCTCCAGGGAAAGTTAAGGCCAGTTTGATGCTGAAATTAGGAGAAGATATTTACTGGCTGATAAGCTTCAGTCCCACCAAATTGCTTCAAAACTGCACCAACCTCCATTAAGACAATAAAGAATAGACCGGCACATAATCCCATGCGTCTATCACCGAAACAATCAAGCACATCAGGACACTTCAGACAAAACAAGTTGAAAAGAATAGGTCTCTATTTTTAACAGCACTCTAAACTGTCCAAATAAATTGAACTGCGTCAAGAAATTTTATCCAACTTGGGAGAAAACAGGCTTATAGACACCGTCCTTTTCCCCTCCTAATGTACTGAGCGCCTGCATTGCACCCATAGCTATTGCAGTTTGATCCTATTATTTGTTGTGAATAGGGTCCATCAGCCCAGGGCTCAAGAATGGAGGGGTGAAATCCTCCACTTTCAGAAACTGTTATGTCTGGAGTATGAGAGGAAATGAAGGTGAGGTATGGCCAAAGTAGCTGCAAGCGAGCAGTGACTGCCAGACGTAAACTAATTAGCATGGAGTGTGTTGAATGGGACAATATTCAATGTTTCCTCTAGGTTGACAGCTTTAAGGGAGCAGGTGGTTGAGGGGACACAGGGGTCATTGGCAACAATAATATCAATATTATCATCAACTGGCTGTGATGATAATAATATTCATTTGGAAATTAAATATAATTTAACTGGAGGCGGATGAGCAAATGGAGAAATCTAAACAGATTGCTGTATTCAGGCACCAGGTGAGATGGAGATGAAATTCTTACACTTCGACACTGCACTGAGTCGATTGTACTTATCACCATGCTGTCACAGTAATGAGGTTTGTGGGCTGCACAAAGTGATTGGCAAAGTTTTTTGGTCTTTAGTCTTGCCTCTCAGGCAGCGTGGAGTTTGCTTTGTATTACTCCTGGAGGCTGTTGTGGCCACATATCATTGATATTTTCACAGAGCTGGATATGGCATTGCAGCGCCACTGACCCTTGTTACCCTGATTTTCTTCAGTTTTTCCCCAGTGGCAAACCATAGTATTAAAACAAAAATCCCCTTATGGCCCAAATAGCATTTCTCTACAGCCTGCTTTTGTATTTCTTAATTATTACTTTGTATTATGATTAGTTTTTTCCCTAAAGGGTATAGTATTTAAAAAAAAAAAAAAAAAACAACACTGTGCATGTGCATAAATGTGTTTTATTTACAGTAAATGTTGCATGATTATTTGAAATGATGTTAGTGCATTCATAAAGCAGCAATTCATATAACATTTATTTTTTGTAATTACTGAAATTATTAAGAACAATGATAATTGTCATCATAACTTCCTAATATTTATATGCCTGATAAATATAAAAATGGCACCCTTTACTTACAACCCTCCCCTCCCCCAGCTACATCCTGGTGTTAAGAACATTGCTGCCCTGAGCAGGTCATGAAATTAAGTGCAGAAAATGAAGCCAGAGCCCATTTGGTGAGAGAGTGGGCAGGATAATCTCCTGTATAAACATTTAATTAAGCAGTCATTTCGGTGTCTCTCAATTAGTTGCCTAGCTGCAAGCGACCAGCTACCTTCAGTCATATGTCTGATGTTGTCAAATGTTTTTTTTTATTTAAAAAAAAAAAAAATTTTTTATTTTGTTTTTCCACATTGTGTTTTCTCCATTATTCAATTTAAATTCCACTATTCAAATTTCAATTAACATGCTTTCTGATGCATGAAATGTAATCTGTAATTTATCTCAAAGTCCAAGTTTATATTTCAAAACAAATCTTGATCGACCTTTTCACTAGACTGCGCTGCATTTTCACCCACATTCAAGCCATGGTGCTGGCACAAAGTTTGATGCGATGAAAGAATCCAAAAGGCCAAATCATGTTTAAGTGGCATTTTGATGACATTTCTTTGGCCTGTTTAACCTTTGGTGAGCTTCATTTTTCTTGTGCATTACATCTAATCCATGCAGACCAATTTCTCATTCCCTACACCACCAAACAATTTTTTATGACGTCTCACCAAGCTCCAGGATAACTGGAATCACAAAAGCATCAATACTGCTGCAAAGCAGAGAAAAGCAGAATGAGAATGTGCTCAAATCGTTGATTTAGAGGCAAAAATAAAAAAACACAAGAGTAAAATGTTTCGAAATGTTGCATGTAAGTACACAGAGAGTGCATGTATGCAGAGGATGGTGATTTTCCTGCTTATACAAAGGTACAGGCTGTAAACATCCTGTAAACCTGCTAACCCCGTGAAGAAAACAGAGGGATAATCTTTCTGGGAGCATCTTTGATTTGGCTCAGCCCAGCAGTTGTTAGCCTGCTCTCTGAAGGTGCATCATTTTCTGGTTTGGACATTCAAGTATGAATTATTTGGGGTTTGGGATAAAGTGGAAAGTACCAAAAAGACAAATGTGCTAATGTCCAGTGAAAGAATGGTCTAATGAGCTCAATGTGTCCACAAATGAACAAGATCGCCTGAGAGGGCTGTTAATCAGATTTGAGAAGTCAGGTCATTGTCATCAGCCAAGTAAAAGGCGCTGAATTCTGGAGATAAGGTTGACAACAACTGCTTCAGGCTTCAAGTGCACAATCTGATGCCAGTTTTTACTTGGCATTGTTTTTTACAGTGTCAAGGATGTTCTGTCATTTGTTCCACCACTTAGGTCCAAAAGCTTTGGATGGATTGCTGTAAAATTCTGGTTATTGATGGTGCTACACAGAATATATGCTTACAGTTTCAAGATGATGCATCCAAGTGGTTAATGTCCTGTCTTTCCATCTAAAGTCAACATGGTTTGCTTTTAATCAAAATCTCTCTAAAGTTATTGAATAGATTGTCATGACATTTGGTGCACCCATTCGTGTCCCCCTAAGGATAAATTCTAACGACTTTGGTGATCCATTAACTTTTAATTAAACTCCATCATCAGGTAAGAACTTCTGAAGTGGCTGACACTTCAAAGTACCTGTGAAGTTAATGACATTTCATCAACCGCTTTTGTGTTTTAGCGAAGGTAAGCATTTACTAAAGCACAAATTGCATAAAGATTAAGTTGTAACTTTAAAGTTGAGAACTTTAAAGAAAAAATCAAAACAAAGCAATCTAAAAACACATTATATATTTATCATTGTTCAAAAATGTAAAAACTTTACGGCTCGGATCTAACAACACACACATCAAATACTTTCACTGGGTTGGACTATAAACCTTCACATTCAGAACAAAAGACGTCGCATAAAACATGAAACTTTTTCCCATTATCGTGTGCCTCAGTGATTGCCTGCTCCAGCGGGGACTCTGTCTCCCTCCGTGAGGTTCAGAGCCTTTTCTTGGCTCAAGCAAATGCTACAAACCATTCTCAGCAGCTAGTTGGCTTGTTTCCGTAGTTAATGAGGCTTGAAGAGTTTTAGGAATAGGAAAAATAGAGCACATTCTCACACCTCACTTTTGCAATGAGAAATGGACACTATCATGATTCTGCACGAGGCAATACTTTGCTTCAGATTTAATGAGATACTGTGCATATTTGGGTATTGAAATAAATGCTGTAAGGCAGAAATATGAAGCAAAAAGAAATTTAAGACCTACATTTAATATTAATAAAGGTCTTTCCCACCTCTGCAGGACTCTCAACGGGATGAGATGGATAGAAAAGTAAAGTAATCAGAGGTTGTATGATAGTGATTCAGCTCTAATCTCTGCTGTAAATCTGTTGTCTTTCTTAATGAACTTATTAGCTATTTTCATATGAGAATATTAGTGGAAATATTTGCCGTAGTTTATAACATGGTCCAATAGAAGAGGGTGGACACATTGACACAATAACATATACTGCAGTTCAGTACAACAACCCACTTCCCCACTCCTCTGCCTAAAAAAAACATCCTCTTGTGTGAATTTGGCAAGTTTTGACAAGAAAATTTTGTAGTTATTCTTTCATGTTCATGGTGGACAAACTCTAACTGTAACAGTGAACAGTGACCTATCAGAGCAAGCTACTTCCTCCAGAACATTATTATTCATCTCATCACTTCGCTCTGTTTCTTCTTTTGCTTCTCGGTCAACAGTTGACAGATTCTCTCTCCGTTCAATAACACAGGCTAAAACTGTTGCCTCTTGTTGCTGCATCTTGTGTCCTGACCTCAACCTGATCTCGTACAAGAAGCAGGACTCACACTGCTGCTTTTATGTTACTTGTCTTTTTTATTGTGAACTGATTTCCCTTTTTGCCCTGTTGATATTTGAAGATTATCCTCCTCGCTGCAGTTATGGAAAATGCTTAAATTGCACAAATGTAACTAAAAACGTTGGGAAACCAAATTTGGCTTAGTATATATAACAAAGCTCAAAGATACAAAACACAGTATCAAGAGAAAGTGACTTGAAGCCAAAACCAGACAAAAATAAATCATTGTGTGGTGTCTGTGTATCTCTGGAAGTCCAGAGAGAGACACATGGTTGGAGAGAAACCAAACGATAAATAATCTGAGCTTGACTGACTGACACACCTATTCTGTTATGAGCTCATGATGTTACTTTTTTCTCTGCTGAATACTTTAACAGATCTCTGTACTAAGCAACATCCAAGAACACAGAACAAGTTGTCAGCACTGAGAGATAAGAAAAACCGGTTGTTTATTTGTAACAGGCTAGAAACTAATTACAATCTATTATTTCATCAATATATCCACAGTACACAGTCAGCAGTTGTATTGTTTTGTTGTTTGAACCCATTTCTTCATGACATAATGTTACTAAGTTCAGACATAAAAGTGTTATTCCTTAAAAATATAAGCAAATTCCTGCAGGAACCAGTGAAGTATTCACAGTACTATTAAACTTCCAACGACCAAGACAGCAAAGCTCTGCCTCTGTCCTCCATTCAGTGACTGCACAACAGTGACAATTGGTGTTTGAAGAATCGCCTTCATGGCTTGTTAAACTTCAGTTTGTGTAGGCATTACAAGCAAAGCTATTACTGCACAAGTGCTGTAACAGGGCAAACACCCACTGGCTTCATCTGATGGAGAATACCTTTAATCACTAAATAAATTCAGCCCAAACTGATTATTGTTTGCTAATTACATAACATTACATGATGATTTGATTACACTGACAGTTATGCTTTAGCAAATTGAACATTGAACATATGCAGATGAGCTAATCTGTTAAATCGTTATCGTTAAACAAGTTATTTCTTAATCTGTTTATTGAGGTACAGTGATTTATTCTGATGTCATGACACAACTGTGACACAAAACCACATGACACAAAAGTCTTTTTCTATCATTTGCATTAATTTCAAGACGGAGTCCATAATTTGGATGGCAAAACTCTTGACTTATGGCACAAAGTGTGTTGGCCTTGTTATTGGTGTGTTATTATATAATAAGTTGGATGTTGGACAATAAACAGTAAATGTGAGCAAATAGCTAGTTTCTCTAAACCATTATTATTCAACATGTCACTCGGGTCTGTTTCTTTTTCTCTTTCAATTTGGTTGACAGTCAACAGATTCTCCTACAGCTGGTGTAAGTGCTGCTGGTGTAATTTTCAGTACAGATGAAAATACTCCTTAATCTGCTCGGAAAGCAGTACATTTTTGTATAGCTCCTCCATTAAAATTATGTTTATTTAATAACGCTAAGGCACCGGACAAATGTGTGAGAGAGTGAGAAATATTGACTAGGTCAGTCACCTAACCTGAGCAACGTGCCTCAATCAGGATATACTTTATTTATTCTATGCATGCCTAAGCAGTTTCTACCCTTTCATGGTGTGTTTGACCCTATATACAATGCTTTATTGGTGATGTAGCCTACTCTTTTAATCTTCATGAGACAATTTTTTTTTTTCATAAACATGTAATGATTTTCCTGAAGTCAGCAGAGACACTCTTCAGTTCAGGTTAGGCGTGAAACCTATGACATTAGAAATTTTGCTTTTAGAATGTTTTTCAGTATTCCCTAATGATGTATACATTAGTATAATTACTACAATGTGGTAAATCAAATACTACACTACGATACCTCACCAGCACTGCTGCCGAGGGCAAAATGCATTGTCCCTGCGACCCAGTGACACTAAATCATTATCCTGCAGTGATGTAATTAATGCTGAGTAGTACAATTAAAAGCATTTACTAAGTTTACCTCTTTCAGATTTGGATACAAACCAGAACTCAGAAGCAAACAATGGTTCCTTTTCTCTGTTCAGTTAATTAAACTGACAGAAGCCACCGTTGCTGAGGGCGTCTCCAAGACGCGTCTTCCAAGATCTTATACAGTTCTGTGTTGAGAGACACCGGTGAAGTCAATTAACATGCCTGAGAAAATCAAAGTGATTTCCTCCCATGGATGATAGTCACACATGTTAAATAGGAAAGAGCAAATTGGGTGCACACACCATTACATTACTGTGACCGCTGCTTACCCGGTGGGTAAGCAGCTTTGTCTCAACCTGGCTGTTGGAGTGCCTCTCTCCATGAAAGCCTCCGTGCAGAGCTTTGTCAGACTAATCCATGCTGCTCAGTTTTTCCTGTGCTTGAGTTGGGATACTGAGAAAAGAATAGAAATGATTTGTGTGTTGTTCCTTTTTGTTGCACCTTTTCTAAATGAAGAAATGCCTTAGCATGAGCTGGACTGCAGCCATGATTGGGCAAAACACAACTGTGATCCAATGTTAACTCGCTCAATGAGGAGGACAATTTTTAAAGCATACTGCAGCTGCAGCTTGCAATCTGCTTACATTTTTATGTACGATGGTTTAATGATAAGTTTAAGACATGATGTAGAGGGAAATGAGTTGCATAGGTCTTGTTACATTTACATGCAGTTCAACTCTTTGATTTATTTTGATGAAACAGTTTCTTTTTTGTTATTTCCATTTCAGATAATTGAAAGTTACAAGTCTGCAGTGCTGGGAAAACTGACAGAAAATGGACAGTATTTACTTGTCTTGGGTTGTTTCTTTGTCTCTGGATTCAGGCTGTGGATCTTAGTCTGAGCAATAGTTATGGATTGCTGATGAATCTCCTGCTGTCCACCTCAAAAATGGCAACAGTGTCCTTGAACTCCAGGACATGACACCTTGGTCATTTGGAGTTCCTAGTGGAGATGCCCAGCCCTGCGACAATATACCATTGTGTTATTCATCAATCTGTCAAGATCATGTCATGGATCTTGTCAATGGTCTCCTGTGTGGTGACAGTGACCAGCTTTCCTTGACGGGGAGGTCATCTTCCAGGGTCTGGTTGCCATGTTTGATTTCAGTTCTCCAGCAAGCTGTAAGAAGGGTCAACATTCCCTTGTGCTGCCACCATCTGTGGGTGATAAGCTCTTGAGGCTGAGGTATTAAATGACTACACAACAGCTGATGTCCACAGTACTGACCAGCAATTTTCAATTACCCGAAACACAAGTGCCACAAAATGTATTAACTTTCTACATAATCACTCAAAGAGTTGAAATGTACGTGCATGTAAAGAGAGATGTACAACTCATCTCCCTCTGTCTTAGACCATGAGCTCATCAGTCACCTCTCAAATGACATGAGTGACTACAACTGCGTTAAGGTATTTGTAGTAAACATGTGAAAGGGAGGTGCATATTGTGTTTTGGGAATGTGGCAACATCAGAGCAAC
This sequence comes from Polydactylus sextarius, assembly GCA_016801845.1. Lineage (NCBI taxonomy): Eukaryota > Metazoa > Chordata > Actinopteri > Polynemidae > Polydactylus > Polydactylus sextarius. The sequence continues at coordinate 20,757,866 of CM028906.1, forward strand.
TGAAGAAATATTTCAGAGAAAGTGGGAAACCAGCAGCAATGGGATTCATGTTTTGATGCTGTAAACTTGTTTTTTGTTTGTTTGTTCTTTATAATTTCAATAAATGTTCAAGTATATTTTGAGATGGAGTATGTTACAGTGCTCTAAAGACATTTAACAATTTTATTTTGAGCAATATCAAACATTAAAAAAAAAATAACATGAAACAAGACAATCTAACAAATCTAACACTATTTATTTAAGGATCATTGGGCTTAATAATTGTTTTGTTTAAAAAGAAGAAAAAACTTCGTATTTGAATTCAAAAATATTTCTTCTTTCATTTTACTATACTGAACAGGAAATGAGCCATGAGCTTAACACACTGTTGGTATGATGCTTGTCATTCCAGACCAACAAAACTAATTTATGCCCCTGAAAATTACTTAACCTTTTAACCTTTTTTTTCTAAGACAAAGTGTGAGTATTTTATCTTTTTTTTTTTTTTTTTTTTAGAAATAATGACCTTGTAATTTAATAATTACACTCTAATAATATCTGAGTACCACACTTCGCCCTACATTCTACATTTTAAGTATTAACCTTTAAAAGTGTCAGATTCATTGTCATATAAGGGATTTTTTTCCTCTCCATTGTCGCCAAGTGCTTGCTCATTGTGGAAATGTTGGGCTTCAAGGTTGGCCTCAAGGTGCCTTGAGATAAATGTTTTTACGATTTGGCACTATATAAATAAAATTGAACTGAATTTCAACCTGTCTTTAATATTAAATATTAGGTTTTTCTAATACCAGATATTTTCATTTCTTCATTTGGTGAACACTCAAGGAAGAGGTAATTCTACAAAGAGGACAAGCCAACCACATTGATGTCATCTAGAATATGCATATCCATGGATAAAGTGTGTGTAGCTCTGCATCCATAAGGTCACATACATTACAGCTTATTATGGCAAACAATCAAATCAACCTTCCTATTGTTTCATAAAAATGCAAAAATTCTCCTATGGATGGTGTAATATACTACAGAGAAAGATTCTCTGACCAATCTCATAATCTTGTTTATAACATCCACACATTAATCACAAAGAAAAATGACACAGAATGAAAAGCAGAATTCATTTAATAGACTGATGATACCCCAGTAGAATAGATGCATACACATTGCAGCAAAAAGTATTTCAAGCAGAGCGAAGAGGGGTTTAATCAGCAATGCAAGAACAATCACTGCCTTTCCTTTTAGCGCTCAAGATGTCAAATCTCTCCTGCTGCAATTTATACGTAGGGCATGACATGCCAATTACTCACTGTCACGACTCAAGTGAATGCTAAACTAAAATTTATGCCAACCTCATGGTCATCACATTCAGTCAATTTTAAGTGATGCATGGGAATCAAAAAGAGATAGAACAGTAGGGATCTATGAGGGAAGCATATCAGCACCTTTGCAGGAGGGTGGCAACATTTTTCATCTGTCTCAATAGTGAGCTCGATCTCAGCTGTAGCCTGAGCAAACTCAATATCCCGAGGATAGGATTTTTTTGTAAGTGAGTTTTCACAGTGTATGTGTTTCAATATCTGACACAAAGTTTAAATTTAATAAATATATTGAAAAGAAGGATCACATTGCACCAGGCCTGTAGACTTCCCCTCATTTTTTTTTACTACAGCGATTTGTGAAAGAGGTATGCCTCTTATAGCTTCTCCTTGAAGCTCACCAGAGGGACAGAGTTAACAGTGTCCAGGCCATGCAGAGCCATCCATCCTGAAGTACAAAAGTGACACCAGGCTGCAGCCTGTGCCAGATGATGGAGGCTGCCACCAACTCTCAGCTAAAGCACTGCTGGACAGACCCCATTCCCTCACTCCTTGGAGAATTACAGTCTTCCTGACATTCACTTAGGAAAACAACAGGGACACCAAAACAGAGGTTATTTATTTATGAACACTTCCAGGAATTGCGTGTCCACATGGTCTTAGATTTCATTAGAAACGGATGTGCAACTGTCACAGAGGTCTCAGCTTCATCACTGAACTGTAGGGGTTAAATCAATGCATGCCCTGTCCTCACCAGTGTCCTGCCCTGCGTGTAATTTAGTGTCATCTCCTGTGTAATGAAGGTCTTGTACCATCAGATGGTTGTGTCCTTTGGATCCTGAACATTTGTTTTATATCCTGTGTAATTTGGGAGGTGTACGGTTCAGTGTCACAGTGTCATAGTCATGCTTACTTCCAGTGGTTTCCCATTAATTTCTTTTCCTGTTCTCTAGTGAACATGGATCTAAACAAGGTTTTGCTTAGACTTTTAGGAAAAATCAGGACTAATATTCCACTAGGAAGACTATGTCACACTTAATGCAAACTTAAGTGTTGTTTGCTTACAATAAACTCCACGGGGCATCTTTAATGCCAACTGGGTTTATAACATATAGCCGAAATTTATTCACACAACAACTAAATCCAGATTTGACATTCAGAAAAAGATGAGAACCTATATAAAGTAACACAACATCACCTTGAGAAAGGGCTCATATGGGAACCATGACACAAAAGCAACACTTATTTTTACCATAACAACAATATCACAGTAACTTTAACCTTCACACTTCCCCTATTCATACTGTAAGACATCAGCCATGATACATACTGTAGGGTTTAGATGAAAACAAACTGTAAAGTCACTTTTTAAAAGCCAGAAAATAAATGTTGACAGCAGGTCAAAATTTCTAAAAATGTCTATTGTTGTGTCTATTTTGTTACTTCTGTTTTGCGCACACAGAATCTACTACATGTCTGAGGATGAATCTGGTGTATAATTGTTTTGGGGAGTGTCACATGCCTTTTCGATTGTTAAGCCCTTTGAGGCAAGAACATGATTTTAGGCCACATAAATAAAATTGATTTGACTTGACCAGATGTGTCACATCCTCATGAAATCCTCATTACTTTGGTGTCACAGCATCAACAGTCAATGCAAAAGCTGGTCCCAAGACATATCAACGTTTTATGGGCAGCAAACCCTGAAATGAAATGTTTTTACCACATCCCTAAGCTTTAGAAATGTTTCATCTTCTTTAACTTCTCCAGTGGATAAACCCTTGTGATTTTAATGACTCCTCTGCTTTTTCACCAAGATCCTCATTAAAAACTTTACATTTCTTGGCTTTGTTACTATATTAACTGGACCAACAACCACTGAGGGTAACAAGATTAGCTTTGCGCTTTCAGTAACAATGTACCAAGTTTACTTCCGCTAAATAAGTGTCTTTGGCCACATCAACCAGTGTGTAACATCTAAAAGGGACCAAACTCATCAGAATCTTGTGTAACCTCTTTATTAAATTTATTCAGGGTATAAATTAATAATGTTGGCTATTATATTATGCACAAAGGATAATGGGAATTACAAATCAGTCCACAAACTCAAGTTCTCATTCCGCAACAGTGGAGCTTGTGCATGGCGTAATTAAATGTGTTAAGCTATCATTCAAGTTTGCAAAAGCAAAATAGACATAATTTGTAACACTGAGGATATTAAGGATAATCCATCAAGATTTTTAGTTAACAAACTGTTTACTTTCTTGAAAATGTTATAATGCTCATTGTGGCAAAACTGGTTATTATAATCCTAGCTCATAACTTCAGAGCTGAACTGGGACGAGGGTAGTATAATGAGGACCTTTGAGATCCTGTTTTGATGTACCCATTTGATGTGAGCAATGAATTGTGGGCATTTTTCAAAATGTTACTTGGTTAGTACTTCACTGTATGTCAAACATGAATAATACATGTAAAGACTCTGAATTTGCAATGTCTGGGGAAGTATATTACCAAAGTTTTTTTTTTTATATATATCCACATACAGATGAGGGTTAGAGAATGAAGGAAAAACCTGGCCCGAGGCTTACTAACACACTTTATTTTGGGTGGATTTTCTTTCAATTCACTGCAACAATATATTATTTACAGGTTTTAAAGGAGGTTCTACTGGTCCTTTACAAGGTTCAGTGGTTATTAAAGATTGTTTATGGTGTTTTAGTGGTTGATGGAAGGTGCTTTGGGTTTGCTCTAGGAATTGGTTAGAGTTGTTTTTAGTGGTTAGTGAAGAGGCAGGTTTTGGGGGTTTAACTAGTCATTAAGAAGATTGCAGTAGCCCTTTGGGAGGATATGGGGCTCCTTTAAGGGGATGTAGAGGTCAGTGATTGGGTTTTAGAGGTCATATAGGAGTTTCTAAGGATCTTTAGGAAATTTTGTTGATCTTTTAAGGCATCCTGGTAGCTCTTCAGAAAATTCCTAGTCTGTGTGGAGCCTTTAGTGGTTCCCTAGATGGTTAAACACAGTGTTGCCCACCACCTTCAACAAAAACAACAAATGAGGAAATGTCCTTTAGGCATAACAAAGTTAATCCCTCCAGTGGACTCACCGCACACAAGAATTAATGACGAGGAGCATATTGGATGTTCTAGAGACTGGTGGTAAAACACCACAGTACTAACACATATTGTTTTGTTTTTTCCTTCTAATTTGTAAGAACAGAACTGGATTTGAAATTACTTCTGATTCCATATTTTAATGTTTTTTTTTTAAGACTATGAACTATTTATTGTGGTGTGTCACCCAGTTGAAACTATAGACGAATGAGTATCAAAAAATGTGCATTGTGAAGCCATATTCCTCACTAAAAATCCAATAGCATAGAGAGAACAACATCATAGTCTGTAGAGTGAAATATGTTCTTTAGGAGGGACATACAAAGAGATGCTATGAGGAAAAAAGGATCATCACTGTGTAGTGTGACTCAATCTTTTGTAACAAGACCTCCACAATCATCAAAGTGGCAAAAAAGCAAAACACATTTTCCTCGTCAGTCGAACACAAAAGCCACAATCTTTTGATGTTATTGCTATAATATGTTGTTTGAAGGGTATGGAGGTTGTACACGCACATTTGGGAGACTATCCCTGTAAAAAGTGCATCTGTGCAAGCAGCTCATTTTGAACCGTCGTAACGTTTCATTGTTCGGTAACTTTCAGCAGCCATAGACATTATGATGGGGGCAAAGAAAGAAGTTAATCAATATGGTATTTTGAGCACAAAAGATCGTGTTAGGAGGAATTTGGTTGGATGAAGGGATTAACAAGACACAGTAACCATGGAGACACAGTTTGCGTCAGCCAGAATGACCAGTGTGGTTACAATTACCTTTAAGGCATTTTGAACATAATGGTTTTATTTTATGAACGGTACTACTAAGTATATATTATACTTATACTCTTATACCTATCTAATGAGTATCATCTGTTAGAGAGCCCCAATTTAAAGTTATTTCTAGTCCTCATAATTGGAAAACATACTTCATTATTTGACTGTGATGCATAATGATTAACATTAATCCTTATTTGTAGAGCTTTTAGTTTGTTTAGGTAAACATTTTAAGTATTGTCATGCTCACTGTGATGCAATGAGCAGTGCTCACAAAGCTGAAGCTGCAAGGGTTGGCTAATCAAACAATAAATAGAGAAATCTTTGTCTTGCTGTGTTTTAGATTTAGAACAACCACTCATTCGCTTTACTTCAAAATTGGCAGGTGTATTGCCGAGGAAACAAAGAATTGCAGTGAAGGAGTTTTGGATGAACAGTTGTCAAGAAAATCAAAAGAGGGATGTTCTTCCATTTATTTTAAATGGCACTTACCAAGTTTTATTTTGAACTGAAAGAGACACAACTCTGTCACAATGTCAGCAATGACATCAAAGGTCAAACTTCAGGTTGACATGCGCTGCACTAGTCTAACTATTTAAGGAGGAATCTATTTCTGTCTGTGTTTCGATGTTCTTTACAACCACTCATCCAAACGACTTCAAACTTCACTGGTGTGCTGCCAAAGAATAAAACAACTTCAGTGTGAACTGTAAAGTTTTCTGGATGAGAAGTTATCAAAGAAATTGAAATAAAATACATGAAATAATCAATTGAATAATCAAAAACCTATGTAAGCACACAACTGACAAGGCGTGCTAAGAGATACCAACTGTCTCGTGGATAGTATCTCAGGAATTCAACATCAAATGATGCACTTTGAGATCATAAAGTAACAATGTCACAAACAATTTAATCAAATCTGTTTTTCTGTTTCGGTGCCACCAAGCAATAGACAGGTATATTTTAAATGGGCACTGATGGATATGAAAGATCCAAAGCACTTGATGATTCATGTGCTGCATAAAAATAAAAAAAGAGCTACAAAAATATTACAGCTGTTTTTTTGTTTTTTTTTGTGCTTTATGAGAAAATGTGTTTTGATTGAAGGAAAATTATTTTCCATTAGTCCATTAGACATTACTGTTGATAAGTTTCAATGTGTTTATTCTAATGGGGTAAATGTTGAAGAGTTGTTGTCCCCTGACTCATTTTGCATCAAAGCTTTACTTCATTTACTTCCTGTGTTTTAGAATATCACACACAGGGCCGATGTGTTGACTGTGAGGAGTAAAATATTTCAAGTCCCATTTACTGCTCTTTCATGCATAAAAATGTGCTTGGCGCTTGTTCCTCAAAGTCTTGACGTAGTGTTCTGTCGTGCACAAAGAACTGTAATATACTAAACAATTTATGTAAAAACTATCAAGATATAATTTTATAATGAGCCCTGGAAGCACTGTGTCAGTTGTTCTACTTATTTCTATCTGACAGAACAGAAATTGATCCTTTTATTTTCCTTTAAAACCTAATATAAACAAAACTATATCAGCACTTCACCTAAAAACTAAAGACAGGATGTGTGAAATGTTATACCTTAACATAAGCAATATTTTTTTTGCCTTGCATGTTTCCTGGCTCACACAGTCCACTAGGAGCTTGTGAATTTGTAGAGACCACAGATTAGAGAGAATGGGGTGTTGTGTAGGAGTCAGGCCCGGTTTAAGTCGGGTGTGAGTAAGGGATTGTTGAAGTGAATGAGGGGCACTGCAGCTCTCAGCGTTGAGCAGAGAAGCTCTACTGGGGCAGGATCAAAGAACTCAGTCAACCAAGGCTGCTCCTCAATCCAGACTTTAGTCAACCAACCATACACACTAATCTCTTGTTGAGGTCTCGTGAGAGAAAAGCAAGGCATCAACCAAACTGAATCTAATGAGCATCCTCCATACAACAAGATCAAATGACAAAACAGAAAGTGTACTACTGGAAATATAAGTGAGTCACACTATTTTCCAATTCTGTCTACCAAACTCTTAAACTCCCACAGACCTACTGGTAGTATAAATACTAAATATTCTGCTGAATTGCAGTGGTGCATGGAAAATGCTGAACAACTGATATACTGATGTAGCCATGAAACAAGAGCATATGTCATTAATTCGTTCAGTCTCTGTTGAAACGTTAGAATGAAGAATAGGGTCAAATGACATATAAATTAAAATGTTATGAGGTGGTGAACTTTTCTTTCTGTAGATTTAAGCTATTTATGGGGATAGAGGGTTAAGAGAGTATTTGGAATCATTCACACGGATTGATTTGTGCAGTCAATTAAGGTAAAAGTTATAATTTTTTCTTTTCCGAATAGGGGCTATTTGCAGGGGTTATTTTTGTGCCAGTTATGTAACACCAGTTTTTAATAATGAAATACGAGTCACTTAATCTGTGCAAATCTTATACACCAAGTTCAACGTGGCTCAAATCTGCCAGCAAACTGCCTTGACAGTGGTGACCTTTGAGAGAAAGAGGAGCCTGAGAGTTCAAAACAAAATCTGCAGTCAGAGCTTTCAGTATTTTCTTTGATGCACCATCCACTTTAATACAACCCTGTTGTGTTTGAGAATTAATTGCTGCACTAAAAAGTTTGCCAACAGTTATACGACAGGGGTCAATGATATGAGTGCATCTCTATGCATCTCTTGGTGTCCAGTTGGTGGTTTGACCAAACAAGCCAATTATCTTGGGCAGCTCTGGTGACTGACGATTGTTAGTTCATTGTCTGTGGACTAATGTGAAGGCCATTAGCTCCCCAACAACAGCACTTTGCTCACTATAACAGTCCCAACAGCAACAGAAACGACATTTTCACAATGTTTGTTGTTCAGCTTCTTAGGTTTAACCAAGGCTTGTGAATGTTTTCATTTCCTATGTTCATAAGTCAATGTAAATAAATATGGCTACATCACAAATTAGTCCATTACTATTCCAAGTTCCCACTCTTTCTCTGAAATTATTTTCCAGGACTTTTCCAGGACATTTTCGGCTGCTACAGAGATAAGTTATCAAGTCATACACTAATACATTCCCCTGCCCCCCTCATTTTTTGGAAGTGTTCTTTTAAACTGCTGTAACTTGATTTACCCAGATTGTTTTTATGTTTAATGCTCAGACATTTGTTGTGCAGTCTATGGCTATAATTTATCTATAAAAAATAATTATGACAAATGTATCATAGAATAATGCAAACACCCCCACAGATTGCAGTGTAGCACTTTATTAGCATGACAACTGGAGTTCACCTGCATTTCTCAAACACAATAAAAATCTAAATCACTGGCAAAACATAAACACATGACCATGGACCAATACTAGCGACACTTTCCAACTGGGCTTTAATGTTGCCCAGAAGATAAGGTAACGACAGACATGTATGCACATAACTTTTAACTTTTTTGAATTCGCTCACAGGGCAGCGTGAGGATAAATAATTTTTCAGGATAACTAAACTGTTTCCAGGACATTTGACTTTTTCTTTTCTCATTTTCAATATGTTTTCCATGACTGGAAAATTGGTCAGTCATTTTTTAAAATCATAAAATTACATTTCCAAATATGGAACCACTGGATTCCACTTGGTTTTAAAATACATACAAGTGTTTAAGATTGGTGACACTGGCTGATTTTTTTCAGTAAATCATATGAAATCCACTAAAATTTAAAAAATATAAAGCGAGACTAGAATACAAAGAGATTTAAAATAACTGGATAAATAAAACGACAGCCTCAGTGGCCACAGACCACTCAGTATAACAGTTTCAGTCTCGAATCACTTGACTGAGCATGAGGCACCTTTTATCATGGTTCATCCACTGCAATTAATCTTTAACAGATGTGATGCAACTCTCTTGCTGCTCTCTCTCCCTCTAATGCTTTCGGAGACTAATACAAAAACTGTTGGGAGTGTAACCAACACAGAGCTAAAGAAATGCAGACTTGCAGTACTGCACAGTTGGCTGTGTTTATTTCTCCATACTATGCATGCATTGGACTTGGGATATGACTGGATCCTGACTGGATGATAGTAAAGCATTCTGTGAGATGAGGTAGTGGAAGATTACCCAGTCAGATGATTGGACATTAAGAAAACCCAAACCTTAATGTGCGCAACAGTCATTTATGGCTCCAGGATTGCTCAATAATGCATCAAAACCCACAGGCCTCCGGGGAAAGCAGTCAGTAATCAAAAAGTAAGTTAAGGTTTTCATAATAGGACCCTATAAATAACTAGGGACAGAAATTAGGGCATGTAAAATTGATGAGGGATGATTCAAACCCCACGAGGTGGAGAAAACTTAACGCAAGGAGAAGGAATGTGATGTTGAGTAGCCTGACGATATGTGCGAGTGTAGAAGATGGAACTGCATAAGTGATTTGTGTCACCAGTGTTACTATATAACTGTACAGATACATGGACATTGTTCTGGAGGCATTTTGAGATGGTGCCGGCCGTTAATGCAGCTCTCGCCTTTAAACTATTTCCCTGCACATTTCATACAATCTTGCAACACTTGCATAACCTATGGCTATCAATTAAAAGTTTTAGAGAAAAGGGGCTGAACCTTTTTTATGTTGTAATTATTGGTTCTTTCTTTTTCAGCAGGAAGCTTCATGGTTTCTGAGAACAGCCTTAAAACTTCCTTCTGAAGGTCAAATTTTTATTATTTAATGGAACCAATATCAAGATTTAAGGTTCATAATTTTCAGAATCGAGAAACCCTGTTAAAAATAAACAATAACAGGTCACACAACTGTTAAAAGTTAACCTGACTAGTCATACAGAAGGTTTATTGCTTCAGGCAGGTCTCCTAGTTTATTTCTTTTTCTTCTTTTCTTTGGGCCCACATCATGATCCAAACCCAAATATTAAATATATGCTGCTCCTGAGTCTGATTGGATGCTCATGGTGAACTGAATATTGATCACATTTATATCAAAGTAACAACTGTAAAATATTCAATCTGGTGCATCTTATTTTTCATTACCAGTTCAATTTAAATACTGGTGATTCTGGTACAAAAATATTAAAGGTGACTGGTTGTAAAGAGAATGGTCGAATGGGTTTTTGATCCTTGTTCTGTGATGTGACATATACACAGTAAAATTTTGGTTGGATCTGTAACGCCTCAGAAGCTTCCTAAAAACCTCTCCCAGAAAGCTATTTTATGGTGGGGATCTTAAATGCGGAGGTTTGCACCTATTTGGTATCTTTTCAAGCTTAGCTGGCAACATCATTATGAAATGCAAGCACTTGACACTGATTGGCTGCCACTTAAATGAATGTAACTTAGTCGGTTAATCACCTTTGAAGGGGAGGGAATAGAGTCAGAGTGGGGGGGGCAGTGTGGTAAATTTTACGTTACAAATAACCATTTTGGAAATTGACCCTTTTTCTAGAGGACATTTCTAAAAAAGGGATTTCCATGAAAATATGACGTTCAGAATTTCTAGCACTTGAAGCGCATGAATGTGAGCAGACCACCATTCTACAACAAAGACAAGGTAAAATGTTTTTTGATTCTCTATCACCTTTAAGTTTATAACTGTAAAAACAGTGATATGCTATAATATGAATCAAGTTTAATTTGTGAATATGACTCTACTGGTGTTGTGGGAACTGGAGAGACACTCAGTCCACTGGCGGTCATACAGCGGCGTACAGAGTGAAGCCTTTTCCCTGACAAACAATCTCTGGCAGAGCGCAGGCACCAGCTGCACAGAGCTCTTGAACCAGACAACAGACTCTAACGACAGATTTGACCCGTTATCAAGTATCTCTTAGAACTAGCTTTAATTAGCAACAGCTGATATCGCCCGCCGCTGGTGATGTTCGTCATTTATAATCGGTCAAAGTGTCCATCAGAACCAGACGTCGGTGAAATGCTGCTACCTGAACATTATTCACATTTAATTAAAGAGCAGGGAGAGAGGAAATGTATTAGATTCACTAGTGAAAAAATGTTGCATTCTGTCACTACACTAATATTTTTTCCTATAAACATTCTGTAATTTTAACCGGATGCTGCAAAACATATTGAAGCTCAGAAAAGAAGAGGTTTGGATTTGATTGTCTTTATTTTTGCAACCATGATCTGTTAAAATATTTCTGGATCGGCCCCAACATCGATCCTTAGGATTAGATTTCTAGTGACCTTGTATGACCAACAGTGAGAACGAAGACCAATCATGTTGATTTAAATATCTCTGATTTCATATGGAATAATAGTAAGGTATTTAAAAATGATTCTGACATGTATTTTACACTTCGTGTCATAAATCATTCATGTAAGTCAAAACGCTGCTATTGTGATTCAAAACAGAATATTTTCACAATGAAGTAAATGCAGGTATTTGTATAACAACTGAATTCCTTTTCTATTCTGCAGCTCCAGAGAAATTCAGGTACTGGTCTCAGTTCAGTGCAAACCTGGCAAATGAATCATTCAACAGTCAGCGGTCACAAGTTTGAAAGAAACCATTGTTGATGAGTTTTGGCCAAGTGAGACATCTATCTGTCTCGTTCCAGCTCGACTCAGCTCGACTCCCAGCACAGTTTTCAGTTTTCAGATAAGAAAGGAGGATATTGAACCTGCAGTTTGCAGAGGATCATAGAAAATGTTCTTATTCAAGATTCATTAGTGTCTCTTTTTCATAATGAAAGACCTGCGTTCCTTCTCCCACCAGCACACAGATATTACTGCACAGAACCACAGACATCAGAGTGAGGAGGCTCATTCAATGAATGTTCAGTTACTTTATCACAGGGTCACAGCTGCATTTTCTAAGCAGCATGTACTGAAAATTTGGTATTTTCCGTCAAGGAAAAACACTTTGTTGTTCAAACCAGACAGTTTGATGCTTATTGATTGAAGGTAACATGAAACTGACAAGAGCTTTTGTTTACATATAAAATTGAATTTTAAATTAGGCAACAGCTTCATAATGAGGAGGCAGAAATAGATGACACATTGACAGTGACATGAAGACACCGTATCATGATCTCATGCTGTGCACTGTGGGAGATGCAATAGTGATGCAGTGCACTGGCTTTAGACTGTAACATCTGCATTCATACTAATCACCTACATCACCACAACTCAACATTTGTGCCCTTTTGTTCTGTCATATGTGAGTAAATGCAAAGAGACTCCTTTAATACAAAATGTGCATGTTAAACATATAATAGAAATCCATCTATTGAAGCTTACCGTCAAACTTTTTATGCCTGGAGACAAATGTCGTCCTCATATTGTGGCTGCTCGTCTCCACAAAGTTCTCAAACTCCAGTTTGCTCTGCTGGTTGAGTTTGTCCTCCATCTCGGATGTACAGCAGGTGTATCCCTGAGGACAGACACGCAGGTGCTCACCTGGGGGAGACAGAGACACACAGCGATGCTTTTTACACACATCACTGCCAAAGCATTGGCTTTTTTTTTTTTTTTTTTTTCAAAAGGCTGAGCCGAGTCTTTGATCAAAACTCTCCTGTGATTTCAGGACTTCTCATCACTCAGGCTATCAAAGAGGGAGAGACCGGAACAAATGGGGAAAAATAATATTTGTCAGTAACCTGCTATCATGTGAAACAGAGAGCGACTGTGATACAGCAGCACAAACACACACAGGAGTTTCTTTAAAACACAGTCCAATGCTTTACAATAACAGCACCTAAGCTAATGAACATTACTATGACACTGTTTTTAAGAAGCACTAAGGTTACCAGGCACATTAGCCTCCACCTCCATGTGGAGCTTTGTAGTTTCTGTCACCTCATGAGAGGAAGTCCAATTTCCACTCTCCTTTCACTCCTGTTTTGGCCTTCACTGTGATGAAACACACCCATGGTTGTGTGTGTGATGACATTTTTTTTTTTCCTTTTCATGGCTGAAAATGGCTCAACACATCATCTAGTGTTTTAAATTATAATGAACCTTACACTGCTGACATAAGAGTCAATCATTTGGGATTTCTTTACGCTGTGAAATTTATTTTTAAAGACTTACACATTTAGCATATATGGGTTTTATATTAGCTAACCCACTATAAAAAAACAATCTACTGGTTTTGTGAGGTTGGTGTTGTATTTGTCTGTATAAAACTAAGGTCTGTTTACAGTGTTTGCTCTACTAAAGACATTACATCACAGGGAAAAAGGGTGGAAATGGCCATGACTGCCTCCATCCTCCAGCTCCGGTTTCGGGCATCACTGGTGCTGGAGCCAATGGCAAAATTGATATGGCCTGGGTCCACCACAGACCTCCACCACACTGATGGGCTCTACAAAAGTGTCTCAGTTATTCAGGACAAATCATAAACCTCATCTTGTTTACTTCAGTAAGTTAGTAGCCAGGATTATGCTAACCACAGGAAAAAAACACAAAGTGCTGTTTTTTTAAAAAACATTTCTTACAGTATTGACTAAATTATCTCTGTTGCTTTGGAGTAAACACCTATGTGAGATCTGAAAATCTCACCATATAAAACTATTGTTATCTGCAAGGACACGGGCCAGATTGGGCGAGTAGGGACATAATGAATCTCCTTTTTGAAAAAAAAAATGTCATGTTTTGCAGGGCCTTGGACTCTTTGAACATAATGTGGTGTGGACCTTGTATTCGAAAGGTTTTAAGAAAACTAACTAAAAATAAAATAAATGAATGAATAGTGGGAAATGTTTCTGGTGGTTGAGTGTGGTTCGAGACAGGTTTCATTCAAGGTGACTTGACTGTTTGAAATGTAAAAAAATCCTTTTAACTGTCTCTGCAGGTTGAGTTGTTGAGGACAATTAAATCGACATGAAGAGAAGTATTGGATCAGGAGAGAAGTATTACATCATTTGTCAAATGTGGGGAGTTCACCAGGGTACAACAGCCATTATTTTGAAACTGAGGAAAAGAGAAATGATATCTTTGGTGGAGTTGGTGCTATTCTCACATCTGTGGATTATTCTCTGTGAGTGAGTGCAAGTGTGTAAAAGGCATGAATAACATGAGGCGGGGGGGAAAAAAAGTCTGATGAAATGAAAAATTTAACTCTACAGTCATAATGCAGAGCACTATCTGACAGAGACCAGGCTCAACCCATCACGCATTCAGCACAATCTCCATCTGTGAGCACAGTGACGGCAGCGTCACCGAGCAGGTGAATGGGGACTGAAGGGAGGACGTGAGATTAGAGTGACTGATTTCGCACAGATACAAACAAGATTCCTGAGGCAAACCTTGTGAAAGTGCTCAGACCTTACATCCAAACCGCGGGACAGCTTTAGGACAACGGTGGAAAAGTTGACGCGTGACCAAGCCTATGCAAAGATCAAACAGAGAATCTGTGCAACCTCAGGGATAAAAGCCACAAAATCTAACCAAGCTTGACCAAAGCTGCAGGAGTGCATGTGATAAAAAGCCTGAATCTAATGAAAAGTCTCAAATCACTGACAAATACTTTGATCTATTCTCAGAGTTGTAAAGGATACTGAACCTTTTTTAATATTCTCAAATGACTTGATCAATAATAACATAATAATATATCCACCTTTATATAAAAATCCTTTTTTATGTATTTCTGTTCATATAACACTATTTTCTGATTTTGGAATGTTAATTTCAGATTGGAAATACAACCACACGCACACAGTTTAGTTTATTGCCGGGTTTGTGTCTTCGATTAATTCATTTATTAGGTAATATTTCACTTCACCCATAAACAGACATTTAAAGCTTTAGAAAATGACCCAATACAAAACTAAATGCATCAGAACCTGAACTGTCAACTGACTGATGAACAACTGCCAGATATGCTGCAACTGCAGATATAAGGAAATCAAAGTGTGAAAGTGAATAAAGCTCTGAAAATGAATCAAAGTCACAAAAATGCTGTTGTCAAAATGTGTCGATTTACAGAGGAATATGTGGTTTCTTTACAGTGTCAAGATTAAAAAATACTTTCCATTATATATTCCATTATGTTGTTATTTCTGATATAAGCCACTTCATTGTAAAGTTGTATCTATGAGCTCAGCAGCAGGACTTCATCATTGTGGTTTTACTTGTCAGAGAGAAGATAAGACTCATCAATAGAAGAAGATGAAGCTGCTGTGAAAACACTGAAAGTCCAGTGTTCATGTTGTTTTACTCTGAACTGCTTGTCTTCCAGCACAGCAGCATCTTGTTGTTGTTGCTTCAGAGCGCAGCAGTTTATTTCTGCATATTCTTTAGGAAATAATTATCCGGTCTTCCAGTTGTCACTGATACGAAAACATAAAGTCATTTCAAGACACCGCATGTTTCCATATTTGCTGTATTATCTCTGTTCACCTGCTCTGCAGTTGAGAACATCAGACATCATTATCAGAGGTTTAAAAAAAACTGTCCAGCAGCAACATGAAAGATTTGAGTTTTGTGAGTTTTTTTTTTTTACTCCAGCTCTTCCTATTAACATTTGAGAAAGGGAGAGATGAAATGACTGCCACAGACCCAGTGGGGGACTGGCGTTCAATAGACCCAGACTTTTTTTTTTTTTGATGGATCCCAGTACACTGTGCAGGCAGTGGCAGGCACACTGGTATTCTGTATGCATATACAGTATAAGCTATAGATGAAGGAGCCGTGCACGGATAATGAAACAAGGAGGATGCAGTATGTACGTGCTGGCACTCTCAAATGTGCTTAATCCTTAATCAGTCCTCAGAGAGGCACCAAGCTACAGTAATGAGGTTCACCATCACCGGTTCAGCACGAGCCCATTGTCTCCAGAGTAAAACACTAGCCTCCTGGCCACAGAGACCGAATTCCCCCAAAACAACAAACTAAGAGAAAATGAAGCAGTTGATTTGTGTTTGCTGGTGTTTTAAGTCTCTTTTCCTTCTAAACTAAATGACAATGTTGAAATCTTTAAGCACTGCATCAGCATTTCTCAACTGTCACACATTGTTTCTAGTGTGTGGAGATGCAACACTGCATGAAAATCATTATTCCAAGCTGTGATCAATTTAACACACGCCTGCAGAGAAAACAATATTGTGCACGGTACACAGTTTGAGTTGACTGTAACACACTGATACAATTGCATTACATTTCTCTGTTGCTCTCTGTCAGTTTTACTTGGATGCGAACTGTCATTCACAAAAAAAACACATCATTAGACTATCAGTGATATTTTGCTGATGTTTGTGCTGATTATTCCTGCTGACCTGGGGTTAAGTTCCTACCGGCGCGGATCAGCTGGTTGGCAAATGCCAAACAAAACAACTAATTTCAGCCTCGTTGACCGTGTTTCCTGGTATTTGAGACGATGCCCAAGCAAAACTTTGGCACAAGAGTCAGTGATTTATTGTCATGATGATGGATAACGTAAGAAAATTACATTTTATCGCCGCATTAGGAAACACTGCGACTCTGAAGTAAGTTCATTTCAATCTGAAGTTTCCATCGATGCAACAAATTGACTTAACTTGTCAAAGTAGGTGGAATACCACTGTTGGCCACTAAAGGGTGGCAAAAAAAATCAATAAAAGGGAGAGCTGTCCTTAAGTGTGAATGACAGCTGAAAGGAAACCCTAGTGCTTTTAGCTTTCATGGGCCATGCACCAGTCTATTCATCTTTCACTTTTTTTTTTCCCCATAAACACATGATTTAATATATCTAGCGACTTTCATCACTTTGAAAAGTGTGACACTACTGTTACATAAAAAGACACAGAAAAGGGACTTTGTGAGCAGCAGGAATCTGTAAGCTGTGTGTTTATCATGTTGTGTTTTCTGACTTTGGCATTTCTCTGGCTGCTTTCCATAATAAGATAAACAGCATTATATAGCAATTGTACCAAAAATGATAAAACACAAAACTATTTGACATTATACAGAAAATGCCCTAACACATTTTGTCGTTGTGTTTTATGTGAACACAACAGACAAAAATAGCAACATAAATACCTTAGTAAACTTTGAGACTAATCGTGCCCAAATCTATATGGGGTTTTGGCTCAGTAGACCAGATCTGTCCTGTTCTAGTTGGTTGCTTTGAACTGAAGATGGAATTTGAAACCAAGCTGTCAATACTCAGCTCACTTACGGGATCACAGCTGTGCTCAGACTCTGTCAGGCTGCCTTCAACTTGTAAGACTCAATACCAACAGTGGTGATAAAAATGAAGGCATCAGGGTGGACACAGCAGAAAGCTTCAGATGACTGCTGAAGAAGAAATCACGTCCTCTTACTGTTAAAATATATGTAGATGAATAAATTAAACAAATCAAATGTGATTAGATTCATGTTCAAAGGTAGAAAACGTTCAGCCATTATTTATTTTAAACATTACAAACTGTTTAAATTTAATATATGTATATGAAGTCACTGCACCTGTTTAACATCCAACAGTTCAACAACCCAATTCATACCTTTCTCAAAGCAGGACGATATAAATTAAAGTGGTTTTATATGGTACAGTTACATTTTACAGCTACTATATACTGTACAGTAGATTGAGCAGTTCAAACAGTAGGGAAATAGCTATGTTAAGGATTTATACTAAAAAGCCTTCACTGCTGTATTGACAGCTATAATGTAACAACATCACCTCTATGGTTTATTTAAGTCAGTGAGCTCCAGACAATCCATCTGAATAATAAAGCCTCATATGCTTTTATAGGCAGGATCATCAGTGATGCATTTTGACAAATCAGAGCTGTTTGCAAGCACAGGGGAAGAAAAAATGACAGCTCTTTCAATCGATGGCTGCAGGTGAAGATGGACAAGTGGGATGTTGGAAAGAGTCCCAGGTCACGTCCGTAGCATCTATTAAAATGCTTTGCCAAATCAGTTCTACAACACATATTTCACTGTTGATGAAATGTTTCCACATTTATTAAAAACTTCAAGTTGGTAAAACCATTTTGGTAATCTTTTCTATTTTTGATTTAAAACTAAAAACAAAAACGAGCAGTTTGATTTAATGGGGTGAGCAGCAGAGAAACAGACTCTATGTGAGACCCGAGTGACACAACTGACAGAAGCAATAATATACTAAAATAGACACATTCGCATCACAAGTTTCATCAGAGAAAAAAAACCCTCCTTCCATTTAGGTGTAAAAAAAACACAGCTGTATCTTCAGCATGACGTCTGGCACATCCACCCACATTCATGATTCATTACACGCTTAAGCTGATCATAAATTCTTAGATCAGCGCACGCAAAGACAGACAAGCATACAGCCATAAATAAAACATTATTTACTTGTAGGTTTTTCCATGACTTCTGATCAAATAGTTATGCAATTGATGTTTCTTTAAAAAAATGGGAAGAAATGACCAGTTGTCATACTGCAAATAAATAGGGGTGAAATATTAGCAAGGAATTATGGAGGCATTGCAAGAAACATGGAAAACAAATCGGTGTGTAGATGAAAGCATGCTGCATATTTTCAACGTTACGCTTTAAGTTAGCATTAGCTTGAATTAGTGCTGGGTGATATTTCACCGTGTTTGACTTTTCTTAGTGTTAGTTTGATACATTGTTACTACTACAAAGCATGTTTACTGCTAACGTGGCGCAGCAAATTGCTCATGTTACCATCTCTGGGCGGCAACTTTAGCTCAACAGCATTTGCAGTAAACAGTTGTTTGGTCGACATCCGACCTTTTAAAACCAAAGTATCTCCAGACAACAGACACAAAAGTTCTCCTGTATCATCATGTTCAACTTCAACTTCAGATACAGCTTCAGTTTAGGAACTTTCTCTGTCCATTTCTACCTCAACACTTCCACTAACACAGGTTTAGCTGAGCAGCAGTAAAAAAGTTAAAAGTAAAAAACAGTTTCCCGCTGCACCATGTCCCCAACGTAGTTAAGGCTATTTAATCAGCATTGTGGTTAAGGAAAATCCATATCATAATAAAAAGTAAAAATGCTTTTCTGTATGAACCAACATACTGTCCAGCACTAACTTGAATAGATCTAACCTCAACATAAGGGAGTTGCTAGTTGTTAACATGGTGCCAAACCTGCAAATTGATTTAAAAAATTACCGGTTTGCTGTTTTCTTGGTTGTTCGTAAGATATAGATGACAATGATTTCACACCCAGTCTGACCAGTCAGACACATCAAAGATGTGGTGGTGACAGGAGAACACGACAAACCACAATTAGTTGAGGAATAAAAGGAAAAGCAGCTAAAGCAACATCATCAACAGCCGAGTAAAGGAAAGTCACAGAGAGAAGACGACTGCAACAAAGGTTTATAATTTTCTTATAGTTGCTACGTCTTCATGCTCTCATGTTGGACTCCGGGCAGACTGGACGCTACAGTGACTCGCTGTCACTTTAAGGTACAAAGTGGTATAATGAGACATTGAGTAACTAATTAGCATACTAACTGATGTATATACGAAGTTTATACATCTCTGCAACCCATTAAATCAAAAGTGATTTCTTCACATTCTGTAGTGACTATACATATTTATTTATTTATTTTTAAAAGTAAAATATGAACACATGCCCCCTTTAACATGCCCCTCCATCCCTGCAGCTGCCTTGAGTGCAGATGTCACAAGGCACCGCTGCAAATCTTCAGGATGAGCTGATCACAGACTTAAATGTATGTAATTACACAAGGCAAGATAATTGAGGACAAATGCTAATCTTCTTTGGGGAATTTACAATGAAATGTTCTGGCGTGAGCACAAATGTTTCCTAATGAAAAGTAAGCGATCCATAAGACATATTACAGCTTACAAATGCAATCACACATTGGCTGTTTTGTTGAGTTCCTTTGATGCGCAGATGTGTTTTGGCCCCTTTGGATCACTATCTTTATGAGTTGCGAAACCCTGATTGAAGCCTAGAATTGTAATTAGGTGAAATTGCTGACTACAGTTTTGTAAAATGCTCACATTGACCAGCTCAAAGCTGATGAACGGCTGCAGGGGAGTTGGTGAGACAATGCCTGCTTGAAGCATGCAATCAGCCACACACACACACACACACACACACACACACACACACACACAGAATTCCCTAACCCACAATAAACGTTAAGATTATTATATGTAATGCATATGTTTAACATATATAGTCAGAGATATATGGGTCATCTTGATGAAGTGGATGAACCTGGAGGTGTAATCACACGGAGATTAAAGAAGATCCACCATCCTGTGCTGTATTTTATTCCACAGATGCCTTGTATTTGGCCTCAGTTCCCTTTGGGTTCATTTTCCTTGATGTTAAAGAAGCTGGTACTGTACTTTGCTGTTCAGTGTTTGAGGTTTGATATACAGGAATATGCTGCAATCATGTCTAACAGGCAGCAGTAAAATGATAAAATTTCTTCCCCTTTGTTTCTAACAGTGGTTCATTAACACTAGTAGCACAGACTACACTTTGTTAGGCAGCTGTGTGATGTTACAGCTCAACAACTGAAGCAGATGCCCTGGTTAGATTCAACTAATTCACAGTGTATATGTGCCTCTGATGCACTAAAGTGAAGGACTGCTACACTTTGTTTTTTTTTCAGTAGGTACCTCCTGCCTCTTTTACCTTCTTTCAGTTTCTTATTCTTCATGGACAAAACAAGGAAACCATTTCTCACAGCACATAGATTATTCTTCACAATACACTACAGATAACTATTTTTTTTTCCTTTTTTCATTGGCAGGAACAAACTCCAGACACAAAAGTAGCTCCTTTAACAATGCCATTGTTGTTCAGATTTTTGGCATATACTGTTTTTCTTTCTTTTTTTTTTCCTTTTCTTATTATTGCAAATTTCACACACATTTTAAATGACGTGGCACCACAATTCTAGTATTCTGAGACAAAGAACCACTGTGATATTGTTACATATACTTTCCAAAACTGATCCTTTAAACATCTATAACTTCAACCTGTACAGAGGTGCTTCATTTGTGCAGTTTGGGAGGGATTCATACATCACAGCTGCAGACAGAGACCATTTATTTTAAAAACCATCTCATCAATGACCATCAGCTTTGTCAACATCAGGCTTTCAGGGCTTTAGCTAGAAATTATTTTTGACTATCCCTGATTCCTTCTGGAATAGTAAAAAAAAAATCTATAATCATCACAAAATATAAATAATTTACTCCAGGAGCATTGGAGACGGCTGCTGTTGCTGCTGCTGTCTGTATGTGAATGTAGCGAGATACCCTCTTGTATATAAGCTCAGTCAGTCCTCTGCAGCCTTAGTTTAGCATGGACGGCGCACACTCTGCTGGCACGGCATGCAATCAATGCTGCTTCTGTTCGCCTGTCAGGCTCACAGAGCAGCAGCAACAACAAAAGCGAAGGTATAAACAAAGGTCCCACTAGCAAAGTTGCCCATAGATTTGAGCTCGGTTTATTGGCTAATGTTGGCGAAGCAAAAACCTCTAACTACTCTGATAGCTGCTGCTGCTGCTGCTGCTGGATGTGGTGCATAGTGGTGCTTCAGCTAGAGGATTACTGGTACATGTCAACAAGCTACTTTGGATAATGCAATAGCATCACTTGGATATATCTGGTAGTTAGCCAGCTAGCTAGTGTTAACTGCTAAGTTGATAATTAGACTGTTGATTCATTTTATTCAAACAATACAAACATTTGGGATGAAAAAAAGCTTGCAATAAAAATAACAATAAAATCCAGGAATATAGCTTGTAAAGAAGAAACAGATGAAATGACTTGTTTATTAATCAATTGGTCAATCAACATACATGAAACAGTTAGCTTGATGCCAAATGAGAAATCATAGTGTTTTTTGTCTTATTGATAATAATTGCTAGTTGCAGATCTGTCATTCATAACTAAAGCCACTTATCACATGTCTGTAACACTGTGTCAAAACCAGACAGTGGTTTATCTACAACAAGTTGTTAAACAAAATAAGAGTTTAATTTCAGTTGAAACAGTGTTTGCAGTCATACCGTGGAGCAAACTGAAATAGTACTAATAATCTACTATTATTTATTAACTAATTCATAAATTAATTAATTTAATAATAATGATAATAATAATAACAGATGGGATGGGCTCAATACCTGTGAAAAATAACAATATATCCTCTCAAAAGGATTGCTGGTAAAAGTTAAAACAATAAAGAATTGTCCTATCAATACAACTTCCAAAAGTCATCAATTACAAGTTTTCTGAAAATTGCCAAATACTGAGTTTTTGTGAATATCACACATCGGCGAAATCCTGGGTCCATATCCATAAAACTAAATCTCATGGTCTGTTGGTTTGAAGCAGTAGATAAATTAACCTAGAAGTTATGATTCTCATATTAGGTTTCAAGGATTTTGGAAGGATAAGACAAAGCATGACTTCCCCCCCTGTCCTTTTATAGTGTAACCCAAGAGAATGCTTGGAGAAACAGAGAGCCCATCATGAGAATTTTAAATTGAGAAAAGTACTTGAAGGAGTCGACTTCTCTGAAATATTTTTTTTCTTTAGTGAGAGAAAATGCTCAGTTAAAGAGAAATCACAGCCATTATTATGTGGTATAAAGTAGCAGAGGTTTATGTGAATGATTGACACGCTGGTTTGTTTATCAGACTTGGGTCCAAACTGCGGAAATGTTTTGCTGTTTGCTGAGACACTGGAAAAAAAAAAGTTTCTCAAGGACTAACAATAGTCCAATACAGAGAACTCAGACTCCTACACATTCAGGTGCATTAGATGGTTGACGGTTGCAAACATGGACATGCAACCTTGACTTGTGGTGACTCAGTAATCGTTCTGCTCGGTCATTTCCACTGCCAGGAGGTGGGTCAGTATATTCTGTTGTTGTGCTACAAAGTGTAAGACCCTGAACAGTCTCAGAGCGCTGCATTGAACTCCAATTGGTCTCAGTCACTTTGCCAACTCGTGATAAGACTTCAACAGAGCGACAGCAGATAAGGCTTCAAAGCTGAGGAGGTTTACGAGGACCTGAGGCCTCCTCTTCAACATGGCGGATCCAGTTAAGTGAAGATTTAATGCAGTCATCAAAAGAAAAAGTAAAGGGTGTAAACATTCTCTGTGGCCACAATTTTTCATTGTCACACTTTTAGCATTCTTTGGAAAGTTGAGAAATGTCATGTTGGGTCATTGTATACTCATTTATTCTTTAAACAACATGAAAATTAAATGTTTCCTTAAGCTAACGGCAAAACCCACATGATTACAGTTTCATTCAGCAGAATAACGACCGCTGTCTGGTCATGAATGAAACATGGTGGTGAGACAGCGGTGGACCACAATGCATCACTTTAAAACTGTATTAAATAACATGCTATTAGACTGAATATATTACTGACAGTACACAGAACGAATGAAAGAAAAACATCAACCTAACATTGATGGAATGCAAGTGCTTATCTTGGTGCCAAAAGGTTTCACAAATAATACACTAGTGTGTATATTACACTATTAACAAGTCTGGCTTGCAGACAGAAGGAGACAAGGTGCTTTTACTGTGATGGTACTTGAGTCGAGATCCTCTAAAACCAGTTATATGATAAAATCAACAAATTTCATCAAAAGAAAGCGCAAAGTCTACAGAACTTAGACTAAGCAGAGGTGTTGGAGAAAAACAAAGTGAAAGCCACAGGCTTGTGCTTTGTGAAAGCACATTTCTTTTTAAATCCTTGTGTTTTTATCACATTTTGAGTGGCTTACTGAAAAAAGAAGTGCACGGTTTTGATAGATAACACCACCTAGGGCTACAAAGGGACAGCAAATTTCCAGAAACTGTCCATGGGAACTTTAGTTTGGTAATTTTGGGATCATTCCAAATTGGAAAATTTCCTTAGGAATCATAGGAATTTATGGGAATTAATGAGAATTAACTGGGCATGTTTTGTCATATGCATAAGTACTGTTTTGGCCAAGATGATTCTACAATGTATTTTTGTTTCCAACCTTCAATTTGAAAAATTTTCAGTTTATTCCTGTTAATTCAGATATATTTTCATAAATTCCTATTGATTCCCATTAAACGTTTTCAACTTTAAAAATTCCCAGAGTTTTGCAACCCTAATTCTTTTTTTTACTTTTTATTTTTGTTATTAAATGATGCCTTCCTTTAGATAACGCCACAGGAAGATGTGCTGGGTTTACTAATTAAAGTCAATGACGGTCAGTGGTGTGTCCTCTATAGATAAGCCAAAGTCCCATCTTCCACATATAGTGTACAGTCGAATGGCTACTTAATAATTTCCTACTTGGGTGATTAAAAATGCTCAGTTTTATCCCCAGAACTATAAACATATGTTGCAGGGAAATATGAAAGCTGAAGCTGTGGGAATAAAGTGGGTTCTTTGCCCACTAAGGGTCTGATGCCAGACAGTGTGATTAACTCCCAAAAGGATTCATTAGTCTACCTGGCCAAAGGGCAAACTGCATATGGGCCATGCCATCTGGTGTATCCCTTGACCACTCTTGCCAGCGTTTATGAAGTGAGGAGCTTCTCGCCAGAGCTTGATGCCAAACAAGCCGGCAGATCATGAAGTCAAGAGAGAAAAGTGTATTATTCACCCAGCCTGAAAATTCATAAAAAGGTGTAGTGATGCAGTAAATTAAATTAATTTCAGCAGACTGTGGCGGCATCTATTGTACTCTGAAACCGTATACTAAAAAAGAGCTGCCTAAAAAGGCATATACAGTAGGTATTATGCAAGTTTCATAAAGAGTGAAATCAGGATTTGTTTTTATTTGGTTGCCGCAAATCTTTGAATGCTGACTATTAGTGGAGATTTCACACCACAACAGAGGGCTGAGCTCAATAAAAGCAAAGCACCATCTTGAATGAATCACATTTATTATCACTGATCTTGCTGCAGATCCCGGCTCCAGCCTCACTCAGAGCTGCACCTGGAATATTGCCTGTGCTCTTATGCCACTGAGATGCACTGAGACTCATCGTCTTTAAATGGGGGCAGAGGCCTGTAGGAGCAGGTCCATGCTCTTGACATTTCAATTCAACAGCTGAGTTTACTTGAGCCAGGTTGTCTACAACAGCTATAATTCAATTTACTTTCAACTTAGTTTCACAGTTTTTAGCATTGATTCTGTTCAAAACCCATTACTAACCCATTGCACTTTTATGGCTCTCAATAAATATTTATTGCTTCTTTAAAAGCAGTGTTATTAGTATGACTAAATAAATGTACGGCTTTGATCGTAAATTCACGTCAGAGGCTGGAAATATTCACAATTATACTGCTTGTAATTACAGCTGTAAATTTCACACACCTGAATTTCGCAGCCTTTCCAATTTATACTCTGTCATAATAATATCATGGGGTGCATTGTGAGCATAAATGCAAGTCAATGAGTACTTCATGTAAATAATGGATTTCTGAGGAAAAAAAGTGTGATAAAGTAACTGAGTTTGTCAGGTATTTAATTGAATGATGTAGCCAAAAAGAAATTCTTCAGTCTGTTTTTTTTAATTATTAATACTTTCCGAACTGATTCTACAGAAAATGTGTAAATTTTAATGATTCACACTTTGATATTCAAAACTTACAAGTGTCACTGCACTCAGTAAGTTAACTCCCCTGTATTCATCCATTGTTTTGTCTTGAAAAGATGAGTGAAAATCTCTTTCAAGGGGATTTATAGACATGAATGCAAAGAGTTAGCATTATAACAGAAAAATCTATAGATAATAAACCTGGAATAAGGACAAGTGGACTGTGTGCAATGTCAAGAGTGTCTCAAAATGACAGTTCCCTTTTCTGTTCTCTCTTTGGACTCAATAGTTCAGTCAAGTTCAGCACACTGGTCGGTAAAAGCTAAGCGTCTGGCTGAGCCTCAGCTCCCTGTGAAAGGTTGACACCTCTATCTGTGAGATCTATTGACTGAGGTGCAGCTTAGGCTCCTCACCATCTGGGCCATGACTGTCCTTTCTTTATTTGGGCTGTGGCATATTTAAAGGGCCCTTTATTCAGCTGACACGACCTAGATTAGAGGGCAAAAGGAAGCTCAATCACACACGCATATAGAATTAAAGCTTGCTGAATGATGAAGAGGGGATGAATACGCTGTTATGTGATATGAAAGGGGGGAAACAGCTCCGAGCAAAGGAAGGTTAAAAAACGTTCCAAATCATACATTCTGTTTAAAGGTTAACTTTTCAAATCAGCATAATGAAGGATTCATGCAATCAAAGGCTTTTTCTCGATGTAACGGGACATCATCTGCCTCTAAACACATTTAAGTTAAATTCTAAATGCAGAGCAAAAGTAGGCTACCAGCTGTCAGATGCTCTCTGGATAATTTTCTCTGCTTAGTACAAACTATATTCATGTCTTCTATCACGTCTTGTGATCCATTCTCCTCAAAAAAGTTTAGCTCAGATTTATAAAAAATGCTGACCATTAGAAAGCGACACCTAATCTCTCACAACGGCTGCTGGTAATTAAAGTTACGTGCTTGATACATGAAGCATGGCTCAAACAGAAACTAGATTTTTTTTTCTTATTCGCTGAAGAACCTCGAGGTGTCTGGAGTTTCTTCTGGAAAATCATCAGCAGAAAGAAGTTTTTGGGCTAAAAAAAAAAACTTACAACAATAAAGAATTATAGTTTAGGATTATAGTTTGGAAACAGTTACTGGGATGATAGGAAGAGTTGGAACCATTTGTTTATTAATCAATTTGTCATCAGTAAGAAATAACACAGTTAGTTTGAATCATTTCTCAAGCAAAACAGCCAAATGTGAAGCTCAAACTGTTTTTTTCTTTTCTTTTTTTGTCACATCAATAATATGGGTATTTGCAGATTAAGCATTCAAATAAATCAGTCATCACATGTTGGTTTGTAATACTGAGTTAAAATCATACAGTGGTTTGTCTTTTACAGCCTGTTAAACCTGACACCATCATTAATCATACGTACTTACTGTGATGAACTAAAACGTAAAACAATAACTAGTTAACAGATTTTACAAATAAGTTGTCCATGTTTTCTAAGGTGTCATTACTTGTCAAGAGAAATCCACGAACTGGAAGTAAACCCAATTACTGTGTTAAATCACATCTGTCTGCATGCTGAAGTGGGAAAAATGCATCAGGCTCGATTGATCTTACTGCTGCTCTGCCATCTGGATCTCCTCTCCATCACCCAAATCACCCACTTTCAACTATTTCCACTGGGGCTTGAGACCCAAATTGAATATGTCCAAACAAGATGACACAGATAATTCCCACAATTGCTCCAACCATATGTTACCTCACTTTAAGACCGCTGAAAGATTTTATAACTTTCAAATAACTTCCACACTAAAATTCTGCGACAGTAATGGAAATTTGAACATGTGGAACAAGTTTAGCATGTTGCAGCGAGGTAAAGCGAAATGTTAAATCAAGACATATTTTTTTAAGTGATATCAACTCTGCCCACCTTTTATCCTGATAAACAGCTCGACACATGACATGAAATATGACAGCAGTGTAGGTGTTAAACAGACTTGTACATATAAGATGATGCTCTTGCCTTTTTGTAGTTGTTGTTCACAATTATTATGTTTCATCCAAACTGACAGCATGTCAGATAGATAATGAGATGGATTCTCTCTCTCAAGTGTTAATCACATTTACATTACATCTTTGATCAGTGAGATGATGATTTTTTTTTGTTTTTTTTTTTGTAGCAGAGGGTACACAGTGCTGCTGCTTTTGCTTGGGCTGAAATCCCACAGGACAAAAATAGTTGTTCTTCCACCTTTTATTTCCCTCGATTTTTCTCAAAACATCTTTTGCTGAATTTCCCCAAAGATGATAAGTGCTGCGGGCATCCCATTTTGCACAATGACAGAATTGCAGCAGCCAGGTTCTGTGGCTGAAACACCAGTCGGGTTAAATGAGAAACTATTACAGGGCTGGAAATATGAAAAGGCAATATCTTGGCATGAACCTAAGACCATCACTCAAACATTTCTGAAAAGAAAAGTTGATTCCAAATCACGGGAATAAGAACCTACTGACGTCGTCTGCTGCTTTCACAAAAAATAAAAAATAAAAATAATTTCCAGAAGTCTGGGTTGTTTACCTTTAAATCCCAAAGAGACAGTATTCACAGCTGTAATTTTATAAACCAAAGTGTTTTCTGATCTTGAACAAGCATCAACTTTATCAGAAATTAAATCTATAATTAATAAAGATGACAAAAAAGTCTATTTGAGCCATATTTCTCAGCATGAATTATATTCCAAGCAGTGAAGGTCAACTTTTCCATTAAATGTAGTCAGGCAACTTCAAATATGCTTTAAATCTGATCAGCACCAGACCTGCTGCACTCTTGCTCCCCTTGATGTAAGAGTTGGAAGATCCATGTTGAGTCTTTCATAACCGACAGTCTTCCTCCTGTCTGAAACCTCACTTCTGCTCCTTGAATAATTTTAACTCCATTTCTTATGCATTATTGCTTTAACGAGCATTCCTACGGTTCCTCAGCTGCCCAGACAATATCCTGAACCAATACTCGCTACCAGGTTGGAGACTCTTGCGGTAAATGTCAAAGGTAAGCCATCGTACACGTCCAGCACTTGAATGGAGCTTATGGCCACCAGCTTCACTCGTGCATGCGGTCTATTAAAGTAGAGCTACAATATACTGTATAGCTTCATGCCTCTGTTATGGGTAATGCCTGTGACCAATTTTCCAAACAGAATTTACACCAGAGTCTAGAGTGAAGCCTATATGAGGAAATAAGAACATAATATGACTTTCCAAATCACCCATGGAAAGAGGTCTTACTCACAGCCTCACTGGGTGTTTCTGAATTATAGGCATCTCTGCCTGGTTAGAGCTTTTTTTTTTTTTTTTATACTTACTCTAAAAAAAAGTTCATAAAGATAAAGGATCGTATGAGACTGTCAAATTCAGGGAGAAGAAAATCCATCTTGTCAATAACCAACCAGCTCAACTGAGGAATATATCCTACGCAGGAGTTCAAATCACGATTATTTTAGTAGAGTATAAATTCTGTTGTAAACTCTTTCTACTCATTAACTTCTAGTCATATCCTCAATTTAAGACTGATTTAAACATGAAGAAAGATATTATATATATAATATTACATATAATATCTATATATATGATACGTGGTTTAGCCTTAAGCTAATAGAACTGTACCCAAATGTCATTGGAGTATTGTTTAGCCATTAGAAAAAAAGACAAAAGACACTGCAACTGATAAACTTAATACACATTAAGTTTTCAGCTTTATAGAGCTTGGAGCATATTATTTTCAAAGGATCAGAACAATCACATCCTGTTAATAAACCCTTAAGACTTGTGGTCCCTGAAAACCACAATCACACAAACATCCAGCAGCTGAAAACATCTGCGACGTGGGAACTAGTTCCCCGGGAATCATTCCTGTCAAAATAACTGTGTACATATGTTCTTACTCAATCACAACTCTTGATGATTAACATTAACATTCCTATAAAGAGCAATTCAAAAATGTACTTTTGTGTGAACTTCTCAGTGCAGTGTTTCACATGTCATCAATATTAGCGGCTAAGTAGGAAGAGGAGGAGACATACGGTGAGGTTAAAGCCTTGAACCCGTGCTCTGGATTCATCGTGCTAACTGGTGCATGACTCAGTCATAAACATAACAGCTGGTGGTCTGAAGAGCCTGAGGTAGAGCCCCCGGGTGTGAGATGACCAGCCCACTCATTTACTGGCAGAGCACACAGGGGACCGGAAACAGCGGGAGATGAAGCTGGCTTCCTTACAGATTCAGATTCATCCACCCTTCAGGAGCCAAAGAACAAGGTGCCAAGATGCATCACAACGACAGATGTTTCATTTGACACAGAAGAAATTCATTTGTTCAAAAAATGTAAACACTGGACACTGGCTTGTTAAATGCTCACATCTCCTTTTGAACGGTCCTTGAATTAAAGAAATGGAAATGAACAAGGTTGAAGATTTCCTTTCTATACCTTTATCAACATTCTCAGAGTAGAGGGACTTCAAACTAGTTGTCTCGTGACATTAAGGTTATATGGGCTTGTCACATTTGTCATTATGGTAAGACTCCCTGCAGATTCACTCTTTGGCCCCATTCAAATCAGTAATGTGGGTCCAGTGAGCCTCGATATCTTTTACTGCAAGACTGCTTCACACTCTCATCAGCCATGAGGATAGGTGATTTAAATGAAGTGTTGGTTCACCCCCACTGTACTTCTTTACTCCCAAATGAATTCTGATGTCATACTGTGGCACTTTACAAGTCACATGTCAAATATGCTTCATTAGCAGCCAATTTAAGAAAAAAAATACAATATGAGCGCCATTATACATACAAAATACACCCAGTGATACTGAGCTATTATGAACCACTGGAATAAAATTGTGTGCAAATTTAGGTTTTTTTTTTTTTTTTGTTTTTTTTTACCAGTAGTCTAGGAAGTACTTTTAAAAGTTTTTTAGGTCTCAGTTTCAAAAATGGTTTTGTTTCCAACAGGAAAGATCCATCACAACATCCATTAACATGAGTGTAATTTTGGCACTCACAAATCACTGAGTCAAAGGAAAACTGTGCCTAAATCTGAGTGAAAAGGAAATGAGGCAACACGGGGTGCAGGCGCATGGAGCAGACCTCTGACACGCCACGGTGTCATTATAGCCCCCAAGGCATTTCATTGCAAAGCCTATTATTTAATGTTATAATTAAAGCCCAGAAATGTGACCCAGGGTTAAGATCAGCCCTCTACATTTTACATTAACATAAAAATAATAATGATCTTCAATTAGTCCCTCCACCTCAAAGCTGCAAATGAGATCACACTTAACTGGGTCATGAACTCGTGTAATCAGTATAAATTTCCTAATTTATATCTGAAACAACAAGCTTTCTTTTCATGTCTTGTCTTCAGTAACAACTGCTGAAAATACAACTTACAAGAAATCTGTTAGAGTGTGGCGATGTTCGCAGTTCGCACTGTGGTTTCCTATTCTCTTGTTACCCAGCGAGCTTTCGTTTGTTTGCTTGAGAGACGTATTCATGCAGTTTAGTTTTCATAAATGTGAAATGAGTGAATAAGAATACAACAGTTGTTTATACAGTTCATGTAAGCAATGCACTATGTTTCCACAGAACATGAGGATGAATGTTTCTCTCTCTTGTTCTATATGCAATATAACTTACAGGTCATTTATTTCAAATCAAAAACCTCTCAAATATGACACAAAAGCACCTAAACCATGGTCACATATTCGATGCAGCTTTAGCTTCCATATTTGAATATTTCTTATGTAATTTTGTTATCATAATACAGGCTGAAATACTGGGATATTAGAATAGACTCCACTTATATTCAAATATCAGTAGTTGTGTGTTTGTTCATTTGTGAGGTGAAAATATTTCCCCAAATCAAATTAAGACAGGAAGTCATTTTAAAGCATAACTGACACAGAAGTCAGCAGCAGCTGAACTCAGCTGATAAGAACGTTGAATAATCTGCATCTTTAGAAATTGTTCAAACATTGAAATTTAATGCCTCCCACCACCTTTCCATGTGTGGATCCTGCGTATGGATCATTAAGACTTTTTAACACATTTTTATCCACAGCTTGTTAATCTGGTGTGTTTGGGATCATTTTATTTTGAAAATCCTGTCAGCATCAGCTTGAGCAACACAGAGTCACATACCAATGAGCTGTACCCTCTCAGGTGAAATCTGACATCATCATCAACTATTCTGTCTGAAGTTCAGGAGCTGAACTATAATAATTTAAGAATAAGTTTATTGTTAGAATTAACAGATGAGATTGAGCACTGGTGCAGTCATTGTGTGAATTACACCTGGTTTTATGTGGTTTTATACATTTATTTCCTTATCCTGTTTGAATACCAGATGTCTCCACACAGGCCAATGTGGATTTAACTGTCTACATGAAGCGCTGACAACAGTTCATGCCTTTTCATCTATATCAGTCAAGATGTCTGGAGGACAGAATAACTGTAAAGAAAAAAAAGAAAAGAAGGAAAGAAGTGTGGTTGTAATAACACTGTGAAGTGGCACCAGAATGAATTGCAAGTGCAATTAAGTGACAAATTTACAAACTCACAAAAGTTTATGAAGTAAAGAAGATGTAAAAGGGTAAGTCTATGTGACATGCTGCAGTTTATTTTAAACAACAAATCCCATGAAAATACTTTAACTAAAAATAAAACAAATGTTTGTCCAAAGCTTTGGCTTATTCCTCTGTGCCACAGAGCTCCATTATTGTCCAAAAGCCTTTAAAAAGTCCTGAGTGTGCCGCAGCTTTGCACTGGACTGCTGGGCATCAAATCCACCAGTAAAAAAAAAAAAAAAACACACCCCAACAAATACAACATTTATTTCTGTTTGTGGAAAAATTTGCTAGAAAATTGCATCGTCCTGATGTTTCAGGGAAACTGCTTCAAGTCTTAAAAAAGTATATAAAGTATATTTTGACATGCTGAAGAATCCATGCATGATATATTGAAAGAATTTCTCCTGCATAGTTTGGTTTTGGACTTTGGGTAAAATTTGTTGACAA
This sequence comes from Polydactylus sextarius, assembly GCA_016801845.1. Lineage (NCBI taxonomy): Eukaryota > Metazoa > Chordata > Actinopteri > Polynemidae > Polydactylus > Polydactylus sextarius. The sequence continues at coordinate 20,790,633 of CM028906.1, forward strand.
CAGTAAAATTATACAACATCCCAAACCTTGTTCTTTATTACACTTTCAAGACACTACATGACCTTATATAAAATTTTTGTTGCTGTTTTTTTAGTCTCTTCTTATTTGTGTACTGTAACAATTTGGTTACAATAGCTGAGCTATATTTAGAGTCTTGAATGATGTTCACAGGCCTTGAACTCATTGATGCACTGCTGTGACTTTGTTGTACAAAAAGACGTCTGCATGTTGAAGCACCTGTGCTATTGATTCTACTGGAGCGAAACCATCACCGAGTCCTTTCAGGTAGAGAAACAACATCAGTGTCATTGTCGAGTCCATAATGCCACCAACTTCCACCATTGTTGTGTGGATTTGTTGACGACACTTGATGTTTCCATGACAATTTTTGACACCACATGTTTATCTGTGCTTAATGCTTGTTTACTTCCAAGTCTCTGAGGAGCAGCTTATTTAGCAAACCACCTCATCCATGTGCACTTGTCTGTGTCTGAAAAACAAAAATAAAAAGTCCCCTGTGTGAAATGTATTTGCATCCTTGACACCTCGATATGATATACCCATGTGGGTTTTCCTGCAGCCCTCTGAGGCTGCCTCCTCTTTCTCTGAGCCTTATCATTGGTGTCAGGCTTGGGACTTCTATTCAGAGACTAACCTCCAGAGGCAAAAAGGCACTGTGGGCAAAAAGAAAGACCATAAACACAACATCACGCCTTGGTTCTCTAACATACTTAATGAATAATGGTAGGAAAACCACAAACAACCGCGTGGCCAGAGGGTGAAAATAGAAGGAGTGATTAGTGTTGTCTGTGTAGTAAACAGTATGTTTTATATGACTTCAGGTTTATCCTCGGGGTGTCTCCAACAGACATTAGTAGGAAAGCTGCCCTATAATTGTGAATACTCACCCACCATTCCCCCACGTCAACAATAATGCGACAATGTGACCCTCGCCTCCAATAACTACATACCAACACCACCCTCACACACTGACAGGGAACGGAGGGAAACTTTTCCCAGAGGAGGAAAACCTCATGTGACTTTTCCTGTGGCAGTTTCTCTTTCACTAATGTATTAATGAGAGAAGCAAAGTCAAATGTGTCTCTTATTTTTTCCTAGAAACAAGTATAAAGAGGCGGCATGTTGCAATATTTCTACCCAAACAAAGACAGTGAGTCAGGTGTAATCTCTCAAATTCAGACGGATTACATGCTACCTGACTTCTCTCCTCGTATCTCTGAGCTCCTCTCTCACCTAACACTCTTATGATTTCAACACATGGCTAGTCAAGTATGCTCTCCATGTTGATATACTCTCTTTTACAAGGTAAATTTATTTATTTTTCCTGCTTACCTTCTTATTTTTTTCCCTGTGATCTCTCATTACTCTCCATGGTAATCCCTCAACATAATCACATCCATCCTTTAACTTCTTGCTGTTATTTTCTAGTTCCTCTCAAGGCTTGGGAGCGTAGAGATCCTTAATCCCCCTCCATTACTGATTTAGGCCAGCAGTTGATTGAAAACTGGAAAAAGTGCTATAGCAGTCTCCTACGCTCGCCGGAGGCTTTTCACGCTGCTCAGAAAACACCATACATGGTGCTGAGGAAAGCTTCCAGGAAGCTTGCAGACCATACACATTTCAGGCATGAATGCCTGCTGAGGGTTGACACATTCGTCAGGTCAGGACAACTGTCAGACATTCACATTCATCGAGTCTGACAAAGAGTGGAAAAGATATCAGCGGAGGGATTAACAATCAAACTCATTTGGATGTTCCTCGCTCACAGTGGGTCTCCCCCAAATAACAAACACAACACTTTTGTCATTTTCTACTACAATAGAGATGCAAAGGAAAAAAAGAAAGTCGCAGAAATTGAGGCTAAACTGCTACAAACACGCATTGAGACATGCACACACACATATACACACACACCCACAGTCTAATCTCCCTCACATCTCATTAACTGTTCTCTCAGAAGATGTATACAGGCTGGCGAGAGACTTATTTCCAATTTGGCAGCACCAGGAGCATCTTAATGGGCTTTTGGAAAAAATGCCCCACAGAATTTTTACATGGATATTTCCTGGGCCAGGCTTTTACAGAGCTATTCCCACACTCCCACTAAAGGTCTCATGTCATTCCATTATTTAGTGATTAGGCATCTGGCTGTGAACACATCTAAAATTACCTCCGAAATTCAAATCACATAGTTGCCCGACACGATAAGTAAATTAAAAATAGATCAGCGCAACAGACTGTTGATTACATACTTCTGTGACAATGTGCAGAAATGTGACGCCAGAAGATTTAACATTACTGGAATGTCTTTGTACTTCTTTTTTTTTCTTATTCTTGTGGCATTTAACTTTTCTGACAGACTTAATAACACAGGCAGTGTGTGTAATGGTGAAGTATATCTTAAAGAAACAATGCAGTGAAGAAAAGTGAAGGTGCATTTATTGTTTTTAGTTTTGTTAAAGCACACCCTCTGCATTCTGATGAGAATTTCACCTTTATACGTTAAATGGTTTATTTATAGCAGCTACACTGAAAAAGCTTGAATATAAACAACAGTAACTGTGCTGTATACTGAAGGTTCACACTGGCCTTCACATTCATTCATGTACAAACAGCAAAGACCTGATATCTGCGTTTGTGTTGTGTTTAAAGGAAGTGATGAGCTGCAAGAATCCCTCAACCTGCAAATAGCCAAGTCAAGATCAGAGCGATAAACAGAGAAAGAGAGAGAGAGAGCTGCAGCATCAGGAATCCACAGGAGGAAAAACGATGCTGTATTGTGTAACAACTAATAACTGTTCTGTTAAGAGAAATCAAATAATATTCTTTAAAGCTGCCACAGATGAACCCCAAAGGTAATTGTTATGCTTTAGAAAGGAAACACAAGACTTGGGCGTAGCATTAACAGCAACTGCAGCACATCAAGTGAATTTGTTTCAAAGCCGTAGCAAAGAGCCAAGTCCACCCCTGAGAATTTCAACTGCTCCGCGTTGGTAGATGTTGATATTAACAGCAAAGACATGGAGCTGGAGCTTTATGGCAGTGTCTGACTGAAGCGTTCAGGAACTGTTGAGGATGAACAAAGGGCTGACAATCAAGCAGCGTTGTGTCTGTGTGACACTAGAACTAAGGTCTGACACGTGCACACGAGGTTGATCCTCAAACGTGAGTCATATTGTTGCCTGACGGCTGCAGGAAGACACCCGGCGGGCGATGGTTGCGCTGACAACTCAGACACGAACGCAAAGAATTCACAAGCTCAACCTGGTGGAGTTTAATGAAGCTGTCCATGAAACACTTTTAAACATTTTTCACATTCATTTCAACACACTGCAGTATTTCTGAACAACCTCTCTATATATCCCCCCTGCTCTGCAAAGTAACCTGGCTCTTCTCCAAGAGACCTCTTACTCCAAGAAAACTAGTCTAAAGCCAGTTAGATATTTTTCTCACTGGCCTCCACCACTCCCATACGACTGTAAAGCAACCGGAGGCTCTCACTGAGTCCTCAGGCAAAAAGATAAAGTGTCTCTCTTCAATAAACCAAATGGGTCTGACTGACCTCCACCCAGGTCCGTTAACTCCACCAATTACTTTACGTCTGCATCATTGCCAAACACTTATTTCACTTCCAGTGTAAAACTATGCATGATGATAATTTGCCAGGCACAGCAGTGAGTGTGACAGAGGCGTTATACTGCTGAATGAGCATTACATCTCTTCATGGTAAACCACACACGTAAATGCGATTGTGTCAAAGGCAGTGGGAAGTTGTACACCCAAAGTTTCTGCTCTCTATCTGCATTACATTTGTAATTGTTAAAGGTTACTAATAGTTCAGCCACTCTGAAAAAAAAAATCCTATAAGGTAAATAAATTATATATTTAAATAGAAATAAATACCTTCCCACAACAACTTTACAGGTTTCGATAAAAAGCTGTGATGACCTCATCTCCTGTTTTAATCCTTGAAATGTCAATTTGCAGTTTCTGCTCTGATGGTTTACCAGGTTCTTTATGTTCTGGATACGTTTTTATGACCCTGGAGCCCATGAGAGACATTGAAACCCGGCGTTAATACTTCAGCAATGGACAGACTGCAGAAAAATTTGGATAGTAGCTCTGCCCATGTGCTTATTCAAAAGATAGAAAATTCTAACTAAAACACACAATCAAAAAATGATTATTTAAATTCAAACTGCACAAGCGCAGTGTTTGATTAAAGTGTGCATTCAGTAATTAGCCTTTTGTATTTTAATGTGCAAAAACTCACATCTGTACAAACAGAGCTGTGTTTGTCAATGTAGCTCGGCTTGTAAGTGGCAGAGAGCTGTCAAAATAATTAGCTTATGCAAATTTGGAGCTTAAAACCTGAGGTAGCCACCTCTGCAGATGTATTAAACCTGTGTGTTTTGTATCATGGATAATGGCAGTGGTATGACACAGCAAATGATGGAAGGATCAGCACCAACAATGAGCATGCAGCTCACCACACGTTTGCATTAGCAAAGCTAATTAGACATAATTGAGTCCTGTCTACCATACCATCTCCTGAGGCCTATATCTGACCTCTGTTGTGTTGATGCAAAGGTTATTTTGGGACAACAAAAACTAATTATACATAGTGGATGGGCTGTACATTGTTATTAAGATTTGATGACAGAATCAAAAGCATCTTGATCTATTTAATTCACTTGAACTTGCTGAGGCTCCAAGTGGACAAAGAATGTACCATCAGATAAAAAAAAAATTAAATACCAAAAACTCTATGTAATCCAATAAAAGTGTGTCCAAGTATTTCCAAATCATTTATAAAAATGTTCTCTGACACGATCTGGATTCTTGTTCTGGTAAATGGAACCTGTCCAGCGCTCCAACGAGGTGCAAGCCAACAAAAATACTGGTCAAATACTGGACAACTACATGGTTTTCACTCCTACGAAAACTGTCAAACTAAATAAAAAAACAGCTGCAAGTCCAAGATTCTGTCTCAGAGCACCTTAAAATGATTAAACAGCAAAGACTGAATAATCCAAATATAAACCAGATGTCAAAAACTGTGAAGTGAACCATATTCAGATTTCAACATTAAATATTTTTATGAAAAAGTCTGATGGTATCAGCAGATTCCTCTTAAAAACTCTTCCCACACAAGAGTTTATATGATTAAAGAAAAAAACATTTAGGCAGATTATTTTACATCTTTAAATCCAAAGCTGAGTCACAAACGATTCCTTTGCAACTCTGACAAGAATGAAATAAAAGGAGCGACACTAGAAACCACTGGAGCTCCTGTTCTCCATCATATCACAGACAAATAATTAAATAAGCATAATAAAGCAGCAGCTGGATGCTGCTTTTAAAATATGTCAGTGGTTAAGAAAAAAGACTAATTATTCTAACCCCCCGTGTCGTGTCTTTTTATTCGAGTAGTCAGCTGAATAAATCTCCTTTTGACCTGTTGAGAAACTGAATAGTTTTTCTGCCACTGGAGCTGAATCAACACACACACACACACAGAGCACACAAGCTGTTCTTTCTGCTTTTTCACATTTCTTCACAGTCTCTGATGCACTTTCTGCATTTTCTAAGCACATACTTTGTCTTATTTTATCATTATAAGTAGTCATAAACAATAAAAAAAGAGGTGAGATCAGTATGAGACTCATTTGAATGTGATGAATTCTCACACTCACACTCTGACTGACTGACGTTAAACTATCAGAGTCGAATCAAAAACTGAAACCACGCTAAAACCAAATAAAGCGGCTCTATGATCATTACTGCTTGACATTGCCAATTACCAATACAGTATCTGTGTTACAGTATTTGTGTGGAAAAAGGCAATGCATGGATTAACTTCAGGCCTCTCTGCTTCCCATCTTCCCTCTCATGAAGCAGACGATGTTTACTGACTAATCTCCTTTCCTGCTTTGACCACAAATGTGATTACCACCACACAAGAGATAATAAAGCCATATCTCTACTGTACCAAAGAGCATGAATTAGAGCCTAAGCCTGTAGCCTTGAGGAATATAGAAAAGGAGACAAAACGAAAAAAAAGAGAAAAAAAAAAAACACACAGCTAAAGGAGTGTTTGGTACTGAGTGCATACAGCCCCCTACTGGTAAACACTATTCACTATTTAGCCTAATACAACACAACAAGCTCCATGATGTTCTGTTGAATATGAGCAACAGGTATGAAGCTGGTTTTCAAAAAAAAAAAAAAAAACTGTCTCCTGGTTCCTTCTGGTGTCTTTCACCGTCTCTATTTAAAGAAATGATCTTAAAGTTACATGTCTTAAATTACATATGAGGCTCTTACTCCTGCTGTTTAATTGGCTGTGGTTATCTATCAGTTTATAACCTGAGGGTGAGGTCATCTCTTTGAGGTGAAGCATATTTATCAGTAACTGATTCAATTATTTAAAAGGGTGAAAAGTAAAAAAGTGGGGTTTTAGCAGTTTTACTGGCTTTTACCGAAGCCAATGTAGCCACTATAATGTAAATAAAATGTATATTATACATTTTCTGACACAAAGAATTGAATTAAGCTGCATAAGGATGAACAGTTGTGTGGTTTTCTTACTGTTAATTAAAGATGAGTGCTGCTTGTCTACAGGTGTATCATTTTATCTGTAGTCTGTGCGATAAATTGAGTGTTTGGCGTCTGCTCTGTGGAAGATAATGAATGAAATAAAACGTAGCCTACTGTGATTCACCATGAAGCAATGTGAGGAATGCAGGGAATCACAATGACCTTTAAATACCTAAATAGTATATATAGTTGCATTCGCACCGCAGTGGTGTGTCTGATTTGTTTGATTTATCTGATTTATAAACATACCTTTTACACTTTTTTTTAAGTCCCTCTCATGAACCATGACACGCTGCTGAAGCAGTCGCACTTTTAGTTTAGATGCTCTAATAAAAGACGGTTTGATTGGAGGATTTTAACACAGTTCAGGCTGCGTGTGGTGATCACCATCATCATCATTATATCTGATTGTTTCATGTGAGGTGGGGAAGTGGGGGATGGGGGGCAGCAGAGACATGACACGTGCTGACAGGGGTTGATGATTTACCCCCGTGTCTCCTACCTGATATTTCTTGATGAGGTGCATTGACGAGGCTGAATCCTTTTGCGCTATAAGCTTGTCTAACCTCGCTACAGCTCCGCGCTTTGCTTTCACCGGCAGAAGACAGGGACAGCAACGACAGAGTACATAAGGCGACTTGTAGTCTCCACATCGCATACATCAGTGAAATCCTTGATAATGTTTCACGGGTGAAAAATACGATATCCGTTAGAATGATGATAATAATAATAACAATAATGAAAAAAGAGAGAAATCCAGAGCGGGAAGGGTGTCTGCTGCTGCAGCTTCAATGATCTGTCTCCACCGGGCGCGATGTGAGATGTTCATTAAAATAAAAACAACAAAAAAAAAAATCAAATCACTCCTCACTTTAGATGCTGGTACGTCCACCTCATCGCAAAAGCTCCGTCTTTTCCCTTTTTCAAAAAAGAAAAAAAATGAAAACCAACCCGGTGAGTCCGACTGTCCTCAAGCTTCCTTGAACAAATCCCGTTTGAAGAAGACACTTGCTACCTGGTGCTGCTCTGTCTGTGCCAACAACTTCTTCCCGCACACACACGCACACACACACATAAGCACACACACATACGCTGAAGCCTCCCCCTCGCGTTTTGTGTCGGTGTGAGGAGGGGGGGAAAACGAAAACGCAACGGAGACACGCGCTGCGCGGCGAGCAGGACGCACAAGGGCAGGGCAAAACATGGAGTGGAGTGGCTGCGACTTCAGCAGCTCGCATCCAGTGTGCGCGCACTGTCCTCCGCCTTTATGCATCCTTGGTAAATGCGCACCACAGTCAGAGTCAGTCAACACATCAGAGTGTAGACGCGCGACGGAGGCGCAAAGACGCGGAGGTCGTGTGGTGTCGGCGGGACACAGCGACACATGCAATTATTTTTTGACTGCATTTTTAATCAATCTACAAACTCAGAGTCACCGACGGTGTTTCCGAGTATTTTAATCATAACAACCATTAGAAATGACATGATAATGACTGTCAGGTGACCTAAAAATACACAATGTATCATCTTAAAGCTGTTTTTTCTTTTGGCTAAGGAAGTTACCAATACAGTAGATTTTAATTTAAAACTTATTTTTTTAATTTAAAACTTAAGTTTTAAATCCTTGACAGCTCAGCTTTATCTGCAGTATTTCAATATGTCTGACATGTTTTCTATAAATGCAGATGAGCAGCGCAGTCTTCACTTATCACACCGTACAAACAGTGCGTCATTATGTACAACTGCATTTCTTTTAAGTCAGAATAAGTTTATAACAGTCACTTTTCTTGTCAGCTTTTTCTCTTGAGATGATGAAAGTAGACTGATCAAATCCCCCTATAAAAACATTCTCATCCACTGAGCTGTTGTGTTTTTTTGAGGGGGGGGACACACCTGGCTGGTTAAATTCAGCTTTAAAGAGATACTGTAACTGTAAAAGTGCAATTAGCCACAATTCAGAGGTATGAAATGTTGAGGAAGTCAAAGAAAGGCAGAATTCACCATCGCTGGACTACAGAAAAGGGGTAAGTGGCGAAATTTTACTGGAATTATCACATCCTAATTGCTTTAGGGGCTAATACATCATGAATATTGCTCTCGCTCGGCAAAATTGGATTTTCATCAGTTGAGTTTGTGGATGCTGGTGAATGATGCTGTCTGCTCTGCAGCTCTGTGTGAGAAAAAATGTGACAAAGCAATTAAAGATGTTTCATTAGTCCTTCAAGATTTATAGACAGACAGAGCTACAGCAGAGATAAAACCATTCGTAGGATTTCATTTGAAGTATTGTGACACATCTGTCTTGAAAAGAAGAAGAATAAATGACTAGAAAGATGTTTGGTCTTTGTCAAACACAAAAACAAAGTATGTGCTGTGAAAACAATGTATGTTATAGTGAGCACAACTTCAGTTTCACACAGTCCCTTAATCCAAATCATCTAAGTGCTTCACTCAGTCCTGACATAACAATTCAGATGCTCAATAAAATAATTTAGAAATATAAATCATACAATTAGCTCAGGTCAGTCGATCAATACCTACATAATCAGTAACATGATCCAGAGAAAGACTCCTTCTCATGAATAAAATAGATTATTTTATTATTAGATTATTACCTGTGTAAAGGTACCAGTCTAATCACACACAATAACAAACCTGTCATGTTACACTTCCAGATATGGATAATGAATAAATGTTGATCAGACGAATGACGAGCTGTAATCAGTGTATATGATGCTGCAGGTTGTGAGATACAGTAAAAACCAGACCTCTGACGTTCTAAATATAGTGACCCATTGTTTCCATCGACCTGCAGTGTAAAGGTGAACAGATGGCCAGATGATCTCACCACGACTGCAAACACATGCATGAATTTGTCAGCGATAAATTACAGACAGTAATTTACTGGTTGTAATATGACTGTACTTGAACCACTCAGTTTGGTTGCAGTCAAGTCAGCAGCAGGGAACAGCCGGGGCGTCTGGCTGCCCGCAAAAAAATACCAGAGATTGTCATGTATATGGGGGGAAGGGGGCTGGTCCTCCCCCTGCAGGTGTAAGTGTGTCATCTTGCTGTGAATCTCCATGGGTCAGTTAGAGTTACTCAGCATGGGTAAATTATTGTCTAAACCACAGCTGTTGCTTAACTCGGCAGATCGACTAAGCGTCCATGAGGCAACACATCCTCTGCAGCCTGCATACAGATACTGAGTCTTTACACTGTCAAAACACCTGCAGAGCAAACCACCCAGTGCAATTTTGAGTTCAAACGATACAGCAATTACTCCCCACGTCCACACGATGCAACTCGGATAACACAACTTATTCTCATCCAATACATTTTTATGCTAGTGTCAGACTTTTTCACCATCACATCAGGTCATTTAGTGTCATCTGTCACTGACCGAAACTAAATTGAAAAGATGCGGTTAGCAGCCTGTATATAAAACACACCGGTCTCTCACTCTATGCATCAACTGCACACAAAATCTGTCTTAATCTGTCTGTGTTACCTGTTCACAACAGGGTGAGGCTGAGTTGCCATGAGCACAGACGACAGGCCTAACAGTTCATAGAAAATAATTTTGGTTGTTATGTCATTATGGAAAATTATCTCCTTGAAAACAATTAAATACTTGAAACCTAGTGTCAAAATTTGGTCTTTAAAGTTCATTTTTTAAAACTACTATTTCTAAGGCAATGAACTTTTGTATTGAGTGATGAAGATAATGAGGTAATGATGAGAGGTAAGATGTCCTCCTAACCAGCAATAATTTAAGACAAAGCTGAAGTTTTGTCAATCCTAAAGAAGTTTAATGTTGTTTTTCATCAAACTTATTTAACGTAATTGGTTGATTCAGTCTGAAAGCTCTGAAAGCATCACATAGTTCTGTCCTCACGACTTCAATGCAGTTCATCAACAAAGAAAAAGTGAAGGATTTTCCTGAGAATACATTTTAAAAAGTGAAATGTGTGTTTTCGGTTCAGACCGTTCCCTCACAGTGAGAAGGCTGTCCAAGTGGGAATCTGCCCCCTGCAGCCTTCAAAAGGAAAAGCAGAACAGATAATGGATGGATGGGTGGACAGTAGTCGCATCATGTAGCAATCAAACAAGCAGCACCTTCACTCCAGCACGTGTTCCCCAACACTGTATCTAAATGTTGGCTTCGCTTCTTTCACTCGCTGAAAAGAACACAACACAAAACCACAGCTGTCAGGTTGGACAACGCTCACGTGTGAAAACGTTCATCTTATTATCGTTTGGTCAGTGTTGAATTGTGTGTGGTGACTTTACAGCTGTCATGCTGAATTTTGTTCCTCATTGTTGTTCTTTGTGTGTTTTTTTGTTACTGTTCTGTTTCTGTTTGTGTTGTGCTGTCACTTGTTACTGTGGTTGGATGTTTCGCATCTTGTTTTTAGTTTGTGCTGTACTTGAGATTTCATGTGGTGTTGTTATTGGCAGTGTTGGTGCCAAGTGGTTGTTTTTCACAGCACAGTAGCAGAACCTACATGTTATTTAAAGGTGTTAGAACTATTGTTTTGAGGAAAAGGTTAAAAGACTAAATTTAAATGATGATAATAATGCAGATAAAGGCAAATTGTTACATCAAAATGAAATAAGCAGATAAACAAGAGATATGTATTCAGTCTTAAAATAAATAACACTTAAAACCGACCAGTTAGGCTAACCCAAACCCAGGTGTAAAATTATTTGAGTGTCAAACTGAGAAAAGATGAGATGCAGGATATTAGTTCTGAGTCAGATTTGGACGTTATCTTGGTGCAGAGAGAAAGACTCGTTTATGTATCCTCAATGAAATGGAAAATGAAATTAATTTTGCCTCATATTATTCTTATTACACAAGGTCTTTGTTTAATGAGATTAAGAAGGAAATCGTTTTTTGTGTGAGGAGGATTGTGACTAAAAATTAAACATTTGGTGATTATGTAGCGATGAATCTGAAACAGTTGTAACTCATTTCCTCAGTTTGTGAAGTTACTGTCTGAGCTGTTTAACTTTGTTATGTGGTAAATATTTCTCATGTTACTAATGTGCCTAATTCAGTAACGAAATGTAATACAACAGAATTAATTAAGTCACAGTCATCCAATAATACAGTACATGTCATTTTATGTCTGTAGAATAGAGAAAGAATAAAGTGTATGTTTGTGTAAACTGCTGAACTTTTGCCACACAGTTCATGGTCTATATCATTTGGCATTATTTGTTTTCCTTTTTCATATTTTGATAAATTAGCAGAATATTAATTAAATGAGCTACTAGCTGTTCCTCTTTGCAGTGCACCCATGGATGTACAAACCTCTGCTACAGGAAAGCTGTGACACTGAAAACACTTGTTCTGAGGTTATGCTGAGTATCTTTTTTCGGTGATTTCTAAGCAGATTTCTGGAAGATTATTTGCGATGTACATAGAAGATAATGATATCCTCACAAAGTGTAAGTTACACCGAACCTAAAAATATGTATTATCTATTCTATTCTATTTAGGAAGGCAAAACCAGTCAGGCGTGGACATTCAGTATAAAATGTGTTTTCCCTGTTCACTGTTGGATTCATCTGCACAGCACTCTAATAGCCCTGCTCAGCTAATAAGCCTTTGCTAATGAGGCCGGGAGATGATGAGAAGGTGATCCTGGTAGTGGATCGATAACTCACCACGAGGAGTCAGCACTCATACTCATGACTCATACTCAGGGCACCGCAGGGAAAATGAAGCATTCTCTTTCCAAGGCCTGCTGTGGCTTCACAAAACCGTGTTAATTGTCAGAAATTTGATTTCACCTTTTCATAGGATGGTAGTTGTCCAAAGTTTCATTTGAACTTTGAATCCACAGCAAAACAGAGACACAGATAAACAGATGGACAGCTAGACCCTAAAGATAGATTAACTGATCAATAAGAATCAATAGATGGAGAATCAACACACCAGCTGCTAGAAGACAAACAGCTGACTGACGCCATCACCTCAGACTGTGGTGGATGAATGAATGAACAGATGAATGGATACAAACATCTCACAGATAAATCTCACAGGAAAACAAAAATACAATTATGTCACTGAGGTAATTAACGACCAGATATCAGAGCAGAAACAACATGAACACTCCAACAACTACTGTTGTTATTCCTCATAACTACTGACTTGCACGCAAAAAACAGGTTGTGTTAAAATACAAAGACACTAACACTGTTTGGTGTAATGGTGCTAATGATTAAGTTTTTACTTTACAGTTTTAAATCACTGCACGCTTTCAACAGCGTGGCATGCAATGTCATATCTTGTATGTGAGTCACTGTATGCAGATGAAGAATAAGGTCACTTTGTTCACATTAGCACAGCAAGCAAGGAGATGAATAATTAATCATATATTTATAATTCATGGATGTTTAAGACAAATATGTGCAATTACTGTAAAGAGGTAAAACCCTTTACTCGGATAGAAGATCTTGGCTTTTTGAAGCCTGTACTGAAAACAAAAATATCTCAGGAAGTAAAGCCTGGGTGAGCTGAGGATACACGGAGGATGGTTTGTTTTTCATTAGGCAAAAAACACATTGGGAAAAAATATTATCCTTTACAGTTACATACCTTTTTAAAGAAAGGGCCTGGAAATGTGTCAGTGCCAATTATCCCATGTTAAAGTGTAAAAATGACTAAAGTGTAAAAAATTCTCCAACACTCAGCCATAACAGCAGACTGAACACCACTCAGGTGTCCTATTCCCCACTCATGTCCTCCAGTTTCTCCGAGGTGATATCACCGTTCCCAGACGCTGTAATCCCAGATATAAAATACCTCTGGTGTGTCCCAGGGCCTCCTTCCTGTTCGGTATGCCTGGATTTATCTCCACATGGAGGAGACATTGAGACATCCTAATCAAACGTCCAAATCATCTTAACAGAGACTTTAGGAACTAATGGAGCAGCAGTTCATATCTCTGCAGCTGGACCAAGACGATCTCATCTTATTAGCCATAAATAGAAAACTTCACAAAGAAAAACAGGTAAAAAAAAAAAAAAAAAAAGGCACATACTTTGCAAACCTTTATAAAATATTGAAATGGCCCTGATCTTTTATTTTAGTTGTTGGATAGTTGTTGCACCATGGAGATAAGTTGAGATCGAAAATGGAAATTATGTGTTGTATCATGTACACCGATGGGACAAAAAAAACATGACAGTGAAATAATATAATTTACATTTCTGTTGTAGAAGCGTAAATTGGAGCCTTCATCACGATTCAATGCAATACTGATTTCTTAAGCCAACTATTCGATTATTTTCCGATATTTTAGATTTCCACACGATACGATTCGCTACTCGATATTTTTTACATTATGTCTACAACAAAATCAACAAAAAAATAAATCATTTGCCTTTTATTGAGAATACATGCAAATAGAACATTACTCAACAAAAAGAGTAAAATAAAGTGCAAACAGATAAACTGTAATAAGAACAAAATAAAGTTATGAAGTCTAATGCTTACTGTGCAGGTCTTGTATGGCCAATTAGTCTATTCACTGTTACAAAAAGACAAGACTGACCTCTACAGTCTACAGTTCAAGTACATCAACCCTGCACTTATCTTTTATACATTTTATACACTTTTCTTTTATGCATTTTGAAAATATAATAATAAAATTAAATAGAAGAGTTACTCCACAAAATGAGTTCAAGTGCCATAATAACAAAAAGTCTAGGACATAAGCCTACAACCCATTCACTATAAAATAACAAAAATGCATTCACATTTTTAGAGGAATAAGGTGATAGTGGCCACACCTGGCTTGAGCTATAGCAGGGGCTTTGCAAATAGGACAGTTTTTTAACAAAACCAGTTTAAGTGCAGTAAGAATAAAATAGTAACAAAAGTCTAGGACATTGGCCTATACCACATTAATGGCAAAACAACCAAAAACGAGGAGGCTGAATTCTACCATTCAATACTCTTAGTGGTGCTCTTTGACAGGTTTTTCACACACACATGCTCAGAAGACAATGCATTACGTTCTGAACACACAATGTCCCCTGCTATACTAAATACACGTTCCAATGGTAAACTTGTACCAGGAATGCATAAGTAAGTCATAAGTAAGTCTGCCAGGAGAGGAAACTCAGCCTGGTGAGCTCTCCATAAGTCCACAAGACTTATTATAGTTGTGTGTGTTAGTAGATTATATACACACACACACACACACACACACACACATATATATCAACTATGTCTACAATGTATGAATCCATACTTTCAGTGGTTCCTGCATCACACATACTCATTTAGCTCCATAGGAACCTGGTCATGAGAAGAGTGAGGAGGTAAAATAGGTAGTAAATAGGTAGAGTACTCAATGGGACGACGGGTTTATCAGTATTGCTATTAAATTAAACAGCATCACTATTACACAAAACATTTAGGATGAGAAACAACTTACCCTCTGTTCTTTCAGCTGTCCCACTTCTTCAGCAAGATGTTCAAAGATTTGGTTTCTTCTCTCATCACCCGGGAAAGGAAGCTTTTTGAACCGGGGGTCCTAAGCAGCTGCTCGGAGTAAAAATGGTTCCTCGTCTACATATCGCTCTCTAAGATCATCAGCCACGAGTCGTTTCATGTCTTTGATTAAGTGAGCGTCATCCGGTGCGTATTCGAAATGCGCCAATAACTTTATTCGGAGAGGTGTGACGATAGACACAGTGGGTTGCTTCTCCTCGCACATCAGAGTGGTAGCAGCCTTTAGTGGGGCTAGCAGACTCACCATTTGTTTGGCAGCAAAGAGATCACTTTCACTGAGTGTGTGCACATCACGCAAGCCTCTTCTGACTTTCTTGTCGAGAAGTTACACCATCACCACAGCTTGTTGTTCAATAAATCGCTCCAACATCTCGAAAGAACTATTCCACCGAGTTTTCATGTCTGCTTTGAGCTTGTGGTGGGGAAGCCAAACTTTGCTTCTCCTTCAAAACTGTGGTCGCAACTGTGCTGCAGCGAAAAAATCCCACAATTTTTCTCAGGCGCCCTAAAAGTCTTTCTGTGGCAGCAATCTTCAGGTCATCTTGTGTTGTCAGATTGAGTGTGTGCACGAAGCACTTTATGTGTGGAAATAACTCAGTCTCTTTACCAGCTATGATGTTAGAAGTGTTGTCGGTGACGAGAGCCGGTGCCTTGTCTATTATACCCCACTCTTCACACACACCTCTCAGAACCTGCCTGATATTAACCCCTGAATGAGTGTCTCTCAAGACACGAGTCTGTAAAACACGGTTTTTCATTTGCCATTCGTTGTCAATGAAATTATATGTTACAGTGCTGTAGAACTGTTGTATATGCAGTCCATCCATCGGAAGTTATGGCTACTCGCTCTGCACTCTTCAGACCCTGAATAACCTCATCACATACTTTGGTGTAGAAGTTCAGAACGTAGGACTCACTGAAATGTTGCCGTGAGGGGATGTTGTACATCGGGGCCTCATGTCTTAGCATATAAAAAACGCGATGGCTTTGGTGATGTATTTTGTTCTTTTTGAAGTACTCGACAACTTTTGAGGGAAAAACATTGTCAGCTTGGAAGCTTGTGTTCTTTCTGAACAGTCGCCATCAATACCATGGCACCTTTTCAGGTGTGCGGATAGATTCGACATATAGCCGCAGTATCTTATCTCACAGTGACGGTCTTTGCAAACAGCGACATCTCTTACCACTGCTCCATCTGTTTTTCTGAAGCCAAAATACTTCCACACCCATGACTTGACGCTGACTGGAGTGTGTAACGTTTCATTTTCATTGCCGGCTTGCTCGTGCGCTTTTATCGCTCTCGAAAGTCGCACTCAACAATGTGTGAAACTGAGGTAATGTGTACCAAGTCAATGAGGTTAGCAGCCCCTGTAGTTAAGGAGTGGGTAGTACACCTACGTCAGAGTGGATGTTGAAAACAGACAAGCGAACAAACAGGCTGACAAAACAAACACATTAGTCGATGCTCTTGGCGGATGCATCGATGCATCATATCGTCGGCTGTAATCGATGCATCGATACGAATCGATAAATATTTACACCCCTATTCTGTTGTTATACTTATTTATGGATTTGATTAGGCACCAATCAGCACTTGATATAAGTGATTTAAACACATTTATTTTTTTTTGTAATTTTAACCAATCTTTCACTAAGTTTCACCAAAATCCAGTTCCAGTCTAAACCTGGTCTCTGGTGTGATGTCTGTGCAGTTTTTATGTCCACATCCATCTCAACCACCAACCACCTCCACTACAGTTGATGAATGTATTTGACTTAGATTAGTTTTAAAGTTGTGCAGTTTCGTGGGGGGAAAAAATTGAAAACTCATGTCAATGTATCACTGGATTGACACACTACTGATATGTTACTGACTGCCATGAGAGTAGGTTGGCCATTAACAGTAAAAAATGTACAGATGCGTCAGTTTTAGTTGATCAAAACACTCATGTTACTCATGACATGCATCAAACACATAGCAAGCTTTGCTTACAAGGTACAAAGTAGTTAATTACATAATAATTACACAGTTATTACTGCATTAAAATAGATAAGTGCAATTAAACAGCTTAGAAAAATTTCATGTATCTTAGTGATAGCCGCACCAGAGGAGCATAGACTGAGCAATGAAAAGTGGTCTCAGGGGAAACAAATATATTCCAAGAAGTCTGCACTGGCTAATGATTTCAGATGTGAAGACACACAATCAATAAAGTGCATGCTGGCTCAAATGTTAAATCACAGTTTGCCCAGTCCTTAATCATTTTCACACATCATGGAAAAGGTCATGTCAGAGCAGCATCTATTCAGTGTTGACAGGCAGTATTTAGATTAAACAAACCAAACCTCTATCACCTATTATTTCTGCAAATTTCTTAGTTTCAGTTTGGACGGTGGCTGAGAGGGGAAGACTTATGAACTTCACCACAGATAATGACAGGAATGTCATTCACAAGCACCTGGGTAATATAAATGGTCTCCTGCACAAAGTGGGCCGTATTTACATTTGTATTTAAATTGAAGGTGCCACGTCGACATGCTGTGATGCAAGTAAAAGTTTGTTTCATCTGATTCTTGACAACTTTCTTTCTCTCTCTTTCTGATATCCATTTACGTCTGTAATTTATTCAAATTATTGCAGTGTGAACCATTTTTATGTGTCATACATAATTCAGGTGGTTGTTTTCCTGGGAAAAAAAATGTTTTGAGCTAATTAATTATGTCCTAAGGCTTAGTAATTAGGGATTTGAATCTTATTGTAAACAGGGTCTAATGACTTACCAGGAATGTGGCTAAGGATGAAAAGTAATCATCATAACATCAAAATTAGTTACTCACAGTTTTACAATATCTGAGCTAATGATCTGTTGTCCAAGATGTTGGATACTACACAGACTTGTTGATCACAAGTGGAGCAACATGACACTGTGTGACATTATTTTTTTTTTCCTTTCCATAACGTGATTTGTGTTCCACCAAGACCTCGGCCTGAGCTGCAGTAAAAACATCAAGAGAAGCTTTTGACTCATTTTCACTGGTCACAAATTTATTTCCTCCACGACACAAGGTGTCAGAACCTCCTGTGAGTTGAACTGAGCTTCCTGAGCACTTCAGGTCGACAATATCACACTATAAATGGAGAAACATCACCACCACACCTCCTCCTGTTTAAATAACTAAATAATGTCACTGGAAAAAACTGCAAGATACGTTCTAGTCTTTATAAGTATGGCACTCAGATGGTGTGTAGGTTCTGACTGTGCTTATACCATGTAATATAAAATCTATGTTTAATTACCCCCAGGAGCAAGTCGGTACACAGCTCAAGTAGTAACATTATTACCATGGTAACCAATGAAGAGACAATTTCATTCAACACGCTGCAATGCAGCCTCTCATTATCTGACACACAAGTTTTGCAAATATAAATAGCCTAGGTCTTACACGAGAAGAACAGAAGTGTAAAAAGTGCAAACTTAAAAATTGATCTGAATAGGTTTTGTTGCCATTTCCGCGAATGTGGTTTTTAAAACTAAGAAGACAAAGAGTTATCGGTTGCTGTAATCATTCCTCCTGTCTAACTAATGTTGTAACACATTATCGACTATTGAAGGCAAACATGAGTTCAATAGTTCAGTGAAGGCTTATGAGAAACTTCAATAGTCTTAGTTAACAAATTGAGGTGTATTATCTTTATCCTCAGATAAATGCAGGGTTCTTGTCTTGACGTTTATCCTGCAAACAGGAAACTTTACCAGATTGGCAAAGAAATACTGTCAAGAGAAACTGGAACGGTGAAGTGAAATCACATTGAGCTGCCTTGATCTTATCCTTTAATGCCGTAAAGTCACAACCAAAACAGTAAGACTTTAACCTAATTTGCGCAAATACAGAACTGTAGCAAAGAAGCTTCACAGTCCCAGAATAATCAGAATGAAAATGATTAATAACTGCATGTATCAGAGGAAGAAATCTATTCTGCTGCTCTGTGGTAGCACATTGTACCACAAGGGACTCAAGAGGCTGTCAGCTGTTTAAAACCATATTTCACTTGATCTGTATCCGTTCGGTACTAAACACTCAATTACTGTAGAGTTAAAAGCTGGACACAAAGTGGTGACCTAGCTTTTAGTGCAGTCAAGTGCAGTAAAGTCAAAGCAATAACAACTACATGCTAAATGTGAAGCAAAGGTGAAAACTAAAAATTGCATTTTTTTTTTTTTTTTGCAGAATGCTTTAACTCAGACAATTTACTCGCTTCTCCAAAGGCAGATATGAGCTTGATAGATGCCCACCACCTCAGGATAGGTGCTGTTTCAGAGACGACAGCTCATCAGGATGAGTGACAAGTGTTGGGATAGAAATTTAACCAACTGAGGTGCAGACGTGCAGGACCAACAACTCATTTCCTGCCTCCGGGCAAAAAGTAACATTTTGTAGATTTCAATCTAAGATAGCAGTGCTTTTATCTCAATCGGGAGGTTCAGGTTCGTAATTAAAATGCACACAAATACACAAAAAAATGATTTCATTCAGTTGTTTTTAAAACAAAAACAGTTTAGTCAGCAGATTAGATTGACCACACACACACACACACACACACACACACAAAGTGTCGTCACTACAGTTCAGATAGGAACAAAGAAACAGTCTCTGCTTCTCACACACATATACTCAAGTAATCGACGCTACATAAGCCTGTGACCTTTACCTCTGAAGTACAGCATTAAAATTCAAAGGCCATGCAACGGCGCCTCTACTGTTTATCTTTATGACAGAAAGGCAGTATTTATTTCACAATTTAGACACTTTGTTTCATTATTGATTACTGCTCATAAATACGATATTGCTGAAAACAAATGGTTGATACTATAGTATGCATGGATATTAAGAAGATATAATCAATGGCTTCATATTAACAATTAATCATAGGACTATGGATAACACCAACTGTGCATTATTCACATTATTCTCAGTGACTCTGCAGTTCAACTCAGCTCTGTAGACCCTTTTATCATCTTTCAGCTCAGTGTTTTGGTTTTTATAACTTATTTTTTTACTGTTTGTTTGAAACTGAGCTATGAGGAGACTGAATATTGGACTGGAAATAAAAAATAATGATAGTATTACCCTGTGTCTTGTGTAAATAAGTGGCTGTTGACCATATCAACTTTATGAGTTGATGATATGTCAGTGTTGATGTGTCAAGCTTGTTTACATTGCCCCCAATTGACCACAAAAATCTATTAATGCAGTTTTAAATAAATCTGAGGCAATAATTATCCGTGAAGACTTTCACTTACAGTGGTCACTGACCATCAGTATAATGCTCACCAATGCAAAAGCTTATCTGACCTTTAAGAATCTAAAAGGTTTTATGGAAACCTCGCCTGTGGTGTGTTCTTATGCAGTAAAGTAAATGTACATTAATGCTTTTAAATGTGCATTTATTTACATGTTAATAATTAATAATGGATAAAGGAAAATACATCAGTTGAGATATGGTTGTAGATGCCAAAACTTTAAGCTGCAGCTTACATTGAATTTTACTGAAATTCAAAAAAATTAAAACTACATTTTTAATGCACAACCCACACTGGTACATGGTCTACTCCATGAAAAGAATGAGGGAGGTTTTAAGATTGTGGGCTGTAAAACTTCTTTGAAGGAAAGCAACATAGTGAGCAAACACACACTGTTAGATTTTGATCAGAGCTGTTGCTTTATGTGAGGACAGAGTTTGCAAAGGTGTGAGGCAACCTCTGCTAATATCTTGCTCGGGGAATCGTGTCCTTTAAATACATCTTGCAACACTGATGCACTTCTGTCTGTGCAACTTTCTTGGTACAACAGGAACACTGTGTCAGGCTCAGTTGATGCTTTGGCATTTGATGTCTCCCAGAATGCCCTTCTTCATCTCCACCCTGGCATATAAACATCTATATGAGAACATGGAGCTAAAGATCCTATGGGACTTAAAGTACTGGACTGAAAGGCAGGTAGTGGCCACAACAACCAGACATAGAGGTGGCTGACAAGGAGCAGGAGAGTAGATGTGATAGATGTGGAAATCCCAGCTGACTGGGACATCAGGAAAAGGGAGCACAAGAAAATCAAGAAGTAGCAGAGCTGAAGGTAAGAGCAACAGATGTGGATGATGAAATCTAAAGTGGTCCCAGTGGTAACAGGAGCATTAGGGACTGTGACCCCCAATCTAGGAAAGTAGTTCCTGCAAACTCTAACATCTGAGGTCACTGTCCCAGAGAGGACAGTCATAGGAGCAAATACAGGACATAATCCTCAAACTGTAGGATCAAAGACAACACCTACAACCTGGGAATGTGTGTGAAAAACCCACATTTCTTTCCATGCGGAAATGTTCTTTTTGCACCTCTAGAGAGCGTTATTCTTTGGCCAATGGTGTAGTCTTGTTTTTTCACATCAGAAAATCAAACACTAATTATGAAAGCTGTTGTGAAATGCTGCAGCTGTCATTATTGTGACAGGTACAGCTTTTTTTAAAAAAAAAGTTTATTTCATCTTTATTTTTACAGTTAAGACTTCACAGTCTTTTCCTCTCCGTCTTTTTAGCGTCATCACCTTGTCTATCACCCTCCTCGGAGGAGAAATGTTGGGAGCATCCTCCTGAGAATTTTCATCCTTGTCCTTTAACTCTTCTGTATCTTAGACTCTCTGTTCCTGCAAACAAATACCTTTCTTCCTTTGTCTTAATCTTTTCTTGGCTCTCACATGAAACTTCAACATATACATAAGACAGCAGTTTTATTGTTAAGCATATCTCATAGGTCTTACATGGTATATATGTAATTCTTCTGGGGAAAAGAAGAAACAGACCCTCAAGGGCTGATAATATCTTGTCCAACCTATTGATTAATCTAAAAATACCAAAACATATCCATCACAGCTTCCTGCTGCTTCTTTTGTTCAACCAACCAACAGTCAATTTGTTTTTACCATTTTATTTATTTAACCTTTATTTAACTAGAAAAGTCTTGTGCCCTGGCTATGACAGACAGCAAAAAACAGTGACTCATCTCTGCAGATAACACAACACTATTCCTTATTCAGTCTCAAGAATCTCAAATCAAAAACATGGCTATAAACCTGAAGATACTCAGAACACTATCATCATTGCTAAACATAGCCCAAACAGATAAACACAGGCCAGCAAACCAATGTTATCCATGAAAGATGAAAAAGAATTCTCATCTTCATGGATCATCTGCAAGTCACTAAATACATACATACATAAACATAAAGTAAAGGATGGTGATGGTGATGCACCATGAAAGAAAAGTTCACGCACAAACCATGTATCAAGACATGAAAAACAATCATAAAGCCTTAAATTTTGTCATTGTTACTTCAGTGGCTACAACGTTAGCAGAGGGACCAAGTTTCAATCCGTGGCTGTTCTCCAGTTCTTTATTTAGTCTCACCTGAAAGGCTTCATTCCTGTATCTTCCTCCCAATGACAAGGTTGGCCTTTCCTACTCTGTGAAGCTTAGAATGAAAGAAATTCATGCATCAGATCAGCTCCAGAACCCCAGAGATTTCACTGACCTTTACGGTTGCGACACGGGAAGCCTTGAACTTCAAATGCATCATTTTGAGCTCTTAAAGATACTGAAGCAGTTAAATATTGCTTGTCACCACAACTGGTTTACTGAGAAATGATGAAAATAGCATCATATCGCACCAACCAACCAAGTACAACAAATGACTGCTGAAAGTTCTTTCTTTATTTGTTTCTTTCATTCAGATTTTAAGCAGAAAATGACATGAAAATACTAGTCCATTTGTGAAATGATGTAATAGTTCTGCTTTTCTTTGTAAAACAAAGAAACAATAAGTGCCAGCTGTAACTTCTCTTCAGTCACAAAAACCTTTCCACTAATATCAAACAATTAGTCCCCTGAAGCAACAGAATCAAATTTGTGACAAAATACCTCAGAATAAGAAATGGAAGGACAAAAAAAAAAAAATCCTCTTCAAACAGCCCAGCAGCATGTTGTGCAACGCTGTTTGAATACGACGACCTTTCGCAGTGAAGCACACCAGTGAGGTAATTGAGTTACCCTTGTTTGCAGCTACATAAGAGAGGGCGTGATTGCCTAGTTTGGAGGTGTAATAGCAACAGTGTAACAAGGAGCATAATAAATTGCCTGCTCTGAGGGAATTCTAGTTAAAGCAGTATTATTATGGGTCAACAGTGAAGTTTAGCTTTTAGGGAATCTGCATTGGGCAATGAAAAGCACCTCCTGCTGAAGAAGCTAAGCTTAAGGGACAAGATTATGCCATGGCTGTTAATGCTGAGGTTGCTGCTGTAAGCAATTAAAATAAACCCAAAAAAAGCAGAGATAAAAGTTTTACAGCAGTGCAAGAAGAGGTATTATGAGCTGATCTACTTAATATCGCTTCATAGATTAAACAAAAAAATACATACTGTACATATTTCTAAGTTAAAAAATACAGAAATTACCTCAAATCTCCACCACTGCAGCAAAACATCCCATGGTGCAGCGAGAAATGGAAAGGTGAACTAAATGTGTCCAGTGTCTGCCAAGGCAATTATCTCCCTCACCAGTAAAGACATCACAAGGATGCTTTCCAAAAAATAATGTTACAAAATAAGACAAAGTGTAGTTGTATTAGTCAGGATTGTGTTACAGGACCCGAACAGAGGACGTCAGACTCATAAATCTACAGGACCATCAACGGGAAATATCATTCAATGGCTAGCTAATCCAATTTCCTTGGTTCTTAATGTTTTGTATGTCACCATCGTTATCTGTAGACACCATCTAGTCTACTTTGCGTTACACACACACACACACACACACACACACACACACACACACACACACACACAAACAGCACTGTAAAACATAAGTTATTGTGATGCTTTTATTTCTGTGGTAAACAGGGGGTGGACAGACCTTTTTGATTTAGTAAAAGCTTTTTCAAAACACTGCCTACACAAAGATTGCAAATGGTGGCAGCATCACTTTTATCAAATGATTTTCACCCATAACTTACAGATACATTTTCAGCTCATTTACTCACAAGTACAGTATGTGAGAGAATTGAAGAAATATTGTCATAGTTCTGAATTTTGGTTTGCATACTGTAACTCTGGACCACAGCCAGAAGCACACGACGTATATGAAGGTGATGTTAGCTAATTTCAAGATCTGTTGAATTAAAAACAGAAAAAAAGACAGTAGAGACAGTAGAAGGTGCTATTTTTTTCCTGTGTGCATGTTAACAGAAGGACTTACACTGCTTACATCACACATGCATTACAGAAGGTCTTGGTTTCCATGTTAACAGGTTAGATCGACCACAGCCTGTGTGACACACATGAAGCCTTGCTGCTGTAACATGTTATCTAGAGTTTTATTTTCACACATGAAACACACACACACAGTTCCCAGCAAAAATAAATGTGGAGGAGATTGGTTGATTGTCACACTGACATCAAATTAGCAGCATCTCACAAGTCAAGTCAAAGTCAAGAAAAAAAAACAATTATTTTTTCTCTGCTTCTCTAAACTTTCTTTGAATCAGGATGAACAAAAGAAAATCATCATCCAAACACTATCAAAGACAAACTCCAGGTAGAACTCCTGTAGACTTGGACAATCATGGCACTGGTTCCCACCTAAAATTGCATCCGTAGCGGGACTGAAACGATTACTCAAGTACTTTGAACAATTTGATTACAAAAATGAGACTTGAGACAATTTCCCTAGTTGTCTATGAGCAAGGAAAAAAAAAAAAAACAGAAATGATGCCAAAGAAAAAAAGACAAAGAATGTATTAGGTCTGGGAACATTTTAAATGAAAACGGAAAAAAAAAAAAAAAACAGTGCAGTGCATCCACTGGAACGGTACTGGTGTTTCATAGCAGCACGTCTTCAATGATGCAGCACTTAAATCGAAAGAACCAGTAGTAGAACCACCAGTATGTCTAGTGTTGGGCAATATGGCCTAAAAATTATATTGCCATATAATTTGAACTGTAGACGGTTCAAAGACGTATATATTGCAGTATACTTTGGTATGTAAATTTCAATGTAGCCGTTTCTGAATGGGTACCATATGGCATTCTAGCAGGAGGTTGTTTTATAAACTGTTAATTAATATAAAATAGTCAAGAATTTTACTTCAATAAATGTATTGTGGTGTATTTATTATTATTTATTAACTATAGAAAACAGTATAGAAAAGTAGTATAAAATTAGAAGCCACATTTATGTAAATTCAGCCAATCACATGTTATAAGGTGGGACATGCAAGTAGTAGAGAGTAGAGACCTCTCACCTCTCATCCAATCATAGCCTGTTACCAGGCAGGAAAAGCCTATTTTTGACCAAAAACACTCACTAAGCATCCCAGATGTAGTTGTTGAGGAAATGCAGAGTTATCGCTATGGATGTGCAACAAGACAACAAAGGTAAGACAGGTTTTATGACTGGTGGTGGTTGTAGAAATGGTTTTACATGAGCTTTTAGCTGAAATTCTTATGATTCTAAAGGATTAGGGTAAACATGCCAATATCTGCACAGCACAGCTGGCATTACACGCCATGAAATCGGATGTGACCCACTCTGTTCTCGATACCAGGGATGTCAGGGAAGAAGAGATTAAATCCAAACCATGACCATATTATGGACGTTGCACCTGTCTTTTTGACGAGCTCCTCTAGATGCTCACTGCTTGAAATTTTTCCAAACCATGACCCAAGCATGACACATTTTGATGATGTAATGACCTATCGCAATAGGCAGGTACAATCAAAATCTGTTTCGTTGGCCAAATTTATATCACATGCCATTTTTACCGTTTATACCGCCCACCCCTAAATGTGTCTTTACACACACACCTACACACACATTTCTGGAGGAGTCATCTAACTTGTTTCACCTCAACATTGCTCATTTTGCTAAAGAGTGGTTTCATTTTGTGACTTTAGGTCCATCCCCTGAGACTGACCTCAAGGAGAATAAACTATATATAACTAAAGTTATGTTATATGTAGAGGTAGTTACACTGTGTCCTTAAAGGTGCTAATTTTTTTAGCTGCATTGTTTTTACTTAAAATAAAGTCTGCATTGAGGTGAGTGTATGTGTGTATGTATGTATGTGTGTGTGTATGTATGTATGTGTGTGTGTATGTGTGTGTGTATATATATATATATATATATATATATATATATATATATGTGTGTGTGTGTGTGTGTGTGTGTGTGTGTGTTAAGAAACCAAATGGCATATTCAGCAGCACAATTTAAATGAGGGAAAGAGAAAGTAAAGCAATGAGAGAGCGGCTAATATTTATTGGAAAACCTGTGTAGCACCGTCTTCCTTAATATCTGGAGCCATGACTGGGTATAAATTAGGATAGTTATTTTAGTTGGCGAGGAGGAAATGAGTAAACCCAATATTTCATGAACTAATTCTCCTTTGGTCCCTAGAGACAGGCTGACAAAGAGACTTCATAAAAACACACTACAGCAGTGATCCAAACACTGGCTTCGTTTGGCTGCATTTCTACACCGACAGGCTGATGTGCTGATGTGAACCTTGGCCGATATTAAGGAGCTCTCATTGGGGAAAAAGAAACGTGGCTATGGATCGGCTCACAATCAAGCATTTCTGGTGAAATCCAAAGGAAATTGTGCCAGTGGAAAACTTTGATGGAACTGTAACAACCAATGTCTTTTCACTGATATGAGGTGAGTGGATAATGACAGGATTTTTTATTTGGGGATGAACGGCTCCCTGCAGAACGTTCCCTCTCATAAAGATGTACAATTACTTGACTAATACGAGCATTAAAAACCACCTGACAGACTGATGTGATGATGTGAACCTTCCAATTACTCGACAACCGCTCCATCTCCTGAGCCATGCCACCCCCTCATTGCAATCCAGCCTGATGCTTCTCATGGAGTAGAGTTAAGAGGAAAATAGAAAAATTTATCCAGCAAGAGTCATGCTTTAGTGGCTATGTATTCATATATTTAGATTATGCATACTGCACATAAACACTCCAGGGGCAATTTGTTAGGTACAGCTAATTAAGACTAAATCACAATTTACATGATGTTGAGCTTTTGCTGCAAATTTTTTAGAGACGTTGATTTAACTTTGGAAGAGAGTTTGTGCTGCTGTTGACAGGTGTTTCTATTTTCTCTTTCCACTCCATTTATATCAAAGACACGATGTCAGATAAATACACATACAGTTCAGCAGCACCACATGACAACTTCATGACGGCAGGATTTATTACAAAGACTGCTGCATTAATTATAGCTAGGTATAATATAACTAGTTAGTGTAAGAGCTCATCTATCGCCTGATGCATTAATGAAAATGTTTACTGGCTTCACTGTATATCATGAACACATCCTAATTGTTGTTACCTGATCTACTATATTATAATTGTTATATATATATAAATATTTGCACATTTCCAATAATTACATTGATAACAATCAAGCACACGATACGGTGAATTTACATTTGTTACTTTTGTGCCAAATATGACAAATATCATTTGTATGAGACAGACAACATTTATGGAGAATCATTTATAACAGAACAGAATATGTGTTTATCAGTCGACGTCTGTATCTGCACACAAACAGTCATATACGAGGACAATGAGTCGGACATTATTACACCATCAGAGACACACACAACTAAAGTGGATTCAGTATTTGACAATAGCTGTGTAATTAATGGAGTTGGCTCCAAACACCCAAACTTCCCTGAACTCTTTTGGCTTCAGTTAATTCTGCCGTTTCCTCGTGAAGTCTCTTCTCCACCTGATGATGAGCGAGTGATTCCTGCTGTTGTGTCATAAATAACACTCAGCTCCCCTTGGATGACATCCAAGCCAACTTCCTATCAGCAATAGTTCCAGAAACCTCCCGCCTTGGCAAACAGCTGGGCTAGATTCATCATTTTCTATTGCTGCTTCTCTCTTTCCTGCCTCCTCCTTCTTGCCTCAGCCCATTAGCCTTTGTCACACCATGCATTTAGTTCAAAGATTATCAATCAAAAAAAAAAAAAATCTTTCTCCAAAATAAAGTCACTTTGATGCTGCAGTATTTTCTTACAAGAAGATGGAAATCAGTCTAATTTTGGGGTTCATGAATTTAACAATTATACCTGCAATCATTTCATTATCATACAAGAGAAATCCTGATAACCTTGACTATTTTGTTTTGTGTTTTCCATTTGCGGTGGGGTGAGATGTATAAAATGCATTTAAGATCTTCAGCGGCACTACAGTTCCTGAAGCTTATGGGAAGCAATTATTAGGTTGTTTTTGTGAGGACAGAAATATTAGATTTTAGTGATTAATTATGTTGAAGGAAGCTTAATTGCTTGAGTGCTTCCTTTCAAAGGGGCTTCTCATAAAAGAAGTTGAGATCTTTTCATTGGAAATGGGCTAGTACACAGACAGTAGGTTGTTTTTAAAGCAAGAAATGTGTCATAAAATACTTTCCTTTTTATTTCACTGAAGAAACTGCATTACTTCTCAAATATGAGATAGAAATTTGATCTCGCTACTGAATTCATTTCACTTCACAGGATTTCACTCGGCTAGACGATTTAATGCATATCAGATGCAAAAGACAAATAGTGGAATACGTTCAACATTGTAATGTTGAGCAAAGAAATGTCTAATAATAGACTAAACCCTGGTCATTGATGTACAAAGCATCCCCAGGTTTGTCTACAGTCGTGATCTGTTCCCAGAGCTTCAGCAGGTGTTCAGCTCATCGACACTTTTCCTCCAGAGACAGAAGCCTGTATGTATGAGCCACTGCTGAAGGATCAGAGTGTGGCCTGAAATTAACTGGATATTGATTCAGTACAGAGCAGTCCCCAAGACAGCTATTTGAAGGTACAGCATACAGATAGTCTGGCAGCCCACTGCTGTGAACCGAGACCAGCCAGACACTCATGTCTTCATTTGATAACAGAGCCTCAGGTTTGTGTCCAGTTAGGATGAAACCAACAAACAACAATGACTTCAACCTGTTTCCTAAACTGCAGCAAATACATGTTAAGATTAGGGCTGTATCAAAATCCATCGATCTAGATGGATCCATCAACAACATCGACACTGCACTTGCATGTAAAAACATGCTTCCATATCATAATATTTCAAATACATCATTCATTTTGAAATTCCTGTGACACATCTGCGTTACTGGGGCTGCAGCTATCGATTATTTTTGTAATCGGGTATTCTACCGTTTATTTCATCAATTAATCGAGTAATCAAATAAAAAAACTCTCTTTGCAAAATGACAAAAAAGACAAGTCTGACAGTAAACAACTAATTTTAGTTGTTTTATTCTATTCTATTTTAGCTTTTATTCCTGAATGCTTCTTACAAAAAACAATCAAAATGGTGATTTTCAGTGGTATTACTCCGTTTAACACAAGAGGTGTGTCACCAATAATGGTCTGTGTGAAACACAAGTGAACTGGACAAAAAAAATGAATAAAAACAACAACACATCGTCACATTGTTTCAGCTCTATGTGTTACTATTTCCATCCAATCTCTATCTTCTACTGCTCCTGCCTAAACAGGCAGGTCACAGCAAGTAGCCAAGAAAAACATGATGAGGACATTTAGTTGCCTCTGTGGAATACATCAGCGGTGTAGAAGTATTTTGGATTTCAGAGTAAAGACGGGTGAATGGACAAAACGCAGTATAAGGTAAAAAAAAAAAGTCAGAAAAAACAACCAACCTGTCTAGATACCAGAAGAAGCTCAACATTCAACCCCTGTCAACGTGTCAGTTACCTGCTCAACAGCTTTGTCCAGTTATTTTCCACTAAAATTGACCAACAACTTAAAAAAAAATTCTGAGTATCACAGCTGTCTCATCAACACAATGTCTAGTTTTATTATTTTTATTAAAAAAGAATAGTTTGTTTTTCATTTGGACCAGAATAGCTCAGATATGAAACTGTCAGATCATATTTTAGTTGATATGAACTGATTATATTAAATGGATATATGATAATTTCTCATGCTGATCACAGGCCCCTTAATCAAATTAAATCAAAATCGTATCACGACTTTTTGATATCACCAAATATCGTATTGTTGTCCAAAGAATTGATATACTGCATCATATCGTGATGAAACTTGTGATTTACACCTCTTATTAAGAGACTATTATTCAATACATCTGCAAAGTCTCCAAATGTTCATTGTTGTATTTCATCTCAACATTTGCTCATAGTGAAGAGAATGACGAAACGAATGAACAACAAACTTTCAGTATATTTCTTTCCTAAAAATGTTGACAAAGCTGTTGTTTACATATTTTTGCATCATCGTCTTCTTTTGTGTCTTCACTTGCAATGTTGCTGCAGTTTACCACTATATATACTGCAGTGTATCAGAGCAATAACATAAAAACGGTAAGCGTGTGAACATTTATTGCATCTCGTGCAGCATGTGCATACAAACAGAATATGGATCCATTCATCAAAACATCGCTCCATCGCAGCACCACTGGTCAAAGAAGCAACTGATTTTCAGTATCAAAGTCCTGCGTCTTGTACTGCCACCATCCACCCTAACATGTAGGGGATGCCTGCAGGCTCATACAAATTCATATGACTGTTTCTTACTGTATGTAGTTATATGATGTATTGTTTATTGTATGGAGTGCCTTTGTTCTCATTTCCATTTCAAACCTGCTGGAAATAAAGATTCAACAATATGACAGTATATACAATATATGTGTTCCCTTTAAACAGAAAAATGTTTCCAGTGAATCTAATCCAGGCAGTTAATATATTTCTTTAAAAAGTATTTCAGGAAATAAATAGGTATACTTACTCATACTCTGTAGAAGACAGCACTAATAATGTATGGTGAATCATCTATGCAGATATAAGGGGTTATAATACATAAGTGTGGAAACATTTATTGTATAATAATGTTACAATGTAATATCTACATGAAAATCGTCTCCAAAAAGCTGGTAATTGGGTTGCTGCGTGCTGAGCGGGCTATCATGGATGTGTAGTGCAGTGACAGCAGCCATTAAGTTGTGTACAGAGAGCACCAGCCTGGCTTTAGGCCTCCGGGGAAAAATGTCAGAGCCTTTTAGTGGAAGAGGAGAAAAGTGATGGAGCGGCCCACCCTCATGTATGTCCCACTCAATGAGCAGCCAGACCACTTAAAGAATACCAATGATTGGCAGCTTGAAATCTACAAACTGCTTATTGTGCTGCTAAATCGTATGAATAATACATGGCCGGCAAAGGATATGTTGCAGTGTCTTAAAATGAACCCATGCATCAATAGCTACAGTATACACCTTTGAGGTTAATAAATATTCTGTTGGTGCTGCTTTTATAGTGATTTTTTTATGGATCTGTGGTTTGACTTTGTGTGTTTGGCCACTTTTGTTTGTGGCTGTTGTAATAAAGTGCTAGTTAGAGCAGCTACACTTCCACCGGGTTGATGGTGCAAAATGCTGAGGAAAAAAATATTCTGCACAAAAATAAAGCAGCACAAAAAAGAAAAAAAAAAAAAAAGGTTGCTGTTCTCCAACCCGTCTTATCACAGTCATAAACCTGGTTTCAATCAGTCAAGTAAGTGCAATCAAAACGACTCTGATTCTGTTCAAAGGAATCTTGTGGTGCAATTGGTCTGGAGAGTTTTATATACGGACATGAACCTTACTATTACTCATATTCGAACTAAAAGGAAAGAAATTACTCATGTGCTAACCTGTTATAAATGTATATCAGCGGCTGGTGTGATATGAGGACTTTAAAATAGATCCTAAAAATACAATCACTTTCAAACAATGTTACAAATGTAAATTGTGCAAAATAATACACACTTAACTGTACCAAAGCCGAGGCATCCTAGTGGATTTCAAATTTTATAGTCACAATCCAATAAATGTAATCCAATAAAGTCATAATGACGAGGAAATAATAAGTATAGTTTAGTAAAGTACAGAAAACAGCTTTTTTTTAGGCAACAAGTAGGTTTTACCAATACCAATAAGTTCAGTAAAGTTTCCCATATAACTGTTGGCCACTATACCAACAAGAACGTCAGCCAGGACAAAAAGATCTTTTTCGTGCTAAAAAATAAAGCCAAATATCAATTTGTTTGGAAATCGATAATCATTTACATTTCGGTATCTCTGTGCATCTCAGTTCTCTCCAACTCTGATTTTGTTGCATCTCCTTTACATTAATCAGGCTGCACAAGTCTGCACCCTCCACCTGCAGAAACTGGTGGAAATAAATGTTTGAAAGTGAGATATTAATTATTTGCAGTAGTGAGCAACCCTGAGAATAGAAACATACACAGATTAATTATGCTCCTATGCTAATCATTAGCAAAGCAATGTGGTAAACATTCAGCAGCAGGTTCTCGTTATAGCCCAAGGTGAGCGACACTTTCAATGGTTAAAATGACGAAACATTGTCCACGGTATGTGATATCAGCTGTCGCTAAGGAATGTTAATTCTGTCAGTAACTTTAGAACAGTAACTTTATGTGTGCTGTCTGCTAACAGCTGTAAGTTCTTGTCAAAGATAGTCAGAGATGTGAAGGAAGAACCTCCACTCGGTAACAGCATCGTACAACAACAGTTGAACAGTGTTTCTTTAGTTGCAGCAAATCCAACACAGTGAAACAACATTCAGGCAGACTGGTTGGATTTTTATACTTGGTGAACAAGTTAGTGAGTGAGATCAACAAGTCCACAAATGTATTGTTTCAGCAATTCAGACAGAATCAAAAATCCAATCTATCTATCTGAATGGGTATTTTATTGATCCCACCAGGGAAATTCAATGATATTATTATAGTATTTCATGATAATCAAGTATTAAATAACTTGGATTAGGATCTGGGGTCAAAAAATCTTGATCAGGATATCACTAATAATAAATAAGTAAAAACTGTTCTATATTTTAGTTCAGACTGGAGTTACACTGTGTGTATGGGGGGGATTTTTAAGCAGTTAGGACTCTGCATCTGTCTGTGATTTAACTTATTTTTTAATTATATGGAAATGTTCCTTTTTTGGTAGCAATAATGATGATAATAACATAACTGGATGAGTCTCCTATCTGAAAGGTTACACAGCTTATTTTTATGTAATAATTGCAGCATCATCCTCTGCTTGTGATCATGTAAAGATTTAAATATATTGAGCCAACAAAAAATTTGAATGCAAATAAATTGCCGGCTGCCATGCCATCTGACCATGACAATATGTCACCTCATCTGTTTAAGGATTTTTAATTTTTTTTTTTTTTTTATTAGTGCACATCAACAGGCCTGAAAAAACCCCAAAACACACAATGTGTCACTGAAATGCATCAACCCAGTCTGTAGGATTTTGAAGCGCCCTATGCTCTGGATGAGTCATTCTTGTGTCACACACAAGATGCAACTCCAACGCACTCAAATGACATTTTCATCACTGCAAATCAACCTAATTGTACCATCTCTCTCAGGATGACTGAAGGTTCGGCTCACTGGAAATTTTTATTACCTCGTTCATTGTGCCATTTCCTTGTACATTTCCTTGTACATTACAGAGGGGGGTATTATATTTCATTTAGATTAAGGTAAGAAATGGAAGAAAAAGGTATTTCCTCCATGTATGTTGTTCATGACAAGCTGTTTGAATGCAAAGCAGTAACACAGCACACATTGGTGATTAGTATGCCAGTAATATCCATACTCTTAAGGTCATTAGAACAGATAAACACATGCAGCACATTTGCAGAATCCTTAATGCCAAATTGTCTGCTTTCTCTCAGGGTAGAGACAGCTGTGAAATGAAATAATATTTCCATTTAAATGCCAGGACAAAGACGACCAAACTGCAGTGTTATTCAGAAAGAGGAGCAGGCTTTAGGCTGACAAGATTAGCTTCTTTATCCTCTGCCTCCTACTTCAGTCTCTGTGTCATGGTGCCTAAATAAGTCTTTCCTCAAGCTTTTTTCAAGTCATCCTAAACTGTGGATTCCCAGCACCCTGGGGCGACATCGGAGCCAACCGAACACGTGATGGCAAACAACTTTAACTGTTCTGAATCATCAGTGTGGAGAACAAATTATCTCAATGTAATTGTTTACTCAAGAGATTACATCCTGATTGAT